>JABWPP010000050.1:34171194-35466194 GCA_016920855.1 Puya raimondii
ATTTCCTACATTTACAACACACACAACGCTCATTCTGTACCAGACACCAGCATAGTAGTAGCTACGAATACAAGTGCAAAATAAATAATTTTATCCAACGACCATTATCCCCACTTCAAAAAAATATTACCTCAGATAGGATCCAAAAGCACAGTACACAAGCAATACAAAAGCATTTATGGTCTACTATTCATAGACCATAAATATATGCTCAAATTTTTCAAATTAAATTCTCTGTATATATTTCAAATAAAAATAACAACAATTAATATTCCTTACAAATTGTCACTTGTATAATTGTACGTAACAACGAATGAATGAATGAATTTGTTAGCATTAATTAGTAATCCATCACCCCATATGTACGTCCGTACACTTAGAACAATTTCCCCGCAAACTCTGTGACATCTTCGTCTTTGCACGACGCAGAAGCAAAGGATCTAAACTTTTTCAAATCCGAAACGCTTCTTCCCAAACTCAGAGCCATTTTCAGTTCAAACAACTCCCCGTTCTCTCTCTCCTCCGCTTCTCTCTCCTCCAAACTCTCCTCTATCTCCTCCTCCAACTTCTTGTAAAAGCCGGCGCAGTTCCGGGTGAGCTCGAACACCATCCCGACTTGCCCGCCGTGCTCCAGCGTGTTCACGGTGGCCGCTAGCGCGCCCCCGACCGCCGCGACCAATACGGGCCACGACCCAGCTGCTGGCAATCCAATAAACCCTGCGGCCGCCGCCGCCATTCCCGCGAATACCGGCCCCGCGATGGCGAAACCCTTGTTGATGCTCAATACCACCTTCCCCGCTTTGACGTACTCCTCTTGATCTTTCGTTTGTAGCACTTTCGCTACGCCCTTCATGCTCTCCTCCAACTCTTTGCTCCAACCATTTGAGTAGTTAGTTTGATATTTTTCGTCGGTAGCCGCAGCCTCTGGCTGTTTATATTCTTTTCTCGGCCACCAACACGTGGGCTCCACCTTCTTAGGGAACTTCTCGAGCATGCCGGGGAGGAGAGGGAGCGGGTACGCCTTGTCGAGCGCGAGCACCTTCCTCATCGCGGCGTCCACGTCCGACTCGCGCGGAGTTTGGAGCGAGAGTTTGTTGTGAATCTCCTTCTCGAGCTTCCTCCACAATCTCGCCGCGTTCCGTTGCTCTTCGGCGAGCTGAGACGGTTGGACCTTGTTGACCGCCAGCATCACCGTTGACGTGGCAGCGAATAACAGCACGGAGGAGAGTTTGAAGGCTAAAGCGTGGGGCGAGGAGGCGTCGGACCCGACGCAGGCTAGGCCGGACATCAGCGAGGCCGAGAGGGCGAGGGAGTTGACGGAGTGAAGGAAGAGGTGGTTCCAGTTGTCGCGCTGCTTCCCGATGATCGCGTGCATCTCCGCGCGGTCGGCGGCGGCCTCCGCGATCGCGTAGAGCTTGCGGATCACCACATCATCATCCTTTGCTTTCGGTGATTTCGGGGGGAGCAGTGGGGTGAAGCCAGTGGGGGTGAAGCCAGTGGGGGTGATCATACGACGACGATCATCGACTTCCGTCAGGCGAATTACGGTCGGTGGTTTGATACCTTTCGGGCTAAGATTCGACGGCGGCGCGTGGAGGACGGCACGACACCGTCTTCTGAATGAGTGAGAAGATGAAGAAGAAGAGGAGGAGATGGATGGCAAGAGACTTTGAGCATGTAGAGTTGCCATGTCTAAAGTTGTTGTTGTTGGTTTCGTTGTATGTTGTTGCTGCTGTTGTTGTGGGAAGTGCTTATTTTGGTTGTGGATGAGGAGAAAGGGGGAGTTGGGGTGGAGTATTTATAGGTGTGGGCAAATGGTCTAAGTTTGAGATTGGGTCGTATCGATTCTTGACCGCGTACTATCACAGTACGTGTTTGAAGGAGTATAATAAGTTGTTATGAGCGGAAGCAGTCGTAGCTTGGGAAATGGAATTGACTTTTCAAGCTACGCTGATTTTACCAATTATTTATTACTGGGTCTTGGGATTAATTTTCGATTAATTTTTCTTCTCCTCTTCTCAAGGACTACACGTTCAACTGCAACTTAAGTACCGGTCATTTAAAGGGACATTTAGTACTCCAGAGTAATAATAATAATAACAATATTACCTAATAATAAGAATATAAAGAGAAAATATTTTTTTTGAGGGAAAAGGTAGCACGCTACCCGGTTCATTCATTGGATTAATGAATTAGACTACAGGGATGAAGCAATCAGAGCCTCAGAGAATGCGAGGATCGTGAAAAACAAACAAACAAACAAACGGAGCTTAAGAACTACCCACACGCACACACACTCTAAAGTCGCCGCTTTGCAGGGGGAAGGTATTCCCAGTCCTTCAACAACTGATGGAGCTTAAGAACTACCTTGCCAGGATCCAGTTCGATCTTTCTAAAAATCGTATCATTTCTGACCTTCCAAATGATCCACCAGCAACCTACTACTACGAGTAGTCTGTTTCTCGATGAGTGCGTTTCGTTCCTATGCGTCCATCTGTCCCAGACTGAAGTCACGTCTTCCCCCAGGTCCATAGCCTGAATGCCCTCCAAAATCATTACTAGAATGAACTTGCTAAAGACACACTGTGAGAAGAGGTGGTCCACGGTTTCCTCTTCCGCCCCACATAGCACACAAGCTGTATCACCAGTCCAACCTCTCTTCGCCAGATTGTCAGCTGTGAGGGTCCTTTTCTTAACAACGAGCCAACTGAACACTTTTACTTTAAGGGGTATACGTAGTGTCCAGATCGTGCTTGCGCGTGCGTCTCTCAAACCTTAACGCTGCGTAGGTTGATCTCACCGAGAAACGCCCATCGGAGCTCCACCGCCATGATATACTGTCCGGCCTATTGTCTACTCTGAGGGCATGTTTGGTTCACCTATTTTAGACCATGGAAGCGAAATGAGATTCATTGATTCCAATAGTTGTTGTTTGTTTTAAAGGAATCGGATTCCGACTCTCATTCCACTATGGAGTGGGAATGACTAATTTCATACATGGCCCAATCCGGCCTTAAATACCGGATTGGCCCATTCCAAAATAAATTACTCAAAAGTTTCTTTTACCAACACCTCCTCTCCTCTCCCATCATCACTTTTCTCTCTCTTAATCAAAATATTTTATTCAAAATTCTAGATTTTCATTCCATTACCCATTCCAATAATGAACCAAACGTCTTTGGATGATTCGTCATTCCATTTCCCATTCCAAAGCAATCCAATTTCATTTCCCATTCCAATTCCAATCACGAACCAAACATGCCCTGAATCCGGATACCCTTTCCTTAAACGCAAGAAGGATAGCACTCAGTCCAGGTAGCAGGTCAGTATCATCCCCCAGTATTCTACTCCAGTTCCAACCGTCGCTCGCCCAACATTCTCCCACTTTCAGTTTTTTGCTAACCGTCATCTAGAAAAACTCAGGGTAGGAATGTTGCAGAGTGGTCTCCCCACACCAACGATCCGATCAAAAATCAATAGAACTCCCGTTGCCTAGCTCATAGCATATTCCCCATTTAAAAATGACGTTTAGACTAAGGACCCCCTTCCACCAGTAGGAGAGAGGTCTAAACGACCTTCCTTCCATCAGGGTAGGAAATATAAAGAGGAAATATTAAAAAAAAAAAGAACTCTAAAGTTAAACTTAGAGGAAAATATTAAAGGTGATTACTGGATCTAAATAAATAAGCAAGTAGGAAGATATTTGGATTCTGCGGTCTCTGAATCAAAGCAGCATAAGATTTAAACTTATAATGTCGTAGCATAATTTTTTTTATTAATTCAAAATTCTTACGGTTTTTGTTAAATAAGAATTTTGATTAGTATATAGTATATTCGTAATAAATAAATCATTTTATTGGTAGAATGCATAATTTGAAAAGTATGACAATTAATTGAGGTCTTCTAATGGACTGAAAAATAAAAAGTGATTCAATTGGAGCAAAAAAAAAAAAATTATAACTCATATGGTCAAACAGAGTATATTAATTATTTACTCTAACATCTTGAAAAAATCAAATATTTCTAAGCCTTTGCACAATTCAAAGATATCAAATGAAAATCCTAATTAAATATAAGAGATGCAGCTTTCACTTACTTTATATTGGTTATTATGTAAATTAATCAATTATAAGATTGTTTTATTTATTTATTTTATTAGTGCATCATTTATTTAAACGGAAGTAGAGATAAAAAAACACATGCATGGAGTCTCCTCACATAAGTTCACACGAGAACAGTATTCATGGCTGTTACATAATAATATAAAAATATAAATGAAAATATTAGGCTCAATTCATTGACCTCGATCTTGGCCGTGAGTAGAACTTGTCTCAACAAGGACTCGCTCAATTAAACTATAAAATATAAAAAATATCTTTTTTAATGATAAAAAACTTTTAAATAAGTTATTTATGAACAACTCGTATTCAACTTGAAACGAAGGATCAGCTCGAGTATAAACGAGCAGGGCCTGAGCCTATCTTAATTTGATCATGTAGGATTGTTTACACACTAGCTAGTTATTAGGTAGCTGCACTTTAACTTTTTATTTTTATTTATTATTATTATTATTATTTTTCAAACGGGTCGGATGAGTAAATTAAAAAGTTTAGATTGTAATTAGTAACCACGTTTTGGAGATGTTTGTATATGCCTGTGAGTTACAATGCACCTCGCTACCAAGCTAGTCAAAATAAGTGATTTCATATTCGAGATTAATTAGTAATATATTTATTAGAGTTTATCTTAATTATAATAATAATAATCGTACTCGAATTAATTCTCGAAAAACACTTTGCAGGTGGCGAGCCATCATGAGAGTCTTAATTATTAATTAGAGTTTTGATTTATACATATTAGCGTGGCTCTTAGCTTCTCGGGGCTAAAAATGATTTAATGCAAAGGTTTAAGAGTTTGGAAAATATATGAATGGGATCAAAAGCCTTTACTTTTCACCACCACAAAACTAAGGACATTATATTAATTTGACCTCAAATTCTGTAATTTTTTGAGTAAAAAGCAACTTAAAACGTAATTACAACTTTTGACCAATTAGATTAAGTCTAATGTAATTTTCTTTTGGCATGTGAAAAGACTAAGTAAGGGTTCTCAAATCCCAATCCCCACGTTGAATCGTTAATACGAATATACGATACTCGACCTTGGGTTTGCATTGTACTGGACCTGGACAAATAAATGTCAACATTTGAGCTTCTAATTGGGCCCATAATGTTATCATATATGTTTCGCTTACTGTTGAATCCGAGATAATTAAACAGGAGTATAAGCTCAGAAAAGCCCCAATTAATCTAAGATCTACAACTCTAATATCAATTGGAAAAGACAGTGTTTTAATGATTTATATTCAAATTCAATGTATAGTAGAACAGAAAACACGAAAAAGGACATTTTCGAAGCATTGCTAACAATCAATTGTTTCTTCCACAATCCACAATACTAGTTCAGACCATGCAAAGCCTACATATCTATCACCATGCAAAACATGCATATGCAAAGCATTTCGAAGCCTCGTACATTATAATTATTATTATATTTTTCATATCCGTTAGACATTTGGGTACCAGTAATAAAGCTTGATCAATTAAGCAGTCGTTTACTCCACTGTTTAATTATTCTCCACTACCACTTAGATGGTTTAAGGCCGGTGGGGCTTTTAACTTTTTTTTTTTTTTTTTTTTGAGAAAAAGGTAGCACGATACCCGCTTCGTTTATTTTTTTTAGAAATAAACTTAGCTGGAAATGTGAATCAACTAGGATTCGAATTTGGGACCTCGGGTACCAACCATCAAATCCTTTGCCACTTGCGCTAGGGACTGTTGGGGCTTAACTATTAATTAGAACTTTTGTGGATGAGTCCCTCGAATAGAGCTGCTTAAATAGGTACTAATTAAAAATTGTATCAACTATAATCATTCTCAACATATATATATATATATATATATATAAAACTGCACCATAAGTTTTTAAAAAAATTTAATTTTAAAATTTTCACTTAACTTCGCAGTTTTTTTTCCTTCTTCTTTTCTTCTTTTTTTTTCTTTTCTTTTTTTACAACCTATCATAGTAAACACTCTAGATTTTTTATCTGCAAATTAACACATAACTTTTTCTTTTCTTTTTTTTGAGGGAAAAAAACAGAACCTATCAAAGCATTCAATTTCCTACATTTACAACATACACAACGCTCATTCTGTACCAGACACCAGCATAGTAGTAGCTACGAATACAAGTGCAAAATAAATAATTTATCCAATTCATAAGAATATTACCTCAGATTGGACCCAAAAGCACAGTACACAAGCAATACAAAAACATCACCACTGAAACTTTACACTTAAGCAGGAATCCGATGACGCGGACGCATTCAGAAGAATAAATAAGTAAAGCATCAAAGATCGGAAAGAATCAGCAATAGACATATCAACTGTACACCACCATAAATATATCAATCCATGATGCGGACGCCGCAACTGCCAGCAGATTAAAAAATTCCGAAATATAAAAAACTATTGCCATCAGCTCGCAAAAGTTTATATCGCACAAAATGATGACAGCCCATCTCCCTTTATTATTATTTTTTTCTCGGTCACGATAAATAATGAAAGAAGATTTACAGGTGTTGTGACTAACAATAAATGGAATAAAATCCCCACCCCGCTCTCTCTCAGCTGTTGCGTTGTCCTCACCCAACCTACTAACCCCTCCCCTTTCTTTTTTCTATCTACAGCCCACACCAAAAAAGAGAACATATTTATATAAGGCGATGTAGCGTGCGTCCGACTGTCGCCGCCTTATTTGTGTGTCTTAAACTTCGAGGGAAATCCGAGTTTTGATGGGCTTTAGCTTCACTCCCATGCTCTCGGGCGAGAGAAGCTCTGGCGAGATGCACGATGGGCTAAGGGGGCTCCGGGGGCTGCAGCCCAGCTGCGACGGCCTGTACAGCCCGTATCCCATGAGGAAGTACTCCATCGGTATCAGCATCGCGTGTGGTTGCTCCTCCGTCACCATCGACCCGCACGCCTGGACCTGAAATCCCCCCAAGCGACCATTCGTTAGAGGACAAAATCCATGATTTCGTGACTTTTCAGTGGGTGCAGAGCGAATATCACAATATTTTTAGGAGGTTTCCTGCAATTTAGCTTTATATTCGTCGAGTTACCTCGACCAAAGCGCTATATCTCCTATCCAGCTTTGAGGTCATGTGGAGAGCCTCGGAATGGAATGGAGAGTTCTCGCCAACGAAGATTAGCGTCCGGCACTGCAGTTTCTTCAGTGATTCTGTCAAGTCGTGCCTCCTGATGGATAGTGTTGGGAAAAATTTACGAGTTAAGAAGGTTCTTCTTGGTCTTCATGTTAAGTTGGCTTTCAAATTTATTAGAGGGCAAAAAACAAAATAATACCCATTTATTGATTGAAGAAACCGCCAAACATTTGTACCGTGTCTCTCGTCCAGCAACTGCAGAAACAAACCAACAAAGTTAATTGCTACAACTTCAATAAAAAAAAAAAAAATGCAGAGGAAAAAGAACCAAATTCTTTGCACACAACGTGCCAATGGAAGGGCGTAGAGAATACTAACACTTCTACAGGCTTGCACTATATCCGATTCAGGCACTTGTGCACTTCCACGGACTTCCTGCATAAGAAAAAAGTATTAGATACAGGACAATAACAGAAACACACATGATAAGCATAGCAGAAAGAGTGAAGCTAATCTTAGTAATACCTTGCTGAAATATCGCTGCAGTAAGCATTCCTTGATCAAGCCACACATCCCATAAAAATAGAGCAAATTTGACATCACCTAGGTATTTAGATCTTTTTATTAGCACGCAATTCACTTTTAAATTGGCATGATAAGATGACAGCAAGAATGGTGATTTTTACCTTATTGTACAGCCACTCGGCCCATGAAGGAGTTTTACATAGAGGTGAAACGAGTATCAAACCAAGTACGCGCTCTCTATATTTCGTCTGAAAACCAAATTATAGAACCATAAATTAGTACAAATTCGTAAGTATTGTAGACCACCCTAGCTCAAATAAATACATACCGCAAAGAGGGTGAGAATATAAGCCCCGGCAGTGACACCCAAGCACATAACTGAACCTAACCTAGAAAGAACAAAAATTTAGAAAAATATATCAAAAACAATGATACAAGGCAAAAGGTTAATCAACTAGCTAAATAATATCAAAGAGATTTTACCCGAAGAAATCGAGAACATCTGCAACCTGATCTGCCAGGTCATCGACGGATGGCACGGGAACATCTGAAGATATTGGAGCTGCTCCCAACTGGAAGACCTCTTAAAGAAGAGCATGAAACGAATCATGTGAGCACTGCGTTGAGAGGAGATAAATGGCGCTTTTGCAATATATATATTAATTTCGAATACAAAACAATTGCATAGAAGATGCAATCAAATTACCGACCTCATGTCCTGGAGGACTAATGTGGTAAATGCAGAAGTTGTGAAGTAGCAAAGATGCAGCTTCAGGGCAAAAGAATAATCCTTGGAAGCAAGACATATCTGTTCGACAAAAATTAGAAGTCTAAGTTGCCCAAATCCTCAAAATCCCAATAAGAATACAGAAGAAAAAAGCGCAACGATTCCATCACTAATAATACGCTCCTAATTATTGTATTGCGGAGAATATCATAAAACCAAGGTTAAACAAATGTAATATATGGGACACAAGTAACAAAAGACAGCAACTTTGCTCAATTTGTGGGTTTAAGAATCAAAATGACGGGTGAAAATAAAACAACGCTAAGAAGCACATAGAGAATATAAGGAAGAAGCCATGCCTTAACAATTTGAGACATCAAACTTACGATTTAAAGCTACATCCGGATAAGTAACAAGGGCAGGCTTATCTATATCTCCATATACAGCAACGGACACGGAGCCATGGTTTGTGTGTATATGATGTTCCTGAGGAAAACAAAGACAATATGTACACCATTAGGAAATAGGCAACATACAAACCAAAAATAGTATAAAAGAATAAAAGGATCGAACAGAGGGTTGAAGTGTTCCAACCAAAATAAGAGCAAAAAAATGGTGGAGAACGTGAAACGTGTAGTAGTAAACTCACAACATATATTTCTCACTCATTCTTTCTTTCCATGCACTTAGATTAGAATATGCAAATATTGTCCAACATTTGGAAAATAGATTGGGAAATAAAGCAGCATGATGAAAATCAAATGTAAACTCTAACAGAGGTCAGTCCATTCCAGGTAACAGAAGCATGGAAAAACAAGGTAGTTACAAGACCTTATTACAAAAGTGGGATTTGTGCACATGACAAATATTAAACATCGTCAAAATAAAATAAAAAAGGTACAATCCACGCTATAAGAACAAAATACAAGGCACGAGAACCAGAAGACTGGGTAGTATGTTTGGTGCTTCAAAAGAAACTAACTGTGAACTTGGCCCTTTTTTTTCCGAATGACATACTTTACAATAAATATGATATCAATACAAAAACTAATTTAAAAAAGGCTTCAACTTAATCAAACACTTATTGAGCTCTAATATATCTATACTTCTCAACTAAAACAAAGTAGATTTCATGCCCTTAGAGATGATTAATTTGATGATTATATATCTTCAAGATTTCAACTATTAAGTCAAGGATAATATTGAATTCTCACTTTCGAGGCTTCAAAATTGGCGGAGACAGAAACACAATTTGATAATTAACATGTTCTAATTATGCCCTGCAATGACTACTTTCCTAAATCAAAAACCTTGCTTGAAGGAAAGAATATCCCAAAATAATACAAAGGGTATAGCTTAAGTAACTTCAAATTGAATTTTTTTTAAAAAAAATCACACTAAAAAGAGGGGGGTAGCTTTGTTATTAAAAAGAGTGCTGCTAAAGCTATGATTCCAGAATCCAAATTCAATCAAATTTCTCAAAACAATTATTTCTTATAATATGTCAAAATCTATTGCCAGAAACCAAAAACATGGATCAAACCAACAAAAATCAAATTAAAACAAGCAAAGAACCTAATATGCTAAACAATCATAAGCTTAATATCAAAGATTAGAACCCCACGGAACGATTAAGCTATCAAAACACGAAATGCATCGACAAAAAGTACCAAACATATGCATATAAATCATCAAACGAGGCACATCAAAATCCTCTCTCGTTTCCCGCAAATTCTATCTCGAATCAAGAAGCGGAACAAATCGAGAAGCCTCAAATGCGCCTCTACATCAGATCCAAGATACAACAAACTTTAACAAGAGCATTAATAACGATAACCAAAAAAAAGAAAAGAAAGAAACCCTAACCTTTCCCCCGAACGAGATCCTCTCCACATCCACCGACACGGAGCCGCTCGATTCGCCCATTCCCGATGGAGGAGGTCTCTCCCTCGTCCCCCCCAACAAGAACGAGACCTCCTCTCTCCTCCTCCTCCTCTCCTCTCTCTCTCTCTCTATCTCTATCTCTCTTCTCTTTCTCTCTCCTTTCTCCGTCCCTCTCTCTCTCTCTCTCCTCTCTTTCTCTCTCTCTTACCTCCCTCTCCTCGTTTCTCGCTTTGGCTCGCTTATATACCAAGCGTCGCCTTCCCCTCACCCCACGGGAGAACACACTGTAACCCCCAAAATTAACCCCACCGACGCTTTTGCGTCCCCCACCTTCTCCATACTTCGCTCAACCCCTGGTGAGCTTAACCGCGGGTTAACGTACCGACACTTGTGGGGCTACCGCCCTATTTACGACAATGCCCTTCGGGGCGCGTGTGGAATTACGGAAATACCCTCGCGCCGAGATTCGCGCTCCGAGCCTCCGATCAAGTCGCCGGGGGAGTTTGACTGATGGGCGACGCGATCCGACGGCTCAGATCGAGCGCTGCGCCGACGCCGTGTGATCTGGCGGGAGCTCGGGCCGCACGTGATCTGGCGAGTCCGCGCCGCTCTTGGTGGGTCCCACCGATGTTTTCTGGCATTGATCCGCTGGATTTGTAAGAGGGCCTGGGGACACGTGGCGGGAGGAGAGTGGGGGTGAGGTGAGGGGACCACGGAAGGGCGTCGGCAGGAGTTGCGAGAAGTTACTGCTGGACCTGGTTCACGGTGGACCATTCCTATCAAAAAAAATAATAAAGCTCTAGTACTTTTAAAAATCAGAAGTTTTAGACAACTTTAGACAAATATCAAAATCCTCCTCTAGGACAAGGAATTGATAGTTTAAAATTTATATTAATCTAGTCAGCAGCAGAGTCTTATAAGAAACTACGGTAGAAAACATATTGTAGTAAAAATAATGCACTTTAAAATATAAAATAATAAATTACAAAAATGCTATATCTCAAAGAGATTTTTTTTAAAAAAGATTTTACTTAACAAAGTGATAATCGTTCATTATACCTTTAAGTGCACTATCTAAATTAGCAATTTTTTTGTCGCACTTTCGATTTCAAGGGCACGGTTCATGATGACGTGGTGAACCCGGTCTGAGCACAGCTTCTTTAGAGAGTAGCGGTCGGATCATGGGGTGCACCTGATGGACGGTCCCCGTGGGGCCTGCGGCCCGTTTCATCACGCCACGCGTGGGGACATGAAACTAAGTGGGGTAGTTGCGTGGGCCAAGGAGCCAAACCCCATTTAATACATAGAGACGTTGAAAGGGCACTTTGGTAAATTCACACGGCACCGTAAATTACGGTAAAAAAAAGGTGTGTGGAGATACACCACGTCCCTTATATGGTAAAAATTATTTATAAAAAAAAAGGTTCGTTGTCGGGTAAAAGTGAGGCTACTTTTGTTATAGTATCGGACCGGGTTTGAGTTTGGATTTGGGTGCAGATCCAGGAATGATTGGGTCGGACTCGAATGAGACGGGGATTGATTGGTCTCAGCCTAGAAAAGGAAAAAAGTAAAAAATAAAAAAAGGGGTTGGGATATTTATTAGTCCCTCTCAGTGGTATCATCATGCTTGTGTATGTAAATAGAGTGAATGACGCAGTTAACTTTTCATTCACTGTACTGCATATGCTGTTTTAATAAGAATATATATGTATTAAATTACTAAATTTAGTCAAATTCAATTAGCAAATAATATCTGGTGCAGCAAATCTAATATACTTGTATATAAATGATGTATTTGTTAAGAGAAATTCTTTACTAGGGTACTCCACTTTTAGGCATTCCATTGTTGTTTATAAGTTGGCTTACATATGAAGGATTTAGAATTTAGAATGTAAAGATGGTGCTTAAGTTTTAATAATAGTATTCGAATTTACTAACTAATAGTTATAACATAATAATAATATTGTCATGTTATCAAGAATATTTTAGAGTACATTTGGGGGTACATATAGCAACACTCGTTAGGAAAGAAACTATATTAGTATGATATAGATATTCACAAATCATATATAATGCTTCTTTATATGTCATTGATATCTTACCATCATACTACATGATGAGAATTTGATTAACTTGGTTAAGAGTTCGAATCCTAGTTGATTCATATTTTCAGCTAAGTTTATTTATAAAAAAAATAAACGAAGCGGATAGCGTGCTACCTTTTTCTCAAAAAAAAATTTGATTAACTTGTATGCTATTCAATGATTTATATAAGTGTGCCAGTCCATTAACAATTCACAGAGAATTCTTTGCGGACAGTCAAAAAACAAAACGATCAACCAACACGCCAATAGAATTAATCATGTGTTTCTTTTCTTCTAATTCAATGTGGACCATGGTTTCAATCTCATTTGACATTTAGGCTTTCAAAATCAATTGAGATCTTTTTTTTCTTATTTGATCCTTACCTAACCTAATTTTAAAAAATAGAAAACTTGTTAGTAACTAAGTGTGGTAGGCCAAGGCCAACCTCAAGAACTAAGGATGCCAACCAATGTATCCATTACAACTAATAATATAGATACAAATTAGCTCCTAAACACCACGTAATTAAGTACGTTGTCCGTTGTAGCAATCATTGTTTTGTTCTTAGATTATACAATATCGTCCTGCTAATTAGAAAACATCAACGCGTGATAATCATTTAACCAGTGAATTTATCGTTTTTTTTAATGAAATTCTTAGCATTTAATGAGAAGTATCAATTACAACATGCTTTATTTATGGGGAGCAACTTCTCATGCGCGTGAAGTTGATCCTACGGATGTTTGATATCGATCTAAAGCGTCAAAATAACTTGCATATTATTTGACTAGATGTGGTGGTATATAAGTTTCATTAGGCTAGACATAATAACTGAGCTTAAGTATTTTTGGGTCTGTAGTTTGGACCCAACGAGTTATTATTGCTAGTCGGTCGAGTCGTTACAGTAATACTTAAAAAAAAATTACATATTGAGATTCAAAAAAAATTCTCCTCGTTATAATGTGGTCATTATTTTTTCCTTTGAAAATTGCATGTAACTGTATATGCACATAGAGAATGAGGTGAATATTTTTTTTTTAAAAAATATCTTATACATTTTTTAATATTTTTATGATATGTATAACAAAATTACCAATTTGCCACAATTATTCTACCAACCAACGCAACAGCCACGTGTTAATTGCCAGCTTGTTCGGAAAACGACAAAGTCCTAATTGTTTAATACCAAACTATACATATGATACATATAACACGAATTTTTTTAAAAGATTTGTTTTCTTTTAAAAAATTTGCCTAAATTGCTTGAGGGAAAGCTCGTGGCAAGTTTCGTATGGCCTTCCAGAAACTTTTTAAATTAATGGGGCCCACAAAAGTCCACGAATCATATTTTGATTTGACATTTGTACTATGTCATTAGCACTTAAGCATCTTGTTTAGAGGCAATATCCCCATCACCTACTCTTGTGACTTTTTTAAATTCCTAAGTTAATGATTAAGGTGGTGGACCTTCTTATTTGTAATCTATCAAATAAGTGCGATGGCGTTTTATGGAAGTAGAATCTCTTCAGGAATTTAAAATATCTTCAGTGGAAGAAAAATCATTACCTAAACAAGGTCCACCGCGTCAGTCAGTCGTCCACAATTCGGCCATCTGCATCCATCCAATCACTTTTTAAAATCACGACCGTTCACTCATTTTTACTCTTTTTTTTATTTTTATTTTTCATTAAGAGTTGACGATGAGAATTTGAAAAAAAATTCAGTCAAAAAATTGTGCTCTATATTTATTGGATCTAAAGAAGATATAAATAGAACAATAATAATAATAAAACTACTACTATCATAGAGATATAAGAGAAAGGTACAATTTGAAATTTCAACTCACGTCGAGGCTTATTGAAATTAAATTAAAATAATAAATTTACCACGTTCTTCAAGTACAACCGATTTTGCTAGAATTAAAGCGTGTGAATGCATGGGAATGGAAATAAAGAAACATGCATGCTGCTTAATGCCTCTTACCACCACAATGGGCTGAAGGAATGAGAATTACTTGGTAGAATTATATGTCTCTCCCCTGGACTAAATTCAGCACCAATTGATTTTCAAAAAATACATATTATGATGATCGCAAATGTAAATTCTAACGATATAACCTGCCGACCTAAAAACCATATATATATATACTAAAAATTATATGATTTGACAACTTCTTTTATGTAAGAAATAATATTATTTTTGTCAAATTTTAGAAACAAGATTACAATTATATTATTAAATTTTATAAACTGTTTATATATATGTCATATTATATCATAAATTATGTCTCAAACTATACAAGTAAGTCCTCTGCCAATAAGGTGGTCAAAGGTTGGGACATCCCCACCCACAAAGTAACTTTATGTGCCACAAACTATCCACGTAAAACATTTTTTTTTGAGGAGAAAGGTAGCACGCTATCCGCTTCATTCATTAGATTGATGAACTAGGCTACATGAGTGAGGCAGCCAGAGCCTCTGTCGACGGAATGAAAAAAAAAAAAAAAAAAAAAAAAAAAAAAAAAACTGATTAAGCTACATGCGCTGCCTTGCTGGGGGGAGGTAATCTCAATCCTTCCTCAACTGATTAAGCTTGTGAACTACTTGCACCGGGTCCGATTCGATCTTTCTAAAGATCGTATCGTTTCTGACCTTCTAAATGACTCACCAGCATCCTACTAATTCGGTTAGGCTGTTTCTCGAATAGTGCTTTCCTTTTCTATCCATTCACCTGTCCCAGACGGAGGTCACGTCATTCCCCAGGTCCCTATCCACGTAAAATATTAATATTCGTGAAAGTAATTAATCATTGTATTTACAAAGTTCAAATAAGAGCCCAAAAATTTCATTATTATTCTCTCTCTCTAAGTCAAAATGCTGCTACTACTACTACTACTATCCAAGAGTCAATTACGGCAATTGACTAGGCGAAAAGCCACGATTAGTTACGATTTTTCCATCATAACTACCACCTCAAAAGCGACATGTTTTAAATAAGTGGGTGGTTAATGTTTACAAGGCAACGTAAAAGAGATCGATCCGCACCGTCCATTTCCGATCCTCGTGAATCATGCGGCTGATTTGAACCGTTAGATGTACTCTCAAACAACGACGCCATTTTGGTCGTGTCACACGTGATTATTAGAGTGCATGAGCTTTAATTGGTAATTAAGGTCGAAAACTTATAATTTTTCTTTTTGTTTTCATATATCATTATTATATTTGTCCTTTTTTGATGGATTGTACTATTCATATTGGTAAAATGGCAACATCAGTAGCGAAGAGAAGAGATAGCACACAATCTTTATAACCATTTAAATTTTAAAAAATATTAATTTAATTTACAAACAACCGTAATTAAGGTTTGTTAAGAATTCATCTAGAAAATTTTAATATTTTTTAATTGTATAATGCATACCATATTTTTATTAGATCGAACCAAAATTAAAATGTACCACATATTTTTAGCATTAAGCGACCTCTTACTTTTATTTTATTTTCTCAGTCACCAAGTTCTTATGTGTACTGCACTTTGCCTCGGCCGGTAGAGTAGACAAAACAATCATATATAAAAAGACTAGAATTGGAAAAAAAGAAAAAAAAAGATCAGTTTATACAACTTCATGTTTAAGGATTTTAAGACAATTCAATTGAAAAGGAGAGATTTTTAATGGTTAATTGGATTAAAGTTTAAGATCAAAGTCAATGACAACTTATTAAAACAAAAAAGTGATGCATTTTGCTCCCTTCATCTCGAGTAAAAGAGTAGAATAAATTCAAATTAAAGAATGTTTTATGGCAAACTTTTCCTAGCCATTCATTTCTTTAGGGCACGTTTGATTCAATGTAAAACTATAAAAAATAATTCTCTATAAAAAAGAATTTTTCGTGGAACAAAAATTTTACACACTTTAACGTTTGATTTGTAGTAAAAGAAAATTAATTTTTCAGTCATACTTGTTTGGTTGAAAAAAAAGTTTCAATAAAAAATAACTTTATATATATAATTTTCTTTAATTATATATTATGTATTATTTATATAAATAACTACCATATTATATATATATTATAATTAAAATTTTATAATATATATATATATATATATATATATATATATATATATATATATATATATATATTATCATCATCATCATCACCATAGACATTTATAATTTAGATATATTCAAAATTATATTATATAATATATATAATATAATATTTATAAATAAAATATTTATATAAAAAGAATGAGAGAGTAAGTGACTCTCTTCCAGAGAGTTTTCGTTTTTTGCCGAAATACAACGGAAAATGAAAACTTCATTTTTTTTCTAAATCCGTTAAAATATTTTTACTGAAAGATTATTTTACGTTGAACCAAACAAGCGGAAAAGTATTTGTCATACCGACAATACTTTTTCCATTTATTTTACGCCGAATCAAATGCGCCGTTAGCCTAGATTCCTAAACATCACATTCAATTGAAAAATCCACTCCCCCCCTAAAAAAAAGAAAAAAGAAAAAGGAAAAAAGAAAAAAGAAAAATTAAAGTTAAATTATTCCATCAAAACCTCTAGAGAAGCCCATAGTGTACTAGTCCAAAATATTAAAAAATTATATATATAAAATTTGGCCCAAAACCCTTGTTTTTGGTTCAATAATTAAAACTGCTGGGCCCAAATGCTTGTGTCTCCTTTTCCATCACAAACATCAATGTCTACAACAACCAGCTATACAAGCTTTTTCTCACAGGGATTTGTGTGTGGATACCATGCTTTGCTCCAAAGAAACAGTCACAAATTTAGACAAATTAATTAAGAAAAGTTTTAATTGCAAAGAAAGGTACAGCAATTACAGCAACTACTTTAAATACTCCTTCAAACAAAGTTTTTAATACCATACAGTGTTTATGCTTATTATATAAATAATAAAAGGTACAAAGTTGGCAAGTAGTCTAATAATCTCTTAATTGGCAGGTAAGTTTAGGAGCAAAAACTAGCTAGGGCATTTCGTCAAGTCATCGATCTTTTGTGTTACATCACTGTATCAAACACTCGAATTAACGCGCGATTGCACGATATATATATATATATATATATATATATATATATATATATATATATATATATTCAAGTCAAAACAATAAGATAAAGCATCAAAACTACAACTACTAAATTCTTTTTATGAAAAGTAATATGTCTACACCATGTGGTTTGCTAAGATACAATAAACAACTAACCATGACTTAAAGCAATCTGCTACAACAGATCATGTGGTTTTGTTAAAGTAGATGTAGAACTAACTGATGATTTAAGCAATTAATTAATCAAAGCCAATGCTTATATATAATAGATGATTGCAATTAGCGGTTATGAGATCGAATTAGACGTAAAACCAGAGTTTAAACCTATATAAAGAGAGGTTAGTGGAGTAAAATGAGATCGATCGATTGGTGAAGAAATAAGGATAGGAAGTTACATGAGAAAATAAAAAAGGCTACTTCTTACGCATGTTAATTAAAGAGCCTTCGCTTAAAAACTAGAGTTTCAGAGGAAATAGGTTGGTGCTACTATTTTCTAGCGAGTCAGACTCGTGATGTTGAGAACATGTGCTTGTTGGTTTTTAAGATGCATGATTAATTCCTATACTCGTAGGGCTTGAGCACGGATCTCGATGCAGGTGCAACTTGTTAGTGCGTGGTCACCTATGTTAATGGCTAAAGTTATTAACCTCATAATAATTTGTCAATTCATGTCTCTTAGTTGTTGCTACCATGGTGATAGGAAAATGCTTTGGATACTCTAACAAACACTCCAAACTCCAAGTTGGAACAAGTCCTGTATCAAATATTCCAAATTAAGCCCTCTCTTTCCAAAAGGGACGTGCCAACAAATGTGAGGGAATTGGTCCCCTCTCAAGTCCCAGTCCACTCTTAGTTCTCTTCTATTCAATATCAAATGGTAAAATATTGTATCCTAGCAGTTTAACATTTAGAGAAAGATAGCTTCTTTCATTTGGTATCGTAGCAAGGCATGTGATCGAGTTCAAGTACTTTCGTCTTTTTCTTATATTTATGCCTTTCTAGCACTTTTCATGCATGAGTCGCAGTAAACTTACTTGTGAGAGATCATGCGTCAAACCCGCTGATCCAAGACTTAACTCTGCACATCGGTATTTAAATTTGGATCGTACTTTGCTGTGCATACAATGTCTGCATTGTAGAACTTTCATAATCAAGTCATTTTTAGTTCTCATCAACAAAAAATTTGATAAACACATTATAACATGTTTAACCACAACTTCAAGTCACAAAAGTTTAACACCGAATAAAGTTATGTTTCTGCGTAAAAGTAAACTCCCACATGCGAATATTTTTATTTTTTTATCACTGTTTAGTCTAGTGGTTGTTATCTTGGTGGTCATTTCTAAGGTCGAAGGTTTGATTCTAACTTCTGAGGCGGGGCCTACTCGAGTTAAATGGGCTAGGTAGCCTTTGGTAAATGGCTTGATAGGCATATGGGCCTCTTTCGAAGGATTCTGGGTGGGCTCGGATTCGGCCGAAATTCTTTGGGCTCGATTCTGGGCTTTGTGCCCGTGTTTAATTGGCCCAAGCTAACTCAAGCTGGCTCGGTCAGATCAACTATTAACGAGTCCAATCTATTTGGGTCAGATCCATGTAACCCAACATAAACCGGGCCAGGGGTGCATGCGCATATTTATACGTCACGGTTCTTTGTGGTCGCATGAATGATGATTCTATAAAGGATCCTCGAGCGAACACGTCACATAGAATACGTGTAATCCTCTCATTGGCGCAGCGTACGTTGAGACATCTTACGAGGACGGGGCCCATTCTCCGGATAGTGGCGCATGCGGACTCCGTTTGCGCGATCCACCATCTGACCGTCCATCGCTTCCGCATTTGCGCGGCGGCGATTCGCGGGTGCTGTTTGGACGGCGGATGCCACCTTATCCGCATACTCGCACAGAGTGGCCCCGTCCGTGATCTATGCGGACATTCGTGCGCCTGGTGTATAATATAAGTAAATCTCATGCTAATACACCGGGTGTACGCAATAATTTATCCTGAAGTTCGTGCCGTAGCTAAGAAACTCTCGAGACTTAGTAGACTCGAGAACGAGAGAGAGAGAGGAAGAAGAAGAAGAAGAAGATCAACAATGGCGAGAGCTAGAGCTCTAATGGCGATCTATTCCCTTCTTCTTCTTGTGCTTCTACAACTTGTACTCTTTTCACTTCTCCCCTCGGCTCTCGCGGCGCCGAAGAAGCCGATCGCCTCCGCGGCGAGGAGGGAGGACGTGCCCTTCATCAAGTGCCAGGTGTGCGAGAGGATCGCGCAGCAGATCCACGACCAGGTCCAAAATAAGGAAGCCCAGATCTCTCCCAAGAAGGTGCGATTCATCTTCCTCTCCGATCCCTGATTTGAGTACCTTGTTGCTGGTTTTGATGAATTAGAGTTCCTTTCCCCCCCCGAATTTGGTGTTTGGTGTGGTGCGTTGTCATTAGTTTGATGTTCTTGTGGATTGATTGGATTTGGGGATTAGGTTTCGGAGTACCAGATCATCGAGATCGCGGAGAATGTGTGCAACTTGAAGAAGCAAGAGGCGGATTGGATACTCCAGATCGATATCGTCGAGAAAGGAGATAAATTGGAGGTAAAATAGTTGTTTTTTTTCCTCCAGTATAAGCTCACTTGTATATAGAAATATTCACAGTTATCTGCTAGATGATGACATAATATGGTGTAGCATGTGCATCTTTGCCTGATAAAAGATCTTAGTAGGATTGAGCTATTAGTTCGATTTGACTTTATTAGCTGATCGATTATATGGTTATTCCATGATGAAATCAATGAAGATTTTTTTATGATTTGCTTACAGTAGTAAGAAACTGAATTTTTTTTATAAAAAATCCACAATCTGCAATCCTTTGGTGATAAACATCCATAACTCGAAATGCAATTGAGGGGTTAACCTTCTCCCCTGTAGTACAATAGCTCGTTTTTCTTCTATTTATTCGAAAAGTCATTTCAACTTATGTTTTCTTCCTACTACTAAAGCTTCTCTAGTTGTGATTGCCCATGCCATCTTGTTGTGAAAATGGTTTTTTTTTTTTTTTAAACTTGAATTCTCATATTGTCAGTTTAAACTCTTCTGCAGCTTGTTGACCAAGGTGTTGAAGGACAGTGCAACTCAGAATGTAAGACCATCGAGCGTGCATGCCAAGAGGTAAAATCTATCTTATGCTTGCTACACATTCCAGTTATTATCCTCTATAATGGAAGTCTTCAGCGATTCACAAGTATATAACTTAAGGACTGGGCAATTTTTCACAAAGACTACACACTTCACAGCCTAATAGAGAACAAAGACAGAATAATTCTAGTTCTTAATAAGTTGGCAGATTACGTGGGTAGGTGGGTATGCAATTAACTCTTAGAGATTATTTATGTTTGAAAGTAATTAATCTGTGTAGGTATCTTGTTTTTCTTTTTTCGGTATTAATTTTGATGAAATTTCTTCTCCTTTTCTTTTTAAATCAAGGATCAATTGACTCTTTTTTATATCAGTTTGTGTCCACAAAGAATATGTTAGTATGGGAACGTTAATATGTTTTCCAAATAAGTTCCTTGCAGGTAATGGGATATGCTGATACAGATGTTGCCGAGTTTTTCTACAAAAAGAGACCACCTGTTGATGAACTGATGAAGTATCTCTGCAATGACCTTTCCAAAGCATGTTCAATTAAGCCATTGCCAGTTCCCAAGGTATTTGAGACTCTTTCTTTTTGTATCCAACCATGTCTTATAGTACTTGTTAATTGTCGGCAAAAGTAAGATTGAATTATGAGAGTTTGGCATCACATAATATAATGGCTAGGGAATCATCACGAAACAATAGTTGTCAAGTAATTCTATGTTGTGCTGAAAGCTCCATTGCTCTACCGTTGAACATATTGGTAACATAAGTATTCTTTATACATCGACAATGATAATATGAATATTCTTTGTTGAAACCATCCATGTACTACTACTTCCATTCTCAAGGACTAGAAGTTTGGTCATTTAGTTTTAAGTAGAATACTATGCATCCAAAAAGTATTATCTCAAACCAAAAAACCTGTATGCATCTTCATTTAGGCCTAGTTTCATAATGCGGTGGTAAAAAGCACCCGATTTCATGCTTTGGAAGGTCCAAAAAATCCCAAAAACGCTTCCAATCTTCCCTTCTCTAACCGCCAGCAGGGAGGACTATTGGAAGTATTTTTGGATTTTTAGGCCTTCCAAAACATAAAGGGGGTGCTTTTTGAAGTGCAATCCCAAACAAGGCCTTACGTTGTTTGCTATAATCTTCAAATAATAATGGAGTGAAACTGTAATATATACAACAAATATATTCTTTCTGGTAATAATTCTGTATCTCTACTTTAAAGTTATTTATTTTATGTTGAACAAGATCACAAGTTAGTCATGTACTCATGTAGGGCATGTTTGGTTCGCGATTGGAATTGGAATGGGAAATGGAATTGGATTGCTTTGGAATGGAAAATGGAATGACGAATCATCCAAAGACGTTTGGTTCATTATTGGAATGGATAATGAAATGAAAATCTAGAATTTTGAATAGAGTGTTTTGATTAAGAGAGAGAAATGTGATGATGGGAGAGGAGGGGAGGTGTTGGTGAAAGAAACTTTTGAGTAATTTACTTTGGAATGGGCCAATCCGGTATTCAAGGCCGGATTGGGCCATATATGGAATTAGCCATTCCCATTCCATAGTGGAATGGGAGTCGGAATCCGATTCCTTTAAAACAAACAACAACTATTGGAATCAATGAATCCCATTCCGATTCCATGGTCTAAAATAGGTGAACCAAACATGCCCGTAATGTCAATCTTGGTTGTATTGATTTTTTTTTTTTTTCCGATTCTATTTCAATGGTTTAGAGAGCTTCACAATCATGCATTTGTACATAGCTTACCGTACATCTTAAACAGTGATTCTGTTATGATATGCAGGATAGGATTCCTGGAGAACCATTTCTTCCAAAGCCATCTAAAGACGCTGAAATGGAAAAGATCTTGAGATCAATGGGGGTAAATGTTGTTCGAGTGAGTTAATATAGGGAATGGCATCTTGCAAATTGGCTAAATATTTTGAATTTCTATAATTATCAGGACCTCCCAGGAGCACCAAATATGAAAATGTATTCCAGAGATGATCTGATGAGCAACAACTTTGGTGACGAGGAAGCTGATGAAGATGAGGATGATGGCGACGACTTTCCTTCAACATTGGTAACATATTAACACTTCATTATATTCAACTTGGTTTAACCCCCATCCGATGATGTCAAATTATTGGTCTTTTGTTTTGGCTTCAGAGTAAAGTTTTAAAAGAGAAGGAAAGTCCAAAGAAAGATCTGAAGCAGAAGATCATGCAAGGAATTACAGAGACTAAGAAACAAGTTAAGGAGAAGGTAAATAAGGTGTCGAAGATGGTCAAGAAATGGTGGCGGGGAAAGAAGACAGCTGCGGCACCTTCGAAGGCCGGCAAAAATGAGCTCTGAGAACTGATAATCCTTCTGATCTGTGATGTTTTGTTACCATAACTTGCAAACCAAATTTAGGAAAAATGTAAAATTAGCTTTACCTTGTAGGTGGGTGGGTGCGCCCCATTGGCCATGGTCGAGAGTTCTCACAGCAATTCTTTGTTTCTTCGAATATTAAGTAGGCTTGGGCAGTGAATTACTGTACTAGATGAAAATCTAAACAATTTTGGGATTGGAATTTTTTTGTTTTTAAGATCTAGCAAATTGTTGACTTGGTTATGGATAACGAAATGCCACGAGCTAATCAAATTTGTATTATGGCTAATATATAGAAGGGAAACTTATAAATTTAGGAAATTTATGTTTGAGTAGTTAGCATGCGTATCCAATTGTTATAGTCAATAGCCTGGCTTATCCGGCAGAGGATTGATATCTTACAGAGCAACTTTGCCAACATTTTAACTCTGCTACATGATAGCAGATAGCATTTTGTTCCCAGCATGAAACCAAGTACTTACTTTGGTCCCTTCCCAATACTTATATATTTCAACTCGGGCCTATTGCCTTCTCTGACCTCCATGGCCGGCATTATCAACCGCGCGAATGAGGTTTACGGTGATGCAGATCTCAGCACTGTTGGTTCGCCTTCTTGAGAGCGCCTGCCATACCGAAGATCTGGTTTGTCTCGGGAGCGCATGCCATGCTGTTTCCCTTATCCAACAATCTGATGTGCGACGATATACATTAGCATATCAATAGGACATCACCAGCACATCACCGTAGAGTACATCTTAACCATGAGAACTGGCCATGCATTGCCCCCTAATCCAACATTGGCATATGTATATAGCCTCTTAAAATTTTTCTTCTATACTTGGGGAACCAAAAACTGAAAAATACCACTTGAAGAGCACAGCGACTTTTTCTAGATAGCTATACAACATAATGTACATCAGGAACATATATCTCGACAACATGTGCACCCGCAAAACCATAAAATGGTTGCACAGAGGCAGTATTGAGAACACCCTCCATGTTGTGGGACGGTACAACTCAATAAGAAACGCCTAAAAAACAAAAGATAATCCTACTGGCAAAAAGGACCCAAAAAAAAAAAACCGATAACAAAGAAAAGAAACAGCCAAATTCTCAAATGGTTCGAAGCCAGGATAGATCAGCAGCAAACACGACCAGGCATCTTGACATCTAACTCGGCGAAGCTTTGGCCGCTCCACCAGGAACAGCAGGTGCAGAAGCAGGTTGATCAAGCATCCCACGTGTCGCATTGTCGCTAGAATATGCAGGAGGCTGCGAATACTCACCGCTCGCATAAGAGTCCCTATACGGCTGTTGTTGCAAGCCATAGCTTGGCTGGGCAATGGGACCTACACCACCATAGACTTGTTCTGGGCCATAGCTCGCCTGTGGAGCTGTAGGCTGAAAAGGTGGGGCTCGATCGGTCGAACCTTGATCATATCCAGCTTGCACTTGCAGTGGTTGACTGTAACTAAGTTGAGCCACCTGAGATGGCTGCCCATATCCGGCTTGAGGCGGAGGTTGACTCCCATAATTGGGCTGTGGGGTTGGTGGAATCCTGTAACTATTAGCGGTCACAGGTGTTTTTTGACCTGCATATCCTTGCTGGTTTGAGGGACCCACCAGATGAGCTTGTTGCTGAGCTGGAGTTACTTGATTCATCCCATCTTGAGGGGGCGCGGATCCGTCCTGACTAGGGTTAGCAATTGGTCCATAACCAGGTGCAGTGCCATAAACTGCTTGCTGAGGCACTTGAGGCTGGGTGTAATTGTAACTGGTATTATTGGCAGGTGCTGATGATCCTACCATAGGCTGTAGCTGTGTCTGTTGCTGCAGCTGTTGTTGATTGTAGTATTCATACCCGATTGCTGCAGTGGGTTGCTGAGTTTGTTGATTGGAGGATTGGTCCCAACCAGGTTGGAAGTTGCTGGGCACTTGCGGAGGATAGCTTGCATAAGGTGGTTGGTGCATGTTATATTGAGGGGTTTGTGTAGGATAAGCTCCGGTTTGCATGTAGCTGTCATCAGGTTGCTGCATGGGAGGTGCTCCAGGTGGGCCCCATTTTGTTGGAGCACGGGGCCGACGGGAGGTATACCCGCTGGCCGTCGTTGGTTTCCTGATACGATTCTGAGCAGAGATGATATAAAGATGAGGATATGCATTTTTGTATTATAAGTGAAATGCAGAAGAAAATTAGCAGATCATGATGTTTTGCAGCAGTTGGGTTAGGAAAAGAGAGTTAGTTGTTAAAAGGGCATAACAGTAGAGTGAGTCAGGAAAATCAATAATAATTGAAAGGAGAACTTACCAGAGAGGAACAAATTCTAGGTATATTGATCATATCCATCTATCATCTGTCCCGTGCAAAAGTATATGGACTTACAAAGAAGTTGCAAAAGCTCGACAAATATACATTGACAAATTGAAATATAATGTGAAAGTTACTCAAGTTCCGAACGCTCGTCAGAGAACAATTAGATGTATATAATAATGTTACATAAAGGTGATTAACAAGAGCACTGTCTTAGTTCGATGGGCCTCTCAGAAAAAGAATAGACTAGAAGTCAAGAAGACGAAACTCAAAAGAGGTATGGCTTATTTAATGGAGGAAAAGCAATGCCTACACTCAAGAGAGATGGAATAAGTACTTATGATACACCTGGAAAAGCCGTTACGGAACCGTAATTGACTGCTTCCACTTACCATAAATACATTCTCATTTTTGTAGATGATAATATTCCAGTTTTACTAAATCTGACAGAGATAACAACTAAGCAAGTGTGATGGCATTATTTAACATACTAGATTTCTAGGAATACAACAGCCTTCAATCTCCAACAATGTTGGGTCAGCCACATGAATCTGTTGGCAACGATTAAAGAAGAAACATTCTTAGTAAATTAAGGTTGCAATGGAAAATCACGAGAGATAACAAATAAAGGAGAAACAATCTTGTAGAGAATCAGTCAGCTTTATTAATTCAATTCATAAACAAGGTATTACTGCACATTGTAATTGGACAATATACCAAACTTAATCTGTTTGACAACGATTAAAAATCATATAGATTCATTAGCTCCAAGTTCCAACATAGAAGACTCAGCCTAGAAACATCTTACTGAATTCATCAACAAACAAGCTATAAGGAGAAGAGATATAATATCAAACCAGTACATAGCAAAGAAATATCGACAATGGCCTTGCCTATAATCTTGCAGATTTGCAGTTCACCAACACATTTCTAATCCTACATTAACTCTTCAACATAAAGCTCAAAATCATCACTCCACTATAATAAAAAATCTCAGTACTACGTGGCGCCTTAAACAGGTAAACATACTAGTTATCTTTCCATATACATATGTTCTCCTGAAATTTTCCAAATATGAGCAGCATGACAACCATCCATTGCATATGAACAATTTAATTCCCTGCAACACAGCTTACCTATGTATCAAGGTCATTACATCAAGCAGGTAACACAATAATAGGAACAACATCAAAGCATCACATATAGCCAATTTGATTTGATAAAAGATCCAAAATTTACAAACAAACTTGAGTTCTCTCTCCAAACCTTGATGTGACAGAGTAGTACCATTTCATAACTACTAATTCTCGAGTCAGCGAAATTGATTGATCAGAAGTAAGAAATCTGATCCAATGCCAACTAAATACAAGTGAAAATTTTATAAAAGAAAGTTTCCATTCTTCCAGTTCAAAAGGTAAAATAAGAAAACAAGAACAGGCTTGGAAGGAGCTTTGCAGACTCCTCAAGCACACAAATCACAAAGACTAGATTAAGGTAGAAGATAATTACAATTCTCATTTAAATAAAAAGAAGAAAAGCAAGTAGGGGGGGACGTGAGGAGATATGTTATTTGACTATTTCAATTTTCAAATATACAGCTCACGAAGGAACACGATACTCTGCCTCTTGTAAGATGCAAAGCAATTAAGTATTGTAAATGCTAAAGTATAATATTAGCATCAATAAAGTAAATAATATAAGAAGAATTTTCAACAAACACAAACTGTAGTATATCACTATTTCAGTGTTTCCTGCAATACAAGCAATAGCACCTGGAGGTTGATACGTGCCTGAATGCCATAGATAGCGGTATATTAGTCCAAAACATCCGTACCTCACTTATGACTTCATTCACCAGCTGTTTTGCTGCTTCAATTTGCTCTTTTGTGCCATCTATATAAATTGTTCTTTCTGTGGGCATATCACCAGGAAGCAAAGGTTCCACCTAGGACCACATAGAATAAAACGTAGGTAACAAGGCATATATTTAGAATGTGCGTGCAGACACATGTATGCACAAGATAGGTCAAAGTAATTTGTAAAACCAGTGTGATAAGAAAGCAACAAGACTAAGAGATCACAAAAGACATTTGACTCGGCAACCATTGACTCATAAATATCAAATTATTAATCAATTAATCTGACTATCTTTATTCACAAAAAGCTATCATGGAAGAACAAATGAGAGCAATATCACTCGGTAAAAGCACAAACACAAGAAAGTCTCTGGAGATGAAGTTTTTAGGCTAAATAGGAATACTGGGAAAATTATGCGTGCTGATGAAAGCTACCATGGAAGAACAAATGAGAGAAATATCACTCGGTAAGAGCACAAACACAAGAAAGTCTCTGGAGATGAAGTTTTTTGGCTAGCCTAGGAATACCAGGAAAATTATGGGTGCTTCTGAAAGCAACAGGCTTAAAAGCAAGCCACAACACATACCAAATTACCTGAACTTAAAAAAGTAAATTCAATCAAACATTTAGCAAAGTTTAATACTGTATTACTTAAAAATGCAACAATATCACCAAAGTGAAACAAAGATTTGATGTTTAAGCGATAGCTAGAAATCCCTGCATAAATATTTCATATATAATGAACAACATTTCCATGTTCCTAAAACTGAAACATTATTGTATCATCAAATATACCTCTAACTGCCAGCACATCTACAACATTACCTCTAGCAAAGTTTACAGAGCTTGGAAATCCAAGTCACCATACTAAGGTGATTAACAAACGTAAAGAAAGGAAGAACGAGAAATCTACAAACCTGTATCCAAGCTCCAGACTTGGTTTGCATATTTTTAATATTCTCACCACCTCTACCTATAATCAGACCAACCTGGAAAGAAAGAATGATCAGAACCAAAGAACCTAGTAAAGGAAGAAAAACTGCAAAAGGATCATTAGATAAACAATGATAAACAATTGGTTACCCTGCTGTTCACAACTTTCATTTGAAATTCCTCCACACCAGCTTGTGGCCCCCCAAACTTTCGACCAGCAATTCTACCAGATGCCCCAGCACCAGCCTGCAGCAGAGTCACATATTCGATAAATATAAGTATACAATTCAAGGGAAATAAAAAGAACTATATTCAATACCATCTCGGGGATAACTTCGTTTATTAATTGCTCAGCCTTGCTAATCTGTTCAGGAGTGCCTATAAGTTCCACCATTCTCGTCTTAGAATTTGGATCTGCATCCACATCTTTAGTTACTTGAATCTTTGCTCCTGATTGTAGCTGAAGATTTTTTATCATCTCTCCACCTTTGCCAATGAGTACACCGACCTGCAATCAACGTGGACTTTCTATAAGATCTCTGCCAACCTTGCAGGGTGTCGTACGCTTTCAACGTTTCAAAAAATATATATAGAGAGAGAAGAGAGCATACCCTTCCATTTGGAATATCAATCTTTTTACTTGAAACCCGAGAGCCATGAGTTGGAAATGCTGAGGGAGTTATGCCAACCTGAGAAGCTATTGGCTGACTAGCAGGCCTCTGCAAGTGGTCTGGAATATACATGTAGTTTTAAGACCAAATCGGAAATAACCTTCATTTCATACTACTATTTCAATACAAAATCTCATGATATGAAATAACAATTATGGCTTGTTCATCTCGAACTCGCAGTGCCATGTATTACTGCTTATAAATTAATTCTTCTGTTTTTATTATTATCATTATTTTATAACAACAAGGTAAAAACAATAATGGTTTGTTCATACCAAACTCCAATGGCCATTGTGAATGCTACGAACACGAATGTCCAAACATACACAAATTCTAACTTGGTTGTTACACATACTTTAGCTGTCTGAAAGATTAAAATCTGCAATTACATGGTCTCCTCATAATTAAATAACATTGGGCGCATTTTGTGACGCAATCTCCACAAGAAATAGCTATATTTACAGCAATTTTACTACGCTCAGAATCGCCATTACAGGAACTACTGAACTAAGAAGCTTGATTCCGCACAATAACTCGTACCCAGAAGCAAAGTAACAACGAAGGATCACTCACCGCTTTCCGAAGACCATCCCTCATCGCTCGAGTCGTCGTGATCGCCTTCGCCGCCGTTCTCGAACCTGGGGCGCCTGGCCTCCGCCTCGGCGCCGCTGAAGATCCGCGCCGCGATCTTCTCCGCCATCTGCTTCGCGAGCTCCATCCGCTCCAGCGGCGGCGGTGGCGGAGGCGGAGACGGAGGCGGAGACGGCGATCCCGCTCCGTGACCCGGCGACGGGTGGGAGCCCGCGGCGGCGGGGGCCTCGTCATCATCGAGCTTCCTCTTGTGGTCGGGTCGAGAGGAGCGCGAGAGCGCCCCCGCCATGGGAGGAGCTCGAAGGAGACGGAGAGAGAGATCAGAGGAGGAGGAGCGCGCCTCAAAACCCTAGTGGAGAGTGGAGAGTGGGATGCTACACACGAGAGTCATTTTGTGTCACTGACATGTGGACCCCACACGTCCTGTTCTCTGAATCGCGCGCTGAGGCCTCCTCGCCTTTCCCTCCGGTCAAGGCGACCCATGTGCACCCGGTGTGTCCGTAGTTACACCTCATGCACCGTAGCTACTGCTTGGTAATAAATTTTTTAAAATTAATATCTAATCTGATAAAAAAGATATACTACATTCAAATAGCATGCATGTATGAAAGATTATAAATTGTAAAATCCTACATCTAAGCATTAAATAACTTCAGAAACCAAAGGTATTAAATAAACTATTATTATTTAGTTTAAAAGTTACTGTTTAATTTACCTTCTCATAGCCTCTCTATTTATATTTTAAAATTTTAAAATTTATATCTTTTAGAATTATTCAGTCATGAGCGATATGCGCTTATTACGTGGGCAAGAGATATCATTCTAAAAATTTCGTAGTATTATTACACTAACAATCTAGCACTATTAAATATATATATTTCTTTAATCTTATAAAAAAAATTAGTATTTATATTCAAACAGAAAGATAATCTTTATTGCTTTACATCTGACCCTCTTTTCATCCGACATTTTATTCAGAAACCTCAAAAAAAAAATGACACAAATAAAGTGTTAACAAGTTCTTAACAGCGTGTAAGATTGAGAGATTTAAATATATAAATACATTTACCTTAGGTGAATTTTGTCAAATGGACTTATTTACTTTGTGGCTCGAATTAGATCGAGCCTCGTTTGGCATTGTTTCATAGGCCGGGTTCGGGTGCGGGACATTCGATTTTATTCCCATTATAACCTTACCCAGTTCGCAGGGTAGTATCGTCTTTTCGTACGGTGCAGGGACCATTGTTGTTTGAAATGTGGAGAAACCCCTCAACTATAAGCTTATTCTGATATAGCCTCTCAAATTTTAGAGCTCCTGAGCTTCTAATAATTCTGATTAAAATAAATAATCACACCAAATTAGTTAGATTTATTTTCAACATAGCAACAATTTAATCCTATTTAACAATTTTTTTTAACTTATCAGTCATATATATGACAACTTACTAATATAATTATTTAAAAATAAGTGGGATGTTAATTTTAAAAAACTGTAGTTTGATATCTATTTTAGAAAAGAGTATAGATGAAGGGTCTCAATCTTTTTTTTACTTTTTTTGGAGTGAAAATGTATAGAGATCTTCTTAACTATAGGACATTCTGAAATAACCCATTCTTTTTTTTGATTGAGGCCTTCTTAATTTTTAAATTTGACATAATTAAGTATAAAAATTAAAATAAAAAACTGGAAGTTGAGGGAGTTTATCAAAAAGAAAAAGAAAAAAGAGAGCTTAGGATCGATTTCAATAGAGAGTATAGTTGAGGTGGAGTCCGTACATTTTTCCACTTATTACAGGAGAGAAGTTCCAATAATAATTTTATTTTTATTTTTATAAAAAGGCGAAAAAAGAAAGGTGAGAAAGGGAAAAATAATAAGAGGCAACACCTTTCTCTCGCTAGGGCGAGAGAACGAGAGAGAGTTCCTTGTATTATTATCATCTTCGTCGCGTTATCGGTCTCCGTCGCCACCGCACCCATTCTCCGAAACCCTCGTCCATGGCCCTAGCCTCCACCGCCCCCTCGGCGAATCCGTCCCCGAGCCCCGACCGTTGATCGCCCGCCCGGCTACGCCGCGATCTCCGCCGGATCGTTGATGCCTTGGCGCGATCTCGCCGGGATCCTCGTCGGACGATGAACGGAAAGGGGCCCGAGGGGGCCGGGGGGTCGTCGGCGCCGTCGGCCTCGCCGCTGGAGTGGAAATTCTCGCAGGTCTTCGGGGAGCGTTCGGCGGGGGAGGAAGTGCAAGAAGGTACGATCTCCTCGCCTTCTAGCTTGTTCTAGATCCCTCCGATTTAGAGAGATTCACGTCGTAGGATTTTGGTTTCCGAAATGGTTGCTTAGGGTTTTGATTGGAGTTTGTGTATAGTTCAGCTGGAATTTGTGTAAAAGTTGCATTTTTGGTGCTCGACTACTTGGGTTAGTGATAAAGTCGAGAACTTTAATTCTTATTATAATTGGATTTAAGTTGTGGAAAGTGGAACACTATATGTTGGCTTGTATTGGTGCTTCTCGGAGAATATCGGGTGCTTGATTTGTTTGGCTATAGTTTTAATTTCTGCCCCATTTGAGTTTGTGAGCTTTTAGTGCATAATTTTTGCTGATTAGTAATCACCCGATCAAAAGTCTGACTTTTTTTTCCTGATAATATCGGACTTCAAGTCTTTAACATTCAGTAGTTTTCTTTTGAGTTATTCTGCCAGCTAAAAATGGGGATTCTGTTGGTAAGTTAGTTGTCAGAGTGCTAATTTCACCCCTCAAAATCATTGCCCTGGTGGTACTTGAAGTGCACTACATGGACTTGTGTCTATCAGTTGTAAGGTGAAAGCAGAGCTACAGAGGGCCTACGAATGAGAGCGGAAGAAGAGGGTGAAGGTTTATTAGCTGCAATACGAGCGGAGGGAGAGAAGAGAGCTGCTATGCTTGGTTGTTCTTGAAGTTGAAGCACTAATGTCGGTAGCATAGCCTAGGACGAAGATGGGAGTTGAAGAGGATGAGAATCGGATGGAGAGAATGGAGGTGAAAAAGATGGTGGTACTGGTACTATCAGAGTACCCAAATTAGCTCATTTAGTAACTCAATTCAAATTCACCAAAAGCTAGGAGGACACCAATAAGAAGAGAAGTCTAGGGATCCATTCTAAATGTGCCTATATTTAGGGGTCTCTGTCTGATTTTCTTGTCCAGCAGGTCACATTCTTCTTCTATTATTTCCAAACAGTATTAGGGAAGATGACGTTTCTTTTCTTGTTAATTCACTGCTATATTTCCCTGCATATCTCTGTTTTGCTTGCTGACGTACAGCTTATCTTGCAGTCGACATTATTTCTGCAATAGAATTTAATAAATCTGGAGATCATCTTGCTACTGGAGATCGGGGAGGACGTGTAGTTTTATTTGAAAGGACAGATGTTCGAAATGTATGTTGATTATCTTGGGTTTTGCACTGCTATTACTTTCCCTTTATATTGTTCTTTTCCATTAACATAGACTTCTGGTCAATTCCATTGCAGCATGGTAATCGAAGAGAGCTGGAGAGACAAGATTACCCAATTAGCAGGCATCCTGAGTTTCGCTACAAAACTGAGTTTCAGAGTCATGAACCTGAGGTATTATTTTAGAGAAATGTGGAATTAAGTAGAGATACAGAAAAGTTCACACATTTGTGTATAACTTTTCACGCTGGCTCCTTTATTGACTGCAACAGTCTAGTTGAAATTGTAGGATTATTGATGTAATTGATTGTAACTTGCATTACAATATCATCATTTTACCTTATGTGGGTCATTCTGCTGATTTTGCTGTTAATGTTTTAGTTTGACTATCTCAAAAGCTTGGAAATAGAAGAGAAAATCAACAAGATCAGGTGGTGCCAAACATCCAATTCTGCACTTTTCCTCCTTTCCACAAATGACAAAACAATTAAATACTGGAAGGTAGCCCTAAATCTCTCTTCTTTTTTCTTAACTATGCCAGTAACTTTGATATCTTATTAGAGTTATTTCTTTGTGAATGGCATATTTGTTTTTTATTATTTGTTACTATATTTCTGTATCAAATGTTACCTTCTTTGCTTAATCTTTGTATTTCTTCTTTATCCTTTTTCGCTTTGTCTCTGTTTTTTGTAATTGAATGATTACTTTTCAGTAGTATTATTTATAATTGATATCAGTTGATGCCTTATTTTTATGCTTTGCTTCTACAATCTTGTAACTTTTTGTTATCTGGAGACTAGAGGTGGTTGCATGATGTATATTCTACATTGTATACTTCCTTCAAGGCATTTTATTATTTGAACATCTGAAGATCATGATGCTGTGATTGCTTGTCTACTGTCTAGATAGACAGTGCAAAGAACCATTTTGCTTTATTTTATGTATAAATTTTACCCTATATCAGATGTGCAACTGATGCTGGACTTTTTCAAGATTACCTTACCGTGTGGAACTTAAAACTGCATTATTTGTCTTCCAACTACGCTTCTAACATATCTCAAGAACTATTTCTTTTTTCTCTAGTACATGTATTGTTATGCGGGAGAATAGTTGAAGGTAATGTAAATTAGCGATGATTTATACCTGGATAGCTCATGAGCTTCGACGTTGGTGTCATCTATTTAGACACCTCTTATTTACAGAACATCATCTTGGCTAGTTTTTTGATTTATTTTACCTAAGAGATGAGTGCAAAACCCTGTGTCAGACTTGTTATTTTCCTGTTTCTAAGCTCCTTTAGGACTTTACTCGGTTCCATCGACCTAAGTAATTGCAGAAGCCAGAAAGTATAAGCCTCCTTGTTGGCCTAGTCCCTTGTAGAGTATCTTGAGTTAGAGTTAATGCTCTCTATTGGTTCTTATCGATTTGAAGTGCAATTGATGCAGCTTATCAGGAATGATGGTTCTCATCTTTCATGTCATTTATCAAATTTCTAGGCATTATTTCTATGCAAGGTATATAGTTTCCCAATGGTTAACATGTTTTACCCTTAATGTTCCACAATTTCTGTTGGCTCTTATCGATTTGAAGTGCAATTGATGCAGCTTATCAGGAATGATGGTTCTCATCTTTCATGTCATTTATCAAATTTCTAGGCATTATTTCTATGGCTCATTCATTGAATGTTATCTATCTCTAATTTAATTCTTCTTATCTGTTATTATTCTTCTCATGCCTTAAATTTTTGAAAGCTTAGTTATGCTCATCGTGTATCTTTAACTTGTACAGGTACAAGAGAAGAAGGTGAAACGGATCGCTACGTTGAATATGGACACTTCCCAAACTGGAGGAAATTGTAGCATTACTAGTTCAAGTGCTAATAATCCTAGAATGCATATTCCAAATGGTGGGCCGTATGATTCTCTGAGCAATGATTTGTCATTTCCTCCTGGAGGGTTTCCATCGCTGCGTTTGCCTGTGGTAGTTGTACCCACCCCAATCTGTTAGTTTATAAATAATTGCCTGGACCTAGCCCCCCATGTCCTCCAGAATGCCCACTATATTTAATGATAGAGGATCTAAATCAAATGTACACCATTCAATGTGATTAACAGCATCTAAAGGCCTACAATTAATAATGATAAGTTTTAGGGTACTATCACCTAGGCACAAAGTAATCCGAAAACTCAGCAGTATAGAAAGGACGATCGTTTGACATAAGAAATACATGTGGGAAACTTGTGAATTTAAATGTATAGGCTTTTTAGATGTTTAAAATCACATCCAACTGTTTACATTTATAATTTTGAATCTCTAGGATAGAGTTTCACACAATTGCTCAATGCTGCACCAAATCCAGGCTAAACTTTTGTCTGTTAGTGACACTTAATTAGGAATAAGCAACTCACCTATCTGCTGCAATCTGATTATCATAAATATTTCATTTTACAGCATATTACCATATGATATTGTTGTTTGATAACTTTCTAATATTTGCTGCTTGTACATCTAGGTGACGGGCCAGGAGACAAATCTTGTTGCTAGATGCCGCCGAGTATATGCTCATGCTCATGATTACCATATTAATTCTGTTTCAAATAACAGGTTGGTTCATACTTTTTTACTATTAAACATCATCACTCTACTTGGTTTAGCCTTGTTTTTCTCGAGTGATAATTTTGATAGTTCCTCTTTTACCCACTTGTTTCAAAGTTTTAATTGTTCCTCTTCTATCCACTTGCTTCAAGGTTTTCTCCAGTAGTATTTTAGATTTTTCTGGGCGGATTGTCTGGATTCCCTTTTTCTATTATTAACGACATGTTGGGGTAATGCAGTAAGTGGTGGTATTTCAGGATAACTGAGAGATATCACTTTTCAAGGGGTTGGCTGGAATACTAGTTCACCAATGCTCTTAGGGCATCCAGTTTTGAACAAAACTTCAATTTCTGAGCTTTATTGGCCCTCCCAATATCCATTAATTAAGAAACTTTTTGAGTCTATCACTCTATCGCTTGCAGAAACTAACTACTCGTGCTGGTGCAGCCAATTCAGTTTTTCATCCTATGTTCTGCATTGGTGCTATTCAGAAAATTGTGCCTTTGATTCTGTCTGCAATATAAGATGTCAAGTTCTTGCGGAGACTATGAGCAGCAAAAATAAGCTTTATGCTATCTGTGCTTTTGGTGATTTTGGTGCCATGGAGTTCTTTGCAATCTTTACTGGAATATTGTTGCAAAAATATACTGTTACACATTTATTCAATGGCATTCTCTCATTCTTGTTTTGTCCTTTATAGTGACGGTGAGACATTCATATCAGCAGACGATCTTCGAATAAATTTATGGAACTTGGAAATTAGCAACCAGAGCTTTAATATTGTTGACGTGAAGCCTGCAAATATGGAGGACCTAACAGGTATTTTCTTTTATGGTGGTTGTAAGTCGTTTGATGATAGCATTCTAGGCTGAAAGTATCATGAACACCAAATATTAAGTTCAAATGTAGGTTTTTTTTTGGGCTAAAATTATTAACTGAAATGCTACTCTTAAATTTCCTTTGGTTCAAATGGTGCTTTTTTATTTGTGGTCGTACATTATTTAGTAGTAATTTTGTCTCTATTTCAGAGGTGATAACATGTGCTGAATTCCACCCACACCACTGTAATATGTTGGCATATAGTAGCTCAAAGGGCTCTATCCGGCTTATTGATCTGCGGCAGTCGGCATTATGTGATAACCATTCTAAGCTGTAAGTAGTTTCCCATATACATCTATTCTCAGTAATTTTACTAGTTCACCATATTCTTCTTTTATAGAACTCTCTACAAACCTGTTCAAATTTACTTTCTTTTTTTATTGTAATAGCTAGTTATTTCCTTCACAGGTTTGAGGAGCATGAAGCACCCGGATCAAGATCTTTCTTCACAGAGATAATTGCCTCCATTTCAGATATAAAGTTTGCAAAGGACGGAAGGCACATTCTTAGTCGTGATTATATGACACTTAAGGTTCATTCATTTCATTTTGTCCATATTGTTACACTTTTACTCGTTTTAAATTTTGAACTTTTGGTTACCTTAGCTCTATGGTTACCAAAAATATTTTTGCAGCTGATACTTTGGCCTCGTGCAGTTTTCATTCTTGTATTTTCTTCTTGTTTGAAATTCCATAGTTAGAAAGCCAAGATAATTGAAAAAAACGAATGTCAAGCAAAGAAATTAATGCAGAGGTCTTAATAAATAAATAAAAGGTCAGCATAAAGTCATTGAAATTTATTAGAATTCCAATTTTTTTAGTTTCTAATTTATGAATGTCTAGATCACTCACTGATGATTCTTGCTCGAGTTTCCTTTATATAGTATTTGCCGTATCTGATTTTTTTTTTCCCCCCTTTTCTTGTTGTGTCTTGACAGCTATGGGATTTAAATATGGATTCGGGTCCTGTTGCAACTTTCCAGGTCCATGAATATTTAAGGCCTAAGGTGAAGATCTCTCGTTTTGGTGACTTTGATCTAATCTATAAAGTTAGCATTGAGAATGTCATGGATTTATTCTGGTTAGAGGTTTGATATTTTGTATAATCTGCAGCTATGTGATTTATACGAGAATGATTCAATCTTTGACAAATTCGAGTGCTGTCTGAGTGGAGATGGACTTCGGGTTGCTACTGGTTCTTATAGGTATTCTTTTGACCCCTTGTCTGCTGAAAAGCTTTATGTTGCATATCTAACCACTATAATTTTTGTCCGTATCCAGTAATCTATTTCGTATATTTGGTTGTACTCCTGGAAGCACTGACGCAACAACTTTGGAAGCAAGTAAAAACCCAATGAGGTATGCTACACTGATAGAAAGTTTTAATCCTTTTTTAGTTTTCAAATCAATAATAATTCAAAATTATGAACTTTTAATTGTCTTGTTACTATTGGATCTGCGAAGAAGTGTTATATTAGAACTTGTCTAATCTTGCTTTTACTTGGTATCTAACCATGCAGGCGTCAGGTTCCAAATCCAACTAGGCCCGCGAGAGCTCTAAGCAGTTTGACTCGTGCTGTCCGACGAAGTCAGTTTTCTTATAAAAATTTTGGATTCTTTACAATTTTAGTCCTTGAAGTTTGATCTGAATTTCATTCTCATTGTTGGAGTTTTCAGTTTTAACAATTCAGTCCCTAAAGTTTGATCTCAAATTTGCCAATTTACTCCCTGTAGTTTGACATTGATGTCAATTTCCTCCAAATTTCAGATGGTAGACTAACAAAAGGATAATAATCAATGCAAACTTAAGATGGTGGACTAACAAAGGGAGTGAAATCATGTAGTAAAATTTAAAGACTCTGCTGACACGGTGCGTTATTCAGACGGTAGACTAATAGAAGAACTTAAAACAATGATGATGAATTTGAAATCAAAATAGGGACTCAATTTGTAATGAAGACAAACGTTTAATATCCTTAGATTTATTTCTATAAGCCACTTGTGAAGTGCTAGTGCTGTTAAAAAAATAACTTATTTTTCTATTTTACCCAACCTCATAATTTCCATGAATCTCCCACAGGCTCAGAAACTCCAGGAGTCGATGCCAATGGAAACTCCTACGATTTCACGACCAAGTTACTGCATTTAGCTTGGCACCCGTCTGAAAATTCAATAGCTTGTGCTGCTGCTAACAGCTTGTATATGTATTATGCATAGAGACAGAAAGGACTAGGAGTAAAAGCCTTGGCAATTTTTCTCCTTTCGGGTGTGCTTCTTGTGGAATATTTTGGCTTTTCACATGCAACCAGCAAGATGGGTGCAGGAGGTTTGTGTTATCGATCCACACGACAACGCTTTCCCCTCTGGGGCCAGAAGAGGCCTTCGGAGTCTATTAAGGAAATCGACTCTCTTTCCTTTATGCGTTGACCGGTTCCTCCTATTCTTTTGTAGAATTGCAAGACAACCATTTTCTAATTATGCCAAATTCTAGGTCCCAAAGTGTGATTTGCAGCTCTCCTACCGCAAATTCAACAGAAGTTCGAGGACTTTGTAGAAAGCTTACAGGAGGGCTTTTTCTTCCTCTAATCCAGCCATGTAAGGGCAATGGGTGCGTATATCTCTGCGTGCTGAGGCTTGTGAGAATTATTGTTATTTGTTTTTGTTGTTCTTATTTCACCTATCCTGTGCTAACCATATATCTTATTCATTTTAATGCCAGTGGCTCATCGATCTTTGGATTATGATCTAGTTGTAGTTACTCTAATTAGTTGTTTATCCATGGATGTTTTTCATTTATATAAATGTTACAATAAGTAGGAACAGAAGCTCCCTGTTATTTGTGCTCATTATTTGTGTACTTGCAGTTTATTTTAGTTCAGAGTTAAATGTAATGTTAGTTGGTTTTACTTTTATCAACTGAGTTATGACGAACGTGAGACCTATTTTGTTATCCGAATTTGTGAATTTTCCCCTATTTACTTTTCTTTCAATTCCTTTCTTTCTTCATATGCTGCGGTAAATGTGAAGTTATAGTGAGCACAGAAATTCTTGTGAAGTGAAATGTTGTGATGGTGCGGGCCACTCTTGAACTATGGGCGGGTGTTGTGGCATGTTCTTGTACAAGAAACGAACTTACTAGGAGAAAGATGTTTCTGTTTACTTATTCAGTTACCTTTGCAAAGCTGCATCATCGCTGCTGCATTGTGTGGATTGAAAATTCCCTTAAGAAGCTATTTAGTAGAAGGTTGTCGAGAGGGGTTGAATCCCTTGCGTAATTTCATTCCCTTGTTACTTTCAATCCAAATCATCAAAATTTACAGCCGAAAAGTTGCAACCTTATATGGCAAGCAGGTATCCAGGAATCTTTCCCACGAATTCATCATAAATTTGAGCCTTAAATGTAATATCTTTCCATATTAGTCTCCTTTCTAAGTTATACTATATATAGATTCTACCCCTCTGCTCTTCAGTTGATCCGAGAGGAGAAAACAATGGCAGCCTCTGCAGTTGTGTCGTTGCTGCTTCTTGCTCGTTGTGGAAGGCAACAACTGCAGCTGAAGCTGAATTGAAAGGTATAGAGCTGATCAAGAAGGGATGTTGAGATGCCCTGAACTATACTTTCTGCGTCTCATCTCTGTCCTCCGATCCGCGCACTGCCGACTAAACCCTAAACTCTAAATCACGACTACAAAGTTTTAGAAGAATAAAAAAAAAATCTTAACAAAATTAATTTAGATCGTATAATTTAAATTTGAACTAAATAATTTAAATTTTAAACTTTAATAATATCTAGACCATAAAGATTTAGTAGAATAAATCGAATAAATATTGAGTAAATAAATTTAGACCGGTACAATTTAAATTAGGACGAAATAAATTTTGACCATAAATTATGTAGAGACCCTCTCAACTATAGCTTCTTTTGAAATAGATCCCTTGAGTTCTTTCTCGATTAAGAACCCCTAAATTTCCTTTTTTTTTAATTAGATTTTTTTTTTACTTAGTTAAGTTTGAAATTTTATCAAATTTGATAATTCTATTATTTATCAACCACCATTTATTAGATAAAACTCTAAATTTTTTAACTAAAATTACTTAACTTAAAAATATAAAAAATTAATTATATCTCAATCAAAGAAATAAAATTTGGGGTCTTCACATATTCTTTCTTTAAAATTTTAAGCTCCGAGTAAATCTAGATCCTATAGTGAAATGGATCACATAAATTTGCACAATATAGTGTAATTTAAATTTAAAATTGGTATAAATTTAGATTGTACAATTTAAATTTTAAGTTTATAATAAATCTTGACCGTAGAGTTTAATAGACTAAACAAAATGGGGAACATAGAGTTTTAGTAGTAAAGTTTATAAATCTAGATGAAATTAATTTAGCTAACGAAGAGAAGAGAAAAATAATAAAATGACTTAATTACCCAGAAAGAAAAAAAAAGCTTCTCTTTAAATATCTGGTAGTCAGTACCATTTTTCAAATGAACTATTATTATAGGTCAACCAAAGAAAAGACTAAATTTAGATAAATAAAATAAGGCTAAATTACAGAAAGCTCCCTTATAAATACTTGTATTTTTACTTTTTCTTCCTAACTTTTAAAAATCTATATTTTACCCCCTCAACATTTCAAGTTGTTGCATTTAGCCCCCCTCCGTCAGGGTTCCATCACTATTCTTATAATTTATACCGAAAATGCCCTTCAAAATGACAGATATATATTAAAAAATTATTTTTTTATAAAAAGAGTAAGGGTAATTTGGTCATTTTGCCCTGTCCACTAACGTTGTACCCCTGGAAATATTTCTGAAATTTTAAGGGGGCAAAATATAGGTTTTCGAAAGTCAGGAAGGAAAAATAAAAAAATAAATATTTACAGGAGAATTTTCTGTAATTTAGCCATAAAATAATAAGAAATGGAAAACATCTAAAAAAATAAAGTATAGGAGCAACGTATTATAACTATAAATATATATATATATATATATATATATATATATATATATATATATATATATATATTTGTAATATAAATAAATAAAGTTATATTGTGTATGTGACGTTTATAAAATCATCAATTTCATATTTGGAAATGCATAAGCTGGTTTCCAGACTTGCAATTTTCTAGCCAAAAAACCATTAGTAGGATAGATTAACTATGAAAACAACACAAAAGAGAGAGAAAAAGTCGATATACCCATGGGATTGTTCTCCAAATTATTTAATATTATCAACATCGGATATTGAACTGATCAAATACTCCGTCCAATCATTTCTTGAGCGATATTGGAAGCCCTACTCAAGAGCAATTATAATACAATCATTCATTTACTATATATATGTATTATTTATTTGTAACATACATTACAAATATAATATATATATTTATAATAAATATTTGTAATATAATTCATTAAAATATAAATAAATATATTTGTAATGTAAATAAATAATATTTTATACCCATGAGATTGTTCTCCAAATTATTTAATATTATCAACATCGGATATTGAACTGGTCAAATACTCCGTCAAATCATTTCTTGAGCGGAAGCCCTACTCAAAAGCAATTATAATACAATCATTCATTTACTATATATATGTATTATTTATTTTTAACATACATAACAAATATAATATATATATTTGTAATAAATATTTGTAATATAATTCATTAAAATATAAATAAATATATTTGTAATGTAAATAAATAATATTTTATAACAAATGTGAAGATTATAGAAAACGCGAATATTTGCTAAAATAATTAACTGGTTTTCACTTATTATCCGATGATGAATGAGCCATGTCGAGGCCTAAGAAGTTTTTGTGTGGCAGCCAAACCTATTGAATGTGCGGCTTCTCACGTAGAGCGAAAACTCAGCCTTTGTTTTTTCTTGTTTTCTCTACTTCCTCTGCATGCCAAGTTTCTAGAAATAACTAAAAATTTCTTCCACAAACATCGCAACAATGAAAGATCTAATTTTTTTTTTCCACAAACATCATGACAATGAGAAAAACATGCATAATGCCCCTTATATCTATCCTTACAAGAGATCATTGTTCAGACTTTGATAAGTTAATAAACCAACCTGCCGATTATAACCAGTTACAGCAATATCATCAATTTATCTCTAAAATGCACAAATGCATATATGGACAGACAGAAAATTATTTTTAATTAGTTATATTCATTCCATATGGTTTTTTTCCCTTTATGATTGCACCAATTAGCTAATTAGCTAAATTAGCCACACATATATATTTGTTGTAATAAAATATAATTGATAAAAGAAAATTGAGTATTTAGTAAAGATTTTTTTTTTGTCGTATACAAACTGGCTTGGCTAACTAAAAAAATATTTATTTATTTTTTTACTTTTTCTGTTTGCAGCAATATATGGAAAGGGTTTTATAGCTAAATTCTTAGCAATCGAGAATACCTAAGCCGTAGCTATCTTATCAGAATCCGACAAGTCTGCTTTCTACAAATGTATATTTGGAGGATTCCAAGACATATTATATGCAAAAGCAAGACATCAGTTCTACCGTGAATGCGAAGTCTACGGGATGGTGGATTTTGTATTTGGAGACGCACAAGTTGTCTTTCAGTCTTCCGTATTTCTAGCCAAAAATTGCTACTAGGACAACAAAATGTAATAATAGTGCAAGGTAAAGAGACAGCTAGTGGAGCAATGAAATTCGTTCTTCAAAACTATTCCATATTGGCAGCACCGAATCTCAAGCCAGTAAAAAACTCTCTCCTATAATTTCTTGGCTGCCCTTGAAAACCCTACTAGAGATCAGTTGTAATGTAGTCCTTCATCGACGATTTTATCCATCTGTCGGATGGCTTAAGTGGAATAGCACATCAAACCGCAAGATAAACTCTATGCGGAGTTTGGTCTTAATTTTGGAAAAATCATTTTTAATTAGTTATATTCATCTCATATGATTTTTCCTCCTTTATTATCGCACCAATTAGCTACTTAGCTAATTTAGCCACACATGTATATTTGTTGTAATAAAAAATAATTGATAAAAGAAAATTGAGTATTCAGTAAATATTTTTACAGATAACGATTTTAGGAGGTATCAGGATGTATACATATGTCTAATTTGGTTTTTCCTTATGAAAAGCACCTGCTTTCGTGCTTTTTTTTTAAAGAGAGAAAAAAACAAGTCAACAACAATTTGAAGATTGCCGTTTTGTTTGTTTAATAATATGATCCAATTAAAATAGATTTTAAGGTTTAGTGATTTAATTGAAGTACATTGAAATTCACTAACCTTTTGAATGGTGGAAGTAGTGACCAACGTGTAATTAACCTTTTCTTTTTTATTTATTAAAAATATTTTGAAGATAAAAAAGTGTTAACTTCAAAAAGACGTGTAAAAAATAAAAAGTCCCTGTGAACGTGGAGTAACAGGCTTGGATCATGCTTTGAAATAAACAATTAATTTCCTTCAAGTCAAAACTCATTAGAATTTGATTCATGTTTTAATTTAAGATTAAAACCAATTAACATACATGATCCAAGCTGTTAAATTCGATCCAAACTCAAATTCTAATTAAATTAAATTTATTAAAGAAGGCAAAATCACAATCTCAGGGTGGCCGGATGATATAAACAAAGTGACCGAAAAACTGATAAGAAAATGCGATATAGTGTGTTTTTTTTTAATTGCCTTATACAGAATCTACAAATCAAGTTTAGCTGAGGATCCCCGATAATGCTACGTTGATGGAGGCATAAGGATGAAAAGAAAGTTGATGGGAACGGTCCGTTGTGCGACCGTCTCATTTGTGTTTTACGCAATTTTGAGATTCATGCTCGTCAATGTAATGAACTGTGGATGGGCAGTGTCATGTGGGGAACTGTCCCCATCAAATTTTTGTTCCATAAGAAAAAGAAAGTTAATTGTCTGCAAGGTGCTATTTGATTGAAGATTAGTACGTTCCAATGAGAAAGTGAAGTTTAGAAAACTTAATTTTATGACCGCACAGAAGAAAGCGGATTATTTAATTCTTTCCATCATAAAGTGGATAATTTAATTGTTTCAATCATATTCTACATGTCTACATGACTAAGGTTTGAAACTTTGAATCATAAAGTACTGAAACAGAATATCTTCCAAGTTTATAAAGAACATGATCATACACCCTAATATTAGACATTTTTCCTTTAATTGGCAAAGAATATCATATTTATATCCTTCTTTTCAATTAAAGAGAATTGTCTATTTTCCTTTTTTGGAGTTTTAAGAATTGTTAATCCACTTGTAAGCCATAATCATGCGTTCTTTTTGTGTAGACTCATTGCTTCATAAAGTAAATTCTATTAAATGAAGTTCATTTATGAAAGTGTGGAAGTATGCATTTCAATAAGTTTATCTCAAAGAAGTGTAAGTGCTTTCATCATAGTCTAAAAATGCATGTCTCTAAGGTTTGAATTATAAAGAGTAGAACAGAATATCTTTTAATTTCAGAAATTACATATTTAATTGAAAACCATATTTATATAACCTTCTTTTAGATTAAATAGAAATGACAATAATAATTTTGACATATAATTAAGAGATATAACAGTGAGGAGAACATCATATAAAGCATGACCAATTTTAGTGAACAACATTGTAGTTTGAAATTGTTATGATTATGACAATGTTATTTTTAATTTAGTTTTCTCCTTAATAATTTGATTTCATAGCAGCTTGTTATGAATCAAAAAAAGAGTCTTCTAACTTAGTTTTTTCATTATCATGGCCATCATGCTTGTCCTATCAGTGTTACTTGCTTCCCTCTCGTCTCAACATGTTTCTGGTGCAATAATTTTCACCCCAAATTCAACTGTGGTCAACAATAATAGTGGAAATTTCACCGCCATAAATGCTACTATGCAGGCGGCACCTTTTTTCAGCAGCGAAAAATATGTTATCTATATAAAATCAAGGATATATCAAGAGAATGTGATTGTCGACATAAATAAGAAGAACATTGTACTTCTTGGAGATGGAACTGACAAAACACTAATTTCATCAAATAGAAGCATCGGTGGCAGTGTACCTACTGATAGCAGTCTCGACAAGTTTTCCAATTCTAAAAGTTTTTGAAAGTTTTATACTTTAATAGATCTTTGATTTCTATGATCGACCATGCCACATAAAACCATAACCAGCCATGACAACACCATCAATTATGTCTACAATGCACAAATGCATGGGTCTTTAAAATTAACTACTGAGCTGAAGGTTCCATTGAACGTTATAGGCTCGTCTTGTGGCTAAAAAATTGTACGCAAAGATAAGGCCTCGATTACACTGAAACCTTTGCACCTTTGCAAAATTAGTTACTATTAGATGTCTTCTAGCAGTTGCTTCAATTCCAAGATGGCCATTATATTAACCCGATGTCAACAATGCTTTCTTAGATGGTGCACTTGATGGAGGAGTGTATATGCGTGTTGCACCAGGTTTTGGTCGACATGAGGAGCAAAGAGTTTGTCATCTACACAAATTTCTAATAGCCTACAATAGCCTCTCGTAATTGGTTTGCCACGTTCACTTCAGCTATTGTTGTCCTTATTTATGTAGATGACATAAGTATGACCAGCAACGACCCAAACTCGATTGCGAGCCCCGAAAGTTTTCTTCGTTCTCGTTTCAAGATTAATGATCTTGGAAATCTCAAATACTTTTTTTAGTATTGAAGTTGCGAGATCTCTGAAAGGCGTTTTCATTAGTCAACGCAAATATACACTTAGTATATTATCTGAGGCTGGTTTACTTGGATCAAAACTAGCAAATACTCCCATAGAGCAAAATTTGAAGCTTACAAGTCAAGTGATTTTCATGAAGACCAATCCCTCTATGGATGACTCGTTGGTTGTTTTATCTATTTAACCATTTGGTGGGCACATATACAATATGTCATTCATACATTGAGCCACTTTATGCACAAACCATGAAAGCCCTATTTTGTGTTGTTTTACGTGTTCTTTACTATTTAAAAAATGTCCCGGTAAAGGACTTCTTCTACCATCAACAAGCACACTTCAATTAACTGCATATTGTGATTTGATTGGGCTTCTTCTCCAATGACACAAAAATCTGTGACTTGTTACTTCACAATGCTTAGAAACAGTCCCCTATCTTGGCATTCAAAGGCGCAAACAATAGTTTTTCAATCATTAGCACTAGCTGAATACCATGCTATGGCTACTAGTAGGTGTGAACTTTTATAGCTTAAAGCAATTCTTCAAAATCCTAGCATATCTCATAAACAACTATGCTTTTTTATTGCGATAGTCAAGCCAATCAATTTTTTCATGAACAGACTAAACATATTGAAATCAATTGCCATATCATTTGTGAAAAAATCTAATCCGGCATAATATGCACAGCTTTTGTTTGAACAATTCGTAAACTAGCTGACGTTTTTACCAAAGCATTAGGTAAAGATCAGTTTGGATTTTTACTATCCAAGTCGGGTGTCTCGGATCGTCACGCTCCACTTTGAGGGGGAGTTTCACCGATTTCTAAGTTCTATGGTCAACCATGCCACATAACGCTATAACCAATTATAGCAATATCATCAATTTATCTCTAAAATATCCAAATGCATATATGGAGCCAACAAATTATTTTCAATTAGTTATATTCATCTTGCATGATTATTTTCCTTTATTATTGCACTAATTAGCTAGCTAAATTAGCCTCCTTTGATTTCTCACTTCATATATATTTATGTTGTAATAAGAAATAATTAATAAAAGGAAAAATGAGTATTCAATAAAGAATTTTTTTATCATATACAAACTGGTTTGACTGACTAACAGAACATTATGTTTGTTTTTTTTTCCTTTCTTTACTTTTTCTGTTTGCAGCAATATATGGAGAGGCTTTTATAGCTAAATTCATAGCAATCGAGAATACCGCTGGGCCTAGTAATGGACAGGCGGTAGCTGTCTTATCACAGTCCGACAAATCAACTTTCTACAAATGCATATTTAGAGGATTCCAAGACACATTATATGGCATGACATCAGTTCTACCGTGAATGCAAAGTCTATGGGACGGTCGATTTTGTATTTGGAGACACGCAAGCTGTCTTTCAGTCTTGCATATTTCTGGCCAGAAAATCGCTACAAGGACAACAAAATGTCATAACAGCGCAAGGTAGAGAGACAACCTATGTAGCCAGAAAATCGCTACTAGGACGGTGGATTTTTTATGCGGACTTTTGAAACCGAGGACCAGGTGCAAACACCACCAAGCAAGTGCATTGGCCCGGACATAAAATTATACATTCGTTTGACGATGCCGCTAAGTTCACTGTAAGGAACTTTATTGGTGGGCCACACTTGGATACCTTCTAAAACTATTCCATTTGTTGCCGATTTTTTTTTATTTGATGATATCTCATGTATGTTTGTACTCACATATTTAAGTCTATATCAAATTAATGAATACTAGTGTAGGGCCCGCGCTACGTGGCGGGTAGGTAGTATTTCAATCAATTAACATGTACATATTTATTAAAATTTTAAAATTAAAAATTATAGCTAAAGAAAAAAATTATAAAATAGTCTTATGTACATTATAAAAAATAATTATTTTATTAATATTTTATTAATTTTTAATATTTATATATTAAATTATTTTAATAACTTTATTTGAAAATTTAATTAAATTTAATAGTTTGATAGCTATTCTATAAATAATTTTTTTTAACTAGAAAGCTAAAGTTGGAGGACTTATATTAGATAGTTTTATCTTGTTAAAGCCAAACTTTATTTATGTTAAAGTTAAAGTCAAATTGAAGAATAAGTGACGATATCCTATGCACTGGGTGTATAATTTTTTTTTACACTTTATTTGTAAAGTTTTATTATAAAGGTAGAAATATATTAATTTTTATATCTAGATTTTTTATATATTATAGATTGTATTTATCAGATGAAAATTTAATTTTGTTATATTAATTATTAAAAAATTGGCTTAGTTCATGTGATGAATTTGTAGAATTGGTGTAGGCAAAAAAAAAAATACAAAGAATGTTGGGAGAGAGAGAGAGAGAGGAATGAAAAGTGGGCCCCACCTATTCCCCCAAATAAGACGAGCTCGGCCGTACCCTTTTTTGGGTTCTCCTTTCATATATTTATAAATATATCTCCGTGTTAAGTCTGTTAAGATTGCAATCTTATGTTTTGTTTTTATTTTTGCTTTTTTATTTTGGCTTTTTACAAAAAAAAAAGAAAAAAAAAAAGAGGCTATGAGTCCCCTATATAGTGAGCCCAAGTGAATATATTTGACTATTTCTACTACTCAGCAAAGTAGTAAGATGAACTTTTATTATGGATTGGGAAGATGAATGCAATTTAATTATGAATTATGTGAAAATATTCCATCATTATTCAGGCCATGCTAAAATAAATCAATTGTTTGGCCTTATAAGCTAGACCCTCACTGCTCAACAACAGCACAATATTTACCAAAAAAATTCAATCCATCGTGTGGTCCTACAATGAATTGTATAGTGCACATAAGCATAACACACCACACTCTTCTCATGATCTCCTCTTTGGTCCGAATATTTGCCTTTATTTAGTACAACATCAACTATTTGTGCAAAATACAATAGATAACAAATAATCTCACTGAGTTCCCTATAGAAAACAATTCCCCACAAAGAGTCCCTTATAAGTCAATTTTATTCACTTTTCCCCTGCCTCCCCTCTTGCAAAAAGAGGCAAGCTGCAGAGCAATCATCTATTCTCGACGTCGGGAACTTGTTTTTCCATGCATGAACAGCGGCTTCTACAAGTGCTTTTGCTGCATCCTCTTTGCGTTCTACTGACCACACTATCGATACAACTTCTTCATTGCCTAGAACATCCCAAATCTGCAAATTTTCCCACGATATATCAGATTAAATGAAGTATGAAAAAACATTTTAAAGATATCGAGAAACATGTTTTATCATACGTACCCCGTCGGTTGCTAGAACAATCAACTGATCTTTACTTGTTATCCGATGATGCGAGATCTCAGGGATTGAGATCACACCATAGCGTTTCAGCTGGAAATCTCCAAACGAACGGGCCATGGCGAGGCCGGGAAAGTTCTCGCGTGGCAGCCACACCCGTTGGATGTGCGGTTCGTCACGTAGAGCAAAAACTCGACCTTTGCTTTTTCTTATTCTCTCTGCTTCCTCTGTGTGTCAAGTTCCCAAAAAGAGCTAAATAGTTCTTCCATAAACATCATAACAATGAGAAAATTATGCCTGATGCCTTCCATTTCTAGCCTTACAAGAGACCATTGCTCTGATTTTGATTAGCTAATAAACCAACCTGCCCATTATAGCCAAATTTCTATAAATGGTCATCAGCAAATGTCTGTCACGTGGTATTCAAAAGTTTTGAGTTTGAGCCTCAGGCGAATTTCAGTGATCTAACTTTTATGCAACCCATGACTTTTATAAAAAATTGACAAAAACATGGCTGGTTGTCGATTGAAAAATGATAACCGTTGTCTTATTTTAAAATGTAGACATCTTATTTTAAAATGTAGAATTTGAATGGTGATATGTGATCACGCTAAATGTTCAAGGCTCAGACGTATTTTCCCTACAACAAAATGTTCAAGGCTCAGACGTATTTTCCCTACAACAATTTCAGAATATTACAAACAAAAAGAGAAGTCTTACGAGGAATGCTAGGCTTTAGATCAGTCGTAAGCTGTATAGCTTCTAAGTGACCCTCTTCGGAGATGGTGCCCATCACCGCCCTTGAATCCCCTAGGTTAGCAATGATCAAATCATTTCCCTATTTTCAATTTGTGAACACATAAACTTTGTCAATGAACTGTTTCTACTTGATAAAGCACATCAATGGAAATCATTTGATTTTACCTGTTTGATTATAGATACTGCAGTGGTACCACTGAAAGTGCAATCTAAGTTGGATTGGAGCTTCAGCTCCTTATCCATGACTTTGAAAGCACTTATGCATGCCTCTTTCCACTCCTCGAATATAAAGGGAGACGAGATTGGGGAGCCCTCACTGTTAGTTTTCGGGCTGGTGGCGGTGCTATCAGTGAAGTCAGAATCTTCGTCGGAGAGCATTAGGGTGTTTCGTTGGCTAAGAAGCAGGCAAGGGAGGAAATCCCTTACTACTTTGCTTATTATGTGGCCGTTTTTTCCATGTCCGTCAAATACACCGCAGAACACTCCATCTTCCATACCAAAACCCTTAATCAAAGAGTGGGACTTTAGTCATCATTTAATGGTAGCGCATCTATTCATAGAGAGCCGTAAACAATCAATCTTGAGGTTTATGACGAAAGAGAAAAGAAAATTCAGCAGAAAAAAAAAAATGCAGACATGATGATATTGATGTTCATAAGTAGAAACTTTCTTTTTCTTTAAAGAGAGGAAATTTTTATTCGAGTATGAGTTTTACTTGATTTTCAGAAAATTGCCAACTTTTCCAATGATCATTACAATTCCTTCGTAAAACTTCTTATTATTTAAGTCCGCTCATACAACCTTTTCATAGAATCTTAGAAAATTCAATTGTTCATTCAGAAACATAAGAGGCAGTTTTCTGTTTTGCTACCATAGGAACTTTGGGTCATGACGACAAAGCAAATATTGGAAGGTCTTAAATTTTTCTTTCTGCTAAGTCATTTCCTATCAGATAATCCTTAAGACAATATGGTGTTAGACTCAACTCCAAATCCCTTTAGTTCAAACCACATCAAATCTAAGAGTTCATAAGATTAATAGCCACCATATGCATTCAAAATGTTAGACCGTCAGACTATGATGCATTATATTCAATCACTCATTTAAGAAATCCATATTATGATAAATTTTCAGAAAACTGTGAATAATATTAATATATAAAACTTTCTAGATTCTTTAATAAAATATGGATTCATCCCTGTTCCTTTTAAAAAAAAAAAAAAAAAAAAAACCTAGAGATATAGAAATACCTAAACATGAATTTAAAGAAACAGAAAGCTCCTTTTTTGACTACTTTCGTATCCATATATGATCAAGAAAGAAATCTTGCTAATAATCAAAAGAGCTTGATAGGGAAAATTCTTTAATCAAAAGTTGGTCCAAAAGAAAGTTCCATATTACCAAAGCCACAATACACGCTACAGATATGAACCAATGCTATATGATTTGGAGGAATACAGGAAGCTAACATACCTGGCAGAGAATAACTGCATCCTGGTTCGGACCTTTCTTTCCTCGTTGCGAGTAGAGAGAAGCGATCCTCCGCCTTCTATCCTCATCCGAGCCTGGCCCGTTTGCATCCGCCACATATACTACATTCTGATCATGATTTCCTTTCGTTTCCACAGACTCGGTAGATTGACAGGTCCCCATACACTTTCCGTTCCTCTGAAGAAGAACAAAAAACAATAAGAAGAAGAGGAGGAAGAAGAAGAAGAAGAAGAAGGAGAAGAAGAAGAGAGAGTTGGCTTGGCCAACAGCCACCTCCGTTTTCTAATTAAGCCAGCAGATATTATATACATAAATCATGCCCTTAAAAAGAGGCCAAATTGGCATTTTAATATAACTACATGTTGCACATGTCAAACATTATTATGTCATGGGCCTGAACCATTCAATGGTGTAATGTTTAACAAAGGAAGATTGTTAATTTTTGTATAGCCTCTCCATTCAAGAGGACGGCTATAACCTTACATGGTATAAAGAAGGTATATGGCTTACAATGGTTATTTCTTGCAAGGGAACCAAATGTCCTACTAAGTAGATTTCCGGGTTAAATAAACCTTGAAGGTGAGGACAGTTGAAATCGACCTAGGCATTTCTTTTTCAGAATTAAGTTCCTGACTTTCAGAAAACAAAATAAGAATTTCATTTTATCATAATTAATAGCTCAATTTTAAGCTGCGTTGTAATCACGCAATACTGTGAATATTCATTAAATTTAGTGACAGTATGTTATATGCTAATAAGTTATTTCACACAATATAAGAATACCGTGTTGCCACACCATAATATGACCTGCTAATATATAGCCTACCAACAACAGCTTTTTCTTAACATTCTTATCTTCTTCTTCTTTTTAACTAGATACTGCATAAGCTTTTAAATACTTTTATCCATGGATAATTGGTGTATGACTTGACATAACACATAACGAACTTTGAGCTAATTTTGAAAGTGAAAATAACTATCAATTACAATAAATTGAAGAGAGGATAGCATTCAGATCTTGAATTTTATAATTGTTGGATTTAGATCACTTCTCGACGGCAAGTATTTTTGAGAGTTTTAATGCTTGCAGGCTCCTACAACCACTAGGATTCCTTTTTGGCGTCTGTATTAAAATTCGACTAGTTTTGATCAATATGGCTTCTCACTATTGTCGTTGAGAAAACAGAATTAATCAGAGTTTATAAGCAGTTATATGATGATTACCAAGTAATACAAAAAGAACAAAAAAGGGTCAATGGATATTAGAATAGATAATAAACTTAAGAATATTATAGTGTCCCATCGGCTATTCAATCAGCAGGATAGTTATAAATAGTGATTTTTTTTTTTTTTCTCTTTTTGTTGGTGAGAAAAATTTATATACATCATCTGATAGTGGCCTCAGAATAAACAAAAATCCTAGCGAACAGAGTGACTTAAGAAAATGAATAAAATGGGTTATATATACATATTTGTACAACTAAAATGATTATATATTTAAGGCATCACCTAAAATATTGCTATTTGTTAGAAAAATTCGCTTTCTGTTAGTACTTAAATCATTTTTAGAAGAACTGGTAGAATTGAAAAGTCTTTCACAAAAGCATATTCCTGAAAGAAAAATTCTTATTGAAGTTATGCAGAAAATTTAGATTTTGCTTCCTTATTAATGTGAGAAGCTGAATTTTTGAACTGCACATATGAAAATTCATGGCTTTGCAAAGTTAAATATTTTGATAAAGTCTTAGCCACGCTAGATATAAATATGTCTGAACGGATATTTTTCCGGGCTGTATATATAATAAACTAATAATGTTAAAATCAATATGAAATAGAAGACCTGGTAAACAATCGCATAGAGAACACATCAATTAATATAAATTGTACTATCCAATAAAAATGCCATTTTCATTACAACTACTAATAAGGGCAATATTTATATTAAAAAAAAAAGCCATTATCTTTTTCTATGCATTTATTTGCTGCATAAATGCAATCCAATTAGAAGGTGCAAAAAGTCAAGAAGATTTTACCCATTCAATCCAACTAAGCATCCATCAGATCATCCATTATTTGGTCTCCTTTTCTCCTTTATGAGCTTTCCTGAAAAATTGTTAATATGATTTTTTTTTTTTTTTAAAGAAAAGGACTTGTAAAGCTACCCAATAACATTATTCAATTAGTATAAAGATGCTACCTACCATTTTCCATACTAAAAAACTATAATTGCTGCATATTGTGAGGAACAGGATATAAGAAAATAATACTTGGACCTTGTGATTCTGATTTTTTTTTTTTTTTTTTGGGTTTAAGTATCCAGAGAGGAAGCTGTTATTGGAAGCACAGTGGTTGATGCACGAAATTTCAATATAATTTTAAATTGAAAAAAAAAAAGAGTAGGACGTAAGTGCTTGTTGAAAAGTAGAGTAGTTAAAAAGAGTTTTTGGATTTACAAAAGAAACCAACCAAAAAGAAAGAAAAAAGAAGAAGAAAGGAATTGAATTAGAATAGCTAGAGAAAGAAAGAGAGAGAGGTAAAGAGAGATTCGGATGTTAGGGTTTGAGTTCCGAGATTAGGGTTAGGGTTAGGGTTTCGAGTAGTGTCGTGGAGCTCCGCCTCCCTTGGCGGAGTCCCTCGATGAGAGAATCGCATTTTGGTCTGTTGAACTAAAAATAAGGGGTTTTTGGGCTAGTAAGCCCACAAATTTAAACATAAAAATAGATATTCAAAATGTTAGAGGTTCATTTCATCTGTATTAACTAAAATGTTAGAGGACTCAAATTTTATTACATAGCCAGGGTTACAAACTAAGGTCAAATAATATGTTTTTGAGAAAAGGGTCAAATAATAATTTGAGTGAGTATATATATCTTTGGCGCTACTGATAGCGCATTGTGAAAAACGGTTAAGTTTGAAACTGCGAAAAATAAATCCAAAATAAAAACTATTATAGCGAAAAAAAGGAAACAAAAGAGTATATTAAAATTTACGTGATTCGGTCACCGGCCTACAAAAAAGCAGCTTAATTAGCTCTATGTAATTAGAGCATAATTTTCTCTCTCCCTCTTGTTGAATGTCTCTAATTAGAACAAGGCTCTCTCTCTCTCCAATGCGCACCGCGCTGCCGCTGCCACGTGTCCACCAACACCAAAAGCACAGACAGCTTGATCTTCTTTAATTTAGAGCATAATTTATATAGTATATGGCTCTAATCTAGAGTCCAATTATAATTCTAGTTGAATTAGACTCCTATTTATATTTCACATAGATCAAATTAAATCTAATTTATCTCTTATTCTAATCAAATTAGAATTTAATCTTTAATTTAGATAACTAGAAATAAATTAGAATTTAATTTTTAATTTAGATAACTACAAATTTAAACCAAAATATAACAAAAATATATCAGAGTATATTTCTGTTGTTTTGCTAAAAAGCCCTTTGTATTAAAGTGGAACGGTTCTATATGTTCGTTTCGAGCTAAAATGAAGGTGGTAAATGATGTATTGTTTAATTGGCAACATACTCAAGATGCTAAGTAGGATATTTAGATAATAATATAGGTATGAATATAAGATGCATTATTGAGATTCATAGTTACCAGTTTATTGAAAAACGCTATGGGTAAGAATGCTTACACAGTGCCTAGTCGTTTCCTCAAAAATCAAAAATTTTGTGCATCCTTTTCTGATTAAAACATAAATTTTACATTCTCTGCAACAATGGACTAAACCTACCTCAAAAGTCTTTACCCAACCTCAAAAGTCTTTACCTTTTGAGTAAAGGAAAAAGAAAAAACTGTACAAAACAAAACCGACCTCAGTTGAGCAATCCAAATTGAACCCGTGTTTCATTAATATCACCTTTGCGCAATGTTGTCAGTCACTCATTGATTGAAGTCATGAATTTTGATTAAACTCATCAGTTCTCTTCTAATTTCCGCTCTATAAATAATCTACTCTCCTTTCCACGCCGTATGCAGTTCTTCCTTTAGCTCTTTCTCTATGGCCATAAAATGCCACCTTTTCTTGTTGATCCGCTATCCGAAGCAACTGATCCAAATTCCAAATTTTTGCACCAGATTCACTTGAAGTATCAAATATCTCTACCTGATCCAAATCCAAAAATTTGGCATTCAATTCCGATGATTCATCTAACTGCTCTCTTCGATCACTTGCTTCCCCCTCTCTTAAAATTGTGTAATGAAACTCTATCTGTAATCTCCGATGTCGAGAGGCATTATCATTTCCTTCTCCCTTTCTTTCCATCTCCAACTCCTCCCTCAATGTTACGGAAGCCAAGAATCTGCTGATGAACTCTCCACAACACTTTTTTCCTCTACTGATAACTTCATCCGTCTCTTGCTTTTCGCCATTCAATGGCAATTTGTACATCTCCGTCGTGTCGTCGAACCTAAGTATATAGGCTCTATTGCATCCCTCAAACAATCTCTCCCCCAGTGTATCCACAATGTAGTATGCATTCTCTTCCACCTTCAACACAAAGAAGTGGTCATTCCAGCTAACAATATAGACCATAGGCTCACCATGTTTGCCACCACTAATTTCATCCCATATTCCATCAAAAGACATCGCACCTCTCAAAAATTCGAAACTCTCTGGGTGGAAAAACCCAACAAAGGATTTTTCAGGAACAACCAATATTGGCCTTATTTTCGCTTCTAATATAGTGTCAAGATCAAAGTGCTTGTTCGGAAATCGCTCCTTATAATAGGCATTCTTGCATAGTTTTCTCCACTCTAAGGATCCTTCTCTGATGAGTGCATCGAACTTTGATTTGGTCAGTGCGTTAAGTTGATTACGGTGGAGAGAGTTTGCAAACACTGCGACGAGAGCAGTGCAAGCGCTTTCTCCACCAGCTGTTTCATCTCTTTGATCTATGGAAGCGCAGAAGATTGGTGTCTTGAGCTTTGTTCTTTTGTCTCTGCTGATGAACTCTTTGGTTTTCCAAGAACCAATAGGATCATCTTCGAGGTCTGAGCCGGATAATCTATTTACCTACAAAGAAATATGGCAAAGAATTTAATTAGATCAATAATAAAGTAACACTACAGTGAAACTGATCATGCATGTTTTGTTAAACACTTACTGTATCTCTTTCTTCATTGAGGAGAGAATATGGTGGCGTGGAAACATGGTTCGTCATGCTTTCCTTCTCCCTAAGGCCTTCGGATATGTTCTCAAGTTTAAGTTTCCTTGTCGACGAGAGGAATTTGCCCACTGAAGCTGAACTTAAACATGATATTGTGTCACTGTTTTTGCTGGTTCTGCTGCTGCTGCTAGTGCTGCCGCAGCTGCAACTGCTATTGCCACTTTGGTTTCTTGTGCCGTAAACAGCCAACTTATCTTCTGCATTGGCTAACCGGAGTAGCTGATCTAAATTCGGAGTTTCTGAACTAAAGTATCTTGAGCTTTTAGCGGCTCGAATGTTAGTCATTTTTTCCACCTGTGAGCTTTCTTTCTCATTCAACATCTGCTCTTCGGGAAGGGATGGTGCTTCTTTAGTTTCTTCACAAGAGGTTACCTCCATGAAGGTTACAGCTACCTGCAATATCAAATCGATTACACGAACTGAAACTAGTAAACAAATGATAGAGTTGTTTGAAGGAACATAATATTTTTTTTTTATCAACATCCCTTCCATACCGTCTTGTTTTAGCAGAAGCTTTAAAGCTCTACTTTTGAAAGAGAAAGCTCATTTCATATTTGCACAACAAAATGAGACAAGCATCTACTTTCTATAGTTGAAAAGTTATCCTACAAGCCATGCCAAACAAGCACTGAGATTTAAGTTAGAAATGCGTTGTCTAAAATCACCTGCTTAAATACGTTAACATGTTTTAAAAATTTCAGAACACTTTACAGCTCTCCTTCTGAGATCCCTTAACCACAATTTCACAATATTAGAGGACAAAAACACTAAAAAGCTCTCGGAATCTTCTAAGACTTTAAAGCATCAAAATAAATGTGGTTGGACAACACATTTCCAAATTCAAAAATGAATTTCAGAAAAGGAGAACTTACATGAAGTGTGACACATCCTTTATCGACCAAGGCGATGGGCACTCGTTTAGTATGGGTTTGGAGCAGGGGCTCATTCCCTATAGGTTGAGAAGCCCTAGCCCACTCTCCTAGGCTCACCATTGTTGAACCCATCTCTTCTAGTTTACTCTCATTTAGCTTTCCCTCCTTTTGTGTCCCCTGCAGATTCAAGATTATTGTGCCAATTTTCTGAACGCTTGATTACCAGGTAAATAATATCGAAAAGTCATAACATTAAATTTTAAATCATGTTTAGCGCTATCGATTATCTTTCCAATGACTCTACAGTGCGAAAACCTTAATATTTGGATATAATGTGCGTACATATGTTTTAAAAGTAAGTAAAAAAAACCTCTCTCTTGTAATAAGAATCGAAAAAACATATAAAAACACCAAAATTTAATCTCAATCATCATTACTATACATAACTTGTTAGTGACCATAACTATCACAGTTTGTTAAGAACTTGATGGTTGGTATTCGAGATTCCAAGTTCGAAATTTAATTGCTTTATATTATAAATGAGTTTATTTTAAAAAAAATATTAATAATTTGCTGCCTTTCTCTCTCACACACAAAAAGAAAAAAAAAATTGTGGTAGAAAATTTTAAGAATCTAAATACTATGAGGGGTTCCTTTCATTGCATGGTCTCCCCGCGTTGACTTATTCTCATCCCCCGGTCCTTTAGAACAGATGACTAATTGACGAGAAACTATTGGTGGTCTTTAAGACGTGGTAGACCAGGTTCAACCAACAAGCAGCACAAACTAAAACTGTAACAACGTGATCTATAGATTTTGTCTTCATAAAGGGAAACAAACGGATTTACTCGACAAACCATGCTTACAGAGTTGATCAGAGTAAACATAACAACCGTACTTATCATCTAAATCACACATAGGATTTGTTAAATTCGACACTAACTAATAAAAGAAAATAGGATAATTGAAAAAGAAAAAAAAAAATTAAACAACAGTTTACTATTATTGTTAGGCTAATTCTTTTTCTAGTAAAAAAAATGATGTAAATTTATATTCTCTAATTTTTGAATAGTAACGGAAACTCACGATAAGAACGGAGAAGGAAACGTCCCACGAAAAGCGGGAGTCGGCGCCGGTAACCGCCTCGTTACCGACTTCTTCGGAAGATCTAGAGCACCACAGGGTTTCGAACCGGTTCGCTTCCCCGTCTCCCCACTCGACGGCGCCGTCGTTTCCCACCGGCCTCGCCGGGGAAACGCACCGGCTCCTCCTCCTCCTCCTCCTCCCCCAACTCCCTACAAAGCACGAGAGCAGCGCGCCACGTGTCGAAGCCGCATTGGGCCGGTTCCATCGGAGCTCCACCGCCGCTACCGTCGTGGTCGCCTCCGCCATGGGTAACCCCTCGAGTCTCGTCACCGCCACCGTGACCTTATACTTCCTCTCGCCGGTGAGTTTCTTCACCATTATGATTTTTTTTTTCTTTTTTTCTCTTTTTTTTTGGGAATCGAAGGTTTAATTTTCTTCGATGAGAAGAGAATTATAATAGAGGAGACGGATGCAGAATCAGAATCGGAATCCGCTTACTCGCCACGTCAGCAGAGCGGGAGGTTTCGTATGATAAACTCACGTGCGATGACGTCATCCGGAGGCAGTAGCACGTGATTCTATTAGCCAATCATGAGCAAGTTGGGATAAATTCATGCTAAGCTTGTTTATTTATGTAATTAAGTTGAGCTCGAGCCCAAACTCATTTAATTATGAGTCCAACATAATGCCTTATGAAAAGCAAGACGTGTTTGGAGGTGTTTAATTGAGACCGCCAACCCAGAGCATGCAGGTTTGGTTTGATAGGATCAAGTAGAATAACATAGAAAAAAATTTAAAAAAAAAAAATTGGTAAAAAAGTAATCCGCTTTTTGAGCAAATTTGAAATTCCCTTGTATTTAGAGAATTACTTGGCTGCATCCAGAAGAAGAAAATAAAAAAACAAAGAACTTAATTAGCTTGTTTACTGAATAAACGATACACAAATATCCATTTTACTCGCTCAATAACACCACAGAAATTCCATGAGAGAGTAGATTACATGCTTTCAGATAAATAATGCAAGAATCAGAGGTTTTGGTACCCCTTTTCTAAGACTTTTATTGTCCCGCGAGCGAAGCAGAGTACTATATATATATATATATATATATATAGAGTCCGGCTACTATCCTCTTAAGAGGATAGAAGCCTTTATCCTATCAAATTTTTTACCGTTAGATCTAACTTTTAATCATTTTCAACCGTTAGATTATACTATTCAACCAACCAACCACTCAACCCTAGGGGGCCCACTATCAATCTAACCGTAACCACTCTCATCCTAGCAGCACATTTTTTCATCCGAACGGTAGAAAATTTAGGAGGACGAAGGCTCCCATCCTCCTAAAAGAATAGTAGCTGGATTCTATATATATATATATATATATATAGGTATTACACATGACACACACATCAAAAGGTCATATTAATACATTCCTCCCGCACCTGCGCGAAGAGTTCAGAGTTTACGTATCTTTCGCCACCGCTCGGAAACATGGTAACAATCATTTTGCCTTTGTTTTCTTCTCTAGCTGCTACCTGTTACATAAATCATATTTCTACAGTTTATTATTCAAGAGAAAAAAAAGAACTTGTTTTTGCTGACTCAAAACTAAAGGCTACCTTTAAGCAAGCTGCTATATTCGCGCCTGAAGATATTCCGACAAGCAACCCTTCCTCCCTCGCCAGCCTTCTTGCGTTGGCCATGGCTTCGTCTGAGGTGACAGTGACGACCTCGTCAATGCAGGATGTATCCACGTTTTCCGGAATAAAACCGGCCCCGATACCCTGGATTTTATGAGAACCCGATTCACCACCTACATAATTATGAAGATGTTATTGAAGTATTATTGTGAGAGAATGAGGCTGAGATGCCCCTGAAAATGCAGTTTATTATAGGAACAATCTTATTTTAAGTTGGACATTCACTTAATGCATATTATAGAGGTTGAACTGAATGTCATGAATCGAATTACCTACCTGAAATTACCGCACTCTCTGCAGGTTCGACACATATTATCTTTATATCCGGATTTTTCATCTTCAGATACTTTCCGGCACCAGATAAAGTGCCTCCCGAACCAACAGCAGCTACAAAAATGTCCACTTTGCCTGCTGTGTCGTGCCATATCTCAGGCCCTGCAATAGATACATAAGGGGCAGTGAGGAAATTTCCGGTAACATTACTAGCTCTTGATATACTGATCTATCTAGCAAACAATAAAATGTGGAAACCTTAGAAGAAAGGATAATAAAACATCTCAATTATTTCATTGTATTCAGGACGAATAACGGATCAAATTAACAAGCTGCGAACATTCATATTATGTCACAATTTTTCATACCACAGAAAACAAGGAAAGTGAGCTGTTTATCATTCACAAAACTAGAATGTTGTTTATCCTTTTTTTTATCTGTACTGATGTTCCTATAGAATTGTACTGCGAATTAAGATAAAAACTTTATTTCTAAGTATCCACACAATAAATTCATCAAACCTGTAGTTACGGAAGTAATTCATAACAATAGACTTAGTACTCTAATCTGTCGATCACTCGAGGCATAAGTTTCAGCATGATATATTATTTATGGATAAATATATACCAGTCCATCTTGTAGGATCGTAAGCGCTAACCAACTATCCCAAAAGCACGTGCTGATAGGAAGAGCGCACTCATCGCACTTAAGGACTCAGCCATAGCGCTCGCGGGCTTCGACCTGACTCAACCCACCTGGACGTTGGGTCTATTGTTGGGCCTCTTGCCGTTGGGTCTCTTGTGGACCACACCCCCACTCAACTTATTAGGCTCACCCAACTCAACTTATTTGTCTCCTGGGCCTATTGTCACGGGGCAGGAAGTTGGACCTATTTTAGCCCAATAATAAATAGCCAACAATCCCCCCTCCAACACCTGCACCGTTAATACAGCATGTGGGAATCGAACCCGCGCCACTGGCTCTGATACCAATTGTAGGATCGTAAGCGCTAACCAACTATCCCAAAAGCACGTGCTGATAGGAAGGGCGCACTCATCGCACTTAAGGACTCAGCCATAGCGCTCGCGGGCTTCGACCTGACTCAACCCACCTGGACGTTGGGTCTATTGTTGGGCCTCTTGCCGTTGGGTCTCTTGTGGACCACACCCCCACTCAACTTATTAGGCTCACCCAACTCAACTTATTTGTCTCCTGGGCCTATTGTCACGGGGCAGGAAGTTGGACCTATTTTAGCCCAATAATAAATAGCCAACACATCTGAAGTGGGCTTCCGGATTTGCTGGATTAGTGAACTGATTGAGAACATGAACATTAGGTATTTCCTTTTTCAGCTCCTCTATTCTATCAAATATCCCCTTGAACCCAAGTGCAGGATCTACAAAGGGGCATATTCGAGATATAACTCTCGTCAGTAATGCAATTCGGAGACATCAAACGACAAATAAACGCCGTATTCATAATTACACATAAAGATAATGCACATAATGTGGAGAGCTGTAAAATATAGCAGGTAAAAAAAATTGATAGATCCTTCCCAGGAAAGAACTTTTTTTTATCAAATTAACTGTTCTTCTTCCAATCAAAAAGATAAGTTGAAACATGAATAAAATTTAAATACAAAGAATACATATTACTTTCATACCAGTTAATGACACTTCGGCACCCAAATATTTCAACAGAATCTGCTTGTCCAGCGAAAGCTTAGCAGGCATTACTGCAATAAACTTGTAACCTTTCTGAAGAGCGATGTATGCAAGACCAATCCCAAGATTACCACTTGTGGGCTCAACCAACGTTGTAACGCCAGGTGAGATAAGCCCTTTCTCCTCTGCATCTTCTATCAATCTACACTCGCCGAAAAAAGGGGGAAAAAAAGAGGAAGCAATGCATCAACATCCCTTAGGGGTTCTATTTAGCAAATAGAATTAAATGTTCCAAAATGCATGTAGACACTATTTATACATTAGCAATTCAGCTTTATCACATTGTCTGAGGTCGAATAACCTTGTGTGGGTAAAATTGAATACATAATAGAGATAAGAAGCATTAACGGGAAACGATACAATATCCACTCGCTGACCTGAGAGCACTTCGGTCCTTAACGGAGGAAAGGGGTTGATATGATTCGAATTTTCCGATCACCCGGGCATTTATTCCGTCCTTCTTCGCGATCTGTTTTAGTTCAATAAGCGGCGTCCAACCTATCAGCTGAATAAGATAACATATGTGGTTCAGTTTTCTCCATTTGAGAGACTGATTTTTCATGATAGATAAAATGGTCATTACTCGTTGATCCATGATAGATTTTTTTTTTTTTCTTTTTCTTTTCTTTCTTCCCTGTGAGATAAGTCATTACTTCAAAGCAAAAATGCATAAAGAGATATATTAATTTCCCCGCATCTGGAAATAACTTAAACCCTTCTATAAAACATAGATTGAACACTAAACTCTTAAGATTGCTTATTAAGGCCAAACATTGCAATTACGAAACTAGAAGGTTTCCTAACAGTAATAGAACAGCTCAAAATAAGAGGTACAACTCAAGAAGCCTGGTGCCGGTTGTTAGTTACTTGAGATTCTAAATATCATGACTATCAAGAACTTTTGGTCAATTCATGCACTTAATTGGCAACCACCCACTTAAAGCCATTGATTTTATTTGTGTCCGTTTAAGAGAAGTGCGAATTTAGTTCTCATACCATGTTTAAATACTCGACCCCAACAATGCGAGAAACTCCCTAGATTATATACGGGTCAAGATTCTATTTTGTGCTATCATCCTATCAAGTAGATATGGTTGGCTTAAAGGAGCCAACATCCTGTCCTATGGCAGGAGGTCAAGTTGGGACGAGTCATGTTCGAAATGACGGGAGGTTGGATTGGATCGAGTCATGTTCAATATGGCGAGAGGTTAGTTGAGCCGAATCACAATCGAGACCTGTGGGCGCTGTGTCTATACAGCTTGAGTGAATTGATTGTATATTTCTAACAGGTCGAGTTTTTGAGATTAATAGTTAGTGCCAGCGATCCGACAAGTGGTATTAAAGTCAGAGGTCACGAGTTCGATTCTTACATACTGCAAATTTGTGCAGTGAGAGGCTAATTGGACCGAATAACAATCGAGACCCATAAGCGTTATATCTATACGCTTTAAGTGAATTGATTGTATATCATGTTTTGCCATAAAATAAGCATACATACAAAACCAACGAAAAAACGAAAAGAGATAGAGATCTTGTAGATACCTCAGTGATGTTAGAGGCTATGTGCTCCTTCCCATCTCCTTCACGTGATCCAAGCAGTGTAGGAATCCCTCTTATCCCCTCCATTTTTTTTTTCGCTTTCTTCTTCTTCTTGTTTTCCTTTTCTCTTTTTGGGAAAACTCTTCTTCTTCTACTTTCTTATTATTCTTCTTCCATTGTGATTGACATGGTCAAGGCTCTATTATATTAAACAGCAAGAAATCTGTTCCCTTCCCATCATATGTCAATGATCTAGCCGGCCGGACTATTAATTTAAGATAGAAATGTATAAAACTTATCCCAACTATCATACTTTTGGATCCCGACTATTTAATCTTTAAAAATTTTGATTTTTACTGTCAGCCTGAAAAGAGGATCACTCACTCAGTCCTTCTGAAAAAAGTAGAAGAAGCCAATTCACGTATCGGGAAGAGTTGCACGAAGAGGGTCTCCATCGGCCTTCTTTTCTACAATAGTAGTTCTCTCTCCACTTCTTTCAATTTACTTAATTTGAGATACTCAATGACTTTTTAATTTCAAAATTTAGATGCGACGTTTATCTTTACGAATTTAGTTAGCATATTTTATTTAATTTATATAATTATAAATTTATTAAAATAAGTAATTAGCTTAAATTTTATTTTCGAATAGCAATTAAATTACTAAAATCAAATAAATTGAAAGATTGGATAGTAAAATTAAGATTTTAAAAAGTTAGTTAGCCGAATCAAAATCGTCTATAGTTCAGATAAGTTTTATTGTTGAGAATTACTGTTTGATTTAAACTGGGAATATATTTTGAAGAAGACATAGTGACTTGCCTTTTCTTCTCATGATCTTTTTTCGCAAGTTGACATAGTTTATCACAAAAAATATATATATATATATATTTTTTTTTTTTTTCCTTTGAAATCAGAGAGCTGAATTGGCTGTCTGTCTTCAGAAAATCGTTTGATCATGAGGCCTCAACCCAGAGTTCTGCAATTACTATTCAGCCTATTCAGCTCTCTAATTTCGGAGGATATAGCACAACTAAAAAATAATTAAAATGGAAGAAAAATATAAAACATAACCAAAGAATATAGACAAACAGCGAGAAATAAAAAGAGAAAAAAAAGAAAAATACAAATAAAATCACTATTAAAATAAACTTATTTTTATTTATAAAAAAAAATAATAATATAAAAATACAAAAGGCTGACTTAAAAGTATTAAAAACAAAAATAAAATACAAATTTTACTGTAAAAATGACTTTATATGACATATTTACAACGTGTAATAGAAGTTTAATTGGTACATGGAAAAAAAAGCAGTCACCTCGGTGCACGAATTTCTGTGATTCTAAGGTCCCCATGGCAATTTTATTAGAAATTTTTTTTATCAATTTTGCAAGCAGAATTTACTCGCGGAATCACAAGGTCTGTTACACCGCCTTTTTTTTTTTCTTTTCCCCTTTCAAAAGCCCATAGGATAATTTAAAATCCCGAAAGACCTCTCAAAATTATCACATTTGGGGATCGAATTAAAATTTATCCTAAAATATTATTGATAATAATCACCTTCGCAACCTCTCAAGATGATATCGTGATCAATGGTTGTGTCTGAAATTTTAGGAGTAACACTTACTAGATACCACATGCATAGATTAAGCTATCTCGGCAATATTGTTCTGAGGTATTGAGGTTTACATAGCACTACTAATTAGTGTAGAGTTTAGGCTTGTTTGGCGTTATTTTAGAGTATAGTATTGTAAGATGAAACTTAATTAGTTGTACTAGAATAAAGTGCCATATTAAAATTGTTTACATCAGTTTTTCTACGTGGCAGAATCTGAAATTCCGAATTAGTTGCCTTTTAGGCTTTAAAATCATATTTTTACTTTTGTCGAGGGAGAAATTGTATAGTATTATTCGAAGAGGGAGAAATTGTATAGTATTATTCGAAGACGTAAAAAATACTAATTCATCAAAAACATTTAAAGTAGACTTCGAAGATATCCAATTCATGAAATATTATAAATTGTAGTACAAGATGACAATAGTTTCAATGTTAGAGAATATTCATACTCCTGGTTCAGCATCATTCATTATTTTATACTATGGACAATTTTAAATTTAAAATTTTAAATAAGAGTAGTGCTTCAATACTTGTTATTTTTCGATACCGTTCATTCATTTTTAATTCAACGACTCATATTTAATTTTTTTTAAATTGTGACCTGCAATAGCAGGTCGCTTTGAAAGAGGTACCGATTACCAGGTACCTCAAAGAGAGATATTTTGGTCTTTTAATACGTAGGTAATTTAGTAATTTTACCTCCACTATATTATCAAATCTCTCTTCTCTCTTTGTTTTCTTTTTCTCTCTCTATCTTTCATCTTCATCCACAGTAGAGATGTAAAAGGATCAAATTCGGGGCGAATTTTTAAAAACCCGAATCCGAATCCGACTATCAAACCCGAAACCCAAACTCAAACCCAAATCCAACGAATTTTAGAAAATCATATCCACATCCGTACCCGACTTAAAATCTGAAACCCGAACCCTAGCCCGAATTCGAAAATCTGAACCCGAAACATTATTCCTCTTTACAATATTTCAATATATATTAAATTAAATCTAAATTTTTAAAATACATATTCAAATATAATATCAAATATTTATATATATTATATATAATGTAAAATAAATTCGGGTACTGGTCGGTTTTGGGTTCGGATCGTATACAATTAAAATCCATACCCGAATTCAAATCCGTCGGGTTTTTGTTTTTGATATTCATATTCGAAACTATATCCATTTAGCATAAGTATATACAGTGCATTCGCTTTCGGGTTTGGATTCGGATTTGAATAAAATAGTAAAACAAAATTCCTCTTATTTAAATTTAAATATTAAATATTTAAATTCGACATATTTAGAAATATTACTATTTCTAAAATTTAAATTAATACCTAAATTAGAAAAATTTCTAAAATTAATGCCTAAATTAGTGCAAAATTAATGCCTAAATTTGGGATATCAATCAAACCTTAAATTAATGCTTAAATTAGTACAAAATTAATACTAAATTTGGCATATTAATCAAACTTTCTTAAAATTTTGCCTACTTTAATTACAAAAATACCCTCACATGAAATAACCTTCTAACCTGCTACATAATAAAATAATATTTTTAACCTTCATTAATTAACGATTAAGATTTTTTTTATTTTCTATAAACTAAAGTACCGAATCATTTCTCTTTAAATAATTACTCAAGAGGAGGAAGCGGAGAGAAATGTTCAAAGAGCCTCAGTGTTTAACTAGTAGCATCGCCATCTCAGCACCGACCATCTCTATTTTTTGCAAATAGCAAAAAGTTTGATAGTTGATACCCAAGATTTCAAATTCTAAATCTAATTATTTTATATTTTCAGCTAAATAAAATTTTAAAATAAAATGAACGAAACTAATAGCAAGCTATATTTCTCTATAAAAAAAAAAAAAGAAAAAAAAAGAAAACGTATTACCATACTCAGCAACTCCCATTGGAATCTCAGATAATAAGTCCAAGAGCCGTTCAGCAAGCATATTTGCGAGGCATCTCAATGCAGGATTTAAATATTTTAAACTCATTTCAAAATATTAGCACTCCCAATTTTTAAAATTTTAATATGGTTTCAAGGATAGCCTCTTTGATGGATAATCGAAATCTTATATATTTGACCAAAGTTGGCGTTATGTTATGCGTCTCCTATGGTCACCCCCAGTGAGACCAAGTACCAATTGCAATGCGCCAACCAATCACGCGAATCGTCGATCTTATTTAATAGTTCCTTTTTTTTGTTTTTGTTTTTTATTATTCTTAATTTGCCTCATTAGTGAAGTCGTTATTATATCCTATAAAAGGAGGAGCCGTTTCCGATCGACCATCTCCAACGAAAGAGAGAGAGAGAGATAGAGAGAGAGAGAGAGAGAGAGATTGAGAGAAATGGCTTTAGCTTATCTCTTCGCCTCGGTGAGTTTAGTTGTGGGCTTTTTGATTTATTTCTATGCGCCGTACTGGAAAGTGAGGAAGGTCCCTGGACCTCCGGTGATTCCGCTCGTGGGGCACCTCCCTTTGTTTTCTAAATATGGGCTCGATTTGTTCGGTATCCTCGCCAAGAACTACGGCCCCATCTTCAGGTTTCATTAATCTCTTCTCTTATTCTTCATCATCTAAGGAAAAAGGTGTGAATGAGTTTCAGATGCAGTTTTGTAGAAAAAAAATAGACCATTTTGTTTAGAGCGAAAGAAGGTAAGTGCAACTGAGCCAAATAGACTCTTAAATCTTTTATTTATTTATATATGAAGTTGGAGAACAGGGTAAGTAGCTGTGGAATTCATAGGAGCTCTTGGATTAAAGTGCCCACAACCTGAGTTATTAAGATATATAGATGTAAACATAAATAGTCTAATAGAGTGATTAATTGATGACCGCATCAATATAATGTTATTGCGCCGGCCTGGGCGGGCCCACTATAACTATAAAGGCTCATTTTAAAATCCTGTCGAACTCAAAAAAATTTATATATATAATACAAATAGTTATTTTATGTATTTATTTATTTATTTATTTATTTATTTCACTGGTGGGTCCAAGATAGGTAGAAGAAGTTTGTGACAAATCAAGTGACTGACAGAAGGTAGGATTTCTGCCTTCATACGCTGCCACTGCATTTCAGATGGCCGAGCCCAACGGCCGATTTGGAATGCAAGCACATTCTACAAACACAAAAGTCGGCCTAAACAGATCCTAAGATCGTAAGATAAGGATAGTTAAAGCTTCCATTAATTACGATGACGCAACCAAAGTGGGAGTAAATTTCTCCCTGGCCTTTACAACTAAATTATAAGACATAACATTGTGCTTGATCCAGGTTCCACATGGGGAGACAACCTCTAATATTTGTGGCGGATCCAGAACTGGTCCGAGAGGTAGGAATAAACAAGTTCAAAATCATCACCAACAGGAGCACGCCCTCTCCAATCACCAATTCTCCTATCCACCAAAAAGGTCTCCTTTTCACAAGGTAACCATACAGGTTATCCTATGTAACTTAGCTTTTAAACTATTTTTTTTTTTTAATTTTAAAAAATAGTAGGCTAACAGTTAGACATTTGGCAAATAGAAGTTCTGCAGTTATTGCTATAGCTGGAAGCTAAAATAAGCTTCTAAACTTTGAAGCCGCTACTTATGCTATAGCAGAAAGCCATCGGAAAGGTTTTGCCAATTAATACCTTGTTAAATAGTTCTGCTGAAACAACAATATTGTCTCCACAATTTTCATATATTCAGGGATTCAAGATGGTCCTCCATGAGAAACATTCTAGTCTCGATATACCAACCTTCACATCTAGCTAGCCTAATCCCCACAATGCAATCCCACATAGAACGCGCAACAAATATACTCTCTACAATCAAAGAAGATGAGGACATCGCCTTCTCCGATTTCTCGCTCAAGCTCTTCTCCGACATCATCGGACAGGCCGCCTTTGGTATCGATTTTGTCCTCGCCGCAGACGGTTACTCTGAAGATACGAAGAAACAAGAAAAAAGAGAAGTAGCAGCAGAAGAAGTCGCCGATTTCATAAAACAACATGTGTATGCCACAACCTCACTCAAAATGGACCTAACTGGCTCATTCTCTATAATGTTGGGCCTTCTCATTCCGTTCCTTCAAGAACCATTTAGGCACATACTAAAGAGAATTCCGTGGACCGCGGATTTTAAGATTGATCAAACCAACTCCAGGCTAAGTAAGAGATTGGATGAAATAGTGGCTAAGAGAGCACAAAAGATAGATAGAGGGCAAAAGGATTTCTTATCGGCTGTGTTGAATGCGAGGGACAAGAATGAGGCGGTACGGGAGCTGCTCACACCGGACTACGTGAGCGCGCTTACATATGAGCACCTTCTTGCTGGGTCGACGACGAGCTCATTTAATATAGCCGCACTTCTTTACTTGGTTTCGAAACACCCGGAGGTGGAGGCAAAGCTGATTGAGGAGATTGATCGTTTTGGTCCGCGTGATCGAGTTCCGACCGCCGATGATATGCAGCACAAGTTTCCCTACCTTGATCAGGCATGAAATTTATGTTTTCGGTTTTTCTTCTTCTTCTTCTTCTTCTTCTTCTTCTTCTTCTTTTCTCTTTCTTTTCTTATGTTAACATAAAGCAAGCCGCTCTCGTAGTCAGGACAAAATATCTAACTGAATTTTTTTTTAAAGAAAGGAGGTAGATCAAATAGACGCATAGATTAGAAATTACTTTTTCAAAGCCGACTTTACTACAAAATTCAAGCACAAAATCAATAAGAATCAACGGAATGAGTGGATGCGCAAAACATAAAAAACTAACAAATACATGTTGAGTATTCGTATGTTTCTGTATATGCAACGCGGTTTCTTTCTTGAAAGATTAGATCAGTTTGATTGATGCAAAGAGAATCTAATTAATAATGATCCCTACAAGATGATTAAGTTTCAATTTATCTTTACAGGTGATAAAAGAGGTGATGAGGTTTTTCTTTACGTCGCCATTGATTGCAAGGCAAACATCAGAACAAATTGAACTTGGAGGCTATGTCCTTCCAAAGGTAAATATAAATTTGAGAGGAAGTTTACGATTGATGGAGATGGATATGTTTAACTAAAAGCATTTATACATTACTTTTTGCACATTATGTAGGGCACATGGGTGTGGCTAGCTCCAGGAGTCATGGCTAGAGATCCCAAGCACTTTCCTGAACCCAATGTGTTCCGACCCGAAAGGTTCGACCCGAATTGTGATGAAGAGAAGCAGAGGCACCCATACGCGTTCATACCCTTCGGGATCGGACCCAGATCGTGCATCGGTCAGAAATTCTCGATCATGGAGATCAAGTTAGCCACCATTCATCTCTACCGACACTACATTTTCCGGCACTCCCCTTTAATGGAATCCCCTCTCCAGTTCCAATATGGAATTATAGTCAACTTTAAGCATGGTGTCAAGCTTCGTGCGATCAAGAGATCTTATTGATGAAGCTTTTATTGTTGTGTAAATTTTTATCTTGTGCACGTATTTTACTTTCATGCTTTTGTAAAGTTATGGCACAGGGTGATCTCTGTGTACGCTGTCCACTTCTGTAATCTGAGAGCAAACTCTGAGTTTAGTGTGCGATTCATCACAGTTACTCTCTTTTTCTTTTTTTTTCCTTTTTTTTTTTTTCCCTCTCCTGCCTTTTAGCTTTGTTTCTACAGGCCTGGTTGTCTCATCACTGTAGTTTATTTACCTTATAAATGAAGCAGATAGTTTGCTATATTTTTTAAAAAAGAATAGAAAAAGAAAATGAAAAAGAAAGAAGTTTTTTTTTTTTTGAGAAACAGATAGCACGCTATCCGCTTCATTCATTTAGCAGATGAATTTAGCTACATGGATTGAGGCAACGCGACCTCGAAAAACATTGAAGGCAACCAAAACAAAAAAAGCAAATAAAAACAAAGAAGAAAAAAATGTAGAAAATTTGAAAATTTTACTCCTCACTCAAAATGAAATCACTAAGAGCTGCAAAACTCATCCCATTTTCTGCTCACATTCCGAATTCGTGTAATAGTCAAAAAAGGGTCAAGTGATTGGTTCCTAAAAATTATATTATTTTTTTTCCGTCAGATCATCCACCAACAGATTGCGATTCTGATTAGATCCCTCCGCACTCCGAGTGCAGCTCTCTAAAGAGTAAGAAGTATATGTATTTGAATGCAGGACTTCCATTCTATTTAGTACAGAACCCCCACAATCTAAAGGCCCTCCGTACTCCGAGTGCAGCTCTCTAATTTCAGAGGACACAGCATGACTCGAAAATAATTTAAATAAAAAAAAGTGAGAAAGAGAAATAATACAAGGAACTCGTTAGAATAAAATTATTTTTATTTTGAAATAATAAAATAATAATACAAAATAATAAATAAAATAATAAATATATTTAAACAAAGAGAACGAAATGTTTAATTGGTAGCATCAGCATGATACCATCTCAGCAGGTCACATCGAAATCTCAGATAATAAGTACAAGAGCCGTCCAAGAAGCATCTTCAGAGGCATTTCAATGCACGATTAAATATTTTAAACTCATATTATTTTTTTAACTCATTTCAAAGCATTTATCATTTCTAATTTAGAAAAATTATAATATGGTTTCAAGGATAACTTTTTTGGAACCAGATGGATACCGAAAATCTAGTATATTTGGCTAAAATTGGCGTTACTTGTATTCTATGGTCACCCCCGGTGAGACTAAGTAGCAATGAGCCAACGAAACTGTGAAGCTAATTTTTGAAATATGATCCGAAGTTTATTACGTGGAGGGCATTAATTGGTTAATCAACTCAAGTAAAGAAAGTAGAAAAGTTAAATAAGGTGATACGACTCTCATCTTCAACTATTTATTGATTTATTTGTTTAAACTTGTTCGCAGGTCACTAAGCAGAAAATATTTTTTGCCTATTTAGTATAACCGTTATCATTCTATAAAAAGAGCCATCAGGGCCATCGTTGACAAGAAAGATATAGATTGAGAGAAATGGTTTTACTTTATCTATTCGCGTCGGTGAGTTTAGTGGTGGGCTTTTTGATTTATTTCTACGCGCCATACTGGAAAGTGAGGAAGGTCCCGGGACCTCCGGTGACTCCGCTCATGGGTCACCTCCCTTTGCTCTCCAAATATGAGCTCGATTTGTTCGGTATCCTAGCCAAGAACTATGGCCCCATCTTCAGGTTCTTTTAATCTCTTCTCTTTATTTTCGTCTATCTAATGAAAAGGTGCACAATTGCGTGCTTTAAGGTTACTATCAATTTGGCCTAGCTTCTGCGAGCTTTATAATTATGTTGTTGTGCAGTTCACTTTGTAATTGCGCAGCTGAGCCAATTAGATCCTAAAAGCTTTTAATTTAACTATGAAATTGGAGAACAGGGTAAGCAGCTGTGGAATTCATAAGAGATCTCGGATTAAAGGGCCCACAAGCTGATTAAGATAAATATAAATAGTCTAATAGAGTGATTAATTAAACGTCCACATAAATATAATGTTATTGGGCCGGCCTGGGCGGGCCCACTATAAAGGCGCACATTTTAAAATCCTGGCCTTATGCATCCGGTATCAAACTTTTTTTTTTTTTTTTGGTGATACTGATAGGGATTTTTTTTTTCTTTCAAAAGTTAATTACATGCAGCTCTCTGTAAACATATCAAATAGCAAATACATCCCTACAAAGTTCAACTTTTTATATTTATTCCTGCAAAAATCCTACCATTTTCAAATATACCCTCGCTGCTAGGATCCGTTAGAAAAATGTAAGTAACCATGGGTAAAATATTTAACTCTGATTAGTGAATGAGGTAAATTAACCTTTTCACCCCTCTTATATTATTTGTGATGGTGGAAAGGAAGAAGATGACCGTTGAAAATTTTTGGAAGAATATTTCTGCATAATTCCAACAGTTGGGACTTTTGAAGGGACATATTTGTGATGGCAAAAATGTTATTTAACTTATCTTTTGTTAAAAAATAAACAGTACTCTAACGGTAACAAACCAAATGGCAAATATGAATATCACTGGACTTTTACAGGAATAAATATGAAAAGTTGAACTTTGTAGGACTATTTGCTATTCGATATGTTTACAGGAAACTGTATGAAATTAACCCTTTTTTCAATGGTGGCTCCAAGGTAGAAGAAAAAATTTGTGAAAAATGAAGTAGACGAAGTCCAATTAGATCATAGATAGTAAAAAAGTTTAAGTCCGCTAAGGCCAAATTTGGGCCATTAATGCTCAATCCAAACTCAGCCCGACCTGTTCGGCCCTGCTTTCGTGCTTTGCCGCTGCATTTCAAATGGCCAAGCCCAAACCTCTGCAACTAATTTATAAGACATACCGACCGTCCCTAGCGCAAGTGGTAAAGGGCTTGGTGGTTGGTACCCGAGATCCCAAGTTTGAATCCTAGTTGATTCATATTTTCAGCTAAATTTATTTCTAAATAAAATAAACGAAGCGGATAGCATGCTATTTCTCTCTCAAAAAAAAAAAAAAAAAAATTATAAGACATAACATTGTGCATGATCCAGGTTCCACATGGGGAGACAACCTCTAATATTTGTGGCTGATCCAGAGCTGATCCGAGAAGTAGGAATTAAGAAGTTCAAAAGCATCACCAACAGGAGCATGCCCTCTCCAATCACCAATTCTCCTATCCACCAAAAAGGTCTCTTTTTCACAAGGTAAACTTTATTTATTATCATTAAGTGTCCATTTAACTTGGCTTTGAAATGTTTTTTTTTTTTATTTTGAGAAAAAGGTAGCACGCTACCCGCTTCATTCATTGGATTGATGAATTAGGCTACAGGGGTGAGGCAGCTTGGGCCTCGAGGGTTCAGAGCCAAAAAAAAAAAAAAAAAAAAAAAAAAAAAAAAAAAAAAAAAAAAAAAAATTAAAACTAATTAGTTAGAGGGGCGAAGAAATTTTCAATCCTTCATCAACTGCTTGCACTTCTGAACTACTAACACTGGGTCCGGCTGAGTCTTCGTAAAGATCATATCGTTCCTGGTCCTCCAGATGACCCACCAGCAACCCACTAATTCCTTCAGCCTATTTGTCGTGGTATTCACCCCTTTCCTGCCCATCCACCTGTCCCAGACTGAATCCACATCATTCCCCATGTCCTGAGCTTGCACGTCGTCCACACTCATAACTAAAATAAACTTGCTGAATACGCAGCGTATGAATAAGTGGTCCACCGTTTCCTCTTCCACCCTACATAACACACAGGCTGTATCTCCCTCCCACCCTCTCTTCACAAGCCTGTCATAAGTAAGTAGCCTCTTCTTGAGAGTGAGCCAGCAAAACAGTTTTACTTTTAGGGGGATTCGGAGTTTCCAAATCTTGCTTGCGCGTGCGTCCCTCGTACCTCCGTCAGTCAAAGCTAAATATGCCGATCTTACTGAGAAAAGCCCGTTGGGGCTCCATCGCCAAAATATCAAATCCGGCCTCTGATCGACCTTGTACCAAGACACTCTATCCTTAAATTCTGAGAGGCTAGAGCTCAACCCTTGTGAAAGCGCACCATCGGCTCCCAGAATCCTAGTCCAGTCCCATCCATTCATCACAAAGCAATCACTGACTTTTATTTTTTTATATCTCGTCATCTGGTAAACCTCTGGAAACGACAGTTGCAAGATATTATCCCCACACCATCGATCGGACCAAAAATCGATAGTACTTCCGTTGCCTAGGGTGTAGACCATTCCCCATTTGAAAATGACGTTAAGATTTAGAACCCCATTCCACCAGTAAGAGAGGGGTCTAAAAGATTTCCCTTCCATCAAAGCTTTGAAATGTTTTTTTGTTTTAGCGAGTACTAGGCTAACAGCCGGATACAGTTACTGCTATGGCTGGAAGCTGAAATAAGCTTCTAAACTCTAAAGCTACTATTTACGCTACAAACAAAAAGCCATTGGGAAGGCTTTGATAATTAATACATGTATAAATAATAGCTCTGCTGAAACAATATTTTTTCATAATTTTGGTATATGCAGGGATTCAAGATGGTCCTCCATGAGAAACATCATAGTCGCAATATACCAACCTTCACATCTAGCTAGCCTAATCCCCACAATGCAATCCCACATAGAACGCGCAACAAAAACACTCTCTACAATCAAAGAAGATGAGGACATTGCCTTCTCCGATTTCTCGATCAAACTCTCCACTGACATCATCGGCGAGGCCGCCTTCGGTATCGATTTCGGCCTCGCGAAACAAGAAAAAGGAGAAGCAGAGGCAGAAGAACCAGAAGAGGAAGTCGCGGATTTCATAAAAAAACATGTGTATGCCACAACCTCACTCAAAATGGACCTAAGTGGCTCATTCTCTATCATGCTGGGCCTTCTCATTCCATTCCTTCAAGAACCATTTAGGCACATACTAAAGAGAATTCCGTGGACCGCGGATTTTAAGATTGATCAAACCAACTGCAGGCTAAGTAAGAGAATGGATGAAATAGTTGCCAAGAGAGCACAAAAGATAGATAGAGGACAAAAGGATTTCTTATCGGTTGTATTGAATGCGAGGGACAAGAGTGAGGCGGCGCGGGAGCTGCTCACGCCGGACTTCGTGAGCGCACTTACGTATGAGCACCTTCTTGCTGGGTCGACGACGAGCTCATTTACCATAGCCTCGCTTCTTTACTTGGTGTCGAAACACCCGGAGGTGGAGGCAAAGCTGATTGAGGAGATCGATCAGTTCGGTCCGCGTGATCGAGTTCCGACCGCCGACGATTTGCAGCACAAGTTTCCCTACCTTGATCAGGCAAGTTGAACTTTGTGTTTCCGATTTTTCGTTCTTCTAAAAACACAAAACTAGCTGCTTTAGAAGTCAGGCCGAAATATCTGACCCAAAAATTTTCTTAAGAAAGGAGGCTGATCAAATAGACACGTAGATTAGAAATTACTTTATAAAATCCAACTCTACAACAAAATTCAAGCACAAAGTCTATAAGAATCAACCGAATGATGCGAATGCCCAAAGCGTAAAAAATGGCAAATACATATTGAGCATCCGTACGTTACTGTACGTGCAATGCAGTTTTTCTTTAAACTTGAAAGATTATATATCAGTTTGAATTAATGCAAAGAGAATCTAATTAGTAATGATGCCTAAAAGATGATTAATTTCAATTTATATTTACAGGTGATGAAAGAGGTGATGAGGTTCTTCTTTGTGTCACCATTGATTGCGAGGCAAACATCAGAGCAAGTTGAGCTTGGAGGCTATGTCCTTCCGAAGGTATATATATAAATTTCAGAGAAAGTTTACAGTAAATTTATTTCTAAAGTACAAAAATTTTAAGTTCTTTTTTTTTAAATTAGATAGTAATAGATATATATAACTGAAGCATTTATACATTACTTTTTGCTCACCATGTAGGGCACATGGGTGTGGCTAGCTCCAGGGGTCATGGCTAGAGATCCCAAGAACTTTCCCGAACCCAATGAGTTCCGTCCAGAGCGGTTCGATCCGAATTGCAACGAAGAGAAGCAGAGGCACCCGTACGCGTTCATACCCTTCGGGATCGGACCCAGAGCATGCATTGGTCAGAAATTCGCGATCCTCGAGATCAAGTTAGCTACTATACATCTCTACCGACACTACATTTTCCGGCACTCCCCCTTGATGGAATCCCCTCTGCAGTTCCAATATGGAATTGTAGCCAATTTTAAGCATGGTATCAGGCTTCATGTGACCAAGAGATCTTAGTTATCAAGCTTTTATTGTTGTGTACTTTTGTATCTTGTGCACTTATTTTACTTTCTTGCTTTTCTAAAGTTATGGCTCAGGGAGTTAAACTCTGAGTTTAGTGTGATTCATCATGCATGGTTTCCCTCAAAACAGGGGTTAAAAAAAGTGTGACTTATCATGATTGCTAGCTAAGGATAAAAAATAAAATAAAATAAACTTGCAGGGAGAAAGAACTTAGATATGTTAGGTTAATTTTGGAGATCATATTGAGTATAAAAATTTACACATAAAGCTATACAGGTTTCTATTTCTCTCTTCACTTAAAGCAAATATTCTTTGTTGGCTTATGATTATTTCCAGCGGTCTAGATCTAACTCGAATATATAAATATCATCCTTCCCATCAAGGGACTAGGACCCAAGACATGATTGCTAAGTCACACACCCGACGGTGATATTAACAGCTCTGACCGATGTTACTAGCGACAAATACGTGCGCTAAAATATACATCGATATTATTTCTCTAGAATATGGAACGAAGAAGAATATTGAGATTCTATTCTAGTCGATGACACCGAAGAAAACATGTTCATCTACAGTGACATATTGATTGCGCTTTGCACTATCAAAAGGACTGGGGATAAAACTAAGCACCTTCAACGGTGACAAAGGTTTGCATGTCACAACTAACTATTGAAGCTTTCATTTCAACACTATCACATAACAACTCCACCTATTCACCTTTTTTATGATTATATTTTGTAGCCTTTTGGCAAGTTAATGATTGGTCCTTATTGTTCGATTAGTGTTTTAATATATTTTAATTAGTTATTATAGCTTATAAGTGCGCAAACTATTTTTTCTGGAATGTGTTTAGTAGGCAACTTAACTATGTGTGAGGTATGCGAAAGTAACATGGGAGTACCAAATGAAGGGCAAAATTTCAAGATTCCCCCTCATTTTACATCGCACCATGAAGTGCACTTTTGTAAGAATCTTCTGATACTTTCAAGCTTTTTCTATTTCTATCGCATTCTACGGTCAATAAAGTTTATGGTTGTGTGTAGAAATATCTTCCCCCTTAAGATATTTTTTCTTTTTCTTTTTTCTTTTTTTTTTTTGCACAGAAGCAAGCAAGCAAAAAAAAAACAAAAACAAAAACAAAAACAAATCTACTAGATGTGCACTCGTAAATGACAAAAAATTTAGAAATTGCACTGTAAAGACTTAGTTAAATGTAAAAAAATCAATTAATTGTTTCACAAACTGGATCTAAACCATTCATCTTTTTTTATTTCCATTTTCATTTCATCTTTGTATCATATTTAAACCTATGATCGATTGATCTTATTAGTTCGATCTATTCTATTCAGTTGTTCAACTTGAGCCTTCATAGTATAGTTTGTTAGTATATCTTTTATCTGAGCTGAACTCAAATTTTAGTTGCAAAACTGTTCATATTCAAAAGCCAGATATATATATATAAATATATATATATAGAGAGAGAGAGAGAGAGAGAGAGCACAATATTGTTTGTTCTAGAAAAGAGAGATCCCTCTATAAATACATAGCCCAGAAACTCTAGAACAAACACATCTCTTAACTCTCTCTTTCTCTAAAGTCTAAACATGGAATTGTTGAGAGGTTGGTTGAGTGGAATCTGGGAGAGTAGTGAGATGCACCTTGTGAGAGCATGTGCTCCTTACCTCCTGAGCTCAGTAATCTTGTTGGTTGCTTTTCTAGTGTACTTCTATCTACCTTACTGGAGAGTGAGAGCCGTTCCAGGACCTCCCGCCACATTTCTCGTCGGACACCTCCCCGCGCTCGCCAAATACGGTCCAGATATTCTGCGCGTCTTCGCTAAGGAGTACGGCCCAATATTTAGGTAACCAATTCACTTTTCTTTTTTTAGCTCTAAATTACGTCTCTTTCAACAACAACAACAACAACAAAAAAAAAAGTAACTTGTTGCGTCTTAGCGCGCGTCGAATGACCCAAGAAGTGTTAAGAATAACGGATGAATTTAATTTATGACGAAGAGAGTGAACTGAGGAGCGCAGGTTTCACATGGGGAGGCAACCGTTGGTAATCGTGGCGGATGCGGAGCTGTGCAAGGAGGTGGGCATCAAAAAGTTCAAGGATATCAAGAACAGGAGCAGCCCCCCTCCCACCGTTGGATCTCCTCTCCACCAGGACGCACTCTTTCTAACAAGGTACGTACTCTTTACAATATATTTTAAATAAATTAATAATATATTTTCGTAAATTCTAAAATAGATTACGGAGAAATACTGTCTGTGCACCTATTTCATTGCGCATGTGTTACATCCTAATTGATAAAGTCGTTTTTTAAAAATTGATAAGACTAGTTTATAATCTATATATAGATGTACATATAGTAATACTTATAGATTATATACTGTGTGAAATATTTTAAAAATTCTAAGAAATTATACAGCCGAGGAGTAGAAATGGCAACAAATACCTCTGCCCACATATATGGGGGTTCCTTAGGGTGAATTTTGTGACGTTCCAATATTTCCACATAGAATGAATGAGAAAGAAATTATAGTTGAGAATATGAAAAACGGAGACTTTAATAGTAATAACTGAATTCAAGTATTTTGGACCAGTGGTTTAAATCTAAAACGCTATTATCACTAGCAACGAGCCAATAACTAATTTGTCAGCCGATAGTATAAGACGAATTCTATATCGCAACTGAGCTTAAACATTTTGGACTAATAGTTTGGACTCAACGATTTATGATTGCTAATATAACTGGGCTTAAATATTTTGAGCTAATAATTTTGGCCCAACAAGTTATTATTACTTACCCGTTACAAATTTTCTATAAGCTAGAATTAAGTTCTTGCTTCAAAACTTTCTTTAAGAAGTTAGAATACTTCCATTTACTTTCATATATCTTCGGCAATAGGGTATCTAAATCGATGATCAGTATAGTTAAAAATATAATTTTAATTTTTTTTTATCGTTTAATGCCTCGATTTTGTAATTTTGCAACATCATGCATTTGCATATTAATTGGGTGATCTTGAATTCGTCTTATATTAATCTTTAAAAATAGTCAATTTGAAAGATCACTTGAATACTAAGTAAATAATGTCAACTTTTGTAAAATTTGAAATATAAAAAGTTCAAACAACTTAGACCATATTTAATGGCGCTTACCATTAATTGAAGTATCCTCTCCTCGAAGATAATGCAAAAATATATTATCCATTTGTATACAAGAGAGTAGCCCACAAGACACAAAATAAAATTGCGTGTGGCAAATGACCACAAGTAGCATTCATGCCTCCTCTCTCTTTTCATCCCAGTTATAAGATGAAAACTACTCTAACCCCACACTATTTGGAGCGAATCCAGTGGATTCAAATTCGCAGATAAAAATTTTAATTTCCGTCTACATGCTTATAATCTTTCATAACATTTTTTCTTTTTTAGGTTGAAAGAGTTATTTTCCTAGCCAGCTATAAAATTCTTTCAGAAAAATTAATCGAAAAGCCAAAAATTACACTTTTCTTACATAGATTCTTATATTGTACACTTTCCAAACCCCAAGAAAGGTGCTCTAGCGCAAGTGGCAAAGGGCTTGGTGGATGGTACCCGAGGTCCCGAGTTCGAATTCTAGTTGATTCACATTTCTAGCTAAGTTTATTTCTAAAAAAAATAAACGAAGTGGGTAGCGTGCTACCTTTCTCTCTCTCAAAAAAAAGAAAAAAAAGATGCTCTATCCCAGCTTGACGTCCAAAAAGACAACGAAATCAGCTGCGACCATTGTTGCATTCTCTATTAATATATCGAACATTCAAAGATAGAAAGAAGGCTTAAACAATCAGTAACTATATTATACCCTTTTTCATAAAACTTTTTCAACCTTGTGTAGGATAGAGATAGCATTGGTTGAATCACTTAATTTGGAGTAAAACACTGTGAAGATTAATTCTTAATTAGCCTGATCAGTACAATTCCAAAGTTTAGAAATGAAGGGTTGGTACTGGAGCAATTGCAAAGTATAAACACTGCATTAGAATCTCTGGCCTCCGTATATAGAAGAGGTATTAAGTATTAACACATTACTGCAATATTCAAAATACCCATTTTGAGTTGGGGTTTTCAGGGACTCGACATGGTCGTCCATGCGGAACACCATAACCCCGCTGTACCAACCCGCGCGGCTCTCGGCCCTCATCCCCACCGTCCAATCCTACGCCCGCGCCCTCCGCCGCAACATCTCCGCCGCCCAGCGCCAGCAGCCCTTCGTCCCCTTCAGCGACCTCGCCCTCCGCATGGCCATCGACGTCATCGGCGCCACCGCGTTCGGCGTCGACTTCGCCCTCTCCGCCACCCAACCCCAACCCCGACCCCGACCCGAAGCCGGCGGCGACACCCACTTCGCCGCCGACCTGCTGAGCGAGTGCGAGGAGTCGATGGCGTACCTGCGCATGGACCTGTCGAGCTCCCTCTCCACCGTCCTCGGCCTCGTCGCCCCCGCGCTCCAGATCCCTCTCAAGCATTTCCTCGAGCGGCTCCCGGGCACCACGGACCGCGCCATCCGCGAGGTCGAGGCCAGGCTCTGCCGCCGCATCGACGCGCTGGTCGCGCGGCGCTCGGGGGAGGGGGAGCGGGGGCGGGGGCGGGGGCGGGGGCGGGGCGAGGGCTCCGTCGACTTCCTCGCCGCGCTGCTCCGCGCGAGGGGTTCGGAGGGGGACGGGAAGGAGCTCCTCGCGCCCAACCACATCAGGGCGCTCACGTACGAGCACCTCCTCGCGGGGACGAGGACCACGGCGTTCACCATCTCCTCCGTCGTGTACCTCGTCGCGAAGCACCCCGACGTCGAGACCAAGCTCCTCCGCGAGATCGATGCGTTTGCCCCGCGCGATCGGGATCCGACGGCCGACGACCTCCACAGCGAGTTTCCGTATCTCGATCAGGTAATATTACTGTTTCGCTTATTAACTATAATAATAATTTAATCATAATATATAATTAATATAAACAAAACGTAATGTAATTATTACAACAAAGTGGTGGGCCTTATATTGAATAATAATAATATTATTAATATTATTATTATTATTATTAGGTAATAAAAGAGACAATGAGGTTTTATACGGTCTCTCCCTTGGTCGCAAGAGAAACGTCGCAGCAAGTTGAAATTGGCAGCTACGTCCTACCAAAGGTACACAAAAGCATGTACTGATGATGTACTGCAAAAAATCCTAATCACATCTCAGTTTCCTTCCTGAAATATTGCAAGTTGATATTGGCGGCTGAATTGTCCTCTTCTTCTTCTTCTTCTTCTTTTCGGACAAAGTTGCTTTCCATGCATAGAAATGTTAAATTTATCAATTAATATTAGAGCAATCGTGAGCAGCGAAAGATCACGTACGTTTCTTTTTTATAATTGAGACTCCAGATTCTGCTACAGTAGCTGCATTATGTCAAGTAACATTAGTCGTCAATTTCTTACGAATAAAGCATGTCAAATATGATTAACGAAGCTTTAATTTCGGCTAATTAAATTATGGTCATACTAGATCGAGTCAAATCAGATTATATAGAATTAGTTACCCTCTCTATTTGATCCTAAGGAAAAGGCTCCAGATATTTTGGTTTCCCTAATGGAAGTTGAAATGTGTGCTATTTCTCAAATAGTTCATGAGTTTTTCAAGTTTTCAATTTAAAATACCCTATCGCCGGGGCAATGGTTGTATTCCGCGGACATTGTTATTCATTATTATGATCTTCATTTAGGGCACTTACGTTTGGCTCGCGCTCGGCGTTCTGGCCAAAGATCCGAACCAATTCCCCGAGCCCGACGCGTTCCGACCGGAGAGGTTCGACCCGACATGCGAGGAGGAGAAACGGCGGCACCCTTACGCGCACATCCCCTTCGGCATCGGACCGCGAGCGTGCATCGGTCAGAAATTTGCCCTGCAGGAGATCAAGCTCACAATCATCCATCTCTACAGGCATTTTGTGTTTAGGCATTCTCCCCAGATGGAGTCGCCTATCGAGCTCGAGTATGGTTTGGTTCTTGAGTTCAAGCGCGGGGTTAAGCTCATAGCAATTAACCGAGATGCTTCGAGTTGATTAAATATGTTGGCGTGTCTACCTTATAAGAATGTGTATAATAATGTACTTATATGTCGTTATGTATTCCAAAATAGATGTTTGATACTCTATAATGGATAGAGGAGGTGCACTGTTTACGTGAAATTGTGAAATTTGAATGCTACTTCAATGCTTAGAGCAACCAAAATCTTGCGACAAAAAAAAAAAAAAAGCACAGAAACCTCTCAGAATAGAAAGAGTACAGCATCACCCACTGGGCTAATTAACCCTCAGTCAGTAATTAATTAGCTTACAATGTCTACAAATTTAGACTTCGTTCCGTGTCGTTGCTGTTTTTTCATTTTTTGTAAATATTATTTTTATATAATTTGATGTGTTTGGAGAAATTTTTTTTTCTTCTTTTGTTGTTATATTATAGGCGGCTAACTCACAATGCATCCGGCTAAGCAATAAATAATTATTTAATTAAGAAAATTATAGAAGCAGAAAAAATTATTTTTAAGCTTTTATTTTTTTATTAACAAATAAAGATCTTAGATAAAAAGATTACAAGCAATCTACTGTTCATTTCTATATTTGTTTTTGGTATACAAAATTTGATTTAACAAACTAAAAAATAAATATAATACCAAACGAAAACATAGAGTGAATTACAATTGATAAGCGTGCGTACAAATTGAAAACCCAAGGGAAAAAGGAGAGGTTGAAGAAGAATTGTTCTCAAAATTCAAAATTAAAAACGGAAAAAACAGAGAGAGAGAGAGAGAGAGAGAGAGAGAAACAAAGAAGAAGAAAAGAAAATTTTGAGAAAAAGAGCGAGCAAATGCTGCAAAGGGCGAGACAGATACTTTCCAGGGAACCAGACCTGCTGCAGAAAAATTTGAGGAAAATAATATCTTCATCCGACCATTTGCTGCAAACTCCCCATCATTCTACAATTACAAAACAGAAAATTAGCAAATTAGCCAACTTAAAATTTTAATAGAATACAATATATATATTTAATTTAACACGCACACCAAACCATTTAAAACATAATTACACTTCTCGAGTTCAGACAACATACATGCACAGTAACTAATCCGACAGGAACATGATGAACATCCCTCGCATGCACCCTCCGCCCACCTTCTTCAACTATAATTAATTCCATGCATCCATTCCCATTCTTTAGCAGCTACAATACACACTTCCTAGTACACGTACGTAAATTGAGCATACATATATATATATATATATATATATATAGATACCATGCATACTTGGTGCATCTGCTCAGTTACAAACTACTACAGCTGAACAACGTAATAAACAAAGCAATCCTTATACTCTCTCTTGAAGTACATATCTTTCTAAGGCGAGCCGAGGAACCCCATCTGCTCCACCAGGTCGTGCATCTCCTCGTCGCCCCATCCGCACGGCTCCGCGGCAAACTCCTCGACCTCGATCTCGATCTCCTGCTGCTCGTCCTCGCTGCCCAGAACCGGCCCGTTGTTCAGCAGCTCCTCCCAGATCATGTCGGTCACGACCCCCGCGCTCGGCGCGATGTCGGCCGTGTCGTCGCGATCGCGGACGGTCGGCAGGAGGTTCTCCATGCCAGCGTCGGCGACGTTGGGGTCATTATTGTCTGCGAAGGGGTTGACGGGCAGTCGGCGCTTCTTGCCGGCTCCGCCTAGGAGCAGCTCGCACTCGGCGCGGCGGGCGACGAGCTGCTGGAGGAAGCCGGGGTTTCTGAAGGCGCGCGCGAGGAAGGACATGGTCTGCTTCTGCCGCCGCTCGGTGCCGTGCACGCGCTGCTCCATGGCGAGGAGCTGCGCGCGGGAGCTCTGCTGCTGCTGCCGCAGCCGCACGATCTCCAGCATGAGCACGCGCCGGTCCCGCCGCAGACGGTCCACCTCCGCCTCCGCCCCGAATTTGCCCAGCTCGACGAATCCGCTGCTGCCGCCGCCGCCGCCGACGCTTTCGACGCCGCCGTAGTGATGAGAGCCGGCGTTGCGCCGCCGCTTGATGTTCTTCAGCAGGTGCCTCTGCCCTCCCAAGAAGTCCTCGTTTGCGAATTCCCAGCGGTCCGGATCCACCTTCCTGAACCCCTGCAGAAATCAAAATCTCTTATTCTTAGTCTGTTGTATATAATATATATGCACGCTTATTTTAGTCTAGAGAAAATTATAAATAAATCCTTCCATCTCCATCAAGCTTTCCCCACTAAGAAAGAAAGAAATTTTTTTTAAAAAAAAAGAATAAGAAGAACTTACTATTTAGGGAAAACTGTTACATCTTGGATATGAATATATAGCTTTACTAAAAATATATATTATTAAGCTGGACAATAACATAGTCTAGTCATACTTATTATTATATAGATATAGATATAGATATAGATAGATCGAGTGAATAATATCGAAAAGAAAGAAAGAAAAAAAAAAAAGAAAAAGGTGCACTACTAACATAGGTGTTGAGCTGGCGAATGAAGCTGGAGAAGTTGTTGTGCTTGAAGTATCTGGGGAGGAGGGAGGTGGCGAAGGCGTGGGCGTCCCAGACGACGAAGCTGTTGCGGCCGCCGCTCCACGACACGACGGCGTCCGTCGCCGGATCCTCGACCATGTCGAACGTCTTCGTCAGGAACGGCGGCGGCCCCGCGTCGTGCAGCCCCGCCATCGGCTGCGGCGCCGCCTCCGCCCCCTCCTCCCCCTCCTCCTCCTCCTCCTCCTTCACCACAATGCGCTCCATCAACTCAATTTTCTCCGCCCCGCCGCCGCAGCGATCGCCGCGATCTTGATGAATTCCGGAATTTCAAAAAAAACAGTGAGATGGGATGCGTTGGAGTGGCGGGGGGGGGATCACATCAAATAGTGGAAATTTTGAGGTCTTGGGGGAAGTGGGACAGCGGTGGGAAGGGAACGGGCGTGCGATTAGCCGCGGCCTGCAGGCCGGCGTGGGGTGGGGTGGGGCGGGGCGAAGGGGAGGCAAAGGGAGGGGGTTTTGAGGAAGGAGGGGGATGAAGTTTCTGGAAAGAGGGAGAGGAACAGCGGTGCCTCAGCGGATATTTTGGCCACAATTTTCCTTCGGAAGCTTCTCACTGCGTGGGCCCCCACGCCTTCCTGTTTGGGAAAGGCCACCTGTAGACTCTTAATTACACTAAGGGCATGTTGGTTTTGGTTCCCTGCAGTAGATTATATATAGAATCCAAATAGAATTCATTAATTTCAATAATAATTATTACTTATTTTATAAAAATTTAATTTTTATTTTTAATTCACTTTGTAATGAAAATGAATAGATTCATTTATGGCTCAATTTGATTTTAAGTTTTTCATTGATCTATTAAAAAATAAGCTATTCAAAATCCTCTCTTACAAACACTTTTCGCCCTCTCTCTTCGTCACTCTCCTCTCACTTAATCAAAATACTTTCTCAACATTTTAAATTTTCATTTCGATTTTCATTTCAAATAAACAAAATATTTTTTTTGATGATTCGTTATTCTTTTTTTTATTTCAAAGCAATCTAATTTTATTTTTCATTTCTATTTTAATCATGACCCAAACATGTCCTAACTGTAAGTATTTACTCCTGACTTATCCAAGCACCTCTTATTTTCGAACTAATTTTATTATTATATTTCTTTAACACTAAAATTTTATTAAGATTTTTTCCATTAATAAGAGCACAAGTTACATGTTTTTTGTCCTTTAGCAGTGCTAAAACAAAGTAATCACCTGCGACCAGTCCATTCCGTACATTCGTGGCACCAATCTCCATATATTCCTCTACTTTAACTTTGTCACCCCTATCAATCTCAACCGTCCAATATAATTCAATTGTTTGTTTCTCTATTTAAAAGCTAGAATGGTCGAGTAAAAGACCATGCGCAATGGATGAAGACTTTTATATAATCAAGTATGCAGACTTTATATTGCTACACAACGTGCAATCCACCAATTGAGATAATTCTATTTTTTTATACATTAGCGCCTGTTTGATTTCTTAAAAAATAGTAAAAAATTATTTTTAAAAAAAAAAATTTGTTGAAAAAGAAATTTTTTACTTTCAATTGTTTGTTTCGTCGGGAAAAAAAAATAGTTTTCCGTGTATGCGTCTTTGAATAGTAAGAAAAGAGAAAAAATGCATTTTTAATTTTATTCTACTAGTTTAGTTAGTTGAAAATTTTGATATATAAACGGCTTCTACAAAAGGAGAGTAAAATTACTAATCTTTTAAAATTTAATATAATACCCACAAACTATTTATAATATAAATAATAAATAAAAATAATTTTAAAAATATTTTGATGTAGATAAAATAGTTTCACAAAGAAGCTGGAGATGGTTGACACGACGGATAGGAGATGGTTTTATAAAAATAATTTTAAAAATATTTTGATGTAGATAAAATAGTTTCACAAAGAAGCTGGAGATGGTTGACACGACGGATAGGAGATGGAGATCGCGGTGTATATATATTGCTTGGAGAGATAGATGACAGTAGAAGATGCTAAGATGGCAGTTGGGTTGTAAACATATACTAATATATTAAAAAAAAATTCTTTTTTACTCCTCAAACGTCGTCCGTAAGAAGAAAAAAAATTCGTTTTCCGGAAAAAAATTCGGAAAACGAAAAGAAATTTTTTTCGTGATATATGAAAAATAATTTTTTAAAAAAAATTATTTTTCTTACGAACAAAACACACATTCCACCATAAAAAAAAATTTCTGAAATATTTTTCGAGGAACCAAATAAGTCCTTATCTATCGTATCTAGCACAGCTAATTAGAAACTTAATAATTTATATATAAAATTTTTAATAACTGAGCCAATCTTGCAACAATGAGTATCATACACTGAGGGCATGTTTGTTTCGTCGAAACTGAACTTTGGGTTGAAGTGGACTTTGGGTTGAAGTGAAGTTCGGTGAAAACTACTTCTTTTTCACTGTTTGTTTCGTAGTTATGAAAGTGAAGTTTTATTAGTTCTGCTGTTTCTTTGATAGGAAGTATATGATGTAAAATTATAATTTATATATAAATAATAAATAATTTAATAAATAAAAATAATATAATTATACTTTTTTTTATATAATTAAAATTTAATTATATAATATTTTTTATATAATAAATAATTATATAATGTTTTATATAATTAAAATATAATTATATAATATTATTTAATTATATAATTATATTTTTATATAGGGACCCGTGATCGCGTACGGATGCATCGGGAGAAGCGATGAGAAAAAAAATTTAAAAAAAAAAAGAAATTTGGGGAGCAGTGGTAGGTACTAGGTAGAAATACGCGGTCGTTCCGCTTTTCAGCGAATCGGGTGCGCCCACCTTCTTCGTGGACGTATGTTTCTAGAAGCTTCCAAATTTACGTGGGGGAAATACCGTCATACGCCGCTCAATCAAATACGACCTGGTTTCCAGTGTAACGGTCACTCATCGAGCTCTTTACACTGACACCTGGGTCCCACATCGAGGCCACCTCATCAGGTAATTGCGTAGAGAGTTATTACTTATTACACTGAAGAACGTCTGCGTATTCGTTCCCTGGCTTTTACCTTGACCTGGTTCACCACGTCATCAGTACACCACTTCTGAATCTGTGCCATACTTTGAGGAAACAACTTTAAACGCATTAATTGCACCATCGATGATTGATGCCAAATATCTATTTCATTTTTCATTTTTCATTTTGGTCTCTTGAAAATTTTAAATTGCACCTGCGGTCCTAAACCTTTATCTCTTTTTTTTTTAAATTTTGGTATCCAGTTTTCTTTTTTTCTTTTTTTTAAGTCACTCACATTTTTAATTTTCAGAATTAATTGCACCATTTATCGTTATTTTTTTTTATTTTTGTTCATAATCTTTTTTTCTCATATTCACGTCCACTTAATAAAGCTCAATCCTAACAACTTAAATATTGCCATCCATATTTACAACTATTATGATGTTTCATATAACGCTCGCTGCTTTCTTTAAAATATCCGACATCAGATTAACGCACCACCAACTATTCTAAAAAAATTTAAAAAGTTAAAATAAAATTAAACGAATGCCCGACTATAACTGTAATCTATATGAATAGACAAAATTTTATTGAAATTGGTATGACATATTTCTTTGAAATTAATGAGAATTTAGATGGTCTAATTTAACTGTAATAAAATTAAAGATTACAAATCTAATAGTTAAAAAAATTAAAGTAAAGACCAAAGTCAAAAAAAAAAAAAAAAAAAAAAAAAAAAAAAGAGGAGGCAAAGATTAGTTTTAAAGCGGAAAAGATTCAGAAAATCGGCGGACGGTGCGGATTTAAAAGAAAGCAGTGATGGACGGCAGAGGCCTTACACGGTCCACAGCTGATACTGTGGACCAGGTCCACGCCAGAAGTTCTTGCGGATAATGCGGTGTGGGCCATGGCTCGTAATTGGTATGGCCCACCAGTTAATAGGTCCCCAGTCGTATCCTCAGATTTATGGCAGGATACACCGGACACTCCCAACAGATCATGCGGTGGAGAGATCAAGGCCGTCGATTTCGAATGGGACAGCGGAGATCTTCTGTCGCAGATCGTTTGTCAGAGAAGGTGCTCAGCTTTTTTCCGACAAGAAAATTGCTAGCTGTATAGCTTATACAGGTCGGCATATTTTACACTCTTTATATTCTAAATTTTTTTATAAAAAAATTATTTGAACTAAAAGTAATATTGTATAAAACTTGTATCAAATATCACTCGTTTAAATTCGACTATCTAATCTTTAAAAAATTTAGTTTGACTATCTCATTTTAAAAAAAAATTTATCTGATTTGAGTCAAATACTGACTTTTAACTTTAAAATTTAAATGTGTCAGTTATCTTAACCGATTTAATATATTTTATATAATTTACGTAACTAAAAACTTTATTAAAATAGACACTTAATTATCAAATCACTTAAATCAAAAAAATTAAAAAAAAAATGAGCATTTAAATTAAATTTTGAAAGATTGAACAGTCAAATTAAAATAATCTATAGTTATATATTTTTACCGCAAAAATACTGATAGTACGAATGGGTGAGCTTCAGCAATAGTAAAGCTATGGTGTAAATCATACAGCTGTATTACAGGTGTACAGTTAGCATTGCTTTTCCCACAACGTATTATGCTCCCACACGTGTCCTCTTCTTTTTTTCAAGAGAGAGGGGTGGTGACGATGAATATTATAGACCTTTCTAGTCGCATTTTTAAAAAAGTCTAAAATATAGCAGTTACATAAATGATGTGATATTTTTAATTAATTAAATTATTTTTCTTGAATTCATTCATTTCACAATAATTTTTTAAAAAATATTTTTATTTTTTTTGAAAAGAAAAATATGAATGACCGGATATAGTAACGTGGTGTAGCTGCCACGTAGGCTTTATACTTTTTCGATAATGGATACCAATTTCTTGGAAAATTTATGGACTGGACCTGGTCCAGTGGACCGGAGTAGTGCGCTATTTTGTCGTTTTCTTCGAACAAATCGGAGGTCTCACTCCAAGAACTTGGGATGAAAATGGTTCGAACCATTTGGATTTCACTGTCCGACTCATTTTGGAATTCAAATTCAAATTTCGAATAAAAAAAATTATATTTGAATTCAGATACGAATTTATTATTTTTCTTTGGAGTCAAATTTGAATTTGGATTATTCGAAACAAAAACAAGTTTTGACATTTTTTATTATGTAACAATCTTGCCTAGTCCATACTTGATATTAGTTTTTTAAAAAAATCTTAACTTTTTACATTTTTTACTTAGTTTTTTATGAATTTTAGAAATCTTAAATATGTATAGGCAAATCTTTGTTATCTTAGTTTTATATATTTATTAAATATGTAATTCATATACGTATTCGTTTAATATCTAATCAGTATCCAAATTTATTTTTACCGGATGTAAATTTTAATTTTAATCCGTCCAATATCTGAATTCATATTTTGATACGAATCATCTGACGTAGACATGGATTTGGTACGATCCAATACATATCTTATTCGTTTTCCTCTCAACCAAGAACTCTTTAATCACTTTTTTTCCCACTAAAATCTTGAGATTGAATCACCCATAATATTCCTTTTCTTTTTACTTTGTCTTTTCCCCCTAAAACCTGGAGGTTGAGTCACCGCTAATATTCGCATTAGTAAGGAAGTGATTCCTAACATTTTCATCTGCAAAGTAGTAATCAATTAACTGTACTGAATAGTAGTGGTGTAGATAGGATGAGTGTTCCATAAGCAATGATTCCAAAATATTATTGGTGTGTTTGGTTCGTCCTTTTTCAGCTAGAAATTAGAATCTAAAAAGAATAGTTTCGTTTGTGAGTGTTTGATGTGCAGAAAACTCATCCTAGTTTCGATTTTCGGGTGAAATGAAAATTCTCCGATCATCATATTTTTCAATCCTGCCTAGAAAGCCAAAAGCCTGATTTGAAATTAAATTCGGACATAATAAATATTTGTTCCGAAAGTATATCAATTATATTTGATATATTTTATTTAGGGTTAAATACCGTGATACCCTTCTAAAGTTTAAAAATAACTTCTGTATCCCTCTCAATTTTAAGTTACCCTACTTACCTTTCTAATTTTTTTATACCTTACAAAATGTCCTCTAAATTAAATTTCCGTCGACGTCTGTTAAGTTTTCTTTAGTTTTCCCTCTCCATTTTCTTCCCTTGCCTTTCTTTTCTTTTTCATCTAGAAATTAAGAATCACTTCTTTTTTCCTTCTGAATAGATTGATCACTTCTTCTCTTTTATTGCTTGGTACTTGACGTAAGACTAATAGCGAAAAAGTTAAATCCTCACGAAAGATTCTCTTTACAATACGAAATATCCTGAAATTAGATATGGAAAGGAGATATGATAATGATACTGATAGGTGATCTTCTTCTCGATTACGATTATTTTTTTTAGTCGGGGCTATAGAAAATTTAAAGAAAATTGATGAAAATTCAATCAAAAAGTTATTCTTATTTCTTTTTTTTTCAGAGAAAGATAGCATGCTAATCGCTTCGTTTATTTCTTTAGAAATAAACTTAGCTAAAATTGTGAAACAACTAGAATTCAAACTTGAAATCTCGGGTACCAACCACCAAGCCTTTTGCCACTTGCGCTATGAACAGTCGGTAAAAAATTATTTTTGTAAGTATTAAAACTTTTGAGAGATACAAGTTAACTTAAAATTTAGAATAATATATAGGTTATTTTTAAACTTCAAAAGAATACACCAGTATCTAACCCTTTTATTTAAAATTAGACTTAATTTTTAATTAAAATATAAGTCTAAATTTAAATTGAATCCGGGTGAGTGATAAGATCATTTTTAAGCCACACAGTTTCTCTTTTGCTCCGCAACCTCTCTCTCTCTCTCCCCTTTTGGCATTTTTTTTTTCTCTGATTTTCATAAATATATAAGGGTGTGTTTGGTTCGACGTAAAATTATAAAAAAAAAATTTCAGTGGAAATTTTTTTTTACACTCTCTAGCGTTTGGTTTGTAGTTAAAAGAAAAAAAAATTCGTTACGGTTGTTTGGTTGGAAGAAAAAAAAAGTTATAACTAGAAAATTATTATATATATATATATTCTTATTATATATATTATACATTATTGGTATATAATAATTATTATATTACATATATTAGTATTATAGTTTATATTTATAAATAAAATATATTATACAATAATTAAATATGTAATAATATAATATATACTAGTATATATTTAATATTTAATAGTATAAAATAAATTACTATATATTTATAAATAATATTTATAAATAAAATATTATATAATAATATATTTATATTAAAAATAAAATATTATCTTTAAAAAAATATATATATATATATATATAACTAGGCTGAAATACTATCAATAGTTTGGTACTATTAGTTTTTTAGCCCTTGGATTGAGAAATATATGATTAGGATGATGTGGGCCTCCTAGGGTTGAGTGGGTGGGTGGTTGAATAGTATAATCTAACGGGTAAAAATAATCAAATGGTTAAATCTAACGGTAGAAAACTCGATAGCACCAAGCCCTTAATGCTATCGATAGTATCCCAGGCGGACTCTATATATATATATATATAAAAAGATGGGAGAGCCGTGGACCTCTCTCTCGCGGTCCACGAGGCACGCTGTGCCTCGTGGACCGCGTGCCCACTGCCTCTCTCCCCTCCCAATGCCGTGATTTTTGGGGCGTTCGTTTTCGTTCGCTTCGAGCGGAAAACGAAAACGCGTCGAAATTTTACCTTTCCACGGAAAATTTTTTTTCAAGATGATTTTACGCCTAACCAAACACACCCTAAGCAAACACTGTAGTACTTTTCTAGTATTCTCTTATAAAAGGTATTTCTATTCAAGCTAGAAATGATAGAGACAACTGTAACCCTCTCTCCCTCCTTTGTAACATCTATAACTTTTGCTTCAGCAAGATAAGGATACAAGTGATAATACAACAAAATAGCTATCACATACTTATCCATACAGCCCCAAATAACAAAATGAGTCTTCTACGGCACATGCATTTGGAGATATTAATTATTTTTGTCATGTAATATGCATTACCAATTGTGCACGTCACAGTGTATATTTGTACACATACTTTTGGAGACTTGGAGTTAACTTTGATTTCTGATTAATCCAACGAAAATTGAAGGAACAAATGGAACAGAAAACTAGTATTGGTTACTAACTTATGATAACTATCTAATTGCAGCTTAGCATAATCACAAGTTCTGAGAGAAGAAATTAATAAGAAAATAAAAAGGAACTCGTGATCAACAATTATCAAAACAGTATTCACAAACCAACATATTTACAAACTATGATACAACAAACCAAAAAAATAAACTTCTTACTCAATTCGACTTTACCCATGATGCAAAACGGAAAGTGTACTTTGTCACACTTACACCGCATTATCAATAACTAGCCAATCACATCTCACTTTTTGAGAGAAAAGTAAACTAAAAATATTTTTCTAATAACCATGATGAGACGGGTGAACCCAAAGGAAATATTCTGATTGGCTGAGGACGCCACATCAGCAATATAACTGCTACATTCTAGACTTTTTCGATGCAAAAACAACTTGGTGCCTATTCAATCATCCTCGCAGTCACCATCATATTCTTCATCAAATTCCTCCTCTTCGTCCTCATCCATTGTTGCTTCCTCTTCGTCCTCATCGTCAACAATAAAACCTCCCAAGGTCTCGTCTTCCTCGTCTTCCCCATACTCTTCATCTTTATAACCCATGACACCTTTACGTTGCATTGAATCTTTACGTGGTTTTTTAAGGTCCTTAGATCTTGTAGAATATTTAGATCTCTTGGCACTTCCGGATTTTGAGATGAACTCCTTCTCGTCCTCGCTCTCCCCCGTCCAATCCTCGCCTTCGCCTTCTTCACCGCTCTTTTTTCTTCTCCTATTCTTGCTTTTACCCTTTGAAGTGACTGCTTCATCCTTGGCTGCTTCTTCTTCTTCATCAGAGTTCTCTCTTTGTTCCTCAAGATACCAATTCCAACTCTTCATAGGACGGAGCTTTTGCTTCGGGTAATTGTCAAATTCGTGACCCGTCACTATGAATCCAAACTCTGCACTCACCATCAAATGAAATCATGTAACAATCGTCTTACTACAACGAGATTTCTTAACTATAGGTGAATTCAGTTGACTTGAAATTCAATGAATCCAAGTGAATTGGATTCGGGTTTCGAATATGCTGTTTTGGAATGAAATATGTTTAGGTTGAATTGCATTTTGTGCTTTCCTATGCTACTCTTGTGATGTTTAGATCTCATGATAATTAGAAAGGGCATTCATTGAATGCTAATTTGTTCTTTCGTTCAAAAGGTCAAATGATGGCAAACACATCTCAAATCGTCGGATTGAGTTACACTTGTTAAATTCTACCTAAGTCAGCGGAAATCAATACAAATCATGAACTAATGAGCTTCCAAATAAGAGAAATAAGACGAAATTTGAAGTGTTACTACAAGAAACAGTATCTAAATTTGTACTGCAAAGATCAAAATTTGAACTTTGAAAGAGAAATTCTGATCTTAGTTCTTACCTTGAACTGGATCAATTTGGGAGAGATCCAAATGAGCCAAATCCGATTCCAACCCTGCATTAAACACTTCGTCATCTACTTCTCCTCCATAAATCGGAGCCCTAGCCGCCTCTTCCTCCTCCCTCCTCCTCCTCCTCTCCAATGTCCTCTTCTCCCTCCTCTCCACCGCATCCAACACCGCCCTATCCACCTCGCCCTCCTCTCCCCCTCCTCCCACTCTCCTCACAACCCAAAAAAATGGGGTTTTTAGGGATAAGGAGACCCGATCCCCAGGTTTTAGCTCGCCCTTCTCCGAATTCCGATAAACCCTGTCGCCCCCACCATTGGCGCTCCGAACCACGATGGGATTCCTCCCGATTACTTCGAACTGGAGACCGAATTCGTCATGGCGGAGGGAGAGGTGGCGGCGGGAGACGGTGCGATCGGAGGAGGAAGGGCCCGAGGGAAACCCTAGGGCTCTTCCGATGTGGGTCGTGGAGCCCCGCTTTATGGGGATCCTCGCCCCTTCTTCGGATTCGAGCTCCATGGGTTCGAGAAGAGGAGGAGACGAAGAAAAATATACATAAAACACAAAAACCGAAAATAGAGCTCTCTTCGTTGAGGAGGAGCTACAACGGAGACGGGGGTGTTGTACGCGAGTGGAGGGAGCGGTGGTAAACGAACTTTAAAAATATATACAAATTATATTGGGCTTTAAATTGTAACAATGGGCCTAACGTTGAGTAATTGGGCTTCAAGCCCATTAAGCTTACAACAGATCTGACCCAATAACTGAAAAGAATGGATGGGCCTCTTGGGCTATCTGGATTTTTTTTAAAACTTTTTAAAAATCATTGCCCTCCCAAACTAACCTACTACTAGTTCCCGAAAAGGCCAGGGGATCAAACTTTGTAAATATAGACGTGCAGGGTTCACCGCATTAACAGTGGTTCTTATGTAGATTTTTCCATATGAGATTACTGGCCGAAAGAAGTTAGGGCATGTTTGGTTCATGAGTGAAATAGAAATGGGAAATGGAATTGGATTTCTTTGGTATGGAAAATGGAATGAAGAATCATCCAATAATGTTTGGTTCATTATTGGAATGGAAATCGGAATGAGAATTTAGGATTTTGAGAGAGGGTTTTGATTAATAGAGAGGATAGTGATAAAGGAAGAGGAGGGGGAGATGTTTGTGAGAGAGAATTTTGAGTAGTTTACTTTGGAATGGGCCAATCTGAAATTCAAAGCCGGATTGATCCATAAATGGATTTGGCCATTCCCATTCTACAGTGGAATAGGAATCGGAATCCAATTCCTGTAAAACAAACAACAACTATCAGAATCAATGAATCCTATTCCGATTCCATAGTCTAAAATAGTTGAACCAAACATGCCCTTAGAGCGAAAATATATAAAGATGTGCTTTTTCATTTTCTAGTGGAATGCATAAATCATATTTTTTACTCAAATCACAACTAATCTCGACATGACTGGATAACTTAGGCCCTTTTCCAGCTCCATGGTACAAATGTGTTTTAGGCTGGGCAAAACCAAGTTGGGTTGGTCCCTCTTTCACATAATATCAGCTCAAGAGCCTTTTGAAAAGATCAGCTTCATTGTTTTAACTTTTACACAAGAGTGAGGAATATATGAGCGGAATCTTTTAGGAGTAATATTATAATTCGTTTCGTCAAATAAAGTGATTAACGAATTGATCCATTGATCTGTCATTAAGAACAAAATTTTGTTTATGTACACCCTTTTCTTGCACTACTCCATAAAATTAATTTTTTACATAGAACTAACACTTGTCCTGCTGCCCTCTTATCATTTATTTGCAGATAGGGAAGAAGGAAGAATCATGAGATTCACGTTCAAAACATTTTAAGATTGCAACTGACTTTTAATATTCGACCTGCCAACTATACTTTAGATAGTTTAATAGATGCCCTATATTTCTCTCTTCGATAAATATTCTCCTTCGATTCTCCATCCCATCCGATCAAATAGTTTGATCACTCCAAAAATTTGTATTATATATTTGCAAACCATTTGTTGAAATTGTACTGAAATTGTTTCGGCATTTTAAAGATTTAGAATTCTATTTTCTACTCAGAAGTTCTAATCTTATTTTGACAAAAACAGAAGCGAAACAAAACTGGTCTCTGGCCGACCGTCCCTAACGCAAGTGGCAAAGGGCTTGGTGGTTGGTACCCGAAGTCCCAAGTTCGAATCCTAGTTGATTCAAATTTTCAGCTAAGTTTATTTTAATAAAATAAACGAAGCGAGTAGCATGCTACCTTTCTCTTTCTCAAAAAAAAAAGAAAAAAAAAAAAAGTCTCTGTAACGTGGCCTCACGTGTCCACACGTGCAACATGATATATGTAATGCAAACTTCACAGGATAAGCCTAATAATAATAATAATAATTGTATTGCAGAATCCAAGTTCCTACAGCAGGGGACAACCAATCGCTTTCGTGGAAGCAAGCAAATAACACGTTCACAACTTTGACGCGGGCACGTTGGGGGCCCCACCAACCCGTGCGTACACGCAATGCGCCGCGATGGTGAATAGTGCATATGGAGGCCACGTCCTAACGGATATGTATGTGCATAAATAATAAATAAATAAATACAATGATGATACAAATTTATTGCATCACGACGACTTTGTCGTCTCAATCATGAACCTTTCATTCGACTCGACCAAATATTCTGAGAAACGAAAACCGGTCGTTGAACTAGTAAGTACTAATGGAATATATTTAAGTGTCAGAAATTCAATTAATAAAATTAGTTTTCTGCTTTATATAAATAATAATCTTGTTGAATTAGTTAAAGCTAGTTTTTTCATTCTTTTTGAGAGGTCTATATATAGTACTATTTAATAAAATAATTACTAAAACAATATTAATATGTTTATAGATTTTTATTTATTTATTTATCCCCCAAAGCTAAGTATCTTTTTTCTGTAGGAGGAGTTCTAAATTCTCTTGCTAGCTAAATAGTTTTTAAATGTGCCTGTAATTGAAAGCAAAAAAAAAGAGGATAATAGGCATTTTGTCTTAATAGTATTCACTAGATTTCACTTCTTTTTCTTTTCAAGAGAGAGAAAAGTAGCTGTTACCTGTTATATTTATTTTTTATAAAAAAAATTAGTTAAAATTTTTAAGCAACTAAGTTTCCAAAATGGCACCGCAGTTATCAACTTACCACCTATAAATGAGATTGCACTTTAATTGAGTGAATTTTTTCAAAAGGATAGAATAAGTGTTAGAATTAAGTACTGCTGTGTTACAACAAAATTCTACAAAAGGCTACAAATTGGTTTCAATGCATAGCTTTGCTCCTACATTTTACCTTAGAGAGTCATTTATTGCATTAGTGAAAACGTGACATGCATGGAAGTTATTGATAAAAATAAATATTGCATTTTTAGGCAGAACTTTTCTATAATTGTTATCGACCGACTCCACTAAAACCAGACCAGCGTGAAACTCATGCAGTAAAAAATAAAAATAAAAATCATTCCAACTTTTTTTTTCCCATTACCTGAAACAGTCATTTATTTTTCAGTAATCGTTGTGAAATCTTGATACAGTCCATTAGGTGTGAAACACTTTTCAATTATTACCTTTGGTAGGTATGAAATACTTTTCAACTATTCATCTACTTTATATAGCTTTCAAAGCAATTTGTTTGCACCCAAAAAAAAAAAAGATGTTTAAAACAAAATTCTTTTCAAAGATAAATTAAATAGACAAGTCATTACAAAAGCTTATGAGATGCACCTTATAGATGAAACGAGGATTATCACCTATCTGTTTCGTTTATTTTTTAAAAATATAACTTATCGAGAAATATGAAGCAACTAGTATTCAAATTTAAAATTTTAGATACCAATTATCGATCTTTTTTTTTCACTTGTATTAGGGACAGTTGGGTTTTTTTTTTTTTTTAATTTTAAAGATTGTTAGGTGACAAAATTTGGTAGGAATAGTGGAAAGAGAGCATCTGATTTATTTAAGATTAATTTAAGACCGGCCGCCGGCTGGTCTAAATTTGGCAAAAGACTCCATCAGATGCGACAGCCCGCCAATCAATCTTTCCCATTGTAGAAATTGTTGCTTGGACTAAGTTCACCACGTCAGCTGTGGACCTCCAGCTCACACCCATTTTATCTAATCAAGATATCAACCCTAATCATTTAAAACATATTTTAAATCGAATTGCCAAGTTTATTCCGACTTATATATACTGATTACTTCAATTCAATTTTATAAATTGAGAACTAAAAAAATATCAAAATCAAATTAATCTTTTTTTAAAAATTTAATACATATTAGGTTTGCGATAATGATTAAATAAATTTGTGTTTCAACCATTAGTTAAAATTTCTAAGATGAAAGTATCATAAATGCTAGTCCAAAGAAAGTTTTTGCTCAAATCAAATAAACCAACCAAACCAAATTTAAGTTATTTTGATTATATTTAGTTTAGCCTTTTACTCTTTTTTTTCTTATTTTGTTTGATTTAATACATTCAAAATCAAATCGACTAATGCATGCATTTATAATATATATATATATATATATTATTTGGAGTACTTTTACATATTCATTATAAATGTTAATCTCATATATCATTAATATGTTTAATTGACTTATGCACGCGGCACATTAACTATGTATACGAGGACAATATTTATGGAAGATGATTTTAGTTGGCGGTTCATGAGTGAAGTGGTGAACCAAGTCCAAGAAATAATCAACCAATTTGGAAGAGTATTCAAAGCTGTACTACTCTCTGACTCGCCACGTCGGATACATAAAGTGTGATCAATTTTTTGTGTCTCTTCACACCCACCTCTTTAAGTGCAATCTCTGCTCCATAGTCCATACCAAGCATTTTATGAAAAAAGAAAAAAGAAAAAAAGAGAAGACTCTGTTGACCAAGAAACTAATTGCATGCTCTAGTTGCATTACATTCGCATACACAAAATCTAATTTAAATATTCTACAACTAAAATTTCCAAGATCAACTTATTAAATATCGTAAATTTTCTATAAATTTTTGTTATGAGTCCAACATTGTTTCCTATCTGAACGGTCTTCTAATTAGGGCATTAAGTTATTAAACGAGTTTTGAGAAAATTCATTTTTGAAAGTTTGCATACCAAAAATTTATAAGATTCTATTTTTTTCCAGAACTAGTTGACTTCTCACTAATAAAGTTTTAAAATTTATAGTATCACAAATTATTAATTATTAAATATATTAGTCTATGCATACACAGACACGTGGTGCAGCTAATAATTTCTCTTGTTAGGCTAACCGCACCGCTATTTTTATAAATTATTAAATAAATAATAAATTTTTTATTCCTCTACATCGAAAGAGAAAAATAATCATATTAAATTTTATATCTCGAATAATATCGTGCAATTTGGATGCGTATCAATTGAAAAAAATTAGTTTTAAATAAATCAAGTTCCTAAGACCGAGATACTTTACTGTGTAACACGCAACAAACCCCCCAAAATCTCTCTCTCTCAATAACTCTACCTCGTTTACTACGTCGGAAAAAAGTCTCTCTCCTCCGCGTGATCGATCCAACGGTCCTCGTTGCTCCGCACACCTCGTGATTCGCGGTGCGTTCTCGTCTCCTCTCCTCGTCCTCTGCTCCAAGCTGGATCTCGTTCAACCATCGTCTCCTCCGATTTATTTTCCTCGATCTCTTCTTCGATTTAAATGTGAAGTTTTGGATCGTACTCTCAAGTTAGTTATCATAATCGCGTTTGTAATCGATTCGTGTGTAGTTCTTCAGATCCTGAGATAATGTGGTACGGATTTCCCCCGCATTTTCCCCGAATTTAAGCTCCAAAATTTGGTCTCCTGCGTTAGATTCAGTTCGTTTGATCAATTTTTGTACTATTTTTTTGCATAATATTTGCAGTATAGTCAGATCTAGATTGCAGTAAACCCTATCTCAAAGTCAAAACCCCAATGCATGTGTGTTTGGATCGGTTGTAGTAGTAGTAGCACCAAATCCGAGCTCTAGAAACCCTAATCGGAAGGTTCTAGATGGGCCGCGGCGGCGCTCGGGGGCGGAGGGAGCGGCTGCGGTGGAGCAAGCTCTACTCCTTCGCCTGCATCCGCCCCAGCGTCCTCCTCGATGCCGACGCCGCCGCCGCCGCCGCCGACTCCCTCGGCGGCCCCGGCTTCTCCCGCATCGTCCACTGCAACCAGCCCCGGCTCCACCGCAAGAAGCCCCTCAAATACCCCACCAATTACATCTCCACCACCAAGTACAACATCCTCACCTTCCTCCCCAAAGCCCTGTTTGAGCAATTCCGCCGCGTCGCCAACATCTACTTCCTCCTGGCCGCGATCCTATCGCTAACCCCCGTGACCCCGTTCTCCGCGGTCAGCATGATCGCGCCGCTGGCCTTCGTCATAGGGCTTAGTATGGCCAAAGAGGCGTTGGAGGATTGGCGCCGGTTCATGCAGGATATGAAGGTTAATGGCCGCAAAGTTGGTGTTCATAAGGGGGACGGGCAGTTCGGGTACAAACATTGGCAGAAGATCAGGGTCGGGGATGTAGTTAAGGTGGAGAAAGATCAGTTCTTTCCCGCCGATTTGCTCCTCTTGTCGTCGAGCTATGAAGATGGGATTTGCTATGTCGAGACCATGAATTTGGACGGGGAAACCAATTTGAAGGTCAAGAGGTCTCTGGAGATCACCCTTCAATTGGATGAAGATGAGGCTTTTAGGGATTTTACGGCCACCATTCGGTGCGAGGACCCGAATCCGAGCCTTTACACGTTTGTGGGGAATTTTGAGTACGAGCGCCAAGTGTACGCTCTCGACCCGAACCAGATTCTTCTCAGAGATTCAAAGCTGAGGAACACTTCGTATGTCTATGGAGTGGTTATTTTCACCGGTCATGATAACAAAGTTATGCAGAACGCGACAAAGTCGCCATCTAAGAGGAGCAGAATAGAAAGGAAAATGGATAAGATCATATACATTCTGTTTACTCTTCTCGTGTTAATTTCGATGATTAGTTCTATTGGTTTCGCTCTCAAGACTAAGTATGGGATGCCGCATTGGTGGTATTTGCAGCCGCAGAATACCACAAATTTGTTTGACCCGTCTAAGTCTCTGATTTCTGGCATCTTTCATCTTGTCACGGCGCTTATTCTTTATGGATATCTTATACCGATCTCACTTTATGTTTCAATTGAAGTTGTTAAGGTTCTGCAGGCTATGTTTATCAGCCATGATCTGCTCATGTATGATGAGGAAACAGGAAATCCAGCTCAAGCCCGGACCTCGAATTTAAATGAGGAGCTGGGCCAAGTCCATACGATTTTGTCCGATAAAACAGGCACTTTAACATGCAATCAGATGGATTTCTTGAAGTGTTCTATAGCAGGAGTTTCATATGGTAGGGGTTCGAGTGAAGTTGAAATCGCTGCAGTGAAGCAGATAGCATCGGAAGCTTCTGGAACTACTGATCAGAATAGCAGTGATCCTGATCTATGGGAGAATAATGGGGGTGATTCTGGGTCGTTAGAGATTGAAATAGAAGGTGGCATTACATGCTCTGTTGAGAAGGCTGCTAAATCAAAGATTAAAGGTTTCAGTTTTGAAGATGACCGTCTAATGCACGGAAATTGGACTAAAGAACCAAATGCAGCTACCATCATATTATTCTTTAGAATACTCGCTCTTTGTCAGACGGCGATTCCCGAGTTTAATGAGGAAACCGGAAGTTTTAACTATGAAGCTGAATCACCAGATGAAGGGGCTTTTCTGGTCGCAGCAAAGGAATTTGGATTTGAATTTTGTAAGAGGACTCAATCAAGTGTCTTCATAAGGGAGAGATATTCGTCCTCCGAGCACCCAATAGAAAGGTCATAACTTTAGCTTCATCAATTGTTACAATTCTTCTCTTCTACATTATTCGGCTATTAACTCTTTGTTGGATTATTTACAGGGAGTTCAAGATTCTCAATCTTTTGGAATTTAGCAGCAAAAGAAAGAGAATGTCGGTGATAGTGCGGGATGAATCTGGGCAAATTCTTCTTCTGTGCAAAGGAGCGGATAGGTATGATTTAGTTTCTTGTCTGAAATACCTGTGATTCCTTTTGCCTCTGTCTTCTGATCCCTTTCTCCCTGAAAAACTAACTGTAAATTTTATGCGTATATTCTTGAATCATTTGATCGGTCTTAAAGATCTTTTTTTTTTTTTGGTTTTAGTATTATATTTGATAGACTATCAAAAAATGGAAGGACATATGAGGCTGAAACAAGTAAGCATCTTAATGAATATGGGGAAGCAGGCTTGCGGACATTGGCATTGGCATATAGAGTGCTTGAGGAATCCGAGTACTCAGCATGGAATGGCGAATTTTTTAAAGCAAAGACTTCTATAGCGTCTGATAGAGAATCCCAGCTTGAGCGAGTCTCAGATTTAATCGAAAGGGAATTGATTCTTATTGGTGCAACTGCTGTGGAGGACAAATTACAAAGAGGGGTATGATTTTATGATCTAAATGCACCGACATGCCAGTGCTTTTTTTCTGGATTGTTTGATCATTTCCCATTTTACTTTCAGGTTCCTCAATGCATAGATAAATTAGCACAAGCTGGTCTCAAAATCTGGGTTTTGACAGGTGATAAGATGGAAACTGCAATCAATATCGGGTATGCTTCTTGATGCATTCAGTTTGCATAAAACTGAAGATAATGGCTGTTTGGCTTGGTTTTTAGAACAGCTTATCTACTTCAGAAAGCTGAATCTTTCAAAAACCGGATGCTTGGTTAACAAATTGTATCGATTCTGGAAGTTTTGCTGTGGTGGGAAGCTAACATTAAATTTTAGGCCTCAAAAGCTGAATCTTCCCCCAGCAGCAAGCTTCTACTGTTGCTGCTGCGATAAATTGTGGAGGAGATTTTTTTTGAAACGTTATTACCAGTGTTGCTTTAAACAGCTCTGTATAAACAGAATTTCTGTTGAAGCTCCGACATGGGCAAACAGGCCCTTATGATAGGAGCACGTTCTGTGTTCATCATCAATTACTAGTCCATTTTCTATTGCAGATATGCATGCAGTTTACTTAGGCAAGGCATGAAGCAAATCTGTTTGTCCGCAACGAACAACGACTTGCTTGCACAAGATGCCAAAAAGGTAATGTCCCTATTTTCATGTCCCTTCTTGTATTGTAGCAGGATTTGATCTGTTTCGTTAAGTCATTTTATGGTAGGCTTTGCTTTATCTCTGAGGGATGAACAGGCTGGAAAGGAGAGCCTTTTGATGCAAATCACCAATGCGTTGCAAATGGTGAAGCTAGAGAAGGATCCTCATGCAGCATTTGCTTTAATTATTGATGGCAAAGCTTTGACGTTTGCCTTAGAGGAGGATATGAAGGATCAATTCTTGAGTCTAGCAGTCAGTTGTGCCTCAGTCATATGCTGCCGGGTTTCTCCAAAGCAGAAAGCACTGGTAGTTTTAATTTCTGAAATTCACATATATACCTCTGAATAATCATCTATTTACTTAAATATTCATGCAAAGTCTAAATTTTCATGTATGCCCTTCAAAACGTTCCTACATATCTACTTTCTTAGGAAAAGTATGCCTGCCTGAACTTTTTCTAATACAAGGCTGATGTATCCTCGTGAATCATGTGACATCTTAAACTAAGATTGATTATTATTGTAAGAAATCGCACCTTTGATCGGCATATTTGATATTTAAAAATCCAGATTTTACAGGGAAAACAAGGTAAATCGATGATTTTTCTGGGATATATGTTTAAAATTTTGTATTGAATTTAATCGCAGAGCCAAATTGCCGAACCGCAATTGGTAGTAGCCTTGATCAGATTTTTATTTTTTCTTTCCGTTTTCTGGTTTAGGTTACTCGTCTAGTCAAAGAAGGTACTGGCAAAACCACCTTGGCGATAGGTGATGGTGCGAATGATGTGGGCATGATTCAAGAAGCTGATATTGGAGTGGGTATTAGTGGCGTGGAGGGAATGCAGGTTGGTGGCATCATTTGTACTTGTATAAGTTTGTTGTTTGTTTACAATATTTCAAATCCATTACTATGCAATAAATTTCAGAAGAACATCAGATAACTGGTATGGGCATTCTTCTTAGGGCGGCCTGCTTGGCCTGGCTGGAACTACTGCAGATGTATTGTTTGAGCAGAGCTGGTTGATGAAGCAGTAACTGCCTTTTCATTTAATTATTTTCTAGCGCTTCTTGTCGGGACAAAAGCAAAAGTTTCGAATAGGATCTTTTGCTTTTTGGGTCCCAGAAGCTTGTTTTAGATTTCCTCTGTAGCTAAAGCTCCAGACTTCTAGCTAGCCGAACTTCTAGCTTTTGCCTTTTGTGGAAGCTTGTTTTGTAATAGCATGCTTAAAAACTGTTTTGCTTTGTGCAGGCTGTGATGGCTAGTGATTTTTCAATTTCACAATTCCGGTTTCTTGAGCGGCTCCTGGTTGTCCATGGGCATTGGTGCTACAAGAGAATTGCTCAGATGGTAATAAAGAAAAAAATTTCCAGCCTTAATACTTATACAACATATATACCATGTATTATTCTATGTGTGCATGGGGGTTTACTGATTCTAATTTGTTGAATCATTTCCAGATATGCTATTTCTTCTACAAGAATATAGCCTTTGGTCTCACCATATTCTACTTTGAGGCATTCACCGGCTTCTCTGGGCAATCAGTTTATGATGATTGGTACATGCTACTTTTCAACGTGGTTCTTACATCCTTACCTGTCATCTCACTTGGAGTGTTTGAGCAAGATGTTTCTTCTGAAGTCTGTTTACAGGTATAACATAATTCAATTCATAGCCATTATTGCAGAAAAAGAATAATTTGAGTAGCCTCTGAAGAAGCGAAAATTTTCTACTCATAATGAAGTATTCTATTAGTGCCGATTTTATACAAATAAAAGCATTGCCTTAACTAGATAAAGTCATTTTCTGACAGATTTAGATAGATATGTATTTGTACTAAAAAGGGCATATTTTTTTGATGGGGACGATAACATACATCTCCCCGCAAAATCGTCTATAGCCCTGTAAAATCTGACTTTTTGTATATGCACCTCAAAAGTGCAGCTTCTCACCAAAACATGTAAAGTTATGGAGTCATCTGATTAATGAGGGAAGTCCATTTTGTAATTTTTTTTTAAAAAAAATCTTATAAAGGGACTGGCTTTTTTTTTATAAAAAAAAGCAAGATTATAATGTAATAAATTAAGTTGTGAAGGGTATGAAACTTCAGATTTCAAGGGGCTACAGAGGTAAATTGACAATTAGCAGGACTATATTAGTGAACATATCTTTACAGTGTCATACATTCCATCTGATGGGGCAATATCTACTCTGCAGTTCCCAGCTTTATATCAGCAAGGACCGAAGAATGTCTTCTTTGACTGGTACCGAATATTAGGGTGGATGGGCAACGGCCTCTACTCCTCCCTCATCATATTCTTCCTCACCATCGGCATCATCCACGACCAGTCGTTTCGTGCGGGCGGTCAGACCGCTGACATGGCGGCTGTGGGGACCATCATGTTCACATGCATAATCTGGGCCGTCAACGTCCAGATCGCGCTCATAATGAGCCATTTCACGTGGATCCAACACGTCTTTGTTTGGGGCAGCATTATCACATGGTACTTATTCTTAATCGCCTACGGAATGTCCTCGCCGCTGATCTCCGGAAACAACTACCAGATCCTTCTAGAGGCGCTTGGGCCGGCTCCCATATATTGGTTGGTGACGCTTGTTGTTGCTGCGGCGTGTAATATCCCATATTTGGCTCATATTTCCTTCCAAAGACAATGGAATCCGCTCGACCACCATGTTATTCAGGAGATTAAATACTATAAGAAGGATGTGGAGGATCAAAACATGTGGCATAGGGAGCGGTCGAAGGCGCGGCAGGAGACAAAGATCGGTTTTACAGCAAGGGTTGATGCTAAGATCAGGCAGTTGAAGGGTAAATTGCACAGGAAAGCACCGTCATCAGCCGTTCAAACCACTACATAAAATGTCTTCTTTACCCTCTTGTCTATATGAATTTTCTTTTCTTTTTTTTAATTTAGGGTCTGTGTGGATGTAGCTAAAGTGTGATTTTTGCGCTTTTTTGAAATTTCTCTCCAATTCGTTTCTTATTTTATGGGGAAGAGCCCATGGTTCGGTTCCCTCGCCATTATACAAATTACAAAGCCAGCGTTGTACCATAAATTATCTCTTTTAGGTGGAGGATGTGTGTCGAAAATAGTTGATAATGTATGTACATGCAAAATTTTGTCCATTGGCTATTTTTTACGTTGTAGTGAAATGTTGATTTTTTTTTTCTTTTTTTCTTTTTTAATTGCGTTGTTTTTTAACTAGAAAAGGCTATTTTAGGATGTTAAAACATTTAAACTTGCTGTTTAAATAGAGCCATTTAAAAGATCTGTATTTTCGACTTTGACCTCCCCCCGACAACATTCAAGTAAGTGCTTTTGCTTTTTGTAGTTTCCAAGTCCGTTTCAAAATCTCAGCACAATCAAAATACAAAAACTATCGTTTGTGAAATACTTAACTACTGCTCCAAGCTATACCCAAAAAAAAAAAAAAAAAAAAACCTCTTCCATTACAAACCAGACCAAATATGCACTTTGTGGGGGGAAGGAAAGAAGGGTTTCAAAGCAAGGAAGTTCTCTCGGATTAAACAAGGCCGAATCCGAAACCAAGATGAGATGTAAATCATCTTGCCTAACTAGTCGGCTCCATATATTGCGCGGAGAACTTTCCATTGAAGCAAAACCACATTTCCCCAAGACAAAAGTTTCCAGCTTTTCTTTTCATATACCCACACAATAACAGAAAATTTTGGAAGAACCATATATGACCAAAAGATATGATTATCATACCTTTACAAACTAAATAATAAAACTGATTAAACCTCTTATAAATATACATCTTCTGTCCCTATTGTACATGCATGCGACATTTTTTCCAGCAGGTTGTTAGTCTTTTCTAGGATAAAACAAACTTGACCACAAAGAATGAAAAAACATGATATAGCTTGAGGGTATCAACGCGACCAGGCCGGAGAATTAGCTGAATTTGACCTGCCCAAAAGAGAGTACGGTGATATATACGGTGATATATATTAGATATTAAACGAAAACGATCACAATAGCAAAGCAACTACCATAATATAGACGATGGATGAACTTACAGTGATGAGATAATGTAAAGCTCAATCCAATCTGAAAAGGACAATGGCTTCTTAAATAGCACCAAGCTAATGGCAACAATTATGCTTCCTGAAAATTTGATGCAATCATCGAAAGGTTAAAAGCAAGGATCAGCTAATATTTTTAATTAAATAAGAGAGTAAAGTCGCATACAACACCTTCAGAGAGCTAGCGAAATTCATCATGATATCCATAATCATCCTCGGCAAATATGGAACTATAAAACACATAGGGGTTCTCGATCATCTCTTTCAAACTGAGACGCCCATCTTTGTCAGTGTCCGCCTGCATTGGTACCAAAAGATCAAGGGGTTACCGAAGTCACGTTATGAAGAACATGCAGTTATAAACAAACCAAAACTAAATAGATAATTGCGTGGCCGTCCGTAAAAGCACATAGTTCACGGGTCTATAGCATTTATCATTTATCCCACAAAACCTCTGCTATAGATGTAAATAAGCAATTTTGGCAATTTGGGAGATGCAAAGAATGATTAAACTCCTGAAAGATCTATTTAACAATTACCTGTGAAAGCACATAATCAGCCTGCTGCTTTGCATAGTAATGTTCAGATGGGTGAATATTACCAATTACAGGCTTCAGTTCATCTGCGGACAACAGCCTGCAAAGGAATGTGCCAAACTTGAGTTGGGAGGAAGTACACTTTTGAGTTAAAATGAGAAATACAACTCTCAATGCATACCCATCCTTGTCCTTGTCAAGCTGTGAAAACAACTTCTTAGCAGGAGCCTCCCCCGAGCTATCAGTTTCATGCGAAGTAGTCTCGACTTCATCATGAGCACGTACTAAGCTAAACAATCCATTGAAAAATTCTTGAAAATTAAGCTTGCCGTCTTTGTCCTGATCTCTTTCCCTGAAGTTAAAGAACCAAATAAGAAAACCTGGCTCCTTGAAATGCCACAAGGTGCAATCAACGTAGTTTGCATCTCATGGAGCAAAGGAATACAAATTTTCGATCTCTAAATTTATGAAGTATCTCATGCACAGCTTGCAATTATTTCTGTGACATATCAGTCCAATAGTACTTTACAACACACTCTATCACCATATGAACAGGTTTATAATAAAACAACTAGAAGGATTGCAATTCGCAGGGAAGAAAATGAAACGGTATCGAGTTGCACCTGATTTCTTCTTGACACAACCAATGTATAATCTTTGGATTGCCACTGTCTGCTGGATGTAAGAAGCTGGAGGAACATGTAAAGAGTCAATGGGAGAGTTCAAAATCAAAAAAATTAAAAATGACAAATAAGAGCAGAACCCATACTCATTGAACTCTGTTAGATTAAGAAGACCATCACCATCCACATCAGAAGCATTAAAGTGGGCCTCTTTCCACCAACCCATCCCATCATTTGTTGTGTTATTTTCTGCCCATAAATCAAATTTACAATTAACGAAGTGCTCTTGAACGAGGCACCAAACCTAAATATTTCTTAGTTTGCTCTAAACTGTTATCGTTTTTCGCATGACCACACTTTAACCTCAACATGGCCGTTCTTTTTTAGTTTTCTCTTGCTTCTTTATAATAATGCATTATAAGGCAAATGTGCGACCTTTAGGGATCATATGAGAATTCCAAAAATCCTTCCATATTCTCCTATTTCTAAATATCACAAGACAATGCATGTCGATTCCCTTATAACCAAACACAAATTCACCCTATATCACTTAGAATCCCCAATAATGATGTAAAAAACCGTCTATTTCATGTCAACCCCTTTGGAAACGCCAGAAAAAAGTTCAATTAACCCCAAAACTAAGATGAAATGATCGGAATTTTAACTCAAAGATTTAATTTTGCTACATCATAGATTAATTTCAAATTAAAACAGAAACGAATGCGGACTCAAACAGAGCAAAGCATTAATGACATAATAGCAAAAAAAAAATCGATAAAAGGGGGGGAAATTTAATTAACCCAAGGGATCGAACACTGACCGTGGAATGAATGGGCCCAACTGGGGGGCTCGTACTCGGTGAAGGAGATGAACCCGTCGCGGTTCTTGTCGTGGAGCTCCAAATCCCGCTGCGTCCGATGCATCACCTCGCGCTGCGCCTGGGCGAGGTTCCACTCGGTGAACTCCTCCGCGGTGACGGCCCCGTCCGCGGGCGCCACGTCGACCTTGGGGAAGAGCTCCTCGATGCGGCGCGTCACGTTGAAGCGATCCTCGTCGTTGATGTAGTCCTCGGCGTCCATGAACTCCTCCCACTCGGGCTGCGACTCCATTCCCGGCGCCGCATCTCCCCCTCCGCCGCCGCCGCCGCCGCCATGGGTGAAGTTGTAGTGCGCGCGCTCCCACTCCCGATCCTCGCGGCGGCGCTCGATGTCGGCGATGAGCGGATCGAAGGGGACCTTGTGCCCTCCTCCTCCTCCTCCTCCTCCTCCTCCTCCTCCTCCGCCGTCGCCGCCGCGGGGGACGAAGGAGGAGCGGAGCTTGAGGCGGCGGTGTGGGCGGAGGTGGTGGTGGGTGGGGGAGAAGGAGAGGAGGAGGAGGACGAAGAGAGTTAGGGCTACGTAGATCCACACTGTCGGGTTCGAGTGCGACTTCCCCATCTCCCTCCCCTCTCTCTCTCTCTCTCTCTCTCTCTAGCGGAGGTGGCGTCAAAGACGCGGTGGGGGGGGTTTTATGCGCGCCACTACAAAGGGACCTACCAAATAGATGACGACGTGTCGAGTCTCTACTGGTTGGAGTTTGCGGGGCCCGTGGTTTTCGCCAATAGAAACATGGTCTGACGTGGATGGGGTGTTTCACGTGGATGGGGCTTCACCGTGTTTCTACGTTATCGCCCGGTGAAGGTAACAACTCAAAGCTGCTGAGCGAGCATATCATGTAATTATGTATGTATGTATGTATGTATGCACGTTACATGGGCGGCTTCATTGCTACTAACAATTAATTGCTTCCTCTTGGAGTTATTATTATTATTCTCATAATAATAATTATTGCACTGTTTGATCGATCTATGAAAGTAAAGGTTTTTGTCTCGATAGTACTCAGGAATAGCATTGTAGATAACCTTCTTAAAAAGGGTTTGTCAGAGGGACAATTTTGTGTTCTTTATGGGGTTGATATGCAGACTGTTGATCATCTTCTTCTTTAGTGTGTATACTTCGGGTTTGTGTTGTTGATGAACCTGGATGGGGCTCATGTTCTTGTTTGTAGCTGTAAAAAATGTCAAAGCTCTTTGGGAGAGGTTGGTGATGGAAAGGAATGATGTGGTTGCGGCCAATTGATTGATCACTATTGCAGCTTGTTGGTGGGTCATCTGATCAGAAAAAAATAAATTGTTATTTCAGAATCTAGCTCGAATTCTTTGAGCGTTGCCGGGCGGATCAAAGGTTTGGTAAGGGATTGGGTTCAGTTTTGTTAGATTTACGGTCTCATTGTTTATATTCTGACTTTTGTATTTGGTGTTTGTAATATTTTTTTTTTTAGCCGGCCCTTTTTGACGCGTAGTTGCTCACTTTGTATAGCTAAATTTAGCATTCGAATGAATAAAGTAGGTATAATGCTGTTTTTTTCTCAGAAAAAAAATTGCCTGATTTGATTTTCAAAGTTTTATCCAAATTTCACTATTATTAATCTTTTAAATTTATAATTTACTTATTTAAATTTATTATTTATCTTAACTAAAATTTTGTTGTTTGAATTTTGAAATGCCCGTTAGCTTTAACAAAAATGCTCGCGCATGTAACAACTAATTTTTGCGACGTGACCATTTTTCTCAACCGAGTTAACAACCGAATCAACCAATACATATTACATTTACAAAAAATGAAAAATATAAAAATATGATTGAAGAATTTAAGCAAATATGAGAACTGATGGTGCAAATAACTTTGTGAGAAATAACCCGGAAAAAAAAACCTTTAGGCCCCGTTTGGTTCGGGGGTTAAAGCGGGGATAACGAAGTTATCCCCGCTATTCCGCCAAACGAAACGAAGTTTGGCCGGGATATTTTATCCCGGTCAAACTTCGTTATTCTCGGTTATTCCGGAATAGCTGGGATAAACTATTCCATCGTTTTGACGGAATAGCGCTATTCCAAGCTTAATTCTAAATTTAATTAAGATTATAAATTTAGTTAAACATAAATTATATAAACATAATATATTTAATTAATAATAAAAGAATAAAATATCCAAACTAGATTTATAATAAATATTATTTAATTAATAATTTATATATTAATTTATTTACTAATTAACTAGATAATTAATTAACTATTTAATTTATTACTTTAATAAATATTTAATTAATTTTTTGAGTAATTAATTCATTATTTTAATTAATTTACTAATTAAATAATTAATTATATTGTTTAATTAATTAATATTTTGAGTAATTTAATTATTTTCTTAATTAATCTATTATTAACTAATTTATTTATTAATTTATTAATTTATTAAATTATTTGTAATTAATTAAATTATTAATTACCAATTAATTTTTTTATTAATATTAAGGGTTTTTAGCAATATTCATAATTATTTAGTAGATTAAATAAGTTAAATTATTACTTAATTAATATTTCGTCTTAATTAATTAGATAAAATATTATTGTTTAAAATTATAATTATTCTTATCCTCGCAATTCCAATCAAACCATCCAAACACTATTTTCCTTATTCCCGAGAAAAATCTACTTTTCATCTAAACGCAAAATTGATTTAATCCTCGCTTATACCTCAATTTATACATATCCCTGGAATAGTCACTTTTTACTTATCCCCGAACCAAACGATACCTTAAGAAACGAGCATTTTCATTAAAAAAATCATTCCATGGACAAGGACACACCACGTCATCTGTGGACCGCCTACCAAATATACCCACCATTGGTGATGTGGTGGACACGGTTCAAACATCAGTTTCTCCAACTCCTGTAGGTTTTTCCTCAAGGGCTAGAAGCTATTTACGCCCTAAATTAAGCATCAATTTTTTTTAAAAAAATTTCGAATTATAAAAACAGTACAAGTTGTTGGAAGGTAAGGATACTAAGTAAGAATAATAAATATTTCGTACATTTTATATATGATGTTCTTAAATAAACCCCTTACGTTAATTTTATTAGTGATTGCAAAAAAGAATTAGATTAAGACAGTAAACAAATATTGTTAATTATATTTCTTGATAAAGATTATACTAATAAAAAAATATCTTTATCATTATCTTTTATAATCCATTGTGATTGATTTCCACTAAAATTTAATCAAACACAATTTTTTAATTTTTCAAACCTAAAAAAAAATGTTTCAAAGTTAATTTTAACTGAGTCGGATAAAGAAGTTTCTCTAATGAACCAATAGAGAGACATTGTACTCGCTGCAATTTACCTTGACAAAGAGATTTTTCTATTGGTAAATGTACTTTGAATAAATTAGTCATACAACATGTAATATGAGTGATCTACTATTCAAGTTGAAAAAAAAGTGTGAGAAAGAAAAGCTCTTTGGATGATTGCTCACTTAATTCGTTTTTTGCCAGCATCTTTCGAATAGTACGTAGAAATTTAAATAGTATGACTAAAATGATAATGATAAGAATTCATCTATTTTTAACTTTTAGAGAAAACTTCTATATAATAAATTGTATGTTTTGATGGCTAATTGCTTGTAATGTATATATTCACTAGGTTTATTTAGCAAAAAGAAAGATTCATTAGTAATGTATTCCTGTTTCTTTTTGGAGAAATATTGTCACATTATAATTTAACTAATAATGCCGATAATTAAAAAATTTACTAGCTGGCACATTTAATTATTAGAATTTATGTTCTTATAAAAACAGTAAAATAGCAATTGAGGCTAAAATACTTAAAAAAAATATTACGAATTCGATTGTAAAAAATTTAAAAATAAAAATTACATTCCAAAATTGAATAAAGGTTAGTAACTAATATCTCAATTTATCTATTTTTTTTTCCCTACTTGCAAAGGGAAGTTATTGTGAGGATTCACGAAGAAAAAGTGATTTTTATTTTATTTTTGGGTAAAAGCACTGATCGGTCCATATTGGTCTATCGATGACGCGGTAGAACCGGTCCACTGATAAAAGCTGTCACGAATCTTAATGCGCCGAAACGATGGGTGACGGATCACCGCACATCACACTCTCCAGTGCCGCGCACGTTCGTTAAAATGCGCCTGCGGAACAGTGTACTCGTCCCGTTCACACGCGACCCCCGTGTTTAAAATCGGACCATTCCACTCCCCTATCGCCGTCGCCTCCCTTTTTCTCTCGTAGTCGCATACTCGCATACAACTCCCACAAACGAAGCGGCGCCCGGAGCCCGCCTCGACCCCCAACCTAGGGTTTCTTCGCATCCGAGCTCGATCTCTTCTCACCTCCCCCACATCGATCGAAACCCTAGCGCCAATCCGAAGGTGATCCCTTCTAGGGTTTTAGCTTTGATTTCGTCGAAAAGGGGGGTTTTTTTTTTTATCGCGCTGATCGGTTGTTGTTTGCAGGTGTTGTGGTCGTTGGAGGAAGGGAGGCCGATGGAGGGTTTCGGAGAGGAGAATCAGTATGCTGATAATGGATTCGATGAGGTTGAGGAGGAGGTTGAGGAGGAAGTGGAGGAGGAGGTTGAAGAGGAGGAGGAGGAGGAAGGAGGAGGAGGAGTGGGAAGAGGGGATGAAGGAGAAGGGGGCGGAGAAGATCGCGGAGTTGGGGTTGATAACGGAGGGAGTGGAGGTGGTGAGGAAGCGAAGGCTTCCACGGGTGATTCCTCTTCTTCGGGGTTAGTAGTGCGGTTTTAGGGTTTTCTAGCTCCTGTTTATAGATCGGTACCATTTTGGTTTTTCTGGCGCTTGGAGTAATCTATAATTTTGATTTTTGTAGGAAAATCTTCGTTGGAGGGGTTGCTTGGGAGACCACTGAAGGTATCCAATGTATTCGCAATAATTGTTCACCTTTTCTATTAATGTAGAAGAAGAAGTTTCAAGTTTCATTTTTGTGCAACGACATTTTATTTTTCTTAATGAGTGTTTTTCTCCTGATCATGAATAATGGGTGCTTACTAAATTTGTTCTTTGATGGATACAAGAATAATTGTTTATTTTTTATGATGATGATGTGTATTTGTGCCCTTGTAGCAACAGTTAGGAACTCTTTGTTCGCTGCGAAAAGATTTCCTGCCCCAAATTTAAAATGCTTTCCTCTTTCTTTCATAGCAATTGTGAGATGTGGCTTTTTCGTTAGTGTTATTGTTTATTTCGGTCACGATGATTTAAACTACTCTGTCGGAGAGTTCATAGTACCTTAAGCTTTTGTTGGCTCTTTTTACTTGTATTCTCTACCTGAGAAAGTAGGGTGTAAATTTTTCTGGAACATTATTTGCTTTTGCCAAGCCATTAGACCGTCATGGGCATCCACCTGCATTTATGTATACATTTGACTGGTTGCTTTAGTTTTGACTTGGTTAGTTTAGCTAGTTACACATATGTGAACTCTTATATTAATGCTCACGATTGTCATAATTGAGATCCCACCTAAGTTTGGTGAACTGAAGGGTCGGCAATATTGAGTTGCAAAATTGAATCGTAAGATCTTAAGATCCTATTAATTAAATGTACGAAATAATCATTTGATAGAAAACTTGATTGAAGAATATAAAAAAGTGGACTGATATACTGCTCAAATGGTGGAAATCTTACAGGCTGCAAATAACAATAGTAAGGTTCAAGTCTTTGCATTCTATTCATTTAAAAGTATTGCAATTTGTTAAGTAGTATAAAAGACCAACACTCTTATTATATTTAATACACATAAAACTCAGTGAGTAACTTGCTTCCAAAGCCTAATAGGCCATTTTAGTGATTGGTCAAGAAAATAGAACATAAGGTAGTAAATCAAAAGTATTCACTTGAATCACCCCCGACATTTTATTGCGACCCCTTATTTTATGGGTCGTCATCAAGAGCATTGCATATCATATTGTCATCCTTGTGAACATTGTTGTTAGTATCAATGCCTTCTGCATAGGTTCACAACTGCAAAATAGGAAAGACAGGTATCCGCCAATTAAATTTTCTGCATACAAGCAAATTTAACCAAACTAAAATTCAAATTATATAATACAATATCACCGTAAAAGTCATATATTTTACCTCTTATGTGTGGCATTAAAATAGATTTGTTTTTTTTAGCATGATATGTTAGTCTCCAATCTGTGGAGTTTCAACAATTTTCACCTTTGAAGCACTATAAACTGTGGAAACATAGTCTTAAGATCAATAGTAATATCCTAGCAGAATTGATCGAGTACTTTGACTTTTTGACCTTCATGCAAACCTAGAGATTCAAATAGGAATTGTGAATCTTGAAATAGCCACTCTAAGCAATTTCATCCTTCTGTGGATTTTAATTTAGAGATAGGCATATGTGGAAAATAAACATATTATAAATTTTTCGCTGTTTGCAATTGTTACCTGATGAACTGTAATTTTTTCCCCTCAAATTCACATAATACTAAATTAGTCCGATGGAAAACACATTGTGTTCAAAAGAACAACTTTTTCGCCCCTCTTCCCTATGAAAATTTTCTCCAGTTGCTCTGCATCACAGCAGTATTGAATAGCAATTACCAGTTGTGCTATGTTTTCCTCTCCCAAGTTTTTGGCAATATCGTCTAACATCTCATTCCTGACTTTGCCATAAAAGGTGGTTTTAGTCAGCTGTCAGCATGAGTAAATTGTTGACAGCATTCTTCTTGTAAATTTTTCTTCCAGACATAGTTCATTGTTGATTAAGAAACGGGCTTCTTAATTAACAGCCTCAACCATTTTCTTTCTTTCATGGCCAAGAACCTGTTGGCGATCTAGAGGTATCTCACTACGGTCACAAGATTGATATATATTTTATCATGTGGTTGTAATTAATCTGCTATCATTTAGTACAATGTTGGGTACAGTTAAAGTGTTGAATGGAGTAGAATGGCTGTCATTTCATATTTGAATTGAGGTGCTATAGCCTACATACATTTCGTTACATTTGGTTGGATTGAAGCGTGCTATAGCCTACATACATCGGATTTGAATTGAATTCTTGATGGTTTAAATTTACATGAGAGGAGATGGTCTCAGTTGAAAGGTTATATGGAGCTACTAATTCCCGATCGAGCTAACTACATAGGTTTTATTGCTACAGGACCTACATAGTGCACCTTATCTGAGCTTTGCTCGTTTTTTACGTCTCGGTGAATTCTCAGTCTCAACTCTCAACTTATTAACATAAATGATTTTGACCCTCTAGGAGCTTTGTCTCTTTTTCCCTTGTTGGCAACTCCTCGGCAATCTGAATGAGGAAGGCTAGAAGTGAACCTTAAATCTGGCTTCTTTGTCAGGCCAACTATCCCAAGAGAGCCTTTAATGTATCCAACATTGAGCTGCTGATGCATTTTCTTTTCCTTTTTTTTTTCCGAGCCCTTGGTGCTCTGAAATTGCATGATGTGTCATCCTTTTAATTTGGGATTGAAGATTAATATATTTGTAATCTTGAAGAGATTTTCTTTTTTTGTAAACATGAGCACGAGGCTTATAAAAGTATATTTTCTTTATGGTGTTGTAATGCGTGACGAGATGAATAAAATTTTGATGTTTCCCATGATTTTTATGCTGAGATTGTTGGAAAGTTACTGTTACTTCTTCGAAATGAATGATTCAATATTTGTTAGAGCCATTTCAGTCTTTCAAATTCACTGATTTATCATCTTCTCTGTAAGCCCACTAGATACCTTGTTTCATTCCTCGTTATTCTTGAATATTTTGCTACAGCTACCTTCAGGAAGCATTTTGAGATATATGGTGCTATAAGTGATTCTGTGATTATGAAGGACAAACACACACAGATGCCTCGAGGATTCGGGTTTGTTACGTTTTCTGATCCATCTGTTATTGACAAAGTTTTGGAGGATGAGCATGTTATAGATGGTAGAACGGTAAGACTGTTGTCACTCTTTAGTTGTTTGACTTCGAGTAATCTTGCTTGTTTCAGGAAGTCTGTTATCTGTAATTTATCAATTAGATTTAAGAAAGTAACTGAATCCTTGGAATTCTTTGTTGTGTTTCAATTCAGGTGGAAGTTAAGAGGACAGTTCCTAGAGAAGACATCTCAACAAAAGGAGGCCCTAAGACAAGAAAGATCTTTGTCGGTGGGATACCCCCATCATTTATGGAAGGTAATAGCTGCACTTACCAGGCCTCCTGTTAAACAAAGTTTATATGTAAAACTCAAAATAGAATCTTTCAGATGAGTTGAAGGAACATTTTGAGGCCTACGGAAAGGTAGTTGAGCACATGATAATGCTTGACCATGGGACCGGACGTTCACGGGGCTTTGGCTTTGTCACTTTTGAAAGCGAAGAGGCTGTCGAGAAAGTCATTTCTGAAGGTCGGATGCATAGTCTTGGAGGGAAGCAGGTTAGGTTGCTTGATGTGCTTTAGTATTGCATTAATTTTGTTGATTTAGATTGAAAAACATTTAGAAATTGAGATAGCTTCACATATATAAATACTATTCGAGCTTGGTATAAATTCCCCCCCTCCTAAGTTAGACATTGAATTGACTCGTTAGAATCTCATGTTCAAGTAGGAAATATGCGAGTCTGTTTTTATGCTGGATCCTAGCTTGTTTGATTATTCCAAGTTATAGACCAGGCTGCAAATCTGAATTTGTCCATGCTAGTAGAATGTTTCTGGTACTTGATTGAGATGCCTTTTTTGGACCTTATGGCTCGCAGCTTATTTGAAATTAGTTAAGGACTAATTCTTGTTTAGCAAGCAGCATCAGAAGGAATCTGTAGATTCAAAGATGTTTCCGGTCATCTTAGGTTGTATTCGTTGAGAAAGAAGCGATATAGATCAGAAGTTAACTCAGGCTATACCATTTGGTCTAGCTGGCAAGGTAGATATATGGAGGCCTCCTCAACTAAACACCATTAGGAAATAGGCCGTCCAACTTCTTCCCCTTTTTGTTTTAATATTTTGATAGACATAATGACAACACGGCAACTTTCTCCGTTTTGATTTTCATTTCAGCTGATTTAGAGGTTACTCTGCCTGCTGTCTTGCTAATGTTTTGGGGACTCCATTAACGACTTACAGTTAACACTTACCACAGCCTATTTCAGAATGGCCTTTAGTTAACGAGGTCTGAATACATTGTTACCAAGTGGACAGCAAACTAATATATTTTATTATTTTATTCGTGACGATATAGCAACATAATCCTTCAATTCTTATGACGTATATGATTATTTTCCATCACTTAGAATTTTGCAAGTAAAAAGCTAATAAATGTGGTGGTCAAAATCCATCCATTTTTTATTCATTTGAAGTGTGTGAAGATAGATTAAACGTAGTATATTTAGTATATTTAGTCCGTGTGATACTAGAATTTTCATTTGTCCATGATTTTCATCTTCTTTTCTCTGTTTAGAAATATATAAGCATTAAAATAATGACCCATTTCCGCAGAATCATATATTACATAAAATAGATTACATAGAGTGACTTGTTAACTGCTTCCTAAATGTTGCAGGTTGAAATAAAAAAGGCCGAACCGAAGAATGCTGGCGGGAACCCTAGTTACAGCGGAAGGGGTAGTCATGCAACTGGTTACTCACGTGGTGGTGGTGGTGGTTCTCATCGCGGTAGTGCTTATGCGTATGGAGGAGGAGGAGGAGGAGGAGGAGGAGGAGGAGGAGGAGGAGTAGTAGGTGGTGGTGGTGGTGGTTACCGATCCAGCGGAGTCTATTATGGCGCAAATCCCACCTATGGATATGGCAGAAACTATGGATACGGTGGGGCTGCCGGCTTTGGCACAGGCTTTGGTGCGGGTTTTGGTGGTGGACCCATGTATGGTGGAGGATATGGTGGATACAGTGGTGGTTATCCTTATGGCTATGGTGGAGCATATGGTGGGTATGGTGGTGGCGGTAGTGGTGGGGCTGGCGGCGGCGGCAGCGGTGGTACTGGCGGAGGCGGACGGAGCCACGGGAACAGATATCACCCGTATGGAAAGTGAGTATAATAGCGCAATCTTCTTAGAGGATTCTACTAATCAATGTCCATTCTTCTGATGAATTAGGTTTTAGCTATATTTTCTAAATACAGCTGAATCTCATCAGAGAACACTTTTTAAGGGATTGGAAGAGCCTTTCAGAAATTGTATGTTTACCAATAGCATCATCTCTAGCTTCATGACTAAAACTTGAATCTTTTGTATTCGTTGTCCCACACAGTGATCCCTAGCTCCGTGTTACAATTTAACTATGACCATATTTAGTTGTGCTTTTTGTTTGTAATTTCGTCGGTAGCTGTTGTGCATCGGACTAAGTTATTCGTAGGTAGAAATTTTATTGGTGTAGTAGAACCATACGTTGTTAATGCCTCTATAGTACTGTTATTATTATTATTATGCCCAGTAATGAGGATAGGAAAATGGTGCCCTGGATATCTTTTTATGTTTTGATGTTAATGGGTATTCGTATGTTGTTTTTCCTTTGCTAAAAATCTGGGAATGTAGGAACCGCGGGTCTGGGCCTGCGCGACTCTGGCCCATTTTTGTGGGCTTTGTTCAGATCCTGTAGTTTTGATATTTCGAAGAGGTCAACTTTGAATAAATGGAGGTTTTAAAATAATTGGTATGTGGATCTGATAGAATTCTAATTGAGTTTTCTTTTGCCTTGATATTGTGGAAAATTAAATTTAGAAGCTTTAATTTCCACTTTTGATTCAGCTCAAGGAATGTTTTAGAAAATTTTCATTGTTATATGTATTGTCTGATGATGAGGTAAAAGAGTCTGGACATTTGTTTTTATAGTATAGCATATGCCTTCAGATAAGTTATTATTGCATTAATAAATGTGTACAAAGCACTCCTCTAGACTACTACATAAAGCAAGCTCTTTCTAGGGTCCTCCTCATTATTTGACAGATAACATTCAAAAATAGTATTCAATAAAGTGGAATAAAGCCAATTCGGTGAAGTTTTACTTTCTGCAATTAATTTTTTCTTTTAAAGAATTGTGTTGGCCCTTTTAAATGATCTGCGCGGAGAAAATTTATTACGCGGCATGCACCATAACGTGTGCTCAGAATAGGTGAATTTACATTCACACAGCCTACGTGGTAGGCACATATATATTATTATTACTACTATTTTTGTTATCAATGCCCTGATTAATTCCTTTTTTTTTTTATCGGAATATTATTTATCTTTAGTTTTTAGCTTTAGCAACTGAAGGTAAACAGATAATCTTCGGATAAACCAATTTTTTTTAATAAAAAAAATTTATTTGCTTAGATAAAACATAATCATATCAATACTAAACCCTTTGAGCATTGAATTTTGTCATCTGATATAGTTTTCACAAATCAATAGCTTTTAAGAGACTCGATGATAATAATAAATTATTGACTAGAGGATTTCACTGAAAATCTTAAAAAGTGTTAAAAATAAAGTGCATATCTAATAAAGATAGGAATCAATATGCGACTCCTTTCTTTGTACCCGGATATTATCGTGACAAAATTAGCCCAGCAGTTATTGTTACTTATTTTTTAATCATTGAATACCTAAAGTTGTGTAGTGTTAGGCGAAATAGTAATAATCAAATAATAAAAATATACTATTTATATACTGCAAAAGGGAAAAGAACGTGTATAACATATATCCTATCTATTTGGGATATAATAAATTTTATTAATCACATCAATATAATTAGTAAAAAAAAATTTACACTATAATAAAAGAGTGTATATATTATACATTGCTCTTTCACAAGTCTCATCGATCTATTCATGGGATTCCATTGCTCTTCCATTCGTAATTATTTTCGCTAAACAAATTTAGCTCAAACGGCTCAACGCGACGGCAAATCCACGGTCCATTGATGGGTCCCATGAAATGGACGGGTAAGATTGTTTAGACCGGAGCAACCGGTCCACACGATTACCACCGGCCGCATCGCCATAATGTCGACATGGTTACGACATCACCGAACAACTCGTCGCGATCGTCCACGTGGCAAATCCAACGGCGGAAACCCGACTTTGACCCCACCGCTGCAAACCCAAGGATTTTGACGCTTCCGTGCCGTAACCTGCACCGGCGGAGCTCCACGTCCAATCATACCCCACACCCCCCTCGCCCCCCTTCTCAGCCGTCCGATCCAACTGCAGGAGCATCCGGACCGCAGATCTACTCACGTGCGCTGCACGTGGAGGGGAGTGCGGTTTCCCCCACTCCCCTACCTCCATGAACTCGAAATTATCGCATGAACCCGATGTACTACGCAGCCTAGCAATACAAAATTTGTACAGTTAAACGTTTGATTACGCATATGCCCTAGAATATTATAAGTTATAAGATTAAAACATACAAAAATTTATCTGAACTATATACCATTTTGAATTTATTATTTGATCATTTAAAATTTTAATTTTACTATCCAACTTTTCAGTTTAGTTTATTTGAATCAGTCAACAAATACTCTGACTTCAAAATTTAAATATGTTGTTTATTTTTACAGATTCATTTAATATATCTCGTACAATTTTCACAATTATAAACTCATTAAACTACACAATTAGTTTAGAATTTTAAGTCGAAATATTATTGACTGACTCAAATCAAATAAATTAAAAAGTTTGATAGTAGAATCAAAATTTTAAAAGGTCGGATAATGGATTCAAAACTGTCCATAATTCAGGTAAGTTTTGTACGTTTTTATTTAAATTTATATCTATCAAATTTGAAATTTGAGAGCTTAATCATGGAATAATGCTGTCGGTTCACGATATGCAGAAATACAGTTGGTGCAGGGAACAATTTCTCGTGGGCGGCACGCGACTTCGTTGTTGCGCTTCGGGTGGTTTCTTTTTTTCCTCTGTGGTTTATAGATTCGGATAGTTGGATGACGACACTCTTTTGAACTGAGGCTTCTTCCTCCTCTCTCGATCTCTACTTTTATATCTTTATAGTATTATTATTATTATATACTATATACTATATATCTCGCACTATATAACATATATAATATAATGTTATAATAAAAGGAGAATTTTGGAGGAAGAGGAAAGAGATTGGAGGAGAGATCAAATTCCTAATTTCCTAGAGCAGGGGACAGGATAGCGTTTTGCCGCGATGTCGTTCTTCGAGGTAGGGTTTTACCGTAATTTTGATTCTAATTCTAATTATTAATCCCCAAATTCTGATATAATTGGTTTTCCGGGTTTCCGAGTGTTTGGAAACCTACTTTTCGTGTTAAAGACGAGATTTTTTTTTTTTTTTTACCCCCCTCGGTTCGTCATCTGATTTTTCTTTTAGCAGGAAATGGATTCCTTGTATTATTACAGTCGATTCCGCGACCAGTTGCGCCATTTCTCTGGTAAAAATCCCTCCTTTTTGGGTTATTTTTGTGGGGTATTGAGTTGGTGATGGGTTGCGAGTCCTTTTTACGTGTGTAGAGGCGGTGTCGTCCTCGTTGGCGACGGGGAGCTGCGGCGCGGGTGGGGCGGCGGAGGAGGAGGAGGAGGGGTGCCGCGACGACGCGGCGGCGCTGCGGCTGAAGCTGGCGGCGATGGCGGCGATCCTGGTGGCGGGGATGGCGGGCGTGGCGATCCCCCTGGCGGCGGGGCGGAAGCGGCGGCGCCTCCTGAGCACGGAGAGCGGCTTCTTCGCCCTCGCGAAGGCCTTCGCCGCGGGCGTCATCCTCGCCACGGGCTTCGTCCACATGCTCCACGACGCCGAGGCCGCGCTCACCGACCCCTGCCTCCCCCGCTTCCCCTGGCGCCGCTTCCCCTTCTCCGGCTTCGTCGCCATGGCCGCCGCCCTCGCCACCCTCGTCCTCGACTTCCTCGCCACCCAGTTCTACGAGCGCAAGCACCGCGCCGCCGCCGCCGCGGCCGAGGCCGACGCCGACGCCGACGCGGCGGACGACGACGAGGAGCGCTCCATCATCGCGGCGGCGCCGGAGCCGCCCGTGGACGAGGACGAGGACGACGAGGGCTCCGCCAAGGGCGGCGACGCGGTGCACATCGTCGGGATGCGCGCGCACGCGGCGGCGCACGGCCACACCCACAGCCACCACGGCCACGGCCACGCGCACGCGCACGCGCACGGGGACGAGGACCAGGGCCAGGTCTCCTCGCACGTGCGCCACGTCGTCGTCTCCCAGGTGCTCGATCTAAACCCACCCCCATTAGCCGTGCATATCATCCGCTCGCTAATTGCAATTATTAAGTAATTAGCGCGTAATTTATTTAATTATTATGTTCCCGTAAATCAACTGCCGAGGTTTCTGATAATAGTAATGATAATAATAATAATAACTAATAGATTTTGGAGCTTGGGATCGTGTCGCACTCGGTGATCATCGGGCTATCACTGGGCGTGTCTCGGAGTCCGTGCACGATAAGGCCGTTAATGGCGGCGCTCTCCTTCCACCAGTTCTTTGAAGGGTTTGCATTGGGTGGTTGCATCTCTCAGGTTTGTAGATTTTTTTTTTTTTTTTTTTTTTTTTTTTTTTTTTTTTTTCTAGTTTTAACCCTTTTCCTAAACAACAACAACAATAATAATAATAATAATAATAATAATAATACTAGTACTAGCTTATTGATTCAGAATAAATTTTTCTCTGTAGTCTTTTTTATTGAAATTACACCCAACAGGTTGTTTCTTATGTAGAATAAGCCCAACCTTTAGAAAGGAATTTTTGATTTTTGGGTTCATAGTTAGATCATTTCATTTTTTTCATCTAATTAAGCAAGCGCTTCAGTATTTTATTTGCCAAACATTTGCCTACTGCTCGCGTTGGAGCGGAGTGAAGAAGCTGTTCTAGAAATCATACCAAATAGCCACTTAAGAGCCTTTTTGGCCGCGACGGAGTAGGGTGTAGTGCCGTTTCAATAGTACTATTACTAGGACAAACTTTTATTTTCTGTACCAGCTTCTTTTTGCAGCTGAATAGAAATTTAAATTTTGCGTTTGGGTTCAGAATCACATTTCTGCTTTTCGTTGATAGTAAAGTTTTGTAATACTTTTGTCGGCGAAATGCTCTACTGTAGGTGACTGTATCCGAATATATGTGAAGCAGAGCCAAACAGACCCTCAAATGAACACTTCAATTTGAAGCTTTTGCTTTCTGAATTCACAGTGTCATTTTAACCTTTGAACAAATGGCTTTCGCTATCAGACTAGAGAAATTGCACCAGCCAAATACTTTTAAGCTTGTTCATGTGATAGTAAAACCCAGCTATTGGTTGTTGTTCTTAACTATTGTTCTACGACAATTCACGATCTCAGGCACGGTTCAAGAACTTATCGGCCATAATAATGGCGACGTTCTTCGCGATCACGACGCCGCTGGGGATCGGCATCGGGACGGGGATAGCCTCCGTCTACAACGCCAACAGCCCGCGTGCCCTTGTGGTGGAGGGCCTGCTGGACTCGGTGTCGGCGGGCATCCTCATCTACATGTCCCTCGTCGACCTCATCGCGGCCGACTTCCTCAGCCGTCGGATGAGCTGCGACTTGCGGTTCCAAGTCGCCTCCTACTGCACCCTCCTCGGCGGCGCGCTCGCCATGTCGGCCCTCGCCATCTGGGCTTAAAAGCCATCAAATATGCGGGAAGAAGAACACTCCCTGTGTACAATTACAATCCTTAGTTGTTCTTTCTTTCTTTTTTTTTCTTTTTTTCCCCCTGGGTGGAAATAATTATTTGTTTATTAGAAGGGAAGGTCCCTCTCTAGGGTTCATTTGATGTTGTATACATAACATTAGAAGCCCTCTTTCCTTTCGATCCGGCTTGTTTACTGATCAAGGAAGTAAAACTATTTGGCTTTACATATCTTTTAATTTTGTTTTTCTTTTTTCTAATTTTTTTTTTCTGGGTTTGTATTAATGTGTTTGGGCTTTTCGATTAATTACTATTGAATAAAACAAGGGTAAAATACATTTTTTAGTTCCCATATCTTTAGTGTATTTCTATGTTGATCCTTGTTTTTGCGAGCATTGCATGGAATGCTAGGAGAGGAAGAAACTTTGAACATGAACAACTTGTTTATTATTATTATTATTATTATTTTGTTATTCAGTGCAAATAAAATAGCTACCAACATTACATTTCAAGATCCGCAATGGGTCGTTTTACTTGCAGTACATGTTCCTGCCAGGGCCGCCGAAATAGAAGCGCGGCTCAGTGAACCGAACATCGGCGTAATTCTCTCCGCTGTAGCAGTCCGTTTGGGTGCTAAAGGTTTGGCCCGGGTCGGGGTACTTGAAGGTCTTCGAGTAGTCCATGATCCGCGGCTTGCCGATGAACGCGGCTTGGGCCCAGTGGTCGAAGGCGAAGTGGCCGCTCCCCATGGCCGTCCCGGTGTGCGGCGGCTGCTGCTTCATGCGGGGGCTGTACACGACACCGCCGAACAGCGCGAGGGTGCCCACTTTGCTTAGCCCGCGGAAGATGCTCGCCGGCCAGTAGCCGAATGTGGTCGTCCCGCATGCTATCCACCACTTATCATCATCTTTCAAGTCCTGAAAATACAAGTTTTTGGTTTCTCAGGTTTGAATTTTTTCGAGTTGCGGCTATTCGGGTCTCGAATAGCTTGGTCCAGTTTCGGGCAGAGTCAGGTCAGATCATAAGGTTGGGTCAGACTCAGTTTCTTGCCACCTCTGATGACACACTTAATCTTTACCTTCCAGATCGTGAGGTTTATTATGTACTGGTTCCCCCATTCCTGAGAAATCGGATCAATCTGCGCTCCGAGTGCGATGGAGGGGTCGGTTTGTACGAAACCCGAGCAAAGTAGGTTGAAGCATCCTGTGTTGGCTCCAGCCTGATCACGATGATATCAAAAGAGTCCATTATATTAATCATTCTTTTGACAAATTTTGTTAAATTAATGCGTAAGAAGAGATAATCGTGAGTAAAAGTAGCTTACTGTCCAGTATATAAAGAACCTAGTTGCAGTATCATTGTACAGTTCAGGATACACCTGACAATGAAGAGAAAATTGAACATGTAAGTAGAATTGATTAGCTAGTGAGGCAAATTGAGAGAACTGAGAAATGCAAATCCTACAATCCATCCAGCTTCGACGGAGTCGAAATTACGGAACGGGCCATTCCTCAGCCAAATCTGCGCAGAACTGAATTCGTCGGAGGCTTCAACGTGCGGGTTCCATGTGTTGATTCTTGCTTGAAGTCCGAGATAGCTGTAGCCTGCTCCAACTAGCATACTGACCTGGACTAATTGCAGGGGAAAATTGTACTTGATTTAACATGAAAATTACGAAGATGATAGTTAGTTAAGAAAGAGGGGTAACCTCATTCAGATTTTCGACTCCGATGAGTATGGTTTTGTTGGGTAAGTGGATCTCGTGCTTGGTTACGCCATGTCGAGGTTTCCTCCCGTAGGTTTCGAGCGAGTTAGTGTTGAGTAGATGGCGCCTCTCGATTCTCAGAATAGGGATTGTTCCTTCGGGGCAGCTCCCGCTCTTTCGCCATACTTGCGAAGCCAAAGAAGCTGAAGAATTAGAATCAGCATTTGCTGCTTTTTTTAAGGGCTCTTCACTTGGTCTCATCTGAAACATAAGGAGTTTCTTATACAACATGCTCATGAATTTTCAAGGCTTCATACCCAAATGAACTAAAAACTTTATTTAGATGGTCATAGTATCTTCCATTTGTCACCATGACCACTCTGGAAACCGAAGCAATACCTTTAAATTATGTTCCAGTCAAAAAAGTACCCCTTAATGGAATAGAACTTTTGCTGGAAAAAAAAGGAATATTACAAAGAAAACAAACCGTAATTGTGTGGTTTCGAAGCAGCGGGTGATCGAATGCCGGTTGTTTGTATATGTCAACACAGTCAATGATATCGCCGTCTTCACTCTGTGTATTTACATGCGAACATGAACTGTTATAAAATAAATCAAGCAATCAAACAAGTACTATTAGAACTCAGGTGATTGTTGCACGTTTGATCTTTAATTATGAACAAAAGTTTAATAGGAACAGCCCCCATTGTAAGACTGTATGATCCACTATTCATACTGTTTTAAGATTCGAGGCATGATGAACAGCAGATTGCTCAGTCTCACATTAGGGATCCTCCTCACTGAACTTTTGCTCCTTGATTGGCTATTTTTATTCAACTTTTATGCCAAATATCCTATTTATATAGAATAATAGGAATATATAGAGCTGTAAATAGAAAAGGAAGAAACACAAACGTCAAGAATAACAAAGTATCTTTAAGATAATTTACATCTTATACTGGCATAAAAACTAAAGAAAAAGGTATATTAAAAAAGGCTACCCTAAAAAGAAAAAGTATATAAAAAGGCTGAAGCTGTTATTGAATTAAGCTCAACCTGTATGGTTTTCACTGCAGGCTTATTGAGAAGCTTTAACTTATTTTCCACAGCATCTTCTTTGTCCATTGTTGTAATTTTCCTTTTACCATCCACCAAAACATCCCTAAAAGAAAAGCAAAGCAAAGTAAGCAAGATTACCTCCTTCTTTACCACCTCCATTAGATTTGATAGGGGAGAATAAGGAGAATAAAGTATGAATATTTATAGGCATAAACAAGGCAACAAATAATCCTACCATTTAGGGCCTCACGGTTTATAATATTAATTTGGGAATGTTGTATACTTTGTATTTGGAATGACAATTTTATTACCAACTTATCTGGTTATTTGGGGAAGTTAATGGATTACTAAAAATTTCCATCAAACAAGAGAATGAATCTCAAAATATTACAAACCTTGAATCAGATGGCCCCTTATAGTTTAGAAGTCAACTAAATTGGAGACAAGTGGAGAACGCAATAATAAAGTAAAGATTGAATGCATATCAATTATCAATTATTGGCCATTAATTGCTAATTCCATTTTACATTTTATTTTAGAATATATTCTAAATAGTTCTATTACCAATTATTCTTCTTATTATATTTTTTATAATGAGTAATTAATGGACAACCGAAATTGAGTCTTCAATTATATTTTGTTACTATACTCTTCATTTCAGGCAAAAGAAGGCCTAGTATGGTAATAGAGTGACTAAAACTATTATTTTTTCACTATAAAATACTCAAAAAAAATTAAGAGTATTTTCAATTTTTTCTCTTTTTTTATACTATAAATTGTTGTTGCAACCGTCACTAAAAAAGCATGTGGCTCCATGCTGCTCCATTGCAAATGTAAATTTATAGTATTAAAAGATAAATAAGTAAAAGCATTTTTAAATTTATTTTAGATTTTCTATAGCATAAAAGATATAAATTTAGACACCATATGTATATTACCAAAATAGGCGCAAGTCAAACGTTTTCTACTCCCCACAGATGGCAAGTGACTGAAGGCCATTTATCTCCTACCTGACGAACATGTTAACACTTGTGCTGGTTCAATGTTCTCATTGATGTCAAATGCTATTTTATTTTATTTTATTTTATTGTTGCTATTTATGTGCATCCATCGATCTGAATTATGTAGCCATTACTGCGTGCAATTAATTAGCGGTATCTAAGATTATTTCATATAACCCTCTTCTTTTGTATAAATGTACTCACACTAGACTAGTTGGGAATTAATATTTTTAGAGTTAAATTTGATATTAACAAAACAAATACGTTGTATCTTCTCATAATTTAGACTTATTTACTCTGACAATATCAATATTCGACTGATTTATAGAGCATAGATGACCTCATACGCATGCTTGTCATCAAAGAGAATGCGTGTGGAATTTGAGAGATGGTCGTGCATTAATAATTTTGAAAATTATAATAGAAAATTTTCTTTCTTTGTTTATCTTGTGAGTAGGAATTGGGGATTGTGGATTGGCTCTTTAAGTTAGCTTTCAAATTGGATTAAATTGATTGAAAATGAAAGCCATCTATTTAATCCTTTTTTTTTCGGGGTTATATATGTCATTCAATAGCATACACCAATGAATAATACTAATGCCAGTTTACGGTGAAATTTAGTCATGTTCATTTCTGTCATTTTGTTCTTCTAACATCATGGACTTTGCAATGTCAACGTTCATTTTATGTAATTTACTTTTCCGTTCTCTGAGAAAGTCCTTCATGTCGAACATAGAAATCTCGTAATTATTACCATGAATTAAAGTTTTCTTACTATTTTATTCCATGTTAATGCTCAATTCATAACTTTTCAAAATTAATAAAAAATAATAATATTATCTTTATTATGTATGTGATTACTAATTACCTTTACGTATGTAATAACTTTATTATAATAATATGAGTAATTTTGGACTGAGCTTGGTGGACCTTATGGTAACGTGAAGAACCCGTACTCGGAGACTTTTCGAGTGCGTGTATTATAAACCCTAGTCATCGAACGCTACCAACAACCTCGGATGCGAGGTGTCGACACTCTTCGAACACCCAGCGCGAAAAATGTCGACATCTTCGTCTCCTCTTCTCCTCCGTCCCCCATTTTTATACTTTATACTCCGCACCGATCCATCCCGAAGAAACGTACACCCTAGCTTAGCTATATCGTAGTAGAAGCGCACTCACCCGCATGGCGATCGAGGGCGAGTGCCGCGGCGAGGCGGCGGCGCTGCCGCTGAAGCTCGCGGCGATCGCGGCGGCGCTCGCGGCGGGCGCGGCCGGGGTGGCGATCCCGCTCGCGCGGAGGCCGCGGCGGCTCGTGACGCCCCGCGGCGGCGGCGGCGGCGGCGGTGGCGGGGGGCTCGCCGTGGGGAGGGCGATCGCGGCGGGGGCGATCCTCGCGGCGGGGTTCGTCCACGCGCTCCCCGCCGCGTCCGCGTCGATCGCGGCCGCGGCGCCGCGCGGCGGGATCTGGTCCGAGTTCCCCCTCGCGAAGTTCGCGGCGATGGTCGCGGCGCTCGGGACGCTCGCGATCGACCTCGCGGGGACGAGGCGCCACGACGAGGGGAGGGAGAAGAAGGGGAAGCAAACGGAGGCGGTGAGATTGGGGATCGGGTCACCGGGGCCCGGTGAGCGTAGCGGGGTGATCCGCGTCGTCGGGGTCCACGCGCGCGCCGCGGCGCACGGGGACGAGGAGGACGCGTCGCACGTGCGCCACGACGTCGCTTCTGATCATGTACGGCGCACTTGGCTGTATCGAACCTTTTTTTTTTTTTTTTTTTTTTTTTTTTTTTTCCGATGGAGATGAAGTGTTTGATTAAATTTCTCTACGTTAAAATTATATGTAGATACCGGGGCTCGGGATCGTGTCGCGCTCGGTGATTATCGGGTTGTCGCTGGGGGCGTCGCAGAGCCCGTGCGTGATCGGGCCGTTGATGATTGCCTCGACATTTCACCAGTTTTTCGAGGGGTTTGCTCTTGGAGATTGCATCTCTCAGGTTAGTTCTTATTATCATTGTTATCGGATGAGCCGCATTATACTTGAAATTATTATATGCTTTTTAGTTTGAATCTTCAATCGTTTAAACACACACATAGATAGATAGAAATAGATATCAAGAGACAAAAAGAAGATTATGATGTACAATATTTAAATCTTTAAATAATATGAACTACGGATTTGACTATCTCACCATGAAAAAATTCTTCACTTTGATCGAGTTTTTTCCTTTTTCTTTTGACCTCAAGGATCATAAATATATTTGTACTGCAGAATTTATTGTATGTTAATTAATTGCTGCAGAATTTACCGTACAAATTGGTACTGCATAATTTATCGTCCAATTGATTACCATGCATGGAACGAACTATCCTATAGGCTGCAATCGCTTAAGTTGAACTCTTCTATATTATAATCGCCAAAGAATTATCATCTAGGGCATGTTTGGTTCATGATTGGAATAGAAATGAAAAATTAAATTAAATTGTTTAATTTGGAATGAAAAATGAAACGACGAATTACCCAAAAATATTTGGTTTACTATTGGAATGAAAATCGGAATGAAAATTTAAAATTTTAAGAGAGAGTTTTAATTAAGAGAGAGGAGAGTGATGAACGAAGAAAAGGAAAAGGTGTCTGTGAGAAAAAAATTTGAGTAGTTTATCTTAGAATGAGCTGATCCGAAATTTAGAGCAGGATTGGGCCATAAATAAATTTGATCATTTCTATTCTAGAGTGGAATAGGAATCAAAATTCGATTCCTGTGAAACAAACAGCAACTATCGGAATCAATAAATCTAAATTCTGATTCTATAGTCTAAACTTGATGAACCAAACATGCCCCTAATATAGATTATTATTACTGTATAACTTCTTCTCTCATTTAAACGGATCTTATACAGTTGCAAGCAAAGTTCGAGAATATATAGTAGTGTTGCTCAAATGATCGATCTAATTAAAAGCGGCCTAAAACTTGTTTCAACATTTTTGTTTATGTGTATGCTAAATATCATGTGAATCAAGTTACGCGGATTTACTAAAAAGATAATGAAAGAGATAATAATTAAGTGTGGATATATGAATTGAATAGGGCTTCTAGGAACGAAGATGGTTTAGGATTGACTATACCATCGTGTTGTCCAAAAGATCGATCTAACCTGAAATAGTACAGAAAATTATCTAAATAAGTAGAACTCTCTAAAAAAATAATAATGAGAATACATCGTAAAACAATAGTAGAATAAGTCATCGAATATAAGGTAGGGAGCTGAATTTTTCTATTTAATGTGAAATTGAATTAGTCTAAATCAAACTCCTGTTCGAAGTAGCAACTTCTTTTATTTTTCTTGTTCAAAAAGGAAGATGAAAACCAATTTCAATGGACTGCTAGCGAATTGTAGCTATCCATGCATAGACTAATTAAAAACCTGAGGCTTAAATTGGGATCGTTTAATCCCAAATTCAAAGTATCGGCCAACTGCTCTAGCAATAATTAGTTTGAACAAAAAGTAGTTTAATGAGAAAAGTTTATAATGTATATATGCTTTTATTTTGAGAGAAAATATGTGTTTCTAAACCGTACATACATAATATGAGATTGACATTGTGAAATGTGTAACGTGTGTTACAAAAGGTTATGGCCTACTGCATGCAGCTGCACTCCATGCATGATGTTGATGAGGACCCTCTGCTTCGTGGGCTTTTGCTTACTTTTCTTTTTGGTAGGCCACAACTGGAAGGGCCCGTTTTAAGATGCACGATTTCCCCAACTCTCGGCTTCTACTGGGCTTGCTTTCGCTTTCTTTTTCATAATTTTTGGCCCAAATGGGGTCTCTCTGATGGTCTAGTAGAGTTAAATGGGCTAGCCTTTTGTTCTGGTGCGTGGCCACAGTGAAAGTTGGATAGATCCTGTTCCTGTTCCTGTTCCTGTTCCACCCAATATTGCAATTTTTAGTCAGTGTACTTCGCCACTTAACTGTCTCAATTTCTGACCTTTAACATATATCGCAGTTTAGTTCCTGCTGCTGATATATATATATATATATATATATATATATATATATATATATATATATATATATATATATATATATATATATATATATATTCTGAACTTTTTGTTCCAAGTGATCTTTTGCATGATTTCCCCAACCCCTGGCTTCTGCAGGCTTTGTTTGACAGATTCAAAGAGGTGCTCATGGCCTTCTCATTTACCATAACAACCCCGGCCGCGATCGGTATCGGGCTCGTGGTTGCATCAACCTACAATCCCGATAGCCTGACAGCCCACATTGTTGAGGGAATTTTGAATTCGATCACCGCAGGCATCTTGATCTACTTTGCTTTGATCGATCTGATTGTTGCCGACTTCCTCGGCAACCACCGGAGAACGACCGACGATGGCAACCGCCACCTGATTTGGTGCTACATCTCCCTCTTCTTGGGTGCTGCGCTTGTGTCCCTGACAGCTTTATGGGACTGATTGGGCCTGCACAGGAAGACTTCTCATCACAGGTTTTTCTAATACCCATTACATCTTACTTGTTTCTTATTATTATTTGTTTCACAACTTGTAAATTGTTGTGTGCAATTGTTTGGTTTCAATTTGGAAAATTGCGCGCATGATATCAATACTCCATAGTTCAGTTTGTTCGATTAAAGAAGAAAATGGCTTTTACTTTGGAATAATAAAAAGTAGTTTTATATTACTGTGCTTGTCACCATATTGATTTCACAGGTTTATCGAAGCTTCTCTAATAAATCGCAAATAAGGCATAACTAGTAAAACATCAATCACCGTCAGAGAACAAACTTTAGATGTCATATCACTACTCAAATTGTTAATTTTTTTTTTTTAACCGAGAGTGTAAAAGGAGACTACCAGATGTTATTATATGAATAATAACACATAAATTTGAAGTTCGAGTGCCAAATGTGTCACAAACTGTGTTGTATAGTTCCCCGTCTTTGACTAGATCTACCCAACGTACTAAACTAGTCCCCAGCATATCCGACCATTCGGTGCGATTGCTACGTATCATCAAGTTGGTCCTGAGCACAAACCCGAAACCAATGCAGTGCCTGGTTTTAGCTCCTTCCCTCACTGTAATTTGTACCTTAGTTGGAAAGTCATAGTTGATCCACGTTTGGCTTGCGTACGATGCGATTGAACTATCACGCGTGGCGGAGCGGTGCGGTTCACCCATCAATATGGGCCCTACCTGGAATCCTGGATACATTCATCCGTATGACCTATAGAATTAAACCACATCCCAAATGGAACCTATTTGAAACGGAGCCCAAAAAACCAATTTATTTGACTTGAATAACTGGTTTTCAGATCCAGTACTGTAAATTTCAAACTAAATTCTCAATTCAGCGCCAGTTTTAATCTGAGGTACATATAGCAGACTTTCTTAGTTTTTAGACAAATATTATAGCATTTCTTTTGCGAGAATGTTCATAGGTCATTCACTACTCATGCACAGTTTCTGCAGAAAGCAAAAGGCAAAATGTGAACTTATTTGATATATTTGACTGGCTGGAATAAAAAGTATAAAAAATACTTTTTGTACACCCCGATACACCACCCTACCTATCCAAAGGTGGAATGTTATCCACCGGTCACATCCCCACCCATGGATGGATGTAAGTAATACACCCCGAATCAAGGTGTACGACTACCATTGCTCAAAAGATATTAATTATTATTCTAAACAGATAAAAATAGACAACATTTATTACTATATATCAATTTAACCGACACAGATTAATTTGTTCTCAACAGTATTATTTGGAGACATACAACGACGGCACATACCTAATCTGGTTCTTACATACATAAATAAATTACACAACATTGCTCCAATTTTTGCATCGGAGACTTCTCTTCTCTCATTCGAAGCGTAATCACAGCTGTCGCACGACTTGCTTTTGTCCCCAACACCCCCATCTCTATCACATCAGCATTAAACAAAAGAGGATAGTCAAACTGTGAAAGATTCCCTTTAGCAACCACGGAGCCTCCCCAATTCCCACTTCTCCCCCACCGACAGCTCAACTCCTACTATTGCTCTCACATTTCTCTGCTAATCAAAAATAAACTTCTTTCTCACGTTCCCATCGTTATAAACTATTCACTTGATAAAAACCAAAACAATAATATTAAATTGTAAGCTAATTACTTTCATCATCGTTATTATTATTATTGCATCAATCTTACAACAATTCCACAACAAATAAACAGAAATAATAAAATTCAAAGCCTAAACAAAAAAAAAATGAAAAAAGAATGAAATTACACCATAATTCAAATTCAAATACAGGGGAAGCAGATACCCAATTCCGAATACATATAACGGAAAAAGCGACTTGTAAATATATATATTAAAAAAAAAGGAAAAGAAAAAAAAACAAATGAAGACACTATCGAAATTTTGCTACTTCACTTCAACAGTTTTACCTTCCAACCCAATCCGCTCACAAAAATTTACACACCAAATATATATATATATATATTTCCGTTTCACGTATAACAACAAATTCAGTAATTTGTGAAGACGTATACCCTGTTTTTTTGGGGGGGAAGTGGAGTTCCCGGTGGGATCAGAACTCAGAAGGTCCACTTCCAGATCTTAATGCGGAGCTTGACCTTGCACGCGACGTCCATGGCGGAGGCGGAGGCGGCGGCGGAGGAGGAGCTCTTCCCTTTGGGGGCGGCGACCTGGATCCCCTCGCAGCGCACCCTGATCCCGATCTTCTTGGTCGTCACCTTCCCGATCTTCACCCCGGCCTTGGTGTCGAGATCGATCCGGAGGCCCAGGGTTCCCCCCTTCTTCAGATCCGCCGCCGCGGAGGGGTCCACGGTCTCGCGGGAGGCGGCGAGGGTGGCCTTGAGGACGGTGGTGTTCTTGGCCCCCTGGGCGAACCCCGGGAAGGAGCCGTCCCCGACGTCGACCCCGCCGGAGGCGGAGGAGGCGGTGGCGGAGATGGGGTCGTAGAGGAAGGCGATCTTCTTGTTGGGGTTGCGCACGGCGACGGAGAGGTCGAGGGAGGAGGTGAGGACGTCGCCGGAGGAGGAGAGGTTGAGGGCGGAGAGGCGGAGGGAGGAGACGGAGAAGGAGGGGCGGTGGGGGCGGTAGAGCACGTAGAAGATCCCCCCGGCGATGGCGACCAGGAGGACGACGGCGATCAGCGCCAGCAGCGTCCACATCACGCACGAGCAGCAGCAGCTGCGCCCGCTCCGCCGCCGCGACTTCGGCGCCTGCGGCCGGTACGCCGGCCGCTGATACATCTGCGACTTCGTCACCGGAAACGCCGCCCCCGCCGCAGCAGCTCCTCCTCCTCCTCCTCCTCCTCCGCCGCCGCCGACGTTGAGGGCCTGGGGAGGGCGGGGGTTGGGCTTCGCGGAGGGGTACACTCGATCCGCCATTGTCGCCGTCGCCGCCGCCGCCGCCGCTTCTTCTTCTTCCTCCTCCTTTGCTCACTCTTCGCGTTTCGAGGGTGGAGAATGGAATTAGGGTTAGGGTTAAGAGGAGGAGGAGGAGGGAGAAGAGGAGGAAGGGGTTGAGGGAGGTGAGGTGAGGAGAAAAGAACACTTCACCTTACGGAGATGGTTCCGCCTCACCTACTCATTCGGTACACATGTTTTTGCAGCTTTGCTTTGCTGTTAAATATTAATATTAATTAATTAAAAAATACAAACCAACCAATCAAATACAGCCTGAGCAACGAATTCTCTCGTGAGCCCGGTCCATGCACCGCCTGTGATCTCCTCTGCACACACGCACAATTTAGGGGAAAAAAAAAAAAACCCGCTATAAATCAAACAAGGTGTTAGATGACAATTTTCGAAAAATCTATCTTGTACCATTTCTTGTTATTTTTGAATTTGACGGACTTATATTTTGTTGATTTTGAATCTCCTTTCATAGTTTCATGTTTACATCACATTATTATTAGATTATGTCTGAAATTGTCACCCCGACTTTAGGTTGTTCGCTTAGTTCATTTATTTTAAAAGTTATATAAAATTTAGTGAAGAAACCTAATTGAACTACGGAGTGAAGTTCAAACCACTACTTTTAAAACTAATTAAAGTTTGATGTGGAAGATAAATAAGATTTCACCATTTAGTTCCACGACCGACACTGTGTAATTTACCAATTTGAGTTTTGAGCCATAAATATTTAGTTAATAAAATTGGTGTATGCTTTGGGGGAAAGCGACATGGTGGCCGTTCTATTTCACGTTGCACGATCCACCAACTAATCAATTGGTGCTTATAATAATCATTCAATAATTTCAATCATCTTCTCTTTGTCAAATCTCCCCAATAGCAGCAGAAAATGATAGGCTACTTGAACCAAAACTCATGTTTTTTCTGTCATTAGTATTAAATTATTTTAGTTACCATATATTTTTTATGATCCCATCAGAAAACAAAAGTATATCTTTTATAATGCCACACGAAAATGAAAAAAAAATATTTTTATAAACTTTTGTTGTAATTGTGTTTCACTTAATAGCATTAGACGAGGATCAATTCCAAATAAATTCTTTACATGATAACTATTAGGTGTGTTAGTAAACAAAAGTCGCTATTTGCTCTAGCTTTATACTTTTTGTACCTTTTTCTTGTATCAATTAAACTCCATTAGTCATTTGAGAAACAAAAAGTTTTGAATGCTACATCTTAATAAATTAAATTATAATATTTATAAAGATTTTTATTGAAATAAATATTTTGTGGAAGTTGTAACTGGGAGCAAAAGTTCAGATACAGATGATGCAGTAAATTTTAGTCATTTTCCAAACATGGTATTTCATACCATTTTATCCAAACCTGAGGTCCCATGGCTCAGTAGTTAAATTAGAATGAGACAAATATATTAAGCATATGCTCCTTCAACTTGATATATAGATGGTTAATGTACTTGCGAGATTTGAGAAGCATTATTACTCTTTAATGTCAATGCATTTTAAAAATGGGTTAACTCTCCTCCTACTAATCATCAATCTACCTAATCTGGGGAGAAACTCATTACAGCAAATAATGGTACTAAAAAGAATGGGTTTGGTTCGACCAACTCACTAGCCAAATATATTGAATTCAGGGACCTCATTTAATTCTCTAGGGTTGATATTTGTAATAAATAAAGAATGGATGGCCCTAATAATGCATAAAAAATTATAAGTTCTAACTGATGAACAAGGAACTGCACCAACCAGAGTTACATGGAATCTCCCCTGCCCGTAAATATGTTACAGTTTATTTTTTTTTATAATAATTTTATTTATTTATTTATTTATTTTTGTTTTGAAGTTGCTCACATTCATACACAGGCACTATATATGGCTCAATAAACCCCTTCAAAAACTCTAATAATATTTCTAGTATTTTGACAATTCTTAGTGTTTTTTTTTTTGGCCCCTTTAACTAGCTGTATATATGATGCTGAAACTTCAATCTACTGTCACATTTATTAAGTCATTATACTCTTATTAAGTAAACGCAAAATCAACTTTGTAATTTGTCATCATGCAATAGCAGGAAAAGGGTAACACTCTTAGTAAGATAATTAATCTTAGCCACTGTGTAATAACTTAATTCGATCATAATCAACGAATGCGACTTCTCCTCATAAAAATAGGATCAATCGACATCACTTCCTACTGAATAAGGTGTACTTACAGGCTGGCAATTTGGACGCAACAACTGTTAGATACATCCACCCCTCATTCTCATACGTAATATGATATGGGTTGGGACGTCGCATTCTCATCATATAGTAAAATCAGATACCTATATATTATATAAGGTTTCATGAACTTGGTATTTATTTCCAAACAATGAAAGCCATATATATATATGGAGTTATTTTATATCTAAATCAGGTGAAAATGCAGAACCTGCATCTGAAAATTGCTATTGTCATAATTCTGGGCCGGGCCACGTACTATCGCAACTTGTTGGGCCCTTGCAAAATTCATTGTTTCCACTTTTGTCACGAGGAATGATATTAGCAAAGTAAAACGTAGTACTGATAGAGTAGATGCATTAAATCTGAACAAGTCTATCCGAACTGAATGACTGTATTCTATCCATAACACTTTCTACTATGTTGATATCATTAACATGTATTGTGCTTTCAATCTCATTGACATAGCCACAAAAACCTAACTTCGGTTCGAATGAGGCTGTGGTTGAGATCTACAGTATGCGTTTGAAGTTAGATTTGGCCTGAGCTCAAATCCTCGAGCATAACCCAGCTTTATTATAGTCCAACACATCAACAACACTTGTGTAGTGCGCTATATATTAAACTGTAGATTCAAAGTAAACAAATGGAACGAAGAGCATATTCAGTAGGTAGGATATATTTTCATATTTTCCTCGTGACATTGCTCACTAAGGGCCGCAGAAAGAAACGTCGAAATTAATGCCCTGACAAGCAACAACTAGAGTTTTATCTTCTATGTTATTTATTGGAACCGAACCTAAATTCAAACAATGTAATGGGCCCCAAAGGACACCCAACTTTAAATTGCTTAGTCCTACCCCATCCTCTTTAACTCGATATTAAAAAAAAAAAAATTGAATTTTATCTATAATTTTACAGTAACACTATTGCAATTTTAGCTAGTGCTCCTCGTATTTTTCGAAAAGCCAAATTTTAATTTGTATAGAAACTTTGCCAAGATAATTTTTTGAAATGATATTTGCATCCCAATTGCAGCTTTTTTTTAAAAATCCAATCAATTTGAATCGAATCAAATCAATTTGAAAAAGAGGCTTATGACGAAAAATATGGTTGGGGAACACCTCACATGGCCTTGGGAAAGGACTAATTGCACAAGGAGCCAATGGGCGAACTATTCTTTCCCGACACTCAATTCGTGTGTTTACGTTCATTATATGAAACTATTTATTTTTTTTAAAGTAATATATGAAACTATCTATTACTAGAAATATTTGGCTTCTTTTTGGATTGCTGCTTCTTTTAAGACTGCGAGGAGATTGCTTTACACGTGATATAAAAAAAGTACGATGAAAAAAATATTATATGTACGTAATATCGTGTTTCGTAGATAGATCGCAATAAGTTAATTACGATATATATTTTACGGTTCTATTCGTATATCGCGATAAATGAATTACGATATATTTTCTGTAATTCTTTCAGAAAATACAGAAGCATATTTCTATATATTTTTTCCAACTCCGTTTTATTTATCAGCTCTAGATAGACCTTAATACCAAATGGGTCCTAAGTCGTTTCCATAATGGGACTTTGAAATGAACAGTCGGTTCTGGTATACTTGATTTAAAGTATTTGAATATTTAGAAAATAAATTTTGTAAGATTTTATATTATTTACTTATTGATCGAAAGAGATCAAAATAAATAATTTTTACTAATCTATGCGTGCAATTATTTACAAGTTTGATGGTGTAAAAATATTCAAACGAGATAAAATTTTGATAGAAAATTCTTTATTATTTACAGCAAGATCAATATCTATGATATAAAAATTTAGTGTTACATTATTATATTTTGTGAGATTTTAATTTTCAAGTTTAACAGAACTAATCTTTAATTCAGATTCACATCCGCGAAAATGACTTAGGAGCACGGTATGAGCCCAACTTCTCAGGGAATCACCCATCCTTGAACTAGCCCTGTCAGGCTGTCACGGTTAAGCTTCTTAACCTCTTGGGCTTATCCACCATCCAAAATATTATAGCCGGATTAAGAAGTTTAGTCCTTTATATAATACTATCTCAAATTCTTGAAGTGTTATACACAGATACCTCTGTGCTCCCAAAAGCATAGCAGCCCTACTCTTTCTATATATATTCTAATCTTTTTACTATATGGTGGAGATGGAGAAAAATCCTACGAGGAGCTGGGGTAGGGATGTCGAGGGGTGACTGCAGAATCAGAGAATTCAAGGAGTTCCTTTCAAGTTTTCATGTATCGGACATGCCGGATGAAATTCGATGGAGATGGAATGCAGGAAGGTGTTTCACTGTTAAGTCGATGTATATATTGATCCGAGATGGGGGAGTACGTGATTTTCTTTCGCTTAAAGTTTGGGAGCTGAAAATACCATCTAAAGTTAGAATTTTTATTTGGTTAGCACTTAAGAAACGCCTATCTACGATTGACAACTTACTCAAAAGAGGCTGGTCCGGGAATCAACAGTGCGTGCTGTGTGGCAGCGATGTAGAGACTGTTGATCATTTGCTTGTTGGATGTGTTTTTACCAAATTTTTTATGTACAACATCCTAGAAGGTAGGCACATTCCGAGGCCTGGGATGGAGGTCAGGGGTGTCTGGGAGCTTCTGGCTGGGGATCGCCGCCAAGGGGCAACAGCGAGGGATCTAACCAGGGTCGCAACCTGTTGGTGGATGATCTGGCGGAAAAGAAATAACATAATTTTCAGGAACCAACAACTTGATCCTTTTTTGACTATTAGACGAATCCGGGACATGAGCAGAAAATGGGAGGAGTTTTGCAGCTCTTAGTAATTTCGTTTTGAGTGAGAAGTAGAATTTTTATTTTTTCTACATTTTTTTCTTCTTTGTTTTTATTTGCTTTTTTTTATTTTCGTTGCCTTCAATGTTTTCCGAGACCGCGTTGCCTCAATCCATGTAGCTAAATTTATCTGCTAAATGAATGAAGCGGATAGCGTGCTATCTTTTTCTCAAAAAAAAAAAGGAATCAAGCCTAAAATTGAAAGCAACAATTCTATTTAGAAATATATACTCTAGTGTATTTGTTATTATGAATCAAACAGTGAAATAATTCTTGTCGAATAAATAATAGGAAAGAAATATTATAATGCATTGATTCCAAAATGCATGAACTATTGATCTTAGTTGTCAAGATTTTTTATTTTAACATCCTTTCATCTTCTGATTAGGACAAGAAGAAGCTAGCGAAAGTGATAAGGATTGCAACAGCTACAAACCCACAGCCACCAAGCCAGCATATTAAAAAGAAGTGCAAATTTTTTTTTTAATACTAAAAACGCAAAAGAGATTTTTTTAATTATTGAATGATGTAATATATATATATATATTCTACAATAGAGTATATAACTAGTACTTTTTAAAAATTAATTACCCACCTAATATAAACTTTTGAGTACTATACTCTGGATAAGGTAATTTACTCATCCAAATTTGGATGATCTGAGTTAATTTGGTGAAGTTGGTTGCTTAGGAAATATTTGCACTTTAGGGTATTAAGTTAAAAATGTATTGGCACCGGAGAAATTAATATACATCTGCAATGTTCCAACATAACTACATTTATATTATACTGTAATTTCTAATTAATGAAAAACTAACATTTATAATAAAGTTACTTAAATTCTATGCTTTAAGAAGTAATTAATAATTAACTAACAAATATAAGATGAAATATTGGGGTGTTACACTCTTTTTCTATTATTATGAAGGATAATTTTAAAACTAATGGGGCCACCTCTTTCTATTTATTGGGTTATTGTTTTCTAGAAGATTAGGCGCTCTACTAGTACCATCATCCGTTCACTAACTTGGACGGTAGAGCTTTACCCTCCCATAATATTTTGTCACCTAAAGACATAAAACAATGGGTAATTAATTCATTAATTAATTCGCCTATGAAAGTCTCACAAACAACTACCATTAATTAATTAATAGTTAACTTTTGTCACTAAAGCTTTAAGAAATTTAGCGTAGTTATCGGAAGAATCAGTGTACTAATATAAAAGCTATATATAAATGTCCATTTTGACTTGCTTTTTGAATAGCTTTTAGTAAAAATTATGGCAAAAAATTATCTAATATCTATGACAATAAAAAATTCTATAATTTTTATCATATAAAAAAGCTGCAATGTTTTTGTTTTTATTTTTTATATTTCTCGTAGAGGCTTTATGGATAAATAAAAGCTGTAGAAAAAAAAAAAAAAAAAAAGCAAAAAAGACCAAAACTGACCGAGCAACGAGAATCGCTGCGACTCTGCGCTAGCCCCCAAAGTTCCCCCTTTTTTAAAAAAATTAATTAAACACCCCCAAAAAAAAGAAATCCTATAATTAATGCCCCACTAACTTTTCACCGATCGTCCTCGTCCACACCCATGTGCGCCACATGCAACCGCCACGTGTCCTCCGGATCACCAATATTAAGGTAGGAAAAAATGTATGGAGACACCTCTCAACTATTAGCTATTTTAATATTACCCCCCTTCAATGTTTTTAATCACATTTTTTAAACTCTCGCTTTCTTAATTTATAAATAATTTAATTAAATTAAAAGTTATAATAAATATATTAGTATTGGTAAAAAAAATTGGCTGAGTGCTAATGAATCCTCAAGAATAGTATTTGCTTTCTCGTCCTTCATTTGCGATTTACTAATTCTCAGTAAATCCAAAAAGGAATGCCCCCGCTAGCATAGATTTTTTACTGTTTTCGATTGAATTCAAAATTTGTTAAAGAACTAGACATAAATGTTTTAACCGAAACTTAATAGTTCGTATGTAGTAGAAACAAAATGCTTTAACCTATAAACTAAAACTCTGATTCCAAATAGACTGCCTGAAATGCTAACTCACAATTACAATGTCCAATATATATCATTACTTTTAAAAATTTCCAGCTAAAATTAAAAGTGCCAACCTTCATGTGCTACACTCACACTTCCAACTATTTATATAGCTTGAATTCTTATTCTTTTCCGACCTTAAATTCTAAAAATCAGACCAAAAGACCAATTCACCTCATCTTCAATGCTTATTATTGAACTAAGTTTCTCAGTTTTCTTTCCTTTCTAGACAAAATCGAAAAGATATGTGACTACTCCTGCGACAACTTTTCATGTTAAAATTAAAATTTTTCGTATTAGCCGTAATCCAATAATATTTTAGGTTTAAATCATTGTCAATAATACTTAATAATTCAAGCATTTTTAATAACTTCAAATTATTTTAGCATACATAATTAAAGCAATTAATTAAGTATCAAATTAAACAAACAATTTAATCTAATTAACTAATGTGACTAACTCTAATAAAAATAAAAGTACATGCTAAGATTAAGTGTTCAATCCTAGCTCCTATAAAGAAAAGTAGTCCTTGTTCGGAATTTCCTGTAGTTGAGGGGGGTATCTGTGCATTTTCACAGTGCTATTATAAGGGACCCCACTACCCCCAACTTTTTCACCTCTCTCTCTCCCCCCACTCTCTCCTCTCCACTTTCCTTCCTCTCCTCTCTACTGCTCCATTACCATTACCCACTTCGCAGTTCTCACACACCCAAAACAGGAAAGAGGAGTTTAAAAGAAAAAGAAAAAGAAAAATAAAAAGTAAAATTATTCTAGGGAAAGGGAAAAGAAGAGGAGAAAAGAGAAAGTAGGGAAAATGTGGGAAGAAGCGATACCGTGGATATGGGGGTGGGCGCAGGGGTGGTTGACCCCGGCGGTGCTCTTCGTCCTCCTCAACCTCGTCATCGGCACCATCGCCGTCACCTCCAAGGGCATCGTCCCCCGCGATCCCCAACCCCCCGGAGGCGCCGGAGCCGAGCCCCACCCCGCCGACGCCCCCCCCGCGCGCAAGCTCCCCCGCGCCCCCTCCCGCCTCCTCGACCGCCTCCGCTCCTTCACCCTCCACCCCCACCCCAACCGTCGCGGCGCCGCCCCGCCTCCTCCGCCCCAAACCCTAGTAGATCCCCTCCCGGATCCCGTCCCCGCCGCGGCGGAGGACGAGAACCGGGCGGATCCGGAGGTGGACGAGGAAGAGGAAGAGCTCCGCCGCCTCCACGGCCACCAGCTCGGGCGGAGACACTCGGACGCGCACCCGACGGCCGGGGAGAGCCCGCCGCCGCCGCTCGCGGCGCGGATGAAGAAGTCGGCGAGCGAGAATTCGGCGTTCGCCCACTTCGCGGCGGCGGAGCTCGGCGACGAGGACGAGGACGAAGCTGGGGGCGGCGGCGGTGGAGAGGTGGACGCGCGCGCCGACGACTTCATAAACCGCTTCAGGCATCAGCTGAAGCTGCAGCGCCTCGACTCCATCACGAGGTACAAGGAAACGCTCAATCGTAACGGCGGTGGTGGACCTGGATCTCCACCCCTAAAATAACTTTTTAAAAAAATCAATTCTAATTTTTACTTCGTTTCCTATTTAATTCTTGTTTCTGTTTTTCCCGTTTCTGTGCTCTGATGATTCCGCCGTAGCTCTGCAAACCTTTTTTTTTTTTAAAAAAAAACTTAATTTCTAGCTCGAGTTCGGTTTTCCTTTTATTTATGTTCATTAACCCTTCTAGAAAGTACGGATGGATGAATTGATGATGGGGCAGTTATATTACTGTTTTGTTTTGTTTTTTTTGGACGGCTGGGATTAAATGCTGATGATGATGATGATAGGGTTTAGTGGGCTTTATGTCGGATTTGACCGAGGAGCTAGACATTTTTTTGGGTTTGATTCGAGCTCGTGATCACGTGGTGGTTTTATCTCATCCCAGCTTATTCAATTGATAGGACCAGTGAGAATCATATCAAGTGTCGGAGTAGGTAGGTTTTAGTTTGTTAGAGAGCATATCATATTGCTTATCAATAATTAAATTTGTTTAGTTTATGTTTGTGCATGCGTGAAGTTCCAATAGTTGGTTGGTTACTTTGTTGGATAACTTTTGTTTAGTGAGCTATTTTAGATTTTTTTTTTTAACTCACTATTAGTGTCCAATCACATTTAGAAGAGTGTTGTTTATCAACTTAATGTTACTCTGGAAGTTGAGCAAAATTTACCACCAAATGTTACTAAGCAATGGAATCATATTATACAGTACAGTGAAAGTAAAGGAAAAATTGAGTTAAACATTGTCATCTATAAACATAATCGTTGCGCACCATGTTTTGGAGTTGTTTGAGATCATAGTTAACATAGGGAAAAAGAAAGATGGCTATAAAAAATTGAAAACGTAAAAATGTGGGGAGCAGATAATATATGATTTAAAAATAGACTCCTGTTTGAAAAAATGATTTGTCACGTGTATAGAACACTAGTAAGGCCAGTTTGGGACTAACTATTCCATCTAAAAGATGATTTATCATATCTGCAAATAGCAATAAACCAACATTTCTATGGGAGAATTTTGCTGCAATTGAGTGCATTAACATACTGTGTTAGTTAACTCAGGGTGCCAAACAAATGCTCTTGTTACTCTATATGTATCTCTGGGCCTCAACAACATGTTAATTACTGTCCTAAGCTCTGCCCAAATTACTATGATGTTCTGATTTAGGCAAGCCAAATAAGCTCGACGCCACTCGGCAAAGTCCGAAAAAATAAGTAACACTGGGTCTACTTTACAATTCAAAATTCTAAATTTTATATCACCCACTCTACGGTGTGAACCTGCAAAAGGCCATGCATTTTAATAAGCTATCTCTGTAACGAAAAACATAAATGAACCTGACATACTGTGAGTGGATCCAGCTTGTCACCGAGCCTTCCATTTGCATACTCACCTCTGTGTGTGTGTGTGTGTGTATATGCGTGAATGTGTATGTGCATGCTGTTTTTTTTCGCATTATTTATGGCTTTATATCTCCATGTGAACTGCATTGGCCTGTAGCATACTGATACGATTGTGTTTGCATTGAGAGGATGTATAGTAAAGTAACCCCAAGTTGCTACGTTTTTTAAATTATTTGAAAGCTGTTCAGCTAGAATTGCGCCGCAATATTCTTGGGGACTCGTGGATTTTTGTTTTTACTTCTATACCAGTGTTATCACGTAGCAACCCAAGTATTTGGAGACAAATCTTCAATTCCGCGAAGTTTAAAAGCAAAATTCTAAACTCTACAAGTAGAAGCTAAGCAAACGCAAAACTTCAGATAAAATAAAATGCAGCTGCTGAGGGGCTCTAATAGAAATAATTGGTATTACTAGTTTTCAAATAGCTTTACTCATGTAGTACTTCTGCGCAGACATTTTAAACTCTAACAGGTTAAACAATATCTCTGCTAATTTTTGTACGACCATCTTCTAGTAAATCAAGCAAAAGTAAAAGCAAAATTGAATTCAGTCAGTATTTAGTATTTACGCAGGAGTAAGGTGATTTGGGATAAGATAGCCACTCCGTATTTGCGTTTCTCTTAAGTTAGGGTAATCTTTTTATCCTTTTTACGCATTTAGACTCAAAATCTCCCTTGGCATTTCATCATTCGGAAGTGGTCCTAATACTCATTAGATGCAATCGTTTTCCTATATGTATACAATCATACAAAATCAATAATCACTAAGCCTCTATGTACAAATACAACCTAACACTGTACGATTGTCTTAAATTTCCATAAGTTGGAAAGTCATTTCGCAGTGACTCCTTCCCAAATTCATCTTTTTCCAGCCTTGGAAAGTAGCCGAAGTCGGACTTCTTGATGTGTTGTTTCATCCACCACTGTGACTGAACAAAGCACCTTCCGAATCGCCCTCAGAAAACTTTTAACAAAGTAATTTACATGTCTAGTAGAAAACAAATCTATCATGCCAACAATTTCCAGATGGTTCGAAAAAGCGGCATCGCAACAATTAGTCCAAACATCCACAAAACTTTGAAGAACAAACAGAACAGATTCGAACAGTTATAACCTAACCAAACCAAAATGCTTCATTCTATGTCACCAAGCCACAGTAGACCAAAATACACCTGCTATAAACTCTGCAAGGATGGTATATGCAATTACTCACCTGACCATCATTGCGAATCGACCCAACACATGTACGAGTGAAAGCGTATTTCCTAGTTCTCATAAACAAGATTATTAATATACCTAACAGGACAAAAAGATTAAACATCATACATATACATAGCCAAAAAACCCACGTTCAAAGGAGATCAGCAACATTCGATGGCAGTTCCTCTATCACAACATTGTAGAACTTCTGAATGTCAAAGAGCATTCTTTCATCGTCGTGGGTCACAAAATTGATTGCAACACCCTTCCTTCCAAACCGCCCGCTCCGCCCAATCCGATGCAAGTAATTCTCTGGCTGGGTGGGCAGATCGTAATTTATGACAAGGGAAACCTGTTGCACATCAATACCACGAGCTAAAAGATCAGTAGTAATAAGCACACGAGAAGAGCCCGATCTAAACTCCCTCATAATGATATCCCTAGTGTTCTGGTCCATGTCGCCGTGGGTTGCCGATACTGTGTGATCTCTGCTTCTCATTTTTTCGGTGAGCCAATCTACTTTCCGGCGGGTGTTGACGAAGATCACGCTCTGCGTTATAGCTAGGGTTTCATAGAGGTCGCAGAGGGTCTCGAATTTCCATTCTTCCTTTTCGACATTGACGTAGAACTGCTTTATACCTTCGAGAGTGAGTTCATCACGCTTCACGAGGATTCTCACAGGCTTGTTCATGAACTTGCGGGTGATCTCGAGGGCCTCCGGGGGCATTGTGGCGGAGAAGAGGCCGACCTGGATTTTGGATGGGAGGAGCTGGAAGATGTCGTAGATCTGAAGAGGGAGAGGACGGGATTAAAATGGTACTAAAACGAATTTCCTTTCACGTATTATGTTCAGGATTGCACAAGAGGAAGGAGCGAAATAAGAAGCCAGGGGCAGGAGGAGGTTATTTCATTGTGGAAATAATGATTCGATAGTTTATTGATAGGGTGCATGCAACTTATAGAGAACAGATGTGAGCAAGGCAAATAAGAAACGCTAATTAAAGCAGCCGATCAGGAATTCATAGGTTGCGCAGATACAGATTTTCCAGATCAGGAAAAATGCAAGAGCAATGCACAACACGCTAAAAGAATAAGCTGCTTATTTGTTAAATAGAAGTTTCATCAGATCTAAAGCATAAAGCACCCATAGAGGAAAAAACACCAACCAGTCATGAATACCAGTTAAATGCAATACAAGTACATTATGCACAAGTTCTGCATGAAACAGCAGTATGTACTTCCTTAATAAGTTCCAGCTAAAACTTTTAAGCTAGTCAGCCCCAAATACCACCTACCAAGCTAAACTAAAATCCTCAAGCGTTAAGAATTTCTTGATTCTGTTTGTTACTCAACAGCGCCACAAGCCAGTATTCTAATGTAATTCATTCCGAACCAAAAACATTCACAAGCTTCAGCACTTACCATAATTTGCTTGCAACAAGCCCTAGTTCAAGAATTCGAGGTTAACATATCACGTTTTTAGTAATTTGCACCAAAATAAACCATACAATAAATAGCTTTCAAGTTTCAACCGATACTAACAGTTGCGTTAACACGTAGAGAATGAGAGCAAGAGAGAGAAAGAGAGAGAGAGAACCTGATCCTTGAAACCACGTGAAAGCATTTCATCTGCCTCATCCAACACAAACATTTTAATATGATCGGGGCGGAGGGACTGCCTTCGCAACATGTCAAACACACGTCCTGGTGTTCCCACTACAACGTGGACGCCACTAGCAAGAATGCGTTGATCCTCGCGAACGCTAGTTCCTCCCACACAGGCATGGACTTTTACTCCTAGATAGTCACCAAGTGCTCGCATAACCTTCTCTATCTGCTGTGCCAACTCTCGGGTTGGAGCAAGGACCAAAGCCTGGCATTCCAGCAAGCCATAGTCGAGCTGCTGAAGAATTCCGGAACAGAATGTTGCGGTTTTTCCAGTACCGGATTGTGCCTGTTGAATTACGTCCAGGCCCTTGCAGAATGGGACAATTCCTCTTTGCTGGATTGCCGAAGGCTTTTCAAAACCTGAAAGAAATGACATTTTCAAACAAAGGTATCATAAACTTGCATACCATTACAGCTACAAGAAATAACAGAAAAAGGGCAAATCTTGTGGATACCCCCTTCCACTATGAAGTTTTGGAAATAGGCCGCTCACTTTAGTTTTCACTTTATTTACTTATTTATTTTTTCTAATAATTCGAAACTTCGAGTAATGTGTAGTTTGATATTGAAAAACAAAAGGAAAAAAAACACATCAGATTCCATTCAAACTTCAAAAGTCTCTGTCACTTCATTGACAGAATCTACCGGAAGTTGACAGAATATTCTGTAACTCTTTTAATAATGGAATCTGTTCAAATCAAACAACATGTTAGATTAGGGGCTCAAAGCCTCAAATCCAAAAACTGAATTTCAGGGACCTATAAAAGATGACCTATCTTGGAGGATTTCCGATACATTTTTATAGGAAAAGAAAATGTTGATATACCATATGCATAGATGCCCCTCAAGAGGTTCTCTTGGAGACCCATGGCATCAAAACTGTCATAAACTTCATCATATGATGCAAAGAAATCCTGCCCTTCTTGATTCAGCCTACTCTCCATCAAATAAAGCATAAGAAACATAAGTCCTGATGCCGATAAAAGGAAGAACTACTATCAAGACAAATAGCGATGCCAAGAAGTAAAAGACAGTACAGTTCGTTCATTTTGGCATCGTATTGCCGCGCATCGAATTGAGATCCTTCGGATGCCATTCCAGCCATGTCTGAAAATGCAGAGGTGAAAAATACTGAATAAACAATTTCATTGATCAACAACAGAAAATGCACTATCTTCTGAAACTAACATGCCAGAGTTAAATGACCAGGTAATGTCTTGCCCAAAGAACTCCAAGTGATGGATATGGCTCAATTTCGGCAATAAAGCTCGAATTTGAAGTCTCGACTCGTAATATATAAATTGCACATACTAATTTGAGATTCTAAGCCCTGAAAGCAAAAGCTCCAATTTGGAGCTTCTGCTTCACCTGCGGAAAGAAGCTATTGAAGAGAAACAACTCATAACTTCAGTTAGCTACATGTAATTTCCACAACTAAGAATCTTTATTTTATTTGACAAATTCTTGTCCAAAGACCCCTCTTTTCAGTACGAACCTATTATATATCCTACATGTGTTCCTTTTCCCCGATCATCAAATACCGGGTTTTTCCCTTTCCCTGCTACGGTCTCAATTGCTAGCAGAGCTACCGGACGTCAAATTCCAACAGAAATCCAGGTAACACCAAACAATAATAGATAAAAAGCTGATAAAAATCCAGCAAATACTCGAGTCTCATCAATCCAGTCTCAAGCAAAGCTCACAAATCCTCAGTTAGATCGCAGACACAAAAGAAACTAAGAAAAAAGCAAACAAATCCGTCGATCATAAGCTGAGCTACACACTCCGATCGGCTCAAAACCCTAATCGATAGCAATGATCCGCCGATTATACCTTGCAATTGTCGATGGATCAGCAAATTCGAAGGGATTAGAAGAGCGCGCGTGCGAGATAGAGCGAGAGAGAGAGAGAGAGAGAGAGTGTGTGTGTGTGTGTGTGTGAAGGAGCTCAAAGGCGATGCCTTTTAGCGTGCGAGAGAGTGAGAGGTATAGAGAAAGAGGAAGGAAAGGAAAGGATTTTTTTTTTTTTTTTGGGTGGTGGGGAAGAAGAGAAAAAGAGAAAAATAAAATTTTATAGTAGTGTAATTTTTATTTATTACACTAATTTATTGCGTGTATATAGTCCGCAATTGCAAAGTTAGAAAATTATACTTTCGTTTTAGAAAACTTCAACATTTTAAAAATATATTTTTTTAAATTATTTTGTGTGCTATCATCCCTATAAAGATATTACAAGAAAAGTACAGTAATCACATAATGAATAAGATTAAGTGCATATTTATTTTTGAAACTCGTCACACGATGAAAGAATATATGTCAATGACTTCAACAAATGGTAGAGTTTGCTTGGTAGTGAGGGCCGTCCAACATTATTAGATGAAATAAAATTGGAACAAAAATATGTAGAAAAATAATTTATTAATTTTTAATAAAATCATAAAGAATATATCTTAATCAATTATTATTCTTATTGTAATTTTTTTTATTACATGATGTAATCTCTCCACAATCCCAAATAGAAATATAGTATTTTGTTATAAAATTTTTCATTCTATTTTTTTTCTTATTTATTTCCAACCAAGCAGCATAAAAATCCTAGTTTATTTTAAAAAAAATTATTTGAGTGCAAGGACCAAAATGTTTATAATTTTCCTGGCGGTAAATCTTACACTTGAATATATTCTTTTAAGTGCAATGGGCTGGCTGGCCCACAAGTCATTCAGGCCCATCCTATTTGAAAATAGCTTGGGGTATACACAGCCCATTAAGACCCAATTACATGTTGGGCCCTTTAAAAACAAATAATATGAATGTTCAATCTCACATATATCAGAAATTCGAATCTCTGACCTTTTTAATAGCAGTTTGCTTAATAAACCAGTATACTAAGGGCATGTTTGGTTCACCTATTTTAGACTATGGAATCGGAATGGGATTCATTGATTCCAATGATTGTTGTTTGTTTTAAAGGAATCGGATTTCAACTCCCATTCCACTTTGGAATGGGAATGACTAAATCTATTGATGGTCCAATCCGGCCTTGAATACCGGATTGGCCCATTCCCAAGTAAACTACTAAAAATTCTCTTCCACCAACACCTCCCCTCCTCTCCCTTTATCACTTCCCTCTCTCTTAATCAAAACACCCTCTAGAAAATTCTAGATTTTCATTCCGATACCCATTCCATTAATGAACCAAACGTCTTGAGATGATTCGTCATTCCATTTTCCATTCCAAAGCAATCCAATTTCATTTCCCATTCCTATTCCAATCGCGAACCAAACATGCCCTAAGCGGTGGCTCTTAGTGATACGAACAATTTTAAGTTAGACTCGTCCCGTCTCGACTTCTAGGCTCTAGTGCAATTCAATAGTCGGGCGGCAAAACCTTGTGGTGGTGGAGTGCAAAGACGAACTTATGTTGCATATGTTGTAGCTCGCCAAACTCGAAGTTTTACCGCAAAAGTTGGAGTAAACAGGTGTTTTAAACTCAAAACTATCATGTTATATTATTTCTGCCTCAGTTGTTTATGTTTAAAGTAAGTTACTGATCTCAATTATGAACCTGCACCTGTATATCTCCATGATTTGCGCCCATTTCCACGCGCAATGGAAAGAAAAGGGAAAAGAGAAATATTGTATGTGATGCTGCGCAACATGGGGAGTCATGATGATCGTGACAATGTGTCGGAACGAGGAATACAAAGAATGGCCAGCTCAAAAGGCTCTCCTATCTATGGCCCATCCCAATAGCATGTATAACGTGAAACATACATTTTTTACTCTTTAAGTTCTCACCTCTCTCTCTCTCTCTCTCTCTCTCTCTCTCTCTCTCTCTCTCTCTCGTAGTACACCATGAAGAGTTTTTTTACATTATAGTAGTTTTAACTCAATAACTTCCTAGTTATAATTAAATAGTTCTATGCCAATTTTCTTTTGTTTTGTTTTTTGTTTTTGGTTTGTCGCCCATAGGCCTCTTGATTTTAAGAACTTAAATACTACGACTTTGTCAAGGAGCTTCTCAACAAGATCTTATTGAGACTATTTAGTAAGTTTTATAAGTCATCTTGCATTCAAATTTTCAAATTCAAATTTTCAAACTCAGTTCCAAGATAAGAAATTGTTACCCAAATCTCAATACCATATATAAGTGGGGAACTGAGGGAAAAAACAAAATATTTTCTAACAAACAAGAATAAAATACATCTCCTTTAAACATTTTCCGTTGAAGGGCACACAAATTGAGTACGAGTTTGCATGGTATATATATAGTATTTTTCGTGAAAAATTAAGGTAACATATTACCTGCTTTGTTTATTATTTATTATTATATTTAATAGTGTTTTTGCATCTTTTGGGACGCGAGTTGTCTCAACTTTGTAGCTCAATTTATTTTTTTAATAAACGAAACAATTAAAACATGCTATCTTTCTCTCAAAAATAAGATTGCATGGTATGTAAATAAGCGGACGTACAAAATAGAGTGTAGCAGAGCTACTTTAAACTATTTTTAGCAAAGGAATTTGCTTTTGCAGGGTGACTCCAGAAGCTTACAAAAGTAACAATCCAAATAAATATTGGACACATGATCAGGTCAGAGCAAAGATAAGGACATTTTAGCTGTTTGAGACTAGTACTGCAGTGTCCAATTACTTTGCCCACTCAATCCACAACGTATCAAATTAAGTGGAACTATTGCTGCTGCAGAAAAGACTACATACATTCTCGTGTTTGGCCCTTTGATTGCCAACGGGGGATTACAAAGACAACAAAGTGCATGTCAAAATAATTTATTCAATAATAATTTATATATTATGAAGATTTTTTTTTCTGATCGTTAGCAAAGAGGAGTCTGATTTTAACTCTTTCAAAAGTTTTGACAATAATAATTTAAAAAGATTGCGTATTTTACCTGTAAGATAATCGTATTACTCATCTAACAAATAGTACAAAAATTTTAAATAAAGTAAAAGAAACTAAATAAGATGTTTATATATTTAGAAGTCCTGGTGAAAAAGAAAGTTACAGCCACACACACAAAAGAAGATTTACTGCAACTGCAGATGACAAGATAATTTGCGTGACAGGGCATATATACTTTTCTTTTCTCTCTCAAGAGTCTATAGCTAATGAGAGGAGAGTATTGACTCAGTTTCAAATGTGTACCTGGTGGGTGGCTTGCACTAGTGACCTTTCTAATGTTAGAAACCATATATTCTCTATATTGTACGTATATGTCGACTAAAATTAAAATGGCTAAAAAGGCTAAAATAAATATGATGCTATAAACAGGCACGTAGTACAGGAACCAACCAAGTGGCGGACACATCTGACCCTGCACCACTAGCCTTATGTAAGGATGTTTCATTAAAGGAAATTTATATGCAAAAGTAAGTGTGAATATGGGACTTTTAAGAGAAATTTTTTCGACATTTCTATGGAATTAATTGACTCTTGCGGTAGTGGGCATATATTGACAATTATGAAGTCAAAGAAGTGTACGTGTAATGAATGCTTTACATAAAAATTTGGTTTTTAATGTAAATATCCAAGTCCCTGCAATAATTAAGATCTTGCATATATAATAACCATCAATCATGTAACCAAACTTAGTGTTAATAGTAGACATTATGATATGCTACAGCAGAAAACATGCATGCTCCAGTGTTTGAAAACATCACGGCCATTATAAATTAAGTTCTAGATCGATCTATACTACGTACATTCCAAAGTATAATACCTCTTTGTCTCCATGCTGCTTCCTATGGAAAGCCAAGTTAATGCATCAATGAATAGTCTCACACCGGATTATTTAAGAAGCTTCGTGCGCTTTGGTAACAACTAGCATTCACATGTGTAAACGTTTGAAGTAGTTCATGGCTTGTACCCTTCTATGCTCGCTACGGAAAATGTGTGTCATCTTTAATTTGATGCTCGACAAATGACAGGGCACGGAATATATGCGCGCACCATCCACGCACACGTACACACCAACACCATAACCTCTGTTTTGACGAACACTATGTTTAATGTTTAAAAAGTTTGTAAAACATATATAGAGAGAGAAAGATGTATTGAAACATTATTAATAGTATGATACTATCTATTTTGTGACCATTAGATGTCTAGGGTTGAGTTGCTGGTTGGTGTAACAATAATAATCCAATAGTAAAAAAGCAGATAATATATATTATTAATAGTATTCTACTGAACTCTCTCTCTTTTTGTATATATGTATTTTTTTTTAAGCACTAGAAACTAAATTTTCTATTAGTCTATTCATAGTTTTCCAATTGATTCGAGAGGAACAATGTGATCTTCGTAAACAGAAGCTCAGATCCATCTCAAGTTCTACAGGATATTCGCAGACTCAGTGGGCCTATGGACTGATTACTGTCATTAAACCGCAGCTCCTGCTTTTCCTTCTTTCCAATTTTCTTACTCTCCCCATTTTCTCTTTCTCTACTTTCTATCTTGTTTTATTGCTTGTTGAACTTTACTCTAAGAAGTCATTGTTGTCCTACTTTTATTACTAAGTCCATTAATCTTAATAAATGAAGCAGGTAACTTACTAATTTTTTTTATAAAAAAAGGAAATAAAAAAAAAAATCCCAACTCGGGCCAATAACCCTCAAATCTCTGTCCAAGTACTTTACCATTAGAATACCAAGAATTTCAAGCAATGGGTGAGCCAAAGAAACTTCCCCTCCTATAAATACTCACCACATCACCCACATCTTCCTACCAACCCCATTCCTCTCTCTCTCTCTCTCTCTCTCTCTCTCTCTCTCATTCTTGCTATCACACTGATCTAGAACCCTTGTCCCTCTCAGATATTGATCACTACACATTAAGCACTAGCAATAGCTAATACATAACCACATCGTCACGATGAACATGATGATGATGATGATGATGCGTAATGATCTACTAGTATTCATTTGTTCCGCTATGGTGCTTCTTTTTGTTGTGGCAGCATCATCGAACAGTACGATGGCGAAAACGCAAAGAACTCTTTTCTTCAAATGGGAGGTGGGCTACGTGTTCTGGTCCCCGGACTGCGCGGAGGGGCTCGTCATCGGCATCAACGGGCGGTTCCCCGGCCCCACCATTCGAGCCAAGGCCGGCGACACCGTCGTCGTTGAGCTTAAGAACGCGTTGCCCACTGAAGGAGTCGTCATCCATTGGCACGGTATTAGACAGGTATATATATATATATATATATATATATAGTCCGGCTGGGATGCTTCTTATAGTACAAAATATTTAGTACTATCAAATTTTCTACCATTAGATCACCCCATTTGATCGATCAATTCCATTCCTTATATCATGTTATTCTAACAATCACCTACTAGACCCTAGAGGATCACTATCATCTTAGCCCTACATATTTTTATCGAAAGATTGAAAATTTGATAGGACTAGGTGTTTTGTGTTATTAGAAGTATTTCAATTTCTCTCTCTCTATATATATAATCTTTTTTTTTTTTATTTTTGTTTTTATTTTGATAAATTTTTATTTATTTATTTAGTATGAACTATGAAGAAGACGGAGAGGTAAAGTCTTTTTGCTGTTGTAGATTTCTTAACTTCCCCACCAACTCCAGCATTTGTCTCACTCTGCCCTTTCTCAATAGTGTAGGCTTAATTTATAGTATACGTTTGCATGTCCATCGTGAACAAATATATCATAGGCACGTAGCTTTCAGATTCGAGCGCTGCATGTAATGGACGGTAAACTCAAAGTTCTTATCATTAAAGATAAAATTCCTATAGATTTTTACCTCATGTTACAGAAATATGGTTCAGTGCCTATATATGTAACTAGCCTAGCCTAACATTTAATTTGATATATATATATATATATATTTTTTCAACAAAAAGAACTTAAGAAGCTTTGTCAAGTATGTAATATGCTAATGGTAATTTATGATCATAATTAAGCTTAGACGTAGGTTAACCATACTGTAGCTTATAGCTAATAATATAATAACTATAGTACTATAGCAATATCATTTGCTACAGAATTTTCAAACCGTATCAGTTGGTATGAGAGCCGAAAGATCCTTTTATCAGTAAATTCACGACTGTACGTACTAATGCATGATGTACGTGGCTGCAGATCGGAACGCCGTGGGCCGACGGGACCGCATCGATCTCTCAATGCGCCATCAACCCTGACGAGACCTTCGTCTACAGGTTTCAAGTTGACAAGGTAACGTGAATCTCATTTTTAATATTGATCACCAAGTTTAACTTACACGGATAAGTAATTAAACTAACGCACTACGCGTACGCATCTTTTTTGATTTGGCAAATTATTCTAAATTCTACTGTATTTTGAGGCGAGTATCTACCTTTTAAAAGTTTAAAATATATTAGCTGATTTCGTACTATATTTAATTAGTTAACTATACGTCTTCATCAAAACTTGACAATATTTTTTAGTTTTTTAAAGTAAACTAACAACTTGTAACCTAACAGAATATAATGTTATTTGACAAAATATTTTATAATTAATTGAATGAAACTACTAAATCCAGAAAAAAAAAAGTTAGCTAAAAACATCTCTCTTTTTTTTATATAAAGTTAATATAAAGATCTATTAAATATAGTTCTGAGCTATTTTTTATGAAATAGATCTTTTGAACAACGAGGTCAATATATGTTTCTAAGTCTGACTATGGTGTTCAAAAGCACTACTCACGTGGTGCCGCCTATTTTTTAACTTTTTGATCAAACTTTTGATCATTAGTTCTTGGATTAATGTTATTCTTTTAGAGGGATCACTATCGTTTCATCCTTATAATCGTTGATCTAAGAGTTAAAAAATAGAAAGCATTAACTCTTTTATACTTCCGAAAGTATAATAACTCTACATAATATTTCTTACCAACACAATTCGTTTATCCAGGCCCCCTAAAAAAAACATTCTTATTTATTATTTTAATCTTAATAAGATATTATTAGGTTAGTAATAAATATTAGATTTGGAAAAAAAAAAAAAAAAACGCAGGCGGGCACGTACTTCTACCACGGGCATTATGGGATGCAGAGAGCTGCAGGATTGTATGGGTCGCTGATTGTGGACGTGGCAGAAGGCGAGGAGGAGCCCTTCCACTACGAGGGGGAGCTCAACCTGCTGTTAAGCGACTGGTATCATCAGAACGTCTACGCGCAGATGGCTGGCCTCTCCTCCAATCCCTTCCGTTGGATCGGCGAGCCCCAGGTGAGAGAGAATCAGACGGCCCAGCCGCCGTTTCTCCTTCTAGGGTTTAGTACTGTTTGATGAAGAAGTGTACGTTTCTTTTATGCCGTAGCGAAGCTGCCGACTAACTTTTCTGTCTGTCAAACACTCTACTAAATTTATTGTTGCATACAGTTTAAGCGAAAGATCAGTGATCTTTTCTTGAGCTAAGTCGTTACATTTGATGGTATAACTCAAATCAAAATAATTAAAAACTAAGACTTAACAGAAAAAAAAAAAAAAGGAAAAACCGAGGGATCAAGAAAGGCTGTAGTTGACGGGGTCTGCGAACTTTTCACTTTTATGTCAAAGTTTTAAGCGTAGAAAAATATGTTTAATTCCACGCTAAGTTTCACCAAACTTTCGAATAATGGAAAGTTGAAAAGAATAGATGCTCTTCTGTAGCTGCGACGCACTAAGAGAGAACCATGATGAGCACCTACTTAAATGGAGCAGGAAAAAAAAAAAATAGGGACAAGAGAAAGTTGAGTCCACCTTTTCCGTATCTATTCACTCATGCATGAACCTTATTTAATTACACTCCAAAAAAGAGTCAATAATGTCTAAGAACAATATCGTTGATCATAATTCACCTTTGTTTGTTGCTCAAGTATTATATATTGGCTCCGCCTTTGGAGTGTATTGATTCATTGTGCACAAATTCTGTTGCAGACACTGCTGATCAATGGAAGAGGGCAGTACAATTGTTCGATAGCAGAACAGACTATCAGGGGTCGCGGGACGTGCGAGATAACGGGCAGTCAGTGCGAGCCAGTAGTGCTGCAAGTGCAGCCAAACAAGACCTACAGGATTAGGATTGCGAGCACCACCTCGCTGTCTTCCCTCAACTTGGCTATTGGGGTGAGCAAAGGACAAGAAAAACCTAAATCGCTTATTCGACATGCGATGAACTGATTTGTTTAGGTTTGCACTCCACAAAGAAGAGACACATCACATGCTGTTTAATCAGAATCGTAGAACCTTTTCGCCTTTTCTGGCAAAAGTTAGTTGCAGCATCAGTGCATCCACCGACGCCAAGATTGGTCGTACGATGATTACTGAAATAGTTTCTCTACTTCGAAAAGCAATATCCGGGAAGCTTAAAATAGCTTTAGAAGTCAAAAAGCTGAAATTCACTTTGGAGACGTGAAATGGTGGTCCCAACTTTCTTTTCTTTATGCTAATACTAATTAAGATCACGCAAAAGTAATTATCTTAGAGATACATGTATGGAATACAAATTAAATAGCACAGATATTCTTGCTGAATATGATGTTATCCCAAATTAGGTTATACTCACCCCACCTAAACACACTATTCCAGAAACTGCTTACTTAGCCATCCAAGTTCCTAGTTTGGTTCGAGTATTTCGGATGAAATAGAAATCTAGCTCACTACATGTTAAGAAACTGATGAAATTTTATGACTAGTACTACTTTCGTAATTGAAACATACGGGGAAAGTGCAATAGTGATTTCTGTAACTTAGCCTGTTTGCTATGCTAGTGATTTACACTTGTTGCACGAAAACTTTATTCTTTTATTTCAATTTAATAGCAAAAATTTGATGTGCGTTTTGCAGAATCACAAGATGACGGTCGTGGAAGCAGATGGAAACTACGTAAAACCATTCGTGGTAAATGACATGGACATCTACTCGGGCGACAGCTACTCTGTCCTCATTACTACTAACCAAAACCTGTCGTCGAACTACTGGATCTCTGCCGGTGTCAGGGGTCGGTATCCTAAAACCCAGCCAGCTCTCGCCCTCTTGAACTACCTTCCCAATTCCGCGACAAATTTACCAAAAACTGCGCCCCCCGCGACACCAGCATGGAATGACTACACCCACAGCAAATCCTTCACCTACAAAATCGTAGCCAAAGAAGGCGCTCCGACGCCTCCCGTAAACAGTAAGAGGCAAATTGCCCTTCTGAACACTCAAAACAGGATTAATGGTTGCATCAAGTGGTCAATTAACAATATCTCCTTAGTCCTACCACCAACCCCCTATCTTGGATCAATGAGGTATGGTTTAAAAGGCGCATTTGACGCAACTAAGCCGCCCGAGAAGTTTGCAAGGGACTATGATGTGATGAGGCCTCCGATAAACCCGAACACAACACAAGGAAGCAATGTATACAAGCTCGAGCTCAACACCACGGTCGATGTGATTCTTCAGAATGCCAATGCACTGGCCGACAACGTCAGCGAGATACACCCGTGGCACCTGCACGGGCACGATTTCTGGGTGTTGGGCTACGGAGAAGGAAGGTTTAGAAAGAAAGATATGGCGAAGTTTAACTTGAAAAATCCGCCGCTGAGGAACACAGTGGTGGTATTTCCCTACGGATGGACGGCTATCAGATTCGTGGCGAATAATCCCGGTGTCTGGGCATTCCACTGCCATATAGAGCCACATCTGCATATGGGTATGGGTGTAGTGTTCGCCGAAGGTGTCGAATTTGTAAAGCAGATACCGAGAGAAGCACTGGCATGTGGGATGACCGGTAAGATGTTAATGAACAACCACCCCTGATTGCTCAAGTAGTACTTGTAGTCTGCCTATTCTTCTGAATTCTATAGTCTGAGGATGTGATGTTGCTTTTGTACTGATTTAGATGTAAGAAACCACTATGTATGGATGATTTTTGATCATGTGAGAATTACCACTATCTAGCACTCCTGGTTATGTGTTTACGTTTTGATTACAGCATTTTCCAAGAAGCAAATAAAGAGTAAAAGCACTAGGAGTAAGTGTACCCTTATCAAGTAAATGTCCTATAATTAGAATATCACAAAAAAAGAGGACATGTAAATATCATAAAAGTAGACGAATTTTGGAGAGCCAACCCCCACAATAGTGCATTTTGTAGAACAATTGGAAGATAACAAACCAAGAACCAACAATTTTAAGCAAACAGAACGCATGCAATTACGAAGTTCGGGGACTAGTTTTATAATTTATGCTTATGAATAATGTGTGTTTAATTTAACAAACAGACCTTGAGAGAGAGGGAGAGAGAATATTATTTATTTATTTATATATTTATTTATTTCGAATGTAAAGTGGAAAAGTTTCAATGCTTACCTAGCGTCCACACGCGGTTGAATAGAGAGACAGAGAGGTCCTCCTAAACTCTTCTGTTTGGCACAACATGAAAATTGAATTGATTAATTCTCATTTCAAGGACTTAAAGTGAAATTGAAATTGGTAAATTGTTTTATTTGGAAAGTCATGTAATTAAATTGACCTTACTTTATTAGTCTTCCAAATTGTAACTTCAGTTACATAACACATTTATAGGAAGTGAAGAACTAGAAAAGGTGAGAGAGGTGATTGGCAATTTTAACATCTTTGGTTGCCAAGATGGCAATGTCAGATTTCACATACATTTTCTTTCGACCTCTGTTGATGAGAAATATATATATATATATACAAAATTAGCACGTATCTCCATACAACCATTACCTAAAGATCCGCGGTTGCATTACGAAGCGGCTTCTTATCCCTTTCACATCCTCACCCCTTCACATACGACCTGCTTTATTGCAGAAAACAAAGAGGGAAAAGATAGAAAATAGGGTACCGAGCTAATCAACGTGAAAACATCAAGGTTGTAACATGCATCAAAACTATGAACTGTAGAAGAAAACCTTTAATTTCAAACGTGTGTGCATCCACCGAAGTGTCTAATAATCTCCGAGTCCCTTATAAAAGGAAATAAATCTAACATTGTTCAGTGTTGTACAAATATCATTGAGAAGAAGAGAGAAAATAAAACAAGTACTACATTCTATGGCGGCTGAACAAAACAATTAAACGTCCCTGTTTTTGATCTGCAAGTTCAAGATAAGGGTTCATCCCTGTCTCAATTCTTTGAATCACCGTTCAAGTGCGACTCCGTCCCTAGTGTCTGAATTCTTAATGAGAGAACATACATAAAGGCTCTCTTCTGCTCTATAGTCTCATTAATCTATTTTCACGGATGAATATATTTTCCGGACGAACCAGAAACAGGCATGGAAGCCGATGGTCCCCGTGAGTACGAAGAAAGCATAAGACGCGATCAACATGTACCCAAAGTATAGAACACCCGAGACGAACTTCGTGATATCCAACTTGGTGAAGAAATAGAATGCTGAATATGCAAAAAGATATAAAGAGGAAGAGCCAGCGGTCAAGTACGCCCTCCACCACCAATTGTAGTCCTCACTACACAGCTGGAAGTAGCAAAGCACGATCGCGATTTCCGCGCAAGTTATGAGTAGGATGATGAATACGATGAAGAGAAAGCCGAAGATGTAGTAGAATTGGTTCAGCCAGATGGAAGTGAGAATAAAGAATAGCTCAATAAAGACAGCACCGAATGGTAAAATACCGCCGATCAGAATAGAGAAAGCCGGATGCATGTACCATCCCACCTCAGGGATTTGCCTAGGAATCTTGTTGGTTTTTACAGGGTCCTCAATAACCGGCTTCTTGAACCCTAGGTAACTGCCAAGAAAGACTAAAGGAACTGAAATGCCAAACCAAAGGAGAACCAAAGCGAACATGGTCCCAAAAGGAACTGCTCCAGATGACTTTTCCCCCCAGATCAATGCATTCAGGAAGAAGAAGATGGCGAAGACTATACCAGGGAACATAAACGCAGTTTTTAGGGTTATCTTCTTCCACTCTGTGCCTTTGAACATTTTATAGAGGCGGGATGAGGAATATCCTGCGAATAGACCCATAAAAACCCATAATAGGACCAAAGCAGTCATAAGGGCCCCGCGGTTGGAGGGGGATAGAAACCCTAGCAGGGCGAATATCATTGTGACAAGTGTCATCCCAAAAAACTGAACTCCAGTTCCCACGTAGACGCAGAGTAGGCCGGAGTGGATAGGAGGGCGGAATACGTCACCGTGAACAAGTTTCCATCCAGTTTCTTCCTGGGCTTCGTCCTGATTATCTAGCTGGTTATAGTTTGCTATGTCCCTGTAGAGTGTTCTTAACATGATCATCGCCACCATGCCAGAGAGAAAGAGGACAATCACTAGAGAGTTGATGATCGAAAACCAGTGAATTTGCTCATCATTCATGAGAAGGTAAGTGTCCCAGCGAGATGCCCATCTGATGTCACTAGGCTGAGATATGAGCAAAACAGAAGAGGATGTGAGAATCCAAAGGTGGTTTTGCAAAAATGACCAATCTAATTTCCTGATTTTGCAGTTTGGGCCCTTCTTTCATCCTTGCAACTTTGGGCCGAAATATTTTTATTTATAGACTGAAATTTTATCTGGCTTCCTTTCAATGAATCCCTCCATTATTTATTCAAAGCTTGTTTGGCTGTTTGGCCTTTTTGCAGGGTGTAGTACTACTAGCTGTAGTACTACTAGGAGAAGCACTCTATTAAAGCACCACATTAAAATTCCTCACACAGCTTCTCTTTATAGCAGAAGAAGCAGCTTCAGATTTGAGCTTCTACTTTTTCAGCAAAGAATCTCATTTCGGCTTCCTGTTTTAGTAGAAGGTCCTGACATTTTAATTTGTAAAATGCTCTACTGGAAGCAGCTGTAGTTGAGAGCAAAAAAAATTGACGGGCTGCTTGTAGCAAAAAGGCAACAAACAGATGCAGGGCCAGTAGGCACTTAGGTAGTAGGTAGGACCTTCCAGCCCAGGAAAGACCCTTTTGGTCCAAAATCACTAGAGTGAAAGAAGCAAATAGAAGTTGCAAAATTAAGAAAGAAGTGTACTTTCTATTCAAATGGCTGAATGCAAAATAGAAATGAAGACGAACTAAAAAGAATAAGAATGTACCTGGAAAGAAACATCATATGTGAATACAATGTAAGCATCTGCAGCTACTTCCTGGGGAGTTTGGCCGCCTGGAGTTATCTGAGCATTGCATGTTGACAATTTAGGGTTTTTATCGTCCCATTCACTGTATTTATGCTTTACACTGTATATAGAACAGCAGTTGTTAACAAGAGAACTAAATTAAAGAAAGCAAAAATGCTATTCTTCATGAAGATACATTATTTGAGTAGCAAATTAAAATGGACACTATGCCCGATAATTTGGTATCAACGCATTAAGACTGCAATGGAACAATTATCAGCTTCAACTGTGTAATCTTATAAAGAAACCTATTTATATCTTAATACGCTCTGATAATTGTAAGCAAAGATGAACTTTTATTGAGCACCAAAGGCAACCAACATACATAAAATTATCGTCTGAAACAGAGTATTAGAAAATTCATTTGATTAAGGTTCTGTTCGATATTTGGAAAGAAAGATATCAGTTTGAACCAGTTCCTTATTATCCTTTCAGAAAACAGTTAGTTTAGTCCATTTTCTGTACTGCATAATTTTGACCTCGGACTTTGATTTGACTAGATTCCCATCCAATGCCGGCAGAACACAATATATAATAAGATTAAAAAAAACATCATAATTAACTAAATCTGTAAGGCCACAATGAAGAAGCACACAAGTCTCCTCAGATAATTTTCAAAATGCACGATTCCTAAAGGTACTACAAATACTGGCTATAAAATTCTATTCTTGCCTTCCAAGCTCCATCGCTTCCTCTGCTATGTTGTTAGTAGGGTTAGAATAATTTGTATTAGAGCTGCCCAATAGATTGTTGTTCCTCAAGAGGACTGAAATCCAGCAACTTAACCATAAATATGCTAGCACTGTTTATGACAAGAAAATAACACAAAGGAAGAACACAAATGGAAAAAGAAAAGATATCCACCTGCTTGGAATCACCTCAAAACCAACAATACGAGCATCCTCAGCCTCTTGGTCTTCATGGTACATGACTTTGAAACTTAAGTGATTGTCTATGTAATACTTGTCATCCTTGTCCTGGATGCATTGTAGTTAACGAAAATCAACCAACAAAGGAACTTGCCATAAAGAGTTTGACAATTGCTACTCAAAACAGAGTGCTAGGTTACCTTATAACCAACTGCGAAACCATGTTCATAGCTTAATGCATCGCTTCCATCTCTTCTTTGCCTAGGAACTGCAACAGGAAGATTATCCAAGATCCTAAAAAGTGTAAAATATCAAAAGCATCGTTAACACGAAAAAGATAGTGATCACAAAAGTAAGTGAAAAAGAAAAAACTGGACATTATAAGGATGAGGATATAACAATAAACTAGACAATTTTACCCCAAATAAAAAAAAAATCTATCTTGTACTGTGAATAATTGGTAGGAAAGACACACAAACTAACAACTTACATGTTGACTCGGTATTCATCATCTATCTTTTCTTTGAAGTTCTTCACAGCTTGCTGAGTAAGCTTGGTGCGACAAGCTACTTTGCAACTCTCATCCCTTCCCATTTCGAACTGTGTCGAATCATACATGCCAAGTACAGTTAACCAACCAAACAAAATACTAATCCTTATAACTGATCTTCTCACTACTATTTAACAAAAAGGTGAATTAGTAATTTAATAAAATGAAAAATTGAAGATTACTCACTGCATAGATAGAGTTCTCAATTCGATCGCCACGAAGGACCTCCCCCAAGTTCTCAGCACTGTTCACAATCTTGGGAGGCTTGCAATAGTCCAAGAAATAGTAGTCATAAGGAAGTTGCGTCTTTGTAGATGAAAGCTTGTTCACTTTCACTTGAAGTTCATCATCCTGCAAAAAGGTGGAGAATGATCATCTAACGGCATAATCAATGGAATTAAAAAAACAATTTGTCTGACAACCAAAAAAAAAATTTCTTTCACAAATTCTTTCTGTGGAGAACAAAGAGCATAAAACAATCTCAAAGAAGATAAACAAACAGATATAAACTGGCAAATATAAACTGGCATGGGAAACTGGCGACCATTTTATGGGCAATTCAGCAATATGCAGTCACAAAATATTAACATATACAATGAAGATGAAGAACACATAATCTTGCCCAGTAAATATTTCCAGATCTTCAAGATAAAGGTAAATGTTATTCAGCAGATTATGTAGAAAGTAAAATGATTAAGCATGATTAAATAACCATCAATCTTTTGACTTCCTCTCTATACCAACAGATAGCTACTTTATCTTGGAACTTGACCAAGTTAAAACATCTTCAAACAGCCTAGCCTACAACTTAAATCATCTGAAAGCTCCCAAGACAATAAACTAACTTATTAATTCGATCTAGACACATCCTTGCCAAATTTAAACCCAATTTACCTGCTACTTGAAGTTGACAGCATTCGCTATTTGCTTTGGCAGCTTTTTTCTCGGTTCAAAATGCTTAACCCAACTTTCCATTAAAGCAATCCCCATATAAATTGAATAATTTCTGCCCAGAAATGAGATCGTCCAAACCACCTCAAGAGATTCCCAATGCCTCACTCGACAACTACTATTACGCAATTACACCTGACTCAATCTCATTCTGTACCACAGCCCAATTAAGCTCCGCTTCAGTTATTCTATCCAAATAAATACTATTATCTGTTCTGATCCACAAAATTGAATTCTCAACTATTCACTCTTTCCCATTAAAACAAACTGCTGATCAGTTGAGAGATTCACATAGTAAATAGAATCGTGAGGGGATCAAGCTATTTTTGAGCAAACGCCCTTCTAAGTACAAAAATTTAGTACAAGATTTTTAAGAACATTTCTGGAATCGACATTAAACACATTCCGTAATTACACCAGCTAAACTTACATTACATGAACTATCTCCTTCAACAGACCTACAATTCCAACGATCCGTAAAATAACTCAAACAAAAGTAGGAAGAACCGCGACACAAATCTACGTCGTCCTAGGTCAATCCAGTGAGATGAACTAGAAGAAGAGCATAAGAAACCATTATCGCAAACGAAAGATCGAATCAAAAACTGAAACACTAGTTAGATAAACTACGACCCGCGATCGAACTCGAGAAAGATGATCTCACCTTCTGGAAATCGCGCGGGGCGACGCCGGGGAGGTAGAAGGCGTCGGCGGGAGACATGGCGAGAGGCCATGAGAGGAGGAGAAGGAGGAGCGCCGCCGCCGCCACTTCGCCGGAGCTCCCCATGCGATCGGTGAGAGAGAGAGAGAGAGAGAGAGAGAGAGAGAGGAGACCCAAAGAGCGATGTGATATATAGACGACGAGCTCGGAGAGGAGAGGGTGCACAAAACAAGAGGAGACGACGACGACTCAGTACAAATTTCTACGGTTTTTTTTTTTTGACTGGATTTTAAGTTTAGGTGTATAAATAATCTGTGGGTGAAAATGTTCGGAGACCCTCTCAACTATAGGCTATTTTGACAATGGTCCATTAATTTTATTTTTTCTATTGATAGGCCTCAACTTCTTTTTTATTTTTTTGTTTTTTGTTAAATTCATTATATTTTTTCTAGTTTATTAAAAACATTAATACGATAGAATTACTGAAAAAAGTAAATTAAACTAAGCTCGTATAAATTTGAAAAAGTAAAAATTAAAAAAATATATTATTCATATAAAAAATACATCCAAGCCATTGGGAAGTAGACTATAGCCGTGGGAGCCTTCTGTAGTTTCATTTATTTTTATCTACTCTATTTGATGTAACGATTTAGAAAAGTAGAAGACTAAAGATTCAAAAACTGAGAAACTATTTATTAAGTTTTAAGAATGTTGTAAGTTGATAACATGGGAAAGGTGTTATTTACAAGTGAAGCGTGATCGGTGTATTTTAGTTTCTATTCATCTTTTTCACAACATTAAAACTTTAAATTTCTATTTCCTACTATGATTTTTTTTTTTTTTTTGAAACCAATCAAAAGAGCCAAAAAAAAAAAGGAAAAAAAAGAGTCAATTTATGCTACAACTACACGACGTGCCTTCATCAATTTATGCACTGAGCAATTGCTTTCAATTATTGTATCGGTGGGTAAACATGCTAGATGCAGTTGTAAGTACTTTAAAACACATAATAATATACAAAAAGTTTAGGTACTTCAGCACGTTACCATTTATTACTGGGAAATATATTATGTGCTCTATGGTCTCTCAAACAGAATATTTTAACTTATCTCGTTATGTTCTATATATATATATATATATATATATATATATATATATATATATATATATAGTTCGGTTACTATACTTTTATAAGCATAGATTCCTTTGTACTCATTATTTTTCGACCGTTAGATCTATTTCTTTAACTATTTTTACTCGTTAGATCATACTATTCAACCAACCACCGACTCAACCCTAGAGGACCATTATCATCCTAACCGCACATCGTTTCATTCAACGGTCGAAAATTTATAAATACAAAAAAATCTATACTCATAAGAGTATAATAGCTCTAGCCTATATATATATATATATATATATATATATATATATATATATATATATATATATATATATATTATTCCTGTTTATGATTGAGCGAGCGATAGACCAAAGCAAATGTCCGGTTCAATCGACTCAGATAAGCAGTTGATCTTGAATTGGAGGAAGTGATCCGTCATCGATGTCGTCTTTACAACAATTGCTAAACTTCTACTTTAGAGCATTTTTACTCCATCATTATATAATTCAAAAAGTTATACTTAGTTACCTAACAATTTTATTTTGTTTTACCACAAACGCTTGCTATTAAAAAAAAAAAAATAGTAAATTAATAATTTTTATAAACCACAAAATAATAAAATACAAATCATATAGAATAGTAAGATACTATACTATATAATAATGCCTTATGACTTCCAAAGAAAATAAAAATTTAAAACATAAGATAGTAAAGTAAAACTATGCCGAATCCCAAGAGGGCAAAGTGAAATTTACACAAGTTTTAAGTCAATAAAAATGGAAATAAAATGGAAGGTAGATTAACTATTGGCTTACATAAGGCATGGCGGACATAGTCCAGGCAATAATACCTACGAAATACAGCTATTAAGGGCCTAAATATTCCTCATGTTCTTCATCTACAGAGACCTAATATTAAAGCATCAACAAGTACAATTTGTTAGAAAGATTGAACATAAATGAATAATAGCAAACCCTTCTCAAATGCACAGAGAATACCCAGAAAAAGAAAACAGCGCAGGCATCGATCTTATAACTCAGATAAGCAGTTTTTTTTAACTTGGCCGGAAAATACAGGAATTTCTGAAAATAGAGAAAGGAGTTGATTTATAACAAAGCAAATTGTGGAAATGCCACAATAAAGTAAAGAGGGGCAGATTCCACAATATAACTTAATATGGAACTACATAACGGTGTTTTATCTTTTGCTTCTTCAAGGTGCAGAGTCAAGCAGCAGCAACCTTTCTTCCATCTTCAATGAAGAAAATTGCCGATTCAGGCACCTGATAAATGCCAAGCAGCAAAATCATCATATTAGTTTCATCCTTTGTATATCATAATTAAGATATGGGGCACTGTAAGGCCAATAACAATCTATTTTCGCTTCGGTTATCAGATCTGTTTCTGAGCAGTTCTAATGAAACATCCGACTAATTAGTCACTACTTAGTACACATTATCATATCCCATGAGGCATTATAATCAATATAAAAATTTCTAGCAGCAATAGAAGTTAAGGTCCTTTTCATTCCTCATTGATGGTTTATCGCAATACTTCTTAAGGCAATGACTTATCTTCTAAAGGTGGCATAAGATCAAATTATAAGTATATGACATAGATTCAAAATTAATGGTAGAGAAAGATTACATCTGGCCATGTCTCAGTTAGGAACTCCACAATATCATATGCTATGTCTCCTTGAACATCAATTTGCTCTTTGTCAGTTGGGCCCTGAAACCAGTTATCAACAGGTGTTATTAATTAGTGCATGCATAAACACCCAAGGAGTCCGTAAATATATTAGAAATGATAGCGCACCTTAACAACAGAAGCCCCAGTAGCAAACTTCTTTCCAAGCTTCTTAGAAGCATCACTAAGTTTAACGCCTATAACATCATGCAAAGATACACAAATAATCAAACATTTAACTTTTCAATAACTTGGTTTTATAAATATTCTTGAAGAGGAAAGGGGAACTAAGGTTTCTCTATTTAATACGCACCAAATAACTCAAGGCCTTTTACAACAGTAACACATTTGCGCTTGTTTCGGACAATCTTCTCAATCACAACTTCTTGCTTTTCCTGAAAGAGAAGGTACCCATGAATGTTTAAATGATGTCATAAAGCATTCTGATATGTGGTCCAGAATAATGATTTATGCAGTCCATTAACAAAAAGTTAGAGAAAGTTATCATTTTCGACGTTATATCGAGTTTAGAAATTGTAATTAGGTCCAAGGTTTATATGAAAGTTTGATATCACTTTTTTGATAGAGAAGCAAACCAAACCAAACCAAAAGAATACCGATCGTATATAACAAATCCAAACCATAGTTGAATCATTTCTTAAAGAAATCGTCCCAAACTGAGCTGATAGTGAAGGTTTAGTTCAGTTTGGCGGTTATTTTGCACATTACTTGAGCTACCATGCCTTCGGAATACCACAAATTTTCTGGAATGATATTGTCATACATGCGGATGCATTAACGTCTTAACCTTCCCTTTATTCTTTGTGTATGGTGGAGTTTGTGGTTGGGGTCAGTGGTTGAGTGGGCGTTGAGGGAAGTGTTATGGAATGTCTCAAATAGTCCTATATTGGAGGAGTTATAAGGAATTCGACCAGTACTTAAGTAGTTTACTAATATTAGGAATTAGAGCTTCAGCATTCTAGGATTTAATGATAGGCTTGCTGTATTCAGCTAACTATTGCTAATAGGCTAGTTGGGCATTACAAAATCAAGCATTGTAACTCAACACTAGTTTAGAAAAGATAAACATGGGAGACTAAGACATCACAAGAAAGTCACATCACATAAATAATGTGGAGCTGCACCTCTTAAGTGAACAAATGCTTAAGCAACTCGTAACTGCTTAATAAAATATTTGTAGCAAAGCGTCAATTTGAAAATGTCCCAAATTACATGCCAGAGAAAAAAAAAAAGTAATTAATGACAATTATAGCTGATCTAGTTGCATCAAAAGGGAAGGTGAGAAAAAAATTAATTCTCCTTAAAGTAAAGGGATTAGGCAGAATAACAGCCAACAAAAGAAAAGGCATTCAAGGCACGGTTGAACTACGAAAAATTGAACCATGTTTATGAATTTTTCTAATAGGAACTTTCTGTTATAGCCAATGTATAAGAATCATATATTCACAGCAAAAAGCGTCAATCTATTCCACTAAAATTTGTAGACAACTGCCATAAAGTTCAGATCGATGATTTAATGCAACGTTAGCCACAATCTCTCTCTCTCTCTCTCTCTCTCTATATATATATATATAGATATATATATGGAAGGCTAAGAAACCTACCTTCTTCTTTATTTTACCTCCAGGAAGGCGTTTAACTTCTTCTTGCTTAGACCCTGATGCGCTGCCTGCAATAAGAGAAGGGACGAAAAACTTCATCAGAAGAACTTGCACTAACTCACAGCTACTATGCGTCAATGTCAGAGCAAAGCAACAAAAGAGGAAAAAAAACAGTTATTATAAACCCAAAAAAAGGGTGTCTACTCCGATAAATTGTCCATATATTGTTATGCCAAGTTAACATATTTGCCAAGAATTGCCAGCATCGATATATGAAAATGCAAGATCCGGAGTAATATGACGGTCATCTTTATGCTTACACTGTTAAATTCCATACAAAAGGCTAACTACGAAAAAAAAAACAAACTATTGTGACATTCACTAAAACAAAGTTAGGCAACATTGAATATTCCACAGTTAGATTTCATCCTACACACACTTCAAACACCTCCTCTACATGTCTTTGGCAACAACTAATTCTCGTTCGTAAATCAAAATTCACCATGATGATTACTTCTTATGAAGAAGGTAACTGACTAAGCACGGAAGGGTCGAAGAACCTACTAATAGTTGTACTGAATTCACTTAAACTTTTTTTTTCTTCTCAATTTTTCATGCGAACAGAAAAGGCAGATTATTATTCTTTTTTTTCTAGCAATCCAATAAAAGCGATCATATTTCTACTAAATCTGTCGCTTAAATATTCGAGATTTCATGTACCTCCAACCTGATCATATTTCTACTAAATCTGCCGCTTAAATATTTGAGATTTTATGTACCTCCAACCTCATCTTCAACGACTAACCAGTAAATTAGCTTCGACATGTTCTCGAACTATTCCTCGGAATCAGAACATTTGGAACCGGATCAGATTTGCTGAATCCGATGCTTAGAATAATTCTTATACCTGAATTCGCACTGGAGCCCTCACCTCGGCCGTCTCGGGCGCCGGAAATCCCCACCGCCTGGAGCTGCTCCGCCGCCTTGTCGACGTCCTTCTCCTTGGCATCTGGATCAAAATCGAAGCGGAGACGGATTCGTGAGAGGAAACAGAGAAAGGGTGGGTTAGGGTTAGGGTTTGGGATTGGGGGAAGCACCGTTGAGGAGATCGGGGTAGAGATGGGGGGCGTTTCGGCGGAGCCAGGGCTTGCACTTGTCGAAGTCGGGGCCGAACTCGCAGTACTCGGCGGGGAGGCCGCAGACGCCGCAGTAGAGGACGCGCACCGGCTGCGGCTTCTCCGCCATGGGGGAGGGGAGCGGCTTCTTCCAACAGCGCTTTTTTCACCCCCTTTGGCCTCGCCGAGAACGAAGAGAGTTTACAATGAGATTCGTCTGAGGAAAAACTGCGTGGGGAGGTGGAGGTGAAGAGCCTGGACACAGGTGACAGGACAGGTCGGGGAGTAACTTATGACGAGTTTTGCATATTACTCCCTCGAATATTTCACACTGAAATGTAAGTCCAAAAAAAAGAAAAAAGAAAAAAGAAAAAAGAAAAAAAGAAACTCGTTACGGAGGAAAACAGTGCCTTAGAACAAACCTATGAACTTCGCAGCAGTTTGAGATGGAAAATAACAAAAGATCATCTCAACAATATTTAATTACATTACATTGGAGAAAACCACGTTCCAGACTCGCGTGGAATTTTTTTTAAAAAAAAAAAAAAATTAGTGTGCATTGTTTTTGAAGTTGGATGGCAATATATAAGCACGACTGAATCTGGACCGAAACTATTTTTTTTCCCTAGTTATATCTAATTATACTTTTTTGGTCTTGAATACTCAAATAATAGAGAATTCCTTTTACTCCTGGGGGAAAAAACATTTGCTCAAAAAGCTTGAGGAATTGAAGGAGCAGATCAGCTTCAGACGCAGCAGCGTTGGGATGAAGCAGAATTTTGACGAAAAATTCAGAAAGGAACGAATAGTCTAAAACTATCGCAAACCTTATTTAATCCAATCATTAACATCAGAATTATTGGTACAACACATTAGAGAATAGAATACCGCAATGAGCAAACCTATCTCTGTTTGACATGATAAATGGTCTAAAATCAGAAATATAATGACTCAAACAACATAAAAGCAACCCAATTTGCGTCTTACAGGCTTTTAATAGTAGCAATTAATAAAAACATAGGGTACAATACAAGATGTCACATTACAAAAGCAAGAAGTGCAGGACGCATGCACAAAAACTCTAATATTTTACGCAGTAAAGAATAACACTCAAATATATAAGGCAAAAAAGATTCGAGTTTTCGAACTTCAATTTATTCAAACTGCTCTTCATGAAGATTGGAGTTCTACAAAAAAAGAGAAATTCAGTGGGCAGCAGCATCTCTGCTGTAGTATTGGTCTAGAGTCTTCGCGGGTATGCGGTGGAGAAGCTCACGGGGGAATATCCGGAGCAGTGTCCATGCAAGGTCCAGTGACTGGAAGATGTTGCGAGTGTCGTATGCACCTTGCGCGACGAATTTCTTCTCGAACTTGTCCAGGAATTCAAGGTAGAGCTGCAAACAAACAAATTTTAAAATAAATTAGCACGTTATAAATTAAAAAATAGTGAAGAAAAAACTGGAGAGAAAGAGAGTACCAGATCCTCCGACGAGAGAGCCTCCTCTCCTACAACAGCCTTCATGGCCTGAACGTCCTTTCCAATAGCATAATTGGCATAGAGCTGAATAATGGAACAGATAAATCAAATAAGGGAACCCACAAATTGATCTCATCAGCAACAGATAACCCGTTCCACGAACATTATACCTGATTAGATACATCCGCATGATCACGCCGAGTCATGCCCTCGCCAATAGCACTCTGCAAAGCACGAGATAAGAATAAAAATCACAAAAGGTGCCTACTATAAAGTTTCAAGCCACAATACATATATATCAAAGGACCTTCAAGTATTGGAAAACTCACCTTCATCAATCTAGATAGAGATGGCAGGACATTGATAGGTGGATATATCTGAGAAAATAAGGCAATGGCATTATCTTCATAATACAATCATACGACAAAGAGGGCACTCTGAGAAGCCTATAAAGCATGCTATTTTTATAAAAGACCACAACTGCAGCAATAGAAACAGACCTTCTGGGTTTATCTACATCTCTGTTAAAAGTACAAAATAAAGTATTAGTACCTGTCGGTTGTATAGCTGCCTATCGATATATATTTGACCTTCGGTAATGTAGCCAGTAAGATCGGGAGTAGGATGTGTGATATCTGTTATGGAAAGAGAACAGAACTAGTGCATTAGGACATGCCGTTAGACGCCTATAAGAAATTACAAACAATTGTTCATTTAGCATTGGTTTTTTTCCCCCAAAAGTTACTATATGGTATTGGCACGTCATTTGCAAACTCTTATCCGTCCTCTGAAAAAGAGACTCAATGTTCAGGGAGAACCGGTCCAATTGAGCCTGTATTTGCGTCTGACTCCTGTCATTTCCCCTCGCCTCGGAAGAGACCACTTGCTTGGCTTTGCTTTCGGACCTCCCCTACCTTTATCCGAGGGATCTGCTTCTGTTTATATCGCTCTTTTCAGTTACCCTAATTTTCAGGTTAGCCTTCTCTCAATTTCCCAGCCAGCTTTTGGGAGTGTTTAGGGTTGAGCCATAATTTCCATGGGTTCACGTTGGGCTATATTCTACATCAAAGCACCATCCTCTCATGCTGACCAAAAGGATTGCTTGACTAAGAATGAGTAGAGCAAAGAGTAGCATATTTACCGTCATTAGGCATAGTCAAAATGGGTATCTGCGTGATGGAGCCTTTTCTTCCTTCTATACGCCCAGCTCGTTCATATATGGTTGCCAGATCAGTGTACATATAACCAGGATAACCACGTCTACCTGGCACTTCTTCTCGTGCCGCTGAAACCTAAGAAAATATGCACAAGTTGCACGAGTTAAAAGAATATGGACTTAGCATTTGAATATTTAAAGTGGCTATTAAATAAAGGTCCTCTCCTATTGCATCTTATTGCTTCGGTGGCTATTAAATAGAGATAGTAACATTTCATCAGCACAAGATGTGCATGTTTCAATCAAAAGAGAATGAGAGCATCAATACCTCACGAAGTGCATCAGCATAGGAGCTCATATCCGTTAGAATGACAAGAACATGCTTCCCACATTCATAAGCCAAATATTCAGCGGTAGTTAATGCAATACGAGGGGTGATAATGCGCTCAATGGTGGGATCATTTGCCTGCAAGCATGCAGAAGGGCAGAGTTGAACACCATATTTTATCACCTACCAAGAATTAACAGGTCTAAGATGGCGTTAAACCTACCAGATTTAGGAAAAGGGTGACCCTCTCCATAGAACCGTTTTCTTCAAAATCACGTTTGAAGAACTGTGCTGTCTCCATATTGACACCCATAGCAGCAAACACAATGGCAAAATTGTCTTCTTCTCCATCCTGGTGGTTGAAAGGAATTAACATAAAAGTCTAACATTAGCTAGCTTCCAAAATAAAATAAAAATAAAAAAACCCTGCAAAATCATTGAAAACTTAAACAAGACAGAGGGCATGCTAAAGTTGTCAATGACTATGGTGCATACACTAATATTAATATATTGTCTAGAAGAAATTCCAAAAACAATGGGTTCTTCTGGCTGGCACTGATTTAGATCCTAAGATTATTCAGCTGCATCAGTTACTAACATGACAAAACATAATTATCACGCAACTTCTTCAAATAAATGCTTGAAAAAGAAATTTTTTTATTTCATATGAAACTTTCGAAGTTACAGTGAATATTTTGTAATAGTATGGTATGTCAGGCGTGTACAGAACTAGCCATTTCTTTGCACTAACATGTTTATATCTCACCGACCGTCCCTAGCGCAAGTGGCAAAGGGCTTGGTGGTTGGTACCCGAGGTCCCGAGTTCGAATCCTAGTTGATTCACATTTTCAGCTAAGTTTATTTCTAAAAGAAATAAACGAAGAGGGTAGCATGCTACCTTTCTCTAAAAAAAAAAAACATGTTTATATCTCCTATACATCACATTCTCCTTGCACAGTTCAGATATATTATAATGTGAGGTTCTTCGTCACATATTCCCACATTTATTTCACAAACTAGATATTTAGTTTGATCAAACCAATCTCGATGTGGTTCATGATTACATTTCTGAGCAGAGGGTAATTATAGATACGATCCCTAATCCATGGTCTCTTCAATAGATTGTGATAAAATTGCTAACTAGTTCCCACACCTTTGCAAATTTTTAATATACAAAGGAGAGCGTATCCAGATACTACAAGTTGTACAAAATGTAGGAAGTGATTTTATACGTCACAGTTATGCTGTAGCTCAATATTAGTAGGTTCATTTACCCCCAGGAGATTGTCAGATTTCTCCAAACGCTTCACAAGGCCAGCCTGACGACAAATCTGGGCAGCTATTTCATTATGAGGAAGCCCAGCAGCAGAAAAGAGAGGAATCTTTTGCCCTCGAGCAATGGAGTTCATGACATCAATGGTTGATATCCCTGTCTGAATCATTTCTTCTGGATAAGTCCTCTCACTGGGATTGATAGAGCTTCCTGGTATGATGTCAAAAGAATAATGAGATAAGCTTGAAAGAACATAGGTTTATGGCTACAAAAATATCTAATTTCCTATGCCGCTTTTGCCACCAACAGTTAATTTATCTTCCAAAAAGATTACCAGAAATATCCAAGTAAGCCTCGGGCAATATCGAAGGGCCATTATCAATAGGTTTTCCAGAACCATTGAAAATGCGCCCAAGCATATCAAGTGACACAGGTGTTTTCAAAACCTGTACAATAAAAAAAATGTTACATAGTGAAAACAGATGCAAAAGCTTCGCATAAGCATAAGACAGTAGCTTGACTGAGTTGCTAAAAAACAGAACAATAGGCATCTCCAACTCCAAAATCTTCACCACTGGCCCGGAATCTTCTGAATTAGATTGTTATGCACGAATAGTGCAAATAGAGAGAACCCACTCAGATTATTAAACCAGAGTCTGATTATCTTTCTAAGAAAGATTTTTCTTCTTCTGTTAATTCTTGGTTTTCACAACATAAACCTCAAAATGTCTAGACCTCAAAACGTCTTACTAATTGATACAAACTCTAACATGAAAAGAAAAGGGAATATAATATCTAGATGTAAAATGACCACACCTATCTATAGTTAGAGCAAAGTGAATACCTCTCCTGTGAACTGAACAGTGGTATACTTGTTGTCTATTCCTGAAGTTCCTTCAAAGACCTGCAAACATGAAAGCATATTGACTACATTATATGTGGAACTGCCATCACATAAAACGAAAAGAGAGAAAAAAAAGAAAAAAGAAAAAAGAGAGAGCTGGCCACAAACAGCAAGCAGAGATAAATTCACTCCAAAATGAATAAGCAAACTACACGTTTAAGACTTGATGCTCAGAAAATCAGTAAAGGAGAAACTATCAGTGTAAGAATGCATTTATCAAAATTAGTTATTCGTTGCTATACAACCATTTTTATCACACTTCAATGCTTTGTACTCTTAACCTGCTACTCGACTTTGAGTCTTAAGTAAGATGAAATTATCACATCTATTAAACGAAATGAAGAATTCACATTTTGAGATGCCAGAACTCTACACCTTGAAGCAAGCCGCAACATACAAGGAGAATATCTAATAAGATGAACACAATCGATGATTAGACAAATGAAATCTGAGGAAAAACAGAATAGTTGAAATTTAGAGGGATATTCGCACAAGCCTGTGTAGGCAGTATAGGTTATTGTCAAGGTCAGTGGATGCTCAAAGTACAAGAGAGCAATACAAAGATATGGAATGATCTTGTATTACTAATTCTAATGAAATCTCGAGCTAATAATTACATGTGCAAATCAAGGCAGGTAAAGCTGGTTCAGAGTATAAAATATAGATAAAATAAGAACGAAAAATGAAAGTAACCTGCACAACAGCTTTTTCTCCATCAACTTCCAAGACTTGACCTCGTCGAGTTGTACCATCTCCCAGTCGTATATTTACAATTTCCTGATACTTCGGACCCTGAATTGATTTTCAGAAGCAAAGGGAAATAGAAAATGAGATCTAAATAAATGTCCACGATGCTCCTAAAGGAGCTGGGATAGAACAAAATTGTGTGCAATCGGCAGATAAGCAAGATACACACCTTAACTTTCTCCAAGATGACCAGAGGTCCTGCAACTCCAGAGACAGTCCTGTATTCTGCATCACAACGAACACTAATTGAGTCACGAAACAATGATAAGCTCCAGAGGGAGTCTTCCACACACAATTGCAACATCCCACATTTCTCAAAGTTATTTTCAGGTTATAAAAGTCTAAAATCGAAACTAGTTTAATATCAAGTGAGAGTAAAACATTTAGATACTGAAGCCTTCATTTCATTTCAGATTATAATGTTCTGGATTTTTGTTTCATTAATCAAGGATTATGCAATCTATAGAGGCAGTAGAAAATAGGGCGCATTAAGGGCGATTTCAGTTCTTCTAAATAAAAGGATAGTAACATTAATTCTTCTAAATATAATTCATAACAACCAGCAAAAGTTAAAAGTTGAAAGAGTAATCAAGGTGAATCCATGAGACATAACAAAATGTCCACTAGTTACAATTACAGTCCATACCCATTCCAATCTCCAAAGTTCCCTCCTCCAACTCGGCGCCAGTCTTGACCAAACCCATCTTGAAAAGACAATCTGAAAGATAAGATCAAACCTTAGTAATATGCAACAAAAGCTCGATTTCCTCAGTAGAAAATCATATGAAATTTCTAGGTTAAAAAGATTTCACACTACCTTTTTAACCTTGTACAAGTCAACTGATATAAATACAACCAAAATAACTCCACAAGCTTCTGAAACTAATCAGTAACCATTATTACAACTACATTTTCAAATCATCCAAACAGTTTCCACACTCCACTTAGTGATCCATCTATCGATCAATAAATCGAGTGAGTAATACAACTATAATCCAAGCAAAACTCCGTTATAATCATTCCCCTACCAAATCGACACAACAAAAAGCTAAAAAATTACAGAAAAATCAAAGATCGTGCTAGAAAACAGATACTTCTACTCGTCAAAGAAATTACAAATGAAGCGACCTAGCGATTAGATCTCGTAAACAGATCCACTCGAATCAAACGTTAACGGAGAGATCCGTGTAGAATTTATCGAAATGAGGCGAATTAACAGCGATTTAGGCAAAATAAAAGCGAATCGCAGGGAATCGTACCTCAGATTCGCCTCGGAGATGGAGAAGGGGAGAGGAGAGAGCCGGGAAGGAGACGACACAGGAGGTGGAAATGAAAATAAGTAATTAAATGTAGAGGAGAAAATAATAAAAAGGAAAAATATCTGGATTTATATGGGTCGTACATCTCTCCAGAAATGATATTATTGGGTGGACCTGGTCCGACACGTCATCCTTAGACCGTTCTGCGTTTATAAACACATTCGAGAGTTAAAAAAAAATATTAAATATTTTTTAAAAAAGACAATGCTTTCCGTCTCTCAAATATTATTTTTATAAATTATTAATGTAGTGATAAATATATATGACATATTTAGACTGCATGCATAATTTGATAAAAAATATTTATATTATAAACAAGTACATTAACCAGTTATAAAAGTAATATTTTGTATTGTATTCTTATGGTATTTCTTTAAAAAAAATTATGCTTAAGAATTTTTTTGAGAATTCAAAGCTTGGCCTCTTACAATTATATTTAAATATTTCTCATTTATAATTTAAATCTATGACACCTTATTCTCAAATCCCACTCTATCCAAATATCTTATTATTAAAACATTAATATTTTGGTCACTAAATAGTTTTTTTCTCAGAAAAATATAGTTGTCTAGATAAGTTAGTGCTTAAAAATATACTACCATATAAATAATAAATTGTACAATTATCTATCTCTATTGTATTCTTTCTCGAAATTAGAATAATATATCGTCAAACAATTGGTATCCTAATAATAAGGTATCTAAGTATGGAGTAAAATATCATATATTATAAATTTTAGTGGACAGATTTTGAGTAAGATTGTCTGAAATTAGGTTCCTAATTCTTACACACAAAAATAATAATAATAATAATAATAATAATAACAACAACATATTGAATTTCATTTTTAGAAATTTATTTTAATTTAATATTGGTGAGGATTTTTTAGGAATGTGATGGAGATGGGCCGACGTGGTGGACTTGATCCAGGCAATAATTTTTCAATCACACCAGTCTACGAACGACGTGGTGGATCAGGTTCAGGCCATAGCCCCTCATCCAGAAGGGCAACGATTGGGCATGTATAACGTGAGGATAACTGATGTCGAGGCTTTTAGCGGCAGCCGTCGGATCTGAGCGGATGAACCATCCGTTGACATCTGGACGGATATGATTGCAGGGTGTCAGGAAGATGCGCAGATCCGGGAGAAGATGCCCATTGGGAGGAGGAAGTCTACACTGTCACGCTTGCACCACGTCATTAATAACAAATCAATCACATATCTTTTTTTTAACAAAAAGTATAATAATTTTTTTTTATAATTATGAAGGGACATATATATCTAAAATGATGTTTTTGATTGATTTGTAATGCCACGTCACCAAATACACCCATTGCATTCTAGAATTTTTTCATTGGGAGACATACGAGCTACTTTTAAAAAATTAAATTAAAAATCGAAACTATTTTCTGTTGAGAAAAAAAAATAAAAAATAAAAAAAATCTGGTAGAAGATGATTCATCCAGCTGCACGTTTGCGCATGGACAGCTAGTTTACGGCCCACTCACAATAAATAATTTCCTTTTCGGAAAACCAATAATAACCAAATTCAAATTCATAATTCAAATTCAGATAAACTATTTGGCTTGTAATTACCCAAATTTTGCATAATTCACTAGAAATTTAAGCCTGATTTGGGTTGGTGCAGTATCTCAATTTGTTAGCATAGCTTGATTTTGGTCCACGGGTTAAAAATTTGGAACAATTTTTGGGTACCGTGGATTAATCGACTAATATGAAAACTCCTACATGAAAACTTAGATCCAGGCAAAATTGTATTATCCGAAGTAAAATCGAACCAAGACAATTATATTAACCAGCAATTTTAATAAATCAAGCTATAGAAATGCAAAAAAGCAGTATCACTCAAATGATCAAAACGATCTTCCTTAAGAAAGCTCACACAGAGAATTTTACAAGGTCCAACATAGTAAAGTCTAAAGATAAGCCATAACCATAAGCGCAGGATACAAAGATCATCTGCTTCAGTATAACATGAAACATGCATTCATACAAAGCAAAATGGATCAACTTGGTATTGTGAATCTTAATGGTTCGCTTTCCCTCTCGGTGTTATGTATGCATGCAAGGGATGGAGCTTGTGGGTGGTAAGCAGGACTGTATCTACATCATCCGCATCTCCTTCCCTCAGCCTCCACTCGAACTCTTGCACGAGTCGACCGATGGACACACATGAGATCAGCATCGCCTGCAGAGATCCCGCGCAAACCCTCTTCCCGGCTCCGAAAGCCATTGTCTTGAGCAAGTCCGAGGACTCGAACTTGCCATTCAGAAACCTCTCGGGCCTCCACTCCTCAGGTCTGTCCCAGTCCTTTTTGTTCATGTTGCATGCATAGAGATTGATGGCAATCTGGCATATTTGAACATTTTATAAGACAATATTTGAACATTTTATAAGCACTAATAGAGCCACCTGGACCAAGTAGAGCTTCTACATATTTGCTGTTTCAAAAGAGAAGTTCAAAGAAGCACTAATAACTTCTTGACATAATTTTCTCCAATAGATCTCCCTTAAAGCAAAAGTAGAAGCTTCAAATTGAAACCTCTTCTTTTTGGGTCCAAAAGGTTGTTTTAGCTTTCTACCATAACAAAAGCTTATCTTCTACAAAATTACTGTCTGATTGAGTTATTCAGAAAAGCACTAACATTTTTCTTTTTTTCCAATAAAATCTCCTCGACAACTTATTGTTGCAACAGAAATACAAGTTCCAAATTGGAGAATCTATTTCGGGCGCACAAAAGCTATTTCTATCATTTTGTCACAGCAAAGATCTAGACATTTTGCCACTCAAACTCCTAGTTTATCGAAGCTGCTCCAAAATGCACAAAGCCTTCTTACTCCTGCCTACTTATGGTTGGCTCTAAACGTATCCAGTTTCTCCACTCAACTCTATCTTGGCAATTAATAATGTTAGAGTCAAGGTTAACAGCTTGGTGTTGCATAATATGCTTACCTGTGTGCTGGCCGGAATATCATAGCCTCCTAGTTGCGTATCTTCATGGGCATATCTTAGTGGAACAATAGGAACAGGAGAGTGCCGTCTAATTGTTTCATGAAAAATGGCATTTAAATATGGTAGTTGTGGCAAATCTTCCTCCATGACTTGTCTAGACCCACATACTTCTTGGATTTCGCTACAAAGGCGAATCTGAAAAGCATACAGGATCAAAAGGTGAATTTCTATAAAATGCTTAAAAGAAAAAGGGAAATGTATGTGCTTCGCCGGTTACCTGACACTCTGGATTTTTAGCAAGTTCATACATGGCCCATTCGGTTGTGATTAAAGTTGTATCTGAGGCTTCAATTATTGCTTCCCAGATCAGTGTAATCAGTTGCTCCTCTGTCAGCGTGTTCTCCGACAGCAGATGGTCCAGATAGCAGCTTATTTCCTGTAAATATTTGATAGACAAAATATAGGGACGTTTAGATATATGTCTGTAAAAAGTAACGCAAGCCCAGAAAAGTTTAAATTTTCATATTTCTCCCTCAAAAATACAGTTTCTTGAAAATGCACCCTTAAGTTGAGATTCCTCCAATTCATGAAGGAAATATTGGTTCCGTATCAGAAAAGTTGATATATGGAGAGGCACTTTTCTAAGTAAAAGGGCATGGGCGAAAGATCAGATTTTCTAGGCATAAATATGTGGGCAGATAGTTCTACAGGTTACATTTGTAAAATTTTGTAAAGATATAAATATGATTTGTGAATTTGAGATAAGAGTAGAAAAGCACAATAAACAACTAACAAAAAGGGATAAGGACCTCTCCATGAGCTATACGTTTCTTCTGTTCCATAATCAACGCCCTGGTCACTGCCATCCTGCGAGTTACTATTCTCTGGATTTTCATTTCTAAGCTCTTATTGGGAATCCATCTTAGATATGGAAAAAAATCTCTCCAGTCGACATCAATCGCACCCATCATTGGATCAACCACCAGCACCTCAAACATTTCCTTCTTGGAAAACTCTTTTCCAAGCTCCTCCACATAAACAGAGTCCACATCCTTACCAATAGCCTGTAAAAATTCTCGAAAGTATATAACATTCTCATTGCAATATCTCAGCATGCTTATTTGGCTTAGTTTATGGAGCAACTTCTCTATTTCAGAAAGCAAAAGCTTCCAAAACCCAAGCATTTGGTTGACGAAAGATCTAGAGCTTTTACTATAGCGGGAAGCTAAAATATCCTTTTGGCGCCAAAAAGCAAAAACCCCACTTTGAAGCTGTTACTGTTGCTTTGAAATAGCACTTCCGCAAAAGCTCTAGCCAAAACAAATGGAACCTAAATTGATACATGACTTTGACTTAAAGCTTACTGTTATGATACGAGTCTTACCTCTTTTAAGGATAATCGAAAAAGCTGGTTCTTGAACACCTCTCTGAAGTTTACTGCAGTATTGGGATCATCATTTATCACCGAATGCAGGATTTCTATGATTTTATTAATCATCGTATCCCTGTGAACACGGTGTTGCTTCTGCAATTGGTTGCATGGTGAATTACCCTCAAACTTTATGAATTGGACAGTAATAAAATTATGCATATACCATTATATAAGAACATGTATGGACCGATGAGGTTTAATATGAGCAGGTCGTGTTCTTCGTACCTGAGCATTAGTTCCCAGCACACTTGTCATTATATAGCGCTTCACCATTTTGTGGAACTCACCGTAGTCACTCATAGCAACCATACTTTTGTTGGAAGTGAGCAATGTCAATGCATTTGAAAGCTTTCGATTGGATGTGGAAGAGTATTTTGTAACCATTGCCTGGAAAATTATCACCGACATAAAAAACATTACAATAATCCCCAATTCCTATTAGAAAATTTTCATAATCAGTTAAATAGACTGGTCTATTTGACAGATGAGTTAATATTAAAGGTAATACAGGAGAACTTGACTGAATCTTTGTACGAACGATCGCTAAAAGTGATTAAATGAGAAGGCCACCTCATTACCTCTTTGGCGACGTCAGTTGAATTCAAAACCACCAAATTTGATGCTCCGGTTTTAATAGTGTATATAGGCCCATAAATTTCCGCCCAATTGGCGAACGTTTTGTGGGGCTTCTTTTCCTTAAGCTGATGCAAGTTCCCAATCAAAGGCAACCCAGGAACAGCTGCATCAAAAGAGAGACACTCATCAAAAGAAGCAATTTTTTTGTTTGAAAAAAAATTGAAAATCTTGAAGATTGAATCATAAGAGAAGACCTTGAATGCATGAGATTTTCTATTTCATCATAGTTTCTGCTAATTAAAACCACAAAAAAAACCCACTTTTACTTCATTTTTCACAACAGGGTGCCGAATCCGGCAACGCCCACAACTATCCTAGCATCTCTACTGCTGAGGGTTTTCGATAAAATGGTTAATTACAAATTTACTCCTTTAAAGTTGATTCGAATTTCTAATTGTCCTCTGAGCTTCAATTGCAACAACAAAGTCCCTACAATCCTGGGCTATGTATCACGGACACTTCTATAAGCCTCGCGTGTCCGTGTCGGACACGCGCGTGTCCGATGTGGACACTCTTTGGACGCGCGTTTAATACCGATCTATAGCGCATATATACCACTAAAAAAAAAATATACATATTTTTATTTTATTTTTTTCTATGCATATATAATGTAAGATTATAAATATTTTAACTTTTTGATGAATACATATAAATCTTTTTTGACAATATAAATAAATTATGTATGGTGGATAATTTTTTTTTCTTAAAATATATGAACTATCAATAAAAATTTTACTAGCTTTCATTCGTATAAGAAATATAACAATATTTTACCAAAATTAATATTTTATATATAATTAAATATATTATTATATTAATAATATTTTATTTTATTAGCGGTGTCCATGCTATTCTAATTTTTTGAAAGTTGTCAAGTCACGGTATCCGAGTCGTATCGTGTCTCGTGTCCCGTGTCAGTGTCCGTAACACCTAGATACTGGATTTCAATTTCATCCCCAAAGTTTTAATTTGGGGTTTCACCTGCTTACTTCGTCCTCACAATTTCAACTTTCACATAAAAAATGAAAAGAAGAGCACGCAAAATCAACTTCAGAGACTACATTGTTACAATTAAAACCACAAGAAAAAGAAAAAAGGAAAAAAAAATTACCCGGGGGTGTGTTTAAGCGCCGACTCTGTCCTTCGAGAAGCTTCCCGACTACGAAGGGCACCGTTACGACGCCGAGAGCTACGGAGGCGACGACCCCGGTGGGGGTGGTCGGTAGCAATAAAAGTATGCTCTCCATGATCTCTCTCTCTCTCTCTCTCTCTCTCTCTCTCTCTCTCTAGGTTACTCCTACGTCGCAATGCTCTAGGGTTCTATAAATAGGGTGCTTCGCCATTGTTAGGGGGCGAGGTTGGTGCTCGGGGACGAACGAGGGAAAAAGGCCAAAGCGGGTATCTTCGGAAAAGGAGGTGAGTTTATGCTGCTGCATTTTAGAGTAGCTGGTGACTCGTAACGGTGTGTATTGCTTATTTTAAGGGTTAATTGCATACATGTCCCCGCAAACATAGTAAATTATAAATATACTTCTGTAAAGTTCAACTTTAATTAGTTATTTCTGTAAAAGTCTTAATGTATTCAGATATTATCGTTCTCACTTGCCCTCTCTCTCTCTCTCTCACTCTTAAATAATTTATTAAAGTTCGGATTCAACCGGTCTGACTGTAATCCAGTCCATAAAAAGATTCGAACCGATAATTCAACTATCGAATCGGTAAGTCGGTCCAATTTTAATCAAATTCGTCAAACTTTCTAATAAAGTTATATCAAAATCTAATAGCTTAAAGTTAACTTAATTAATTTTTTTTTAACACATATTAGTATTATAAAAAAATAAAATTTGACAACTTATGTCTACTTGACTCGATTTAGATAACAGTATTTTATAATTAATTATGAATTTACAGTAGTATGATTATAATATATATATATATATATATATATATATATATATATATATATATATTTATACAATAAAATTAAAAATTTATGATGCTGTGTTGACGTCACTTGTTCAGTGATTCTTGATCTAGTAATATTTTTGAATCGATATTCCATCTGATTTTTTTTAAATTAATTTTAAAGAAATATGACTGCTTGGCCCTTTAATGCTAGCTTTCTAAGATTCCTCCTTCTTCTTCTTCTTCTTCTTCTTCTTTTTTTTTTTTTTCTCCCGGAAGCAATGCTGCATGTACACGCATCATATCCGTAAAAATCCTAGTCTCTCAAAAATTTAAAATTGACTAACTTATGTTATCAGCTATTTTGTTAATACTAAGGCCTGCATGAATATCTTGGTTCAGTGTATTTTTCAGATTTATTTAGAAAGTTTGTGTGTTGGGAATTGAACATTATATTAGGTCTTACTGTCAATTTTTTAAGATAAAATATCACATTAAATGGAGAGAGGAAAGGTTAGACATTTGACACAACTTGTATTTAAGCGAGCTAATTCTGTGCTTGATTAAGCTCAAATTAAATTAAGGGATAACTTCAAATATCACTCATGTGGTTTCGTACTTTTTCACTTTAGTACCATGTGGTTTAAAACGTATCACTTTAGTACCCTGTGGTTTGATTATTCTTTTTTTTTGCTATCTTTTCGTTAATTTTTTCGTTAAATTATACAGAAAAACTTCAAATATCTCATCTATGATTTATCGAATATTCACTTTACTATTCTGTAGTTTTAACTTTCTCATTAATTTAACGAAAAAATTAATGAAAAAATAACAAAAAGAGAATAACCAAACCACATGGTATTAAAGTAATACGTTTTAAAGCACAGAGCACTAAGGTGAGAAAGTACGAAACCACGGGGGTGGTATTTGAAGTTATCCCTTAAATTAAAATAAAATTCCTGAGAGAGGGGTGGGACACGGAGTAGCTCCCTACTGAAATTTTGTTGCTTTGTGGCCGTGCTTTATACTTTCTATTGCACAAAAGATACTCTTTACTGCATTCATCCATATATATACCACACAAGAAGGTTTTTTTTTTTTTGTTTTAAAAAATTCTACAGCCAATATTTGCTAATTACCAATGCTTTAGATTCAGACAAACCCCAATAGGTTTAATGGCTTTGAATTAACAAATAAAGGTCTTGCACCAAGGAGCTCCCAGTTAATTCAAAAGATCAACCTCTACATTAGACCAGCCATGTTAGACACAGTTTTAACATAATCAGCGGGCACAGATACAAACAATTCACTTGACACTTCAATAGGAATATAATGAATCCAAAGATACAAAGAGATCAACATGAAGAGAAAGGTCTCAATGCATTATTTTCTGTCTTGGTGTAATATACGCATGCAAGGGGTGGAGCTTGTGGGTGGTAAGATGGACAGTATCTACATCATCTTCATCTCCTTCTCTCACCCTCCACTCGAATTCCTGCACGAGTCGGCCGATAGCTACACAGGATATCAGCATCGCCTGAAGAGATCCGGCACAACCTCTCTTTCCCGCTCCGAAAGCCATCGTCTTGTGCAAGTCGGATATTTCAAACTTGCTATTAAGGAATCTCTCCGGCATCCACTCGTCGGGTCTCTCCCAGTCCTTTACGTTCATGTTGCACGCGTAGAGGTTGATTGCAATCTGCCAATATTTGGAGATCATAAGCCAGCTTTCTACTCAAAGGGTTTGTTTGGCCTGCTGGCTAGACTGTTAAGAGTTTTGAGAGAAGTACTGTTTGAGTAAAACTGTTCTGAGTCAAATTATACCATTGTTCAATAGATTAATGGCAAAATTTTCACCTTAGATCACCAAACTTTTACTTTACTGCAATTGATGCATTGAAGTTCAATTTTTATTACAACTGGGTCTATGTTTGACTGCCATTGAATTTTCCCAGTTGAGTAAGGAATGTGGCAGCTGATTCTCACGAGCATTAGAAATGACGTGGCAACTAAATCAGCTGAAACATCACCCCCTTGAGTTTCTACTACAGCAAGAAAATCCAGACTTTCTAATCACAAGCATACGACTTACTGCTTCTCCATGTAGAGAATTGCTCCGGAAACCAAACAAGCAGTAGAGAATCATATAGCAAATTCGGACTCTTGTTATTGCGGAATAGGCATACCTGCGTCCCGGCTGGAATATCATAGCCTCCTAGTTGAGTATCTTCATGGGCATATCGCAAAGGAACAACGGGAGCAGGAGAGTGCCGCCGCAAGGTCTCATGGAAAACAGCATTTAAGTATGGTAGTTGTGGCAAATGCTCCTCCACAACCTTTTCCAACCCGCATGCTCCTTGAATTTCACGATAAAGTTGATCCTAAAATGGCTAAAGTGTTAAAAGAAAGAGCGTTTAAACACGGTGAGGAAAACAAAAATGTGTGCTTTGCCATTCACCTGACACCTTGGATTCTTAGCAAGTTCAAACATAGCCCATTCAGTTGTGATTAAAGTTGTGTCTGAGCCTTCAATTATTGCTTCCCATATCAGCATCATCAGTTGCTCCTCTGTCAGTGTGTTCTCAGAGAGCAGAAAATCCAGATAACAGCTTATATCCTGTAAAAAAGATGTCCCGGTTTTGCCACACAAAAAATAAAATAAAAATAAATCAGAAGTGGTTTTTTTTTAAAAAAAAATAAAGCCTAGAAAGTAAATTCTTTGTAATCTTGAGATGCAATGGAAAACACAGAAACGACAAACGAGCAGATATAAATACCTCCCCATGTGCGATACGTTTCTTCTGTTCCATGATCAAGGCTCTCATCACTGCTCTCCGGCGAGTAACCATTCTCTGGATTTTCATTTCCATGCTTCTATTAGGAACCCATCTCAAATAGGGGAAGAAGTCCCTCCAATCAACCTCAATCGCACCCATCAATGGATCAACTATTAGCACATCAAATATTTCCCTCTTGGAAATCTCCTTTCCAAGCTCCTCCACGTAAACAGAGTCTACATCCTTGCCAAGAGCCTGCAGAATTTTCAGATGTATATGAGCAATATCTCAACATATTAGCAGATAAATAAGTTAATACTGCGTAAGATCCCACTGGATCACATACTTTAAGAGTCTACTCCACTAGAAAAATACAAGAGACGCTTAGCAAACAAACTTTTAGTTTTAGTTTGGTCGGACAAAAAAATTTCATGATAGTATAGTATACCTGGACGGTCAAAATTGCCAATAAATGACAAGAAATCTTTTGTAGGGGGAAACCTCAAGAAGAGATAACCCAACTCTATTCATATATGTATATTGACCTTTGTACCTCATAGAAAAGATATGAATCACAGTCTAAGAGTACGAAGCAACATGCATATTAAATAAAACCTGTCTTTATGAAACTTACTTCTTTCAAGGCTAGTCCAAAAAGTCCGTTTTTGAACACCTCTCTGAAGTTCACAGCTGCATGAGGATCATTCTTTATGATTGAATGAAGATTTTCAACAATATTTTTGATCATCGCATCCCTGTGACCACGATATTGCTTCTGAAATTGGCAGAATCACGAATTAGAGTAAAATTTTCAGGTTGTATGTTAAGTGTTGTGTTTTGCCCGGCTTGCGGAATAGCTTCGCTAATTCAGAAATCAGAACCTTCTGGAAACCAAACCACACATTCAGCTAATGAAAAGTCCAAAGCTTTTGCTGCGGTAGGAAACTAAAATGAGCTTTGAGGCCCTAGAAGCAAAGGCTCCAACTTGAAGCTTCTGCTTTCGCTGCAGCGAGAAGCTATTGAAGGAGATTCTAATGAAAGGCCATTAGTGCTTCTACAAAATCTCTACACGAAAACTCTAGCTAGGCCAAATTAGGCCCAACTCCAATGTAAAGACACAAATACACGCATCACTGCTTACATCCTCATTGATAAGTACAATATCTAGTAAGCTTTATATTCCATACCTGAGCATTAGTTCCCAGTACACTTGTCATTATGTATCGCTTCACCATTTTATGGAACTCACCATAGTCGCTCATAGCGACCATACTTTTGTCGGAAGTGAGCAGAGTCAATGCATTTGAAAGCTTACGAGTGGATATGGATGAGTATTTTGCGACCATTGCCTGCTAAAAATGATAGCCATTATGCAACTCGGATAAATTTTGCGCAAACTATAATTCATTTACCTTGCTTTGCTTACACGAATTACTTCAATATTCAAATCAAACACAAACTATAGAAATAAGGGAGCATTCAATTGAAGTTGCATTCACAATAAATAATCAGGAAAACAACTGAAAAATAAATGATTGGGAATTGTACTTGCCTCTTTCGCGACTTCGGCCGAATTAAGCACCACCAAAGTGGATGCTCCAGTTCTAATGGAGTATATGGGCCCGTAAGCGTCGGCCCACTTCGCAAATGTCTGATGCGGCTTCTTTTCCTTCAACTGGAGCAAGTTTCCAATAAAAGGAAGCCCAGGAACAGCTACATAAAAAACAAAACAAAAACAAAAAATCACTCCATAAATGAAAGAAAAGAGTCAAATACAAATTTAATTAGTTCCTAAAGTTTGACTTATAACAATGTGGTCCCCAAAGTTTGTCCTATTAATTAGAATTTGCTTAGTTTATATAGAATGTATAGAGAATTAAAGATGAAATTGAAATTCTGAGGACAATGTGGTCCCCAAAGTTTGTCCTATTAATTAGAATTTGCTTAATTAATATAGAATGTATAGAAAATTAAAAAATCAAATTGAAATGCTGAGGACGAAATTAAAACGGAAGTCGAAACTTGAGGGAATAAACTGTTGCAGTCGAAACTCCGCGCACGAAATGGAAATTGAATTCAAAGTTCCGGGACTAATTTGCAATTAACCCCGCAAAGAAACATCTTTAAGATAGCATCAAACGTATCCTCCCACAGAAACAACCCAGAACACACTTCAGGGTTTTGGGATATTTTCTTACTCGTCACTTTTAAATTGCGTTTAATTATAAGCAAAATCTGAGAAATGTTGATCCAAATACCCCAAACAATTAGCTCCAACAAAAAGGGACAATAAGCAACCAACATGAACCCTAACTCGTCCCGAACCTCCCCCTCTCTTTAACAAAGCCGTTTATGGATATAGCTTTTTTTTTTTTTTTTTGAAATGGGCAAAACCCACATCGTTTTCCACACTACAGCTACACATGAATAGCACCCTCCAGATTAGAAGTCGGCGACGAAAAGAATGGAAGTACCGGGTGGGAGGTTGAATCGGCGCCGACTCCGCCCCGCGAGGAGCGTCCCGAGTACGAAAGCGGCTGCGACGAGGGCGGCTGCGACGAGGGCTCCGCTTTGCGTGCTCCGCAGCAACAACACAACCCCCTCCATTGTTAGCAAATTTTGCGCTTTGCTTTTTCCCCCTCTCCCTCCTCTCTCTGCTGCTGCTGCCGCCGCTGCTTTTTTATCTTCGATGCTTTACAAAGTTATTATGAATTTTAAAAAGGGTGGTGGTGAATACTGAATATATATGGAAAGGGAATGCGAATATGCGATGGGTTGTGATATGTTTACACACGTACGACGAGAGTGGAATGGGAAAGGCGACATCCGACGGAACAAAGCAAAAGTTTTTTTTTTTACTTATCTTATAAGTTGAATAAATATTATATATATATATATATATATATATATATATATATTTTTACTATCTAAAAACTTAAAAATTTTAAAAAAAATTTTAATATTAAAAAAACAATAAAGTTAGTTAAAAAATATAAATTGCAAAATAAATAAAATGTAAACTTTACCACCTAATTATAGAACTCGGGAGAAAATGTGCGCGCTGCTTTTTAATTAAGTGCTTCATGCCTGCGTGGCCATTGTGAATGGTGTTTTTTTTTTTTTTTCTTTTCTTCTCCCTGTACATGAGATATGTCCTAAACTAATTAATCATAATAAAATGATTATATATTAAAATAATACATTTAATTTTTTATATTTTTATATAATATGATAAAATATATATTTCATCGATTGTTACAGATTCCATATAGAATAAAGATTCCATATCGAATAATCGCAATGAAAAATTATCATAAAAAAGTTTGGTTGTAACCTTTTGAATTTTTGTACGCATAAACATAAAAAGGCATATTTTCTACCCTTCATATGCAAAGAATTTTTTTTTTTTTTTTGCGAGCGATCTTGGTGTACAGATGTGACTGGATAAACCTAACCCACTTGAGCCCGAAAATTACTGAAGATTACCGAGCGAGTCTGCTAACTGGATTCATATTATATTCAAATTAAAAAATAATACTGGTACTTTTCAAAAAAGATGTATATCTTACCCCCACCAATCCAATGGATAAAATATTACATACTAGTTACTTGATGTGACTAGTAAAAGCATCACATCCGTTGGATGGGTGGGAAGTCCAACCAACATATTAGAATCACAAAATAATTTAGCAGACAATTTATTATAAGACCAAGCGGTGAATATATACATTTAGGGTATGTTTGGTTCGCGATTGGAATTAAAATAAAAAATAGAATTGGATTGCTTTGGAATGAGAAATGAAATGACGAATCATCCAAAGACGTTTGGTTCATTATTGGAATGAGTAATGGAATGAAAATCTAGAATTTTGAATAGAGTGTTTTAATTAAGAGAGAGAAAAGTGATGATGGGAGAGCAAGGGAGGTGTTGGTAAAAGAAATTTTTGAGTGATTTACTTTGGAATGGGCCAATCCGGTATTCAAGGCCGAATTGGGCTATATATGGATTTAGCCATTCCCATTCCATAGTGGAATGGGAGTCGAAATCCGATTCCTTTAAAACAAACAACAACTATTAGAATCAATGAATCTCATTCCGATAAAATAGTCTAAAATAGGTGAACCAAACATGCCCTTAACTCCATGATGGTAGCTTAGTTTGTAGTCTCCAATCACCCAATATCACATAAAAACAAGCTTGCATATGATACAAGAGTCATGTTTAACAACGAACCCTTTCTGTCCATGCATCAGAAACTCAATATACAATAACAAAAGAGAATTTATGAACTATCTACCAAAAGCATGCATTATTATATATATAGCATATCCACATGCAGTGAAAACAAGCTTGTCTCTATTCTTATTTCCTTTATATGTACATTATAGCTCAAGGATTGATTACTTCATTTTTTTACTTAGGGGAGCATCCAAATTTATCAGGTTTCTTTTTGACAGGTTGATAATTGAGTCTGCTATAACTCGAGCACTCGACTTCATGTAGCCACCTGAAGCAAATGGAAGCTAGTAAGAATGTTCATCACTTTTGTCGTAGGGTCGGAGAAAGAGAGAGAGAGAGAGAGACAGAGATACAGAAACTAGTTCACCTGACGTGAGCATGAGAAGAGGGATATTTCTTTCCCTGGCAAATTGAAATACCTTTTCATCTCTTATAGCCACCCCTTCAGGGCTTACCTTCACAAGCATAAAATCGAACCTATTTAATACTCAGACATCAAAAATATCAGCAAGATCATGAGACTTTACAGCTAACTATTTGTTGCGAATACTATTTTCTTTCTCTCAATCCCACTCTGATCACTTATGAAGAAATTTTGGTCATCATCTTGTGTGCAAGTTTCGCTTAGGCGGATAAATGCACCTTTTTCAGAAGACTATACCCACAACAAAATGATGTTCCAAAGCTAAACAGAAATGCATTCAAACGGAAAAGTACCTTCAATCTGCCCAAGGGATCGCCATCTAGGATATCCGTGCCGGCATTATACACAACCAACTCAGGATGAAATTTAGTTTTTGCAACCTATATAGGAAAATTCAAGCAGATTTAATCATCTGAGTATACGCTACCATGATGAAATCTGATGATTCCAACTGTGCCCAAAATGTTTTAAAGGAATCAATCAATTAAAAGTTTAGCGACAGCTGCTTCCTGCTTAAAACATAGGTATACATCGAAAGCACTCCGTTAATCGGTAGTTGTGATATTTTCTTTTCTCTACACAACTTTGTGGCTACTCAGGAATGAGGACAGACATATTAGTATTTAGCAATATTTAATGCCATTGAAAAATGAAACTAGCCATCAAGACCTCTTCCATCCAACTTTATCAGACTAAGCATCCAATTACGGTCATGTACAAGAAACAATGTGATCCAGTTTCCATTTTGAACGAGTGATAGAGATCAACAACCATGGAGCAACATAAAAATGCACATGTGATGGGCATATAATTACCTCCAGCGCTTTATCTAGTTGCCCCAAATAATCCTTGGTAATGGTCCCACTCTGGACATCAAAAATTGCAAGAGGAAAGTGTGATGGAATGCAGTACAAAAGTATACATAACTGTAAAAATAGCAAGCTTGAAATTATATGTGAAATAGCTGATATCATAACTTACCACTAGCTCAACTTTTTGATCGATGTACCGCTTAGCTTCATAATCCTATAAATCAAGGTATACATAACAAAAGGGAACCACAAAACGTTAAAATTTTCCAATTATCCTCTAAAAGAAGGAGAAATATCCGTATGTGATAATAAAGTAGAAAGACCAAGATTAAAAAAGGGTTAACGCCTTGTTTAGTGTTTTTGCCATCTTTTTGTTTCTATAAATGAAAATTTTATGTATTGGAGTGGCCGGTGCGATTGGACCTACTTTCTCTTGTCATTGTTGGCTAGCTTGCAATGCAAATTGGACGGATGCCAAAAGGCATCATCATCCAGAAAACAAAGGAACAAGCAGAAGCTACTAAGGAAAATGGTACTCAAGGATAAGTGCTTACAAAAGGATAAATTCCAGCATTATACATGTCCAGAATATAAACTCTTCCTGTGAGCACAAAAGATGTACGTTTACAAGACATTTAATTACACATAACCCACAAAAGGAAGATGGCCATACCATCATTAGCAAAGTCTGTTTCATGACCATTCCCTTGGTGTGCATCTAGATCAATGATCATTACTCTGCATAGGTTTGTCAAATGCAGATGAAATAGTTATATGTTATTCGCAGTATTCTTAGTAAGAAGCAAAGGGAAGGAGGAATTAGTGATGGAGGTTCTCAACCTTTTAATGTAGCTTCAATAGTTCCATTTTAGTCCTTGACATTTGTTTTCATTGTAAGCATCCTTTCCATTATTATCCCTTCCATTAATTCCTCCACTAAATTGGATAAAATTGTCCATTACTCCCCATATGAGATGTCTGTCCCCATATGAGATGTCCAAAAACTTACGCAAATATCTCTATCCAAATTGATGGAGGAACTTTTGAGAAATAGCAACAATGCCAGATAATGAAAAGGTTAGGCAACTAATTATAACAATCGAAAGGGTGTGGACAAACTGGACAAACTGGAAGTAGCTAAAAGGTTGATGACCTCCTCTCAAAATTTACACACAACACCATGCTACCTTGAAATGTTCAAACGAACAAATGCAAAGTGGATACAAAGCGAAATGTCCGCATATGCACAAAATCCACCTCCTTTCTCAGCCGAGCAGTGGTGAAAGCCTCCACCTAAATTGATGGCCCATCCTCTTTCTACTGCAAGTTTGGCTGCCAAAATGGAACCCCCTACCTGCAAAAGTTTAATTTAAGCACCAAGCTAAAGCTTCAGCTAAACCAGTCATTTAAGTTGATAAAGAACAGAACCTTTTACCTGTTTCCTGAACGGATAAAGAACTTTCTGCTGCACGAGAAAATTCGGAATAAGTGCTACCGGAGGGACCTAAATCAAATGGATTGATCATGTGATCATTTAGATAGTTATTGTCGAATGAATATGGAGTTTACTCTCAAAAACTGAATCAGAAACAATACTTTACCGCGTGAAATCATCAATATAGGGATAAAGATACATATATTCAATAATAATGATAACAACGATATAACAATAATAGGAACAATGACTTTAATAATAATCATCAACCAACAACAACAGCTGAAACTGTGAAACATAACTGCATCATGTTTTGAATAGTAATGCAAATCCAAACACATTGAGATGTTCTTAGAACATCAACTAATGTAACTTCTTTTTCGTTTTTTAGCTTCAAAACATGACACACAATGCCTCATAGTATGCGAGTACCCCTCTAATCAACTAATACGAATACGATGCACTTAGTGTTATTGCTGTTACTCTTAAATCTCCCGAGCTTTTCATATACACGCATTTCAACGACTACATACAAATTACACAGCAGTAGACATATTTAAAAGCTGTTCAGCATGACAGCAACAAATAGCATACAGATGACCATATAGTAAGAAAATTAACAGCCAAATATAGATTGCTTTATAAAACATTGAAGTAACTTGATATATCATTAATATACCTTAATAACATCTTATACACAGAGATAATGCTAGTAAAAGGATTATCCATTCCAATCATCATTGATCCACCTATATAATAAGAATAATTTAAAGAAAGAGATGGACGACTGCTTGGTTGTTTACTGACGGTCAGTAATGTTTATTAGCCGTGGTTAGTAAAATCAAATTAATACGAAAAGAAGCATATTTCCCCATCGGTTAAAAAAAGGACACAATAGATTCAGTATTTACATGAGCAAGTAAGAAGCATATCTTAATTTACAAGTGTCTTTCCTCTTAGCGTTCACATTTTATTTTAGTCCCTGGGCATATGATAATGTTGAAGTATTTCATCCATCATTTTGGTGAAGACAACAGCAACAACAACAACAAAATAAAAAAAAATAAAAATTTTAAAATTTTAAAAAATCATGTAATAAGCATTCATAACAGATCCATATTGAAATGAGAACTGTATAGATTACCTCAACAATAATGGAAACCGTCAAACTGTTCTTAAGGCTTCTTAAGTATGATTCCGGATGCACCTAATTTTACAAATCTTTTAATACCAGAATTCACACAATCCTCCAAAAAATCTTTGAACAAATGCAACATTAGTTTCTTACCACCAATAAATCATCCTTGGTAGCTTCCAATGGTTCCACCAGGTGAGCTTTGTCTAGAACACCTTCTTTGATCAGAAACTGGCAAATACGACCCCATTTTGCAGAATCAAATGGGTGCCTGCAAAAAGGCATTTTGCAGTTCCAACAAAAGATTGCAACAACCAATAATTCTCCAGAAAATCCAGAATTAAGTGATTTTCACTCTTGCCAACGTTTGATAGCTCTTTGCCAGTTAAAAGTGCTTAATTTTAGCCAAACCCCTTATTCTACACAAGCTCTCAATACTCCCCTTAAAAAAGCTGCTACTCTGATTTTGAATTTTGTTTTCAAACAAGTATAATAAGTAATACATTGGAAATAAACACAAATTCACAAATTTAAAAGTTTTGTTAATTTGTCATCAGACTGCTAGCATCTAAAACTATGTCATTAAGTGCCAAATTTGCGCATCGAGTGGCGATCAAGAAAATATAATGTTAAGATCATTCTATAGATAGAATGCAAAAAACAACTCCAACAAAAGCTGAATCTCCACACCTCTCTACAATTCACAACAATAGCTTCGGTAACTCCTAAAATAGTGCGGATGTCATCACTTCTAATTAACTTACAAAAGCCGAAACAATCGATAAGCTTAATACAATTACTAGAAGTTATAAAAGCTAAAAGCTGCTTACAGCTTCTCGATCCCGAGGAACGCTATGTCGTAAGAAGACGAGTAGATCATCGGAACCTGAGAATCAACGTAGTTGTTAGAAACCGCAATAAGCTATAAATTGCGAGATCATCTACACGATCTAGGTTACCTTGGTGAGGGGGACGTCGAAGTAGAGCTTGCTCGAGAGAATCCGATTCCTGCAGAGGGTTTCGGCGTCGTTGTTGGGGATTATAGGTATAGGAGTTGAACAAGATGCCGCCGCAGCCGCCATTATTGGAGGGGAGAAGAGGCGGGAGAGAGTAGAGGGGAAGAGGGATTGAGAGAGGGCGTTGTTGGAGGGAATTTTTATTACTATTTTTGGTTTATTTTTTCCTCCTGTTTTTGATCCTCTGCGTGGTGATAAAGCGGTCGTTAGGAAGGAGATGATGCGGCGTTGTTGACACCGCTTCGCCGCTTTGGACGCGCGGATCGTGTCGCAACGGAGACAGGTGGCTTGAAGTCGGCTACGAAGTTGCAGGGCTCTGCCGACTTCAGGAGACAATAGAAGTCGGCGCCGCGATCTAAGTTAAGATGGCTAGGTACCGAGATCGAGCATGGTTGAATTGAAGATTATTCTAAACTATATTTTGTTGAAGCTAAAAATAAGCTTACTGACCGACCGTCCCCAGTGCAAGTGACAAAAAGCTTGGTGGTTGGTACCCGAGGTTTCGAGTTCGAATCCTAGTTGATTCACATTTTCAGCTAAGTTTATTTCTAAAAAGAAATAAACGAAGCGGATAGCGTGCTACTTTTCTCTCAAAAAAAGAAAAGAAAAAAAGCTTACTGTTTCTCTCGTCGGCCCTCACCAGTACTTTTAACTTTATATTTGTGATCAGAAGTTCTTAAGTTTTTCTTTTACTAACTAAATTTAAATTTTATTTTTGTTCATTAAATATAAATTCTATGCAATGTGATATGTAAGTTAACGGTAGACTAGTACGGTTTATAAATCTACCAAATTTATATGACAGTAAACAAATATATAGTAGTGACTTTTTTTATATATTTGTCCTTTTTAAAAATATATATATTTTGATATTTAGGTTTCGTTTGGGATTGAGGGAAGATTGCGTTACATACAGTGAGAAAGTACGATAGAAAAATATCCTGTTTATTTTCTTACATAATATTGCATTCCGCATATCGCGATAAGAAGATTACTATATATTTTCTACGGTCCCACCGGAGAACGTAGAAATATATTTCTATATGCTTTTATCCCAACTATTATAATTTATCTAATAAAGTCGGATGGGGCTCAATACAAAACTAAGCCTTAGTTGGTAATGTTACCAGCTAGTTACTAATGGTAATACTGTAAATTTCTATTTATCAATCCATTAACTCTCATAAAATTTTTGCTTATAAATAATAAAGAAGTAACAATACCAAACGGCAAATATGACTTTGTTTAAAAAAAAAATTTCCATAATTTGAGAATTCAGTGTTTTCCAGTAAGACGTGGTCAATGGACCAACTGGGTCAGTGACCTACAACGGACCAAATTGCGTATGGTTCGCGTCAGTTTGGACCGAACCGACGAGTCCACTGCGCCTCGTAAAACTAAAGTCGGCAATTCTTCTGACGCCGTCGACGAAGTCGGCACCTGTTATAACAACAACGCTATCCGTGGCCCGAATTTCCGTAGGTCGCCGCCGACTTCTCACAAGCCGCGGCTCCCTCTTTAGTAGAACAAACCCCTTATATAAGGAGTGATAACTCGCGGGGGAATCTTCCCCCGCGATTCCCAATGGCGAACGTGAGAAGCCCTAGTCCCTTCTTCGTCGTTCTCTTCGGCTTCTTCCTCTTCCTCATCTACTCCAGTGAGATCTCCTCTTCCCCCTCTCTTCTCCTCTTAATCCACTCTATCTCAATCAATTCCATTCGGTTCTCCTCTTCGTGCCCCATTTGTTTGCTTAATGTCGCTGTGTTTTTTGGGTTCTTTTGATCCTTTTTCAGTGTCGAATGTGCATCGGAATTGGACCCCGCAAGGATCAAAGAGGAGTTCCCCGAAGAAATCGGATCATCTGATCCTCGGCGACGCCCCGGGCCAGGGCCTACCCAACCGTCTCCAATGCGACGGTATATCTCTATATGCAGATGATTTGATGCAACAATACGTTTCGTAATTCAAAATTGCTCGGTTATCTGTGAGAATTTACTTTAGGGTTGGCTACGAAGCATAGTGCCAGCTTCAATTGTTCATTTAGCTGCAATCACTTAATTTTCCAAATCTTGTTCGAGCTAGATCACATAGTTTAACCAAATTATAGCCTGTTTTACTGATCAAGCTAGGACCTCTATTAATCTAATCTCTAGCTTCGATCTTTGATAGTTTAATTTGTGGAGGATAACGAGGTAGAGTCAACCGAATTGATCTTGAGAATTTTACAATTCTAAAGACTATGCTATCAATTTTCGACTATTGGCTGCTATGCAGTTGATATGCATACTAAGCCTTCAGGCCTGTTTGGCCCTGATATAGTGTAATGATGTTTGACGAAGTGTGATTTGAGTAGTACAATGTCATCAGCATGTTAAGCATAGTGATGTCTCATGCCATATAATCTGATTCTGAATTTTCATTCTCATTTTTTTTTAATCTCACAGGCCTTAAAGCTATGAATAAGATCGATCCGACAAGTGAAAATCTTAATTCAAGTGAAAGAGTTTCCTTCGTCACTGTATTTACTGTTTATAATTCTGACTTTACTGGCACAAATGAAAAGTTACATGACGTGGTTACTGTTGGGAACATTGCATATAGTAAGGTAGATAGATCTATGGCGATTCTCGACACTTTCATCAAGTTCATACAGGTAAATTTGGATTGTTTATCTTTCTATTGCAATATACAAATTGTAGTTTAACTAGCAAAGCATCACCATCAAAATCAGGCATCAACTTGTGGAAAGTGTCCTCCCATTATATTTTCCTTGGATAAGATTTTTGATTTACTGGAAAATTTCACAATGATCTTTTCTTCTTTCTATACCTACATGTCTTATTTAGTCTAAAGTGTGTGGGCAAGTTTTCTGTTATGTGAGTCTTGTACTACAGTACTACACTATTTAGACAAAAAATATTTTAAGTTAATCTTTACTATCTAATTGCCCAAAGAAATAGGAAGACCGGAAATTTTCCTCATCTGATATATTATTGATGGTTGTTTAATGTCTTCTTTTATTTCTAGAATCCTGCAGGTGTCGATGCCAAGAAGCAGTGTTATCATATTGACTGATCCTGCTTCGAAATTTTCAATTAACCACCAGAATGCAATTTTATTGCCTATCCAAGGAGACTATTCACGGGGAAGTCTGATGGTGCAGAGAATCAGGTCATACATTGTAAGTTATTGCTAAGTTTTTCTTGTTCTTTTTTTTTATTTTAAATATCTTCCAAAAGCATAGTTTGGAAGATTTTGAAAATGATGCTCATTCCCTACTTGTTGTATCCATGTTTTAAGTAATCTGCTTAGTTTTTATTGATGCTGCCAATAGAAGCAGGGTACCTTTCATATTATCTTACTTATATAGTAGCTTTGCTGGCTACAATCTATTTAGGCCTTTATGTGCGAAAAAAATTGGCTTAGATACTCCATGATTGGTTGATATAACCTAACAAGGGTGTGAGTGAGAGCATAATTTATACCATGTTATTAAGCACAATATGGGAACAAAAGGAGCAGAACAGTAAATCCAAAAAGATAAACGGAAAGATAGAAAGCTTCACAGAAATTTTTGAATGCATGGACGCCTAATATGTCTGCATTCACATTAAAATTCTTGAATTTTCTTGTTCTATACATGAGTCCACTTTGCGTTAACCTTAAGTTTAAATTTCTGAGATCTTCCATTATGCAGGCATTTCTTGGAAAAAGGCTCGAGGAGAATGAGAGCCTAGACGGATCTAATCATTTCATATTCACTGATTCTGATATTGCAGTGGTTGATGATGTTGGACATATATTCCAGAAATATCCTAATTTCCATCTGGCTCTTACTTTCCGTAACAACAAATATCAACCTATTAATTCTGGATTCATTGCAGTGAGAAGCACCCTGGATGGAATCACCAAGTTTGTCCACAGCATTTTCTCAACTTCAGGCTTTGACAGATATATAACCCATCTAGTTACATATATACCCTTGTTAACTATGAATTTTCATATCTACTTTTTCGAAGTGCAGTTTCTTACAAGAATGCCCATATCTTAAGTTGGGGACCGCACTTGGTCTCATTTTACAAAAGAAAAAGGGACATTTGTAATTACGAGCGTATATATGTAAGAAATTGAACTTGAAGGCCATAATGAAAATTCAATTTTTGCAGGGATAAATATGTCAGTAGATGATTTTGCGGGTGTATTTTCTAACTGTCTCTTCTGCATAGCACGTCTCATTTTATTTACAAGTTCATTGCTTTTTTTTTCTGTAGGGCAAAAATATTTCTACAGGAAGTCCTTGATGCATACAACACGATATATACGAAGGCGTACCGCATGCTTGGAGATCAATTATCTCTTATGTCGGTTGTTAAATCTCATCTCCCATCGGCATTTCAAAAATTTTCAAGACAAAAGGCCTTTGCAGGTGAAGTCAATGGTGTAATAGTGCAGTTTCTACCGTGTGTTGTTTATAATTGGACCCCACCTGAGGGAGCTGGTCAGTTTCATGGAATGCCCTTGGATGTTCAGGTACCAGATCATTTGAACCATAAAAACTGTTGTTATTGTTTTCCTATCTAGTTCCTCACTCATAGTTCCATTTCCTCTAATGAATTGTCTATAGCTCTTAACTTTGCCTATGCTGTATGTGATCTTTACCTTGTGTTCATTAAGCCTTATGTCCTTATGTCCTGCAAGATCTTTTGATCTTTGTGCAAATCTTTTATTCCGCTGTGTATAATTTTATTTTTCTTGTGATTGTTGTTCTGACATGTTTGTACCAGTTTGCTCAATTTGGAATAAGTTTGTGGATAGTATTTTTGTTTTTATTCTGATTCGAGTATAACAATTTTTCCTAGCATGAGACACTAACTATTCTTTTTTTCCTTTAATATAATCAGGTTGTTCATTTCAAGGGTTCAAGGAAACGTTTGATGCTAGAATCTTGGAATTACTTCAACTCGACCTCTAGCAGGTCTAATATGCTCTGCCTTATCCTACGGAGTGGGAGGACGAAATACGACTTTTGAATTCTTTTTCCCTCTGCTGAACTCATTACATCGATCCTACTTGGTACTCTCTCTCTCTCTCTCTCTCTCTCTCTGAGGCGAAAGGGCAAAAGTACAAACCTTTTCTGAAGTGTACCAATTTTTGAAATAGATATCTAAAATTTTGAAAATTCTGATTTTGCTGCCTGAACTTATATTTAAGCACTTCCGTTAGAATATAATGGTTGTTTTAACCTTTTTTGACCGAACGTTTCATGTTATTATGTGGCATACCGTTTCTGAACTAAATATTTTATAACATTTTTCATAGAGACCTTAAAGTTCTAGCAGAGAATGTTGCAATTTTCTGATGCAATCAAAAGTATTTCATGGTTTAGTAAATCAATAAGTACAAAAGTATTTCATGGTTTCCATATTTAAGTTGTCTGAGAATTCATTATTAGGAAGATAAAAGAATATGCAACCACAGGTTTATTTTCGATGCCTAAAATAGTCTCATTGTACGCTTCTCTGGTTGCAATCTGCAATTACTGTTTTATTCTTTTCTAGCCATTCTTTGGCACTAACAGTTAATTTGTTCTTCGTAACAGTTGAACTGTCGATGGTAACTAGTCGACTCCATCATCTCCTATGAGTCAGAATGGTCTGCTTTTTCTCTGCAATCAACCACTTCTTGTCCATTCATGGCTGCATACAATGAAGAGTAGAAGTCTACTGGAATAGTGATTTGAAAAGCTTTGAGGCACTTGAAGTATAGCCCGTCATCGAGCAGATAGCGATGGGATTTGGTCTATTGTTTTTCTTCAGGTAAAAACGTACAGAACTTACCTGAACTATTGACCAATTTTAATCGGCTACCAAAACTTTTAAAATTTTGATTTTACTATCCGATCTTTTAATTTTCTGTGATTTGAGTTAATCAACGGCACTTTGATTTTAAAATTTTAGCTAATTACTTTAATAAATTTATAGTTGCGAGAATTGCATGAAATATACTAATTTAACTTATAAAGAAATACAATGCATTTAAATTTTGAAGTCAATTTATCGTTGGTTGATTCAAATCAAACAAATTGAAAAATTGGATAGTAAGATTAAAATTTTAAAAGGTTGATAACCAAATCGGAATGGTCCAAGTGAGTTGCGCATGTTTTTACCTTTTTCTTAGTGATATGAGCTTTCGCTCATCAGAGAGAAGTATCTGAATGATCGGCTTGTTCGATTTTCCATGATATGAGATGCAGGTGTAAGAGTGAGGTTTTGAGTTCAAGTTCATGTGATGAGCAGAAATTTCTAGAGAGCCTCAAAGCCAGTGCCATTGAGATCGGGATTTCTTCCAATTTTTTTTTAGAAGAAGGTAGCATGTTATTTATTTAGTTTATTTTTAAAAAAGTAAATTTAATAGAAAATATAAAGTAACTATACTTTGAATTTGAATCTCTGATATCAATTATTAAATTTTTAGCCACTAGGAACAGTGGTTCCACCATACAAGTTTAATACAGTATTTTTTGTGGGGCGGGAGGGGGAGAGGGAGGCTTATATTACTTTGTATATATTTTAAAAGCGAAATAAGGGGAAGAGATGGAGCATACTACATGTTTAAGCTAGACTGAATTTCTAAACCAATTGAGACATCAACTACTATTTTTCTTATCTTGTCTACAAACGAAAGCCGCAGAATTGTCCGGTAAATTCTAAGCAACGGAGGAGGCCAAATCAAAACATGCCTTTTCGGCTATTTCCCAAAAAAGGAAGTAACAAAAATTCTCATCCGTCCATCACCTTTCAGTGTCCTCATTCGTCCCTACTTCTACCAGCGCCGGCTCGCGCACAGCGTTTTGGTATACCGCGCACGCCGCCGCATGCGGACGCGTACGTGGCGCACGATCCGCCGTTCTTCCCCGTGATCCACGTGCGCCACGAGCCGTAGGATGACCGTGTGTTCCAACTCAGCAGTGTCCGCAATATGTGCTCGGCATTGACGTGTCGCGTACCTCCACGCCACCTCCCCCCCACTTGTCCGAGCGGATATTCCGACTCACAAAAAGCGCACTCACATTTTAACACCCAAACATGCGCCCAGGGGGAAGGAAATTACTGCATGCACCCAATGCACCGTGCACTTGTCAACGTTGCCAATTTAGATTTTATATATTTTTTTCATTAGCATTTTGAGATGAATTACTCTGCCAGTTGATGCGCTGCTGCATGAGGGAGATGATATAATTCGTAGGTAATAGCGAAAAAATACTAGATATAAATCTACCACATCAATGTCAGCAGATTATAATAGAGCTTTGCAAGGACGCAAAGCATTTTACCCCTCTGCATAAACTATTCGAATATTGTAGATTCTATCAATAAAAACTAAAACTTCACTATAAACCATTAATCGCTAAATATTAAGTCCGGTCCACGCAGTTCAAATATACGCTAGGTCTAGGGGAGTATTTCTCTGGTCACAGTTGCTTTAAGTGGGCCCCACATGCGTGAAAGAGTTGGGTGTAGGAGCCAATAGAATAGCTGGAAAAGTCGTCGTCTCCCATCGCCTTTATCCTGGGAGGAGGGAGAGAGAGGGAGAGAGAAGAGGGGCGGGGGTGTGGGTGTGGGTGTTGAAATTTTCGTTAAGTTAATCCCGAGGATGGAGGTGGAGGTAATTAGAGCTGCTGTTTATTGCCGAACGGGCGAATCTTCCTTTATCGCGCGAATTTGGGATTAGAAAAATCGAAGAGCTCTTCCCAGATCGATCCCTCCCCCACCCCGGGGATAGTGATCGCGAATTGCCATGGAATAAATATTCTTATTTATTCAACCATGAGGGGACAACAAAAATAATAGAGAAGAGAGCGAGAGGATAGAGAGCAAGGGGGGCTTCGGATCTGATGGTCGATGTCGAGGATGAAGCATCTCCTCCGCAAGCTCCACATCGGGGGCGGAGGGGGCGGTGGCGGAGGCGTCGACCACCACCCCCATCATCAGCGCCTCGGTGATCCGAGCCCTAAACCCACTGCGCCCCCGCCGCCGCCGCCGCCACCGCTGCAGGCCTCGGCTGCGTCGTCGTCGTCGTCGTCGTCATCATCGTCATCGGGGGCTTCGTCCAGGGGGAGGGCGAACGAGGAGGCGGAGGAGGCGAGGGGGAGCGGATCGCGGGGCGAGACGTCGGGGTTAGCGGTGGTGGGGGGCGGCGGCGATGGCGGGGGTTTTAGCTTCGAGGAGGAGTACCAGATGCAGCTCGCGCTCGCGATCAGCACGTCGGATCCGGACGGGTTGGAGGATCCGGATCTGGTGCAGATGAAGGCCGCGAAGCGGATGAGCCTCGGATGCTCCGCCGTTGTCGGAGGGGCGTCCAGCGGAGGGGATCAGGGCCTCGTGGAGTTCCTCGCGCTTCGATTCTGGGTATGGATTTATTTTTTTATAAAAAAAATATGTTTATTATGTCGCGATTGGATTGGTTGCTTATTAAATCTAATTTGTTTGCAGAATTTTAGTGTTGTGAATTATGATGAGAAGCTTACGGATGGATTTTATGATGTATACGGCGTGATCGCAAACCCTAGCTTACAAGGGAAGTTGCCCTCCTTGGTGGATCTCGAAGCAATTCCTGTTTCGGAGAACATTGATTATGAAGTAGTTATAGTGAACCGAACCCTAGATCCTGTGCTTCAGCAACTTGAGAGAAGAGCAATGGCGATTGCTTCGGAGGATAAAGCAGAGCATGGTCTTGTTGCGAGCGGGCTAGTTCAAAAGATTGCTAATCTTGTTGTTGACGTTATGGGTGGTCCGGTTGAGGATGCGGAAGAAATGCAAAGAAGGTGGACTATCAAGAGCTGTGAGCTTCGTGCTTCACTAAAAAGTATTATTCTTCCTCTTGGATCGCTCGAGGTTGGGTTGTCACGGCATAGGGCCTTACTCTTCAAGGTTGGTGATCTCAGAGTGCGTGCGTGTGTGTTTTTAATCATGCTACTGAATTCGGTCGACTCTTTAATGTGGAATCCTATCATTCAAAGAATGCAATTGTAATTTCAAAACATGGAGAAACTTATAGAAGAGCATAATGAGTAGAATGAGACTGAAATCTATTTTAAGTAATCTGTTCATATTCTGCTCAAGAACATACAATCTATTACTTTTACTGTGCAGTTAACGGCAATTAAACTAACAACAGCAACACAATTTAACTCTTATTTAAGGGTATATATGTGAAAATTCCAAAATTAGTTAATGTGTATCTCAAAAAACTACTGTGGATAATCTATTATTTTTAATTTTTTCTTCTTTTTATTGTGAACTACAACCACCTATAAAATACTAAAATTTATCAAATTTTGATTTAGGTACTTGCTGATCGAATAAATCTACCATGTAAGCTAGTCAAAGGAAGCTATTACACTGGTACTGATGGTGGCGCTGTTAACTTGATTAAAGTTGATTTTGAGAGGTAGATTCTTCTATTATAAGCATACTTGATCATCTGTATTTACTTGGATGTGGTTTATCTTTTGACATGGTTTGCTGATCTGAGCTCATGTACTTCATTAGTTCTCATGAAATGACATTACTAATTATTGTAGAATGCGATTTCCTACTTCAGTACAAGGGTCTTACTGCATCTTAGATTTTTTTTCTCAATACTTAGTCTTATGCTGTCAATGCTTTTAAAGGAACTTCATTATTATACTGAAGCTCCTTTTCCAATCTCATTATCCTTTTTTCACTGCTTTCTCTAGTTCTAACATTATTCCATACCAACTTAACTAACGTACTCATGTATACAACTATGTAGTTCTCTATGAAGGAAGAGATACAACTATGTAGTTCTCTATGAAGGAAGAGATACAACTTAACTAAACATTATTCCAAACCAACTTAACTAACATACTAATGTATACAACTATGTAGTTCTCTAGAAGGAAGACATACAATGAGGTTCCTTCTTTGTTGACCATATATTGTATACGTGGAACTATTAGAAAGGCTCGATACATGATTTTATACATCTTTATGGCTAATAAGTATGCAAGGAAATAAGTCTGAACATCAGGTGATTCACAATTTTAAAACTACCATAATATTTATGACCATACTGTGAAAATTATTTACTAATTAGTTAACTTCGTTTATTCTTCAGTTTTCACTAAATTCACTTAGAAATTTGTGATGATTAGTATGCTTTGACTATTTTACTAAGGACGCAATCACTCTCATATTCAATAACAACAGCGAATACATCGTTGATCTGATGGGAGCTCCAGGCACATTGATTCCTGCTGAAAGTTCCACCACTCATCTTCAAAATTCTGAAAATTATCAGCTCGGCTCGGACATCATTGAAGAGAGTGTCAAAGAGTTATGTTTAGCTCTCGATACTGTTAGCAGCCAGGTTGAGAAGAAAAATGAACTATCAGAAAGTTCTTCTGAAACCAACTTTGTTCCCGAAGTTGTAGATCAACAATCAGAAGAGAAATCTAGAAGAGTCCATTCAGCAGAGGAAAATGGTGCAAGCAGTAGTGAGAATAGTCAAACTGAGAGATTTGAAAATGAATATGGCAACCTTTTATCTCCTCCAGGTATATCTCAAGCAGGCAGCTCAGGCACTAAAGAAGTTATATCTCCTGCTCAACAGATGAAAGTTAATGATGTCTCCAAGTATGTAGTTACTGCAGCAAAGAACCCTGAATTTGCACAAAAGTTGCATGCTGTACTGCTGGAGAGTGGTGCATCTCCACCACCTGATTTGTTTTCCAGTCTAAATCCTTCCCTCATAGAAATTGAGCAAAATGAGATGGGAAGCACTTTTGCATATAATAGAGAAGAAACAACGGATGGTCAACTGCTTGATAGTTATTCTGCTTCCCACTTCCATTCCAGACCCAATTTGCATTTACAATCTTCAATGCATGCTCATAATAATGAAGGCCAAAAATTAAAAGCATTATGTGATGTTGGCAGCTCTTCACCCAGTGTACCAAATGATTTGTCAGTGGCTCATCGTGTAAATGATCTGTGGGCTGAAGGCTTTAGTCAACTTGATAATACGATTCTATCTGGAGCTTTATGCGGAAATCAACTTTGGGCTTCTTCTGCACCATATGAAGTCAATTCAGTCCAAAAGACAAATTTTGACAATAGTAATTCAGATGACATGAACTGCTATAATAAAAATGCACAGATAATTATTTATAATGCAGAGGCTTCTGGAAATACTGTCAAGGACTCTGTTGTAAATAGTTTAGGGAGTAGCGATAAAGATATGCCCAGTTTCAATGGTTCTGTAAATAAGCGAGTCAATTCAGTCATGGATGGTGTTGCTGAATGTGAGATAGCATGGGAAGATCTTCAGATTGGGGAGCGAATTGGTCTTGGTAAGTGCTAATTACAGTTGCTCTCAAAGTTTTAATAGCAAATTACTATGTGCGTTGGCTTTTCTCCTTTGCGATTTAATAAATTCTGTATTTTACTGATCTGCACTTTGTTATGTTGGTTTTATGTTGTTGCAGGTTCGTATGGGGAAGTCTATCGAGCAGATTTGCATGGCACTGTAAGTCATAACTTTAGAACAAAACACTGTGGTGACCTTTCAAAACGGAAATTTTATGAAGCTTGTTTGGTATAACTTTCTTGAATGCCATTTAGTCTTGCAAGTATATAAAAAAGATTTGAACTTTCTGATGTAGATGAGCTATCTCATTTCAGAAATTAAACTGAGACCTGTTCATCAATTTGAGAGAAATGTAAAGTATCACTCGGTACATTATTACAAACATGAACTGAACATTCAATGTCAAATCTGGCTAGTGGTAATGGGTATGTTAATAATTGATACTTACACATGGATATGTAAAACCTACTTATTTGTTCTGTCTTCTCATATTGGTTTACCTTGATGCTGTACCCCTTTGCACATCTTAAGATTTGTTGTCTGGAGAAGATCAAAGGAAGTCAGCAGTCGATAGAAATAAAACCATTTCATCCTGGTCAACGTCTTAGATATTATTAGATTGCAATATACTCTTTCCTGAACTATAGTCGATTACTGGAAATAACTAGATATAGAATTTGATATGACGGGCATATAGTGGTTGCCAAAGATCAGGCCGCTTGAGTAATTCTTAGTCAAATAGAAACCTCAGAGAGCTATTATTACCATGAGATAGGAGGATTCATGAACTATATTTCTTGATTAGCTGCTATTTGTTTAGGGTACTAAATATTTAGCAGATTATCTCATATTGGGTTTTGCAAGTTGAGTCCTGGTAAGTTGGTTACCAGTTGGCCTATCAAACATAGACTTTTCTTACTTTCTTTTGATATCTATGATAAGTACACAATATAAGTTTGACATTCACATAGTGCTATTAGATACTTTTTCCTGCCCATCTCTGGGTAATATGCTGTATTATATACTGTTTCACAGGAGGTTGCTGTAAAGAAGTTCCTTGACCAGGGTTTGTCAGGTGATGCATTGGAGCAATTCAGATGTGAAGTAAGGCTATGTAAATTCAGTATTCATTCAAATTTTTAATATATTGAGATGGATAACCTATCTTATTCATGTATTGTGATCTCGTAACATCTAGTTTTATTGGTGTAGGTGAAAATCATGTTAAGGCTACGACACCCAAATGTTGTTCTTTTCATGGGAGCTGTAACACGCCCTCCAAATCTCTCTATACTAACAGAGTTTCTTCCTAGGTTTGTGCTGTTCTCTGCAAAGTGTCTTTAATTAAAGAGCAAAGAGAAATGCATTCTTTTGGACTATCCATTAGTAAAACAGTAGCAAAAAAGAAGAAAATAATACTTCTGTGGTTACTTTTTATTATTTGTATCTCTAGTTAAAATCAAAACTATTGCTTGTAGGGGAAGTTTATATAGGTTGTTGCATCGCCCCAATGTTCAACTTGATGAGAAGCGAAGGCTCAAAATGGCACTAGATGTGGTATATTTCATATTGTTTACTGTGTTTTTTTTTTATTTGATACTTTGATAGCTAATGTCTACCATAAGTTGATTCTATCTTTTTGGTTTTCTTTCAGGCCAAAGGGATGAATTACTTGCACACGAGCCATCCAACAATCGTCCATCGGGATCTAAAATCCCCAAATCTTCTTGTTGATAAAAATTGGGTTGTCAAGGTATATGTGCATTATCTTTTGGCTTTTGATTATTATTCTATACACATTAAGGGGGTGTTTGGACTGATGAACTTGCGATTCTGCTGTAAATTAAGTTTATTAAGACAAAATATTAGTCTTGCTATATATTATGAAGACATCGAGAAGATCTTTTAGATAGCCACGGGCTTAAATTCTTGAAAACAAATTTCCTTTGAAATAGTTTGAAGTCATTTTTCGTGGAAAGTGCCAAAATCGACTAGACGGTGAATCTCCCTTGTATGTATTATGCTAGTTGATGGCAAGACTAATATTTTTACTCTTACTAAACTTGATTTTCGCCTGAACTACAATTATGTCAATCCAAACACCCGCTAATGTGCTGCATTGTCTCGTATAGGTTCTTTAGTAATATTGTTTTAAGTTGAAGCTACAGCAACAATTTCCTATCATTGTATGATGATGAACCTCTTTGATGGAATTATAAGAACCGAGGGTAAGAATTAAATTGATCTACAACTAGTGTAAGAGGGGGGAAGGAGGGGGATCTAAAAAATCTCTTGGTGCCATTTTAGATTTGTGGTTTCATATCAATCCAATCTTGATAGTTGGATTTTCAGGAATAATCTGCTTCTTTCTCTTACTGAGCTAGCAAAATACTACTTGTGGAAATTGTACTTTCACTTCTTAGCAGTGAGATTGACTCTTCTCTGTGCCTGGGATTTATCTGCAGGTCTGCGATTTTGGCTTGTCTAGGTTGAAGCATCATACTTTCCTATCGTCAAAGTCAACAGCTGGAACAGTAATTCTCTTGACCCCTTATTTGTTTTCTCCTCACCTTTTCTATGTTCTTTTCAGCATCCGCTGCTGACATTTAGTAATAAAATTCAAAACAAAACATTCTTGTCAAGCATTGAAAAACAATGAAGATGATCTTAGGAGACAACTGTTGTATTTAAGACTTTATCATGCAGAGGAAGAAAAAGTTGAATATTTGTGTTTTTTTCTGTTGCTTAACAAATGCCACTTTTAGAGAAATCCATGTTCGTTATGAATCACTGGAAAAAGTGCATGCCTTGGTTTTGCACTTCACACCTGAATTTAATATACGTTTGTTGTTTTAATTGTACTGACTATTGAGTTGCAGCCAGAGTGGATGGCGCCAGAGGTCTTACGAAATGAGCCTTCTAATGAGAAGTGAGTTCTTCTTCTTTTTTCTTTCTGTCTTTTTGTTTTTTTCCTTTAAATTGGTTAAGCTCATTATTGCATACAAGGAAAATTAGGTTTCTTAACAATTATTTTGTTATCTCCCTAGAATTTTTTTTTTTTCATTTTGTTCGTCAGGTGTGATGTATATAGCTTCGGTATAATCTTGTGGGAGTTGACTACCTTGCGCATGCCATGGAGTGGTCTGAATCCAATGCAAGTTGTTGGAGCTGTTGGTTTCCAGAACAGACGCCTTGAAATACCTGCAGAGGTCGATCCAATGGTTGCACAAATAATACGTGATTGTTGGGAAAGGTTAGTTGGTGTTGGCTATTTGCAAAAAGTTAATTAATTGTGACCTCAAATGTTGAATCTTTTGGTAATAAAGTAAGATCATAGAATTCGAGCTTAGAGAGACAAAAGAAAAGGTGAATGCATAGCCAAATGAGGCCTTGGGTTCTCATTTCCTTCTGCTGATGCATCTGATTCCACATGATTTTCAGGGAACTAAATATCTTTTCTTTCTTTTCTGGGTTTTTCTGAATACAACCATCAATGACGTGATACTACTACTCTGGTTTTATTGTGCAGTGATCAAAACAAGCGCCCATCTTTTGCACAGCTTATGTCAGCTCTCAAGCAATTGCAGCGATTGGTTGTTCCAGTAAGCTGATCATCCCCTATGCTGTTGCGAAGTAAGCAAAGAACAAGGGCCATAGCGAGCAAAGAGACACTAGCATTTCCACCCAAATCTGGAAAAAAGTGGAACCATAAAGTATAGGAAATCATTTTTATACTCGAGAATCATTACATAGGTTCAAGATCTGATTACCGCTGGTTCTCTGTTTCTCTTTTTTGGCGAATGAGACGATTTCTCTGAAGCTGTGCGAAGTGCAGCGGAAGAAGCAAATTCAGTAGACTTAATTTGGCCGTCATGGAGCAATGCTAAGTGCGCTGCGCCATACCGAGTGTATCGTGTCTTTCTTTAATTTTCTATCAGATTCTTAAATCGATGAATCTGAGAGTGATTGTAAAAGGTTGTGTTTGTGGAATTGCTTTGGGAAAAGGAAAAAAAAAATGATACAGAACAGTAAATTGTTGGGGGTGCAAAAAGTTGCAATCCCTCATTAATAAAAATCATTCTCTGTTTTAATTCACTTCATTGTGTTTGGAATTGAAAGGTTTCTTTTTGTTCATTATTGCACTGGTGCTTTTAGGTAGAATTTAAAGAGATTGAAATCAAATTATACGCCGAATCTAAAATATGTTCACAATTGTGAAATTGTTTGAAGCTTTTCTGTTCGTCCGGTGGTGGTGGTGTCTTGGTAAAATCCGAGCTGCCTTTTTTCTAACCACATGGGGGGGGGGACCCAATGAAGCAAAAATTTCAATTTTTATTTAATATTACTATAAATTTGTGAGACTCTAAATAGTCCTATATATAAGATATAATAGGGCTGAAATTTTTAACCCGGTTATAGCATTTTAGGTGGTGACTATGCCCAAGAGGTTAAGAAAGTTAAGCGTGCTAGAGCTAAAATAATTCTAGAATAAATGATCCTCTGGAAAGTTGGGACGTCACAAAATTTTTGCATGCTGTAGTTGTCCTGGTGACTTAAATGTCTATTGAATATGGTTAGCTCGTCTTTGTGGATTAGTTTCTTTATTTGCAAAGCAGGTTTCAAGTGACCGGCAGCACAAAATAGTCGAAAGATTCTGCTCTTGGACTCTGGGTTTTGTTGGGCTGAAGGTAAAGGTACAGCACTAGGAGAAGCATAACTTCTCTTTGCAGTAAAAATAGAAATGTCAAATTGAAGCTTCTCTTATTCCCGCTTATTTTCCATACAGGACAACACTTGGTACGTAGAGCAGCACTTTTGCACGAAGCTCAAGCTCAAGTCAAACGGTAATCATCTAAGAGTTGGATAAAAGGTTTAGGTCCACCCGGGTCTATTACTTGATCCCCTTAACACGAAAACAACGATTAATTGATCTGATTACAACCCAACATTAGCAGAGGAAATACATCGAACAGATAGTGGGCAAGAGAGAAAGGCGAAGCCCCGCGCACTCGACAATGGCCAAAGGTCTTCTTCCCCAACCACACTCCTCAAAGACGTAGTCGGAATAAGATGACGCGAATAACTTGTTCTTGTTCTCACATTTAGGGTGTCACCCGTGCAGGGAAATCGAAGAAGAAATCGAGAACAACTTTATCCCCTTCCTCGCCTCCCGATGCGTGGTCTCCTCCCCCTCCTACTGCTCCGCCGCGGCCTCCTCCTCCTGGGCTATTCCACTCCTATCCCTCGGCGAATTCGACTTACTCCACCCCTCTTCCACCTCCGTCCATGCCGAGGAAACCCTTCCTTCGCCGATTTGTTCCGATTATCCTCGTCGGCTCTGGAGGTGTTCCTTTACTCGCCCTCTTATTCCGCATCATATCAGCTTTGATTTGAAGTTTGTTATGATAGTGCAATTGAAGAATCGTTCAAAGTTTCTTAACTTTAGCCTCATACGTTAATTGATCACCAAATGTTCGATCAAAGTCCTACCTGTGTTTATACTCCTTTTTTTTAGCTTAATCGGCTAGATGATCGAATGCATTGCTCTGTGCTTTCCAATCGATGCCGAGTGTCGAATCATATTTGCCAAGAGAGAGAGAGGGGGGGGGATGAATCTGGGATTTTTGAGACTTTGATGACAAAATTGCTGTGGAAAAGAGGTTAGGGAACATATACCTATGTGTTTTGGGTTAGAGAGATTAAATAATATTTCAGCTAATTAGGTTATGCATATGTAGAAATTGAAGGAATTGCCCTCAGAGACTGTTAACCTGTTGATTTAACAACCTTTGATACCAATGAAATAGATTGTGATTGAGTTGAAAGGTTGCATACTCCTTTTGTTTAATTATCTTGTGTAATATACCGGATTATTTAAGTGTACAAACTAAAAAGCATCAAGGATTGATGCTTTACGGTTCGGTAATTGTTTTAATAACTTTTGCTTATTTTATTTTTAACTATTCCTGCTTACATTGAGTCAATGAATCCACAATCATCCTACTTGTCTACATTTTGGGCTGATGCAAAAAAATTCGGATGTGCTATTCTCAAATGGTTTGTTCATGGAGAGACAAGATTATTTTGGATACTTAGATGATTGCTTACAATGCGTATTCGCGAATTGTCCAGTTTAACCGTGTCAGCCTGTTTTCTGAACCGACATAAACAGACAGAATTATCACGGATGGCTGACATCAGTTGTATTCTTGTGAACTTGAGTTTTTGTCAGATTTGATCATGTTAATAGTATATATTAGCTTGCACTGGAAAGACCATAATACAAGCAATAGCAAAGTCTCTAAATCAGAAGTATTCTGATATGCAGCTTATCTATTTATGAGGAATAGAAAGAAAGAGTCTGTTGGGTCAGTGGAGATAGCTTATCAGGAGGGACAGTCCGCTGGGGCAGAGGAGTTAGCTTGCCAAGAGGCCTCTTCGCCACCTGCTGAGACTCTCCGTGGATAACAATGGCAAGTGTAAACTCCCCATAAACCTGTATTTTGCTCCTTTTTTTTTCTTCTTATGAATAGCAAATCCTCCTCTCATGCAAATAAAGATTAGCACGGATTCTGCTCCAATATTAGATAAGGTCGATCTTAAAGTAACTATACTTGTTGTTCTTGTTTTGAAATTAGCTTGTAGAAATATCACCAAGCAATGCGTTATCCATTCGAATCAGGAGTGTGCCATTTTCAAGGTTCTTGTAAAGATTTTCTTTCGTACTCTTTACAACTTAGTCTTGACAAATGTGTTTCATTTTAATTGGTCTGAGTTAGAAGACATGCACACCGCAACATGTATTGTGACAGTTATCCTCCAATTTGATAGTGCTATTCTTCTTGTCATTTCCTGCTTCTGATTGTTTAACACCATGCAGAATCAAACAAAGTGTTGTTTAGACTATTAGGGCATGTTTGGTTCACCTATTTTAGACCATGGAATCGGAATGGGATTCATTGATTCCAATAGTTGTTGTTTGTTTTAAAGGAATCGGATTCCGACTCCCATTCCACTATGGAATGGGAATGGCTAATTCCATATATGGCCCAATCCGGCCTTGAATACCGGATTGACCCATTCCAAAGTAAATTACTCAAAAGTTTTTTTTGCCAACACCTCCCCTCCTCTCCCATCATCACTTTTCTCTCTCTTAATCAAAACATTCTATTCAAAATTCTAGATTTTCATTTCATTACCCATTCCAATAATGAACCAAACGTCTTTGGATGATTCGTCATTCCATTTCCCATTCCAAAGCAATCTAATTTTATTTCCCATTCCAATTCCAATCGCGAACCAAACATGCCCTTAGAGTGAAATGCCGATTTCCAAAGTTCTCATATCTTTTGAACAACTCACGAATTTTTCAGAGACTTTAATTGGATGAAGCTTTTCTGTATTTTTCGCTGGTCCATTAACATTATCACGCAAATCACAAGAAATTTGAACTGTCCATAAATTATTTAAATTATGTATGAAATTTCAGCAAAAATGGATTGTTCATTATTTTTTTGACTTTTGATGCTCTGAAAAATTAAATTTAGATAACAATATAAATACCTAAATTTTTTGCATTTCGTTTTCGGTATTATACTTTTACTGTAGTAACTCAATTACTGTATTTTTGTTGAATACTTATTTCTATGAGGGGTTGCACTCATTGTGTGCTCTCTAACTCCACACTCCTCGCTTCGCCAATCCTCATGGTTTCTTTTTTTCTTTTCTGGGTAGAATGATATATCTCATCTGATTATTAGTCGTAAAAATATTATTCTTATAAGTTGTTGATGTGTTATGCATTATAAAATACTATATAAAAATGCCAATTTATTTACTGATTATAAGGTACCTTTTGTAAAGAATGAAAAGCATGTTTTTTTTAAAAATAAAAATAAAAATATGCGAGGGGAGCATCCAACTTTTGGTGTCAAATCAATTAAAAGGGCGATTTTGGTGAATTAAAGAATCGTTGTGGTCACATCGTTTTTTCTTAGACGTTTCACCTACTGTGTACTCTCTCATCCAATCCGAGTGTACTCCTTTTGATAGTGAAATGTTACACGAGGGGTGTTCTTTGTTAGGTTCCTAGGGTGTGGCCGTGTCAATCATGTGCAATAATGTCTAAGATAAGATATATATATATATATAATTTCAACAAAGATGAAGAGATATATGAATAATTTATAATTAGATGCAACCAAAGCCCTAGGAGGGTTTGGTTCGAGCCTGATTAGGTCTTAGATATTTTAAAGAACTATCGGTCCGAGCAAAATTCAAAATAATTAGATCAAACCTGCGAAAAAGGGTCTGACTGGTTAGATTGAATTTGCTTTGGTCTATCATCAATAACTATTTAAGTACTGATATCATGTTATTCATGTTTTTCCGTACTATTGTCTTTATTATCAATTAAGCATCATATTCTCCATTGCTCATTTCTGAGAAGAAATGTGGCATTTCCATTTCTGGAAACCACTATGAGTTATCATTTATGAAGAGGGGGTTAATTAGGGATAACATTTGTTGCTGCATTAAGAGATTCTGAAAATTAGTGCGACTAATAATTAACCAAGGTTATCCTAAAATGCTCTCGTGTTCAAAGAGAAGATCAGGCTCCTAAGTCTTTAATTAGAGATATACACAAACTTAAGATGGCAATGACTTCAATACAATTCCCTTTCCCAAATAATTAGAGCACTCCGAACTCCTCATTGATTTTTTTCTTTAAATTCATTACTAGTTATTCTCTCTAATTATGCACAGTAATTAATCACTCATTTGGTAATAATTAAATGGTATAACTTAGTAGTAGACAAGTTTTCATTTGGATAAAAATTAGCAAGCAAGATTTTGTTATTGAAGAGAAGGGATCGAAATTGTGCAAATGATTTTGGGTTATCCAAAGCTGCTTAATCACAGTGTCGAATTTTGGGCATATTTTTTGACATAATTGATGGGGAATTAATGTGGAGACTCCACAATAAATTCTCAAAATATTACTCTTTCAACGATGCAAAGTAAATAATCTTAGCTTTTTACAACTAAGCATCAAAAGCATCTACAAAGTCAAACAACAAAATATGCCCAGAAAAAAAAAATCAAATTAAGAGTAACTTTTTTAAATAATTAGCAATAGTCTCTGAAATTTGGTATAATGAGAAAGATTTTTGTGAGCAAACAACTCTAGGAATGTACACCTGAAAGGGAAAGGAATTAAAAAAAAAAAAAGAGATAAAACTTAGTGTAGTGTATAATTAAGATCTAGGTGGAGCAATAGCTTTTTGAGAAAGATGTCTTAGGTTAGGTAATCCCACGCAAGTAGGATCATTAATGGGGTAATAATGAGCACTTCATGCGCTGTAATATACAATTAATTACTATGCAAAAGCAAAATATATAAAGTGGGAAAAGTGAAAGCTTTTGGATTCTAAATTAGCCCACCTGGCTAATAAAGGCTTGCCATAAAGAAACCGGGCCCATCAAATAAAGAGACTAATAAGTGTAGAACGCAAAGGCTTGTTAGAAAGATACAATTCATCTATCTAATATGAAATTGGTCATAATTAGTTGGTAATTTATATTATATCTTCAAATTAAGCTGATCTTATTATTTACAGAATAGATACAGGGGGATTTTGCATTCCCTACCTTGGATTCCCCAAAAAGTGAGAGTTTCATCTACTGCGCGTCTGATTAATTGATATCATATCGGAACTTTTTAAGTTAATTTTTATTGTTTATACAATTATTGGATCGTTGCCACGTCAGCAAGGAGATATAAAAAAATTAAAAGAAAATTAAAGAGAATTTTTGATGATGATGATGATGGGAGGTGGGTAGGATAAATTTAAGAATCGAGCCTCACATGTGTGCACGAGGTGAAGAGCCGCGTTTGCTCGAGACACACAAAATAAAAAAAGAGGGTTCAAACGACACGGTACAATCATACATATATGTGGGCACTTTATATGCAACCATATGTATTTATTGCCCAACCCACTCTTCATACGGCTCTTTGTACTTTGCCTTCTCAAACATGAACATAATTCACACCACCTCTCCCCATCCCCTTCCCCTCTCTCTCCCTTTCTAGCATGATATGAGCATTTGGGATATATGTTGATGATGATGATGTGGGTGGGCATAGGAGAGCTAGTGATGGCAATAGTTGTAGTGTTCATCCTTTCAAAGAGGAGTTATTTGAAGCTAAAGAGAAGGAGAGAGCCGAGGAGAGGCCGAGTCCCGCAAGGCACTCTCGGGTGGCCGCTCGTCGGCGAGACGCTTGAGTTCGTCTCATGCGCCTACTCCCCTCGCCCCGAGAGCTTCATGGAGAAGCGGCGTCTACTGTAAGTGCTTTTCGAGTCCGCTGTAAAAATTTTAGTGTTGCTTGATAAAGTGCGATATGAGCGGTAGCAGTATTAAAAGAAACGCTCTAAAGAGTACTCCTAACAAATTCTTTTCACAATAGATTCAGAAGCACCTAAGTCGAAAGGCTTCTCTTTAATCTGCTTCCTGCGGTAGCAAAAAATTTATATTTTTCTCTTTACCGAACTTTCTAGCAATAATTATTTTTGCTGAAAACAAAAATAGAAATCTGGTGAAATAAGTTTATGGCACGAAAATCTAGACTTTTGGTTTGAGACTATGTATTTCAGCATAAATTTATAAAATTAGGCCTAAGAGTTACTATACTACGCTATTATTAGTACTACGTATGAACAATTTCTGGCTAAATATCTCTCTAGATATCTTTATTAATGATAACCAATTAATCTATGTGTTCAAATGTATATGTTTGAGGCTGAATTCATTTGCTTTATGAATGAAGTAGCTAGATAGCGTGCTATCTTTCTCTCAAAAAAAAAAATGTATATGTTTGAGGTGTGTAGGTATGGGAAGGTATTCAAGTCTCACATATTCGGCAGCGCGACTATCGTGTCGACGGACCCCGAAATCAACCGGTTTGTTCTGCACAGCGATGCGAAGGCATTCGTGCCGTGTTACCCGAAATCCCTCACTGAACTGATGGGCAAATCCTCCATCTTATCCATCAATGGCAACCTGCAAAGGAGAGTTCACGGGCTTATCGGCGCGTTTTTAAAGTCTCCACAGCTGAAGGGGCAGATCACCGCCGACATGCACCGCTACGTCGAGGCGGCGATGAACGGTTGGAAGGATGATCAGCTCATCTACATTCAAGATGAAGCAAAACTGGTTACTTCTTTATCCTTCTAGAGCGCGCTCTCTCTCTCTCTCTCTCTCTCTCTCTCTCATATATATATATATATATATATATATGCAACCTCACTCTTAACTTGTGGTATTCACTAAGAATTCACACGTGTGCACTGGTGTCACTAGGGAGCCTAATAATGGCCACTGTCGTTGGATTTAATGAGCTTCGAGGTGGTATATAGGTTGAGCCTACCTACCTATTAAGTGATCTGAACAGATAAAGCGTATTGAATCTGTTAAGTAATGTGAAACAAGCTTTTACCTTTAAAAGCTCTGTAAAATGATATTTTTCAATATTAGATATTCAACATAATCTCTAATCAATATTCATATATATGATAAACCTGAGTAGATTTAACATATGTACGCAGCAAATTAATCTTGTTGTGTGAGTGACACTGCCCATACTAATTTCATTTATAATGCCAAGAGGATCGAAATTGCGATCATTAGGGTAATAATGATATTATTAATAGACATCTTGGATATTTGTATTATTGGTAAAGCATATAGATTGACTTGGTTACTTCGTATATACTTGACTAAATTTAATGCATTTGATTTGTCGATAACAAAATATCCATTACTCAGATGTAATGTTGTGATACAAGTAGTTAAGAAGAGATGGAGCTCTAGTACACATGTGATATAGAATAAGCTAATGTTGGTATGATATCTGTGTAAGCAGATTGTGTTCCAAATACTAGTGAAAGGGTTGATTGGTCTTGAGCCAGGGAAGGAGATGCAGTGCCTAAAGCGACAATTCAAAGAATTTATTGCAGGGTTGATGTCTCTCCCAATTAAGCTACCAGGGACTAGGCTTTATAGATCACTAAAGGTAATTCCATTATTAATTTCTACACAAGAATTTAAGTGTCCATCGGCGCAGGCTGTATCTACCGTACCGTATCGTGCCAACAAGATATCGGTACGATACAGCCATCGTGCCGATGGCACAGCTCAAAACCCTCTATTTTTTAAATTAGTAAGTAATTTTTTAATAAAATTCAAAAAATTTGATAAAGATACATAATAAACAGTTAGAATCTTTTGTTGCTAAAGAAAATAAATATTTCATGCCATTATGTATCGGCGCATATGTATTTTTTTTGACCGGCACGTATCGGCACGGCCTGGCACTCACTCTGTCGTATCGTGCCGGCAAATTTTCGGCACGATCCCGTGCCAGGCACTTAAATCCTTGTTTCTACATCATTGATTACATTCCTTGATTGTAGATCAATTCACTCAGATTCATTACTTAGTAGAAGCATTTATATTTTTAGGCTAAGAGGAGAATGACAATGCTGATACAAAAGATCATCCAAGAGAAAAGGAAGAAGCAAAATGGTCGCGATACCACGCGAGATGTCGTCGACATCATGATCAACGAAGATAGAGAACAATTGACCGATGATCTGATATCGGATAACATGATCGACTTGATGATACCGGCTGAGGACTCCGTTCCCGTTCTTATCACGTTAGCAATCAAATACCTCACTGAATGTCCTCTTGCTCTCCAAAAACTAGAGGTAATACAATACAAAAATAATTAGAAAAGAAGTACAAGGAAATGTATTGTCACAAGCTAAAATATATAGTTAACTATTAATGTATCTTATAATGAAAAAGTTAACGATCATACGCATATAAGAAAACATGAAATGCTGCAAATTCAAGTATAGATTCTAATCTTTTTGATCAGGAAGAAAATATGCAACTGAAGAGTTCCAAATTGGCGCTTGGAGAGCCATTGCAGTGGACGGATTACACGTCCTTAACATTCACACAAAATGTAAGTATCTCCAAATGATAGAACACTACGTTTTACTGTTTAATAACTCACTTGTAGTGGTAAATAACACGAATAATACATAACAGGTGCTAACGGAGACGCTGCGGATGGGGAACATCATCAGCGGCATCATGCGCAAGGCGGTGAAGGACATTGAGATCAAAGGGCACTTCATCCCGAAGGATTGGTGCGTCTTCGCCTACTTCCGGTCGGTACACCTCGACGACGAACTCTATGAGGAGCCCTACCAGTTCAATCCGTGGAGGTGGAAGGTACATACCTGTAGTACGTACAAGAGCTAGAAACTTGTTTGTGCAACATTGCATGCATGAGAAGGGAAGAGGGTCTTTTACATATAGACCCTTACAAAAGCTATATATTTACATATACACCCTTAGAAAACCCCTACATTTTTCACTAAAACTATTTTTTACATAGGGGGCCCGGGTACTCATGTGCATATATGATAAAACTTTTTGTAAGAGTCTATTTGGCTCTGTCGATTATGCAATCTATTGCTTTAATGTACAGAAGCAGAAGCTGGGCTACTTTGGCCAGAATCACTGAAGAGAAATATTGAAATAAAAGTTTTGATTCTACAGTGATAACAATCAATAACATTATCTTCCAAACGAATTCTCCAAATGCATTCCGGGCCCTCGACCGTATTAAGACTCTGCTTAACTCTTGGACCGAGCTGACCTAAGCCACTCCCAGGCTCAGACTCCGCCGTCTTTCTCCTTTCCCGTCTTTTTACTTGCTTTTTCACTTATGCTACTCGTCACTTTTTTCTTTTGTTTGCTCTGCCTCTGAGGCCATAGCTGCTTCCATGCTGTACGCCTAATTCATTTTACTTAATGAATGAAGCAGGTAGCTAGCTAACTCTTTCTCAAAAAAAGATAATATTTAAAGATTATATATATATATATATATATATATATATATATATATATATATATATATATATATATATATATATATATATATATATATATATGTTTTATGCATATATTATTATATGATTTCTTATATATCTTCCTTTTTGTGACCCAAAAAAAAAATGGAAATATATACTACAAATTATTTAACAGGATAAGGACATGAGCAGTATTTGTGGTGGGTTTACTCCTTTCGGAGGTGGGCGGAGGCTGTGCCCGGGACTTGACCTCGCCAGGCTGGAGGCCTCCATCTTTCTCCACCACCTGGTCACCACCTTCACGTACGTAAACCCGCACGTGCGACCAACCTTTTCTTTTTTTTTTCTTGTTTCCTTTTCAAAAAATTTTGCATGCATGCATGCACGTGATACATGCCCATGCGTGATTGTGTTCTCTATTATTAATGGATCATAATGTTGCAATGATGTGTTTTATAATAATAATGAACGATGATGATGCGTGAGATGAGACCCTCATGCGATAGTTTGTGTTCGCAGGTGGGTGGCAGAGGAGGACCAAATTGTAAATTTTCCAACGGTGAGGATGAAGAGAAGGTTGCCCATCAGGGTCAAAAGGAGGAGATGAAGGTGGGTCCCACTCTGTACACTATATAGTAATGTACAGGAAAAAGTTTCATTTTGGTCCTTGATTTTTTACCAATGTTTTCATTTTGGTTGCTCGCCTTTTTAACTTTTGCATTTGAATTTTTCCCATGAGAAGTCTCTCGAAAAGTCTTAATGACGTAGGCCACGTGGCAATAGATATTTTGGCGAAAGGGTCTTATAATTGAAACAACAATCAAATATAGGAACAAATTGAAAGACACTGAAGTGAGAATTTAAATAAAAGCTGGGGAAAAATATTGCACCTTCACCATGATCTATAGAAAAAAAAAATGTATAAAACTTACATGAAGTAAAGATCATTTTGATTCGGCTATCCAACTTTTTAAAGTTTTGATTTTATTATTAATTTACTCAGTTTAAGTTATTTGATAGCTCTTTTCATTTAAAGTAAAAAAGTTATTAACTAGCTCAAGTCAAATAATTAAAACGTTCTGTAGCAAAATCAAGATTTCTAAAAAGTAACCAGATCAAAATGAATGATATTTGAAGTAAGTTCTGTGCAATGTTACCTGACCACAAAAGAAAGGCTAATTAAGTAGAACACATATAGCACTGCAGAGAGACACAGACAGGGGTTCACAACCACCAACAAACAAATTAAATTGGGTGGGGTCGTGAGTGCACAGTTTGTGTCGTTTGACTAGGGAAAGCTAGTTTTGAGCAGTGTGGGTTTTAGGGTTTGGGGTTTTTTTTGCAGGTCCTACAGAAAAGGCTATAGAGGGGCAGTGGGAAGGTTTAGGGTTTACCGTCGATGTCCATATTGTGGTGGACATATGAACAGGACGCAGAGCTAATGCAGATGCCCAGAAACATCTCACAGTTATTGCTCTCCTTTCTTTTCTAGTTATTACTAATGCAGATGCTTGAATCTCCCCTGCAAAATGGTGTCCTTCCCCAAGAAAAGGGGGAAAAAACAAAGGATGTTGCTTTACAACCATTTAATGATCAGTACATAATTTTATCGTGATAGATAAAGAGGAAGTATATCCAAGAACTTCAACGAATATTAACTTATTGATCCGGATAAATAAAAATATTCATATGTTTCACAGTTCCAGAAGCTTATCGTGCGCCATCATGCAAAAAATCTGACCACAAAAGTTCATTCCGCGCTTCTGGCAAGGCTAGTGATATTAACAGGTTGATTTTTACTATATATAAATCAAATTCATTAGATTTCATCAAACTCAAACAAATGCATGATAACTGAATTTGATGTATCTCTTCATCGGTAATCAAAGCTTTGTTAATATCATCATTCTCATAATCGTATATCATTTTGCAACAAACAACATACGGGGAATTGAACAAAACCGACAAGCAACTGAGTAATTTTGCAACGAATGGAATTACTTCTTCCAGGGCAGTTTTTTTCCAAAAAGTAGAATGTCAGGAACAGTCTATAATGCTCTTGCTTACATATCTTCATCAGGCTGTACATGTTTTAGAGGAAACAACAAAGAAGGTATCGGAAAGCATACAATTTTACCGGAGTATTCAGTAGGGCCGATATCTTCACCCACGTCTACTATCACTTCTACTCGGATTACCTCCTCGCTGCTGTGGTGCCGCTGCCGCTTGTCCAGGTTGCCTATACAAAGCAAATAGAAAGATCAGAGATGAATCCTTGCAGCTCTGCTATTGGACTCAGAATTTAATACCTATTAGCCCTAAGCTTACAGAATAGCTTCTTTACTCTGAAGAAAAGTAGACTTTGAATGCTTGCCAAAAATATTTAAAGCTTTTGTTCTGGTAGGAAGCTAAGTTAAAATCGCATAGAATTTACGCTGTGGTGAGAAGCAACTGAGAGGATATTTCTTTTATCTAAAAAAAAAAAAAAAAAATCTTTTCTTTCAACAGCTCTACTTGAGAAGCACTAATCAAAACCTTCAGGAAGGCCGGAACAGGCCCTTTGCCTTTTATAAGGCTATAACGAAAGTTCTAGTAACTTTGGAAAAGATCTGATCACAAATTGCAAATTGCAACATGCAATTAGGGTACATAGAGGACACAATGAAACTCACAAGACATACCCAAGCCGCCCATCGGGCTGTACCATTGCGACGGGAGTTCCGCTTCCATAAATCGCAGGCTGAGAAAGTAGAAAAAGCAAAACAAAACCTCACCATGTTGAAAGTGCACAAGCTCCATTTTTGTCCCATGATGTTGAAACATATTAAAGACCAGAGAGGGGTGAATCGTACGTAAGCTGCAGGAATTGCACCATATGCACCCGGCATAACACCATATCTAAAAGGAGAATAACTAGGTAATGGTAACAAACCAACCCTTTCGTAATTATCTACTGCCTTATCTTTCTTCTCAGCTGAAGGCCTGGCTATGGAGCAATCCAGAACTTGACCTAACAATATACATAATACACAAAGTAAATCAGATTATCAGTATTATTTTTTAAAAAAAGCACACAGAAATGTAGTGCCAAGTAGTGAGCAGAAACTGGAGAAATCACCATCAAGTTCATATCTCTCAGTGTTCCTGAGAGCTCTCATGGCCATCCATCGCCTTTCAAAATGTACAAAGGCATATCTCTTTTCATGCCCAGTTTTGGCAGGAGGGAGCACCACTCTTGTAATTTGTCCATTGTGTTCAAACAGCTTTTTCAGCTGTTCTTTGGTCACATTCGCTGGCAAGTTCTTTATGCAGAGTGTTTCACCTATATGAAAGCCAACAGTAAGCATTTGCACTCCCAAAAGAAGTCAATGGAATAGAAATGAAGTAAAAAATTACCTGAGAAGCAGAAGAAGATTCACCACACTTTGGCTCTGCCTAGCCCACTATAAGAGCATTAGAATCCAACTTGAATTCCGGAGTAGACATCTTCTTTCTCGAGTATTCGGCACAAGCATGATTATAGTATTCAACGAAAGCAAAACCACGATTATAACTGGAGTTCGGTGAGACCTGTTAACAATTACACCAAAGAAAAATGTAGTGGAAAGGCCAACCACCCTAAAGCCAGAAATAGCTAATTGAAATGAAATAGATTAGTATTTCTTTGTTCTCCAATCAACCCGATTGATTAAAATTAGACTAACCGTCCAGCGGATTTGAAGGATTCATTTATACTTTCTCTAATTAACAGCTTGAAGTATGCTAAACTTGTATCATAACTTGATGCAGTGCATGTGAGCTCAGGGAGGAAAAGGGATGCACACCTTCTTTAAGATGACTTCAATTACTCCAGGACCAACCTTTTCCACTGCGCTCCTCATATCATCCTTTGACCAGCAACAAGGGACATTGCCAATATACAACTTGTTCTTTGCACGAGAAGTTGAACATTTTACCTTCCTTCCCTACAAACAATGGACGTCACTGAAATTGTTAAAACTTTTGGTCATAAACCAGAATGCAAATAACATTAAGTTCAAGAAACCAAACTAATGATAAAGAAGTAACAATGACTCAAGAAAGGAGTACAACTACGACCATTTTGAACTTCTCACAAGTTTTATATTAGACCTAGTCGTTTTCAAAAGTGAAGAAATTTACATATCAAACTGTCAGATTAAGATCTCATACTTCTTATCAAATGTTATATCATGTTATGAAAGTTTCACATGTCTGTCCATAAAATGTTGAGTAACCAACCTTTATTTTGTTATTGTTCAGTTCCTTGATGGCCTTTGTAGCTAACTCCTTGGTTCTAAAAGTAACAAAGGCATAAGCATTGTTCCCAGACGAGTACTTGCCTTTCATCAATATAACCTGTCGCCACCACAAGGAAAATTTCACGTTAATTTGGAAAAGCAGCAGGAAAATGAGATGGCGCCGATAAAAGAGCGCAGAACAAGGCCTACCTTAGTGACTTGCCCCACAGATTGACAAAAGCTCTTCACATCTTCTTCAGATGCATCATCAGAAATGCCACCAATATAAACTTCAGATCCATGAGGAGGAAGGGCAAGAAGCTCAGCATGCTTAACGCTATCATCCTCATCCTCACCCTCTTTGGCATCTTTCATATTATCATCACCAGCATGGCTTTTTCCATTAGCAGCCGCATTGTCTTCTTGTGCAGCCTCCTCCTCCTCGTCAACTTCCTCTTCTTCCTCCACTTCTATCTCTTTCTCGACTTCTTCATATTCAACCTCCTCTTCCTCCATCAGGTCCTTATTTTCATCGTGATGCACCTGTTCGTTGGGTGCTGACTCAGCAATTTCAGCAGGCTTTCCGGGCTCAGTGTGCTTAGAATCGGCGGCCTTGGCTGTTGTTCTTGGCATTTTCTATGGCTTAACAAGCTTACAAGGTGACTGTGATGAAGCACAGGAACCAGAAGCATTTTTGGAGAACAAAAGAATTTTCGGTATGCGAGGAGGAAAAAGTTGAAAAGCGAGCAAGAGTTGCAAAATAAGGACATCAATTCAAATTCTGCCATAATGGATCAAATGGAAGTTCAATTCAAATGATTATATGTGGGGACGATAACAGAATCAATCAAGCAGAATTGAGCAGGAGGGGCTTGCGATCCGCAAGAAAATGATACTCATCAGGTAAAATAAACAAGAAAAGGGTTTTCCACAAAATAGATCTCCATTTGAAGCGTAAACTATGTCACTGCTTGTTGATTGCATGCTACTCTAGTTCCAGCACAAGGAAACAAACAAAAAACAAAAGAAGAAAAGGGCAATAGTATGAGAAACCACAAAACGAACAATATAATTATTAAGCATAATTCACTGGCATTAAGACAGAAAAAAAGGCACCATAAACAGATGTAGGAATGCACAGGAAAAAAGAATTACACAACATTGCAATAGTGCATCTCTAACAAGATTGCATAATCCAAAAAAAAAAAAAAAAAAAAAAAATCTGCTACGTTACGCCGCTGTAATTGGTTGCAGGTTGAGGAGGCCCAATAGTAATTGTTGGGTAGAATAAAACAAGATATTTCAAGTGTTTGGTTTATAATTGGTTCTGCGTAAACACTATCAAACAGAACACAGTTTTACGTACTTTACGGAAAACACTTCTTTTTTTAAATTTTTCGGGCACTTCTTTTTCATCACTCTCTTCATTTTTCTTTTCACGCAAAGCAAACAAGTATAAGAATGTTCCAAAAGAATCAATCAATCAACTGATAATCATTAACCCAACAGGAATTAATCTCAAATTTCTACTACTCAGATGCATTTCTACAATCCAAAGACTCACCACAACATATGATTCACTTCTCAACATTAAAATCAAGAAAAAAAAGGGGGGGGGGAAGGGCAAAAATCGGAATAATTTTTAAAGCAACGAATGCAAAAAAAAATCGAGTAAAGGGAGATTAAATTAATAAATTACCGGAAATTTGGCTCTAGAGGCGAGGGTTCCCGCCCCCAAAACCCTAGGAGGCGACTCAATGGGCGATTCGATGCGCTTTCGAGAGAGAAAGAGAGCAAGAGAGAGAGAGAGAAAGAGAACATACGAGGGGATTAGAGAGGTTCGAGTAAATGAAAATGGCGCTTTGGCTATCGACTATTTTCGTTTTCCCGAATTACCCCTGGGCTTGGAGGTAGGATAGCCCATAGGCCTATATTAGAATCTCATGGGCCGGCCCAGTGTACTGGCATTCGATGAGTCGGTCTAATCCACCGTCCACACGTGCACCGCACGAAGTTTAAAGCGGTATAGACGATGGATCCAACCGCAGTGGCTCGGGCTAGTAGATGCCGTGGCAGTGTATGTAAAGGGCCTAATTAAAGTGGCCCAAATATCTGATGGGCAGCAGTTAGCTGGACTGGGCCATCTAGATGAACAATTTCAAGGGCCCAACTCATTAGGGGTCTTATAGCAGTATGGTTAGGTTCTGGTTAATGTGGGTTTACTTTAAGGTGGCCTGATTAAGAGCATGTTAGTCTCTACTTTTTTCTTTCTTTTTTTGGCAAAAAAAATAGCATGCTAATTATTTCGTTCATTCAATTTAAAAATGAACTTAGGTAAAAATGTAAAATAATTAGATTTTAAACTTGAAACTTCGGATACCAACCATTAAGTTCTTTTCACTTGCGCTACAGTCCGTGTGTTAATCTCTACTTCACTCCCAAAAAAAAAATATGAAAATATGAAATGAGAATAATATATCTATTCACTCTAACAGAAGAATCTCCGCAGGATAAACGGTCAACAGTAAGAAATTGAAACAAGAAGCATCTGAAAGTTGTAAGAAGCCCCAAAATGTTTGCCATAATATACAAACGTTGCATAGAGATCTCTCGAGAGAGATGTAGCGAATAAAACTACAAACCTAAAAGAAAAGGAGGAACCGAGAGTAGAGTGAATAGATATGCTCTTTTTTTTCTTGAGTTTTCCGTATATTATCCCCCACAAATTAATCACACAAGTAAGAGGGATTCTTAGACAAAGCCCTGCTTGTAGCGGCGGAAGAGGTCCTCGGTCTGTGCGTTCTTGAATGCGCTGCAGCCGATGACGTAGACGAAGATGAGGGCGACAGCGGCGATGATGAGCGCCACGTTGGCTTTGCGCCACTCCTCGCGCAGGTTGCCCAGCATGCCGGCCCTGCATGCCTCGCAGCCATAGCACAACTGGCTCTGGTCATTGCTCCATGCCGCGCAGTCCTGGTCCGCCCCCGCGTTGCTCGGGTTCACCCACACCGTCGGGTTCACATACATGTACCCGCATGCCGTCGGCGGCTTGCAGCAACCGGACTGCACCGCAACAAGTAAACAAAGAATTGTACTGATATGATGCGATAATGAGATTTGCAGCTGTGATCTCAAATTGGCAAGGCTGAGTGAGTGCGATGTTATTCATATATGCTGTTAAACAGGTTAGATCGATGATGCACCATGAGTCCCCAAATTTTGTCACCATAGTTTCTTGGGTGTCAATCATTAAATCATTACAATTGAACCCTTGATTTCTATGTTGTGTTAATCTAAAAGTTTTCTATAGAATTTTCTATATATGTTTGGGAAATTCACGCAAGTGAATTTTGGACTGCTTGTTTGGGGTTGATATTGGCTAAACAATGGTTACATGAACATTCAAACATACTATAAACAAATACGACTATATTTTTTATTTTTCGATGCAAAAACACAAGTAAAATTTGAATGCAAAAATATTAGGGATCCAATTGTACTAATCTAAAGGTCGACACGGAGGAAGAGTCTACACTAGAATTCACTTGGACAAAAGAAGTAAAAAATTATCTGGCAATCCATTGTAAATTATGCAAAAATTAATATAACTACATCCGCTCCCAGAAACATATGAGAGAATAATTACATGCCCATTCCGATGCACGTACGGACCCTCCAAATAAAGCGCTCACTTCATTTAGTATAGTTGACTATTAAGTGTAAGATAGGACCATCCCTGTCCCCCACCATTCCACCGACCCGTGCACAGTGGCAGAGGTTCGTAAATAACTCGAAATCGAAGGCTGATTAATTTAGTGGGTTACCTGGAGAGGGGAGAGGTGGGATTGGGCGAATTGGTCGGCGGTGAGGTAGGGCGCGTCGCGACTCAGCTTCTGGCACACGCCGGACTCGCCGAGGCACGCCCGGATCCGCGCCCAGCGACCGGGATCGACCACGTACCCGCGGAGCCAGGCGGAGAAGCCCCCGAGCCGATACTCGTCGTAGCCGCGGCCGGGGACGGGGACGGACCCGTCGGGGCGCGTCACGGCGAAGGCGAAGACGATGAGCGCGAGGAGGAGGGCGATGAGCGCGGCCATGGCGAAGAGGTACGCGGCGAGGAGGCACTCGCGGCCCCAGTAGGCGCCGACGAACCCGGCGAGGGAGACGAGGAGGATGAGGGTGCCGAGGATGACGAGGGGCCACCGCGCGAGGCGGAGGCACTCGGCGTCGGGCTTCGAGGCGAGCCAGATCCCGGCGCCGATGATGGGGATTGAGCAGAGGAGGGCCACGAAGTTGAGGAACGCCGTGATGTTGTTGCTCACCGCCATGGATGGGAAGAGGAGGAGGAGGAGGAGGAGGAGGAGGAGGAGGAGGAGGAGGGAGGGAGATGGTAGTGGAGAAGAAGCGTAAAGAAGGGTGGTGAAAGGGGAATTTATGCCCTAAACTTTTTCCGGGTATTATTCGTTTCTTTTTCTCTCTCGCTAGCTGTTGCTTTCGATGGTTTCACACTCTACTCACTAATTTACGGTAAACAATGTAGGAAAGGTGAGCATCGGCGGGTGGCGGGAACTTTATTGTGGACTTGGTGTTGTGGACCCGGCCTATAAAGTTACACTCCTTTGGTGGTTAAAGAATTTTAAAATATAGCAAAAGAAAAAAAAAACAAAAAAAAAGACATATAGTACATGCACACCAAAAACTGGAAAAAAGGAAAAAGGAATAGTTTGAATCCTCCACAATAATAACAAATCTATGTGATAATTTAAAGGGTATAAACTAGTTAACACTCTTTAATATGCTATATAACATTGTTAGTAGATTAATACAGAATTTTGGAGTGCTCTTAGTTTAGTGAGTTAGAGCTTATTTTTAGTCAATTAAATGTATGGATGTGGTAGCTAGATCATTCATTTCCTTCGTGCATTACTTACTAATCACTTATTTGAGTAAGGTGGATTGACCTGGCCGTTGATTGTTGGGTTATTATCTTCATGTGAACATTGATGCGAAGTGATAGCTAATAAAATGACACTAGGAATAATATAACAGGATGAGTCTCAACCGCGGAGTGACAGGCTCGAGCCATGTCCTACTCTGTGTAGCCCGTTTCGCTTTCATGGAACTAGTGTGAGTTGGTTTGGGTCAGTCACGGTCGAGCCGTCGATCGCTGGAACTGGATCCAGCGAAGTTGTTCTCCAAATTGCTCGGACCCAACACCTAGGTCGGGACTGCTTTCGATTCGACTCGAGCCTGATTCGATATCGAGCCAGAGAGTTATAGACCTCCTTTTTGTGGTACGTTATCAACGCTTAACTGGGCCCATTTTACAGCTATTAGAATGATTCATCAAACTCGTTGATATCATTTCTTGTAATAAGATATTAAGTGGATTACTTTTTTTTTTAATTATAAAAGTGCTAAATTATTTTTGGCCTTGGTCTCGGACCTCTCATGCGGACTAGGCCCATTGTTCTCCCCTACCAACCGCACATGAGAATCCAGCAAATAGTTGGCTACATATGTCCTCTTGCTCATTTGGTCTCTTATATGCAAAAGTTAGGAGAGATTCCAAAGTATCCTGAACCACCAGATTTTTCTTTTTTCTTTTTTTTTCAATTATATCTACACTCAAAAATAGTTTCATTATTACTGGGAGAAATCCTGTCACAAGCATGATCCTCAGTGTATGCTGAAATTTGGGGCTCTAACTCCTGTTTCAGATTTTGTACATATAGTAGTTTCCTACTTGGCATTGGCAACGTCAAACAAAAAAAAAAAAAAACAAAACAAAAGAAATCCTTTATCCGATCCACAAAGTTTTTGTAGGACACAAATATGGAATGCCATTACGACCTTTGCATTTTGGATTTTTATCTTTTTCGTAAATATTTTCAAAGTTAAATAAGAAATGTGTGCGTGTATATATATATATAGAGAGAGAGAGAGAGAGAGAATTACACTTTCAACCCATGTGGATGTTTTCTATTGGCTCATTTATGGATGTGTATACAAACAAAATTGTAGAGAATTTGAATCGAGCGTTACAGTAACCAAGTTCAATAGATCTATTTACCAAAATTAGATAGATCCCTTAATAGCATCTTTTGGAGATTCCAATTAAGTTGCGAAAAGTCTACTTAGTCTCAAGTCAAACCCACCGGGAGTCAGTCCCATATAGGGATGCAAATGGATCCAGATTAGTTGAGATTCCGTCTCGAACTGCTCTAAATGGGGCAGTATGTGGGAGTCAAAAACAAAAAAAATAATCCGTTCTGATTCTATTCCAATCTGGTAAGAAATGAATGGAAAGAGGGTACCTTTTTGATCCGCTGCGAAAATTTTTGTCCCCCCTGATTAAAATGAAAAATGGGGGCAGAAACTAGAATAAAATTCAACCAGTCCTGAATCTGTCCCGTCCTGCCACGAAAACGGAGTGGTAGGTGGGGAGCCTCTCCTACCCCGGATTCGCCCCATTTGCATTCCTAATCCCATCCAATGTAGTTTTGGGCTTGTTTTGGGCCTAAACTTTGAAAGGCGCACGCATGGGCCTCGATTCCGAAATTAAAGCCCACTTTAAGCTTAGATGTTCGAATCGGACAAAGGTGAGACTACAAAACCCGGCCCATTACTTACGGCCCTTGCGGCCCCTCGTACTCTCCATTATCGCATCCATCCTACTCTTGGGCTCTCCTTGGATCCTCTTCTTCCTCCCGATTCTCCACCCTCTTCGTTCCAAAATCGAATCCAATGGGGGATCAAAACCCTAGCCCCAGATCCTGTTCATCATCTCGCTTTGTGCTCTCACTTGTTTGTTGTAGTGTAATCTCTAATTTTAAAGTAATCAATTCTTAGATTAAAACTGTCATTTTTTTAATTTTCTGATATCATGTGTTGCAATCATTTGCTACTGCTTTTAATTAGTACTTGAATAAGGTTCAATTTTTTTTTGCCCATATATGTTACATGATTTCTAGTGATCCTTCTTACCCAGTCATATAAAATCCTGAGTCAAATCATGAAACTCAAAATTTCCCCTGTTCTTTTTTTTAAAAAAAATAATTTTGTAAGATAAGAGCGAGTTCGAAAATGATTGAATAGTCCCAGAAACAATAGACCATATCGGATGGCATTTATGCTCAGAGTTATCTATGTAACATCAAACTTTGTCTCCTAATTTTGTGGGGACTATATGAATTGTAGGATGCAACAAATTGCTCCCAATTTGTCTGATTTTATGTGCTATTCTCTACCAGAGAACGATTATTCTATCGATTTAATAATAGGAAAGCAAAATGTTAGATTTTTTAGGCATCACTACGTACTATTTCTTTCTTGTGAACTTATCTCAAAATTATGAAACTTTTTAACCTGCTTGTGATGCTTGCTTATGATTGAACTTGCCTATACATGTTAGTTTCCTCATTAGTTGATGTTCAGACCAATAGAAGCTTCTTATCTTTTAATACGCCATCATCCGAATGTCTCACATTAGCACCCTTTAATTGCAGAATTTTGTAGTATCTTATCTTTTTTGCGTCAACTTATGTTACAAAAAGCGTCGAATCTTCTCATAAAGTTTGATGCTTAGTTATATGGGAAAGGATATTAAAATGTGTACAACTGCAAAAAGAGCAGACGAGAAATATCAGGGCTGAAATTATCCTCAATTTTATTAGGACTGATGTTGCAGGCAGGAAATCCTCGACTACTTGTATTAAATTCTCGAATCTTTTCATTGTCGCGGCTTAGACATCAATATTTTGTTGTCCGCGAGGATTTTATATTGTATCCATCCAAAACCTAGCTATTAGGATTTTGTCTTGTGAGAACTTGTCTTAATTTATGGTAGGTAAAACCTTAAACGGAGCTTTTCGGAATGTACCAGTTGACTTGCAGATTATAATCCACTTCTTTTCACATTCCTGCATCTGACAGCAAAAAGTGTATTGTGTTACAGAACACAAAAAATTATTTCTTTCTGTTAAACAGGAAATATATTCACAAGTAATCTGTAAGCTTCTAAAGTTCTCATTCTGATTAATTGTGATGAAACTGTACTCTCTTTTTTCTAGATTAACCTTCGCCATTGCGTGAGGTGTCAACTATCTAATCTCGTTTTTGTCTCTAATTCGGCTAAGCTCATGTTTGATTCTATTCTTATCGATAAGATGGCCTCATTCAAAAGGATTGTAAGCCAAGAATTTACTGAAGTAGTAATACTATCTTGATTTGCAGATTGTGTCGAGCAAGAGCAAGACGAATGTAGTCTGTATGAACAATAAGCACTGACATGTCGTAATTCTTTGGATAAGAGGATGATATCGACTCAATTTTCTATACAATTGACTTGAGTAGCTAAGTTGCATATGTGGCTGCATCATGTGTAACAGAAGGATAAGGAGAACCAACCAAGAGTGCCTTCTCCTCCTCGGTAAGATGATAAGCTCTATCCTTAATGTATAGAACTCTTAAAAGAATACCGAAAAAAATAAAAACTCTTGTGTCATATTTTCTTATCTTCACTACTGGGTCCTGATTTGTGAAATTGATTTGATGACATTGAGCTCATAAAGGGCCAGTCCCTGTCCTTGGCCCTATATGAAAAATAAGATGGAGTAATGGACCACCATGGTGATAAGCTCCAAATAATAGTTGAAGCGTCATCCTCATCCTTTTATCGCTGTCGTCTTAAGCTCCATAATGTTGGAACTATAGATTCATTATGGAGTGATGTTCATCATACGAAGATGCCTGCTTAAAGTTAAGTGATTGTTTGCTGGTTCTTTTTTAATTCTAGGAGGCCACGAGTGTCTGCACTTTTCTGATCAACGTATATCTGCATCTCTCTGATACTTCTTTAGAGAGACACTTACATGCTAGTTTTCTATCACTTTTTCATAATGCTTTGAAGGAATTTATTGAGATTGTCGGTCATGATCCTGTCCTTTCTGAATGCTAAAGTAGAGGGAAAATTAATTGCAGTTACTAGTAACTAGGAATATTGGATAACAATTAAATATTCTGGCATCTCTATTGCATGGAATATGGTAATTAATAAGTACCCATTGCCCCAGCTTCTGCTTTGTGTAATTTTTCTTTTTCGTTTTTTTTTTCCTGCAGAGAAGCAACAACTGGAGCTTCTGCTATGGCTGGAAGGAGAAGCTTGTTTAGGACTCAAAATGGAAGCACTTTCTTGAAATTTTTACTTCTGCTGCACATTTAAAAAAAAAAAAAAACTTTTAGATGTATTTTAATGGAAAAAATATAAAATGTTTTTTGAAACAATTCTACTCAATTGTACTTCTACAGAAACTGCAGTGCAGTGAAACAAGAAAGTAAAACTTGCCTCTTAGCTCTTATTGAGTTGGTTATGCATAGTGGTTTCTTGATGCATGGTGCATTTCTTGCAGAGTATGGGTGCAGGGAAAAAAAAGAAAAAAACCGTTATAACTAAAACAACAAGATACATGTGAAGCATCTCCTTGATGGTCCAACGCAACTTTGTAGATGTAATAAGTTGCGAAGATCCTCATTTTAACAGCTGAAGATGGTATCGCCAATTAATAACACAAGACATTGTCTTTCTTGTAGTCGGATTGCGATTTAAATTACTAGTACCAACAGTTGATAGAGATATTGTCCTTTGAATGATTATTTTATAATTCAAGTCTTTCATTGCTGAATCCGACTCCTTACCTACAATTTCAATGTCCGCCGTACTTGAACATCGCCGATGCTATTGTCAACGGTTTGTTCGTATTTGCATTGGAAAGTGAAATGGTGGTTAGTGTATCAATACCAACAAAGTGTGTATATATTGTGTAGGTTGAATACTGTTTGTTAGTTGGTTTCTCGTAAGGGGGCCTTTCTTGTATCTCATTCCTTTGTCAATTTGTGAAGCTCAGGCTCTGTATGAGTGCAAGGTTAAAAGGAAATGGTGGGCTAATTAAGTACTATAATCCCTTAATCCAATTTTTTTTTTTTTGGGATAATTGTTACTTTTTGGTCATTGCTTATCTTTAGCTCATCAAAACCACTAGAAGAAGGTTAGGGATAAGAGCAAGGAGAGTACTCGAATATGGAAAATGAAGTTGCGTGTAATGGATGTGAATGGACGAGTCAAATATGGTTGCTTGGATTTAATGACCCACTCTTATCCTATGCAACAGTTCATGTTCTAATCCATACGTTTCCTTCGAAATGGGTTCTCTCTTGTTGTATTTTCCATAAAAATGGAACATATCTTACACGTAAGTTCTCCTATTTCATAACAAGAATAAAAATAAAAATACTAATTTGGGACCCTCATTGCGACGAGAAAATTTACTGTGTCACACTTGTACCACATCATCAATAACAGGTTAATTACATTACATAAATTTTTTTAAAATTTTTTTGATGAGACATATAACATCAAAAAGGAGTTATTTGATTGGTTGAATATACCTCGTGTATTTTAGAATTTTTCGATCGCGACTCATAGTAATTTATTTGAACAATACAACCAGCATTAATGGCCAGAGGGAACTATCTATTACTCTCAAAAGAGAGAGAGAGAGGAAAGAGAGAGGGAGTTCACTTGCTGTTTTTGTTGGCCGTAGAGCCTATAAAGTGAGCAGATAAGAAACCAGCGCAAGATTTCTTATCTGTTGAAACTAGCTCAAGACCCAACTGTATGTAGCATAGTCGGCTAAGGCTATGTTTGGTTCCACGTAAAATCGTGGAAAAATAATTTTCATGGAAAAAAATTTTCGGAGGAAAATAAGTTTTACGTTCTTTAGCGTTTGGTTTGTGGGAAAAGAAAAATTATTTTTCATTACGGTTGTTTGGTTGAAAGGAAAAAAAAAATAAATAAAAAACTATTTGATATATTTTTATATTATATATATTATTTATATATAATAATTACTGTACTATATATATTATTATTATAATTTATACTTATAAAATAAATTATATTATATATAATAAATATATAACATAATATATCAGAAATATATATTTTCTCTTTTTATATTATATTATATATTATTAATATATAATAATTAACTATGTAATATAATATATAAAAGTATATATTTAACACTATAAAATAAATTACTTTTTATATTTATAAATATATATTATATAGTATAATTTTATATTAAAAAAAAAAATACTATTTCTAATATATATATATATATATATATCTATATATATATATATAAAAGAAACGAGGGAGGGGGAGAGAGGTCCACCGTGGACCTCTCTATCGCGGTCCACGAGGTGCAGTATACCTCGTGGACCGCGTGCCCCCACGAGCTCGCTGCCCCCAACGCCGCGAGTTTTGGCGGCGTTGCTTTTCGTTTTCCGTTCGTATAGTGCTTTTTTCCTTGAATCTGTAAAAAATATTTTTTACTAAATTTTTTTTACAAGCAAATAAACACAAGAATTTTATTTTTCAGCAGAAATTTTTTTTTCGGGCTCTTTTTACGCGGAACCAAATATAGCCTAAGAGTTTGATGGTTGTAGGAGTGTCAACGAGCCAAACACGAGCTGGCTAGTTTAAGTATCGAGTCGAAAAATTCAGCTCCTGTTTCCGAACACGAGCCGAACACGAGCCGGCTCACGAACAACAAGTAAAAAAATTTAAAAAGAATATGTATATATATATATATATATATATATAGAAAAAATTTATAAGATATTACCCATTATATTTTGATCTAATAATTAAAATTTTATATATAAATTGACTTTTTATAATTGAGTTGGGCTTTATATTGAAGTTGGACTAAAAATTTAATAATAAAAATTTATACTTATATATATAATTATTTATTTATATATATAAATTTAAATTATATAAATAATATAAATATTAAATATATGTATTCAAGCTGTTATCGAGCCGAACACGAGTGAGCTTACCCCAGCTCGTATTCGGCTCATTTATTAAACGAGCTGAAAAATTCAGCTCGTGTTCGGCTCGTTTAGTTTCGATCTCGAGCTCATTTCGAGAGGAACACAAGTTAGCTCGCCAATAGCGAGCTGGATTGCCACCCCTAGATGGCTGGTATATATCTGAGGTATTAAGTTTGAAAATCTAATGCTTCACATTTCTAGTTGAGTTTATTTCTTAAAAATGAACGCTTGCTACTTTTCTCTCACAAAAAAGACAAGGAAAAAAAACCTTCTCAAGAAGGAGAGAGTAACCATTACGAGCCTTGAATTGAATAGTAAATAATGATTATATAAAAAAGGAAATTTGAAACTTATAAATATTTGTGATTACAGTTTATTTTTCATTTTGGAGTATATTTGTGGCAATTCCTACTTTCTAATTAAACTCTTCTGTATATCCCTGTTTAATCAAAAAAAAAACTCAAATTAGATAAAAGAATGCGAAAAAAACAGAAATGTAGGAATATCAGCATAATGAATCACAGAATCCTAATCCAATGAGCTATTATTGAGGATATAAAACACTAAGTAATGATTAAAGTGATGGTTGTTATGCATGTGGGGAAATTTAGTTACATAAAATCATGTCAATGCCTTCTCATGAACTTCGTCTTAGCTGTTCAGAGAGAGACAGCTTAATTACTTTCTCATACCTAAAAACTTTTCATCTATTTTAAGATTGAGGCAAAGGTTCAACTATGATTAAGCATGTCATTATCTTTTGACTTGTTACTCCTAAACCGATCTCTAATTGGACCCGTATGTACAGGTTATGATTAAGCCTGCCTTATAGTTTCTGTTCAAAATATTGTAAATCAAATAAGCTTTTGTGTCTTATAAGAGATATTCGAAGAATCTCTCTTACTTGTGATTAAGAACTTACAGAAAAGCTCTAATTAGTAGGTCAGACAGGATAGATACCATACATTCTAGACACCGGAAAAATCTAATACTGTAACCAAATTAGAAGGTTGAGAACTTCAACAAGAGGAAAAAAAAAGGGTTTAACCCTGATTGAATGTATGAACTAAATAATTTTGGGCAATTATGTAAATTCCGAAAAGCCAATCTTTATTCTCTATAAAAAGTAACAAAACTAACAACTCACAGCAACTAAAGACTACATGGCATAAATGATAATTAAGATGTGTGATAAACCTCCCTCTACTACATTCTACGATTAAAATAGTTATTTCTCTCTTTTGAGGAGATAAGATACAATTAATTTAGGTTCTTTATCTATAAAGAAAAGCTTGGGGTCAAGAGAGAGTAGGGGGATCTTGAAAATTGGGTACCAACCAAGGCCATCAAAGGAGTAAGTAGATTCAACAATTAATCCAAAAAATAAAATAAAATAATAAAAGGAATAATAAGGAGGAGTTAGTGCAGTGCTTCAGTTAGTTGGCTTGTCATTATCCATAGAGCTTATGATTGCACTATAGATTATAGTTTGATATAATAACTCAGCGAAGCAACAAACCCATGTACACTTGGTCACTAAAACAATAAACTTAAACCTTATATGTATCAAAGCTGAGCTTATTCTATTAATTAGCATAGTAGTTCTCTAGATAGATAAGGGTGTAGGTTGGATCCTTTTCCTCTTTTCCTTTTTTATTTTTTTTTCCATATTTATTTACTTGTTTTCATCTTATAATTAATCTTTTTTTTGCCATCATGTTGACTACATTTTCCTCCTATGATCCTAAATATTAATTAGTATATATATATATATATATATATATATATATATATATATATATATTACAATAGCACGTGCATCCAAATCTATCTATTATTCTACATCTTCGTGATTAAAATTATGTAGCCAGTTCGCATGCAAGATTATTACTTATTTTAGTATCATTGACGTGTCTTGTTTTACTAACTCTAGTAGTAACTTTTTATTATTTTCTCCTCACATCTATGTGAAAAAGGTAAATGGTACGTGCCAAGAGTGCCCATTCCTTTTGTGAGCTTCGATTTTAGTATGTGTTCTTAACTTTTCAATAATTGATCTCTATGTTATAATATTGAATTTAATTATATGTCACGCAAGTAATGAAGGAATATGGTGAGATTGCAATGAAATGCAGAGGTTAAAAATCCAATTAATAACAACTAAAATATAGCATTAGGACATTTTAAGTGTGCTACATTATCGAGCATGCGAAATGATAAGTATTATGAAATCGAAAGATGCCTCCTTGTAGCATCTTCTCAATAGAGGTCCATCGAAATTGAAGTATGGGCATGTGTCATTGTTCTCATTTCTTGCGGATTGAAGCAAAAACCCTAACTAATCATACTTGAATTTTCCTCCTTTCCTCCACGCAATTGCATGTCTTTTAGCCCTTATCTTCAATTTCCATAATGTTCGATCGGTAAGTCATCGAGATCGATTTCATGGCCTAAACAAATCCACAATGCTTCTTAATTAATGATACTACCTAACTTGGTTTTATGTATGGATTATTGAAAAAGCCAAAGTATGTTCGCATCATGAATAGTGAAGGATTGATTTGTTAGTGTGGTCCCAAGGATATAATGTATTAATTGCTAAACATGATATAATGAAGCTTAAACCACAAGCAATTGATATTGAATTGCTCCATATGTTCTGCAAAAGAAAAAGGAAAAGGGTGTGATAATTATAGCAAAGGTAGTTTGGGGGGGGCTAATGAATAGAAACTAAAATGATAGCATCTAGCAAAAGTTAAAAAAGTGGATTGCTCTCTAATTAAGTTTTCTGGGATTAAGTGAAAAGAAAAATGATCTGGTGGGCATGCTGATTAGACGAATAGTTTTAGCGCCATGCGAGATGTGTGGGTCGAGTTAGTAGTTAGACCTTCGATTCAGTGTTGGTTTCAATAGATGTAAAGAATAGTCGCACACTCGCACATTCAATAAAACAAGTTTTTAGACTTCAATGGATTTCAATATATATGTCATATTCTGATCGGTTTATATAAGCTTTCGCCTAGGAATCACGGACGTGCGGGGAGTACCCGCGCGTCCGTGTCCGACTCGCGTCGGACATGTACGTGGCATGGACGCGCGTGTGACACGCGTCCATGCCGCGTCACGTAATCCGGAGAGGCGGAGAGGCGAAGAATTAATAAATTAACTTCCTAATTAACCTCCGGAGAATTAACTTCATAATTAGCTAGGATACGAGATCTTTCCACCTCATAATAAATTAATAAAAAATATATAGTTTTATGGCATCTCTTTGAATGGGCTTCTGGACTAAAAATCAACAGAGAGAAGTCGGAACTGTACTATCTTGGAAAGACAGAAGGTAGAGCGACTAGACTAGCAAACCTGCTTGAGTGCAGAGTTGGCACTTTCCCGACCAAGTATCTAGGTTTGCCTCTTTCTCCTAGACCCCCCACGAAGGAGGCATGGAGGGTGGTCATTCAGAAATTACATCGAAAAATTGACGGATGGCAGGCCAAACTACTATCTAGGGGGGGTAGGCTTATCTTGGTAAACACGGTTCTTTCCAACTTACCCCTTTACGTCATATCTGTGTTCAAGGCACCCAAATGGGTGATCAAGCGCATCGAAGCACTTCGTCGAGACTTCTTCTGGAATGGCGGAAGTAGTCCTCCAGGTAAGGGCTGCTTGGTGGCATGGAAGAATGTTTGTAAGAGCAAAAAAGAAGGCGGGCTTGGTATCTTAGACATAACTACTATGAACCGAGCTCTCTTAGCCAAATGGTGGTGGAAGTTCCACACGGCACCACAGCTACAGTGGAACAAGATTATCCGCGCTTTATACTACAAAAGAAGATTACCGCTGATGGAAGGAAAATCATTTAGGCCTCTCTCATACTGGTGGAAGGGAGTCCTCGGTCTAAATGTTATATATAAATGGGGAACTTGCTATGAGCTAGGCAATGGGAGTTCTATTGATTTTTGGTCTGATCGTTGGTGTGGGGAGACCACTTTGCAACTTTCCTTCCCTGAGGTTTTCCATGTGACGAATTGCAAAAATTTAAAAGTTAGAGAATGTTTATCGAGCGACGGTTGGAACTGGACTAGGATTCTGGGAGGTGATACTGGCTTTACACAAGGGCTGAGTCCCAGCCTACTTGCTTTTAAGGAAAGGGTATCCTGTTACAGAGTAGAGCATAGGCCGGACAAACTATTTTGGCGATGGAGTCGCGATGGGTGTTTTTCGGTTAGATCTACCTACGCAGCGTTGAGCGATGGGGGTACGAGGGACGCACGCGCGAGCATGATTTGGGGACTCCGAGTACCCTTTAAAGTAAAAGTGTTCTGTTGGCTTGTTCTCAAGAAGAGACCCCTTACAGCTGAAAATCTGACGAAGAGAGGATGGACAGGTGACACAGCATGTGTGCTTTGTGGGGCAGAAGAGGAAACGGTGGATCACCTATTCACATGGTGTGTATTCACCAAGTTCATCTTAGTTATGGGTCAGGAGGGCGTTCAGTTCAGGCTAGGGACCTGGGGAATGACGTGACCTCCGTCTGGGACAGGTGGATGGGTAGGAAAGGAAAAGCACTTTTCGAGTAACAGCCTAACCGAATTAGTAGGATGCTGGTGGGTCATTTGGAAGGTCAGAAACGATACGATCTTTAGAAAGATCGAAGCGGACCCGGTGCAAGTAGTTCACAAGCTTAATCAGTTGAGGAAGGATTGGGATTACCTCCCCCCAACAAGGCAGTGCATGTAGTGGTTTTTTTTTTTTTTTTTTCCTCGTCCGTCGACAGAGGCTCTGACTGCCTCACTCCTGTAGCCTAATTCATCAATCTAATGAATGAAGCGGGTAGCGTGCTACCTTTCTCCTCAAAAAAAAAAAAAAATATATATAGTTTTAAAAAAATATCGTATGATTTTAGAAAAAAATATAATTAAAAAATTATATAGTTCTATTCCTAATAAAAAAAATTATCTAATTCTACTTCTAACAAAAAAAAAAATTATCTATTTCATATTTTATTTCTACTGAGTTTTCCTTCAACAAATTCTCTAGACTAAAAGTACTTTTTTGTATCTTTTTTTTTTGAATAATCTAAATAAATTATATTTAGTAGAGAATTTTAATTTTAAAACTATTATATTGACTTTCATTCTAAAGTATAGTTTTATTTGCAAAATTAGTATATTATATATAATAAATATGTATTATTATATTAAAAAATATTATATTTTATTAGTCGTGTCCGAGTCGTATCCGTGTCCTTATATTTTGAGCTTTACCGAGTCGCCGTGTCCGAATCGTGTCGTGTTCTGTGTTCCGTGTCCGTATTCATGACACATAGGCTTTTGCTGTTCGTGATCTCCCATAGCACTAGCTAATGGAAAGTTCATAGAGATCTTGCTTAAAAATCATGCAAATTTTAATGGAAAATAACATTAGGGAGCGAAATATATATTACATGCTATAATTCTTTCATAGTTCTCGTGAGACATGATAGGATTGTTGAGATTTCAAAAAGTAGCTTATTTTAACTACCATTTTCTATATAAAGTGATGCGACATTCTCATTCAAGTAAGTAATAACATATGTACTTGTTCTTATAAAGGTCATAATCTTAATAAACATTAATTAATTAATGATATACACCTTTTGCAAGTAGTTTTCTTAACCTATCAAATTAAAATTTTCAAGAACGGATTGATGGAATTAGTGCTGTCGTTGTTGAATTGCGTTGTTATTAACCTAATCATTATCCGAACACGATATTCTTTTTCTAGTATACCATTAAAATAATAAAGTGTTAAAAAAACTCCATAAGTGTTCGGATAGAAAGAATGGTCATTAAATTATTATACAATATTAAGGAGGAATATTTCATTAATAATCAATAATTTAAGAATCTTCTTTGCAAACGGGGCACGAAACTGAGACGAATCAATACATTTATTCTGCATCTTAGCATTTATTATTTTTGATATTGTTAAAGTTAAAGCAAAACGCTTTGAATTTTCTATAGCATTTTTTTTTTTTTTTTTTGAGGAAAAGGTAGCATGCTACCCGCTTCATTCAATGGACAGGTGAATTAAGCTACATGGGTGAGGCAACATGGCCTCGGTGGAAGGCGAAAAAAAAAAAAAAAATAATAATAATAATAATATTATATATATATATATATAATATATATATATCTATATATATCAGAGATTACGTGAGGGTATGGGCTGGCCCCATAAGCTCACCAGTTGCTTACTCATGTTGACGCCTCTAATTAGGTCCAGCTGGGTCATGCGGAAAATCACATCGTTCCTAATCTTCCAAATGGTCCACCAACAGACGGCCAGCCCACTCAGTCTGGTAGACACCGACTGTACACCCTGCCTGACTATCCATCTATCCCAAATCTGATGCACATCTTCTCCCCAATCTCCTTGTTGTACGTTCTCCACTGTCATCACTAGTAGGAATCGAAAGCAAACACACCGTGCGAATAGGTGGTCAGTGGTTTCCTCTTCGGTTCCACATAACACACAAGTTGTGTTACCGGTCCAACCTTTCTTTAGCAGATTGTCCGCAGTCGGTGGCCTCTTCTTAAGTACAAGCCAACAAAATATTTTCACTTTCAACGGTATATGCATTTTCCAAATCTTGATAGCTCGTGCGTCCCTCGTACCCCCATCGCTCAATGCCATATAAGTAGACTTAACCGAGAAGTTTCCGTTGAGACTCCAACGCCAGTGCATCCTATCAGGCCTCTGCTCTAGTCTGTACAAGTCGATCCTATCCCTAAATGCTGAAAAGCTGGGAATCGCTCCAATACCACGGAGGTCGTCTCTACCTAGAAGCCGGCTCCAGTTCCATCCGCTGTTACACAGACAGTCGCTGATTTTCATTTTTTTGACGATTCGATAGGAGATATATTTCGGGGAATGCTGATTGAAGGGAGGTATCCCCACACCAGCGATCTGACCAAAAATTGATACTACACCCATTACCCAGCTTGAAGTAAGCGCCCCATTTGAAAATAACGGATAGGCTTAGGATTCCATTCCACCAGAAAGAGGAAGGTCTGAACGACCGACCTTCCTTAAGGGGTATTCTCCGCCGGTAGTATAAGGCTTGGATAATCTTGTTCCACTTGAGCGTAGGCGCGGTGAGAAATTTCCACCACCATTTGGTAAGAAGAGCTCGATTCATCGTATCTATATCCAAGATACCAAGTCCTCCCTCTATCTTACTCCTACAGACGTTCTTCCAAGCTATAAGGCAGCCCTTGCCCGGAGAGTTGAGTCCTCCATTCCAGAAAAAATCTCTACGTAAGCCCTCGATACGCTTGGTTGCCCATTTCGGTGCCTTGAATACTGACAAGAAGTATAAGGGTAAGTTGGTTATCACCGCGTTCACCAGGATAAGTCTATAGCGTTGATCCTGTGTTTGATATGTTGGTAAATTCATATGAGATAGCTTATATTACGTACCTGAACTAATCAAATATTTCTATATTTTAAATGTTAATATATATGGCCTATAAAATAATATATATAGCTTTATAGAGTCCGGTTGGTATACTATCAGTAGCACGGAGGCCTCCGTGCTACCAAGTTATTTTTAATAATGCGGCTTCCAAATCGACGATTAGCTATGTTAGACCTACACTATTGAAAGTACTTGAAAATTTTAATTTTATAATTTTTCGACATCATTTATCTATCAAACGAGTAGTCTAAAAATAAACGGTTGGATAGCCTGCTGGTGGATAACTTGGGAGACGAGAAATGACGTTATCTTTAGGAAGGGTCCATCGGACCCACTCAGAGCAGTCTATAAAACTAAGCAGCTCAGGAGACTGTGGGACCAAATCCTACCAGCTAATCAGCATTAGACTTCTTTTTTTTTTTTCTTTTTTTTTTTTTTTTTTTTTTTTTTTTTTTTTTTCGTCGCCCCTTTGTAGGCCTAAAGTTGCCTCACCCCTGTAGCATAATTCATCAATTCAATGAATGAAGCGGGTAGCGTGCTACCTTTTTCTCAAAAAAAAAAATAAACGGTTGGAAATAAAAATCTCATAAAAAATAATGATAAAAGATTTGAATTTAAGATCAGAGATACTGATCTTACTCTAAATAGTGAAAATAATTTTTTATAAAAAGTTCATCAGATTTGAATTGTTTTATACCGTTAAACTCACAAACGCATCACATCGATCATTAAAATTATCAATTTTGAGACCTTTTGATCACTAACCAAATAATGTCGAAAAATTATGAAATTTAGCTTTCAAATACTTTCAATAGTGTAGATCAAGTCTAACAGAGCCGATCATCGATTTGGAAGCCGCATCATTGAAAATGACTTGGTAGCATGGAGGCTCCCGTGCTACCGATAGTATACCAGCCTAGCTCTATATATATATATATAATCACATCGACCATTAAAAGTGTCAATTTTGAAACCTTTTGATCACTAGCCAAATAATGTCGAAATTTTTTAAAATTTAGTTTCCAAATACTTTCAATAGTGTAGATCAAGTCTAATGAAGCCGATCGTCGATTTGGAATTCGCATCATCGAAAACAACTTGGTAGCACGGAGGCCTCCGTGCTATCGATAGTATACCAGTCTAGCTCTCTCTCTCTCTATATATATATATATAGAGTCCGGCTACTATACTCTTATGAGTACGATCGCCTCGTACTCATAAGTTGTTTTCAATCATGAAGCTTCCGAATCGACGATCCATACTGTTAAATATTATCTAGAGCATTTAAAACTTTTAAAAATTAAATTTCATAATTTTTTGACATCATTTACCTTACGATCAGAAGATCTCAAAATTGATAATTTTTAACGGCCGGTATGGAGTACTTGCTAGTTTAATAGTGTAAAAGAATCGAAATCGGTTGAATTTTTGATAGAAAATTCTATTGACTATCTAGATAAAGATCAATAACTCTGATCTTAAATTGAAGTATTCGATCATCCATTTTTAGGACGTCGTTCGATTTTGACCATTCATTTTATACCCGCTTGATGAACTATATTATAATTTCGAAAAATTATGAAATTAATTTTCTAGAAGTTTCAAATACTCTAGATCATATTTAACGGTGTGGATCGTCGATTTGGAAGCTCCATCATCGAAAACAACTTATGAGTACGAAGGGCTCTATACTTATAAGAGTATAGTAATCCAACTCTATATATATATTATATAATTTGAAGAATCCATAGTAGTAGTACACTTAAATACTTTATATTTTTGTTTATTTTTGTGTGTGTGTGTTTATGCTTTGCTTGGTACACATAAATATATGCTACCCTCAAATCGGACGACACTGAGGCAAATTAAAATAGGCTGATTGATCCAAGTAACGATCGGCTCCAATCGAAAGAAACCGCGCGTACGCTAGAAGTATAGGCAAGCCTTTTGACATGCTCATATCGAGCGCTTTTCGTGTCTTTTTTTTTTTTGTGTGTGTGTGTGTGGTGTAGGCATGCATTGCCGTCTAACCTGCTTTCACAGCGATCGAGAATCAATATTTTTTTATCCTCATCGAGCCTACTCTCGTCTTTCGAATGTTGGTTCTGATTTAATTAGTGCAGACGCTGAAGGATCGACCGACAAACGATAGGAAAGGGTTTCGATCGAGGCTCTCGAAATCAAATAGTTTAAATGCTGGCTTGGAAAACAAAAGATGCGTTGCGACAAAAGCAGCCTATATGAGATATTGTTAATTAAACATAATATAATGTTAACAATGACCTATGCATAAGATACAAATTATTAAGCTTATCCAATAGTGTATATAACCAAATCATATATACCAATTATAAGAAATCTTAATTATAATCATTCTTATGCATAATTAGCTCAATCAATCACTTGCGGCCGCCATACTAATCGTTTATTATTAATGATTGCTTGAGCCACTGTAATTAGACGTTTAATTAATAAATAAAACAATATAAAATCATTGTTGTGGAATACATACATATACATACAATAAAAACAATAGATTAATTGGTATAAAAGCACCATTGATATCTTTTTAAACAACTTTACTTAATCAGTTCACGCGACATAAAATATTAATTTTTATTTCTAAATTTTGAAAGGAGAATGCAACTTGATTCAAAATTTAACTTTTGTAGTATGTTGTACTAAGTTTTCTTTTCTTTTTCTTTTTTTTACCGATCATCTCTAGCGTAAGTGACAAAGGGCTTGATGGTTAGTACCCGAGGTCCCGAGTTTGAATCCTAGTTGATTCACATTTCAAGCTAAATTTTTTACTAAAAAAAATAAACGAAGCAGATAACATTCTACCTTTCTCTAAAAAAAAGAAGAAATTTTTTCTGTTTTAAGAACTTGGGAACAATATTTAGCTCTGAACAAGTCACCAGAAGCGATAAAACAAACGTCCGTACCATCCGAAGTGAATGCATTGCAGGCTTTCAATGAGGATTTCGAATTTTAAATTTAATATTATCCGCCTCCGAAATTTATTCCTCTTTTTTTTTTTTACTTAAAAAAAAAGAATATTCCGCTTGGAAAGAGAAAGAGAATGCAATTGATTGGATGAGTCTGCCACGTCACGGCCCATCAACGGCCCACGTAGCGCGGTGGGGCCCATTTCATTCCTCTCTTCCCCTACAACGCTTTCACTCTTTGTAGTATTAAAACCTCACTAAACCACCTTCACGTTCCCCAACCCCTCCATACACACACACACACACACACACACTCTCTCTCTCTCTCTCTCTCTAACATGGAATAAACGAAATGAGGGGGAAGAGAATAGTAAAAAGAGTAAGTAAAGAGGCGAGTCACGAGCCCCGTTATTACTAATGTAACAAGAACAACACACAACTCTCTCTCTCTTTCTCTCTGTGCTCTTCTACCTTCTCCTCTTCTTCATAGCTCCTGGGCACTTTAATTCTACTCAGAATAAGGCTATACATTAAAAATAGAGCATAAAGGAGACAACTTTAGGGGAGAATAGCGCCCATTTGCTTCAATGGGGCCGAAGAATGGCTTCTTAGCTCTGCTTCTGGTGGTGCTTTGGCTTCTGAACACAGCTGCTGATGCCTCTGTTTCCTACGATCGCAAAGCCATTATCATCAATGGGCAAAGGAGGATACTCCTCTCTGGGTCTATTCACTACCCCAGAAGCACTCCTGAGGTAAGCTGATGCTTAAAAGTCTCAGCTTTTTCTGTGAAATGTAGCTTTTGGGACCTCACCATTTTGATGGGTTTCTTCTTCTTTTACTCTATTTTCCTGTTTGTTTCTCTATTAATCTCTGTGGGGGGGGTTTTGTGTTGTTTTCAGATGTGGCCTGATCTTATTCAAAAGGCAAAAGATGGGGGCTTGGATGTTATACAAACCTATGTGTTCTGGAACGGGCACGAACCTTCCCCTGGCCAGGTTTTAAATTTCTTCCATTTTATTTTGATTTCCTTTCAATTTTACTTTTTTAGTGGCTAACAAATTTTATTTTCTTTTATTTTTTAAAATTTTTGTGTTCATTTATGGTAGTATTATTTCGAGGATAGATATGACCTGGTTCGCTTCGTCAAGTTGGTGAAACAAGCTGGTCTCTTTGTTCATCTCCGAATTGGGCCCTATGTTTGTGCTGAGTGGAATTTTGGGTAATTATTTTTTTTATTCCAAACACTAAACTATTTTTAATTGGGTTTAAAGGCTATACATTTAGATGTAACATGATGTTGCTTTCACTAATTTTCTCTTTTCTCCCTCCTTTTTGTATAACAGGGGTTTTCCTGTTTGGCTCAAATTTGTTCCTGGTATCAGTTTTAGGACAGACAATGGACCCTTCAAGGTATTTCCCAAAAAAAAAAAAAAAAAAAAAAGGAAAAAAAAATTCTAAATTTGATATAAATTACCTCATAATTCTTGGCCTAATCATTTAAATTCAATATTCGAGAACAGGCGGCGATGCAAAAATTCACAGAGAAGATTGTCTCGTTGATGAAGTCCGAGGGGCTTTTCGAATGGCAAGGTGGTCCCATCATCCTATCTCAGGTATTTGCTAATCCTCAAATGTTGGAGTAAGTGAATAGTTCATATTAGATAATAATTCATAGTTCTATACTGATTTTTAGATATATGTATGTTTAGGTTGAGAATGAATTCGGGCCGATGGAGAGTGTTGGAGGGGCCACTGCTAAGTCGTATGCGAATTGGGCTGCTAAAATGGCGGTCGGTCTAAACACCGGTGTGCCGTGGGTCATGTGTAAACAGGATGATGCCCCTGATCCTGTGGTAATTAAGCTCTAATTTGTGTCTCAACATGGTTTTTATTGAAGATTCTTTTGTCGTGCTCTTTGACCTACAGTGAACTACTAAATAGCAGTCATGTGCAGGGGGGCAAAATTTTATGCCTTTCACTTTCATTTCCTTTGTGTAGTAGTATTCTTTTCCTTCTCTTTAATACACCAAAGACATTCAGGGTTAACTTTTTCGCCTTGTTTTGGTTCAAACATCACTTTCTGTCATTCGTATCCACTAATTTACAGAGCCTCCTAATTCGGGTGATGTTATTAATAGAGCTGAGTGTGATATTGATTGATAGATTCAACGAATCTCGTCAATGTTTGCTGACCGAGTTTGACCATATGGAATCTGAGAAGTTTAAGATATTTGCAGTCTTTTTCCAATTATTGGAGAGGCGGAATGATGATTTTTTATTCAGAATTGTCGAATTCATTGTGCTTATTCTCAATCAAATTAGTCGATTTGGCTAATATCTTGTAATGAGTGTGAAATATTTTAGTTTCCATATCTTGGCATCACCTTTCGTCATATCTTTCATGCTAGATTAATACATGCAATGGCTTCTACTGCGATTACTTCTCTCCGAACAAGCCGTACAAGCCCACGATGTGGACTGAAGCTTGGACTGGCTGGTAATTCTTCTTCGTGCGAATAAGTTCTTCTTACTATCTTAATCTTATTCGTCTATTGTTCTAAATCTTATTCTTTCAATCCTTATCGCAGGTTCACAGCATTTGGGGGTCCAGTTCCCCACAGGCCTGTTGAGGACTTGGCTTTCGCTGTCGCTAGGTTTATACAGAAAGGAGGATCTTTTGTTAACTACTACATGGTAAGAGTTAAAATGGATTATTTTAATCTTTTATGTGACCATGTTTTATGGTAGTTAAAGTTATTTATTTCAAGATTTGACCTTGTTCCTTCCCCTTCAGTATCATGGAGGAACTAATTTCGGCCGCACCGCTGGTGGTCCCTTCATCGCAACTAGTTATGATTATGATGCTCCGATTGATGAATACGGTATGCAGAGAGTTTCTTCTCTAAATCTCTATCTATGTGTTCTTTCAAAAATAGTAGCTTTACTAATTTAATTGCCCTATCCATTGGATCTATAATTTCTTTCAATTCTAGCTTTATTTCCCTTGAATAGATTTTTATTGAGCTTTTTTAACGGCAGGTCTTTTAAGGAAACCAAAATGGGGTCATTTGAGAGATCTACATAAAGCAATCAAATTATGCGAACCGGCGTTGGTTTCAGCTGACCCCAAGGAAGTGGCAATTGGGAATTATGAGAAGGTTCTTAAATCCTTTTACGCTAACCATCAAACCTAATAACTAAAGTGGCCTATACCTAACATGTGGAATCGGTTTCTTCCAGGCTCATGTTTTTAAGTCGGCATCATCTTGTGCCGCATTCCTAGCCAACTACCATCCGAGTACTTCTGCTCGGGTTACATATAATGGACTCCGCTACGATCTTCCTGCTTGGTCCATTAGCATCCTCCCTGATTGCAAAACTGCGGTCTTCAACACTGCTACGGTGAGAAAGACCTATAAATTATCGAGCTTAATGAGGGCCTCTATGGCCCGACTGGAGTTTCTGTAAAAGTGCTATTTCAGCTGAGTTGTTTAAAGAAGCATAAATAGTTAATTCATCTCCTCGACAGCTTCTTCTCACAGTAGAAGCAGAAGCTTCAAATTTGATTTATGCTTTTATGACCCCAAAATTCATTTAGTGTGGCAAAAACTTAGAAGCTTCAATTTTCCGGAGCAGAAAAGTAATTTCAGAAGCTATAATAAACAGGCACTCAATCATACAAATTTTTTCACTAATTTATTATCCCTTAAGATAGAGATCATTTCAGGAGACGGATTATGGTTTATTTCCATCATGGAAGTAATTTAAACTGCTGTATTTTAGAAAAATATGAACTTGATGCACTTCATAATGCAGGTAAAATCCCCAACCGTGCCGGCAAAAATGAACCCGGTGGGAGGGTTTTCATGGGAATCATACAATGAGGAGACAAATGCCCTAGATGATAGCTCATTCACGAAAAATGGACTGTATGAACAGATTAGCCTCACATGGGATAAATCAGACTACCTTTGGTACACTACTTAGTAAGTAACTAAGAGTGGCCTTCCCCCCAACACTTGCGCATGCTATTTATGTTTTAGATGATAACATTTTTACTCACAATTTGCTCCTTTTTATTGGTTTCAGTGTCGATATAGGCCAAAATGAGCAATTCTTAAAAACCGGATACTGGCCGCTTCTTACAGTATACTCAGCCGGGCATGCATTGCTTGTTTTCGTTAACGGCCAACAAGCAGGTCTGTGGCTTAGGCCATGAGAAACATTTCAACAATAATAGATAAAGCCATTCTTTTCGTTTGAATTTTTGTTTTTTTGTCTTTCCAGGGACTGTTTATGGTGGTTTAGACAATCCAAAGTTAACATATTCTAAGAATGCGAAGTTATGGGCGGGGAGCAACAAGATTTCCATATTAAGTGTAGCCGTTGGGCTCCCTGTGAGTTAACAATACCAATATGGTATTCGACAATTATAATAAAAAACTATTAGGGTATTAGTAATTTAACCTCTTTTTTTTTGTATGTTTGTTTTAGAATGTCGGGAACCATTTCGAAACATGGAATGCCGGTGTTCTCGGTCCGGTGACTCTAAGTGGTCTGAATGAGGGAAAGAGAGATCTCACATCGCAAAAATGGACATACCAGGTATATTTCGTTACTTCATTTTCTCCTATGTGTTTATATACCGGTATGGCATGGTGGCTTAGATCTGTTTTCTGTTTCAGATTGGTCTGAGAGGCGAATCATTAGGTCTTCATTCGCTCAGCGGAAGTTCTTCTGTTGAGTGGGGAGCAGCAGCTGGAAAGCAACCCTTAACATGGTACAAGGTAAGGACATTACAGAAGTAAAATTGCCGTTTCTTTTTTCTCCTTTTAAGTAGCTTATTTTTCCAAGCGAAGGCGATCGCATGCATATTTTTCCCTGCAGAATCATCTGAATTTTCCGGAACTAAATGTTATGCTGCATTTCTTCTTTGTTCCAGGCTTTCTTCAATGCACCAGCGGGGAATGATCCATTGGCTTTGGATATGGGTAGCATGGGAAAAGGCCAAATATGGGTAAATGGTCAAAGCATCGGCCGATATTGGTCTGGTTATAAAGCTTATGGTTCTTGCGGCACTTGTTATTACGGAGGAACATACAATGAAAAGAAATGCCAATCCAACTGCGGCGACTCATCACAGAGATGGTAAGTCGATCACTTATACCACTTAATCGCCTATTCATTCACAAGCATTTTTAAAAAAAACTTTTTATTTCTATAGTGGAACTAAGAATCTCATACCATAATTCAGGTATCACGTCCCTCGATCATGGCTAAATCCAACAGGGAACCTGTTAGTTGTGTTCGAAGAATGGGGCGGAGACCCAACTGGTATGTCTTTGGCCACAAGAACAGCATGAAGGACATGAAGAAACTCTCGAACACGGCCACGTGTGAATAATCGCTGAAAAAGACCAATTAATTCAACCAAGCTGGTCACAAATTATCCTTCCTTTTCTATTTATTCACCTATTTATACAATAAAGTTTGTAGCGGTTCGTGTATACATGGCACTTATCTGGGGGCTATCACTTTTAGCCATCAGTGTAGTTCGCAGGAACTGCGACACACTGACCAGTATAAAGTTGCTTATGTGAGTTTGGTTGTAAGTATGCAATATAGGTTACGCTTGCCATTCGTTATGACGTCAGTGGCTTGTTAATAAAATAGAAAGAATTGGAGGGGCTTCGGGATAAATTTGATTTGAAATTGCATGAGAGTATGCAAAATATTTGTAGCCATAAGCATACCTTCAAAGCCATTGCTAGCTTATGGGCAAAGCTCTTAGCATGCAGTACTATTTAAGAGAATTATTTGGAAAGTTTGATATATGTAAAAGTTGCTTGCAGCTGTAAAACTAAGTGTTAAGTTTGTAAGATTGTAAGCATTTTTATCTTGTAATGGGGTATCATTTTCTTCTATTTATTCAACTGCTTGTGGGGTTAATAAATTCTATTTTCTGACTGTAAAATGTTCAAATTGTACAGTGCAGCATTGTAAAGCTGAAGCATTTGTTTTGGTTTAAAATGAAGTTTCAGGATCACTTTCAAATGCTGCATATGGTCCTTTATGAAGGTGAGTTTCTCATATGGTAGATTTGGATGTTCTCTCTCTTCATGAAAATTAATTAGAAATACGGAAGCAGATTTACAATGAAAGGACCATGAAAGGACCACTTACAAATTGTCAAAGAAAAAGGAACCCCGTCTAATTGCATCTAATAAAGTGCCTATCTGAGAATAGTTTTTGAAATAGCTTCTATACTCGAGAAGCAGCATAAGGAGAGCCTTTTGATCTCGAACTAGGACTTATCTTATTATTACCTAATTACCTACTCACTTTGACCTCGAAAGCTCACTAGACTAATGATGATGAAGATTAATGTTGCTTTTGATCCAAACCTCTCTCCTAAAACTTAAAGAGTTCCAAATGGTCCACTTTGGTAGTTGTAAGACCACAAAAAGAGTCAATTGGTGAGCCCAAATAGAGGAGGGAGACAAGAGAGTCATGATCACAGTTACCCCTGAAGGCCTCCAAGTCAATAATGTTAGTTAGATTTGTGGTGGGTGGTGGGTAGCTTTCTAAGTATCCATTCAAATTATGCACATTTTGCATTTCCTCGCAGCAGGAAGATGAAATATCTCTCTACAATTTACACGGTATGGTTGGTACAAACTCCATAATTAGTGTTGGTTGGTTCCTCATGAGTGGGTTTGGTTTTATGATACTTGGACTTCCTTGTGATATTATGGCTTGACAGTAGGTAAGACATTGATTAGTTAGGTTTGGAGTTTGGGCCCTTATTTTGGCCTAGCTTTAAACCCCACCAGTAATTGATTAACAGGGACATGTTCTTTTTCCTTTTTATTGTGAATACACTCTCTTTAAACAAAATTTCCAGTTTCCATGCAATGCAATAGACCCCAATATTACAACAATATTGAAAACTCAAGTGAGATATTACAACTGAGATATAGGATGTATTACACTAGAGAGAAGGTACACTAAAGTGTTATAGATAAACAGAGATATGCACAGATGGAATAAGCTCCCACGCTAGGACTTTATAAATTATGTAACACTATACATGCATACATGTATATGTACATATGTATAGACGCATGAATATAACGATAGGTGGAGGGAGACACACAAAACTGGATTGAGAGGGCTGAATGAAATCAGTTGAAAATCTGACGAAATTGGGTTGAAAAAATTAGACACAGTAAACATGGTTGAACTAAGTTGTGATGTCATATCATATTATATACACACCACAAGTTTGATTTGTATCTAACAAAAAACTAATATTATTAGGAGATATGATGGAAAAAGTATCTTACCATAATGAGATTATAAATAAATGGAAATAGCAACAGCTCAACCAAAGGTCCTTTTGTGACAGCACTTCTCTCCTTCAAAAAGCCTGTAGAAGCACATGGCTGGTTCTCGCAACGTGCAACAACCCCATTTTGTCCTCTCCTTGAATGCTCCGCATCACGTAGTAGTTGGATAGGCGGGGTCTTGGTGTTTGAACTTTGAATTCTCCTACTAAAGTACACATTGCTAAAGGTGCACTAGTGCAATTCATGAGAGCAGGGTTGTGTAACTTGTGTTTGTTGGTCCCCTCGTATTTGGGTCTTTTGCGTGTATATTTAATGCTACGCGTATAAAAAATTTAATAAATATTTTTTACTGAGTTGGGCTGGTCCAAATTATGTTTGGGCCTGGATCAAGTAGAAAATGAGTTAATGACTTGGTGTTGTAAGCCCATATTCAGGATCCCCGTTAGTGGGCCTTTTCTAATAAATGGCCCACGCCCATATATTTAATTAGGCCCAGATAAATTAACGGATCGTAGAGGGTCCAAATCCGACGTGGTGAACCCGGCCCACGCACCTCTATACATATCCCCTCGTGGACCGAATAACACGCGCGGGAAACAACGGGAGAGAGTGATCAAAGTAGATCACGCGAATCACGATGGAGCGGTGGCTCCCTCTCTTCGAACTCCTCCTCCACTCCCCCTCCCCCGACGCCGCTGCACTCCACCACCACCACTCTCCGCCGCGCACCACCACCTCCTCCGCCGCGTTCGTCTCCCTCCTCCTCTCCCCCGCCTCCCCTCCCTCCCCGTCCCCCACCCTCTTCCAAACCCTCCCCCCACTCCTCCAATGGCGCGTCCTCTCCTTCCTCCGCCTCCACCGCCCCCTCTTCCCCCCCTTCCTCCTCCGCTCCCTCGCCTCTTCGATCCTCTCCTCCTCCTCCTCCTCACCCCACCGCCCAACCTTTTGGGTCAGCTCCGCCGCACGCCACCTGCTCGACGAATTGCCCCAACAAGGAGCCATCTCTGATAGCTTCTACGATCCGCCTCAATGGCTTCTAGAATCGTCGCCCAACTCCACTCCTCTTCTCCATTGGCTTCCGCTTCCCGGAAGAAGCTCTCGGAGTACTAAAAAGCCCTTTTTGGACGAACCCAACTCGCCAAACTCGGTTCCGGAGCAAGCCGAAGACGCCCCGTCGGGTCCCGACTCTTCTACTCTTCCTCCTCGGCCTCCCGTGCAGCTGTTTTCCGAGAGGTTATTGGATGCTCAAAACCGGGTTCTTGGAGCAGGGACTACAAAAGAAGCCCTGCGAGCGGCAAAGGAGATAGAGCAGCTCTGCTCGGACACCGGCGATCCTGTATTCGCTTTGAGTTTTATCCAACCGTGGGAAGCTAACGATGATATTCGCATGGTTCTCTTATCTAATCTCTCACTCCAGGATAGTAAGGAGCCTGCTCTTCTCCTTTGCTCGCTTATCCTCCCAAACTTCCTCGCGCACCCAAAGCCAATTTCGTCGCTTCTTCTTTCTCCCACGCTCGACTTGTGCAAGCGCCACCCGACAGCGGCGGTGGAAGCTCTCCTCTTCCCGACCATCCTTCGCAAGCAAGGTCTCAGCTTTATTCTCTGCGACATCCTTACGAGGATTATAAAGGAGTGCATGCATCGAGCGCATGTTGCGGCCTTTTGCCAGCGGCTGCTATGTGGGGAAGGGAATGATAGGAGGATAGTGTGTATGCCCCAACACAAGGATTATATATCCCACGAATTGGTTTGGGAAGAACCTCTCTTCATGCTGTTTTATAATATACTTAATTTGGATGTTGCGTTGACGCCGGATAGTGCTGAACGCCTTGTTCGTGTGCTGGATGAAATGGCGCCCAAATTTCACAAGTCGTCAAAGTTTGGGAATTTCATGCTTTCTTTTGTGACAAAGTGCGGCCGAGCTGCGAAGCTTCATAAGTCTTCGCTGGAGAGAGCGGCGGCGATGACCGATACAGTTGTCACTAAGGCCATACTGTCGAAACTGCGCAGTCAGTAAGTTCTCAATATGCATCAAATCATGTTTCCAATTTGATGCTTTTGAGTATACAGTTTTCTTTTGGGATTAGGCAATTGGTATGTATATATATATATTTTAACTGTTGTTTTAGTTTGTAGAGTGTTTTTTTGGCTTTCTTCATTCTATGTTATGTTTGTCTATATCAGAATATGCCCTTTAAAATATTGCAACAAGTTTTAAGAACTAATAATGTCACAAACTGGCTGATTAAGCAGACTAAATTTGAGGATTTATGGCTTTGTTTGGTAAAGAATTGTATCGGTGTTTGACATCCCAATAACTTTAGGTAAATTTCTTGGTTGAAGTACTCATTCGTGTAATTTTCTTCCAATTGAGATCTTCTGGTCAAATCTTAAAAGCGAGAGGAAACATCTCAGGAGATCGATATTTGCGGATTCAAGACACGGTCTGTAGTCAAGTTTGATCAGATCCCCTTGGCATTTTGTTTCAGAAAATTAGTGAAAAATATGGTAGAGTTCAGTTTGAACCTGATCTGTTCATATCTGGCCCGGTTCTATTAGACCTGGCACCAAACCCTGAAGCAGTTTTTTACAACTGAAGTACTAAAGTTGACCCTTGAAATAGCGCCCTCTTAGCATTTCAGTGCTTCGTTCATTGCTCCTGAGTTACTTAAACCTTAGGTTGTCTCTTATGGTCATATAGGATAATATTAATATCTCGACAACATTAGGGTAAACCAACCAATCAATATTTTAATATTGTTATATATTATGTTTAATCGAACAGTTATAGCAGTTGATGCCTTTCAGCCAATCTTTGACTAATTAACCCTTGGAGAAGCACTAACTGTTAGTCATTTGTTTATGGTTTTTCACTGGTTATGCTCTGTTGATTGGAAAATATCATTAGACAAGAACAGACAAAGATTTTTAGTTTCTATAATCACTTACAAAATACTAGACGATCCATTAACTCTATTGTCCACACATTCTTGATCAAAAGACGAACACACGATATCAATCAGAGCATCAAAGCCATCAACATCACTCTCCTCACACTTATACCACTATCACTAGGTATAAACACTGCATCGACAAACCCTTGTAAGTAGCCCTATTACTCTTTTTAACACCCACAGTCACACAAGCATCTCCTTAACTGACTGAAACCTAGCCACCTTGTCTGAGAACTTGGTAGTGAAGTAGTAATCGAGGTAGTCCTGGAACCGGTACTGGCTAGGGTAAACGAGCTTTGGAGCCGGTGAGATTACGGCGTCACCCCCGGGGTTGTAGAATGTTGCAATGGATAACCGGCTTCCGTTCTTGTCGGCGAGGACGCGGTGCCTAATGCTTTTGTAGATGCCATTACTCACCACCTCTATCTGATCTCCGAGGTTCACAAAGAGTCTACTACCTTTGGTCGGGGGAATCGGGACCCACTCACCGTCCTTCATGAACTCAAGGCCTGGAACGATGTCGTCCTGGAGGAGCAAGATGATCCCCCCCGCATCTGTGTGGCTACGGAGGCCGAGGACAAGCTCGGGATTGGAGCACTTTGGGTACTTGGCCACCTTCGTCCCCACATAGGGCTCAGAGAAGGTTTTCTTTATGTAGTCCTTCTCAAGCCCCAGGTTCTCGCTCATTAGTTCTGCAAGTCGCTCTGCTAGATTGATCAACTGTTTGACGAATTGATTCATTACGTCACTGCATTTTCAGATATATAAACTGTTAGTACGATTGTTTTGTACTTGTTTGGATCAGTCGGAGCTTCTGTTGAAGTGTTGTTGTGTAAAATTATTCAAAAAATTACTGACAACTTTTTTTACTTGTATATCTTCTTTAATAGCTTCTGACGGCCGCAAAACTCAGAAGCTGTTAGTAATTAATTAAAGCTTCTACTTTTGAAGTTCAACAGTTTGCTTCCGGTCCGTTGCATGAGAGACTCACCGAAGAAGCTCGGGAAGGTCGCTGAGGTTGGAATCCGGCTGATGGCGATAGAAGAAGCTGCTCTCCCAGTCGATATTCGATGCTTCGGTGACAGCACCGTCCAACGTCCTAGCAACGTCCGAACCATAAAAGGCCTCCTTCATCGTCTCCTCGTAATGCTTATTCACCAGCGCCTTCACCTTCTCCATCAGCTCCTCGTCAACCCCATGGTTCTCTACCTGCAATGGCGCGCAATTATCGAAGTTAGTTAAGCTTAACATTTCTCACAGCTCAGCAATATTAACTCATTATGCTTACCCAAAAGAACCCCCACTTTCCGCAGGCGTCGTGGAGGAGCGACATGGTAGTGCTCCTCTTCTCGCCTTCGAGCTCTCCGAGGTTGATCACTGGGATCTCCATTATCTTCTATCCTAATTACCTTGCCACTCTTTTTCAAGCCAACTTGTTACTACTAATTCAACCTACAAGGCCTATTTATAGTATTTTAGGTACTGTACTAAGACGGTAATATGTTAATTTAATAAGATTTTGTTGTCCAAATTCGTTTCACCTTTGCCATGTGATGTAGATAGTTTAAAGTTTTCTTTCAAAGTCAATCTATGTCCTTTGTTTACTCCTCCCATGTGGAAACTTCATTTGCAATGTTTTTTTTTTTTAATAATAATCTTTTGGGTTACTTGGATTAGTTTTCTAATCGTTAGGGCACTGTTTGCTAAGATCGAATTAAGTAACATCGGTAAAAGTAACTTCTTGCGAGTATTATCCTGATTAAATACAATACCATATGGTTCAGCTTCCAGAACAGCTTTAATTATGAAGCGCGAACAATTTTACTTTTTTATTTGTTTACGAGTTCGTGAATGCAGTGAGCTGAAGTTTCAAATTACGGAACGCGGGAATTATCTTATTTCGTGGAAAAGATTTTACTGTACGTCGGAACAACTGTTACAACAAACTCTTTTATTGTTTGTTTTTTACAATTTTTTTTTTCTTCACCTAAACTTGAATTTGCAAATGATCTAAACCAGGGGAAATCAAATTGGATTGCTGTCATTTTTCCAATGGGCGGTTTCACAAAACCAATGTCGGAGAGAAGGAGCGTCGCGGATTTACAATTGGCCAGGTCGGTAAAGCACTCGGGTACGTCCACTTGTCGCTTTCGCGTTGGAAGTTTATAGAAGGTTCATATGCCCTGTCATTTTGATTTAACTAGTGAACACCCGCGCGATGCTGCGAATATAAAAATATTTTAATAATAAATTTTAATTTATATTTTTATATTTTTTATATAGTTTTATAAGTTTAATTATTAATTAAATAAAAATTATATAAAAATAATTTAATATTTATATCTATTTAAATAAAAATAATTAAAATTAGTATAGGTGCAACGTGCGAAAATTTATATAACAGCTTATTAGTAATTAAATTATTTAGCAGTTATATTATTTTATAAAGATTTATGTAAAAAAGATTTGAGATAAATCTATTAAAAATAATTTAAATAAATCAATCAATAAAAGAGAAATAAAATAGTAGAAGAAATTGTTTAATAAAATTAATTAATTATACACACACTGTATTTCTAAAATTTATTTTAAAAACTTACATTTTGTATTTTGTTTTATACATCGGCATTTTACGTGATTTAGATTGTATCTATCGGATTAGATTTTATTACGCGATTTATTACATATATTATTAATAAAATTAATTACTTATATATACAATTAATTAATTAATTTTATAGGGTTTAGGGTTTTGGGGTTTAGGGATTTAAAATTTAAAATTTAAGTATAAATATTATAAAATTTAAAATTTTAAAATTTGAAATTTAAAATTTGAAATATAAAATTTGAAATTTGATACTTTAAAATTTAAAATTATAAAATTTAAAATATATATATAGGGAGAGAGAGAAGTAGAGAGTTGGGAGGACAGTGTCACTCTAAGGTCCCGCCCAAACCCTCCTTTAATGTAGTAGAAAGAATAGAAATAGATGGAAGATTTTAATTTAATTTAATTTGTCGTATAAAGTTCTGTTTGGAAACTGAGAAAAATAAAACAAAGTTTAATTACTTTTGATTAATTTACTTTGTTTAGAAGGTGCTTGATTTTCTTATAAGTTTGTTGTAAAGCTGATGATGATCGAAAGTAGTAATAAGAGAGATATACAAAAGAAAGAGCTTTAGTTTCTTTTTTGTTTTACTCTAAAATTATAAGAAAAGATGCCTTAAATGTTGTATTTTGTAATTGTAAAATTTGTTTCATAAACGCCTATTTTATTAAAAAAAAAAGAATACTAAAGTATTTCAACAACTCTGGATTAATATGTTGCCAAGCAGGTCGTAATACTTCGATTGGATTGGTTTCGTGTTTGATTTTTTTTAATATATATAATAGATTTTTTTTTATATATATAATAATTCTATATAATTACCAACTGTCTCTAGCGCAAGTGGTAAAGAGATGGGTGGTTAGTACCCGAGATTCTAAGTTCGAATCCTAGTCGATTCACATTTCCAACTAAGTTTTTTTTTAAAAAAAAATAAAACGAAGCGGGTAAAATATTACCTTTTTCTCAAAAAAAAAAATTTATATAATTTGATGTATTGGAGAATTTTTTTTAATTTATTACAGTTGACTAGCTTATAATGCATTCGGATAAGTCATAAATGATAACTTATCTAAACTTTTTTTGAAAGAAAAAAAAAATTGCTCAAATTTTTATTATTTGTTGTCAAGTAAACTCTTAAATAAAACAGTTGTAAACAAAATACACTGTGTAGGGGTAACGATCCGACCCGCTAGCAATAATAACTCGTTGGGCCCAAATCATTGGCAAAAAATGCTTAAACTCAGTTATTATTAATTAGCGTGTGAGGCCTCATATTGCCCCGCGTATACAGACCACCAAATCCGTCGGTGTAGCATTTTGCCCACCAAACCACCGACCTAAAATACTTAAATTCAGATATTATTATTAGTGTGTGAGGCCTCATATATTCTAATAGAAATTATTTTTTCATCCGATGTGAGACTATTGGGGTGTTCCAGTAGGTTCACAACTTTTGATATGCAAAATTTTATTTAGAAAAAAAAAAACAAAATACAAAATGGGGCCCAAATTATTATTATTATTTTAAATAAAAGTTTGAATGTACTTTATGTATTAATAGAGTTTGAATATATTATATAGTTTTGAAAAGAAAAAAAAACAGAATCTCGTACGAAAAATATTAGGGAAAACATAAAAGTCACCTGAGATTTAGATTTATGACATTAGAATATCATAGAAAACGTTTAAATTAATTACTCCCTCATTAGCCAAACTGCTCCTACAAGAATCACGGAAAATGCTTTCAATTTATGCATTGTTGCGAATAAATATAAGCAAGAGGAGTACGATGATTAATTGTGTGCTTATAATTTAAATGGGTCTAGAAAAGAAATGAAACATTCTATTGCTTAGGTAGGTTTGGGGATTCAACGTCGGTGCCGAGTGGGAAAAAAAACCATCCATAGGAAGTTTCCTAACAACGCCTCACTGTGATGTTTCAGTTTTAGTTTTATCTAAAGATTATAATTTTTTTTCTCTAAAATCTAATTTTTTTTTTAGACTTTAGCATTAAAGAATACTTAATAATTTTTTGAATAAAAGCAAAACTAATACATGGTAAGGAGATCGAGAGCTCCCCAGAAAGAGGCGTTGTTGGGAAGCTTTCCACTGAAATTCTTTTCATGTTGATTGATGGTGATGTTGAATAGAAAAGCGGAACACACGGCGTGATTGACGTTCATATATTCCATGCTAGCAAATTGGAGCAGTTCCTTATCAATCGTTCCTGCATACGTGACATTATCGAGATGCTTTAGCTTGTCAAATTTAAACACAACATCTTATTTCGAATGCAACACTACAAAGATGATTAAACACCGACATATGTTTTTCGCTCTAGAAAACAAAGATCTAAAATTGTTTACGTCTTGTCTAGTAGCTTGACTCATCGGTCTCAATACTGTGTAAAGGTAGTTCTAGTATTAATAGAAGAAAGATGATTCGCTAATCAGGCTGCTAACTGATTAGCTCGTTATGGTAGAACAACCCAAGTTATCTTTTGAGTGAAAAGGACTAGCCTCGCAGACCTTTCACGATTACTTAATATGAATGTTATGAGCATTTTTGTCTCACATCAAATTTATATATTACAGTTCGGTCGTAAACTGATTTAAATAAAAGCTCCGTTTTTACTTTGTTATAAAAGAAAAAAAGAAAGGTGGTAGAGAAAAAGAAGAGAAAAAAAGTGACAATAGTAAGTATGCCATATGACTCTTCTTCGAGACTTCAAAGGTGTTAAAAAATATATATATATATTATTTCAGTTCATAAGTTTGGTGGATATATATTACAATTTTATCAATGAAGCAAATATATATTACTGTCACTACTTAATACAGTTGGTTAAGATCCCAGTTGTCAACCGAGAGGCTGGAAATTTGATCTTCCGCATGCGCTCTTATCAAAATGGGCTATTTTTAATCCCAGGCTACTTGAGGAAAAAATTATATTGCTAGGAGATTTCTTGAGACCGGACCTATAAGCTTTTTAACAATTGTAATAAAAAATAATCTTTTCAATATCATTAGCCGCGGCTTGTCGGTGATCAAACATTGTAACCAATCTAATCACAGGGTTTTTTTTTTTTAGAGTAATCTAAGCATAGATTTGTTCTGGATTTTCCTGAGATCACCTGAATTTGCTTGGCAAAAATCTAAATTACTGTGGAAGAGAACTTAGTGTGATTGCTCTTGTGATTGTTGTCGGCAACCGAAGAAAAAGATCTTCTTAGATCTTTCCAACAATTACTTTAGTAATTACCTTTCCATTATAGGTTACCAAGTTGATAATATTTTACAAGGTTTAATTTGTGTTAAGATTATTTACATATATGCCCCTAGGCTTTCTGATAATTTCATATTAGTCCTTCCCACATGGCTCCTATCATCAACTTTAGCTTCTCTTCCTTTCTATCTCCATGTGGCTTTGGTTTTTTAATAAGGCTTAACATAAATAAAATTGATGAGAGATGAGAGTCTTCTAACGTTCTTATTTCTAATAAGTTATTAAAAAAAAAAAAAGGTAAAAGTATAGCTAGTACAGTTTGTTAGTATTCAAACTCGAATTTAAAATTCTGCCTCAAGCGAAAGCTGCGAAACTATATACACCGTATGAAGACCTACGAGCATCTTAAAAATAAAAAAATGCCAAACTTAGAAGAAAATTTACCACCAATCAAGGATAGATGCAAGTGGCTTCTCATAATTAGAACATCTTAACAGTTGTTAGGCGTACGACTATCTTTCGTCTTTTCTAAAAAAATGCATGCATGTACTACAATATTATGAGAAGATCTTACTTAGGATCTATGAACATGGTTTTACTCCAATCATAAGTGTAGATTACTTGAACAGGAATAAAGTTTCTACACGCAGTTTCTATTAGAATATTCATGAACAGATCTATATAATAATCTTAATAATTGATTACCAATTGAACTAAAATTTACTGTTTTATCACTTACCACCCTTTTCCTTTTCTTGCTTTCTATTGAAAGGAACCACTTAACAGCCTCAGGAAACGTATTAGCCGCTGAAAAGAAATCCTGCTGTTAATAAGAAAATACGCGGCACCGTAATTTTCATACTACAGAGAAGGAATTAAAAGTCAATAAGATGTTAATCCCATCTACATAAGAAAGGCAATATTGGTGAGTGATAGCTACTCCAGAATAATTATAAGTATAATAATATGATATGACATATCTAATTAATTTGATTTTCATTATCTAATATATGGATTGTGGTGAAGGATTATAAAATTTAGTAAGTTGAAATATGCTGATTAATGACCCCATATATATGAGAGTCCATGAAATGAACTACAGCAAAACAGAGATCAGCTTATGAAAGAAGTGTAGAATAGTAACTAGAACAATTCTTTCTGCCATTGTAAATTATGCATAATACCAGATCTTTGAGGGCAAACTGAGAATGCACTGTTATGACAATAATTGAATTCAAATTAGTATTATGAGTAGTTGTATTTGCAAATTTGGGGCAAAAACTTAAAATTAACCTTTCATTTTGTGTTCGGCATGGATAAGATATGCTCTTAATTGCCATAGTTTGATTCATCAGAAGTAGAGGAAATTATCATAGTTAGCAAGGTAGAAGATGTACCAGTAAACAAGTAAACATAGACACACACACACACACACACACAAACAAAAAAGAAAAGAAAACTCCTCCTACATGCCTTACGTCTTCATGGAAGTAGAAGCAAAATGGATCCCAAGTTAGATTAAGTGAAAAGAGATGGCACTTCATACCAAGCTGATATCATATTCTTCGTTAATAATTTACAGGGCCTTTACAAAACTTATAGTCTTAATATGACACTCTTCAACATCTACTGTATTAATAGATTGTTTGCATCTAAAATTTCTGTGTGCCATCAAATACCGGCGAGAAAATAAACAGCCAGTGTGATGGGGTGTATTAACAAGGTGGAACAAATGTTTCTACTATAAAACGAAAAATTATCAGCCACTAAATGATGCCGATCTCCTGTTTAACTTTGGAGGCGCTCTTGAGCTCTTCAAAGCATCAGCAAACTTTTTCAGTTCAACCTGCTCAGTTCTCTCGATTTCATCACTATCAAGCCGATTATTATGGCCGAAACCATTTGAACTTCCCTCTCTAGAGACCATATTAGTATTATGGCCGAAACCATTTGAACTTCCCTCTCTAGAGACCATATTAGTATATGTATAGGGTTTTCCAACTTCACCCACATTAGTTCTCCTAATTCTTTGGATATCTAAAGAATGCCTCGCATTATTCTGCGATGCTGATTCCTCAGTCATGGACGAACAGAAGCTATCTCTTCCGCCAACCTCGTCGATAGAACAGCTAGAAATAGATATCCTCTTCTCGGAATTGCTGCAGCTCGACGGAGATCGATCAACCAATGAAACCTTCGAATTATGTGTATGGCTCTCTTTCCCCAGAATAAGCTTCTTGAGCTTTCTGAAAAGCTTCGATTTGCTTGAACGGCTATGTTTTGTAGTGGAGGAGAGATCGGTCAAAGTATCATCAGATTCTCCTGTGGATGCTTGTGAAGATGAATATTCCGAATCGAATTCTATGAGACTTGAGCTTTTATCCTCAGCACCGGGATTAGCATATTCGAGTATAAGCTGTTTAGCCTTCTCTTCTGATCTAGGGCTTAAGGTCTTGCTTAGATCTCTGGCAGCTGTCTTTCCGGGGGGAGGTTGGTAGTTCCTTAGTTCGTAGCGGAGGCAAGCGTTAACCCATTTGAGATAGACCAGCTCCTCAACATCAGCACACCTATCCAATCGGAGTTGCTCGATATCTTTTGTCAACTTCTCATTCGCTTGTCTCAATTGGTCGAGCTCCTCTAATGCTTCATCCTGCAAATGTGTTACGTTGTTAAGCAAATGTGTTACACTGTTAAGATCGCTTTTCATGAACTTTAACATACGCGCGCGCGGGCACATACACTCAGAGAGAGAGCAATTCAGAGAAATAAAACAGTAGTTGGTGTTGGATTCAAGGAAACAGCAGATCATAATTGTCAACAATAAGAAAAATGATACAGGCATCAGGACACATGTAAATATTAATAGTTTGAGAAGGGAAAATTGCAAAATCGGTCCCTGAACTTCTAATTAAATTTTAAGTTCTCAACCTATAAATTTAAGCATTTGACTGACCGAACTTGCATAAATTTAAGCATCTGACTCATCGAACTATACAAGTTTTGCAGTAGTGCTTTCTATCAAAACCTGCCCGTGGGACTAACAGTTATGCCAGCATATCTGCCAATATGTCATACTTTGTGCGCACTTATAAGTTAGCATAAAATGTTTGTCCTTTCACCAGTTAGAGAGTTATCTTTCTACATAACAAAGTAAATATTCACACAAAATTTTACTTTTTGTTCATTGTCTGATTTCAAAAGAGATAAAGGATGGTTGTGGCCGTCAAGCGTACCATATGTCACAATCACTTTGGCATTTGTTAGTTTTGATCTTTCTAAAGGAAATACTACAATGGAAACCACGATATATGTTTGGAAATGCTTAAATTTACAGGTCTAAGAACTAAAATGAAACTTAGAAAAGAGTTCATGGATTACTAATTAATAGCATCACTCCTTCGGAAAGATTTGGTACAAATCCAATTTCACAGAGACAAGAATTACTAATACTTATCTTTTCGGTCTGGATGAAATGAGAATTTCTAATAACAGAAAGCAACAAGAGACAGCTCCAAAAACTGAAAAAATCAATTATCTAGAATCCAGTTAATTCTTTTTATGGGCCTCTCGTATGATTTCTTCCTCTTAGTGTAGGTGTTAAAAATAACATTTTACCTAAGTATGCATTTAAGAAAGTTATAATCTAATCCCAGAAAGTTTGACAATTACCTCTCGCCCCCCATGAGAAGAAGAAGAGGCATGCATCTGCACCGACTCCAACTTTCTCATCAACTCCACATTCTCTTCTTCCAGCCTCATATTCACCACTTTAAGCTCTTCCATCTCCTTCAACCCCTTCAACTTCTCCTCAGCGTCTATTTCATCTCTCCCAACATGTTGCTCCCTATATTGCAACATGCTGATCCTCTGATGAAGCAAAGCTATTTTCTCCTTCGCTTGCTCTCCATCTGCCATCAACTTCTTCTTGAGAAGCTTAATTTTAACTCTCGCAGCCTCCAGCTCATCCATGGCTCTTGAATAATCCGAAACCTGAGCTTTAAGTCTCTTATTCTCAGCCTGTAACGACTCGATCTTCAAAGAGTATAACTTAGCCTCTACAGTATTAATCTTTAACTGGCTCTCAAGCTCTCTCACTGCAGCCTCTTGCTCTTGCATGCCGTAGTATTCAAGTAGTTGGTTCTCGAGACTTCTCTCTCTTTCCTGCAACGACCAAACCAAGTTTCTAAGTTGGGCAATCTCTTGCTCCATAAGGGTTTCCTCTTTGAGTTCCAATTTCTTTGGAGTAGGTGTTGTTATTGTAGTAGTTTCCGAGTCTTTTCCCGTTGCCTCGAACTCTTTCATTACCAGATCATTGAATTCTGGTAAGAGGAATCCCTCTTCATCGCCAGAGCTCCTACTAGTTGGAGATAAACCCAATAGAATGGTGGTGGTGGTTGTCGTGGTGGTAGTGGTAGTGGAGGTGCCATTAATGATCTTCGCCATAGCTTCTTCCTGCCGTAAAACAAGAATCCAGTTCACAACCAATTAAAATGTTGCCCAGTTTACCCAAAAAAACAAAACCCTCCCATACCAAAAAAGGTAAATAAAACGGTTAAACCACAAACACCTGTTGACTTTTCAACGGTTGTAATTTTGCATCCTGACTTTAATTGATGCAAAATTATGAACTAGCCTACATTACATCTCAATTTAGCCCACAATGCTCGATTAGTTTAAAAAGAACTCGCTAACTACCCTCTAAGTCAACCATCTGGATCGTAAACGCTAACAAACTATCCCAAAAGCACACGCTGATAGGAAGGGCACACCTATCGCACTTAAGGGCTCAACCACAGCGCTCACGGACTTCGACCTGACTCAACCCACCTGTACGTTAGGTCTATTGTTGGGTCTCTTGCCGTTAGGTCTTTTGTGGACCGCAGCCCCACTAAACTTATTAGGATCACCAACTCAACTTATTTGTCTTCTGGGTCTATTGTTATGGGGCAGAAAGTTTGACCTATTTTAGCCCAATAATAAATAGCCAACAAACCACTCATTTGATGACGCCTTTTAAGCTTTATGGGCCAAATTTAGTTATTTGTACCAAACAAAATTAGGAACATTAGATGATTAGTTAATTTTATGCACCAAATTAACCTCTTTTTTACCCCCTTTTTTCAATGAGATGGAGAGAAGCACCAAATTAAGCTTTGTGGACCAAATTGCAATGAGTAAAAAAACCTTAATTGATTTATTTTTGGACCAAATAAAGTCACTGAGTCAAATTGCAATTACAAAAAAAGTTAGTAAAACTTGTGATTTTAACCCGAAACTAGGATGGATTGCAAAGAGGGTTTCGAAATTCTTACATTCTTCAGGACACCGAGCTCTTCTTTGAGCCCGCCGCCATTATTGGGCCTTCCACCGCTCTCCGTCTCCTCACCTGCTATAATGAACAAGAAAAGCTCCAAATCACAAATCATCACCACATGTACTACAACTACGCCCGTCACATGTTCGACTTCATGTCTAAGAGAATCACCTGAAGAAGAAGACGAAGAAGAAGAACCGATCCGGGGGCGACGCCGCGGCCGCGAGCGTAGCTGGGAGACGACGAACCCGGCGAAGGAGAGCGCAAGGGCGATGCCCAACTTGAGGAGAAGGGGATTCACCTCCTTCCTCCCTCCTCTCGCCACCATCTCCATCCTTACCACACCATTCAAAACCTACCGAAACCCTCAAAACTCCAGCTCAAGAGCACAATCCGATCGAAACCCACGTACCCATTTCCCCTCTCGAATCGATTCAACCAAAATTACAAAAAAAATTCGAAGAAGAAGAAGAAGAGGAAGAGGGAATTGGGGGAGAGTGGTGTTTTCGTTTGGGACTCTGCAACTTAATTCTATTTGCTTAGGCGTGATTAGGATTTTGGACGGATATGAGGCGAGGGGCCGAGCACGGGGATCGCTCCGCTATTTCCTCCGCACCAACAATGGCCAATGCGGTTTCTTCTCCATAAATATACGTCACTCTCTCTCTTCCTCTGTTTGGCTACATTGCAATAAAACCCCTGCACATTCCTTAATTAGCACTTCGGTTTCATTAAGACACTTTTTTTCTTTTTTTTTTCGAAAAAAGAGTAGCACCCTATTCGTTTCATTCACTAGAGGAATACGAACTAAACTATATTGGTCGGACAACTTAGGCCTCACATTAAAAAAAATGACGATGAAGAAGAAAAAGAAGCAAAACAACTCAAAATACAAGAGGAAGAGATGAAAAAGAAACACCGTTTGTATGTCATTTCGATCTTTAAGTCGCGCCTTCATCACACCATTCTACTAAATCATGCATACTATAATATTATAAATAGCGAAAGTTAAATTCATACTTTTTAATCGCACAAAAAAGAAGCTTATACGCAATGCTTTGACAATCAAATAAGATTTAAAAATATTGGTGCATGCCTCTTATGACGTTGTCTTTTCTTAATGTGTCTGTATCCCTGATATGGAGCTTTTGATTGGCTTATTACACACTCAAATAAAATATAATACATAAATTTATTAATATATTAATATTCTATAAGAATAATGTATTGGAATCGATAAAAGATATTCTTTGCGTTAACAAAAATTTGCAGCTAAATTAACTAATTATTTTAAAATTTTGAATGTATCCAAGATAATTATAGTTTTGGCTCTTTTTGTCTCTCCACCTAAATTTTGTCCCTATCTCGAACACGAAAGCAAAGGATTATTCCGTGTAACGCTTGTAAATCACGGTGTTTCTCCGACACGTGGGCTCCACAAGTGTGGGACCCAGGTCATAAGAAAAGCTACATCTAAGAATAAATAAGATGCGTCCTACTTTGTCGCATTGATCGCGTGCCTTCTTTCTCTTTTTTTCCCCCTTTTTTTTTTTTTGGCTTCTCCTTTTGTATTTTCCAAGTGAGATTTAAATAGAAACGTAGATCGTGTGCTCCTTTTGCTTTTTCATTTGTATTTTCCAAGTGGTGTGCATCTATTGTGCTTACGTGGCCATTGATTTTTTTAAAAAAAAACTTCAAATACCACTCTATGATTTGGCACTTTTTACTTTAGTATTTTGTAATTTAAAGTGTATTATTTTAGTACCCTGTGATTTTATTTTTTGTTATTAATTTTTTCGTTAAATTATATAGAAATTTTTTTCAGATAACTCACATCTGGTTGATCGAATATTCATTTTAGTACCCTATGGTTTTAACTTTTTTATTGATTTAACAAAAAAATTAACAAAAGGAACAACGAAAAGAGAAAAACGAAACTATAGGGTACTAAAGTGATACACTTTAAACAACAGGATATTTTTTTCTTTTTTTTTTTGAGAGAGAGAAAGGTAGCACGCTATCCGCTTCGTTTATTTCGTATAGAAATAAACTTGGCTAGAAATGTGAATCAACTAGGATTCGAACTCGGGACCTTGGGTACCAACCATCAAGCCCTTTGCCACTTGCGCTAGAAACGATCGATAACCACAGGATACTAAAATGAGAAAGTACGAAATCACATAGGCGGTATTAGAAGTTTTCCCTTTTTTTTTTTTTTTTTTTTTTTTACTCTTTGTTGGGGTGGGTGGCTTTAAATGTGCTCACGTGTAGCTCATATTTTATGGCCTCTTTCAATGATCCGGCGAAAAGTCTCTACTTTCTAATTTTTAGATTCTTAATTTTTCCAAAAATCGATATGATATGTGTGCTCAACTTGTTTAGAGGAAGAAATTTTTTTTTTGTCACAGTTATTCGACATTGAAATAACAACAACCAGTAAGTACAATAACAAAATTTTCTAAAACAATGAATTGCGCTATAAAATTATCATATATTCTGAATAAGATTATTTGTCATTTTATATGACATAATAAAAATTATTTGAAATATATTTTATTTGGTGTAATTGTTACAATAAAGATTTTTTTTTTTAGCTTGGATTGGAGAAAGTCTTTCCTGTCATATTATTTCACATAGAAGTTAATAAAAATATCAAATTAAATATTCTACATGCATAAAAATTTAAGAACAATTTTTTTAAATAGCATTATTTTAATATAAAATTATCATGTTGTTCATAATTATAATTTTTATTGTCGTACGTGACAAAGTACGATTAATGTAGAATTTATATATACTACGTGTTATGCGTGTTACAACAGGAGCCTAATCTATAAAATATATAATTTGAGGGTTTGGTCACATCAACAAAACCAACTCTTATAAAGCCAAGTCTCCTATTAAAGCACTAGCAATGGAGAATTGACACATGCCTAATAAATATTTTTAATGTGCTCATTGCACCATAAACCACCTTGGACCTCTCACAGAGGTCCCCTCGGCCCAATCTGAGCTGCTGCAGGCGGTCTCTCCGCCCAGCGGCCGCACCTCACGACGCGCGAAGACCTCTCACCTAGCCTGCGAACCCACTAGGGCCTGTGGCAGGATGCCTACGCGAGCGACGGACACGAAGACTAATGCCCTGCGCAAGGCAATGCTTCGGAAAGCCAGAATCAGGGAGGTTTCGACGACCGGAAGTACAAAACCCGCTCGCATTTTGTCCGGCAGGAAGATCAAGGCGAAGAGTCAGCTTTGCGGTATCGACCTATCGGACGACGAGGTCGCCGAGTTCCACCGCTTTGTGACTGCAGGCGTCTAACAGCGGGTTCTGACCCGTCTGTTTCTGTGTTCATCTTTTTGTGCATGTCGCTTTTTGTCCATGTTTAACTGTTGTAGTTGGAATGTCCGGGGCTTCAACGACCCCAGCAAAAGAAGTCTGGTCAAGTCGGTTGTGTCTAAGTTTCGCTTTGCTGTTATTTGCTTCCAAGAAACTAAAGTTGACTCAGTGTCGCGTTCTTTTCTCCGCTCTTGCTGTGGCTCCAACTTTGACCGATGCCACTTCCTGCCGGCCTCGGGCGCGTCTGGGGGCCTTGTCACTTGTTGGAGCACTAAAGCCTTCTCATGTGAGGAGGTTATCTCGAGAAGGTTCTCCCTCACGTTACTCCTCACACACCTTGCCAGTGGGAAAGAGTTCTATCTCACGAACGTCTATGGCCCGCCTAGTTGGGACGGTAAGGAAGAATTCTGCGCTGAACTACTCTCCCTCAAGAGCTGCTGTCCCGGCAGATGGATTATCTGCGGGGACTTTAATATCACCAAAAACCAATCAGAACGAATGGGCAAACCTTGGAGCAGAAAGGTTATGGCTCTGTTCTCGGATCTTATCAACTCACTCGAGTTAATCGACTTACCTCTGTCGAACCAATCCTTCACTTGGTCGAACTTGCAACGCAAGCCTAGCCTAGCTAAACTCGACAGATTTCTCGTCTCTACGGATTGGGATCAATCCTTCCCTCTCAGCAAGGTGACCGCCCTCCCCAGAATCACCTCCGACCACGCTCCTATTCTCCTGTCCGCAGGTACCCAAACCAAGCCACGACGGTTTCGATTCGAGAGGGTATGGCTGACCAAAGAAGATTTTCGTAATTTTGTACCGCTATGGTGGAATGAGGTACCCCCGAAGAACTCGGCCATCCTAACCCTAACTGCTAAGTTACGACATTGTAGACTTAGAATTAAGGAATGGTGTAAGAACAACTTCTACAGTATATCGAACACAAAGAAGCTCCTGCAAGAGAAGCTCCAAATCATTGACCTTGCCGAGGAATCTATGGAGCTCTCCCCGGAACTGCACATCAAAAGGGCCGACCTTAAAAGGCAACTCCAATCAATAATCGTAGAAGAAGAGATCCTTTGGAAAACCAGAGCAAAAGAGCTTTGGCTCAAGGAAGGTGACGGCAACACTAAATTTTTCCATGCTGTGGCTAATGCTAGAACCCGTACCAATCTGATCGATGTCCTGGAAGACGACGGCGGGATCCTCTTAAAAGCAGAGGAGCAGAAGAGATCTTACCTCTTCTGCAAATTCAGACAGCTTTGTGGGACGCGCGACTCCGGCTATCGTACCCATGGCGACTGGCATAGACTCTACCAGAGGGGCTTACTGTCAAACCCCGACTCCCTTACCTCCCCTTTCACAGTTGAGGAGGTCAAGGAAGCTACTTTCCAACTGGGAAGCGATAAGGCCCCTGGACCCGATGGGTTTCCTTTATTTTTTTACCAAACCTTCTGGGAAACTGTTAAGCAAGACATTTTCAGTGTGTTCATTGACCTCCAGGAGAACCGCCTATTCACTGGCCCTATTGACTACTCCTTTGTCTGTCTTATTCCAAAAAAAGAAGGTGCTAGAAAGGTCAAGGACTTCAGGCCTATCAGTCTCATAAACGGCCTTCAGAAAATAATCTCGAAAGTACTAGCCAATAGACTGGCTCTAGTTATGCCCGCTATTATCTCGCCCACCCAATCGGCCTTTCTGAAGGATCGTCTCCTGGCGGACTCCTTCGTCACAGCTAGCGAGCTCGTCGCCTGGTGCTCTAAAACAGGCAAGGAGTGCACATGTATCAAAGTAGACTTCGAAAAAGCCTTTGACAACGTCAAGTGGAGCTTCCTGAAGCAAATTATTGCGTTGCTTGGATTCAACGATAAGTGGTGGTCTTGGATAGAGCAATGCCTTTGCAACGCGAAGGTAGCAATACTTATCAACGGGACACCCACTAAGTGGCTTAAAGTTAAAAAGGGCCTCAGACAAGGAGACCCCCTCTCCCCCTACCTCTTCCTGTTGGTGGCCGACAGCCTCTCCAGGCTCACCGAGTCGGCTAGATCCAACAACCTTTTTCGGGGAATTGGACCTCCTGACCATCCCCAGACCGCTCTCTTACAATATGCGGACGACACGCTCTTTTTTTGCGAGCCAAGGAAAAGCTACATGCGAAACCTACGATTTATCTGGAATATCTTCGATTGGGCCTCGGGTCTCCGAATCAACAAAGAGAAATCTGACCTTTTTTATATCGGCCCCAACGCACCGAAAGCCGCCAGACTAGCTAATATCTTGGGATGCAAAATTGGAAGCTTCCCAACTCGCTACTTGGGTCTGCCGCTACACTCCAAGAAGCCTAGGAAAGAGGACTGGTCCATCGTTATCAACCGTATTGAACAGAGAATCGAGGGGTGGAAAGCCAAGCTCCTATCTCTCGGGGGTAGGCTCACCCTAGTCAACTCCGTCCTCACTAATCTGCCACTTTTTTACTTCTCTATCTTCAAAGCCCCACAGTGGGTAATCAAGCGCATAGAAGCCCTCAGGCGGGCCTTTTTTTGGAAAGGCAGTTCCAAAATCAATGGGGGGGGGGGGGCGTGCCTCGTAAACTGGAAAACTATCTGCAAAAGTAAGAAAGAAGGAGGGGTTGGGATCAAGGAGCTGGAATCGATGAATGTGGCTCTTTTAACCAAATGGTGGTGGCGATTCTTTAACAAACCTAACCTACACTGGAACAAGTTGGTCAGATCGATTTATTACTCCAGAAGAGCGCCGCTTCACGAAGGAAGAACATTTGTACCGCACTCACTTTGGTGGAGGTGTGTGGTGCGATGTCGGGACGTGTTCAAGTGCGGATCCATCTTTAAGCTGGGCGACGGTAAAAACATCAAATTTTGGACTGACATTTGGGCAGGGGAGTACTCATTACGCACCCTTTTTCCTGTCCATTTTGATACCTTAGTGAACAACGACGTTTCAGTTGCCCAGTGCTGGTCCCGTAACGGCTGGAGGTGGCGTTTTATCTGTCAGGGCCTAGCGCCACCAAACTCCACGGAGCGACGCTTTCTTTTGATGCAGCTCAAGGATCTGCTCCAGCCCTTCTGCCCTACCACTCGGGGGGACTCAGTTTCTTGGCGCTGGTCACCCAATCAACAGTTCTCTGTCAAATCACTTTACTCTTTCCTCACAGACGCCGGTCAGAGAGACCCGATGAGTCTACATATGTGGAGCCTGAAAATCCCCGCCAAGATCAAGCTTTTCATCTGGCTATTACTTCGCAAGAGAATCCCCACCGCTGATAGACTACGGTACCGGGCTCAGCTGGACGGTCAACTCTGCGTGCTCTGCGCTGCCAACGAAGAAAACTGTGACCACCTCTTTTACACTTGCGTGCATGTTAGATTTCTACTCTACTGTTCGGAAGGACCTGACGCACTGCTGGTACCCTCGGACGAAGCTCGGGGACTTTGGGCTAGAACCTTCAGTCTATCGGACAAGAGGAAGAGACTTCAAGGCTTGACTCTCTTAGCGGCTATCTGGTGGGTGGTCTGGACCGAGAGAAATAATTTTCTTTTCCGAGCAAAACCTCCTAACCCCAACAATTCTTTGGAACGCGTGAAACAGCTGTTGACTGACTGGAGCATCTTAAGCTGACAGACCCTCCGTGCTCTACTTTCCCTTTTGCCTTCTAAACTCTTTTTCTTACTTTACTCTTGTCGCCCTTTCTCTTCTGGAGGCCCCGGCTGCTTCCACCTTGTAAGCTCAGTTCATAACCTAAATGAATGAAGCGGGTAGCTTGCTACCTCTTTCTCAAAAAAAAATATATATCAAAAATAAAATTTCGATAGTATAATAAATTATTTAAATATTTTATATTATATATATATATATATATATATTATGTTATATTATATTTTATAATATTAATCACTAAATACTCTATAAACTATATAACATTCTGTGCGATGTATGAAAAATTAGTACGCACCAAGTAAAAATAAAGATTTCTCCTCTCTTTTGGAATTATATGTGCACCTAACTAAACATTCTCTGCACCGGATGTATTTATGTGCATACACCACATGCTTAACAACCTTTAATAGAGATTTTAAAATTAATTTATTAAACATAATTTAGATTATTAGACTTTGTAAATAGGTTATATTTAATTAATTTTTTATATTGAAATATTAGTCATCTAATATAAATTATGTGTATAGAGTATTAATATATATCAGATGCATGTAATAGTTTTTCTTCTTCAATCAATTTTAACAAGGTAAAAGCACCCTCACATATTTTTTAATCTGAAAGAAGCCCTCCAACTTTAATTTTTTAGTTAAAAAAGATTATCTATAGAATAGCCACCAAAACTATTAAATTTGATTAAAATTTTAAATAAAATTATTAGAATAATTCAACTCTATAAATACTGAAAAGTAAGAAAAAAATTAATTAAAAAGTTATTTTTTTTATAATGTACATAAAATTATTCTATAGATTATTATTTTTTTAATATTTTTTATAAAATTTTTTATTTAAAATTTTTTATTTAAAATTTTTTATTTAAAATTTTTAATAACTATATATATTTTAATTAGTTGAAATATTATCCGCCGCGAAGCGCGAACCCTTTACTAGTTTTCTAGAATGGGCCTTCAAAAAAAAAAGAAGAAGAATAAGATTGAGAGAGATGATGACTCGATGACTTCCGACTAATTAAGTAATTAACTAGGGCGGAAAAGGGAAGTAAATTACTGCTGCCCCTAGGAAACTACAGTCAAAATTTAGTCTAGAATCACCTACCATCCCTAACGCAAGTGGCAAAGGATTTGGTGGTTGATACCCGAAATTCCGAGTTCGAATCCTAGTTAATTCACATTTCAAGCTAAGTTTATTTCTAAAAAAAATAAACGAAACTGTTCCCGCATCGCATGTGCTTTCATCTTTAGGGCAGTTCTTTCTTTTTATTTTTTGATTGTCTTAGCTGTCTCACATGTATAAATATATATAGATGAATTTATCTCTCTTGATAAACGAAACAAATAACAAGTTATTTTTTTCTTTAAGAAACTTAATTCACAAACAAGTGGGACATTATTGTGAAAAATCTCTGAACAACTTACTTATCCAATTTAACCAGCAACATATATAGCAGAAATATAGAATATGAAAAGTGCTTATGAAAATTGCTCCATGTATAATTCTTATAAGAGCGTAAATTTTACATTCCTTAAAGATGGATAATTCTTTTAAAGTTTTAATAAAAATAATAGATTGATAGGATAAGTGGAAAATATAAACTACAAGAAATTTAGGGATGGATATGCTTTACGTGCCACTTATTTAATTAATAACTTCTAACGGTTTTTACCGGTGGAGTTAACATTCTTCACATGTTGTTTGGTTGGATTATTTTAATCTTTTAATAATTCGACGCTGCAAAAGCATGCGGGATGCGGCCGAACGCCTCAGTGTTAACTTCGAGAATTATTGCATGGACCTTGTTCCCCAGATTGGTAATGGACCGGCCCTTTGAACACTCCTCTCTTCCCTCTTCACTTCACATTCTACTATTCTAGTCGAAGACTGATAGTTTAGAACTTTTTTATAAAATAACCCTTCAAAATTTTATAATTTGTGAAATAATTCTGTCAAATTTGTATTTGGCAAATTAATCCTCTAAAGACGGTGAATGATTCACCACATTCAGAATATCTCGGTTATTAAAAACGATGAATCATTCACCGTCTTATCTATACATATTCATTCAACAACCACTTTCTCTTTCCCTTCCCTCATCTATGACCTCCTTCAAAAGACGGTGAATTGTTCATCGTCTTTAGAAAGCTTAAATTTTTTTTTGAATGCGGTGAATGATTCACCGCGTTTAAAGAATTAGTTTGCCAAATAAAAATTTGACACGGTTATTTCGCAAATTACAAAATTTTACAAAATTATTTTATATAGATTTTGGTGTAATGAGAAGAGATTTTTTTAAGCGGTCCGTGGATGAGGTGGTACACTCGGTTCAGAGCTGATATTCTCGAGTGGTCGGATGATCCGAAAATTTTTAAATCGAACAGAACGAGGGACATCAGGTATTATGCATAATGAATTGCTGAGGCTCATAATTAACTCGCATGGCATATAATACAAAATTACATGCACGGTAGCAAAATCCGGTCCACGCATAACGTGGTATACGGAGTCCACGCGAAGAAAACAAAACCCTTATCCGATTAATTTGTGTGGTATCAAGCGCGGCGCACAAACAGCTGAAGCGAGAGAGAGAGAGAGAGAGAGAGAGAGAGAGAGCGCACGAAGCTTCGCAGGAGGAGGAGGAGGAGGAGGAGGACGAAGACGAAGAAGAAGGGGGAGGAGGGGTAGGGTTTTGCGGCGGCGACAATGGCGGTGGAGGGGTTGCTGCGGCCGCCGTACGAGGCGGCGGTGCGGGTGTCGTTGGCGGCGCTGGAGCGGCGGCTCCTCCCCGACGCGGTGGTGCGGCGCCTCACGCGGCTTCTCCTCGCAGCGCGCCTCCGCCTCGGCTACCTCCCCTCCGCCGATCTCCAACTCGCCCATCTCCTCCTCTTCAAGCAGTGTGAGCTCACTCCCCCCCTCCTCGATTCTCCTCATTCTAAAGCCATGCATGATGTCGATTTCCTGATCCCTTGTATCTGTGTACGTGGATTGGATGCGTAATCTCGGAGAAGAAGCGGTAATGTGATTGAGTTTGAAGCGAATTAGATCATATACGATTCTAATCTACGAGTTTGCCTTCTGTTTGGATACCATCTGGAACAGCCAATTAACCTAAAAAGCTTAATTTGTCTCGTTTTGTGTTTTTATATTCAACTGCTTCTAAGATCGTCTTTATGCTCAAGGCACATTTAGTAGAGAGTTTGCGAGGTAGAAGTATGATTTTGAGGATGAAAGCAGAAGCTTTAATTTGGTGCTTTTGATTTTGCTGCAGAGAGAAATATATATATATAATGTTTCTTTTAATAACACTTTGTTAGGAAAAAAAAATACTCCGTCAAACACCAGTACACCTTACATTATGGTGAAATAGACTGTTTAGTTTTATTTTCAAGATTCCAGCTAAGTAAGCCATACATAATTATTGTCCAACAAACTTTTTCAATCTAACTTGATTGTTGAAGTATCATATTTGTGATTATACTTTCCGTGCATTGCTTTTGCAGCTCTTGAAGAGATGCCTATAGCTGTGGAAACTGATAAAGCCAAAACCCAGCATTATGAGTTACCTACATCGTTTTTTAAGCTTGTGCTTGGAAAGAATCTCAAATACAGGTTTGCATTTGTGTTTACTTGTATGCTATAATCAGCTCCGTAAATCGTGAATTTCTAGATTGTGTTGAAATGTTAAGGAAAAAAAAAAAGGAACCATTTCTTGTGCAGGACATCAATTATAGGGCCTGTTGACACCGGAATTTGGCTTGAGATGCTCAATCACTTTATGGGAATCACTGCTGCAAAACCTATTATGCCTCATAAACGGTTTCTAAGATATTATAGTGTAGAAGATAATTTTAGTTTGACACTTTTAGATTATGCAAGTTATATGGACTTATCCATGTCTTATCATGACTTGTCTGTGCGAAGATTTTGAATAAGACATCCTATTATCGATTGAAGTATTGCTAGCTTAAATTGTGCACCTTATTGCTGAAGTTTTGGCTCTTTACTTTTAACTTTTTGTACTATTGGTTCCTCAATATATAGTTTGCTGATAGTATATCTACTCTTCTAGTTGCTGTTACTTTCAAAACAACTCAAGCACATTAGAGGATGCTGAGGACGCAATGTTGGAGCTGTACTGCGAGAGAGCACAACTTAAAGATGGTCAAACCATTCTTGATGTTGGATGCGGCTGGGGTTCCCTTTCTTTGTACATCGCAAAGAAATATAGGAATTGCACCATTACTGGGATATGCAATTCGACAACACAAAAAGCTTTTATAGAGGAGCAGTGTAGGTAAGTTAAATTGTTTAGTCTTCTTTATACAGAACAATAGAACCCATCCTTCTGCGAGATTTTTATAAATGCACACTTATGATTATATAGGAGTATACTTAATTACTTATACATTTATTAAAGTCAGCCATATATGTGTTTTAGTTATACATTTATTATGTATAATCAGGCTGAAGAATTATTGGATAGTGCAAACCTTCTTTCATATTTATAGCTAAAACATAAAGTTAAGTGGATCTATATGTGTTGCAAGTTAGTTGTTACACTCAGCAAATTCCTGTCACAGGGAGCATCAGCTGTCCAATGTTGAGATTATTGTTGCAGATATTAGCAAATTCGAAATGGAGGCTACTTTTGATCGAATCTTATCCATAGAGATGTTCGAGGTATGTGAATTTCATGGCTTCATCTGAAGTTTTCATTGTCAACTCTAGTGTTTAATTGAGCCTGAAATTTTACTGCAGCACATGAAGAATTATAAGGAGCTTCTTAAGAAAATATCTATGTGGATGAAGGAGGATAGCCTGCTATTTGTTCATTACTTCTGCCACAAAACATTTGCTTACCACTTCGAGGTATGTTGATATACATTAACTAGTGAGTTTATCGTGTGAAGATGCTGAAATATATATATATATATATATATATTTTTTTTTTGAGAGAAAGGATGCTGAAATATTTATACTGCTTTGTAGTATGTGAGGTTGTTTAACTATTCTTTCTCATGCATCATAGCTTCAAGCTGTTATTCTGGACAAAGATGAAGATGCTGATTGCAAAATTACTTCATTATTGTAATCTTCTCATCTTCTACCCATTATTCATTTATGAGCTTAAATTTTCATTCAGCACAAAAATGAAGATGACTGGATTACAAGGTACTTCTTCACTGGAGGGACGATGCTATCAGCAAACCTCCTCCTCTATTTTCAGGTTAGATTGTCTACCATCAACGAAGTCATTTTTTTTCAATATAGATTTCTTTGTGTAAACAGTAAGTTCCAACTTTTTACAATTTTGGCCATAAATTAAATGTACAAAAAGTGTCAAGTTTACATATTCTTACATGCTCTTTTAATGGTCAATTTGATTGTGTAGGATGATGTTACTGTAGTCAACCATTGGCTTGTGAATGGAACCCATTATGCGAGAACAAGGTATGTCGATAATCAAACCTAGCATGTGGCAGTTTATTCATAATGCACGTGTATTCAAAAAGAACCTTCGATAAATATTGCTTGGCAAGGGAGATCGAAAAATTGGGGGAAACAAAATTTCTTTTCTTTTTTAGGTAACTGGGAGGAATTAAGAAAACCTCAGAAAACAAAGGCTGCAGTGAGCCTATGATATATGATGAGAGGCACAGCTAGAATTGTCATACAGCATCCCCTTCATTACTTGTTAGTTTCATATCAAAAACTAACTGAGATGATTCCACTTCGCGCAGTGAGGAATGGCTTAAACGGATGGATCAGAACATCACATCCATAAGGCCGATATTCGAGTCCACATACGGGAAGGAATCAACTACCAAGTGGATCGCATATTGGCGAACATTCTTTATCTCCGTTGCAGAGCTCTTCGGATACAATAATGGTGACGAATGGATGGTTGCACTTTACCTATTTAAGAAAAGATAAAAGCTCCCTACCTGTAGTGCTTTTCTCATTGTCTTGTTGAACTTTAGTTGCTCCATTTCCTTCAGACAATGGTTTTGAATACCGAGGGCGTATCAAGTTGTTCATGAGGTCATGTTCAATAATAGACCAGCTGAAGTTGGGGAGAAAATCAATATCTCACTTAATCGAGCATTTGTTCTTTCGGTTACTTGTGGCGTTGTTTTTTGGTGCTTAATTGCATGTTTGAGCAAGGAAAAAGTGGAATTCAAAACAAGTGACTCTTAGATCCAACCTGTAACAACGCTCGCATGTACATTCCACCTGATTAATAGACATAAACTAATTAAGATACAAACCTCTTCACGGACATGAAACCCTGTACTCGGAATTATCGTAATATTTACCAATCCAAACGGCACACAAAGGTTTCACGTAGTTATAGGAAATTGTGGGTACTGGAAAGAAAAGGAAGGTTCTTAAAAAGTCTTATTATCTTCATTATTGATATTTTACTAAGCCTTTCATCGGCGAACGTTTAACAAACCAAATGAGCTGAATTCTCCAAGAGCTCAGATTTACTCGCTCTATTAAATTATTTAAGTTAAAACCTGCTGTACATACTCCATTTCCTAAGTAAATTAGCGTCACTAACCTACCAATTTCTCTCCCTCTTTTCTTTTTTTTTACCTTATAAAGAATGTTTTCTATCTATGTACCCTATTTTCGATTCAGACTCAGAACCCTAGACGTCTTTCATCAAAAAATTACAACTATATACAGCATTGATGGATACCTCCCGTCTCAAGAGTTCAGAAAAGCTGCTCGCGCCTTCCATTCTTGTATTGCTGATCGCAAAGCATGGTTCGGCATAATGGAGGAATGAGAAAGCCTATGTTTAGTAACAGGAGATATCATATGTTTCTCAAGCCATGCTTTTATTGCTCTATACTCGTATGTGTACCCATCTGCCGCAATGTACCTGCCGCAATGTACGGATCATCCATTATCTCCTGCATCGAAGCAACAAACAAAGACTTAAAACATCAAAAAGGGGAAAGAACTAAGGAGCCAATGAATGTCGTGAGAAATGTATAAAAAATACCTTCAATATAGGGCAGTAGTAGTGGCTAGGGGCATAATCAATAGATTTTCTTAACTTAAAGCAAACATTCGACATATACAAAAGTTCTTCGAGCTCGGGTAAAACCTCTGATTCGAGATCTGGCCTATCCCTGCACCTTAGTCTCGAACATTTTAATGCAAGTCTCGCTAACTTCTCCGCCTCAACAACTGGCCAATCTGTTAAAGATTTATCGAGAACATCAAGAAAGGAACCTCCTTTAATCGCGTTCTCCACACTCACCACCAACCCATTTGGATGCTTAGCTGTAAGAATTTGTAGAGCTATAATTCCCAAGGCGTATAAATCCGACTTGGGTCTGATTGTTCCGGTTCGCTGGTATTCAGGATCCATATAATATAGTGTACCAGCAAGAATGGTCTCTTTGTACTCTGTGAGACCATCAGGCACAACATCGGAAACAAGCTTTGCCAAACCAACGTCTCCAATCTTACTCACATAATTTCGGTCCAGCAAAATGTTCCCTGGTTTTAGGTCACGATGAACGATAGGCTCGGGCTTAGTGCCATGTAAGAACGCGAGCCCACAAGCCACTTCAAAGATGATTCGAAACCGAACATTCCAAGGAAGCGGCTCCTTGCCCTTATTATAGAATAGTTGATCTTCTAAACTGCCATTCTCCATGTATTCGTACACAAGGCAACCATTTTCAGGACAGAAACCAAGCAATAACAGCATGTGGGGATGACGAAGTTGGCTAAGAATCTCAACCTGAATAGCATTCATGAGAGTAGATGTTATACAGTCATTTCGCTCACAAAATAAAAGGCAGGCATAATTTTTGTTTTGAGCTTTTTCGCTGTATCAGATTTTAGCAACCACTAGTTGGCAATAAAAGGGAGTTTTATGACAAATTGAGGTAGATACAAGAAAGAAATTGATTAGTGCAGCCTTTTATGGGATTTTTATAAGGTGAAATATGCAGATACCTGAACTACAGCACATCTAAGAACTGGTACCTGAACTTTCCTAACATTTTATTTCTTTTTTGATGCCAGTACGCCTCTGTCAAGTTATACCAATAGTCAAAATTTAATAGTGTCTGTCGAAATTACTACATATTCTGTCAAGTAACAGAAAACATTCCCTGAAGTTATAGGATATTCTGCCAGAATAAGTTTCCTTAAATTTTGACCATGAGGTACTGAAATTAGAACTAATGAAAGGTTAGATAATAAAAAAACTTTAAAACTTCAGGTAGCCATCTCAAAATGTGATAAAGCTCAGGCAGCCATCTCAAATGTGCTATAGTTCAGGTGGAGCTTTTACCCTTTAAATTTAAATTTACCTCTCTCAAGAATTCTTCTTTCTTGTCACCAGAATCCTGTCGAAGAACCTTGACAGCTACTGCAGTGTGATCTAGGGAGCACTTATATACATCACCATAACTTCCTTCACCAATCTTCTTTGTGTCAGAGAAGTTATCAGTCGCAACCTCTATTTCATTCCTCGAGTACCTTCTACACCTTCTATCACTAGACAAAAATGCTTCCACGACTCTTGACTTCTCGGAGGAGACTGTATTTGCAACTATTTCTGCCTTATGCCTATCTAGAACCTCCTTTGCGAGTAATTCTTTTGCTTGCTCTACTTCTTTCATGGCTTTCAAATGTTTGGCCTTCTCTTCTGCAACTACCTTATTCAGCGTTTTCTCTCTTTGTAGCGCATCTTTCACCTTCTCAGCCTCTTCAGAACATTCAGCAGAAAGTAAATGAATCTGAAAGGCCATAGAGTATGCATTAGAAGATGCAGCAATGAAAAGAAAAAAGAAAAAAGAACATATGAACCCTCAAGGTCTTTCGAAGAATATTGGACTTCTCTGTCTTGGAATGAAAGTATGTCCTCACACGCAAAGCAACTAGGGCAAAACAAATGGTATCCGAGTATTATAACCTTCTTCTTAGCATGTATCAGATCTTCACATGCTCGGTTGTACATTGCAAGTGTATTCTGCAACTCTATCCTCAGTTTTACTACTTCGACTGGAGCTTCATTCTGTGGGATACAATTCACATTAATTTGGTGTCAGTTAATCTTGAAAAGAATCATAAAGGAAAAGATGTTGCGAACCTCTTTTATTGAGGGACAAAACAAAGGGAGATGCCTGATTTTTCCTTATTTGCCTTTACAAAGCTAGTGCTTACCAAGCTCTTTTCATGAAGATCTCCATTGCGTGGGATCATTAATGCATTTTCTGAACCTTGACCAGCATCAATTGAAGCACTTCCATCACTAGAAAATTTTGGGTATGAACTAGCTTCTACTAGCGCCGGTTTTTGCAGTGTCTCGCTATCTTGAGAACCATATAAAGATTGCTTATCAAAGATTAAGTTCTTTTGACTTGTAACAAATGCCTTATGACTTATTTTTTGTATTTGCATATTGTTCCCTGCATTATGAATGTTTCCCCACAGAAACATTAGTATCAAAAAATGGAAGAGACAGGAAGTAAGGTAGCAATTTTTAAACTTTACCGCCAACAAAGGGGTCATTGGCAGATTTCATGGAAAGATGTCGTTTCGACACAGCAAATATGTTGCAAGAACATGGTGCAGACTTCAAGACCACAGTGGCCAAATCTGGGCGCTTAAATATCCTGAGAAGATGATGAGGACATAAATTATCACATCAGTAATGCAGATAATATGCTTCAGAAAGTACCTTGGAAAGATTTTAGTGTATATCCCATGCATATGTATCTTGAATATGTACAAAACTTAAGTTGAGGATAAAAAGATAAAGGATCTTTCTCTCAAAAAAGATAAAGGATCCCAAAAGGATAATTTAATGGCAATGCAGAGTTAAATGCCTTAAGTTACAAGAATCTCAGTGGAACTTTTAGGCGAAAAGGGCTGTTAATGATGGAAACAGATACTTCTTACTAAAACAAAGAATTTCTGTTGCTAAGCATCTTAAATGATGAAAAGCAGAAAACTAGGCATAGTAGCAAGCCCTCACTATCAAACAAGGAACCAAAATGTCTCAAGCCCTTATTATCGAACAAATTCCTCATATAATTCAACACCTTTTCTATGTCCTTTCCGCTTTTCTTTTTTTTTTAAGGGCCTCTCCACTCAATTATCTCATTAAAAGCTTACTTAACCTAATCATCTCACCGTTTCGGAATTACAACAACAACAATTACAACAGCAATTCAACAGAGCTATATTTTCTAACAATTTAAGTAAAAAATAGAAAAATCGAGCAATTTCACAGATCAATTGTGCCGCGGAGGAAGACACACACCTTCTGATCCAACACATGGAGGAGGCGCCCAACACCAAATTTCTGATACCGGTCAAGGATACATACCTCAACAGAGCGACAGCAGGGTTCTCCCCTTCCAGTACTAAAGTCTCAACCTAAGAAACAGCACACCCAACTCATCACCGCAATGAACTCCCAATTAGTGGAAACGAGAGGGGAACTAAACAAATTAGGGTTTTGCTCACGTTTCTTCGGCCGCAGAGCCTCTTAAAGGTCGAGAACACCTGCTGCGACTTGGATTTCATGTCTTGGACGTACATCTCCACCACCTCCCTCTCCATCCGCTCGATCGGGATGCGATGCCCCGCTGCGAGATAGGATCAAAGCAAGTGATTAGGGTTTCGAGATCCAGGGAGGAGGAGGAAGAGGAAGGGAGGAGAAGAGAGATGAGGTGTTTACACGGGGAGGGGATGGAGGTGACGACGGGAATGACGTGGATGAGGAGGACGCGGTCGGCGTGGGGGAGGAGGTGCTCCGCCGCCCACCGGACGGCGCGGCGGCTCCGGGCGCCGCCGCTCACGGCTACCGCCACCGTCGCCTCCGCCGCGCCGGCGCCGGCGCCGGCGCCGCCGCCGCCGCCGGAGACGGAGGCCATGGCGTTAGGAAGCGTAAAGGGTTTGGTTTTTGTTTTTGAGGGGAACGAGGAAATGATTCGAAAGGAGAGTTGACTAATATATAGAGGTGGAGAACTGCAGAGTAACCCCCTCACCTATTAGCTCCGTTGAAGCGAACCCTCAAAAAAAAAAAAAAAATCCTTCCATATGACCCATTCGAATTAGAAAAACTATAGCTCTTTATTATGACCATCATATGCTCTAAAACACAACAATAGTAGAAAACTGAATTAATAATATTTCGACATATCATAGGCTAATATTATTTAATAACCGTGATCTAAGGTATAGAAAAGTAATTATGTATTTTTTTTATATTAACACATCTATAATATTTAATTATTTTAATTAATTAAAAAAATTATTACATATAATAATATTTTCACCGGCTTTAACTACTTAAATATTTTTTCAACTAAATCTTATCTAGTAATGCCGACTAATAATAAAACTATCAGTTTTAATAAATCTCTAATGTAATTTTAAAAATAATTAATTTTAAAAAATGAATTAGAAAAAAAAAAAATTGAAGTTCCATTTCAAGAGTTCTTATAGTTGAGGGGCTTCACTACAAATTTCATCTCGTATAATTGACTCTGTTAGTGAGTTGCGGAAGCTTCTGCCGCCGTCCAACAGAAAAGACGCGGTAGTAACGGACAGAGCTGGCTTTTGTACAGTAATTCCATTGACGCCATTGACTACTCGCTGCTTACGTGGCATTAACCTATTGGCTATTCGAAATTAACTCTTCTGACGAATAAGAAATAGCCACGTGGTTAGGCCCTAATGATCTAACGGATGCAACAACGAACCTGATCCAATTATAATTTTCTTTTGTTGAACATTTCAAATTTACTAGAAGTTGCTAAGTTTATTATACTACTTAAAAAACAGGATCGAAATTGCGTTTTAAGGATGAAATAATTATTATGAGCTACAAGTGGTTAGAAAATTTTATTTAACGTAAGATTGAATTATTCATAAAATAAATTGAAAGTTTACGTAGGTTTGCTTAAATTTTTCTAAGCTCGGGCGATAAGTAAATCAAGCCAAAATTCAGAAACATTTCATATGCTTTCTTCTAAGTTATGACAATTGGTGCATCTCTCCAACAGAAATATGCATTTGTGCTCTTATTTGGTTCGGATTCAAATCATGCATTATTGGATCGGATCTTGAATACAATGATATTCTCTCCATTAATATTATACCCAAGGAATCTGCAATTTGAAAGCATGTGTCCACTGGTGTGACTCGGTAGTTTCGTTGATTCTGACCTATAACAAAGATTCCTTCAAATGATTACCCAAATTTATAATCAAATATCTTTTTAATAGGGAAAAGTCATGGAGTGATTCCCTATAAATGTCTATGCAACAACAATTAATTATTCTTAATCAAACAACTAATGTTTTATTATATGCATAAAAAAGGATATCGTTTGGTTCACACTATTTAATAGCCAAAATCGGTTGTTGTGCTAGTATCTTATTTATTGAAATAAATAGAAGACACAATAGTGCGAATAATTTCATATATCAACTTTTCGTTACAAAATGTAGCTGGAGCAAAATATATTTTTCTGTTTTTTAGTAAGACGTAGAAATTAAATCATAACAAAATTAATGCTATTCACAATATGATATCTTTCACGATAACAAATAAAATATTTTTCAATCATACTTTTTCTATGCAATTCCAAATGGAGCAAAGTAGCTGTTAGTCGGGTTAGGCCAACTCAAACTCGAGTTCGAACCACCAGGTTGTCTGATCATAACCTGGACTCAGCCCACAATTTCCCCCGTGCCAGGTAAGAGGATTGAAATGATTTGAACTGGTCATCAAATTCCTCCATTTTAGGCGCCATTGACATGTGGGCTTAGAGAAACCGTAGGAAGAGGAGGTGGAGGGAAAAAAAAGGACTCACAAGAGAGAAATCATATACTAAGCCAGGAGGTAAAAAGGAGATCAATTTACTTAATATATCAATCTGATAAATACATTGAAGAAGGGAATAAGGAAGAGGAGAAAGAGAGATTTCTGTGTCTCCTCTTTCTCTTCCTCTTCTTCTTTTTCTTCTTCTTCATTTGGTGCTTTCGCCGTGATTATTTGGTAGCATTTACACGGTGGCGACCGAAATGCAACTCTCCGCGCTATCCTTCTCCTCGGCAAGCTCGGACGACAGCGGCAGCAGCAGCAGTAGCGGCGGCGGCGGCAATGTCGAGGCGATCTCGACGGTGGTGGCGATCGACAGAGACAAGAACAGCCAGCAGGCGGTGAGATGGACGGTCGACCACCTCCTCGTCAAGATGGAGAGGCTCGTCCTCGTCCACGTTCGGAGCCAAAACAACTCCCTCAATAGTAGGTATCCTCTCTCATCTTTGGTTATAATTCTCGTGCTTTTCGCGATATACGAATGGTGGAAGCAACGCGTAGGATTGCACTCATCATCATAGATTTTATTGGTCTTCTGTTATAGATGGTTATGCGACAGCTGAAGCAGGCCCTGAGCTAACGAAAGAAGAAGTGGAAGCAGAGATGACGCAGTTATTTCTTCCCTACAGGGGCTTTTGCGCGCGAAAAGGGGTAGGCATTGTTTTTCGGATGCTCAAAAGCATAAACTTTTGTAAGCATAGACATAGATATACAAATGCGAATATATACAACATAGGCTACCGCACGTCAAATGGTTGTAGAACATTCGATTTTCATAATCAACGAAAGTAATGAGAACGACTGTAATTATGAAGTTATACTTACACAAATTTCTGGCGGAAACCTTTCAGATGCAGATGAAGGAGGTGGTTTTGGAAGATGTTGACATCTCGAAAGCACTAGTGGATTACATCACCACGCACCACATCCATAATATCGTTGTCGGTGTTTCTAATAGGAATGCCCTCACAAGGTATCTTCACATCGCTTCTCGAATATTGCAACCGACAATTTACCACAATGGTCTACGAGCAAAGTGGAAGCGAAAATCACGATAACCGTAGGAGGTTCATGTGATTGAGCCTCTTCATTGCTTGGAAATGCTTATGCAATAATAGGGTCATTTCTCTTTGCAGAAACTTCAGGAAGCCTGATGTACCAACATGCTTGATGAAATCTGCACCAGAGTATTGTGCAATTTATGTGATATATAAAGGAAAGGCCATCACAGTTAGGGCTGGGAAAGGACCTGCACCTGTTAATGGTATCCCGCCAAGGCAATCTCTGGTCCCCGAAAGCCCGCACCGGCTACCTGACCAAGGCGAGGATTCTGTCAGGTATAAAAGCCGCATCAAGTATGGATAAATAGTTTGAACAAAAAAAAAAAGCAATCTCTTTAACTTGGTACACCAAGAACGAATTGAGAAAAGAGATCTAAATCATTATTGATAATTCAGCCCTCTTCCAGTTTTGCAACTTCGAGCCAAATTTCTATCCGTAGACCAAAATACCCCAAGCCGAGATCTTCAGATCTTCAATACATCAATTCGGATTTAAACAATACTACAAAATAAAGCATAATGTTTAGAGTAGCATAGAAACTAGGCAAGTACTATTTGTCCAATGCATAGAATGTTATTCATTTTGCAGTTGTTATTTCCTTGTTGACATCAATGAGTTGTATTATCGGCGAGAGAAGGAAGCCCAGAAACCTAGATGTGATGGCATTAAGATTAGAACTACTCAAAGATCCACTGCATGTTAACTTAAAGATGTATTTCATTAAAGATCGAGATTTCAATTCCATGTAAACTTCGATAGTTAATAAGCAAAAGAACTTTGTCACTCAAAAGTGCTTCTATAATCTAATTCTTTTCAAATCAGAATCAGCACAGGTATCAATTTGTTTGCCTTTTTTACAGGAATCCGTTCTCAAAGGGAAGCTGGAGAGGCCACATTCCACCATCCCCACGATCCGATAGGTCTCTCGAGCGATTTCATGGTAACATAAAGACCCCCTCGAGGGACCGGCCCCTCTCCACAGCTAAGACAGCGCCCAGCAATGCATTGCTCGAGTACCTCGACTCCTCCGTGCGGCGACCGCGGTCCTCTTTTTCTCGCGACTCCTCAGACGAGATCGATATGACAAAAAGCATGGATTTCCAGTCCATGGACTTCGGCCACTTAACAGATCTCTCATCAGCATCTCCGGAGAGCCCCAGTTCTGCCGGTGTAAGTACACAGATTGAAAAAAGCAACAACTTACTTTCGGCAACCTTCTCTCTTTTTTTTAAAAAAAAATAATGATAAATTTATGAATAACAGCTACTTTTGTTGTTGTCTGCTTGGTAGCAGAGAGACATTGAGGCTGAAATGAAAAGGCTGAGGCTTGAGCTGAAACAAACGATGGAGATGTACAACACAGCTTGCAAAGAAGCAATCATTGCTAAACAGAAGGTGAGATCCACATCTTGGGTGTAATTCGGATCTGATTGTACTAGTTAATGCGATGAGAATTTACCTAAACACGTTTATTAATTTGAATGCAGACTAAAGAGCTGCAGGAAGAGGCCAAAAAGTTCAAGGAACTAAAACAGGCGGAAGAGGCGGCTCTGAGGCTCGTCGAGATGGAGAAAGCCAAATGCAGAGCTGCGATCGAGGCCGCGGAAGCCGCGCAGAGGATCGCAGAGCTCGAAGCGCAGAAGAGACTGAAGGCGGAGCATAAAGCGAAGCGCGAGGCGGAAGAGAAGAAGAGAGCACTGGACGCGCTGGCTCATTCCGACGTCCGATACAGGAAGTACGGTATCGAAGAAATCGAAGTCGCCACCAGCTACTTCGCCGAGTCGCTGAAGATCGGCGAAGGCGGATACGGGCCCGTGTACAGAGCTTCTTTGGATCACACCCCGGTTGCGATCAAGGTGCTTAGGCCGGATGCGTCGCAGGGAAGGAAGCAGTTCCAGCAGGAGGTGGAGGTGCTGAGCTGCATCCGGCACCCGAACATGGTGCTGCTGCTGGGGGCGTGCCCGGAGTACGGGTGCCTGGTGTACGAGTACATGGAGAACGGCAGCCTGGAGGACCGGCTGTTCCGGCGCGGCGGCACGGCGGCGATGCCGTGGGGCGTGCGGTTCAAGATCGCGGCGGAGATCGCGACGGGGCTGCTCTTCCTGCACCAGACGAAGCCGGAGCCGCTGGTGCACCGCGACCTGAAGCCGGCGAACATCCTGCTCGACCGCAACTACGTAGCGAAGATCAGCGACGTCGGGCTGGCGCGCCTGGTCCCGCCGTCGGTGGCGAACGACGTGACGCAGTACCGGATGACGTCGACGGCGGGCACGTTCTGCTACATCGACCCGGAGTACCAGCAGACGGGCATGCTGGGGACCAAGTCCGACGTCTACTCGCTGGGGATCCTGCTGCTGCAGATGGTCACGGCCAGGTCGCCCATGGGGCTCACGCACCACGTCGAGCGGGCCGTCGAGCAGGGGAGGGTCGAAGAGGTGCTCGACCCCGCGGTCCAGGATTGGCCCGCCCAGGAGGCCCTCGACTTCGCCAGGCTCGCGCTCAGGTGCGCCGAGCTGAGGAAGAGGGACCGCCCCGACCTCGCCTCCGTCATCCTGCCCGAGCTCAACCGCTTCAGGAATCTCGCCCTCGCGCGCGACGCCCTTCCCGCGCCCTGCAGCTTCCGCGCCGCGCATCGGCCGCCGCAGAGTTCATAGATACTATTCACCTTTTGCGCGCCTTGGTTACAGTTAAGCGATCCAAATTCTAAAAATAAAAAAAAATTTCCTCTTTTTTTTTTTTTTTTTGGACGTTTTTCCAACCAGATAATGTTTTATTTTTAACAATAGAAAATACATGAGGTATACGGATAAAAATTGTGTGGACATCGTCCCCAAACTAACGATGCGGATGGGAGCCGCGTGGCGAGCGTCCGTCCATCTCACTCTCCATTTCTCTTCCTATGCTTCCTTCTCTCTCTTTCTCTAAAAAATTAGAACGCACATTTTTTTTTCTTTTTTTTTTTCCATTCCTGACGCGCGCTCGCCACGCAGCGCCCATCCACATTGTCACCAAACTAGTAGTTCGGGAACGCTGTCTATACCATTTTTTTTCTAGATATACTCCCAATTAAACTAGCTATAAATCCTACAATGCGCTTATCCAAATACTTTCTCAAACTATTTTATCAAAAATTAATTTTCTGGTCCTAAAACCTATTCAAATTTTAGTAAGCCCTATAATAAAGGATTGTACACCTATTATGGCTGTACAATTAGCTCTTTCTTAAATAATAAAAAAAAATATATAATTTTCCTACAGTTGTAACTGTTACAGTCTTTGTGAACAGGAACCTGCATTGGGTTATCGGAATGCTAGGCTAGCATGTATGTTCGCAGATGAAGGTTGGGGCCGGAACAATTTTGGTTACGGAGAAAGGTTAGAAACTAGGGGAAGGAAAAAAAAAAGAAAAAAGAAAAGAAGAAAGTACGTGGTGTCTAATTTGTACCATAAGAAATCATTACAAACTAATTGTTGGCTGTGTTTAGAATGACATTCTCAGTTCTCAATATCATCATTCTCAGTTCTCAATATCATCATTTTTTACGCTAAAAAAGAACGAAACAAGTTGAGATCACTAACTTTCCAAGTTCACACACAATTTTTGTGAGATCTAACACAACTTCGTTCACGAGGTGCGTTCTCTAGTGTGCTGGAAGATTTATTGATAGTCAGTTGGCATAATACCTCGTAAATTCGTGCCGTAGGAACTAATTCTTTAATTTCCCTATTATTTCATTGCAAGCCGATAAATGTAAACACATCCATTTCCAGTTAAGATCACGATTAGAACTTAAGTTTCCATTAATAACCACCAAAAGATGAAACTAGCTGTTAGTTGAAATTCTGAGTCAGTTACAGAAGTTAGATTACAGCCACAATAAAAATGTCAAGAATACTTTATATAATGGTTATCTCAAGTTTCTTTGTCCCTGTCGACACAGGGCACAGAGGGCATATAAGAAGCACTACAATTCTATATTACCAATCTCAGTTCAGGATCACAGTTTTTTCCCCCTTTCTTTTCTGGTAAGTGCAGAAAAAGGCCCAAACGAGTAAATAGTACTGTGTGAATAAAATGAGAAGCTGCCTCACTAGTTTAGAGTTTTGGCTTTTTGTCTTTCGTCCTTCTTTTTTGGTTTTTTTTTAGGCTAAGCTACCTTATTGATGTAACCAAATTTATTTTTATAACGAATGAAGCGGATATTATGTCAGCTTTCTCGCATCAAAAAAAGAAAAAGAAAGAAAGAGAGAGAGAAAGAAGCTTAGTTGGTCTTGGGGTGATAGTTACTCCTCTGTACCTTTTTTTTTTAATCCGAGTTAGTGAATTGCACAAAAAATACTGTCTATTCACGAAGCTTTGGTGCAAAAATAGATAAATAAATAAATAAATAAAAAGTTGCATATTAGACTATATATATATCCTTTAAGTGGAAAGCGTAAAACAATATAAACACAAAATAAAACCTAGCATATTATACATATACTCTTTTTTTTTCTTTGCCCTTTCTCTGGAAGGTGCAGAGGGCGTAAAGGAATTGGAACAAAGAGGGATACACGACCAGACTAGTACCCATAGGCTGCGTTTGGTTGGAGATGGGGGGGATCGGTCGAGGCAGTTGTGGTGAGGGTGGGAGGAGGCGGTGAGGAGGAGGAAGAAGAAGAAGAAGAGGAGGACGATAAGGATAAGGATGTGTGTAGTAATTTTATTTTTTTTTCTGGGAGATTTTTTTTAAAATTTATAAGAGCCACACTCTTTTGATTTATTAATATTTAATTTAATAAAATAAAAGAAACATATTGAATGATTAATTTAATTTAATAAGTGCTACCCCATTTTAGATATTTATATTTTTAAATTAATTTTGAATAAATATAAATAAATGTTTAAATTAAATACTATTGTATTAATATTTCTAAACTTATGTACAAATATACTTAATTTGTAGATTAATTTATTCTATTACTTAATTTATTAAATCATATTTGATTATTACATTTAAGGGTAAATTTTTTATTCTATTTAATTTTTATCTTTCTAACACTTTATTCCAATATAAACATCCAACACTATCAAGAATATTATGTAGGAACAAACAAACAACATTCAAACATAATCTATAACTTGTTCTAACTTATGTCGAAATAATTTTTATTCTTGAAAACAACAAAAGTTGTTCTTCAAAATTTAGTTCCCATATTTGGGCATGGTCGAATTGTATTCTGTGCAAATCTCAGAGAAGCTACATGCGATCCGACACACTAAATCCTGGCCTTCATCCACATGCGTAACGGACGTACGCGCTGATCGATGAACTGATGGTGCGCAAACAGGATGGATATATGCGCCAGGTTTAGGCAAACATTTTCTTTCGTATGTAGCTTCTTCGGACTCAATCAATATAATTAGTTCGCTCACGGATGGCCTGGTAGACTGGGTCTACCCAGTACCGCTCTCGCCGGCCGCATCAGTAACAGTAGTTCCCGGTTGTTTCTTCCGAATTAGATAAAAATAAAGAGAGACAAGCACCACAGCAGCTACTATAATCAATAGAGGCAAAGCGAGCTCTATAGTGGCGATGGGGAGGTCGATGGTGGAGCGCAGCGCGATCGACGAGACCACGAGGGCGACCGCCACCGTCATCACCACCCTCTTCTGCGCCTTCACGACCCTCCTGTCGTTGTCGTGGTCGCTGTCGGGGCGGAGGGAGTGAATGTAGAGGCCGATGCTGATGAAGAGGGCGAGGAAGAGGAGCACCACGTAGGCGTCGTAGAGTATGAGGATGCGGCGGTCGATCGTGCCCCGCGCAGGAACTGTGTTGAGCAGAACGATGCACGACCCAGCCACGGCGAGACTGTCGCTCGGCTTCGGCCGCTCCTCGTCGTCGTTGTCGCCGCTTTCATCGACACGGGGGGTGGGGGTCTGCGGCCCGCGCTCCGACAGCTCGTCGGGCGGTGGCGGCTGCGCTGCTCCTTCGTTCGGACCTGACGGCGGTGAGGAAGGAGGCAGAGAGACGGTGTTGGATTTCTCTTCGGTGTCGTTACGACCTGCAGAGTTGTTGTTGGCGATGTTGTCCGGAAGGTTAGTGAAGAACAACTGGCCGGCAGAAAAGAGGTTGACGAGCCAAGAAAGCGTAAGAGGGCGATGGCGCCCCATTTGCAACATCGCTCGATCGGTGGGCTAACGATGGTTTCGTTCGTCCCTCATTCGTCCTGCCCTGCGTATATATATCGAGAGAGAAGGAGAGATTTTTTTTTTTTTTTTTTTTTTCCTGAGATAAGTGAACTCCGCTACACAAATTGAGACCAACAAAGAGCGAGTCACAGGTAAGTTGACGAGAGGTTACTAGTGCAAGTGATAAAGAACTTGATAATTGGTATACGAGGTTTCAAATTTGAATTTATTTTTATCTTAGTTTATTTCTAAACAAAATAAATCATGCTAACTGGGAGAGAGAAATGTCAAGTCTTAAACCGCAAGAGTTGTAGTGTTACAATTCTTAATACAACCCGTTAGTTTATACAATTATTTTTGAACTTTAATATGAAATAAAAAAATGATATATTTAGTGAGAAAACGTTGGTCCTTAAATAGGTAAGTTTGTAAAATTATAATAAAAAATTAAATGCAATATTTTGATCTAAAATTTTAGTACTGTATCATCACTTTTTATAAGATTTTTAATTTTTTTTATTGATTTTGAGTACTTCGATCACTAAGTAAATGGTATTAAAAAAATCACGAAATTTATTTTCAAAATTTTTAAATATTTTAGACCAAGTCCAACAAAACTAATCGTCGAACCGAAAGTCCTATCAATAAAAATAAATAAGTAGAAAGTATGAAGATTTTCATACTTTTAAAAGTATAAGGTCGGAGTATATATATAATTTAGTTAGAATATTTTTCATAGTAAAGAAATAATTTTTATTATCTACTTTTTAATCCTTGGTCGGGTAGAATGTAACAGTGGTAGATGGAATAATATTGATTCAAAACTTACAATTTTAATAGTAAATACTATTTATTTACAATCGGTAATATTTCAATTGAACACTCTCTCTCTCTCTATATATATATATATAGCCGCCGAGATTTATCTTGTCACGATGCTAGTAATTAAATGAGGCCTTCGTTATTTCAAATTATTTTCGACGATGTGGTTTTTAAACCGACAATCAGTCTATTAAATTTAATCTAAAATATTTGTTGAAATATCTAAAATATAAATTTTGTGAACTTTTTTATATTCTTGTCTAGTAATAGAAAGTACTCAAAAGTTATAATTTTAATGGTTAAGGTGAGTCGTTTGCACATCGGTGCAAAATTATCCAAATAATATAAATTTTTAAGAAATTTTTTTTATACTATATAAAATTATATCAAATTTTTTTAAATTTAGACTTTTAATGTTATATTATCACTTTTTGTAAAATTTTAATTTCAGTCGTTGATGTTTAGTCTTTTCGATTACTAGGTAATGATATTAAAAAATTAAAAAATTTATTTTTTATATATTTCAAATACTCTAGACTAAATTTATCAGAGACCATCCTCGTATCAAAATGTGCTATCAATGAAAACAACATGAAAACAGAAAGATCTTTGTGCTTTCCAAAGCAAACAAAACAAATCGCACTCTATATATTATATAGGATGAAATTAGAATACTTTTGATAGAAAATTAAGAAATACCTTTCAATATTTACTTTTAAGTCTTTAATTGCCTAGAATTTAGTAATAATAAATAAAATAACATTATTATAAATTAAAAATTATTAATAAATACTATTTATTTGCTATAAATAATAATCGATTTGAACTCTTTCTCAATATATACGGCTACCTGGATTTTCCATGTCACGATGCTAGTAATGTTTCAGTAAATATCTTTAAACTGCTAAAAATCCTATTGACTTCATCTCCAATATAATATATAAAAAATATATTTATTTATTAGCTTAAGTGTTTTTTGATTAAAATTGTTCTTTTAAGCTGGTATTATACATTGGTTGATATCATCTTGATAGCGGCGTCTAGGGTTTATTTGGTTCCATGTAAAATTGTGAAAAAAAAAATTTGGTAGAAAAAAATTTCGGAGAAAATTAAATTTTATATTTTCTAGTGTTTTATTTGTAGAAATTTTTTTTTTTACCACAGTTGTTTGGTTGAAAGAAAAATAAAAGAAAAAATAAATAAAAAATTATTGTATGTATTTTTTTTCCTATTCTATATATTATATATTATTAATATATAAAATTATCATATTACATATATTATTATTATTATTTATATTTATCAATAAAATATTTTAAAATATATTATACAATAAGTATATAATATTATTTTATATAATATATAATATTATATATTTAATACTATAAAATGAATTACTGCTTAATATTTATAAATAAAACATTATATAATAACATATTTATATAAAAAATAAAATATTATCTTTATATATATATATATAAAATAAAAGAGAGATAGCAAATGATGGACTGTGTGAACGGTGGACTCTCTTTCACGCGGTTTCGACAAGGTGAAGGGGAGAAGCTCAAGCCTGAGAGCCGTGTTTTTTCAGCAATGTTTGCGTTTTTCACTCTCTTCGTGTTAAATATAAAAAATATTTAAACACCGAGTACAACGGTTGTTTCAAATGATATCAGAACAGTAGATCCTGAATTCGAGTCATGTCAGGCTTCCTAGTATTATTAATTTTCTCCTATTTAATTCAAATCCACGTCATGGATCTATAAAAAGTTTCGAGCTCAAATTTAAAGGGAAGTGTTAAATATAAAAATATTTAAATACCGATTTTTATCACTTTAAGCTTTTTAAGTACAACGATTGTTTCACACTTCGAGCGAAAGACGAAAACTTCTAATTTTTTTGAGAATCTGCAAAATAAAATTATAAAATTTTTTTTGCGAGCAATCAAATATCAAAAAATTAATTTTCAAATAAAAAATAATTTTTGAAATAATTTTAGGACGAACAAGAGAATTAGCATCTTGTATTAGCCTGTATCTATATCCATACTATACTTCTTACAAAAAATTGAAATTAAAATTTATAATTTTAAATTTAAAATTTAAATATAAAATCAAAATAAAAATTTAAAGATGGAGTTCAAAATTAGAATCAGATTTTAAAAAGTAAATTTAAATTGCTTCTGATTTTGAATCTCAAAAATTAAAAAATTAATTTTAAAAATTAAAATTAAATTTTAAAAACGAGGTTGTCACACGCTCTAATGACGTAATTTTGTCACTAGGAAAGAGGGACGAAGCTTCCTTTCACCCGGGGGGTCGATGGCATTCTGGCATTGCCGACTTTCATTACGTCAACGCGGATTATCTCAAAACACATCAGTAGGACATTTTTAAATATTGGTAATTTGTAATTTGTAATCTAATCAGGCACTAGGATATTTCTTGTATAGAGATGGTTTAGTCTATCAAAAAAATGTAAAAAATTAAAAAAATATTTCTTATAAATTTTTATAGGCTTTTTGTCCGTTTGGTTCTAAAAAAATTTAGTTTTTTTAAATTTCTTTCAGATTTTATGACAAACTAGTACTTTTATTTTTAAAAAAAATTTAAAATTAAAATATTAGTTTTTGGTGAAATTTGATTTTTTTTTTTCCAAACAAGCTAATTTTTTTTTTTTTTTGCAACCAATCAGGCAAGAATCTGAAAAAGAAATTTTTTTTTTATGAAAAGTATTATTTAGAAAACTTTTTTTTCATACCTTTTTTTTGAGATATCAAACTGCTCCTAAAAGAAAACAATTGTACGGAAAATACTCTACGAAGTTATGCATGCTTAATTTCTTTTTTCTTTATTGTTACAGTTTGTTAAATTTGACAACACTATTAGTTATTAATAAATAATAGTTACAGCTTTATTCATTAAAATTATTAGAATTTTTAAACTTGATAAAATAATGGATGCAGATATATTGAGATTCCCTCGTTTCTACACCATTTTGAAATAGAACTACCTTAATTTTTTTTTCTATTTTCTTCCACCATAATTTCTTTTGTCTGAATTCTTTTAATTTGTGAAATTTCATAATAGATATTTTATTAAATTTAACGACTATATTAGTTATTAATTAATAATTCTTTATATTTTATCAAATATATAATAATCAAATTATTAAATTTAATAAATCCACCAATAAGATAAATGCTATTTGTACACAAAAAAAGGTTTGGTGTAAATTGCATACTCTTAATTTTTTTTTAATAAAATGAGTGTGAGATTTATGTTTACTTTCTGAATGTACAGCTCTGCATAACGGTTAGCGTCAACAATCCTATAAGTAATATCAGAGATAGAGATTATAATTTTAATTTTATCATGTTGCGAATCTGTACGAATGCTGAGTAAGATTATTGACATGTTGACTTAGACCAGCATCTTACCCCAGCTTATCGACAAATTAATGTCCCTTCCCTTGCCTCCCTTCTTTACAATTATTATTATTAATCCTTTATGTAGCCAAGTCATACATTTAGCCGAGTCATACCATTTTAAATAAATTAGTATGAAAAATTATTAATAAAGGGTTTGTTCTCAATAAGAATCTCGCTTCCACGCGTGATTAGGTGGTGATGGATTTGTTTGAAGTTGATGCCGTTTGATTCCTCGAAAAATTATTTTCGATATAAAAAATAATTTTTTATTTATTTGGTTCGATGTAAAAATAAATTTTTTGTAAAAATATTTTTACGAATTAAAAAAAGTAAAATTTTTATTTTCTATTGTCTTTCGGCGGTAAAAGAAAACTCTATGGAAAAGAGTCATCTCTTTCTCTTTATATCAATATGCTATTTTTATTTATAAATATATTTATATATTTGGGTTAATTTTATTTGTACCCTCACAAACTAATAAAATATCATAAATACCCTTCAAATTTTTAAAATTTCACAAATATTCCTCTAAATACAATATTTCTTTCATGAATGCCCTTACTGTTATTTTTTTTGTTAAGTTCCGCATTTACCCTTAATTTGTTCACTATTTGTTTAGAGGGGTAATTTCATTCACACCCCTGAAAAGTTCAAAATTCTCATAAATGTTCCTACATAATTTGAAATATCAAAATTACCCCTACAAATATTTACTTTGTTTCAAAAATTACCTCAAGATGTACTATCATTAGTTGAGATCATTTTAATCTTAGTTACATTATAATATAATAAATGTTAAGAATGAAATTACCTATTTTATCCCTAAATATTGAAAACTAGCAAGGGGCATATAAATGAATGTTAACCTTTTTTTAAAAAAAAATTATCCATTAAAATTTTGTTTATTTTGATTTCAAATATTTTAACCAGTTAAACAGAAATTCAATAAATAGGTTAATTAGCTATTAAATAATTATACTATTTTCAACTGAAAATTAGTTAATGGTACTAAAGTTGATGGAATAATTATCTTATTTTATGAAATTTTTATTAATTAAAATTTTATGTTTTCAATTTATTATTTCAAACTATTATTGGTTCATGCAATATCCATTGATTACAAAAATTTTGTGGATCTTTTTATAATACTGCTAAATTTTTTATCTGATGTCAGAATCTATACTAATGTATCGCTCATAGTTATAATGTATATTCACAACCACAAACTTTCTCCACTTAAGTAGTCAAATTAAAAAAAATTATTACTTTATAATTGGTATAGTAAAAAAATGGAACTAGAATGAATTATCTTCTTATTCTGACGATGAAGCAAAATAAAATTTAATTTAACTACAATTTATTCCAAATAAAAATATTTATTTCTAATTGAAATGAATAATTTTTTTAAATCAAAATCAATTGAATTTTACTAAATTTGAGTTTAGTTAATTTTCAAATATAACAGAGGGTACTTATGAAATAAAATTAGTATGACCATTGAAAATGTAAGAGGGTCAAAGTTGAAATATAAATATTATTAACTTCAATTTGGATGGGCACTCGATGGTAGGGTTATTTTTGAAAACAATTTAAATTTGAGAGGGTATACATGATAATTCAATTTTTAGGGAGGTATTTATAAAATTAGATGATTTTACAAGGGTACAGAGAAATTTTTTCCTATATTATACCTATATCTATATATGTATTATCTATATCTATATCTATATCTATACTATTTATAAAAGCGTGAATTTTAAATTTTTTCTCTTTTCAAAAATGACTCTATTTTTTTTACTAATATTTCATGTCTAGTAATTTTCAACCATTCATTTCAAATAATTTTTCAAATATAGATCTTAATTTTTTGCCATTGGATCTCATCCAACGAGTAAAAATAAAAGTATTTGTCACTTTTGCCACATTCCCCACAGTTGGAGAGATATTTTGATCCCATCTGAACTGAATTTTTTTTAGTGTGCCTTTATATTGTTTTAGCATATTTTTTTTAGTATTTTTCATTTTCACCTTATTGGCATTTGCTACATTCGCCACAGTTGGAGATGTATTTTGATCCCACCTAAAAATTTCTCTCTTTTTTAATGTTCCTTTATATTATTTTAGCATATCTTTTTTTTAGTTTTCCTCATTTTCACCTATACGTTTATCAAATATAAAGCACATATTTTTTTAGTAATATCCTTTCTTATTTGTTCCCGTCGCCGGTACCGACACATCGTCATCGTTCTCATCGTCATCGTCATCACCGACGCCGGCACATTGTCGCATTCGCCACCTTCGCCACTTGGAGAGGTATTTTGATCCCACCTGAAATTTTTTCTTTTTTTTAATGTGCCTTTATACTGTTTTAACATATCTTTTTTTAGTATTTACTTATTTTCATCTATACGTTTCTCAAATATAAAGCATATATTTTTTTTAGTAATATTATTTTTTATTTTTACCTATATTTTTAATTTGGGATTGAACTTCATAGATTTGTAATAAATTTACTGATGTAAAACAAAGTACCCGAAAAAAGAAATATTTGAAGCTCAGTTGATTTGGGCTTAGGCTTCGGTGGATGTGATAAATTTATTTGACTAAGGGTGTGTTCGGTTCCACGTAAAACTGTGAAAAAAAAATTTCGGTGGAAAATTTTTTTTTCGAGAAAAATAAATTTTACTCTCTCTAGTGTTTGGTTTGTAGAAGAAAAAAAATAGTTTTCCATTACGGTTGCTTGGTTGGAAGGAAAAAAAGAGAGAAAAAATTATAAATAAAAAACTATTATATATATTTTATTTTCTTATATATTATATATATTATTAATATATAATAATTATCATATTACATATATTAGTATTATAATTTATATTTTATAAAAAAAATATATTATACAATAATTAAGTATGTAATATAATATATAATAGTATATATTTAATACAATAAAATAAATTACTATATATCTATAATAATATTTATAAATAAAAATATTATATAATAGTGTACTTTTATTAAAAATAAAATATATATATATATATATATATATATATATATATATATATATAGTTGAGCTAGAATATTTCTAAGAGTATCAAGGAGGTGGTGCTTGTGGATTTATAGCCTTTGGATTGAGATTTGGAGGGTTGGAATGATGGAGGTAGGTAGTGGTAGGTGGTGGTAGGTGAAATAGTGTTTGATTTAAAAGCTATTAGTAATCAAAAAGGTAGATCCAATGGCTAAAAATATGGAAGCACCAAGGGATTGTGCTTCCAAAAGTATTCTAGCTCAACTCTATATATATATATATATATAAGAGAAGAATGAGCTCTCTCGTGGTCCACGAGGTGCAATGCAATGCACCTCGTGGACCGTGTGCCCGCTTCAGGCCCAACGCGGCGATTTTTCGGCAAAGTTTTCGTTTTCCGCTCCATGAGAGTCTAAAACGAAAACTTCGCTTTTTCATAGGATTCGTAAAAATAATTTTCTAAATTTTTTTTTTACGAGCAAACAAACATTCGAATTTCACTTTTCAACTGAAAAAAAAAATTCGGGATAATTTTACATGAAACCAAACACACCCTAAACTTAAGCATAAACAGGAAAAGACAATTAGTTGTAATTAAGACCTCTTTATTTGGGCTTAGCTTATCAAATGTAGCTAGACTCAATTGGGCTTGGACTTGCCTGGGTGTGCTAAATTTATTGGGCGAAACTAAAGCACAAAAAGGAGAAAAAAAATAATAAGATGTAAATAAGACCTATTGATTTGGATACAAGCAATGACACAAATTTTTTATTAAGTAATGATTAAAAATTTGTATTTTATTTTAATTTTTCATCTGTTAAATAATAAAATGATGGTGATATTTTCAGTTAGTTTAGTAATGATAGTGACATTTTCAGTTAGTTTAGTCATAGATTTTGTATTTTTTTTTTTATGATATTGCAATGATTTTTGTGTTTTTTTTTATGATACCGTAATTTTATTTTTTATTTTTATCGTTTATTTTAGTAATAATGAAATACTATATATCGAATTGATAATATTTATTTATAAAATTTTTAATTTTTTAGTATTTGTGCGAGTGTATTGCACGTGCACTTAACTAGTTACTTATAAAGAAGTGAGTTTCTATTTTTTTTTCTGCCAAAAATGTCATTCACATATAGATTAATTCTACTCCACTTCAATTAATCTAATCCATCTATTTTGAAACAAGTTACTTGCAGCCATAAAATTACAGTTAATCAACACCATCAAATTTATTCCACTAATTAAAATACAAGTATCTGTCATTTTTTCTATAAAAAAATATCCTCAATTTTTTAATTATTTTTATTTTTTTTAAAAAAATTCATCCATCCCACTCGCTGTCCCATATCCTGTTTTCAAAAAAAAAAAAAGAAAAAAAAATCACCCCCTACTCGTTTTCTCCCTCACGCAATACACCCCTCAACTTTTTGTTCATTTTTTTAATTGATATCTTTTCTACTTCTATTATTTTACCGAATAATTAATTTAGTTTTTTTCGTCTCAATGAAAAGAAAAAGCTTAGAAGATAATCTAATGGTGCGTTTGGTTTCGGTTATCCTAATAGAATTATAGAGATAATCTTGTCAGAATTATTACGTTTGGTTCATTCAGTTTGTAATTTGATTGGTAATGCATGCAATATTACATCTAAAATATTATCGAACGGAAGATAAGTATCTCGGATTACTGAAGGCGTTTATCTGTAAATTTAATTTTATCTTTATCACTAAATTTGTTAGATTTTAATTACAATTAGATATAACTGTACATATTCTAATATTTTAATTTTATATGTTATTCATATCAGCATCTATTTTTATTAAAAATATATATAAATTTTAGTGTCCATCCAAATCATAATTTATTATTCGTACGGATGTTGGATTCGGGCGCTATCAGATCCGATCCGATCCGTATCCCAGTGTCATCACAAGGAGAGTGGCGGCGTAGGTTAGCCGCCGCTCCCTTGCGTGCGCCGCGGCTTCGGCGAGAGAGGCGATGAGCGATCCCAACTGGAGATATCCTCCTCCCCCTTCGGAGAGAGGTAACTCTTTATTTTTTATTATTCCTCTTCTTATTTCACCTTTTTATCCGCCCCTAAAGATCCTTTTTTTTTTTTTTTTTTTTTTTTTTTTTTTTTTTGGTTCTGTGGAACGGTGGATGGATGGGTTTGTGATCTTTGGTCGTATCAAAAAGGATGTTTTTTTTTAAAAAATGTTGTTGTTATTATTGTTATTTTTTCCGAGTAATAGAGGCTGTTCCACTTAGGGCAGAGTCGAGGTTTAGTGGCGAGTTTTTTTTTTAGAAAAAATTTGGGATGGAAAATTTGAATTTTTTTAATTTTTTTTAAATTTGTTTCAGCATTCTCAATGTTTACTTTTGCTCTTCACAACCCAGAAGAGTGGCTGTGGTGGTGATTTTAGCTCTGAGTAATATCAAACTAAGGCCTCGTTCGGTATCATTGCAATTTTTTTCACTATTTTAAACATTAATTTTATATAATTTGATGTGTTGGATGAAAAATGAAAAAAATTTCTTTGGTTGCTACAGCTGGTTATCTTACAATGCATCTGACTAAGTAATAGATTATAATTTGTTTTTTTAAAAAAAAATAGAAGCAAAAAAAAAGAAGTTATTTTTAAGTTTCAGTTTTGGTTGTCAAGTAAGTTTTTTCCCTTTTTTTTTGGGTGAAAAAATCAAATTTGTGGATGAAGCTGCATTTCTTATTACTCAGGATTAGCATGTTCTGTAACCTTGACATTTATTGTGTATTTTTTTAGCAATTAACTCTATTTACATGTCCACAGACCTTTCTGCTATCTGTATAAGCTTAGTTTTCTGAAAACTGTTGATTTACATCGAATCAGCATTATTTTTTCTAAACTTTTTGCTGGTTTTAATGGTTAACAGATCCATTCACTGCTTTTACTGGCCATCTACCTTACGATGGCGCTTCCGCAGCATCCAATCATGCATGGCCAGGTGATCCCAGGGGACCGTCGGAATTTTTACGTGATGATGTATGATCTCCATTTTCTCTGAATGCAACTTTTCCGTGTATTCATTTACCTTCAGCAAAATTTTATGGACACTTATCATAACTATAGGCCTTCAGACGACATGCGTATGAACTTTGTTATTTGAACTTGAACCTTCAGCTTACATGTTGCTGGATATTCGAAAACTTATCAAATTTAATGTTTTTTGCAAGAAAAGTTAATGATTAGCTTCTGACGGAAATTTTCAAAATGAAACAATGCTGATACTTGCGGGGTTCAAAATTCGAACCTGGAAAACTGAAGTTTAGAGACCATTTCCTGATGGCCTATCCAGATGCCTGATAAACATACGCGTATGCTTGGTCTCTTCAGATATTACCACTAAGATCAGGAAGTTATGGATTGGATGATCACAATGCGCGAGGCACTTATGCTACACCTGGGCTCCCTGGATTGGCTCCTGGAGCTAGCATGAGAGCATTTAGTCCTTTGGAGGATCCGACAGTAGCAAGAAGAGCTGAGGTAGAAAGAGCGACTTCCGCACTAAAACCGGATGGTCTAACGGGAGAAGAGTCCAACATTCTTTTTGTTGATGGCCTTCCTACTGATTGCACAAGACGAGAAGTATCTCGTATCCTTTTTTTTCTTTTTTTGTTTCTGTTTAAGTTGTTGCTTATGTTTTCCTCCCCCTTAGTTCTTGTGTGAGGTCCTTAACCTTTTTTTTGGTCTAAGATATATTCCGGCCTTTTATTGGTTTCAAGGACATCAGAGTTGTGCACAAGGAACCTAGACGTGTATGTATATGCTATCATAAGTTTCTTCCATTATGGACAGTCGAAAATTAAAGCAATTATTAGTTTCTATTTATCTATTCAATATTGTTTTCTTTTTCTATTACCTGCTAAGGGTTTTGTGGGTTCTAAATATACTTGACATATAATGTTGGTTTTAAGCATAGCCAAAGAGAGTAGGTTAACCGGCTCTCTACACATTCATACTTTTCAATATGGAGTTTCAATTTACCTTTTATTCTCGCATGAATGTATTATATATAGGCATAACCTGCTCTTTTGTGTGTAGAATCTGTTGTGAGATCTGTTTTCTGCAATATATATAATTTTTAATGTATGTTTCTTTTATCAGTTTTGTTTCTTGTCTCTTAGATTATCATACTTGATGATTTCTTTACCCTCCCCTCTGAAATATATGTCAATGTCCATGGAACTACTGAACTTGTGTTATTGTGGCACAATTCAGGATTTAACAAACATTTATTATCAACCTGAGGATACCTAGCTTTCAATTGTAAATTGATTACCTAAAAAAGATTTTTTCTTTCCTCTATCTATATGGAAAATTTACTTAAAATTTGTCAAATTGTGACTTGCAGACCGGGGACAAAGCATACGTCCTGTGTTTCGTGGAGTTCAGCGATGCAAAATGCGCGTTGACTGCTATGGAAGCTCTTCAAGGTACATATACGATAACATCACACACAAAAGTCTTCATCTTGTGATCTCATCCAAATCCTTCGAATATGTTTGCTTTAGTCTAAGTCTTAAGCATGCATTAGATGTGATTGCTGAGGTGGTAATATTATTAGCAATTGCCAGATTAAGTAGCGCAGGTAAAACATTGCATCGCCTGCGATCAAAAGTGTAAATTCAGCTCTTTGGTTTTGTTTCTTTGCTTCTATTAATGAATGATTGCGCATTATCTTATCTCTAAATATGCAAGATACTTGGAAAAATTAGAAAAATAATGCAAGGACACTTCTTTGTGGAAACAAATATGCTGTTCACTTTAGTCGTATGTCGCTAAATGAGTATTCTCTGAACTTAAAACACAGGATACAGGTTTGATGACAAGAAACCAGACGCACCGGTTTTGAGGGTTCAATTTGCAAAATTCCCTTTTCGACCGTCAGCTGTTCCTGATGACAGGAGACAAGGAAGCGTTCGCTGATTTGTTCAATTTGTGGCCTGATTTACCGTTACTATGGAGTTTTGTCATAGATGGATAATGCTAGAATGAGCTATTATATTCTGTTGAGGGAAAAAAAACACAAAAGGAATGCCTGTTATTATTTTGGTGGATGGTTGTAGCATGGTCGAATTAATTTATATGCATGGGAAATGGGTTTCCTTTTCTTTCTTTTCTCTCTTTTTTTAAATTCCTTATGTGGATTTAATTTAGAGCAATCACTTTTTTGTTGTATTATTAAATCATGCGAAGCTTAAGTATGATGCGAGGAGCAATGAGTAGGTTGTGATAGCTCTTTTCATTCACTATGCTGTTATGTTTATATCTATATATGCGCGATGAGCTTACCTTTATGAACCGATAAAAATATAATTTTATTGTATCTGCATGGGTACGGCATTAAAAGAGATTTTGCAAAATTACCATTTGTCTGTTGTAAGAAGCACTAATAATATTTAAATTGAGTTCTCTTTTATAATTTTTGCACGGCAGAGAATATAAGATATTCAAATCAGCCATTTAGTTTAAGCTCTACTTTTTGGTCTCAAAAGCTTACATTAGCCTCAGCTGCAAAGAGCATTTCGGAAACTGCTGAGAAACGAAACCATTTTGAAAAGTAGCCATTTCATAAATCATGTGCAAGGCTTTCCAGAATATGTTGTTTGCACTGCAGGAACTCAACTATTTAATAGACAGTATTTCACACGTATAAGATTATAGTAACCAAGATTCGCTAGATCAAATATGTCATATGTACAAAGTGTCAAAATTTCCTCAGTGTGAGATAAATTACACAGCCTAGAACTGCCTCTTCAAATCAGAAGCACTTTCGGCAACGCAGCATTCCTCCACAGCTTTTCAAAATCAGCCAAAAGTGATATTGCATCAGGAAATCCGAGTTCCAAATAAGCTCCTAATGTTGCCCTTTGTTCTCTCACCGATAAATATGATTTGAAGAAGGTTTTTTCATGATCTTATTTGGCTACAAAGAAGAACGCAGCTTCTCAACCTCAGCCAGAAGAGAAGAATTTCCTTCGCAAGCATCCTTCAGCACTTCAAACCTTCGATCTAATTCATTTCTGTACAGTGGCCCTTCTGATACGGTCAATTTATGCTGGACTAATTTCCGAAGCATACCCTGTTTACCCAAAAATCCATTAAAAACCAATTAATATTTGTCTAGCAGCATATTGTTTTGGGGGCTTTTATGTATATGTCACTGCGAAATCATCTATTCACATATATACTCCTGAGTAATCTGAAGTTCATAAATACCCATCAAAGTGCAGTTTCTAACAAAAAAATATCCTAAAAAGATTTTCTAAAAGGGGGAATTTTTGTGAGAACAATGTTATAGAGATAAGAAATTATGAGTTAGAAGGGCATGTAACAAAATTCAGCTTTTGCAGGGCGACGTGTATATGTAAACAGATAATTTTTTTACGTGCTTATATGTAAATGCCCACTAAATAACTGCATAGAAATACTTGCCTCATACTGCAGCTTCTGTGAGTAGCTGCGGACAAGAGATTTTACGAGTTTGTTTCGTAGAGGTAGCTTCTCAGAAGCATTGCAGTGGAATATGAAGCAAGAAAGGTGATGCAGAGCCAGAGAGAAAGCTACGGATTCTCGAGCAGCAGCCCTGTCAAGAATTCCGGAAGTCCATGATTTTGAATATGCCTCCAAAATTCCTTCATTGTCCTGTGAGACCACAAAAATTAGCAGTTAGTACAATCTTTTTGCTTCCACTGTCCCAAAACTGCTTAGAACTGATCGGAAAAAAAAATCTCAAGCATATTCATTTAAAATGACCATTTTACCGCTGCTGTCAAATGACTTCCTCATTTCAGTTAACTTGAACATTTAGTATCAAACAATTGCATGTTTTTAGTATTTTTAGCAGACAGTTGGAATTGCAATATATTAGAAAGTACGGAACCAAAATTTAAGTGAAAAGTTCATGGAACAAGTTCACGGTGTAAGTCGCAAGCGCACTGTATGTAAAAAGAAGAATAAAGGAAACAAAACATTCAGGTAGTACCTCAACAGGCTCCAGATAACCTTCAGGCTCACCAATACATTTCTCTAAAGGAGGCAAGATTTCAAGTACACGAGCATTAGACAGAGAATTCCATGCAGCGAGCCTTATTGTAGCTTCAACAGTTCGATGCAAATAAATCGCCACCTGCCGACCATATATAACATCACCATAGGATATCGCTGCAAATTGCTCGACGAGGTTCTCAACATAAGTTGAGTAGCTTTCATGAATTGTTGTCTTGAAATTAAGAATTTCAACATTTCCTATCCCACGTCGTAAACGGTCAAGATGCTTCCCATATTGTCCTTGTAAAGCTTCAAAAACATCCTTACTTTTCTCTTCTTCGAGCACATCCATGTTAGCATGCAAAGCTGTTGAGAGAGAGTGTAATTTCCAAACCAAAGGAACACCCAAAATAGGAGAGTTTGGAAGATCCGAGCGTAAAAAGGACGCAATCGATTCCAATCCTAAAAGAAAAAAGAGCCCACTCCTAGCCACATCAAGAACTTCATTAAATGACCATTTGACGGTGCTTTTTGGGTCACCAATTATGCAGATTGCACTAAGAAACCAATGAACAGGAAGTGGTAATCTCTGATGTGCCCACTCTACAAGCAAAGAACTGCAAGATGCATTGGCTTGTTCTGGAACACTTTCTTCCTCGTGAATGGTTTCTAAAGCTTCACCCTTTTCGGACATGCCAAGGACATTACCATCTCTATCATCTTTACTAGAAGACTTCCTCTTGATACCCAACCATTTTGTAGTAAAATGAGATTTTAATACGCTACTGAAATATGTATAATCCTCTTCACTAATTTTCCAGTCAAATGATCTCAGGCCCTCAGTATGGTGAACAAAATAGTGAATGCAAAAGTCCAGATTCTTCAAAACTGGAGCTTGGAAAAGAATATCAAGTGCTTTAGCTAAAGTATCTCTATCTCGAGGTCCGGCGATCAAACAAACCTCAAGCACAGAACTAATTCTCCTAAGAGCTGCAGCATCAGGTTTTGTTGCATTTTCGGGGGAAATTGGGAATATCTTAATTAAGTCCAAAATCAGTTGAGCATCCCACTGCGCGAGCATGCATTTTAAAGACCAAAATCCTCCACCAGAGGAACCCCACCCAAACCCTATTCCAGGAGCAGGTCCTCCTCGGCCAAACATCTCTATAGACTGCAATTTAGGCCATTCTGAGGAAGCCATGTTCATTAGCACAGATAACACTTCTTTCAACCCATTGCAAGCCCACTTAGTAATACCTTCTTCTAAAATCTTGTCAGCTGTCACTGTTCTATTTCCATCAATGGGCTCGGGGTGATTTGCAGGTCTCGCCCTCTGGACAACTCTGTCGACTGAAACAGCAACATGTACTAATCCTTCGAGGCAACTTGTAGAAGATAATGACACATCAATACTGTTTTGGTCTCTCAAATAACAGAGGCTCTTTGCTAGAGATCCACCATTAAAAGGAAATTCTTGAAATTCTATATTGCTATTGCAAGAGAAGTCAAAAAATCCATGCTTAACAATCTCGAGGCCAAGTTTAGGAACAAATTCAGGTAGCCATGGCAAATTAGTGTAAGTTTTATTCTCATCATCAATGTCCTCCGGCACTATCCTGCTCAACATACAATGAAGCATGTGCAAGATTGCTGAAATTACCCAGAGCAGCGAGCTCAAAGGTGTACCAACCATATGGCTCATATTACCCTTACTATGACTATCAATTAGTAAAGAAACATAGGGAATACTTCTCAGTTCCAACCAACTTGTAGCAAAGTCCACAACTGGAACTACATAACTCCAAGACCACGCTTCTACATAGTCATTAGAAAGGTTTATGGCATCTTTATTAAGCTGCTCTATAGAGTGAAGAAGTGGCAACCTTTGAGCCAAAGCCCCGAGGACAAGATAAACTTCTCTAGTAACAGACATGAACTCACTAAGAACATCATTTTCAATAAGCTTCTCAAATTTAGGAGGGCTAAGCCACAAGCACATGACAGGGAAGTAGTCTGCAAAAAGTGGTATGCAAAAACCGTAAAGGATGCAAACTTTCCATAGGCGCAACTGTTCCACCATCAAAGAAGAAGTAATTTTACATTGTTTTTTTCCTGATTTTATCCATTGCTCGAGGGTGAATGGGATTTTGTACCAATGCCACATTGCCTGTTGAAAAATTCCGCGCTTTACAAAATCTAAGCAAGTTTGCTTGTTATACTTGCATAAGACCTGTTTAATTAGATAAAAAAGGAAGTAAATAAGTAAAAAAGATGAACAAATAAGATGAATCTTCCAGCTTGTTTAGAATATGGCCTCAGAATGAGATTTCGTTTGGATTAAGTCCAGATTAGCATAATATAATAACCTTGCCACAGATAATTGTTGTTATAAAAAAAAAAAAAAAACTTACAACCAAAAGTTAGCACATAAAACAACCTTGAGAAGAACTGTTGCTTTTATCTGTGATGGCTGACTTTCTGCAGAGGCTTGTTTGGTGAACATCTTAATAACAGTTGGAATAAGCCTTGGACATCTCAAAATGGCATCCGCAGATTGTGGAGAGTGTCGGGCCAACGCAATGAGTATTGAAACAAGGTAATCTTCCAAAGTCTGAAGAGGGTCCATCTGAATCAAAAGAGAATATATTAATTATGACGGAGCATTAACATAGCCGGTGACCACAAAAGTTAACTGATTGTCGGAAATACATAAAACTCAAAAAGTTCGGGCAAAATACACATATTGTATTCATCCCTGGCTGTTTAAAAACCTGACAACATGCGACTTTTTCCCATGAAATGACCCTTTTAACCCTGCTCCAAGAACCGAAACAAAGACGCTATCTTACAGAACAGAAAAATTGGTCATTTAAAAGGAAAAAACATATAGATTTTCTATGGCCAGAAAAGGACTTGAATTATATAAGTACCAGGTACTGAAGTGTTCAAGTAATGGGCTTCAACTGTTTAAGTTACAAGATCACACACTAAGTCGCAATATTGGATTGCACAAAGACTATCCATATATTCTACCTAAGAGTTTATCACAATCAAACAATTTATTCATTTCTTCTTCTTTTTTGAGAAAACAGTTTATTCATTTTCAAGCACCTTGATACATGAGGTTATATGTAAATTGATATGTGGAAACTGCTAATAAACAATTAACAAGAAATGTCAGAGAAATAATAAAAATTATTAAGAGTATTACTTCTAAAAGATAGCAAATTCTCGGAAGTATTCCCATCCTAATCAGACCAGCAGCAACATCTTGCCCAGCCACAGTAACATCATCTTGTATTGTGCCTTCACTCTCATCATTTTCAGTCTCACCACTGCAAGGGATTATATTTGAAGGTTTTGTATTGTACTTCCAAAAGCCGCCATGTAGGAAACCGCCATCAAGCTCGGGTCTGGCCCGAAATACAGGGGCTGTGCAAATATCTTTCTCACAGGTACCTGATTTCTGGAAAGGAAGAAATGAATTGATACAAAATGTCTTGTTGCAAAAATGTAGAAATTTCTTTAGAAACAAGGGTGAATTGCAAGTGGTCTCTGAAGTTTGACTTCATTTTCATATTCTCCCCCATAATTGCAATTGTAACAATTTAGTCCCTGAAGTCCATTCTACACAACAATTAAATGCTCTTATTATGATACCTGAAGAAGGTGTTAGATAAGCACTACAGTTAGACTTGGTATTAAACTTCACATTGTTAAAACTGAAACTATGAGGATAAAATGGAAAAGGGAGTGAAAATTCCACGGACTAAATTGTTACAATTGAAACTCCAAGGATGAAATTGAAATCCAGGTCAAACTTCACAAACAAAACTTTTAATAACCCAAGTAACAATATACTACCTCTGAAATATCGAAGAAGTTTTCATTCATGTCACAGCTCAATATCAACTGGATCACCTTAGCACATGCTAGAACTACAGAATCATGGTTATCATCCAATGCGATCCTGTATTAGCCACATATAACCTATAAATCTCAAAGTTATTTGCAAAGTATGGAAGGCAAAAGCCTGATTAGTGTTGATTGGCTGATTTAAAACAACAAATAGAGAAGTAGTCTCAAAAATAGAGAAATTAGAAATATGAGATGTTAACTGTGTTACCTTAATGATAAAACAGTTTGCGGTTCAGGGCCTAGGGCAAATGCCCAAACAGCTTCCCAGTCAACAAACTTCTCACTGGAACTTATTTCTCCCACATCTTGACCAATATCCATCTTCTGCAAATTCCGTAAAGCCTTATTGAGAATAGAAGCAAGCAGCTGCAATGCAAGCGCCCTTTGTCCGGGTACCTAAAATTCAAAAACACAAGTTCACTAGGACACTTTCTTGAGGGGGGAAAGTTAAAATGGCTTGAAAGATAGAAGGAGAATTTCATCTACAGATATTATGTATATTCAATGATACAGTGGCGTTGTGTCTCATGCATGCTACCCTTCCCAAAATACGAAGCATAACTTAAATATGATGAAGATCCTTCTAATACAAATTATCAGACAATTATATTTACCTGTTAGAACTTGTTGTTTTTTATGTGTGTTTTTTCCCAAAATATAGTGACCTCTTCCTAAATTGTAAAAGTAATGGTGTATGCACTATCCTACAACTGAATGGATGTTATTGCATGGTATAAGTTCCCAAATTAATTACATTTTGAAGTCCTAACGAGGTTATTGCATCATCGACTAATTTTCTTCATTTTCTATTAGAGGGAAGACAGTAATCAGCTTCGAAATTGACACTACGATGGCCTAACCAGCCTACTCTAAGTTAATGTGACAAATGAAAATTGCCCACTCTTATCATGTAAGGATTTTTTTTTTTTTAAATCAGTTAAAGAAAGTTTCCGGCAATGAATGGAATGCCCTCCTCTCCTCCTAGAGATCAACAAAAACACATCAAAGAATTTAATTTAATATTTTTTTTCCTAATTTTATACTTGAACTTAGTGACACATTAGTTGCTTAATCAGTGTCAAACTTACCATGCTTCGAATGAGTGCCACTGCCTCATTAATAGTGTATCCAACAGCGGCAGGATCGCCCTCAGTTCTTAGGAAGTCACGCTCAGCTACATTAGTAGCATTATATTGACTGTAATTAGCATTCTTACCTACAGATGAGAAGGAAGCAACCACAGTCACATGGAAGAATAAACATATCGAGGAAAAAGAAGATAAAGAGCCTGTGGTGTCAGATAGAAACAATAAGAGATCTAGAACGCCATCATGATTACAAGCAGCCACTGCCATCTTCTAATGTATAAACAAAATAGCCATCTTTCTCGCATATATAATTCCATACACCAATATGCACACAACAATGCATAAAGAGACAATTCGTAAAAAGGGAGACTTGACTGATGATTTTGATAGTTAGATAGAATACCATCACGTGGCTGTGGAGAAGATTCGATTTCTAGAAGATTCCCATCCAAGGAAAACCGGAATAACTTAATCCTCTCAACTCTCTCGCTCCAAACCTTCCATGAATGGCTACTCTGTAAACCATAAGAAATCCAATCCCCAGCTTTAGACTTCGATGTTTTGCCATTTCCAGCAAGCTGAGTGCTTTCTAACTTCTTCTCTTCCTTCTTCCTCTCCGGCTTAGCAACTTGCTTGTTCTCTAACTTTTGTCGTCCACGCTTCTTTAACATTTCTATTAATGATGGATTCATCTTCTCCATTATCTCCGCCCGTGCCTCAGAAATCTCATCTGTCGACATGTCTGCCAACCGAGCGACATTCTCTGCATGAATGTCCCCCATGGGAGAGGTTGCTCCCCCATCATCAATTTCAGACACTTTGAGCTCAGGTTCGCCCGTAATGGGCTTATGCCTATTCTTAGGAATAGGTGTATCACATTCCATGTTATCTACAACAGGTTTTTGCTCATCCTCGGTCGTGATCCGAGTTTCATAGCTATCACGCATCGAAACATCCCGTGCCGCCTCATCCTGAGGTTGATTTAAAGCTAAATTTGCTTCCTTTCCTTCTTTTTTAGCCGATTTTGTTGCTATCCTTCGATTTCCGACAGCAGTTCTCGCTTCCAAAGAATCCTCATTGGAAACGAATTCCTTCCACTTGCTAAAATCCAACCCTTTCTTCTCCTTCCTCTCAATCGGATTAGCAAGCAACGCTACCGGGTCATAATCCATCTCATCCTTGTCGTCCTCGCCGGAATCTTCCACCGCAGTTGCTGGACCCCAATGCTATAAAGTAAAAGCAAAAGAAGAACAATATCAGTGTTTACTACTCCAAATCTATTGAGAAGAAGAGAAAGCCACTACAGCGGGGTGAGTACCGGGCCATGGGAGCGGTGGCGAGCGACGGGGAAGGGGAGAACGGTGGGCTGGGGTAGAGAAGCTGGGGACGGCTTCTGAGGAAGCGCTTCGGAGAAGCCCTTCTCGACGATGCTTCCGACGAGGCCCGGCGCGTGGGGAAGCTCCGCAACCTTCTTCTGCTGCGGAGAGAAGCCCATGGTCTTCGACTTCGCGGAGAAGCGCGGCTTCTTGCTACCACCTCTCTTCGCCTCCATCGTCGTCTTCGATCTCGGGAGCTAGGGTTCTAGGAAGCGCTTCGCGGGATCGCCGGGGAGCGAGGGCGCTCGATCGATTGCGTCGCCGCCGATGCTCCGGGTTTATTAAAAAAAGCTCGGGCCGTGGAGATGGACGGTGGTTTTGAAAATTGGAGTTGGTCTTTTAATGGGCCGGGATAGATTTTGGCCCGGCCCAAAATTTAAACTGGGCCAAATGGAGATATTAGGGTAGATCTCTAGTTTATATAAGAATTGGGCTCGAGCCCAAATACATTTGGTCTCAATCAATGTTAACCCTTGTTAATTTAAGTTTACATAGTTGTTTAAAAGTTTTTTTTTTTCCCAGCTTACTTTAAGAAGAATTCAGGCACTCAAGCACACATGTCCCGCCAGAAGCAAGAATCAAACTCGAGACTCATAGCTCATTAGCTCCGACAAGAAGGTACTAACTAATCGGCCTATCGCTTGGTGGTAACAAAATTATTATAGTAATTATTATGACATGAAATTATTGTATTAAGTAACATATATAAAGTACCAACAACAAGTAATCATTTCATGTGTAGTAATAATAATGACTAATTCTGAAAAAAACATCTTTACAAATCTTTGTCCCACTCCCCGGTGAGAACGGGACATGCGGTAGGACACAGCAAATTTCTACAGCGTCCGCTTTTCGTGGCCAGAGTTGGCATATTTCTGGAACTCCGCCCGCCACTGACTTTTCCTCGCTCGGTCGCGCACTATCCCACACAAATATTAAGTAGTTCTTATACTAACCTTATATTACAAGAGAATCAGAGTATGCCACGGTTTTATTCTAAAGTTAATCTAACCATATATATATATATATATATATATATATATATATATATATATATATATATATATATATATATATATATATATATATATATATATATATATATATATATATATATATATATATATATATATATATATATATATATATATATTAAATTTACAGATATCAACCAGCAAATCTTTTAACACTTGTGTGTAGGACGGTTGCTGTTATTTATATTTCAATCTTCAATTTTTCGATTTCAAATAAAATATTCCAAAATTTTGTTATAAATTGATTATTTTTATTTTTTACCATGATGAGTCGTTTATTTGAAATTTTTATTTTTATTGTTTCAAGCACTTGAAATAAAACTGAAGATATCACTTTGCAATACAGCTCGCTAGAGAATTAAAGACAAAATTGTAATTGTTGAAAAATTTTAGTAATTAAATTCTTTTAAGTAAAAGAGTACTACTATACAATATAAATTCGTCAGTTTTATTTATTTATTTATTTATGAAGTATTGGTATATTAGCAGTTTAGCACACATGACAAGTCATACATGTGCTTTTTGTTAATTTATATGTGTAGTCCATGAACTAAAGTGAATGGCTAGAATATTAAATTTAAAATATTTTTAGTAATTTTGCAAGGATGAAATTACAATATTGAGATCGTAGAGGGACTGCCGATAAAGTTTACCCCTCCGAAAAGTTCCTCTATTGGGACCTTCCTCTCCCGTCCGCATCTCACTAGTCCGACCTCCCACCCCACCACAACAATGGAATAATTTCGCAACCCTCCCTTTCGATCCCCTCTCCATCGTCTTTCTCCGAGCTCTCCCTCTTCTTCTCCTCCTTTTCGATCAAAACCCTCGCCCCCCAAAAGCTCAATTAGTTGTAGTTAGGAGGTAGAAGAAGAGTGGAGGAGGAGGAGGAGGAGAAGAGGTCGCCATGAGACCCGAGCTCAAGATCTCTCCCCCGGCCCACGAGGACGCCATTGGGAAATTCCTGTAATCGATACTGTGGCCTACACCTCTCTCTTTATTTTCACGATTTTTTTGGGGGATTTTTTTTGCTTATTTTTTGGTTATTTATGGGGCGAAGGACGCAGAGTGGTACGTTTAAGCATGGGGATTTGCTCGTGAACAAGGATGGGCTTCGGATCGTCTCCCACAGCGAAGAAGAGGAGGTAAAGTTCCGATCTTTCCCGCTTTACTTTATTATATCTTTGTATCCGTTTTTACTTCTTATTGTGTCTTCGGCTCTTCGTTGATTTGGTAAGAGTTAATACAAGAGAGCGTTTACCGGTTACCACCCATCACTCTAATTTTGGAAATTAGCTTTTTGGGGCTACTTTGCTATTTCTTTGATGAGTGTTGGATATGACTCGAAATTGATAATCGAATTCAGTTTTGGACTTCGACTCGCCGACGGCTTCGCGATGTGACCAAATTGAAAATTAAATTGTGGAGAAAAAATGAATGTCTTTGGTGGGTAGCGGACCGAGCCTGTTAAGAAGTTTCTTTTTTTTCGTTTTGCCCCGGAGGCGACAGAAGATTGCACGAACATTGTATTCCTTTTTCTCGATAGTGAAGCTCTTTCCTCCCTCGCCCGTGGTTTTTTTCCCTGCAAAGGGTTTTTCACGTAAATCTGTGTGTTATTTATTTTTCTGCTTGTGGTTTGTGTATTTCGTGTTCGCCGTTTTTGTTTCTGTTTGTGCGCTCGTCGTAACAATGAGTGTATTAGGGTTTCCTCTAGTCCCTTCCTAGATGTTTCCACGACATTGTTTAGCTCCTCTTGAGCAGGATCACTCTTAAAATAGCAAGAAGGTGCTTTTGAGTTTGCTCTGTTTTGCCACTGCAGAGTAAAAGAGCTGGTGTAGAATTTAGACATAAAGGTATAATAATGTTATGAAGAATCAGCTGCTAGTTTAGAAAGTGATATCGAGAGAAAACACTCTACTCCGCATATCTATTCCTTGTAAACATGGGTTTTTTTTGGGGTGTATGTAGAAAAGAATATAAAATTTCTCGTCTCATGCTGCATCAGAAAGTCAATGGAACGGTAGCATGTCTGTGCACCATTCTGTTATCGAAGATTAGTAAGTTCATGTATCTCAACCAGCATGCGAACACTCAGGCAGATGACCGCATGTGTCTTTTGTCAATTGTCATTTTTATTTAAACTTCTTGCAGTCCTTAAAGGTTATTGGTATGTGTCATCAGTCAACGTGGTGATTTAAATGTGGTTATTGGTATGTGTCATCAGTCAACGTGGTGATTTAACTGTGACGCATCATATTTCAGTTTCTAACATTCGAACATTCGCCACTCAGACAACAACTGTTTAGAACGATTTGAGACACTACAGTATATGTGGTACTTTTGATCGTTACACACCAGTTTGACACAATTGTGGCTGATACAGTGCATTATAGTCTTGTATGCCAATTCTTACCGTGCTGATGATCATCTATTAGCAAGAGTGGTGTTGTCAAGTGAAGTGACGGGATATGTTTTTCACACTAAATCACAACTTTTCAATGACATAAGTCATTAAGAATTGAAAGATGATGGTTGATCCCTTTACCTTTTATTACCTTTTGGGCTTTTGGTACTCAATGTTGCTTGTGCATTTGGACAATATTGTCCTTATGCATATCTCCCTATTTAATTTTTTAACTTGCCATCCATGGGAAAACACTGCATGTTAATGCCTTTATCATCAAACTTTTATTGAACTTTCCTCATCTTGCCATAATCATCTGACCTTTTATTTTACGCCCTTGTGTTCTTTTTTCTAGTCTTTTCTCATGGTTAAATTGTTTGCAGCCACCACTTATAAAGCCATCGGACAATCAGTTGAGTTTAGCTGATCTAGATGCTATTAAGGTGATTGGAAAGGGTAGTGAAGGAATAGTGCAACTGGTTCGCCACAAATGGACTGGCCAATTTTTTGCTCTTAAGGTATTGCATCATGCCACTTTTAAATGTCTTGCTTCTTCCTTTTAATGGATAACTCTGAGATTTCTCGGCCTTTCTCCTTGATGTTTTGGTTATCTACTTATCTATGGGTGTAAAAGGAACTAATCCATCTCTCAACGAAGGAATTTCACTATATGCATAAAAGTGACATTCGTGCACTTCACCAAGCTGCATTAGTTTTTAGAGTATGTGAGAATAACAGCAGCTACATTTTTTTTTTTTTTTTTACTACATACATTTCTAGGCAGAGTTCATCAGGATTTTTTTTATTTTTTAATTGTTGGTTGGTAGAAATGAAACGCAAAATTCTTTTCTTGTGTTTTACATATCATTGATCGTGCAGGTTATACAGTTGAATATTCAGGAGAGTGTACGTAAACAGATTGCTCTGGAATTGAAGATCAGCCTATCAACTCAATGCCCTTATGTTGTTGTATGTTACCAGTCTTATTACGACAACGGTGTTATATCTATAGTCTTGGAGTACATGGATGGTGGATCTCTCGCTGATTTCCTTAAGAAAGTCAAAACCATTCCAGAACCATATCTTGCTGCTATTTGTAAGCAGGCAAGTGCTGTACCGCAGAAGGTCCAATTCATCTAATTCACTTACAATCATTGATTTATAGAAGAATTCCAATTGTAACTGCAGGTGCTAAAGGGTTTGATGTATTTGCACCATGAAAAACACATCATACATCGAGACTTGAAGCCGTCGAACATACTAATTAACCATCGAGGGGAAGTTAAGATATCTGATTTTGGTGTGAGTGCTATAATAGCAAGTTCTTCTGGCCAGAGAGATACTTTTATTGGAACCTACAATTATATGTCGGTGAGTATGTGTTCTGGAGCTTCTGCTAGTGAGTGCCTGTTTGGACCTGCCGGAACTTAGAGAAGTTTCAATAGAGCTCTCCAAAGAAGCACTAACAGCTTTTTCAATAAAATATTCTCTTCAACTTCTCCATAAGATTCCCATTTGGACCTTCTGGTTGTGGACACAAAATCTTATCTTTATTCCTGCAACAACAAAAGCTCCAAAATTATTCCTTAGCAAAATATCTAGTTTTTATCAGCCTTTTTTTTTTAATAGAGAAGTTGTTCCAGAAGCTACGTTAAACAAGCATTTAGTTTTTGATGAAAAACTTTCCTTTTTAAAATAGGTAGTTTTGCGTGTTGCGGTTATGCAAAATTGTACAAATACCCAAGTAAACTTTGCGTTTGCATGCCTGCTGCTGAAAAACAGTACTTATTTGCAATCACTCCCTGCTAGCGATATATATGTAAAAACTGTTTTCGCGTAGATCTCTGCCCGGAACATGCGCACAAAAAAGCACATTGTCATGGGCATGTGCACAAATAAGCAATGTTTTACGCATGCAAAACTGATTTCGCATGGTGTATTTGCGCAATTTCACATGTATGCAGGGGTAAATATTTAAGATGCACTCTCGTGTAATTTTCCTTACTATTGAAGCAAAAGTTTAGTCATGTTAGAATGTTTGACCTTGACAGCCAGAAAGGATCAGCGGACAAAAACATGGGTACATAAGTGACATTTGGAGCCTGGGTTTAGTTATGCTGGAGTGCGCCACAGGTCAGTTTCCATATCCTCCTCGTGAGAGCTTCTATGAGCTGTTGGAAGCTGTCGTTGATCAACCTCCGCCTTTTGCACCCCCCGATCAATTCTCCGAGCAGTTCTGTTCATTCATTTCGGATTGGTAAATTATTGATTTACATTGCCCTTTCAAATTGACTAGGGATGTTGGAAAAGAATCTATTTTTATCTGCAAATGCTACTTGAATAACTGTATATGATTGTTTAAGTTATTATCTTATAAAACTCAAACTACATTTGGCATTATGAGCTTCATAGTCATAGGTTTATCTTTTGCCATATGAGCATATATACTGCCTTAACTTCTTGCAGATTTTTATTTTTTTATTTTTATCTTATAATCTGATATTATCTCCATGTCTCATCTTTGTTCCTCCATTCAAGTTGTACAGTCAAGCTTGTTATGTAAACCAAATTTTCTCTTTTTTGTTCCTCTTATTGTTTCTTTCTGTTGCCGAATATTTTTCTGTTCCTCCAATTATTGAATGTCTTCCCATTAAAAGAACTGATTTACTTTTGTTCTCATCTCAGTGTTCAGAAAAATGCGACAGACAGAAAATCTGCACAGGTCCTTTTGGTAAGATTTAACTTGGCCTCTGTGTTTACCCTAACTTCAATGCTTTTCCTTTCCTAAAGCTCAAAGCTTCCAAGTTTCATTACACTTTGATTTGTAATGCAGATGCATCCGTTCCTAAGCATGTATGATGACATAAATGTTGATCTTGCATCTTATTTCACCACTGCGGGATCTCCACTGGCTACATTTTGAACATCCATGGTTTGGGCTTGTCTTTTGGGTAAGTTTGGTTCTTCCCTTTCATGGTTTGGTACAATGTTTTGTTGTTATTTTAGGTTATCTACATGAGGTGTCTAGTCGGTAACATAGTTTGTCCAGCCGAATTGGTTATCCTAGGAAAACTCAGGAATAGCTATTTGAACCAACCACTGTCACTTTTATCCCTAGTTCTCACTATAATTGTAGAAATTACTGGAATTATTGCATCTACTTCTATAATCTAAAACGAAATCAGCTTTCTTCTTGGTTATCCTGAAATGGTGAGTTAACCTAGGGATAAGCAAAGTTATTCCCACAGATTTTATCCCTACGCAAAGTAATAGTGCTACTTGTGAGATACCTCCCACGGTAACAGTATACAAATATTTGTACAAATTTTATTTTCACCTACACTTCTCACAGTCAAATAAGATGATTCCTACTTTAAACAGACAACAGGTGTGCAATAAAATTGATCGATAACATCTCTTTTCATACCCGAAAAGCAGATTGAGGCCGCTGATGCTGTGCAGTAAATACTGAAGTTGGAGAATACTATAAAGTTTTATTTTTGTGGCTTCTTCAACGGCTTACTATTTGAAAACATTTCTGCAAAATTAGCATGATGCTAGACTATGTTTGCGAGTTCTTGTTTATATATGGCGCGAGACGAACTCTTTAAGTTTAAGGGATGTTGATGTTTGCTCCAAATTTGCTGTTGTATTGTGTGTATTGTGGTCTTGTTCAAACAAACAAAAGAGCTCATCTATTTTCATAGTTTAGTTGATCATATCCATTGTACTGTAACTCTTTTATTAAACTATATGACAATGCACGTTATTCCAAACTATCTCAGCCTCTCACGTGTCCATCTCCCAAAGAGCTGTTTATGCCTCCCTCCAAATATTCCGGGGCCACTGTGATGACCTTTTTTTAGCGCACTAAGTGATATTATTATTATTTTTTCTTTATCGTTCATACTACTTGTGATTCGTACCACCTTCTCAAAGTTCATCGTCTACATAAAATTTGAAGTGCGTACTCAACAATCGTGTATATATGAAGATTTTTTTTTTTTTTTTTTTCTTTTCCTCCTTAAAACGAGAAGCCCATCAGCTTTTTCATTTCAGGTCGAATCAAATATTCGCAAGGTTAAGTATTAGATTTAAAATCGTTCGTAATTTCGATAAGTTCTATATATTTTTACGAAAGAATAAAAAAATGTGGGGGCACCTACGCAAGCGAACAAATGCAGTAAGCTCATGAGATGGAGTTCAAAGAAAAATCAAAATTTTAACAAACAAACCAAATTAAACTGATCAGTACTAAATAAATCAAAATTAATCACCTTTTATGATGGGGCTCAACTCTTATAATCTAAACCTCGATCCAGGAACGTCCATTCAATGTAGAGGAGATCGATATTATTGAAACAAGTAATTGGGAAGCGGAAAAGAACAGCAGAGGGAACTTCAAAACATGATGATTGTGAAGAGTAGATCAGTTGGGAAAGACAAGCCGAGATAACTAAGTAAAGACTGGATGGATTAAGAACAGTGGAGAGAACTGGGGTGCGAATGCTGAGAAGCAGATAGCTTCAAGAAAAAGATATTCCATATTCGAGATAAAATATTTTGATTAAAGATGGTTAAGTTAGTAAAGACACTTTAGTGGAGGATTGCTAATTAAGATTAGAATAGTTCGGTAGCCACTAAGTTAAAGAAGAATTCATATTTTACACCAACTGTGTCGGATCGTTGGCGCTAACCATTAATCCCAAAAGCTCGAGCTGTTAGAAATACGCAACCAATTCATTTAAAGCGTACAAATACAGCGCTCACGGGTCTCGATTGTGACTCGGTCCCACCAGCCTCACGCCACTTCGAACATGATTCGGCCCACCCAGCCTCACGCCATTTCGAACATGACTCGGCTCAACATGGCCTCCCGCCACAGGGCAGGATGCTGGCTCATTTAAGCCAACAAACTGCACCTAACGCAGTTGTTTACGAGCTTGCTGATTGATATAGGAGGTCCTAAGTTTGAAATCTAGTTACTTCTCATTTCTAGCTAAGTTTGACTTTCTCTACACAAAAAAAAAAAAAAAAAAAATCTGATTTATTATGTATTGAACATAAAAAATAGCTGTCCTTTTTGTATAAAAACGCACTCAGTTTTAATTATTGCAGAAGAATGATGAAGATCTGGTGCCAGATGATAGAGAGCTGAGTTAAAATACTTTGAATAATTAGAATATATTATTTTTATTTTTTTCGGCAATGGAACATCTGAAATAACAATCATTACAGTTTAATATGATCAACAATAATTGAATTTCTTAATAATCAAATTTCATATTTTTTTTTGCCTTTATTCATGTAGTGATCAAATATACTTAAAAATTTATCATATGAAATTGTTAAAATTTGTAATTTTCTTGTGGGCGCTTGAATACGTGCTAAATAGTATCAACATATTATAAAATTCAGTTTTTCGAAAGTTCAAATATCCCAGATAATATTAACAATGTTCAATGCTTGAATGCATATACCGAGCTAATTAATTAATGCAGTTGCATAGATGATATTAACAATATAGCGAGCTTATTTTAGAGAGTCAAAACAACTAATTACCTTTACAAAATCACCGGTCTAAAAAAAAATCAACCATAATTAAAAAAAATTTATTTTTTTATTTTTAAAATTATTAGTTTTCTTTTTTTAAAAAAAAAAGAAGTAATTTTTAATTATTGAGATTTTTATAAAAAAAATAAATTTTTAAAAACTAGGAATATAATTTTGAAACTTTCGTCACCGTCCGATTACTCTTTTTCCAATATGACCATTTGTGTCTCCATGATTTGATCCTTTCCTTAAGAAATGGGTAATCGTTTGTGTTCCCCGCGTGATACACACATTCGATGAATTGGAAGGTGAGTGAGTTTTATTGACGTTGACTTAGGCTTCGTTTGGAATTGCGGGGAGATAGCGTTACGTGCGGTAAGAAAGTACGATAGAAAAATACTATGTTTATTTTCGTACGTAATATTGCGTTCCGCATATCGCGATAAGTCGGTTACGATATATTTCCCTATATGCTTTTACCTCAACTCCATTTTATCTAATAGCGTTAGATGGCTCTCAATACCAAACTAAGCCATAGGGGGGACGAGAGCAAATGTATTACACGCTAATGAATATTAAGTACCCTTCTCTCTACAGTGAAGAGATATATGATATTTCAAATTTTATGCATGTTAGTATGAATTTGATAAGAATTTTTAAATTATACTGTGAGAGTCGTCGACATAATATATTAATAATATATAGAAGGAATTAACATTCCAAAAGATAGAGAAATATTGACGGTGTACAATTAATTTGCGCAAATTTTCTTTAACATTTTGCCAATAATTAAAGTTTGATCAGCTCTATTTTTATTTTATATATATATATATATATATATATATATATATATATATATATATAGTTCGGTTACTATAGTTTTATGAATGCGATCGCTTTTATACTCATAAGTTATTTTTTATTATAAAGTTTTCGAATCGACGATCCATACTGTTAAATATTATTTAGAACATTTAAAACATCTAAAAAAATCAATTTTTTTAATTTTTCGATATTATCTTACGATCAAAAGATCTCAAAATTGATAATTTTTAATGGGCGGTATGAAATACTTAATAGTTTAACAGTGTATAAGAATCGAAATTGGTTGAATTTTTTTATAGAAAATTACATTCACTATTTAGATAAAGATCATCAATAACTTCAATCTTAAATTTAAAAATTCAATTCTCTATAATAAGAGAGAGCTCCTTCGTTTTTAACCGGTCATTTTTTATCTGTTTGATGAATTTTATTATAATTTTAAAAATTATAAAATTATTATTTGAAAAGTTTTAAATTTTTATATTAATATTTAACGATATAAATTGTGGATTTAGAAGCTCTATCATAAAAAATAACTTAATTAGTATTACAATAGCCCTATACTCTCTCTCTCTCTCTCTCTATATATATTAGCTCACTGAATACTTTGCCAAGTACAAAGCAAAGTTAGCTACCAGAATTAATTAGCTCTACTATAGTTTGCTAAAAGTAACTAACAATATAGTTAACAGCCGGTGTAAAGCATGTACGCTATTTTCCGCCGCTTCGTCTCCTCCGTTGCCGGGCAGTTTAGCCGGGTCTTCGGGTCCTCAGCGGCCGTGGCCGTGGCCGCGGTGGACGAGGAGATGCAAGGGCAAGCCCGGCAGCGTAACCAGCACGATAACACCAGCGGCGGCACGACGGTGCAGACCGCCGCCGCGGGATGGATCGGCTGCGCCATCACGCTGGCCATCAACCTCCCGAAGGCGGTGGAGCCGCATCTCCGGCTCGCTTACGACGCGCACGTCGCCTTCCTCTGCCTCACCTTCTTCGCCGCCATCTACACCTCCTCGCACTACCTCTTCAAGGAAGAGACGGAGACGGAGGCGGAGCGGCGCCGGGGTAGGAAGATGATGGTCCTGATCAGCGTCTCCGCGGCCGTCTCCTTCGCCCTCCGCATCTACATCGCCGCCGCTTCTTGGTGGCGCGTGCTGCTCATCACCGCCGTCGCAGCTCTTCTCGGCTTGCTCTATCTCCGCCCCGACGTGAGCATGATCAGCTAGCTGTAAACCTACCGACCGTCCCTAGCGTAAGTGGCAAAGAGTTTGGTGGTTAGTACCTAAAGTCTCATGTTTGAAGTCTAGTTGTTTTACATTTTCAGCTATATTTATTTAAAAAAAAAAATAAACGAAACAGACAACACACTATCTTTCTCCAAAAGAAAAAAAAAAAAAAAAAAAAAAAAAAAAAAAACTAGGTGTAAATCTGTAAGTAGATTCCATTTTAATTTGCATGCATGATTTTTTTTGTTTCCATGTATGCCAGAGACCGTACGTTAAATAGCGGTTGTGGCCTTGTGGGGTTGTGACTATGGTCCATGTTGATGAATACAACCATTAATATATATGATTTTACTGAGTAAAATCATATATAATGATTGAGTAAAATCATATATAATGGTTGTATTCATCGACCATTATATATGAGAATTATATATGATTTTACTGAGTAAAATTTGCTTTTCGAACTGTTATGTAGCTTGTTTCTACGTTTTGAAGTAATTCTCATTTGTCGATTAATCCTCTAAACGCACTGCAACATAATTGTCTTTTAGCGGCAATTTAGTAGCGGCAATTATTGAACGGCCGTTATTGTTCATTATTGACTTATATTTAGCGGTAATTATTTTAAACTATAATATTTTTACCGACTAATAATTTTATATCTAGTATATCTATTTTGAGTCCAATACCATTCTAACTCTAACTCTAACCCTAACCCTAAGGTCCCTAACCCAAACCCAAACCCACTCCATCGTTCAGAACGAACCCATTCTCTCCCTCTCCTCTTCCCAATCCGACTCAAGCTCTCCTCCTCTCCTCACGAGCTCGAGCCCTCGGCCTCCTCCTCCACAAGCACGGCAGTGGCGGCGGCGGTGGCGGCAGCGGTGGCGGCAGCGGTGGCGGCAGCGGCGGCGGTGGCGGCAGCGGCGGCGGTGGCGGCAGCGGCGGCGACCTCGGCGGCGGCGGCGATCGGCGGGGGGGAGGACCGGAAGGAGCTCAGACCTGTGTTCCAGGGGCTCAGGCGCCGTGGATCGGCCCCTCTTTCAACGTGATCGCCTCACCTCTTGCCCCTCTCGTCCTCCTCGAGCTCGTCCTCTTCCTCCGTCATAAGCGCCGATTCCACGGTGAGATCTTCTTGTTCCGACCCCTCGCACTGTGTGTGATTTTGATTTTGTCCTGTTTCAATTTCATGTTTTATTTGTTCCATGGGTTATTCTTGTAGGTTCTTTTTGTTTGCTTAACTGTTATGCTCACTGGTTCATGATAGTCTTATTTTTATATACATTTGAAGAGAATCTAACAGTAGAGATGATGAGAAAAAGATTCATTATACTTGCATTTGACTTGGCTACTCAATTTTTGCATAGCAATTGAAGCATAGTGGTTAACAGCGTGATGCAGAAACTGTTCCTGGTTATTCAATTGTACGGGAACGCAACGAGCAAATTGGACAGCATTTACTCTCAGAGAGGGTTTGCTATATCACCAATAATTTTTCCAGTTGTTCTATTATTGCTGACAAAATTCTTGATATTTTACATATCTTGGGGCCTTGTATATTTCATGATTGAAAAATGATCAGAATATGAGAATGTCTTTCATCTCATTGTTGTCGCCACTTTCCTCTTTTGGTACTAATCGCGAATATCGACTGGTTCTAAGTAGGGCTTGGATGCTGATCTAATTTTCAAAGAACAAAACATTTCAAAGAACAAAACCTTTATGAAATAAGTGACCTGTACCACTAAGAGAAGATTTGGTTCCTCGATTTGCTTTTGACGTTTACTTGAGTATAGTCTAAGTGTCATACTGCCAACCAAGCAATATTGACATTTCAAATTGGCACATCTAAAACAATCAATAAGAGATCAAGCAGGGAGAGCAATTCACGAACCAGCACAAAAATTGAAGAAATATGAACTTAGGTAAAATGAAAAGAAAATTGTGAGTAGAAGATATGTAGGTTATGTCCTGAAGTAATCTATTAAAGTGAATATTTCACCGTCCAACTCATAACAAAAGGCCACTTGCTGTGTCATATATTGGTTTGATGGTGTTCAGTTTTCAACAAAAATGCAGCTTTGTGCTTTCTTTCTTGCTCATTAATTGGAGAAGATCTGCCATTCATTTGTCTATTGATTAACTTTAACTATTTTATACCAAAACTCTCTATCATGTTCTCCCTTTTTATTCTATTTTTGTTGAATTCCACGGTTTGTTTTTTTTAGTAGAATTCAGGCTAGATTTGTCGACACAAATTTTCAATGATTTACAAGCTAAAGGAGTTGGGATAGTAGAATTTTAGACGAACTATCCGAACTTTGTTTTCAGAATTAGCTTGATTGGAGGAAACAAGAGGAAGAAATAGTAACATTGAAAGGAAGAGATTGAAATTGATATAGAACGTATACTTGGGTCAGAAAGGATGTTGACGGGATATTAATTAACCTTTAGCTAAATTAGATGTTTCATATTAGTTGGACTCTGCTTTGTTGTGATGTGTTTCTTTACTTTGGTTTTTTCTAGCTTTGAATAGAGCATAGTCCAAAACTGATATGTAAACTTTTAATGATGATATATTAAAAGCTTTGGAGTGCAAGATGTGGAGATTATTATCTTGGCAAAACGGCTGTGATGGAATATTGCCATGGTTGTATCATTTTGTATTTAGACTAATTGTTGTTAAGGAGGACTTGATTTTTATTTACTTGTGTGCTATCACATTGCGGATGCTTGTTATTTTACTTTGGCCCTGCTTTTTGCAGTCAAAGTTAGCAAAAGATGATGCAGTCAAAATTACGTTGGCCCTGCTTTTATGGGATTCCATAAAATTGAATAACTGGCAAAATTGGTTTGATTGCCTGATCCAACCTTTCATGGTTTTCATTTTGTCTCCACACTATGCAATAGTCCATTTGATGTGAGACAACTTATGTTTTGACTATCTCGACAAATTTGGTATTCTACTGATACAGGACCTGAAGGGTAGCTGGATTTTGTATACTCTAATCCATGAACTATTGAAAAAGTATGTTATAGTATTACTTTTTAGAACTTTTGCTTTAGGAGACTAGAAGCTTGCTCACTTCTATTAGAGTAAATGTTGTTTTTTGCTCTACTTACGGCAGAACTTAGTCATCTAATTGATTAATTTGTATGGTTGTTGGGAGACCAAGTTACATTGAGTACCAATACTTTCCAGTTTGCTATTATAATTGTGATGCAACACACAGGTTATGTATCTTATATTACTAATTTTGCACCAAAAGACACTAAACTTGTGTATCTTGAAACTTTTGCCAGAAGTTTTCATTTCAGTCTATTATGCAACACACAGGTTATGTATCTTATATTATTAATTTTGCACCAAAAGACACTAAACTTATGTATCTTGAAACTTTTGCCAGAAGTTTTCATTTCAGTCCGTGTTTATTGTGCTTGTGCTTGTGCAGAAATATTGATAAAACAGAGAAAATCACTAGAACATACCATCCCCTTCTTGCTTCCTTTCCAAGTAAACATGTAAGATTGGCAAATTATGCAGATGAGGATGCACAACTCTTACATCAGGAAAAAACATTCCTTTTTGTTTTGTTTTGTTTTGTTTTGCATATGTGCTAGAAAGTCTATCTTTTTTGTAAATCAGCTTTTAATATATACCTTTTGCAGGTTTCTATGGCCAGATTGAAAGAACTTAATAAGATCAAAATTCGGCATCCAAATAACAATCAATTGCACTCGGAGATAAGTTCTCAAACTACTCATCATGTGCAACCAAGTTTAAATAGTCACTCTCGATCCAAGCCGTAACCCTGGCTTCTCTCCTCGGTCCCTTGCCCTAATGGCTTCTCCCGGTTAACACCTCCATCAGCGGCGCTTCTCTTCACAAATCCAAGGTCGATCCTAAAACCCGCACGACGCTCCTCTTTCTTTGCTGATTTCAGTGCTGTTTTCGATGAAATTGAGCTTCAATGTTGGATTCCGTGTCCCCAAAAACCTTGGATCGTGGGAAACTCCAATTCCGGCAATGGATCTAAAGAGATCACCATAGATCCTGGTACAATCCCTTGATTCATCTTCATAATTCATCACCTGTAAAGGAGTTTCAGAAGGAAATTTTGTTTTCTTTGACTCCGAAAGCATAGAATAATTTGATTTGGATTGTGCTGTTAATGAAGTTTTATTCATCAGCTTCTATGTTTTATTCATATGTCATCTTCTTATTTGCTTTATTTCTCTCATTTGCTTAAGATGACTTGTACATCATTTACTTCTATGACACCTCTCTGCACACAGTACAATTTCTAAAAGAACATATGTTTGTAGAGATCTTGTGATTGTGATAATTGTTAATTAAAACAATATATTACTGCTTAATAAATTTTCGCAGTTTTTTTTCCTAGCCATTCATTTTGGAGCTATTATCTCTGAAAATGCTGCTGTTGCCAATTTGTTTATGGTTTATCCGTTTGCCAATCCTTTTTATGGGGATAGTGAAATTGAAGCTTGGAACTTGAACTAAGCCCGTTAGAAACAGCTAGACCTCACCTGAGTTTTGGGCTCAATTAAAGTTTGAATTAAATAAGCTCAGCTAGAACATAGGAAATATGCTTGGGTTTGATTGAGCCTGAAACTAGCTTGGCTCAATCATGCTCAAACAAACAGAACAACTCCTTTATAACAACTTGTGAAATGTAATAGTAGTTCTTTCCTATGTGTATTTCTCACACTCATTAATGTGTTTGAGATATGGAGACTACTGCAGCGTACTTTTGTTTTTCTTTCACTTATCTCTGATTCAGGAATTTATGGAATATTTTACTTGCTATTGACATGGAAAGACATCTCTGCGCTTGTAGTTTTAATTACATATTGAAATGGTCTGTTTCATTCACTTCCAGGTCAATCACACAAAAGAGAGCTGCATAATGTTTTTATTACCACTCTTCATAGGTATCATATTTATTATTTGAAGATCCATGACTGATCTTCTTTCAACTAATTGTACTATCTCTCCAATCAGATCTTCTTTGAGATGAATATTTTGCTTGTTTTTCCTGAGGTATTGCTAACTGAATATCATATTGATACCTTTAAGATACATCTGTTGTAGCTCATTATTAGGGGTGGTAATAGTTTAGATTTGGGTTGGTGGAGATTGGTTAAGAAGTAAACACATCCCACATGCCGAAAACCCATGAAATACACAGGATGAAGTTATAGAATCTTAATAAACTTGTAGATGTTATTAAATGGCTCTCTTAACTCTTATTTACTCAGATTTTGGTATTTTGAGTTATTTTTTGCAGATTTCTTAAAGTCTGAGGTGGCTTAACATTTTTTTTCATGGAAATTCCTGAATTTTACATATCTATTTGTGTGAAATTCACTATATGCTGTACATTGTAAATTTTTTTTTTTTGCAATATATTTGCATGTGTGACTGCTATTTGTATAGCGATGTTACGAGATCTGAGTATAGGTGTGTATAGGCTATAAATATTTACCATACTTTGGAAGAATCTACTAAATAGAGTCACTTTCTAGAATTTGCTATGAAGGCTAGGTACTGTCTTTTGTAGTACAAAACAATGCATATTTTGGTTGGATATGCAATGAAATCTCTTGCTGTTAGGGATTATTGCCCGACTTCTTCTTCTGTTTTATCTTTTGTAGCTCCAAAAGACTGGTGAAGAACAAAAAAAAAAAGGATTCAGAAAATTGAACGCGCTCTTCAAATCGCAGAGGTTTGTGATATTTAGTTTTAGTTCACGTCTCTTACATAATACATTAGTGATGTTGTTCATTTTCTATTTCTCTTTTATGTCCAGGGGGAGTTGATGAGAGCACGGTTGCAAGCAACCTCAAAGTCGAAAGAGTTGACAGAGGTGAGTTTGGTAATCTTTTCTGCTTAACCTTTTCTGAGATTTCAACCTAATCTGAGATTTAACTTTCATCACTAAGTTTTTCTGCTTACTCAACCTACTTTGTGTACAACTAGTATAGAAATTTTTTTCCATGCTGATTTCTGATATGTTTGTACCTCTGATGAATTTTGTTTGAGAGTTGGAATCTTATCTGTGAATTGAATTACTAATGGTCTCAAAGTTTCAAGTTCAGGAAGTAGATTTATCTTGAATATATTAACAATTTCATCTATCGAAGTTCTTCTGTAGAAAAAGAAACATATTAGCTCAAGCTTGATGAAACACAAAATTGATGCAGTCTTTATTTCATATTCTTATTTCAAGTTCTTCTAGAAGTATGACTAATCTGATTGCTTTCCCGATGCACAGAGATGACTGCCTACTAAGATTTCCTTGCTCTTTTGTCTCCTCAAACTTTGGTTTATAAATTTGGTCCAGATGTATAGATTAATATTAAAGTGTTTAGTAGAGAAATGCATAGACCTGAACATCGCTGACAGTCAAATGTACAATAAAATAGTTATTGGGGGAAAATGCCAAAGTGTTTCAGATATTTGTATGTCAAAGTATGAAAGTTAGAGTGTATCTGAAGTCTGATGCCCCTCGTTTTTGTCTGCACTGAAGTCTGAATTGCAATTTGCAACTTTATATTTATGATAGTTTTTTACATTTACATAGTAGTGTAATGATGTTTCTATTTCTTTCAAGTGTTAACCAGTAGCTTGTTGGTTGCGCAGAATCACTGGTAACTTAAAATACTTGATTCATTGTTAATTTGCGTAGTTTCACTTTGGTACTAAACTTCGTGGTGTAGCCTAGCAGTTGGCACAATTGCGAGCTGCTTTAACTGTGTTTTTAACGCTTTTTCCTTTCATATTGTAAGTCTTTGTAAGTCTTTGTGCTTCTTTGTATTCAAATTTAATCGATATTTTTTTATGTGCATATATTTGTCCCAAGTGATGATTGAAAGGAAAAGAAAAAAGGAAAATTGCATTTCCTCAGTTGTTCAGTTCTCTAAGTGAGGATTGAAACTTACAGTCAAAATGTACATATACATTGCTATCTATATCTACTTGAAAATTTGATGCTTTGATGAGGATCTACTTATATTGCTTATTCGTACCACTAATTGTAAAAATATTACTTTTGAAACAGATTCTTTGGGGCTTTGTCATCGACCTGAGCAAGCTTTCGAAGTGGAGCAATGAGTTTTGAAGATTTATAATTTGAAATTTCTCCGAGATTATAGGTGTTTAGTGTCATTTAGAGTTTGTTATTTTTTGGCTAAATTTTGAACAAGTATTTTATTGTTAGAACTCTTGTTCGAAATTTAATTTGAATATTAAGATTGTAATTTGAGAGTAAAGACTATTTGTTATACAAATTATTGATGTTCTTTGTTTATTACTATTTTTTAATATTTCAATTCATTGGAGTATTTAGTTGTGGATCAAGTATTTAATATTAATTGTAATTGCCGCTATAAGTTTTGTTCATCAATCATTTAGTATGTTTTTGTGGCAATTATAATTAATTATAGTGGCATTTATAATAGTTGTTATTATATAGTATTTAGCGGCATTTATTTGGACTTTTACCAACCGCCGGAAAAAATGCCACAATAATTTTTACCGACCCTACCAATAGTGGCAATTGTCATAATTGCCACGAAACTATTTAGCGGCAATTATAATTGCCAAGAATTTAAAAAATAATCGCCACTAAAACTCAATTTTGTTGTAGTGACGTTCGTTATCTTGTGGTTCTGGTTAGTATATATTAGATGGACGAATATATATACTTCTTTGTCTGGGCATTATTTAATTTTGTTTTCTTAAACATAATTAAATTTCGTATAATTGAATGTACTGATGGATGAACTTTTCTTTTTTTTTCGTAGGGTAATGTATTATCATTTTTTGAAAATTAAGAAAATTAAAGAATTTTATAAAAAAATATTTGTGAATATTTTTTTAAAATTTTTTATTGCTAAAAATATATTATTTTTTGAGAAATTGATAGCATGCTACTGCTTCATTCATTTAGATAGTACAGTTTGCTACACAGTGAGTCAACCGGACCTCTAGAAAAGGAGAAGAAAAAGAAAAACACAAAGAAAGGAAAAAGGGAGGAGTATAGATCCTTCACATAAGGTAAAAAATATTTTAAAATGTAAGAAATACAAGTAATCTATCATCCGCTCGTACAGGCTTTTATCAAAAAAATTTATTTGAAAAAATAAAAAATGACAACAATACCAAACAAAGCATATATTATTATTATTATTATTATTATTATTATTATTATTATTATTTACTTTTGATGGTTTGAAACTTGGATTACACGAGCCTAGAGAGTCTAAGAATTGCACTACACTAATAAACAAGCTCATTTTCAATTATCTCGTTATTCCACTTACTTCCCTATATTTTTTTTGTTCAATTCCACTTAATCCTCTATGTAAATTATCTTTGACCGCTTGAGTTAATTAATTTGTCTTAATTAAGGACCCTCATACCAATTTATTGTTCTTGTTAAAATTTTAGCTATCAAGTTGCATATATAAGGACTAACAATAACAACTTGTATCTCTTCGAGTGCACTCAAATTGGTAATTAACAACAATGACTTTTCTACTTTGGATCTTCATCATCAGCAGCAAAGTTTAGTTACCGGCTGATCATGAATTAATCGTACGTATCGTCCTTCTTCAGAATTGCATCAATATGCTAGTTTAAATTTTTCATCTCAGAATTGCATCAACAATAAAGTTTTTTAGTCTTTAATTTGTAATTAATCATAGTCGCCAACGCATCAATAATATTATTGGGAACATATAAAGGAATATATAAAAGATATAGAGGAAAATTGTTGAACGTAACTAGAACCGGTCAAAGCCACGTTTTATATAAATTAAAATATATAGTACAAAACCGACCGTCCCTAGCGCAAGTGGCAAAGGGCTTGGTGATTGGTACCCGAGATTTCGAGTTCGAATCCTAGTTGATTCACATTTCTGACTAAGTTTATTTTTTAAAGAAATAAACGAAGCAGGTAGCGTGCTACCTTTCTCTCAAAAAAAAAATTATATATATATATACAGTACAAAATATCTGGCTATGTTACTGTACCCATGTTGACAAATCGAGCTGCAACTGAGAACAGTTATCATGACCCAACACATGGTCAAGCTCAAGCTCATCCTCATTATTGATAATTAATGACTCAGTTAAAAGTCCAAATATTGAGAAAAAAATGCAGTACCGGGGTTGCTATATCTGAGGCATCAAAAATCAATTTGGCCAATCCAAGGGTTTTAAGTCGTTCAAAATTATAGTTTTCTCAAATTTGTAATTTTGAACTGTCAATTTGAAAGAATTTGATCAATTTGCGATCTGGTTATTGATCGATATTCAATTGCCATTAGTTGAAATATTGTTTTGAACTACTACTCAAATCCGTGTATACGAAGAGAGAGAGAGAGAGAGAGAGAGAGAGAGAGAGAGAGAGAGAGAGAGAGAGAGAGGCGAGTTAGAATATCTTTAGATATTAATAAAAGGCCCTGACTCCCTGAGTATTCGAATCAACGATCAAAAGTTAACATAATTCATGATACTTGAATTTTTTAAGAAACCAAATTTTGTAATGTTTCAATATTATTTATTTAGTAATAAGTAGCCTCAAATCCTATATAAGCTGTTAGAATTTTTTAATTTTGTGACTATTTAAATATATAAAATTTAAATATTTCAAAAATTACATATTTTATATAATATTTAATGATAGTGATCTGGATTTAATTAGAGTGCCTGAATCATGAGACGTCTATAAAATTTTCAAAGCACATTACTATCACCATGCCCACCAAAAGGTCTCGGGAGGAGGAGTTAAAAAATTCAGAGCACTTTGAAGTAGATTCTTTTTTTTTTAAATTTCTTTAACTTGAGATTTTGTACATGGTTAAGTTAAAAAATTTATCAAACTGAATAACTTTATCAGTAGTAGTAGTTCATTTAGTTTTATTTACCAAAAATAGTTGAAGAAATTAAATTAGTAAAATCACGAACGAATTTGATAAAACTTATAATTTTTTTTTACCAAACACGACTTATTGAGTATTAAGAAAAGTCTAGATAGTCCCCCACGTTTTGTTGACAAATAAAAATTACTTCCTTAGGGTGGAAGCCATTTTTATTTTGTCACTTTCTGTCCAAACAATAGCGCACTATTACTCTTATTATTATTTTTTTTATTTTATTATGGAAACGTGTCAGTAAATTGTATATTAAAATGATATATTTTAAAAAATATAAAATTTTAAAGTACAAATTATAAAATAATTGAATGTATATATATTTTATTCCGTAAAACGATGTGGTAGAAAAGAGAGTAGACGATTGTATCCACGAGTTCGGAATCTTTTGAAAAAATTATCTTTTTTTTTTTTTCTTTTTTTTTTTCTAGTTTTTAATTCTTTGTCTTCTTTCAGCTGGCCGATATGATTGGAATGATGACGTCAGAAATGATGACTTAATGCGGCTTACGACGAAGTGATGTAAAGCGAGAAATTATTTCCTGCACCACGTGTACACATGGGCCCTGCACACCACATGCACCTAATGAAACTATAAAAAATACACATCACTAATGTATCAATTGATCTCAATATTAATTGTGGAGGAAGAATTGTTATTTAATTTGTAAAATACAATACGTGAAAAAATAAATTTTAATAATTATAAATTTTTTAACATAGTTTTTTATATAGATATTTTGGATGTCATCAAACAAATTAATTTCTCTATTATAGGTTTTTTTTTTTTTTTTTTTTTTTTTTTTTTTTTTTTTTTTTAGAGATGCTGTTTATGTATATACTTAAAGATCCATTGTAGCGTAGGCAATAATATCTCTACTGTAGTGCGTGCTTGGGCTTCTGAATGACAAAATAAAATAAAATAAAGATTGTGAAAGTTAATTATCATGCAAAGCAAATTATGCTAATATAAGGTGCAGATTCTCCCAGAAAGAAAAATTCCTTTCATTCTAGGACAGTGCGAATTGCTTTTTTTTTTTTTTTTTTTTTTTTGAGAGAGAGAAAGGTAGCAAGTTATCTGTTTTATTTATTAGGTGAAATAAACTAAGCATACAAGATAGAAGCACCCAAAGCCTCCTAGGCAACAGAAAAAAAACAGCAAAAAAAAAAATTAAATTAAATTAAATTAAAAGATGTGGTAAGTAGGATCAGCTACTCTGAAAACAAATAAAATACGAGGCGTCATTCCGCAGTAAGCAATCAACAGAACTCATTCCACGTGTTACGTAAGAATTTGACACGTTCCTGGAAAGGGTTGTAGTAATTTGGTTGGAAGATAATATTGTTCATTTCAGTCCAGATGACCCACCAGATGACGGACAAAAAGGTGGATAAAACTTGCGCCTCCCTCTCATCACCATATAATTTGCCCTTAACATTTTTAGTTTTCTCACAATACTAGCACTGCTCCTCTATTATAAATACACTAATTAATTCTTTAGGTATTCTTATAAAATCTCTGTTTAATGTTATTCTTTTATAATTTTATAATTTATGAATGGACGCAAATTTTAAAGGATAAATCGAACTTAACAAAATCTACTTTGATTTTGTCTATTTTTCTCGGTAAATTAGTTAATTATGATTAAATAAAAGTTAAAAGTTTATATGTACAGTGTACAATCAGATTATATCAAAATTCATAAATAAAATTATATTTTTTCCATTTTAAATAATTTTTAATATTCTTTTATTCAAAGATGTGTCTCTCTCTCTATGGTAAGTATCAGAACTTTTTTTTTCTTTATAAAAAAAGACCCAGTCAAGTCCACCAATAGAAACAAATAAATGTCGGCAATTATATATGGCAGTTGTTTCTTTCTCAGAAATTTTTTTTTTCCTTTTACATCTATAAAGATTACTAATGTTATACTCAGAATTGACTTCATTCACTACTAGAAATTTATTTCTTCCAACAATAAATATTATTATAATCGGTAGGTAACTGTTAATTAGAACAATAATTTTTTTAATAAATTATTGCAGATTGTTGTTATAAATCTTATGATAATACATGGTTAAATAATATGATTTGCATTATTATAGCGATACAAAGTGCTACAATAAAATTTATTTTATTATAATATAATTTTAATATAATTTAAATTGATGTAATAGAATAAAATTATTATTATTATTATTATTTTGAGAGAAAAATAGCACCCTACCCGCTTCGTTTATTTCTTTTGAAAATAAACTTAGCTGAAAAATGTGAATTAACTAGGATTCGAACTCGGAACCTCGGACACCAACCACCAAGCTCTTTGCCACTTGCGCTAGGGATGGTCGGTAAATAAAATTATTGTAATGATCCTTAGATTCCTATTAGCATTTTTTTTTTCTAGGAAAAAAAAATGTAGTTTCAAATTTAAGTAAATTTGATTCTAAATTATAAATTACTATCTAAAGTTGGAAATGCTAACACAGATCATTCAAGCAATCAATTTATTCCAATCAAAGCCTAAAGTTTCTTTAAATTCTTTAACCACCGTCGGCTCATGAGCACCGTACTATCACGGACAAAATATTTTCCGCTGATTTTTTCTTGGCCCTTTCTCCGAAGGAGCATTCTGACGGAAGTTTTGCTGGGACGTTCTAGAAGCTTCTATACGGATCTCAAGACTAATGGTGCGGATGCCGAAGGGTCAAGAGTCTCTTAGAGTTTCTAGGTGGGCAATAAGTGTGTGTCTCTTGGGAAATAGTAGCATCCCTCTTTGCCTAGTTGTTATGCGCCATTTGGCGTCCTTTCATGGGTGGCGAGTGGCCTTATAAGGTTGTGGCCTCCACCCCCTCTCATTAGGAACTCAGTTGTAATCTCAACTTCTATCAATATACTACATTCCTCAAACTCTTCTCTCTCTTGTACTTAGTCTTAGGACGAGTAGGTCCTGACTTAGTAAGTGAGAGGCAGGCTTGCTCACTTCGCGAAGAAAGAGGAGCGCCGCACGGGCTAGACACGATATTTCGATTTAGTTCGTGACAGTATGCTCGATGCACTAAACCGCTCTGAAATTCATGTAAATTTATTCTATATGAACTTAATTTTAAGAATCCCAAAACTTCAAGTAATTAATTGTAAATCGCTACTTATACTTTAAACTTCATATGTTACTCGTAAGCTTTACAAAAATATTTTTCTGTTAGGTGATAATTGTGTACATACGAACAGTAATTAAAATACTTAATAAATATTGAATCAAATATTGGCTGAAATAAATTAATTGTTCATATATCTTTCAATTACTGCTGATGAATCATAATCAACCAGTTGCTTCATTTTTTTATTTTATTTTATTTTTCCAAATTGTGCTCCAAGTCCTGCTAATTGATGATCTAGCAAAAAGCATCTCCTTTTATTATATTTATTTGTTTTTTATCTAGAATGTACATCATGCATGTACGTCACTACATCGACAGCAAGTAAGGACTCTCCAAGGCCTTAGTCATATATGTTGCCAAAAATTGAGTAATTTATTGCATCAAAAACCCAATGAAAATTTTAGTTCTCACTAACCAAATCGGTCGACCCACTTATTAATTATTTAATCAGATTCTTCCCACACTACACACGTACAAGTGGCTAGCTAAAGGCCCTCCATGCATGGTTCTTAAAAATAATAATAATACTTCAAAAAAAATGGTCCATATTTGCATTTTGGTGGTAATTTCGTAATAACAACAATCTTGGGCCTTAAGTAAAAGAATAAACATAAGTAAATAAGTAAATAGGTCGACATCCAAGAGCTGGCAATGTGTTGGCTAGGTGCTTTGGGTCAATGTGCAGTCCAATCATATTTACTCGCTCACTCATCTTATCAATTTTTCTAATACCAATTTTTTTATGGCAAGGTGTAAGATGCAGACCTTATAATAGAGCGTATATATAACATTTTTCTAGTTAATTAAGTGCTATAGTTAATTGTAATTGAGGACACCTTTTAAAATCCTCAATTTGCCCAAAATGGCAACAAAAAAAGTAGTTACAAAGTAATTTGCAAAGTACATAAAAAACTTGCTCTTTTTCCTTTTCTGATATATGTTAAAGTGCATCATGTAGTACTAAGGATAAATCCAACTTAGATTACAGCATCTATTATTTAGCTACTTGATTACCAAATATAATTTAACTAAAGATTTTTTTTTTGGGGGGGATATTTTCAAGGTAAGGCATTTATATAGTCATATTTTTAATATAATCATTAAATATACATATTAAACTAAAAAATCAATCAATTTTATAAATATATGAGATTATTAGATTTTAACAAGAGTAGTTGCTTGCATTGGCATTTCAACTAGATGCTGTTGCAGTGCCCACATGTTTGACATTGCTTGACATGTTGACATTATACACAACAGATTATGTATTTATAAATTTGGTGACATCATCCGTGGCTTCACTTCTGATGTCAGAAGCCACGTGGAAACACATTACTGGTCCCAAGAGTTGACAAAAGTACTCTCTCTATCTCTCTTATATTTTTCCCCACAACGATCATCATATTATTCTTGCTAAAAATAATTATTTTCGTTTAATTAGTAAGTAATTAAGGATAATGTATGATCCATGAATCTCGTATATATAGTACTTAATTTCTCATTTTTATTTTCTTTTACTAGTTAATTAAGGAGTGAATAAAATATTTTCGAAGAATTGTTGAGCCTTGATGATCATGATCATATATAATAGCCAGGAACAACCACTACGTCTCTATGTGTGTATGTTTCATTAGAATAAATTGTTTGTTGGTGATCATGGGTCTTATAGCTTTTAAAGTACTGATTAATTATCCTTTCCTTTGTGATGAAGCTACCATTAAGTAACAATATTGTGACTACTTGTATTATTAGGTGCATGGATGGTATATACATATACAGTAGTTGAATAAGAGACAAATTAATATTGTACAAAAAACAAGGGTATATAATTAAGAAAACTACCTAAGATAGGCTCATAAAATAATACGGCCATGTTCATTAATTACTGGTTTATAGGAATTACTCCAGAATACATATAAGTGATTAAGAGCTGATCTTAATAATCTTATCCTCATGATAATGTTTAATGATGTGGTGATTGAGCATTGATTAATGAGATTCCAAAGTGATTCTAAACTGATCAACGTCTGAAATTTTTAAAGAGCAAGCAAGATCAATTAAAAAAGATTTCGAGGCTTGATCAAGAGAGCCAAATATTCGTGACACGTCAGAAAGCAACTCCAGCTAAGAAGGGAGTTAAATTAATTAAATAAGCACTTTAGATTCTAGAAGGCAATTAGATTTGAGCCTTAATTGTTTTAAGGAGTGCCGATTGATTTATATCAATCTTTATATTTGCGTACATCAATCCTCATAATTTTGTTTATTATCTTATATGAGACTAGTAGCATACAAATTTCTAACAAGCCAATGAGATGACATTCAATCACAGAACCTGCAATGCTATTAAATATTTTGCCAAGAGAAGCATGTATAAAGGATCCTTTCAAAAAAAAGAAATTAAAATAAAATCTTTGCAACATGCATGGTTGCATCTATGGCAGAAGCAAAATTTCCCTAATCACATCAAAAATAAAAGAAATATATATCTCTATGCTTTGGCTCCAACCCCTTTCCGTTCAGTTCAATAGCATGCGGAATTAGAGAGCTCTCAATATCAAACGGATTCTTAGTAGTTTGAAGAAAACACTTAAATGAGTGAGAGTTATTAGTCAAGAGAACGGTAAAAGTAAGGTATCAGCTTCGTTCATTTCATATGGAGTATTAATTTTTAGTAAATATTAAGTAATGTTTTTCGAACATTAATTCAAGATCAAGTTTCTATAAATATTTAAACAAAATATCAAACTAATATGACTTAATCATTTGTGAAAGAAGGACCCAATCCCTGGAGATCACAAATTGCCAAGATTAATTAAAGATCACTCCAATCTAGAACCAGCATGCAGAAGCAAATTGACCCATGATTTTTGGATGGAAGTTGATGGAATATGAAGAGTTTTGGGACACCTTTTTCTTTTAATCTCTCTTATAATTAACACTTAACAAATTTAAAATTGATTGTATCCTTTGCCTCTACGTTAGCAGCCTTATTTGACTTGGCGTTCTCATAAAACCGGCCCAAAGTAGTGGCTAGCTTTTCTAATGAGCATTCACACTCCATTGCTCACCCCAAAATGTATCTTATTCTTTTTCTGTAGCAGTTGAACAACTGAACATATTTCTTTTGATTAAAATAGCAGAGAATGGATGCCCTAAGATATTTATTGTGTAACCTTGATTAGTTTATTAATCGCGAAGAACTGTGGAGGAAAAGGGAGAAAAAAAAAAGAAAATTGTACTAGTTTCGGTTAAAAGATATACTGAATTAGATATGCATAGTTTTAATGTAGCAAAGTACATATTATATGTTCTCCAATTAATTCCTAACTGTAATTGCACATATTAGAGAGAATTAATCGTGAATGAACTCCTTGTACAAATAAGGAACAGTTTGTTTCCTGGGAATAAATGAAATCAATAATAATAATAATAGTAATTAAGAATAATAATACCAAGTCATTGTAAGCATAATCAAACTCCAAAATTATCCAGAATTATCTGTTGACGCCCCCACAACTTCCATTTTCAAAAATTGGGAAGAAATATGTTAGAAAAATTAATTATCCAACCGAAGGCATAAAAGAAGAAATTAGTTATTTCCCTCAAAAATGTGGCTTAAGTGTGATCCACTCCACTAATAATGAATGTCCAGCCAAATTATCGATAAGTTGTAACAACAACATCATTGTTCAGCAGCTAAACCTCAATATTTTAAACTACAGATTATGATTTATAAATATGAGAGAAAATTTAAATGAGTTTGAATTTTTTTTAATTCCAAAATATTTGTAAGCACATATTAATTAAGTTATGTTGCTACAGTAAAAAACTTGTTACTACACACTGGCCACCCCAATACCTTATTTATAGAAGAAAAATGTTGAGTCAACGACACAAAAAAAATAATAGGATTCGAACCTTCGTTCCAAAACTAGCCCTCATATCTAGGATTTATATAATAAAAAAAAAGATTTTAGTATAAATATTAAAATTACCTGAGAAAAATTATCCGGTGCAGCACGAAACGGGCCCATCAAGAGTCCAAAAATATATATTAAATAATAGTGTGGAATTGGTAGACGTGTTAGAAGACAGACAGAGAATTAACCCATTGTACGTATAATTAAGAAAATTTAAATCTGTTAGATATCAAATGTGGAGATAACCATCTCATAAGACGAAGAGATTTATGATTGACTTTGATTATATATAATCTAAAAGATCAATATGATAGGAAACATGCTCAAAGATATAAATTAAAGAAATAAGATCCAAAAAGTTTGTAGGTTTCGGTGGCACAGATCCATTGCAAAACCCCCCCTATTTATACAACCGTTAATTAACAGTTTAGCACCAACAATAAGCCTCATCAAATTAACTCCAAAAGACACACCAGTACACACTCTCTCTCTCTCTCTCCCTACGTGAAAACTTTCGATCGCAATAATGCTTCGCGCCGTCAACTACCTCTCCTCTTTCTCCTCCTCCTCCTTCTCCTCCCACCCCTTCCTTCGCCGCCTCCTCAGCTCCGGCGCCCCCTCCTCCTCTTCCCCGCCCCCCGAACCGGCCCTCGAGACGCCGCAGCAGCCGACCGCGATCGCCGCGATGGACTTGGAGTCCGGCGCACCATCCCCGCCGCCGGCGATGGACGCGGGAAGCCGGGGAGAGAATGCGTCGGACGCGAAGCGGGTGGCAAAGCTGGTGCAGCCCGTGGCGCTGGCGGCGGCGGCCGGGTCGCTCGTGCTCTTCGTCAACGCCCCGCCGCCGGCGGACGGCGTGGCCTACGCCGCCTACGTCGCCTTGGTCTGCCTGGGGCTGTTCACCAGCCTCGGCCTCTCCATGCACGCCGTCGTGCGCTCCGGGGACCCGGCCGGCGTCGCGGCGCTGCACAAGAGGCTCCTGCTGCTGGCCATCGCCTTCGTCCTCTGCGCCGCCGTCGTCCGCTTCTCCCTCGTCGTCCCCGGCGCCGTCCTCTTGCACTACGTCCTCGCCTTCCTCCTCCTCGGAGCACTAGCTTCCCTACTCTTCCTCCACCTCGCCGGCAAAATTGCTCAGGCCGAGTCCACCGGCGGCGCACGTGCTTAATAATAATAAAGAAGACAAAAGGTAAAAATACATGAAACTTATCTAAACTATAAATTACTTGCATTCAGCTACCAAATTTTTCAAAATTTTAATTTTACTTTTTAAAATTTTAATTTATTTGATTTGAATCGGTTAATAATATTTTGACTTTAAATTTTAAATACACCATTTTATATTTACATATAAAATTAATTGGTATATATTTCATGTAATTATCACAACTATAAATTTATTAAAATAAGTAATTAACTTAAATTTTAAAGTCAAAATGAGGCCGACTGATTCAAATCAAACAACTTAAAAGATTGGATAGTAAACTCAAAATTTTGAAATATTGGATAGCAAATTTCAAATAATCTATAATTTAGATAATTTCATATACTTTTACCAACAAAAAAAAAATGCTAATGTACAACCTAGCTATATAGGATGTCGATCACAAAATCCTTTGCATTTTAGAATTTTAAAAATTATTGTTAAATTTTTAGTTAAAAAAAAATCTAAAATGACTAGTAAAAAGGAATCTTTAATATAAAAAAACTCGTGTTAAAAAAAAATTAATTGCTTTGGATAGGAAGGGGGAATAGTTCTGTAGCGAGTCTGCCACGTCAGCAGCGGCCCTCCTTGACGTGGTGGTGTTCTCGAATTATTGTTTTTTGTGAATTATTTATTTTCTGATTTCAGTGTGTGTACTGTAGCATGACATGAAGGGCGGAGGATTCTAGAACGGGTTTTAGAGGTCTCGTTTCCCATCCCAATGTAATTAAATAATTGTATACAGATTCTCGTAAATATAGTGAATTATAAATATATTTCCGCAGAGTTCAACTTTCATAAGTTATTCCTACAAAAATCATAATATTTTCAGATATGTCTCTGCCATTAAGATCCGTTAGAAAATTTTAATTAACCATCGGTACTTAACCTTGGTTAGTTTTTGACATATTTACCCCTCTTATATTATACTGTTATGATTTTTGGAGGGACATATTTGTGATGGCAAAATTGAAAATATAAATAGTTCTCTAACGGTTCTCTGACGATAACAAACTAGAGGGACATATCTAAAAATATTAGGACTTTTGTAGGAATAACTTATGAAAGTTGAATTTTACAGAAATATATTTGTAATTTATTATGTTTGCGGGGACCTGTATCCAATTTCTTTTTTTTTTTTTTTTTTTTTGGCACATGATTGTACCAAACGGTGCATCTATTACTAAACTAATCTTAGCTCGAATAATAATGCCACAGAATATGCCTGAAAATGTACCTCCCAAGTGTTACTGATAATTAGCTCTTGCAGTGTGACAATTAGTCCGTAGTTCAGCATTTTGGACTTAATAAGATTCCAAAGATCATAAAAATTATTTGTTTCGATCACCTAATCAAAACTTGTTCAATTAAAATTTAAGATGACACAGAAAAGAGCCAAAAAGTCCACAAACCCGGCCCAGTTAATAGCTTGTCACGTTTGGGGAATATATTTGAATACACGCGCGTGGCATTAGCATTATTCACTTTAGTAGAATAAAATGAGAAATTACTTGGAAAAGAGAAGTCCACAAAGTGATAATAAATGTAGGGCGACACCAAAATGTTAATAATACACAAATTTAGGGCATGAGAGGTTCAACGTAAGAAATAGCCTCTTTTAATACAACTTGCCATTAGTTTCTAGATTTGTTATAAGACAGTGTTATAATGTATTATATATTTTCCAAAATGGCCATTAATTTCTGTGGCCAGATGAGCGGATAGATCCTTTCCTTACGAAATGGGTAATAGTTTGTATTTCCACCGTGATATACACATTAGCGCAAGTGGCAAAAAATTTGATGATTGGTATCCGAGGTCTCGAGTTCGAATTCTAGTTGATTCATATTTCCAACCATGTTTATTTCTATACGAAATAAACGAAGTAGGTAACGTGCTACCTTTCTCTCTTAAAAAAAAAAAAAAAAAAGCGAGTTTCGTTGACATTGACTTAGGGAGATGAGGGCATATATCGATCTCTTCCTTTACAAAATGCATAACATTTTGTGTTTCCATAATTAGATGGATTTTGCAATATATTCTGCAACTCTAACATTCAAAAACGAACATTACATGCTGATAAATATTAATTAAGTATCCTTGCTCTAGAGTTAGAGTTATATGATATTTCAAATTTTTTGGATGTTAATATGAATTTATTAAGAATTTTTACATCGTGAGTGTCATAATACATTAATAATATATAGAAGGAACATTCCGAAAGATGAGAGCAATATTGACGGTCCACAATTAATTTTTGCAAATTTTCTTTAACTTTTTGCTAGTAAAGTTCGATCAACTTTCTTTTTTTTTTTAAAGAATAAAACCGAAATATATATAGTTCAACTACGGTACTATTAATAGTATATGAATAGTGATTACTATTTACTTTTTCATCTTTAAATTATTACTATTCCACCAACCTCTACTAAACTTAGGCATTCAATGGTCAAAAATGGATAGTAAATATTATTCACATGCTATTAATAGTATTCTAGCATGTGAATAATATATATATATATATATATATATATATATATATATATATATATATATATATATAGCAAGAGAGAGAGAGAGAGAGAGAAGAGTAGGACTAGACTAGGTGGTAAACAGCTTGATTTACGACTGATTTATTTTCAATGATAAAACTTTCAAATCGATGATCGGCACAATTAAACATGATCTAAAACATTTAAACTATCTGGAAATCAAATATCATGTGATTATACTACTACTTAAGATTAGGTTAAACTAATTGCCGTCATGTGATTTAGCTCAATTTTATGTTGTCATTTCAAATAATTAGACTTAACTATCCTGTAATTTAATGTATTAATTTTCACTTTGTCGCCATATGGTTTTTTTTTAAAAAAATTATTTTGCCATTCTATTTGACACAAAATCTTTTAGTAAAATAAAAATTAAACAACAAAAAGACAAAGTGTAATTTTTTGAATCACAAAATGATAAAGTAAAAAATACACTATATCACATGAAGGTAATTTGAATAAAATTATATATATATATATATATATATATATATATATATATATATATATATATATATATATATATATATATATATATATATATATATATATATATATATATATGTTCTAGTTGTGCAAAAAAGAAATAAAATTGAATATGAGGTGATAAATTGCATAAGTAATAAACAATTTAACCCTATTATATATATATTGAGGATCTCTAGTCAAATATATATGGCTGCTTAAAGAGGAAAATGATCGAAGGCAAAAGCTTGCGATGTGTTGGCCACTTACTGGGGTCAATCAAATGGCATCAACTAATTAATCAAGGGCCTGCAATTAAGTTACTAAAGACACCTTTTAATATTCTCAACTTGTCCAAATTAAAAGGGGAACAATTTACAAAAGTAATTACAAAATAAATTGCAAAGTACATCAAAAATTAAACTTGTTCCTTTCAGATGTTAATTAATTACCTACTTTAGCAGGGTGTAGAAATCAAACTTCAACCGTGGCATCCCATGCGAACATTAGGTCTTAAATGTAAAACTATTATTTAATCATCATTAGATAAACAAATATATATATATATTTATTTATTTATTTATTTATCCGAAGTATTTTTGGGCACAGGGTCAATTTTAACCTACATGTACAGCCTCCCAACATTAAATTAAAACCTCGATAATCACAATCGTTTTTACATACACATATACGATTTTTTTAAAAAAAAATCAATCAAGTTTATGAATATTATATGAGATTTGTAGATGTTACAAGACTTAATTAATTAGCATTTCAATTTGATGATGTATAAATTCTCCATTTGACAACGTTATCAGTGGTTGCATCAGCAATAATCGTCACCATCCTCGTGGCAAAAGTGGACAACATGCTCTCCCCATCTCTCCTAATTTTTTATCCCATAAATTGTTTTATTGTTGTCGCTAACCATACTTTGAAGGCAATAATCTCCATTAATTATTTCAATTGCTAATTAGTCCTTTAATTAACTAGCTGGTTTAATTAATTTGACCGTCGAATTGGGCGTTGAGGATAATTGATGTAGGGGCAATTTCACATATACCCCTCCCAAAGTCTAAAATATCATGTATGCCTCTATAAAATTTAAAATATCACATATGCCCCTACAAACACAGGAAGTTATCATCAATATTCCTACCGTCAGTTGTGTTAGCTTTACCGTAGTTATTAAATGGTAAAAGATGGGTTAACTTTTAAAATGACCTATTTACCCTCAACTACCCCTTAAGTAAAAATGCAAGGAGACCCCCTCAACTATATGCTATTTTGAAACGGCTCCCTCAACTTTTATTTTTTTAGTTGACATTCCATTAACTTTAGTTTTTTAAAAAATTTAAGTTTTAAAATCTAAAATATCAAAATTTAAATTTTATCGTAAATTTAAAATTTAAAATTTTGAAATTTAAAATTTAAAATTTAATATTTGAAATTTAAATTTAAAATTAAAATTAAAATTTTGAGATTTAAAAATTCAAATATGAATTTAAAATTTAAAATTTCAAATTTAATATTAAATTTATACTTTGAATCTAAAATAAAAATAAAAATTTGAAATTTGAGTCCAAAATCAGAATCAATTTTGGAGAAGCAGCTTTTTTTTTTTTTTTTTTTTTGAGAGAAAGGTAGCACGCTATCTGCTTCGTTTTATTTCGTTTAGGAATAAACTTAGCTGGAAATGTGAATCAATTAGGATTCGAACTCGGGACCTCGGGTACCAATTTTTTTCTGCTTCTAATTCTGGAGCCTTCAAAATTAATTTTCTAATTCTGAAAAATAAATTTAAATTTTTCAACTGTCGTCGTCAAACGTTTCTATATGTAATACTTGCAGTGTGGAGTAGAAACACACAAGCAGTCTAAATGATGCTTCTGTGTTAAAAAAAAAAAATTCTAAAAAATCTTGCACTTCTATTCTTGCTCTTATATAAAATTTAAAGTGATTTGAGAAATTACTTCTTACAAGAGTTTTAATTAATATAAATCCGATTCGGAGTTATCTAAATGTTTTCTTTTAATTCTGTTAACCTTTTTTGAAGTCACGAGAATTTATTTTTTTATTGTACAATTTGTAATAAAACTATTATTGCTACAAGCAATTTATAAAATAGATTTTTGTGTATCATTTTTTTTTTGGTAATTTGTCCTCATTTTCTATTTAATATTTTAAAAGTTTATTATTTGAAAAATTAGAATGGTGGGTATATATTTTGTTAATTTTAGCTCTGTAAACACTTTACAACACTTCATCAAAAAAATTACTAAATAACTTTCTAAACTCTACAGTATTTTTATACTAAAATCAATCAAAAGTTCTATAAATTTTTTTTTTCACAACACAACACTATATTTTATAGTACTTTTTCAACATCATTATACTAAAATATCTAGGCAAACAGTCCCTAAATGGGGGTCAAATCTAATGGCGTCAATTAATTAGGGGCTGATGATTAGTAACTTAAGACGCCGTTTTCAATTTGTCCAAAATTAGGAACACGAAAAGTACTTAAAATTTAAGTAATTTGCAAAGTACGTCAAATCATAGTCCTTTTTTTTCTTGTCTGTTGTTAAGGTACATAGTACCGTACGATGGATAAACCAAACTTCTAATCATGTACCGACCGTCCCTAGCGCAAGTGGCAAAGGGCTTAGTGGTTGGTACCCGAGGTCCCGAGTTCGAATCCTAGTTGATTCACATTTCAGGTTAAGTTTATTTCTAAAAAAAATAAACGAAGCGGGTAGCGTGCTACCTTTCTCTAAAAAAAAAAAAAACTTCTACTCATGTAGCATCTACTATTTAATCATACATTACGTACATTGTTAATGTATATATTGTGACACCCCAGATAGTCCTATATAAAAGATATAATAGGGCTAACCTTTCAACCCGGCTTAAGTATTTTGGTTGGTGACAAGGCCCAAGAGATTGAGAGAGTTGAGTGTGCTAGGACGGGAGTAGTTCTAGGATGGATGACCTCCTGAAAAGTCTGGAACATCACATATATATTGCAAATGTGACTTTAACTTATTATTATTTAGCCGCTCAATTACGCACCAAAAATAATTTATCTTGAATTGTGATTTTAACTTATACACACAGCTGTGAATACTTAGCATGTTATACTCAAAATCGTTTCTAGGTGTATGTTAGATAAATAAGTAAGTAAATATATTAATGCATGAGATTACTAGATTTTGTGATAAAATCTACTACTCCAGCGTTTCAACAAATCGCATGCAACCCCCAAGTTATGTTTGATATATATATATATATATATATATATATATATATTTCTAAATTTGGTGGTCACGAATCACGAGCCACGTGGCAATATATTTCTGGTCCAAAGAGTTGACAAACGCTCTCTCCCGCTTCTCTCTTTCTCTCTCTCTCTCCCTTAATTTCCTCCCCCCTAATTTTATTACTCTTGCTCACTCTATATAATTTAATAAAAAATTGCTTTGCTTTACAAACTTATCTCACAACATTGCAAACTCTATAATTTAATGATTAAATGTAATTTTAAAGTAAAAATTATGCTTATTTTTTTGGTAATTTATACTACTCCATCAATTAAATACTGCCATGTTAATTAATTTATAAAATATTGTAAAATTTAGTTATACGTATAGTATCACTCTAATTTGATGACCAGGTCTCCATCACATACTTCGCTTTCCGAGTAGTCGATCCTCTAGCCAGATTTGACCGTCGGATTGGGTGTTGTGGAAAATGTATGATAGTTCATGAACCTCGTATACATGTGATCATATCATTTTTTTTTTTTACCCTAATTAATTAAACTGTGCGTAAAACATGGCATTATTAAATGAAACGCATTGAATTGTTGTGTTTCTTTGATAGTGATAGCTATAAACAATTAATGAAGTTCGATTTGTTTGGTGGTGATAACTAAGTCTTTTAATTAAATTGGAGGCTTTATTTTCCTTTCCTTGATGATGAAGCTATCACCAATCTGTGACTTGGGATTTTCTGTATATACGTTCGGCACTTCAATTTTTTGAGGCTGAAATTATCCTGATTAATTAGCGAGCACGTGATTTTATATATAATCAAAGGATTAAATTTAACGGTGGAAAACTCGATAGCACAAAAAATTAATATATATATATATATAAATTACTATCCTTTTAGGAGTACGAAGACTTTTATCATATCAAGTCGTTTTTTATGATAGAGATCCTGGATTGATAATCGAGACCGTTAAAGTTGATCTAGAGTATTTAAAGTGTCTAGAAACTAAATTTCATAATTTTTAAAAATTATTTACATAGTGATCAAAGGATTGCAAAATCGACAGTGTTTGACGGTCTAGATGAGATGAAAACCATTTGAATTTTGGATAAAATTTTTTTTTATACTATTTAGATAACGTTTGATAGCTCCGATTATGAATTGAAAAAGTCTAACCTCTATTTTCAGAAGATTAATTATTTTTTAATGATTTTTAAAAATTATATATATATTAGGCATACGCACTACAACAAATAGGGCATATAGCGGCAATTATAAAACTGTCGCCAAAAATAAAAAAATTGTCGCTATAATTCATAGCGGCAGTTGTAGCGGCGGTTTTACAACTGCCGCTTATAAAGCAGCCGCTATTTAATTTAGCGGCACTTTCGAACCGTCACTATTATTTAGCGGCAATTTTTAAAAATATTACAACACTTTGACAACCGCCGCTATATGTATTTTTTTGGTCAATTTCTATGACTTATAGCGGCGATTTTTGAACTGTCGCTCTTAATTTCAATGAATAACTACATTTTTTCAACTGCCGCTATATGTCTATACAAGTCGATTTTATAATTTTGTAGCAGCAATTCTCCAACCTCCGCTAGTAGCTTAAGTCAAATAGTGATACGTAATTAAATTTTATAAGAGCAATTTTTAACCACCCTATGAGATATCTAAATAAAAATAGCAATCTTAATATTTTTTCACATATGCAAATAATATTCAAATCTTATTCAAATAAACTCTATTAGAATGACTGATCAATACAAAAATAAAAAGTACACTTTTATTATTTAAAAGTATAAAAGTATCACCAACTAACTAGTCATTTAAACAAAATTAAAATGACAAATAGTCTAGATAAATTGTATCCACATGTAGCACACTCATTAATTATTAAGAAAAAGGAAAAAAATAAAACAAATTCTTCATTTGCCCAAAGACTTCAACATTGATCACGTACGAATATATTCGACCTGCAAAATGAAGACATAAAAATATATAAAGTTTTCGTTCCAGTATCATCAAATCTGAACCATAAGAACTTCAAAATAGTATTGTACTTACGAAAGTAGAAGGCCAAGCAATAGTCTAGAGCACAGCATCTCCAATAATTTTGAACTTTCCATATGATCTAATTAACTTTTCAGAAGGAACCATTGCTATTTCAATATAAATTTCTCAAAACTGATTTCCCAACTTTTCACCTCCTATTTGCGTAGTTGGATCTTTACTTATAAGAGTTCCTTGTGCAACATTATGATAAGGCCTATAAGAACTTTTTAAAATTACCTCCGCTCTCTCCTATAAGTTTGTAGAATATATAATTATATCAGTAATATATATTTAGTTTTTTAAATAATGTTGTAATATAGTACTTGTACAAAAGGAAAAAATTATGAATTTGATCTCCAAGTTGTATAAAAAATAATTTAAAAATTAAACTGCTCATTGTTATGTATGATACTTTACCTGTGCAGATGTCACATTTTTTATCTTCCTTCTATTTACCTTGAGTACCTGCGAGTATGATAATTTTTAAAGGTCGACTTTTAAACATCTTTATTTAATACTAATAATCTAAATAGATACATGAGCAAAAAAATTACTTTATCATATTGTACATATTTTATATACCTGACGTGGTGGAACGAGATAACTGGAAGAAGATGATTCAATTTCTTGTTGTGAATTTTCTTCTGGAGAACCTTCATTTTCATAATTCTGTACAAAAAAATTATTATCATTATATTAAGATAACAAAAATATAAATAGAGAACTAATTTAAAAGTACCTGTCGTTCCTTTAAGTGATCAGATTGTGCAATTGGTACATCATTAGCTGGAGGTTCACTTGTCTTATTTTGCTGCATATTAGTAAATACTGCCATAACTTTCTCATAGTTATCGAATGGCCGTAATTAATTTATTATTGGTTTCTACAAGGTATATATGATTCATTTGACCTTTGTAGTACTTGTTGGTAAAGTTAACTATCTGTTGAAGTTTAGGTGAAATTGCTTTCTATGCAAGTAAGGATTTCCATCAAATACGTTATAATGCAAAGAAACTTAGTTTTATGGCCTCTAATAACTTTTAATCTGTTGACCCTGCCTCTTTAAGATCTTTTCACTACACCAAATTTTACATAGACTTTTTCTTTTTTATATTTGTTTTACTGTAGTTCCTATATATTAACCAAGTCAATAAGCTCACTATGCTAAGGGGTGAGAGAAGAGAGAGGTGTTGCCTATAATTAGATTTATTGAAATGTAGTCTAAACTAAGCCTTTATTACTAGTCTTCTCCATGCACTTCTCTCCAATGATATAATTAGCAGTCATAAACTTGGCAAATTATCTAATTAGCAAAAATAATAAATCTGATTGCAAATCCTAAAATTCAAAAATAAAAATCAATGCCAACATCTATTTACTTCAATAAATTACACACTTTCATAGGGAAGAGAAATCTGTCTTCTAATTGGTAAACTTTCGACATCAAGATTTTCACAAACTGCTGATTTGGCATAATGTTCTGATGTGCAAATAAGCAAACAGAGCAAAAAGAAAGCACAAAAAAAATCCTACATACAAATAAATTAAACAATCAAAAATATGCTATTTGTATGATTTAAAAAATCATCCTAGAGCAAAAAAAATGATATATATATATATATATATATATATATATATATATATATATATATATATATATATATATATATATATATATATATATATATATATCGATAAAAAAAAGTGAACCTTAAAAGATGACAAAAGTTCTGATGTCGTTGATCGTAACAGGTCACTTGGAGAGATCGGCCAGCGGTGAAGGTTGAAAGGGTTCCGCAGGAAAGCCGCCTGAGGGGATGGGGGCAACTCGATGATGGAGAGGGAGCGGAGAAGAAAGGGGCCGAGTCGATTGAGAGGATAATCTGGAAGGTGCGGAGGGTGGAGTCGATGGGGAAAAGAAGGGTGAGGCGGAGCGGAGATGGGGTGATAAGGATGGAATAATAATTAATTAACTATGTTAAAAGATGAGGCGGAGCGGAGATGAGGCGGAGCGGAGGCGAGGAGGTATCATTAATTAACTATGTTGAAAGATGAAATAAAAAAAAAGGAAAAAAAATAACGTAATGGGTGATCTTATCTTCTGGGAAAGTTTTAAACCACCAAGTCCCTCAACTATAGGTCACTTTTGAAATAGACCTTTGTTGTTTTTTTTTTTTTGTAACTCTTTAATAAATTTAAAATAAAATAAAATTCAAATTCAAATACAATAAATTTCAGAAATGTATCAACTCATTCGTATTCGAAACTATAATACAAGATCAATTTTTAAATTCAAATTTTAATTTTTTTCCAAAATTTAGAATTTGGATTATGAGAATTTTAAATCAAATTAATGTTTTTAAATTTAATATTCAAAATTTAAATTTAAATTTACAATTTTAATTTATATTCAAATCTTGAATTTAACTTGCAAATTTATGGCGTAATTAAAAATTATTTGATCACTAGCATATATATATTGTTAATACTCAAATAATTATAATTAATTGCGTCGTCATTAAAACTAGTTAATTAGCGGCAATAGTATAATAGCCATAAAAAAATTTACAAACTGCCGCAAGAAAATAAATAGCGGCAGTTTTAGAAATCGCCGCTAAATATTTTATTTAATGACATTCTTTCTATCCGCCACAAAAAAAACTGTCGCTGTATAGCCCATTTGTTGTAGTGACGGTACAATTGCACACAAAAGGATGCATCCGATAACAACTAAAGGATCAGAAGTTAGTACGGTGCCTGTTCATTTATCATAACAACGTATAATTACAATTAATTGCTAAACGTCTTGATTGAGCATTGATTATGAGATTCCAAAGCATCCGAATTTTAATATAAGAAGATGTAATTATAAGAAAGCTTTTTGAATTCTAATACATAATAAATACCGACGCTATAAAAAATGTTATCATATAAACTGTCTATTGCATCAAACAAATTTATTGAAAAATTAATTGCAGCATTATTTTTTATTTTTCAATACTTTAAAGAGTTAGAATTTTAAAAAATATCGACGCTTTAAAATATCGAAATACATCTTACCAACGTATTGCGTACGTAAGCATTGATGCATACGTGACAACAAGCATCATTAATTAACCAAAAAAATATTTTTAAATATTATTTTCATGTAATGCATAAGATCAATAAAAAAAAATCAAGTCTTGACCATGAAAGTCAAAATTTCATAACACGAGCGAAAGCAACACCAACTAAGAAGGAGGTTAATTAGTTACAAATTAAGCACTCAATAACATATTTATGTATATCAAAACTATTAAATTTGATCCTATTTATGTATATATATCAAACCTTACAATTCTTATTTATTATTTCATATAAAACTAAATCACATATAAAATTTGAACAAGCCAATGACATGATGATGAATCACCATTCCATGTTTGGGACCAATCCTATTAAATTTTTGTTTCTGAAGTATTATATACGAATTAATGATCCTTTCAGTCATTCCTGGCGCCTTAATTAGTTATAGCCTGTGTACCAAAAAAAAAAATTTTGAGAAAAAGATAACACGCTACCCGCTTCATTCATTGGAAAGATGAACTAGGCTACATGGGTGAGGCAACAACGGCCTCGGTGGGGGCGACAAAAAAAAAAAACACTACCGACTATAACTGAGCGTCCGGATAGCCGAGAGAAGCAATTCCCAAAGATTCAAAAGCTGCTTAATCCTAATTTGTGTGTGCACTTTCAATGGCTTCTTAACTTCTAGAACTTGGGAAGACCAATTAATGACCAAATATGTCAATTTGGGATTCTATAGATAATTAAGGCGGCGCTTAGAGTATCTAATACCAAATCTATGAGACTATAACCAAACTTAGTTTGCTTATATTACAGTACTGTTTCTGATGTATCACCATGTCCAAATGAGAACTATTGTGCCATTACGATGTTCTCAAATTCAAAATTTAATTCTTTGAATGTGTTTTATGATATTTAAAAGACTGGTATTAAACACACCTAGCGCAGTGAGCTAAAAACTTGATGATTGGAGTCGAAAATTTCAAACTCGAAGCCTAATTACTTCACATGTCTAGCTAAATTTATTTCTAAAGAAAGTGAACTAAACAGATTCTTGTCTTACTATATACCTTTCTCTATTAAAAAAAGGACATTGAAAATACTTATAATGGTCACGATTCGATCCTATGGCGGTGGACCTCCAACCAGGAGTTCACGGTCAAATCCCTATACCAATTCATCACAGAGGGCGGACTGAAATTTACAATATATCAACACATCTGGAGACTAAAAATTTCGGTCAAAATCAAAATCTTCATTTGGCTACTGCTTCGGAAAAGACTTCTCACTGCCGACCGTTTGCTCATCCGAGGTGCAATTGTGGAGCAAAATTGCGCCTTCTGTGCTGTTTCCCTAGAAAGCTGTGATCACATTTTCGGCAACTGTGTTTTCTTTCGATACCTACTTTTATGTGCGGAGATATCAGATGCATACTCCAACTATCCTGGAGACGTCAGAAGCCTCTGGTCCAATATCTCAGACAAGTCTGAACCAACGACGAGATCAAAAAGGCTAACCCTACTGGCGGCCACTTGGTGGGTCGTCTGGACGGACCGAAACAACGCCATTTTCAGAGCAACTCATCCCAACGCCATCCAGTCTTCTGAACGTGTTAAAGCTTTGGAGCACGACTGGTCTTCGCAGCTCTGATCGCCTTTCGCTTTCCTCTGTTCCCCTGCTGCCCCTCCCCTTACTTTCTTTCTCTTTCCTTCCTTTTGTCCCCCTCCTCCCTCGTTGCCTTCCCGTCTTCTAGGAGGCCTCAGCTGCTTCCATCATGTATGCCTAGTTCATTTCTGCTTAATGAATGAAGCGGGTAGCTTGCTACCTATTTCTCAAAAAAGAAAATACTTATAATATCAAATATGTAAATTAATTTTAGAGACATTTTTTATAAATTAAATAATGATCCTTTCTCTATCATTAATTATATATACAGATTATTTGATACCTTAACTGATCAGTTTTTCAAATTAATTAACCTAGTGATTTTTAACAGGCAAAAGCACAATATCTGTATTCAACAATTAATTGTTTGGAGATATGGAGACTGAACAAATTAATTTGGAAGGGAAAAAAAAAAAAAAAAAAAAAAAAAAAAAAAAAAAAAAAAAAAAAAAAAAGAAGAGAAAAAGGAACTCAGGCTTCTTGCAACACTGGATAAGAGTAATCTAAAAAATATCTTGTAGAAATATGAAAAGTCTCAAGCTAGTTATATATATTCCTTTGTATCATAAATAAGAAAGTTCGAAGCAAAATAACTCCAAAAGAAGTAAAACAAAGGACAGCAATCAATTAAGTTGGCATAATTAAGCTCACAAATATAAGCCATTTTTTTAAAAAAAAATTTGACATAATTAACCCAAAAATGGCATGATTATCAACTAAATTTTTCTCCGAACATTTAAGATGAAGTTTTTATGAATATTTAGACATAATATCAAACTAAATCTATCTTTATGATATGTACAAAGTAGATACCAACCGACCTGGGACCACCGAATTATCATCCTTAATGTGACTAAATTACCTCTTCTAGAACCAAAAGCAAATTGCGTGGTGACCATTGACCAATTTTGGCTTTTTGTTCCTTCGTGTATATTGATTATTAACAGTGAATTATGAAAAGAATATTGGTATTTTTTAAACAAGTTTAATTTAAAATTGATTCGATCATTTTCCTCTACGTTAGCAGCCTTATTTGACTAGACAACGGGCCAATAGTAGGGCTAGCTTGTCTAATAAGTAATAAGTTTATTTTTGCGCTTCAATATTGCTCTATCTCAGTCTGGACGGAGCGAAACAATATTATTTTTCGAGAAAATTACCCCAGCCCTTACCGGATGATCAAAAGGATCAACCAATACACGAGGGATTGGAATGAAACCTACCGATGATGACGACGCTCGTTCGCCTCGTTGTGCCTTCCATCCCCTAAGCCCGCTCTTTTCACCGTTTACTTTTTTCTCCTTTCTTTCTTTACTCTTTTGTTAGCTCTTTTCGTTTCTTGGAGGCCTTGGCTGCTTTCATTTTGTATGCTAAATTCACTTCTCTGAATGAATGAAGCGGGTAGCTCGCTACCTTTCCTCAAAAAAAAAAAAAAAAAATATTGCTCTATCTCAAATCCTCTTCCTTTTCTCTCGCTGTTGAACAAAAACTGGACATATATATTTCCTTTGATTAATGTAGCTGATCAGGTGAATGCTCTAAGATAAGTATTTGTGGAACCTCGATTGGTTTATTAATCACCAAAAAAAGTTATGGATTGGAAAAGAATGCAATGAAAAAATATATAGCTCTCTTATGGTCCCCGGTTGTAGTGTACGTAGCGATGTACATATTTTTTTTTGAGAAAAAAATAGCATGCTACCCGCTTCATTCAATAAGAATATGAATTAGGCTACATAAGTAAAGCAACGAGAGCCTCGAAAAAAAACGATAAACAACAGACAAAAAAAAAAAATTAAAATCAGAAATAAAAATAAGAACTACAGTTGTAGTGAATGAACTCCTCCTACCAGCTGTAAGGAATAGTATGGTCATGGGAATAAACGAAATCAATCATAGCAATAATAATAAAAAGCCATTACAATGATAAAGGTACGTACGTAACACACAGCTCATTTCTTTTTCAGTTGCCATTTTGTTTAATTAGTATTTAATGAAGTATAAACTCTTAAGTCTTCGTAGGTAGTTAACACTCTTCTCGATCCTCTTCATTAAGTGAGTCGAGTGCACCACGAGAGCAACAAAATCAAACCCATGCATACAAGTTGTGATTAGCATTAATTAATCTGTTTTGTTTTGCATGCATATAATTGTTTGTTTAATTAGCAGGCAACAATATCACTATTAATTTGTGCATGCCCTTATTTTCTTAGCATTTCTTTCTCGTTCACACAGCATTAATTACTTCGGACCAAAGTATTGCAACAACATCAATATTGTTCAGTGACTAAACCTCAATATTTTAAAATTCAGATTACGATTTACAGCTAATCTTTTTCATTCAAAAATATTTGTAATCACATATTAAGCTTGTGTTGCTATAACAGAAAGCACATATTACAATAGAATCGCTAGCTAGTCCTGCACATCCTATTTATATGAAGAAGAAATGCGGAGTCTACAAACCAAAAAGAAGAGTAAAATTACAGTTCTTCTTAATTCAAAGATTGTAAATCTTTCCTCCAAGTTTTAAAAGTTTATCTTAAATTTTAAAATTAAAAAATTAATAAGATTATTGGAAAAGAGAAAAAAAGAGTCAAGGATGAAGTTCTAGGAGGGGAGCACAAGTGCACAAGCCCGCCCGCCATTTATAAAAGCGGCTCTTACCACCAGAAACAATCCCCCACACACACACACAACGGCAAAAAAAGAAAAAAAAATAGAAGAGAGAGGAAAAAAAAAAGAAAAAGTCACACCACTCTCTCTCCCTACGTCAAAACTTTCGATCGTAAAAATGCTTCGCGGCCTCGACTACCTCTCCTCCTCCTCCTTCTCCTCCCACCCCTTCCTTCGCCGCCTCCTCAGCTCCGGCGCCCCCTCCTCCTCTTCCCCGCCCCCCGAACCGGCCCCCGAGACGCCGCAGCTGCCGACCGCGACCGCCGCGATGGACTTGGAGTCCGGCGCACCATCCCCGCAGCCGGCGATGGCCGCGGGAGGCCGGCGGGAGGATGCGTCGGACGCGAAGCGGGTGGCGAAGCTGGTGCAGCCCGTGGCGCTGGCTGCGGCGGCCGGGTCGCTCGTGCTCTTCGTCAAACCCCCGGCGGCGGCGGACCGCCCCGAACTCGGCGTGGCCTACGCCGCCTACGTCGCCTTGGTCTGCCTGGGGCTGTTCACCAGCCTCGGCCTCTCCATGCACGCCGTCGTGCGCTCCGGGGACCCGGCCGGCGTCGCGGCGCTGCACAAGAGGCTCCTGCTGCTGGCCATCGCCTTCGTGCTCTGCGCCGCCGTCGTCCGCTTCTCCCTCGTCGTCCCCGGCGCCGTCCCCTTGCACTACGTCCTCGCCTTCCTCGTCCTCGGGGCACTAGCTTCCCTACTCTTCCTCCACCTCGCCGGCAAAATTGCTCAGGCCGCAGAAAATTAAAACACCCCATTCCGTTATTCTTTCCATTCCAGAATTAAAAAACTTTATGGAATAGGGCATCATATTTACACTGATACTATAGGTCTGCATCGAGCGTCGCTCTAAAAAAAAAAAAAAAAAAAAAAAAAAAAAAAAAAAAAAAAAAAAAAAGAACGAAAAAAAAGAGAAAAGAGAGAGAGAGAGAGAGAGAGAAACCGAATCTACCACGTCAGCAGTGGACTTAACCAAACAGAAGCAAGTAGCTACTGCTTCTTGGTTTTCTGACTGGTCAATGGTTCATGCGAACGTCCTCCTCCACAAGGTGTTCTCGAATCTTCTATTTTTATAATTTACTATTTACCGCTCATAGAAAGAGTACAAAATTTATTTGAACTATAAATTATTTTGAATTAATTATTTAATTTTGTCAAAAAAATTAATTTTATTATTCAATCTTCAATTTACTTGAATTAAGTCAGTCAACGATACTTTAATTTAAAATTTGAATGCGTCGCCTATTTTTATAGATTTAGTTAGTATATATTATATAATTCTCACAAATATATATATTATATTAAATTTTAAGCTTAAATATCGTTGACTGATTCAACTTAAATGAATTGAAAGATTAACTAGTAAAATTAAATTTTGAAATATTGAATAGTTAATTCAAAATAGTCCATAGTTCATATAAGTTCTGTGTTTTTATATTTTTACTTTCTAATTTCAGCATTGTATCATAATACAAAGGATGTGGATTCAAAAACGGGCTTTACGGGTCTCGTTTTCCATGCTCGTGTTAATAAAATAGCAGTGTATGGCTTCTTTGGGGTCTAAATTTTCTTTTTGTTTTGCAGCGTTTCTATTTGAGTACTTTTTAAGGTCTTCTCCTCGCCATGAAAGTTTTTCCTTTCTTTTTTTGGGGGGCACATGATTGTACCAAGCGTGCGTCCATTAGAAACTAATCATAGCTCGAATAGATAACACTACAGAAGATTCCTCATAATATACCTCCAAGTGCTACTGATAATTTGGCTTTTGCAATATGACAATTAGTCCGCAATTTACCATTTTGAACTTAATACGAAATGGATTGGCAGGGGGCAAAACTGTGTGCTCTGTGCTGTTGCACTTGAAACTATAAACCATATATCATGAATTATGTCTGCGTCAAATACTTATTTTTTCATCTACTATCTAATCCTAATGCAATACTAAGTAACACGACGATAGAGGATCTTTAGAAAACTTGTCGAATTCAGACGGATACTACGAAAAGAAGGAAAGATCTTCTGACGGTTGCTATAATCTGGTGGCTCGTGTGACTGGAGAGAAATAATAGAATATTTTGAAATTTGAAAAACAATATAGATCGTACCCTAAGCAAAATCTGTAATTTAAGATTGCTTTGGAAAAATCACTATAGCAGCTGAAGGCGGCTGATGTATCATTAGTCGTAATCTGTAGTTCTTATCCTTATTTCTGGATTTGATTTTTTCTTTTTGTCTGCTGTTTATCGGGTTTTTTTCCGAGGCCCTCGTTGCCTCACTTATGTAGCCTAATTCATATTCTTATTGAATGAAGCGAATAGCACGCTACCTTTTTCAAAAAAAAAAAAAAAAAAAAAAAAAAAAAAAAAAAAAAAAAAAAAAAAAAAAAAACTTAATACGATTCCAAACGGCACAGAGATCACAAAAAATATTTGTTTCAATCACCTAATCAAAACTTTTTCAATCAAAATTTAAGATGAGACCCAAATAAGCCAAACGGTCCACAAACCAGGCCCGGGTAATATAGCATGTCACATATGGGAATATTTTTGAGTGTATGTGGCATTAGCATTATTCACATTGGGTAGAATAAGAGGAAAAAACAAACGAAAAGAGGGCAAGAGAGGTTCAACGTTAGAAATAGCCTCTTAATGCAACTTGCCATTATTTTCTAGATGAAAATTTAAAATGTTATGAGAGAGTGTTATAATATATTTTATATTCAGTATCTTAATTTACTATATCCATATTTAATAAACCATCAGCAATCGAAAAGGCAAATTACAAGGAGCATTAAAACTAAATGAGATTTCATCTCCAACAATTTTTTTAAAATGGCGAAAGGTTTGAGCAAATTAATCGCAACCGTACGGAATACAGGAACAAAAATTATATATGAAAGATAAAAATCAGAATTGAATTCAAACAAAATATCATAGCTCATTTAGTAATGTGATTCCATGCAGAATCTCATGTAGCTTCAGTTTTTCTAACATAATTGAAATTTCAACTCCACATCTTTAAACAAAGATTCACCAGTTCACCTACTTGACTCGACAGCAGATATAATACCCAACACAACCCCAAGTGAGCTGTAAGCATCACAAATTCAATAAGATTATAACCTGGGCACAGAACCATCACCACATCAAGCCTTAGCTTTTCTCTTTGGGGCATCCTCCCTGGCCACAATCCTGAACTTTCCAGTCAATTGTTGCTGCATCACCAAGTAAACAACAAATTTGATCAATCAGATTAATATATCTAAGGTGAAAATGTATTAAGACCTCGTCAACTATTGGTCATCTAGAAACAGGTCCAAGATCCCTTCTTCTTTGTCAACTGTTTCTTAACTTCCATTTGTTCTGATTTGAGTTCTCTAAGACAACTAAATTAGAAACTTTGCAAAAATTAACAACTCTATCACCTACCGACTGTTGTTAACTTGTACCAAAATCCACACTTTCTTCAGCTGGAAAGTAATTACAAATTAGAGCAGTAAAATTAAACGAAGTGATATTAACAAAACCGTCAATTAAATTCACTAAGATAAACCACATCAAAACAAATGATAGTTAGAGGATTTTCACCATGTTATCAAGCACAGCACGAAATAAGAAATGGTGCGCAACGGGATTACTAAACTGAGTAAAAATCTTATTCGGATTACCTTCTCCCATAGCTTGGTATGGTCTCCGCAGAACCCAGCAACAACAGCCCCTCGCTTCCCTTCCTTATACTCGATGCACAACCCCTCGTCGAGCCCACAGGAAACATGGAAGCCCAGCTCACACTTGGGCTCCGAGCACTCGATCGCGCATCCGCGACCGGATCCGCAGACATAGCAACGCTTCCTCCGCCTTCGCTCCGGGACTCTCGAGCAATCGATGCGGTCCCGGCCCTCGGGGTCGTGGAAGAACACTTCGGGGACGAGGAGCGAACACGTTATGTGCGCCCACTCGCCGTCAACGGTGGGCTTCACCGCACCGCCTCCTGTCGAGCACAAGCAACAGTCGGGGGTGCTCTCCATAGTGTTCTTCATCTTCTTCTTCTTCTTCGTCTCATCGCAGCGTAAGCAGAACCAATCTCCGTCAGGGATGGACCGGGCTAGAGGGTTGCCGTAGCAGAGGGCGTGGACCGTGAGATCGCAGCCGTCGCAGAAGACGATGGGGTCCGAGGGATCGCCGTCGGTGCTCCTGCACACGGCGCAGATGACCCCATCATCGTCGTCTTCTTCCTCTTCTTCTTCTACTGCTTCTTCTTTGATGGGCTTCTCTTCCGCTACTTGTACTACTACTTGTGGTGGGGTTTTGATGGGGGAGAGGGGGAGGGGAGCCCAAACCCTCTTCTTGGCGGGGAGGCAGATGGGGTTGGTGTCGTCGCGGAGATCGGCCCGCTTCTTGGCGGGAAGGGATTTAGGGTTTTGGATGTGGGGGTCGAAAGAATGGAGGAGCTTGAATCTCTTGGAAGGGGGCAAGCTGTGGACGGCGGTGGCGCTCTCCATTGCAGAGAGAGAGAGAGAGAGATTTGGGAATTTGGGAATTTGGGAATTTGGGAATGGAGGGGAGAGGGGATGTAGAAACGGAGAGGGAGAGGGAGAGGGAGAGGGAAAGGTGAAATTTTTAAGAGTTTGGGGGGAGATTTGATTTGATTCGGGAATTAGAAGAGGCTCTTCTAAATTTCTAATATTAATGATGATTTGAATTTGTAATTTGCGTGTTTGGTTTTCCCTCATCGAATGTCTCGGCGCCTCGCTTTGGAGTTCCAAGAAGTGGCGGCAAATGTTTTCGCGGGGAATTTTTCTTAAAAAAAAAATTTAATTTTAAAACTGCGGCTTCTCGTGTAATTGGTGTACCAATTTGGCACGAATCATATAAGCCCCTAGCTTATTGGATTCGGATACACCAATTTGGCACGAATCATATAGGCTCCTAGCTTATTGGATTCGGATTTGCAACGGGTTTAAATCACCTGTTTAGGCGTAGTCCGAATCTAAACAATGACAAATGTGTAGATTGCTAGTGAAAATATCGATTTATATTTACGTATATGATAAATCATAAATTTTGATCTACAAACTTGAAAAGTCTTTTTCCTGTGATTTTTCTGAATAGTAAACACCAGCTCTGCTCGAGAAATAAAAATAATAATAATAATAATAATAGTAAGATCATACACTTCATTCTTCCATTTAATCAGCTCAATAACTGGCAAATAAAATTGCTCTAAATCATTGCAATTTAAATAAATATAAAAAATCCAACCTGAATTCAAAAAATAGACTACAAATTGCAGCACTTGCACATCACTTTTATCAGCTAGACCTAACAGTTTAAAACACACCACACTACCACAGCCACGCCATCCATCAAACTGCAATAACACATCCTAGAGAACCCAAAATTATCCAGCAATAATACAAAGATTGGAGCAATGTTTAAAGAGCATCTTTATAAAGACCCCATCATTGTCATAAGTTACGGTACTGATAATTACACATTTTATAAGTTATCTTCTGGAGAGGAAAAGAGTTTCTCGTCCGGACATCTCGCAGTTATATCGACGATAGCTATGTCGGCTATCTTTATTGGTCGATGCACAGCAGTACTGTAAATTAGTATACTCTGTAGGCTAACTCTTCCACAACTTCTCCCAGAGAAGTCTCGCTCTGAATACTCTTAACCCACTTCGCGTTGACCCTAACTCGCTCGATACTCTGCTTCAGTGTCCTAGAAATGGAAGGCTTGGAGCGGGTAGCAAAGAAATCTTCTATTTCATCGCCTTTCTCATCCGAGGAGAACTGCAACAGCAATAAGAGAGTCATTCTAGCAAGCTTGGCTACGAATAATTAATTGTAAACATAAAGACGGTGATTTACGAACCGGTGACACAATAGAACTGAGAAAGCGAGTGATCAAAAATCCAGAGCCCCATGTCTTTGAGATGTGTTCCCAGTTTTCCTGCACTCAACCAACAAGCACGGTAAATATAGAACAAAAGTAAATGAAAGTAATAAAATGGCATCTTATTAGAACCAAATATAACGTTAAACGACTATTAATGGATTAAAGATGAGGAAAGAAAAGTATTGTTAATGTCATTCGTGAGACAGTTTTAAGGGCCAAATAAACCAGGTTGTTGAAGGTTTGTCTAATTATTCAAAAGTTCATAAACTTGATATTGGAGAAATAATTACCTTCAACCACATCCATGCAATATCACGTCCCTCACGGCTAATTCCTGCTAAACCATACACGGCATCTTGACTTCGAACCTAGAATTGATTAAAATATATTAAATAATTTCCGCTAGACAAAGAATGAGCACATTCCAAGAAGGTACGCATAGTGTTGGTTACCTCAGAAGACAACAGAAAATTTAGGGCTTCCAGAACAACACTGGGGTCCGGGCTAGAAGCCAAAGCACCTTCAGAACAAAGGACAGTAGATTTATCACATTTATACAAGAATAGTTTCTTTACGCTAACATATCCCTGCAAAAACCTGGCTTCCGTACATCTCCTTTAAAAACTTTCTTATGTAAATACCCTTACACTTATACACTGTCCTGACTAAAAGATTAAAAAGAAAAAGAAAGAAAATATACGAATGTTTATACAAACCGAACTCTTTCCCACTGATTGAATACACATTTAAGGAAAAGTCTGTTATTTTTAAGAAAGAAGACATTTGAGAGAAATGCATGAAAAATTCAGATTTCAACGGGATATATGTATATATGTAACTAGGTGATTTTGTACGGATATATGTACGTAAAAGCCAAATAGAGGAAAATCAAAGATATATTTGTAGCCATGTTCCTTAAAAAAGAGAGTATGAGTAACTTGGACATACTTAAGATACGGACTTTCTCCTGGCTCAGATCAGTTTCCCTGTAAATCCTCAGAAGAGATTCATATCCTCCTTTATTCGAGTTGTTCACCGTCTTCATCAGAGCAACATATGCAGCCTACGAAAAACAACTTGGCGGTGAAAAATTCAGTTGGACATTATGGGGGCAATGTCGGAATTAGGAATCAAGCCAAATATGAACCTTTCGTGTATCTGGAGGGAGAAGAGATGTATCTCTATCTTCCATAAAGGCATGAAAACGCTTGACTGCTTCATTAATTGTAATATCATGCCCAAATTCAGCAAGAGCGGTCAAAATCTCCCCTCTCAGCATTGCATCCAAGTGGCTTTCACCATCCTTCGGGTCCCATCCTAACTTCCTGTCGAAGTCCAAAAAGTAATTTCGTCAAAGATGGCCAGAAGGAATATCTCATACAGTAAAGTATAAAAAGATGTAGCATAGAAAATGCCCTAAAATCCATAAATCTTGTATTTTAGAAAAAATAAAGATGATGCTGGTCAGGCCAAGAAAGCATCATTTTGCTATCAACAAAGTTAAGATCTTGGGGTTTCAGTTTGATATTAAAAAAAATAATGAAACCATTTCGATGGTAGCTGAAGACATCAAAATACATGCATAATAACAGCCCTATAGAAACAATGACTCGAGAAAACGAAATCCTTTCGCATATTAGTTCTTTAATTATCGGTTCATTTCTAGAGTTCACAGGAAAAAAAGAAGTCACGCAATCCATGGCTTGTGACAATCTTACTCTGCAGGGTATTGGAGAAGGCTTATAAAGAATGTTTTGATGTCATCTACCAATTCTGGAGCAGCATCAGCAACCACGTCGACAACATTGTAACTTGTCTGTCAAGGCGGAGAAAAATGTAATTAAATAAACAAAACAACGGCGCAATTAGGTTGAGATTAATCAAACTAAAACAAAATGATCCACACTTACAGTGATTATGTGTGACAGCACAGTGTATTCAGACTCCTCCCTGTAAGCAGCCATTAAAGATAATAAAGACGACAGTGTCTGCTTGCAAGCCATACTTAAGGCGAAGGAGTCATCAAGAACACCTACAACAAGAATAGATGAAAATAATAAGTTATAGTGAGTAAAAAGGAAAAGAAAAAAAGATAGCTGGTATTTTTTATTTAATTTACCAAATCTATCTGTTGCAGTAAGCTGGTTGGACTCTATAGCATATCGAAGTTTAGAAGCAAGTTCATCATCATAGTTCACCCGATAAAACCCAGTTTGATTGACATTAACTTTTATCCAGAATTTTCCGCCTTTACAGCTATCAAAAGAATCACAAAGCTTAGTCAAATTCAACTTGTCAGATTTTGTTTCCAGTAGGAACTTTTCCTGAGCTTTATACGAACAGCAACATAATGTTATAGGGACGATCCATTGTCCAACTCCTGATGATCCGCTTGATAAGAACTGAGTCTGCAAGGGAAGTTAGAAAAGGAACAAGGGAAAGTAGAAAAGGAAAGACAGTTATTATAGTGCCGTTTAACAATCTATATTATTAAATAAATTAAAGATAATCAGTATTGTAACATAAATTTTATGAATAAACATCTTAAGAGTGTCTTGCATTAACAACCGTCTCCAATGCAGGCTATAGTGTGATACCACAGAGAGAGAGAGAGAGAGAGCGGTAAAATTTGTTATGATAGGTTATGGCATGAGAAAGCATGACGTGAGTCAAACTCTAACAATGATTCTCATTGTGGATCAAGAAAGGTGAGTGATTAATACTTCATGCATGCAGCAACAAAATATATATTTCCAAGTCAACCTGCGAAGTGAAAATTATACCAGTAGAAAGTCTAGAACAAATGACTTTTCGCAATCGAACCAACAGAGATAAATAGTACAACCACGACATGGAAATAAAAGCTCTAATATCGGCATCATATACAGAGTTTAAGATCATCTTAAATTATCAATTTATTCACAGTCATCCATTGAGATTTAAAAAGATATTGATAGCTTAGAAAAGGATGGTATAAATATGTACCTGTTCAAATTCCAAATTTCCATCTCTCACTTTTACAGAAAGAACAGGATAACCTTTCTGCTTTGTCCATGAGTGCATCAACTTTTTCACTGGTTCACCAGATTCCTTTTCAAGAACAGTCCACAAATCTTCAGTTTTCGCATTCGAATAGGCGAATTTTTTGATGTACGAAGCTAACGCTTTCTGAAAAAATTATAACACGTTGATAAGACTTCCAATATGAAAGTTTAAACAGAAAAGGTATGAAATATGCAACAACCTAATACTTCATTAAGGCTTAGGGAGAAAAAGAGTGCATGAAAGAGAGTAAGGAGGAAATTCATAATAAATGTCTTCAACGTTGATGATAGATCATTGACTGCAGAATAGCAACAAGGACGTACCATAAGTAACAATCACAACCAACATTTGATAAAGTACTGATGTGTGCCGCTTTCTTCTGAATGAAATTCAACGAAACTAACAAGACTGTACTATCAAATTAAAAAGAATAATAACTGTGCTAACAACAGAAAGTATTGTTCATGGAACTATGCGAATCTGACCAACTGATAGCTCTGCATTAAAACTACAAGGTTGGAATGCTAGTATCGAACAATAAGGTTGGAATGCCAGTAATGGATTATGCGAATATGAAAAATAGATAAATAAGAAAGAACAAGCTGAAGGACAAAGTAGCCATGAAACTGCCAAACCTGAAAGCATTCAGCACCAAGGTAACTTTGCAGCATACGAATAACAGAAGCTCCTTTTTTGTAGCTTATTGCATCAAAAATTTCATCAATTTCGCTGGCATGATTTATATCAACCTGAAAAAGCAAAAGAAGAGCAAAAGCTAAATATGAAGTCTGGGAAATTAATACAACATTACCATTGATATTAGGCATAATTGGTTTATCTATTAGATTATTGAAATAACCATTCTAGTGTAAAGTCCAAGCATGATTATGTATTAAGTCCGGTGAGATATTCTGTACACATAGCCGATTCAAGAATTACAGGAACAAAGTAATAGTTATCGATTCCCTAAGATTATATGAAAAACTGTCTTACTGCCCTCGATGTTCTAGCCGGTATTTATGGTAAAGATCCTTACCTCAATAGGATGTGATTCTGCAAGTGCATCCAACCTTAATCCCGTGGTAGTCTCATCTAGAAATTGTGTCCAAACATTCCATTCAGGAAACAAGGAATCTGCGGCTAAATAACTCACCTATAAAAGTAAATTAAAATAGCTTATTAAACTCAATAATCATTCTATAAAAGGATTCACAGTGACAGGAAAAGATATTCTCTGGCAAATTACCCAAGTTGCAAAACCTTCGTTAAGCCATAAGTGGGTCCACCATTCCATTGTCACAAGATTTCCAAACCACTGATGAGCCAATTCATGTGCCACAACAATTGCCACCTGATACAGAACAATGCAGCATTCAAATAAGTCTGTAAGAATGCGGTCAAACATATTTAAAGGCAAAATATTAAAAATTCCTTCCAGTTTCATAGTGAAGTAAAATTTAAATCAATTAATTGTTAAATTGTATGTGATAAAGCTGAAGAATATTGAATTAAATGGATTGAGAATAACAATAAAAATGCTATAACTCAAAACAGGAAGTCACCCGTTGTCTATTTGAGGCTGCTGAGTGACGATCATCAAACAGCAAAGCTGTTTCTCGGTAAGTCACTAAACCATAATTCTCCATAGCTCCAGCAGCAAAATCGGGGATAGCAACCATGTCCAGTTTGGGAAGCGGGTAAGGTACAGCAAAGTACCTGAAAAATTATATATTAGTTTGCAAGTAATTATCAAGGCGCCCTATTAAAATATCTATTCTATATATAAAAAAAGTGAATAAAAGTTTTGGGGCTATCAAGTTTTCTTCTCAAAATACCCATCTATTTTGGGTCTATCAAGTTTTCTTCTCAAAATACCCATCTATTCCGAATATACACTTATATTTAAAATGTTCTCATAGATTTTTATTCGATATTATCATTTGCACCTGTACTTAAAATGCCTTGTAAATATCTATTTGATTTTAGCCTCCAATAATTTTTTAACTTATCAACCTATTCGATTTAAATTTTCAAATTAATTAACCTTAATAGATGAACCAAATTTCACTAAATCTACTATATTTTTTTTGTTTTATGATCAAATAAAATTATTAATTTATCAAAATTCACAATAAAATGTTAATTTTACTTCTTTTATTTAGTGTGCAAACTCGCATGCTTCATCTATTCTAACTAAAAGTAACAAATTCTTTACAGATACGTTGAAACATGTTTTACAGTTCAACAAATAGATTAACACAGATTAAATTAATTAAAAAGCACCTAATGAGCAAAAAAATTTGGATGTATTAACCATAATTATGAACTCGAATCAAAATTAAGAGAGAGAATGGAGCAGAATAAGTTCGAATTGTCCGAGTGTTAACAAGCCAACATGTACTTTATAAAAAATGTATCCACCAACAGTAAAATAATTTGTTTCAAAGCATGCTATATTAGTTGTAATAAGGTTAGATTAATGGGAAATTAATTATTCATATCCAATATATATTACACTGAGCCGTGTAAATTGATTGGAACATCATCAAAGTCACAGTGGTAGCACTTGACTTCAATACTAGGGTCTAACGTCATGTTCGAAATTGTATGATCAGACACTCAAAATTTAAAGAGGGAGCAAAGTCCGCTTCTCCCAACCTGAAAAGGCTTCAAAGTAGAGCACAAGAAAAGAGCAAGCAAAAAAAGAGGGAATTGCTTAAGCAAAAGGCAGGGACTAGTTTTAGCCATCTCAATGATACTGGTCTTATGGCCCATTGATGCAGGTAATCGACTGATTATCATAAGATAGCATATCCAACTAAGGAAGTCTTTTAATTGAGCGGTCGGCTGCCAACACTTGGTTACCTTGACTGCTTCCCATACGGAACATCTTATGTGGGCCTTGAGAAAAGATTGCTACAGGACTGTTACAAATGGACCCATTAATTTTTGAAGCAGCGTCAGAATATAATAAAATTAGAGTCTTAGAAATGCCACAACAGTGAGCAAAGTGAAACCTAAGGCAATCAGATGATTAACAACAATCAAGCAAGAAATGGAAAAAGGGAGATACTTCTTGTACAGATCCAGCGTCTTCACCGCAACATCCAAGGCGAATTTTCCTTGGCTACTCTTACCAACTTGACAGTAGACACGAACCTTCGTCCCTGGAGCAAATAAAAAATAAAAAATAAAAATGAAAACAATGGAAAGAGATTAATATCGCATTGATTATGGTATTAATACTAAAATCGGTGAGGAAAAAAAAAGGAATGCAGATTAAAGAAATCTTTCACAAGCAAGGCCCATACCATCTGATGTCGAAGCTTCCACGTAGTCAAATAAACCAACAACAATAGCTACCAAGTAAGTCGACATAATCGGTGATTCTTCAAACGAGACAATCCTGTTAGGACCATCCAGCTTTTCTTCGACGACTGGCATATTTGACAGCGCGACCAGCTCAGAGGGAACTTCCAGTGTTATTTTGAATGTAGCCTGCAGAATATAAATTCTTACAGGTTTCAATTACTCTCTTTTCATGCCCAAATGAATATGATTAATAGCATAAATAGCAAGTCATAGAGAGTGGACATCCCCTTGAGGATTGGTGTAATGAACTCGTCAAGCAAACAGACCTAGCTGCATAAAAATTCCTTTTTTCATTTCAGTAATTTAGGGGCATATCTAACCACGATCCTACGCAGAACTCAAAACGATTTCCAATCCAAATTGAAATGTTGGTTGATCACGAACCTTGCAAGCGGGTTCGTCCCAGCAGGGGAAACAGCGGCGAGCATCCACAGGCTCGAACTGAGTAACCGCCATGTTCTTCTTCTCCCCCTTGTGTTCGTAAGTACTACACACAGGAGAGGGGAAATATAGAAGATTTACAGCAGCGGAAAACACGGCAATTTGAGAACCCAAAAAAAAAAAAAAGGATTTTTATTACCTTCTATAGAAGCCCTTCATCCTATCATTCAACGCCCCTTGAAACCCAATCCCCAAAACCCCCTTCCCTCGAGGAAGAAATCCATCGAACCTAATGATCAGAATCTCATCTCCTTCCACAGCAACAATCTCCGCGGGGCGAATCTCCTGGCACAAACCAATCCGACCGAAACTGAGAACGATCAAAACCCTAAAAATGAGACCCTTTTACTAAATCCGGATCGGAGAATCACCTCGGAGGAAGAAGAGCTCCGGAACCACACGGCGCCCTCGTTCACGGCCAACTCGGCGGCGTTGAGGACGAGGAACCGGGTATGGTCGACGACGTCGAGGGCGATGCGCACGGATCCGGAGAATGTGCACGAGGCGAGATCAGGTTTGAGGAGGAGGTCGTAGCGCTTTGGGGCGGCGAATTTGGGGAGGCGCGCTTGGCCCTTAAACTGTTCGACGTTTTGCTCCTCCGCCATTGTCCAGCGCCGTATCTTGCTCACGAACTACTGGGGAGGCGGTTTTTATAGAGGAGTGTAAATTGTATCTCGGATTATCCGAACTACCGTAGATTCCATTTATACGTATAAGAGTTAGAAACCCGTAATAAATATAATTATAATTATATCGGGCGAGTTCAATAAATACCGTTGGTAGACACCCATTAAAAATAGTCCAGTTAAATATTTAACAGAAAAGTAAAAATAAAAAGCAGAATCATAAATTTAAATTTTGATTGATCATTGATGTAGATGGAGGATGTGGATTTTAATGAAATTGCTCCTAATTTATCTAACTGCGCTAGTTGAAATAAAATAGAATTTTGTCTTGCGTAAATGTAATAGAGTCCAATACTAAATATGAAATAATGCGGAGAGTATTTCCACTGAACCACTCAATCATTTGGATTGAATCTCAGGGCGTTCCTTTCCTACTGATATTAAGCTGGAGCAGATCAGGTTTTCTATTTTATATTTTCGTTTGAAAAATTACTAATAATTGGGTTAAGCATGACTTTTATCATAGCATACCCAGTTCACACTTGCGTGCGAGGCATCACAATGAGCAGAGCTCATAAAACACAAAGTCGAGCAATCAACTGACGTACTAATTAAAGAGTACAAAGAATGAATACAACAGGTTTTGATTAGTATAGTATCTATAATTTTGGGTAAAAAATTTAAGTTAAAACCTGTGTAATATTATATGTAAAGCAAATAAGATTTCTCTAAGCTGAGCTTCACCTCAAACAGATGCCCATAAAGTAGTTGTTTGCAGTGAATAAGCTTGCCATAAAGATTACCCATGCAAGAGAATAATAACGAAGGAACGCACTATGGGCGGCGAATTTCTTACGACACTTGACATCGCGACGAACTTAACTTATAGCGACGATGTTAAGGGAATAAAGATCCTTGATTAATTGGCACTTCATTCACCTCTCTCTCGTTACGCTTCGAATGATTCTCGTTAGGGATAGGCCACTTTGTAGTTTTTTTAAAAAAAATTCCTTGTAGCGTGAAAGGACATAGAAGTCAAAAATTGAATGCCCAATGTACTCTCTGTTCCACACAAAACTTTATTCCTTGGTCTAGGGACGAAGTCAGAAATTAAAATTCGGAGGGACCAAAATTTAGATTCGACAGAAAAAAATTTCGACCTCGGATAGTAAATTTTTTTTTAGTCAAACTCATCTATCATCCATTACTAGCAACAATAACGATAATATGCTCAAGGAGAAGCAAGGCTGTAAGAACTGAAGAAAAAAAGACCAATGGGTTTTAAAAAAAATTAAAACATAAGTTTTATTAAAAAAATAATTTGACCCCTAAAATTAAAATTTATAATATTTTAATTTTTAATATAAAAAAATTTTATATAATTTTTAAAAGTTCGGAGGGCCATGGTCACTGTGGGCCCCTTAATAGCTCCGTCCCTGCATCGGTCTTTTTCATGTGACATTATATAATAATAACCACCATTATTGTACCAAAGAGCATCTTAGTTATATCGTTCGAGTATCTTTTAGTACTTTTTTCCTCCACTAGCTCCAACTTCATAGGCCACTCGAATTTGTAATTAACTGCTCCAACGTCAACAAAATTCTACGCGTGCAAGGCATTAACACTCATCACGAGTAATGGACAAAATCTTGCACGGCTCATTCGATCTCCTCCTCCTCTTCTTCCTGTATTGTTACTTGAAATGGCGTGTTGTGTCAAACTTGGTCAGTAGGGACTTGGCTTTGGTCCTGTGCATGATTGGAGATTGGATCGCAAAAGTGGACTCGACCGAAACCAACCTGGATCAACAAGTCGACCCGACTCAATAATTGAGTATAAAATTGCCCAAGTTAGACCTAGATCTCACTACTATTTAAAAACTAGTTTATAGATCGGGCCTAAATGGGCCTGATTCAATGGGCCTTGCATGAACTAACACTGATCCGGGCCATTTTCCCAAGTGATCAGGCCCAACTATGACCTCCCATTGGCTAATTAACCAAGGGCTTAAAAGGCTTAGACTCAATAGGCAGTAGTGGGCCCTATCCAGCCCAAAATGCAAGGGACCTGGCCACGTGTACCGCACGTGGCACCGATAGTCTCGAACCTCCTACGACGTGGCGACAGTTACCAGAAGCTCTCAGAACCTTCCATCGCGCTCTCCACTCTCTTCTACAATTCGATCAACCGAAAAAAAGAGTTTAAACCACTTTTAATTTCTGAAAAAAAAGAAAAAAAAAAACCCTCTCTAGAAATTTCCCCTTCCCGTTATAAATCCCCACCTCCCCCTTTCTTCCAAATCGCACAGCTACGAAACCCTAGCGAATCCAGGAAACCAAAACAAAAAAAAAAAAATCCCCAAATTAAATCGCTAGCGATTGGATCGCCGTTGATGGAGGTGATGATGGGCTTGGACGACCCGATGCTCTTCTCGACGCTGCAGCAGCTGATGGACATCCCGGAGGAGGTGGAGAAGGCCTTCAACGCGCCGACGCGCGCGTACGTGCGCGATCGCAAGGCCATGGCGAACACGCCCATGGACGTGAAGGAGCTCCCCTCGGGGAAGCTGGTGCTCGCCGTGGACATGCCCGGGGTGAACCCGAGCGACGTCAAGGTGCAGGTGGAGGAGGGCAACGTGCTCGTGATAAGCGGGGAGAGGAGGAGGGAGAAGGAGGAGAAGGCCGCTGCGGAGGGAGAGGAGAAGGAGAAGGAGAAGGAGAAGGAGAAGGAGAAAGAAGCGGGCAAGTACCTGCGGATGGAGAGGCGGATGGGGAAGTTCATGCGCAAGTTCCCGCTTCCGCAGAACGCGAATTTGGACTCCGTATCGGCGTCGTACAAGGACGGCGTGCTCACCGTCACCGTCGAGAGGATGCCCCCGCCGGAGCCGAAGAAGCCGAAGAGCATCGAGGTCAAGGTCAACTGAGAGGTGAGAGAATTAGGGAGAATGGAGGAGTTGTTGCGAGTGTAATGAGAGTGAGGAGGATGCTAAGGTTGCGTTTGTCGTTGTGTTATTAAGAGTCTGTGATGAGTAGCTTGTGAGTGGAACTAATAATAAATAAATAAAAGGTTCTGTTGTTGGCTGTGTACGTTTCCTGTCACACTGGATGGTTCCCTAGTTTATTTCAATTTTGTTATTATTTTTAGAGTAATCATGAAAATAAATAATTTGCTAGAAATATAAAATTATATTAAAGCCAAAATATTTTGATAGGCGATCAACAATTTTATTTATGGACACCGACTGTTTCTAGCGCAAGTGGTAAAAGAATTAATAGTTGGTACTCGAGATTTCGAGTTCGAATTTTAGTTGATTTACATTTCTAACTATATTTATTTTTAAAAAAAATAAACGAAGCGGATAGCATTCTCGTCCTCTCGATAATTAATATAGCCATATCTGTGCTCTCTCTAGTCGTTTTTCCCGTTACACTGCGCCAAAAACGCACTTGCAAATGAGTACCAGATTATAATGCTTCTCAATTGTTTAATTTAAAAGTTTGAAGTACTAAATTGCTGGCATTTAATTTATACAATAAAGTTTGAAATAGCTCTTTAAGCCTTCACCACAATATTAATAGAGGGGAGGCTGTTCTATATTTTTGGAGTAAGCTCGTGCTCTCTAACACTAGCTTTTACTTACGTTTATCCAGTCCAATTATACATCCAAGTTTTTAATTTAAAATTTTTCAATTATCTAAAAAAATGAATGGAAAATACTAGATGAGATATATATACATTGATAAGGATTTGGTGTAGTAACATAACGCTGCACTGAGTGCCGGCAACAAATAGTCACACACGTCAGATTACACATAGGGATGCAAATGGATCGGGGTTGGTGGAGCTCCCGTCCTGATCCGCCTTAAATCGGACAGTATAGGGAGAAAAATAAACGAATTCGAGGCTGAAGATCGGGTGACTTTTATGATTCAAGGCGGATTCGGAGAAAAAAACGAGAGGAATCTTGATCCACTCCCAATCTGTCCCGAATCTATACCGAAAATCGTTTATATTTTAAACAAAAATATCCCTAAAAATAATATATTTATAATAAATAAGTTGGTGTTTCCTTTTTTTTTAGTTGGTGTTATAATTTTAGTAAATTTTTTTCTTTCACATGTATGTATTTGAAACTTTTAAATTTGGCTGTGAAGAATTGTGATTAATATTTTTTTATTTTCATAATTGATGTTGTTAATTATATATAACTTAATAATATTACTCATTATTATTAAAAAAATTATTGATTTATATTTACAAAATTATTATTAATAATATTATAACTTGTAAAAAAGTATTAGTTGGCAGGACGGATTCGAGGCGCCGATGGGGGTGGATTATGAGGCACGGCAGATTATGAAATAAATTTTTTTTAACCTGTCACGAATTCAGGGCGGAAGGTAGGACAGGATTTTAGTAGTCAGGTCGGACGGCGGGGCTCCTGCCCCAGATCCACCGGTTTGCATCCCTAATTACACAGTTTATGCTGTCCTAAATTGGGACAAAAGTTTAACGCGGAGTGCTCGGATGATTCCTCATTAAGTTCCTGATCAGCTATTATATATTAATTTTTTAAAATAAAATAAAAAAAGTTAATATAAAAAATATTCAATAAATATTTGGATGGAAACAAAAGTAATATGTGACACCAGATCTGGAGCTCCCCAGGGGTGCTCCTAACTGATGTTTTGTCCCGAAACTATCCCTGCAAATCAACTGCATTATCCACGTCAGCAGATTTTCCTCTGAATAACGAACAGGGGTGTAACCGTAACTCCAACCGTCTAACTGCGTTTCTCGTTATCAAACTTCAAAACATCCGTTCATTTTCTTCCTAACACTCGAACCCCAACTCCATTTCAAGGCAAAAAAGAGTGGTGATGATCACATTCTCCACCCTCAAATCTCTTCTTAATTTGTTTCCTTATTTTACTAATTCTTGATCTCACTCCCTTTGATCTTTTCCTTTTCAGTTCGATCAATAGGTCCGAGAATCGCCAAGATGGCGAGCGGCGATCAGATCGATGATGACGACGGATGCCTCAGCAAGCTCCTCGATGACGGAATCGTCCTCTTGATCTCCGCCATCGTCAAGGTCAAGCAGGCGGCGGCAGCCGTGCGGATGAAGATCTGCGCCTGCTGCGGGAATCATGAGCAGCCCAATGCGGTCGAGGAAGGCGGAGAGGCCGCAGGCCAGCCCACAACACCGGCGGAACTGATAGGATGGGCCCGTGCCGTCCCCGCGATGTTCAACATGGGGTGGAGGTGGCGGCTCTTGGGGCTCGGCTCGGCCTGCGGTAACGGCGACGACGGAGAGAGTGGACCTTCCGTACAATTGGCGGAAGCGGCAGGCGGTGGCGGTGCTCGAGTGCCGGAACTGCCTCCGGAGGAGATTCAAGAGGTGGTGCATGTACGTAAAATACCATGAACAAGATCGTGCATAAAAAGAGTCTGTGAATTGGGGAAGAGGAGGCAATGTAGGTGTTTTACTAGTTTAGTTTTTTGTTTTCTTTTCCCCTCCTTATTTCTTGAAATGGTGGTTGGTTGATGTAATTGTGGCTCTTCCATATCTTGCAAGGAATTAATCGAGCTCTTTTTTTAAAGAGCTTTAGATGTTGACGAACAGTTTCCGATCTTTTTGGGATCACTGAGTAACACGAACTCTGCATCCTATCTGAAACAATATTGCGTACAGTTTGCGAGCTTTGCATGCATAAGCCGTTAGAAATTAATGCATGGAAGTGTAAGGAAGTGATCTAATGCACGTAAACTAGTACGTTAATTATTTTTGAAGCCATTATATATCTAACTTTTAAAATTTTAAGTTTATCATCCAATTTTTCGAACTATTTTAATTTGAATAATTTGATTCGAAGCATCACTTGGTTTGATCTGCTTGCTTAGAATATCTCTATTATATGTACCCAAAATTATGCGATAAAAAAATCACGAAATAAATTAGCTGATCAAATAAAAAAAGTTAAAAAGTTCAGAGGGAAAAATTACAATTTTATAAAAGGATTGTTATTTTAAAAATCCCCTCACCCCATTTATGCCGCGGGGTACCGAATACTAAACAATATTAGAAAATTTAAAAAATAATTATATTTGTACGTAAACTCGAGCTCTAATTGGTCGACGAAAATACCCACGCAATCCACGTAAGCGGCTCTCCCACTCAGGAGGGCATAACCGTAAATCCAACTGTCCAACCGTCAACCGCCGTTTCTCGCTATAAAAAGCCATCACATCCATTCATTCTCTTCATAATACTCGATCGAAACACAACTCCATTTCCGAGCAAAGCAAGAAGAGAGAGGTCATCGTCTCCACCATTCTCCTCTACTCATTTCCCTTCGTTTTAATTCTTTTCTCACCCCCATTTCTTTCCCCCCCCCTATTTGATCAATTCAGTTCGATTGATACGTCCGAGAGTCGCGAACATGGAGAGCAGCGAAGAGCAGAGCGGCTGTATCGGCCGCTTACGCCAGCTCGTCGTCAAGGCCCCGATCGCGGTGTTTGACCTGGTGAAGAAGGCGGCGGCATGCGTGTGGGACGATCTCAAGATCTGCTGGGAGGAACTCGGGCTGCGCGAGAGGTTCTTCCCCAACAACGCGCGGGTTGTTCCTAACATCCAACTTGTGTAGGCAGCGGCGCGCGCCAAGGTCGAGGAGAAGGAAGGAGGAGGAAATGGTTTTCAGCGGTTTCTATAATTTCCTCCAGTACGTTTTGTAGTTTAGGGTTTGTCTTTGCTTCTTAAAATGTTGCATTGTTGGTTGATCTTGTATCGAGCTCTTATATAGCTTGCAAGAATTCTTCTTTTCAGAGAGGAACGCTTCAGATCGCTTTGGTCTCGCGCTGTGTATATATACAGCATGCATGAACTCTGCGTATTATTTGAAGCGTAATATTTTTTTGGAAATTTTTTTGAGAGCTTTGCATGCGCACATCGTTAATCAGAAATAAAGTGGACCTATTTGGAATAATTGGATCTATTTTGTTCTTTAGTTGGTACATAGTTTTCTTTTCCTTTTCCTTTTTCTCGAGCTTTAATTGATCTGTTCCATGGACTGTTTTATAGCTATTAGTTAGATGAAGGTTTGCTAGATGGGAGATGCTGATGAGCGTAATATATATTTATACATATATGTAGTCCATTAATTTTTAAACAAGTACATAATTTTTCGAATTAGTAATTTCAGTTCATACAATATATATATATATATATATATATATATATATATATATATATATATTATTATTTTTAGCTTGGATAATTTGTTTTAAAGAATCATTTGCTTTAATGGACTTAATTAGAATCTTATTTCTGCACAAGAGAGCATCTTATCACTCAAATTAATTACACAATAAAAGAATCATCAAATTACTCAAATTCAAAAAAAACTTAAAATATTAAATAATAGCATTTGAATATTTAAAAATAAAATAGTTATTGTAAAATAACTCGTATCTCAGATAATTTGTTATCTACATTTTTCCAAAAAATTATTAACCCCGACGTTCCCGACGAACAAAAAACTCCGCTCCAATTGGTCCAAAATACCCCTGCAAACCTCCAACAGAATCATCCATGTAAGCAGCCTCTCCCAACTAATTAACGAACGGGGGCATAACCGTAATTCCAACAGTCCAACCGTCCAACTGTCAATGGATCTTTCTCATTATAAAAAGCCATGCAACGCATCCATTTACTCCCCTCATGGTAACTCGAACACAACTCCATTGCAAAGCATAGAAGAGCGTGGTGATCGATCACCTCTCTTCTCATTTTCTTTACTTCTTTCTCCATGGACCGACCTAGACGTCCGGTAATAGCCGACATGGAGAACGGTCTCCTCCACCAGTTCGACGACGAGCCGATCTGGCGCATCCGCTCCCGCCTGCTTCTCGCTGACGCGATTGAGCTCTCAATCGCCGCCTTCGGCCTGGTCAAGAAGGTGTCGGCGTTCGTGTGGGCCAAGATCAAGGGCTGCTGGGGGAATCATGGGCCGGCCCACGGAGTCGAAGGCGGAGAGGCTAGCATGTTCGGCATGCCGTGTAGGCTGCAGCGCCGGCTGATCATCTCCGACGGCAGCGACAGCAGCGACGGCAGCAACAGCAGCGACGAACTGGCATTGGCGACAGCGGTGGCGATGGCGGGAGTTGGTGTGTAAGTGCTGAAACCGCTGCAGGAGGTTGAGGAGGAGGGAGGAGGAGATTAGAGAAAAGGTGTAGTAGTTTAGGAGTTGCTTAATTTGTTTCCTAAAATGGTTGTTGATAGATCTTGTAACTCGTGGATATCTTGCAAGAATTTGAGTTTTAGAGAGCTTTGATAAAGAACTAGAGGTACTATATATGCGAAGCAATAATACATAAACTTTGTGATCTTTGCATGTATGCACCCTTAATTCATTAGGAATTAATCGATGGATCTATTGTTGTTCTCTAGTTGTTATCGCAGGTTTCTTTTTTTATACATAAACTCAGGCTTAATTTGATGATCTGTACGTCATTTTTGTAAACCCAAGCTTAGTTTGATCTTTGGTAAATGCTATAAAACTGTTTGATAAAGGTTTTTCTTTTCTTTTCTTTTCTGATTCGCTAGCTGATGAATACACTTACCATATATAGCCTGTTCATTTTGAAACAAGCAGCTACTTTCTTATAAGGTTTTAATTTAACTATATGTCTAGCTAGTTCTCTAATTCTTTTTTACTTTATTCTTTGATTCACAGCGTCGATGACTTGTTTTAATGTATTTAGATTTAATTAATTGAATTCACGCGATCATATTTTTGCTAATTAGTCCAAAATAAAAGCTCCTGATCATTAGCAGTAGAGTTAAACTGCGTCTCGCCTGATAATATACGCGCGGTATATAGATTCATCTCGCCGCTAATGAGCATCAAAATTAACTAATAGTGTAAGATTTTATTTATAGGCACGGCATTATACACAATACATAACCCCTGCAAACCTACAACCGAATCATTCATGTAATCAAGCAGCTTTTCCACTCAACAATTAACGAACACAGGCTTAACCGTTTCCGTCTTTCATAAAAGACCAACACATCCATTTCGCTCTCCTCGTATTCGAACACAACTCCATTCCAAAGCAAAGAAGAGTGTAGTGATCATCATCTTGACCGTCCTACATATTTCCTTTAATTATTTCTCTTTCCATCTCTTAATTTTCTTCTTTCTTTTTTCTTCCTCAGTTGAATTGACACGTCTAAGAATTGCCGACATGGAGAACGGCCGCCGCGAGGAGGTCGACACTGGGCCGATCTGCTGCATCCGCTTCCGCCTGCTCGTCACCAGCGTGATCAAGCTCTTGATCAGTGCCTTTGGCCTGGTCAAGAAGGCAGCAGCGTTTGCGTGGGCCAAGATCAGGGCCTGCTGGGGGAACGGCGGGCCGGCCGATGAGGTCGACGAAGGCGAAGCGAACCAAGCCATCGCCAGGGCGTTCAACACGCCGTGGATGCGGCGGCTTGAGACGATCACCTCCGGCGGCGGTGGCGGCGGGCAGGTTGTTCCTTCTGCTCAACCACCCGCCGCAGCGGTGGCGGCGCCACCGATACTACGTAAGTGCCAAAACCACCCTTCCACCTTCGTAATCATTCATACAATTACATTTTTAACAAACTTAATTAAAATAACATTTTAAAAATTAAATACTCATTTTAAAATGACAATAGCTCGTATTAGATCTCTACATTTTTATTTTTTTCAAAAAAAAATATATTGGTTCTGTGCTTGTAATAGTTGTAAAAGTCGTTTTTTAGTATTGAACAATTGGTCAAAAGTACCCCTGCAAACATCCAAACTGAATCATCCACTCAAGCAGCTTTTCTTTCCATCAACAACGAGCAGGGGGGCATAACCGTAATCCCAGCCGTCCAACCGTGAACGAATCTCTCTCATTACAAAATGCCATGCAGCACATCCATTTATTCTCCTCATCGTACTCCAACACATGCAGTCCCATTGCAAAGCTAAGAAGCTAGAGAGCGCGATCGATCACATTCTTCATTTTCCTCTACTTAATTTTTGATCAGCTCGGTACCTGCTGCAATCGCCGACGTGGAGAACGCAGATCACGTCGATATTGACCCCGATCGACGACGAGCCGAGCGGCAGCAGCTGCCTCGGCAAGCTCGTCCGGGACGGAATCGCCCTCTCGATCGCCGCAGTCGCCGAGGTCAAACAGGCGGCGGCAGCCGTGCGGGCCAGGATCTGGGCCTGCTGGGGGAGTCACGGGCCGGCCCACGAGGCCGATGAAGACGGAGAGGCTCTCGACTCTGGCACAGCTGAGAGACTTGGCCCGTGCAGTCTGCGGGATGTTCAACGTGGGGCGGCCGTGGTGGCGGCTCCTCGGAGTCGCCTCAGCCCACGGCAACGACGACCAGCAGGGCAATTCTTACGTCGAACTGACGACGATGGCGGCCGATTCTGGTGGTGCTTGATTGCCGGGGTTACTCTGTGAAAGGGAAAGATGAGGATAATGTTGCTAGCTAGTTTGTTCTCTAGTCCCCTCCAGTTTAGGGTCCGTTTGGTTCAATGTAAAACAATAGAAAATAATTTTTCATCAAAAATAAGTTTTGGTGGAAATTTTATTTATGTTTTGTAATGTTTGGTTTGTAGTTAAAAAAAAAAATTCTTATCAACATTTGTTTGGTTAACAAAAAAAATTCACATTTGTTTGCTTTAGTAGAAAAAAAATGAGTGAAAAAAAGTTTACGTAGCTTGAATTTTTTTTTGTCGAAAAATAGCGAAAAATAAAAAATTTAATTTTTTTAAATTCATAAAAATATTTTTGTCGAATAAAACAAGCGAAAAAATATTTTTTATATTTAAATAATTTTTTGATTTATTTTACGCTGCACCAAACATCCTCTTAGTAGTTTACGATTCTCCTCTCTCTCTCTCTCTCTCTCTCTCTCTCTCTCTCCGAGCTGTAGCTCTTCTTTTGATGAGCGTTTTTGGTTTCTTAGTTGGATGTTGATTGGGTATAGCATGAAATCTACGTACGTACGATCTGAAGCAATATTATTATTACCTTTTACTTTTGAAAGCTTTGCATGCATGTGTTCGGCGTTATAAAATGGATCTATTGTTCTCTAGTTGGTAAACATATATATATACTTATTATTGTTGATTTGTTTAAATTCGTACCGTATTTTTTGTTTTCAAATCCGATCGAATCCTTGATCTCTTCTAACTAGGTACTATATTCATGTAGTTCGGGTTTCCAATTTGTTAGACCCGTGTGGTAAACCCCCTCTTAATTACTCTCTCTATACACCTTTTTTAGGACAATTAAGTATCATATTCTTGTAATAACTAAGGATCTCTGCTGAATACAATTTGGTTCTATAGAAGTTACTTTGGTTGCTTTAACGATCAGTATATATCTAAATCCATTAACCCAACAGATCAACGTTAATATACACTTAATTTGTACTCTAATTTGATTAAAAAATTTATATCATATATTTTGCCAAAATATCCTGATCCTATTTGGAGGCATAAATATCTTATTTAATATATTTTCTTAATTTACTCAAGAAATTTATGTATTTGATAAATAAAGAATGCGATCAAATATTTAGAATGGAATATCATGTTTGATATTAAAGTCATTTTTTTAGATTAAAATAAATTATCTTATAGGAAAAATATACCAAGTCATAAATAGCAAAATTGTAAACAAATAAAAAATAATTTTTTTAGTTACAATCATATTATAAAAGTCTCATATGTTGGGACATCCAAATAGAGCCAAGTGTAAACTCTACATGCAATTAATCAAGCTCATTTCATATTTGAACTGAATCTCTAGTAATTAGGGCTTATTTAATTATAATTTTTTTCTTAAGAAAAAAATAGAAAATCACCTGCGTCATTCATTAGGTAAATAAATTTAGCTATCTGTATAAGATAGCTAAGCCTTAAAGGCAAAAAATAAAAATAAAAATAAAAAGTAAAGAAATAATAGGAAAAGGATTTTTTTTTTTTTGCAAATTCAACATGTCATGCACACTTTTTAAAAATACCCACATTGGGGGCAGTTCATACCCTCACGTAAACACAGATTTTTATTTTTATTTTTATTTTTTCGCCTTCCACTGAGGTCATGTTGCCTCACCCATATAGCTTAATTCACCTTTCCATTGAATGAAGCGGGTAGCATGCTATCTTTTCCTCAAAAAAAAAAAAAAACCCCGCATTCACACATCTATAAATTTATTAATTGTCCACAAACAAGAAGAAAATATTTCTTGTAACTATTTTTTCTTTCGTTCGTGCTAATCAACGATGACAGAAATAGAAGAATACATACATTAACCGGGCATTGTAAGCGACAAAAATCTTGAATTTAATAAACAGAAAATGATTGTCATCCCAAAAAGTTAGTGATTGGTTGCAATAGATTTCGTGGAAGACTAGATGAACTTCCCAACTTTGAAATCAACGGGCGTTTGACAAATAAGGACATTTGAGTGTTGTTATTCTAGCAAGAGCGAGAAGTACTCGAAAGAAGCAGCACTACACAGCACCAAATTCTACACGAAAAGAACAATTAGCGCAGTAATTACTAACTTAACAAACTAATATCTAATTAATATTCAAACATTATATTTACTTAATATATCAAGCAAATGAACTATTTCTGATAGTGCATTAAATCATACCGCGTGTATATCAACATAAATAATGACGGAAGTAGAACAATTTTACTACAATATATACGTTGCTCACCAAAATGGATCTCATAAGAGAGAGAAAAATGAAAATATAGTCTTAACAAGATAAACTCTAATTATAAGAAACTACTAATTTGACGGACCGTCCAAGTGGGAAAAAACTTGGTGGTTGGTACTGAGGTTCCAAATTCGAAATCTATCACATTTTTAGCTAAGTTTATTTTTTTAAAAATTAAACGAAACAGATAGCATGCTATATTTTTCCATAAAAATAAAAACTACTAATTTGTTGGCACCTTGGACGGATGTACAAGATTCATACATACCACCCTGCATAGAATCCGGTCAAAAGGAAAAAAAACATTTCAAAAAGTTAAAGAACAAATTAAATGTTCTCAGGGATATGTTTGCAATATTCCATTTTATTTATCCATTTTATTAAATTATTATCATTTTTTTAAAGTCTTCTGGCCTCTTCATCTCTGTAGGCCGGAAAGGCATCTGATCTAACCTTCTTCAGACTCCGAAAAAATAAATAAATAAAAGCAAAAAAAAAAAAAGAAAAAAAAGGAAAAAAAAACATATAAAAGATGGAGGAACGAACGAAGGCGAACTCCGATTTGGATATTTCCATCGTCTCCTCCCTCTCCTCTTCCACTCCCCGCCCCCGATTCTAACCCTAACCCTAACCCTCTCCCTCCCCCTAACCCTAACCCTAACACTAATCCCCGCCGATCCCCTCCATCGATGCTCCGATCCGCGTGATCGGCGCTCGTCCGGAAGATCGGAACCTCTCGTTTCGGGCGATTTCGGGAGATCTCGATCGTCCGATCGTCGTGCGTCGCGGATCGGGCGGCGGAGACCCGAGGGCACGATGCCGTCGCACGCGGATCTGGATCGCCAGATCGAGCTCCTGAGGGAGTGCAAGTACCTGCCCGAGGCGGAGGTGAAGACGCTGTGCGAGCAGGCGAAGGCGATCCTCATGGAGGAGTGGAACGTCCAGCCCGTGAAGTGCCCCGTCACCGTGTGCGGCGACATCCACGGCCAGTTTTACGATCTCATCGAGCTGTTCCGGATCGGAGGGGACGCGCCCGATACCAATTACCTCTTCATGGGGGATTACGTTGGTGAGTCGCTCGGATCAGTAATCGATGGGAATCTCTGTGATTTTAGGTTTATTTTGGTATCATACGCTCGTATCGGGAGATTGAGGGTTGCTAGTCTGTGCTAAAATGGTGCCTTTTCTGAGGATTAGGTAATCGAGTAGCTGATCGTAGGTTTGTTGAATCTTCCACGTTTTTAGGTTTATTTGTTATCATGTTCTTAGATAGGAGATTTCGGGTTGGTAATTTGTGCTAAAATGGCGACTTTTGCGAGGATTTGGCAATCGAGCAGTTTGTCGAATCTTCTGTGATTAATATCTATGAATGTTTTCATGAAGCTATTTTCGGGGGAGCTCGGTATTTAGGGGTCCTTTCTAACTTAAAAGTTCATGAATTTAGGTATATCGGGGCTGTGTTATGTGAAAGCCAACTTATACCGTGCCAAAATGTTGACAGTTGCTTGGTTCTTAGTTTCTGCTCTTTGTATTCTGGTTGCTATGTCGTTGCAACTCCATTTTTTTCAGTGGAATAAATTTTAAGGGCCTTGTGCAAATCAGTAAAACATGTAGTTGACGTGATGATCCTTTTAGAGATTTATTCGCAATAGTGTATCACTCGATTTTTAGTCTGTTGATTTGTGTACTGCATGTGAAAAATGATGCCTCCCCCTTGGCTTGGCCTGAAATGAGAACTGTGCCGCCCAAAAATTGAAGCAACTAATTTTCTCCTTGTATCTCTAACTCTCCATTTTTTTCATTTCCTTTGAAATACAGATTCATTTCCTCTCCCAGCTTCTGTTTAAGCAAATAAGATTATCATGATGGTGTGAATGATGCAATGACTGAATTATGTGAACATCAGGCTGCTCTTTTATGTTCACTATCTTCCTTCTTCTATCAACGTAATACTGAAGTCACCATTTCATTATTCACGTACTTTACCCATTTGTACCACAACCCTCTTTTCGTCGTTGTCAAATACATATTCTGTTTTTTCTCAATTATAAGGAGTCTAGCATTATTTGCGTGCTAACTACTATGTTTTCTCTCTATTGGATCAATATTGTGACACATTGTTGCATCCAACAATGACCTTTACAAATTTATATTTGTTGTACTGTCATAAGCATCAAGATAGTATGGGGTGCTTAAGCAAAATGTAGTTATGGGCTCTTTTGGATTTCTTAAGATGATGTATCTGTTGTACAAAGGATTGCGAATGCAACCAAGTTCTTTGTGATATATAAGAAGATAGGCTGTTTTTCAAGCTAATATCTATTTACTATATGTTCTTTTGTCACTTTTCCATTATATTTGTAGTGACTCAAAGTCTTGCTAATTGCATATTATGATATGCATACTGCAGATCGCGGTTACTATTCCGTGGAGACTGTTACACTTCTTGTTGCCTTGAAAGTTCGTTATAGAGACAGAATTACTATATTGAGAGGAAATCATGAGAGCAGGCAAATAACTCAAGTGTAAGTTGTTGTATTCTTTTAGCTGTTTATACGTTATTTATGAGACGGTCAAGATGCATGCGTCGTTCTCACCAGCAAAATTGACCACTACATTCGTGATAGTCTGATGCTGTTCATTATTCTTGGAGCACTGAAATACTCTAAACATAGCAGAGTGGGACTTTCAGCTACAATAGCATTTAAACAGTGAAGATTAGGCAGTTCAAATGATGAATTCTACGAGTCTTGACTGCTGTCCTTCTATAAAAAGTCTGATCCCCTGACACAATGGCTGCAATGGCTGCCGTACAACGCAAGTTTCACAAACTTAGACAATTGAGGAAGGAGAAGTCAAAAAACTCTATTGGCTTACCGTCCATTTTCAAAAACTCTATATTGATGGCAGCTTTTAAGTTTACTCCAGGAAAGTCTATTCCTTGTATTTCCTGTTTGCTTTGCTGACAGGAGGCTCACTTATTCTTTTTAGCTTAGTATCTTTTTTCTTTGTCAACATTTTGTATGCGTCGCTCCTTGGCAAGATTGGTATGTATCGTTATGTCTGTGCCAACAATTGAGGTTTTTCAATGATTTCTTTTTTCTTTCAGTTCTTAAAGTTTCAAAAGGTGTCAAATGAAACTCTTTTGATTCTCATTTTTATCTTGTCCTTTTATAATGAATTGTCTTGCCTCTGCTTTTCTTATGGTAAATCTGTCGTCTCTCTTAATGCGTTATCGGTGTCTTCTAGTGATTCTTTTTTACTTCTTCAGGTATGGTTTTTATGACGAATGCTTACGAAAGTATGGGAATGCAAATGTGTGGAAATATTTTACTGACCTATTTGACTATCTGCCGCTTACAGCTCTTATTGAGAACCAGGTCCGCATATTTGATTAGTACATGATATCTATATGAGCTCTGTACTAGATATATGCCTCATACTAATCAACAATTGTCTCTTGTAGATATTTTGTTTACATGGTGGCCTTTCTCCATCTTTGGATACACTAGATAACATTCGTGCTCTTGATCGCATACAGGAGGTATGAACGCCAGTTGCTTTTGACTGTAGTCTGTACGCTTGTTGCATGTGAAAAGAATGGCAAATTCTAGATTAAGTGTATAAACATCCTTGCTACTGTTTCGCAACTATTAACATGGTGTCATAACAATAATACTAGTCTACTAAAGCTATGATTGTTGTTAGCTGTCTACTTGTTAGGTCATCAATGTACTAATGCAATTAATTGTTCACCTCATACTGCACACGAGTTAATTTAGTTGTATTGTGATTAGTTAAGTCAGTCTGAAATGGGAAAATTATTCATCTTTCATACTGTTTCAGCATGATATAACTCATTCTATTTAAACCTGATAATTTTGTTTGAAAAAATGGACTCAAGTATGAATTGGTTGCTTTTTAAACTGCTGCAACCTGGGACTATCAAACTTTAGTGTTGAAACATTTCAGCTTAGTTAATCTTCTCAGCACTATATATTCCTAGTTCAGTGTGTAGCTTTCGTGCTGGGCAAGTTTGCTTAACCTGGTTGGATCTAGGACAAAATTTATCCATAAATTATGTAGCCGTTCTATAAGATTATCAATTTCCTTTTAAGATTTGAAATGGGTTCCAATATATGGCAGCATGCTTTTGTTCAGCTGGCATTTGATGCACTTGTATGTAGGTTCCTCATGAAGGACCCATGTGCGACCTCTTGTGGTCTGATCCTGATGACCGATGTGGGTGGGGCATTTCACCAAGGGGTGCGGGATACACATTCGGGCAAGACATAGCCCAACAGTTCAACCACACTAATGGCCTTACCCTCATCTCTAGGGCCCACCAACTTGTCATGGAAGGTTACAATTGGTGCCAGGTAGATGACTTTAATGTTTGAAGTGCCTGGGCGGGCGTACCTTTTGGAACGCTCCTCTACTCAGAGAAGTTTGCATTTGACACCTAAAACACTATAGGAGCTTTTGCTACGGCAGGAAGCTAAAAGGAGCTTCTAGGCCTAAAAAATAAAGAGCTCCAATTTAAAACTTCTATTGTAGTGGGAATCATTGGGAGAAAATGAATGAAAATGTTTTGAGTGTCTTTTTAAATAGCTCTGCTTGACGGCACTTCTGCTAAAGCTCCAAGGATGTATTTTGTAATTTGTTCTTTGAGTTGGAGCATTTAATGATTTCTTCTGTTACAGGACAAGAACGTAGTCACAGTATTTAGTGCACCGAACTACTGCTACCGCTGCGGGAATATGGCAGCAATACTTGAGATTGGGGAGAATATGGATCAAAACTTCCTCCAGTTCGATCCGGCACCGCGGCAGATTGAGCCCGACACGACTCGCAAGACCCCCGACTATTTTTTGTAATCGCGTCTCCTGATTTTCCTGCCAGTAGAAATGCTCATCTTGCTGCAGTTGTTTGTTTTATAGATGTGGTTTAGAAAAACGAAAAGAAAAAAAAAGAAGAGATTTCTCTATGCTGAGAGAGAGAGAGACGTGTCTATTATTCTTTTGTTTCCAAATTTGTTGCTACTTAATTGCCTCTTCCCGTGTTGGATTTTAAACACGCTCAGGATTTTGCTGTGAATGCTGTTTGTATTAAAGAGACACTAATGGAGCAATAGATGGTAGGTGTATTTCGCTTTATTTATACAATGTTGTTCTGCAAAAATCGAACGCACGCGGGCGCAGTGCGGGGAGTAACCATAAGAAAAAGCTTTGCTTTAAGTTCATTTCAGTTTCATTTTAAGCGTTCTCTGCGTGGAGCAAAAGTTCGTACACGTTCTGACATGTGGAGTATTGAAGACATTGTATGCCTTGCCCCTTGCCATGTTGCTGCTATAGTTAAAGGTTCCATCCATCTTATCCATCTCTTCATCCATACCCACACATATGCCCTAGGCCGCCGCCTCGCCCTCGCACGAAGTCAGAGTTGGGGTCAAGAGAGGCATGGGCGAGTGTGCGGGGTGAGCAAGATTGGGGAGGAGGAGATGAAGAAGATAAGAACATTTTCATCATTTTGTCACACCGTACTCTCCTGTGAATATTTTTTATTTTTTAAAAGGTCAAAATGTAAATTTTTAAATGACAAGAGAAAAAATTTAAAAACAGGTATTGAGAAAAGGATTTTATATAATTTAGCCTTGTTTTTTAGTTTCATCGCCATTTAACCATTTTCTTAAAGAAAATCACGCTGTAATCAAAATGGAATTCATATAGAATCTGCACGTCAGTTTTTGTCAGCCTTGCCATTTATTTAGCTACTAAAGAGTGAAAACCACTTGTAAAGCATAAAAACACCAAATTAGAGCAATAAATATTAGCTCACAAAAGTACAACCTTTCGTATATAAAAACCCGTAGGTTTTACAGCAGTCCAACATTATGCTGACTAGTTACTACACAAAACGCAAAAAGACCACTTTTACAGAACTATGCCGCATTCATGAAGAGAAAAATTTCCATGGTTACATGTCGTAAACAATCTCGTTACAGTAAGACCAGAGCTAGCCGCGCAATCTCAGAGAACAATGTACCAGAACATTGAATTTGGTGATGCCAATATTAAAACCTGTATCAGCCTTCCAACCAAGTCAGTGTTCCCACAACCAAAATTTTGCTCGGCAGTTCACCAGGGCACGGTGCAAGGCATACGATCTTCTTCCTGTAGGCACCATTGTCAGTGAAGTATATACCGGCAGCCCAAAAGTACAAAGTTGCAGTGGAGAAATACCTCTGGATGTCTATATCTGTGACATATATAAACCCGGCGACATTGCTGCATTGGAGTTTCAAGGAATAGTTAGCAAATATTTGTTGACATTGAAAAAAGATAAGTACGGAGAATCTGTACTGTTGCAACTTTCTAATCCAAAATCTACAGGTGAGATGGCCAGGTGTCGTGCTAGCTATGCAGCTTCCTCTTTTCTGTTTCCCTTTTTTGCTGTACTACCAAAAGCTTTGCTTTTCCAGATGTTAATTCCTCAGTTTCGGTCCCACCGATTACTAAATGTCACACAAGCTGGAAAGTTAAAATGACAGATAATTGCAAAAGCGAGTCCTACCATATTACCTGGAAATTATTTGATCAGGTTCCTTGGCATAAGAAATAGCTAAAACCAAGTGCAGTAAGTCCCGGTTTATGTTGACTGCAACTGCTCTAGTCGGGTCTGCCACTGGCTCTGCACCGATAGGTAGTGCTGAACGAGGTGCTTGTGGGCCCCCACCAATTCGGTAAATAGAAACATCACTAAAATTGATAATATTTGAATGTGGGGAGAGATCATTTGAAAGGCCATAAAAGTATTCCTGCAAAGGAGTATTTCAGACTTTACCCTTCTCATGTAAAATGACTTATTTTAATTTAAATCTAAAAGGGGATAAAGGTCATTTATAGTAAAACTCAATATATTTTAGATTTTTTTAATTCTTTTTAACTGGTCAGGGACTAAAAAATAAACTTGAAAGATCAGTCACAATACCAGAATACCAGAAAAGAACAGGGACTACCTATATATTTTACCCATGTATACATATCTAAAACAAAATAAATTGGCCAAGTCTAAGAAGAAGCAGACAACCTCGAACTATTTACAACTATTTACACACCTGAGATACCAGATTATATACAACTACCGATCATGCTACAAGAAAAGAAGTTGGAAGTTGAGAACTAAGACCTATTAATCTCAAATTTCAGGCCTAGCACTTATCAGATTCTCAACCAAATAAATAGAATTATCTTGTGAATAAACAAAGAACAAGCTAAATCATGTCCAAGCTCTGACTTACCCTGATTCTAAAACTTCTAGCCTTTTGGCGGACCTTCTGATTTCTCAGAACAACCCCTTCTGATTTATGAAGTTTCACAATGTCTACATTAGGCTTGCTCTTTAGTACTTCTTTCAACATGCTGCAAAGTTTCTCCTGTGGCAGAGACACTGAAAGCAATGAAATCAAAGGCCACCTTAAGAAGGCCTCCCAACTTATCGCTTAACTCATATTAATTATCTCGATGAGATTTCTAAGTAGAAATTACTCATGCTGTTTCCAGAGATTGCAGTCAAACTGCATACTGAAATATATTTTGTGCTTACTAGAATATAGTACTTGCTATTTAAAATGTATACGGATATGCATCGCTTACAAAGGAGCAGTGTCAATTGTTGAGCATATAAATATTCAAACAGAATATCACCGATAAGATACTTAAAAGATAACATAGTGAGGTTTTTTCTAGATCTGCAATAATATATCAGATGGATCTAATATTGCATATTGGACATGAAATATTTATTGGCACATATAGCAGAATGACGATAATATTTGGCAGAAAAAAGGAATTAAAGCAATTTTTGATGAAACAGGGGTATACCCTATTTTACAAAAAGGAATTAAAGCAATAAACACAATAATGGTCAAAAACTTCAGTCCCAAGTGAAATAATTGATTTCCCAAGGTAACTATTGGCATTTTGTAGAGTTCAGTTTGATGGAACATACGCATATATCTGTACCATATATATTCAAAAAAGAAAAAGAAAACATGAATTAGAAACCCCATTCCACAAAGTGATACAGTTGCAACACAGATAGTAGAAAGAAGAGGAAGTTACCTGGCCCAAGACAAGAACAACATTAGCTTTGAAAGTATCAATTGCTTGAAGAAGTAACTGCATGTCAACCATTATGAATAATATTTATTAGCCGCTAAAACAGGGCTACGTATAATTATTTATGGTACTATATTTAGATCTTAGGATATATTTACGAACTAAAGTTCCTATAAAATACAGAACAATACCTCATACCCAAGGCCTTCTACCCATCCCATTGTGTTGATCACCATGCCAGCAGCTCTAGATTCAGCATTCCCAGAGAACTGCTTCTCCAGTGTCTGAGCAAGCTCCTTCATAAGAACCTTATAAAGATCTGCATTAACACTGTTGAGCACCATGATTTGCATCTCAAACTGATCGACATAAAAGAATAATCTATCGACATAGGCAGGCAAGGTTAATCAGATAGTTACTTGGGAGTAGTGTGCCCATAGAAGTACACAATAGGCATCTCTAACGGGATTCCTTCTACTGCATCTATAGGCATCTCGACTGGTGTGGCGGCAATACATCCAGGTATAGTAATGGATCCCTGGCCAATATCCAAATCCACAAATGTAGGTTTCCAGCCCTGTTTAGAGGCCCAGCTGAGAAGCATCCTGCACAAAGTGCTTTTCCCAGAATCTGTAGGTCCCACAACAATCACCCTAGGACCCTGAGAATCGGGGACTGTCAGTGCTCAAGCTTAAAAAAGGGGAAGATAATTTCTCTTAACTATTAACTCTGATTATTATGTAGTCGTTAATCTATCAAATGTTAGACCAACTTTCATACGAAGCAATTATATGGGTAATGACCAAGGCTTCCAAATCAAGCAATTATAAATTTGTTCAAATTCAAAACTCTTGGATGAAGAGGCTGAGCCTCACCTGCGAAGCATCCAACCCACTGCCTTGCGATGCCTTAGCGTGAGTTCTTCGTCCATCAAGTATGGCATGAACGTTCACATAGCTTACCATGGGCGTCTAGACGGATCAATTAAATTAAAAATAGATTTAAAAAACAGTTCCAAAATCTCCAAAAGACAGCTCCAAACAGGATAGTGTCACAAGAATCACCTCATCCGCCACATACTCGACCTCACTGACCCCATCCAGCTCGATCGTTGCACCATGCCAAGTAAAGATCTGAAGCATGCACTTACATTTGTCTCAAGAACAGTTTAATAATCCTTAAGAAAACTTAAGTAAAATGTATGAATACTCTTCTCAACTATAGGTCATTTTCATCATCAACTTTTTTTATTATTATTGGCACCGCCGCACGGCCTTAATTATTGATCTTCTTTTTTTTTTAGTGGATTTAGTTATTAAATTGGGATTTTGCTTAGAATCACGGGGTACTTCATCAAATTTCATATCTTTAATTACCTGTTAGCTACTCCTTAGCACATGAAATTAGCATAATTAACACCAGTAGGTAGTAGGACCAATAAATTCAACAAAAAAAATTAACTTTAACCACGTAGAATAACTCAAATTAAAAAAAAGTAAACTCTAAGTGTCAAAATGTACTGCGAATTGAGGGGTTCTCCATACATTTTTACCACCAAAAAAAAAAGGAAAAAAAAAACTGAAGCAAATCGATTTAAGAAGAGGTAAAAGAATCGAACCGCGATCTTGCTACGAGGAGGGATGGGGAGCCAATTCTCGGGGGGGAGCTCGGCGCCGAAGATCTCGGCGGTGCCGGAGAGGAGGCGGACGCGGAGCGGGGCGGCGGCGCCCACCTCCACCCTCAGTTCGCTCTCCCTCGCGAGCTTGAACTGGCGAGGAGGTGGCGACGGAGCGGAGCCCATAGCCATGGCCATCGCCGTGCTTTCCTTGGAGCAGCAAAACCCTAACCCTAGCGCGAAGGGGTTTGGACTTCCGAATTGGGCGCGTCGAAGCCTCGAAGGGAAGGGGAATCTCGGGCGAAGGGGCCGAGCGTTGTAGAAGGGGAACGGGCCCACTGCCCAATTAGTGGATGGGATTATTATGGGCTCGAACGTAGCCCGAAAGAGATTGGGTTGGGCCTTATGATCTACTCTTGCATAATTTTGGGCCGTAATTGGGCTTAGATTCGGCCCCGGTTCTTAGCAAGCGGTTGCTGGGGGATAGAGTGGGTTCAATCAAGCTGCCCGATTATGGGTCCGCTTGGCCGCGTTTATTTCCTTTATCTTTAAAATAGTTTGCGCGGGAAAAGCTCGTCGCACCAGCTGGACCAAACAAAACAGGCTCACCGTTTCTTTTTATGTGTGTGGACGCTCATCAGACATCGACCATGCTCATTAGAAATATATAATTTTTCTCTCTAATGGATGGACTTAATGCATTTCCTGCGGTATGTTATTTGAAGAAAGGTCACACCATTTGGCGAAGTATGAAAATGTAGTTAAAAGAATCATGATCACTTACAAGATAGGTAATAGCAAAGTCAACAAAAACATCGGACACACCAAAACACAAGCTAAGCATCGTCACCGTGAAAGTCGGTGCATCGTGCGCCGAGTCCAATTCGTTTATGATTTTATACTCAATTTCTCTTCTAAATCACCATCTCTTCTTTTTTGGAGTTTGCTAACTATGCACACAACAATGACAAAGCGGCAACACTAATCATAATCACAAATCAACCACCTTCTTAATCAGTGATTGATCACATCCGCATTAACAAATTTAAGACTCTATACTATCATCCTTTAACCCCACTTCTCCTATACTTGTACCTCAGCGCCCAGAACAAGAAGTGCAAACAGTTCAAGGAGCTCAACACACACATCAACCAGTAGAACCGCTCCAACCTATAGTGATTCAAGTTACTACCCTTCAACCACGGCCGCTGCGACCCCCGCCCGGTCGCGCTGTTCACGATCGAGACGAGCACCGAGCTGAGATAATACCCCATCGCGAGCGACGCCCACGAAAGTGCCGTCGCAAGCGACCGCATCCTCGCAGGCGCCTCGCTGAAGAAAAACTCCAACAACCCCGCCAGTGTAAACAAATCCGCTGATCCAAGAAACAGATACTGCAGTGCAATCCAGAAGAACGAAATCGGCAATGGCTCTAACGAGTCCACGAGCCCCGCATTTCGAGCCACGTTCTTCCGCTTGACTTCGACTAAGGCCGCAATGGCCATGGCGACAACAGAGAGGACCAGACCGGTGCCAATACGCTGGAGGTGGGTTATCCCCACCTCGGTTTTCGTCACACGCCGTGCGAAGGGGAGGACAATGTGATCGTAGACCGGGGCGAGGATCATGATGAATGTGACGGGGAATATTGGGAGGGAAGCGGGCGGGACAGTGAGGCGGCCGACGCGCGTGTCCATGGTCGCGGCTTGTTCGACGGAGAACGTGGAGAGTTGGGCCAAGCAACAATTGAGCATGATGGTGGAGAGGAATATGGGGAGGACCTTTAGAACTACCTTCACCTCTTCTACTTCTTCTACGGTGCACGCGAGTGACAAGTGACGGGGGTGGTTTTGTGCGGCTCGGTTCAGGAACTTGAGCTCTTCGGATGGGGCGTTTGATATGGCTGTATTCTTATGATCTTCGTTTTCCTGCTCATCTTGCTTGTACCCATTTGTTTCGGTTCTGTTCTCGGGGCTCAACGGACGGTCGACAATGGTGTTGCTCGGAGGTTGTGTGGTTCGACAGTTGAGCGCGGCGGCGATTAGGACCTGTAAATTAGATTCGAATAATTTAGAGAGTGAAATCTTTAAGTGAAAAGTTAAGAAACTAAATTTCTTGTATCAACTAAAGTATAGGGTCTATTCATACAGTTATGTGGAGTACTTAAACTTTTTTTTTTTTAACTACCAAATGATCGTATTATCTTGTTTCAAATATATTGAAAATGAAATGCTACTTTATAAAACAAGTTAGAAGAGTGTTTTATTCAAAAAATAATTAAGGGAAACACATATATATATTTGGAGCCTATTACTCCATTAGACCTAGTTCTACTTAGTTCTTTGAGCTGCGCCGGTTGCGCTGAATGTGTGGAGTGTAAATGCTCCAAAATTTGTGAAATGGCGACCCAACTATTTTCGCAGTACTTTAAACAGCATTATGCCCAGCGCTAGATTGCATGATCGGTCGTTTATCACGCAATTAATACGGATCTTAAAGCAGGTGAAAGTTGCGGCCTATTGTTGGAAACGACTTGCATTAAATTTTTAATTTTATACAACTATTTCAGTTTGTACAGTTGTGGGACCAAATTTCAGCTCTCTATCTAACGTTAAGATGTGGAGACAGAATTACAATACCCCGTAAAGTTACAGGGACTGCATATGCATTTCACCCTTCGAATTGCAAAGCGAACGATCATTGAGCCATTTCAACAAACACATGGAGCGCAATAGAAGAAGAAGAAGAAGATCGCAAACACATTTGAGAGGGTAGAGATCCATCCATACCTTGGCGATGAGAGTGAGGGGACTCCCCGTGGGGAGCTTGTTCCTGTAAAGCCTAGAGCCGGCGAGGAACACGGGGATGGATAGCAAGATGGCGATGGTGGAGATCCCGAACCCCCACTCCCAGCCCTTGTTGTCCTCGACCCAGACGACGAAGGTGACCGCGGCGAGCCCCCCGCAGGAGAGGCAGAAGACGAAGTAGTTGAAGAAGGTGGACCGCGCGGCGCGGCCCCGCGGCGAGCCGTCGTCGAACTGCTCCGCCCCGTGCGACGGGAGCGAGCCCTTGATCCCGCCCACGCCCAGCGCCGTGAGGTAGAGCCCCCCGAACAGCATCGCCGCCTCCGCCCCGGACACGGCCGCGCACGGCCCCGCCGGTCGCGACGGGGACGAGGGCGCGCATGCCGGGGGCTTCAGCGACGCGGATTTCGCCTGGATCGTCAGGATTACCAGTCCCTGCACATTAGCAGAGGAGAAGAGAGGTGGTTGGTAATTGCTTTTTCACTCCATAGATTTGAAGAACACTGGGCTGACCTAGCTCAGTGACCTAGCTCCATAAAAAGTTTGATTACACACACACACACACACAAAATAAATAAATAAATAAATAAATAATTTTAGCTTCTTGTGAATTTCTTTTAGGTTAAAATCCGTAGGTATTTTATTAAAGAAGTAGAGTTTGATTACATTTTATACAATTTTGGAGAACAAAGTAAGCACATTTCAAGCCCCAGTACGAAGAATATGCATAAAGTTTGTGGCTCCTAACAGAATTAAAGAAAAAAAGAGGTCCCGAGTAGCAAAGAGCCGATTAAGAGAAGAAGGCGAAAAATTAGATGATTGTGACGAAGAACTTAAGAAAAACATAGAAAAAACAAATATTATATAAGAAAAAGATCAAAACTCCGAGCCAATTAGCCAGATTTTGGCCCGATACCCGGCCAAAATCTGACCAAAGTCCCAAGAGAATGGAGGCAGTGGAGAAAGGTTTTTTTTTTTATTTTTGAGAGAAAGGTAACACCTACCCGCTTTGTTTATTTTTTAAAAAAATAAATTTAACTGAAAATATGAATTAACTAGGATTCGAATTCGGGGCCTCGAATACCAACCACCAAATCCTTTGCCACTTGCGTTAGGGACGGTCGGTAGTAGAGAAAGGTTGTTGAGAGAGGTAGAGAGAGGAGTATGAAATGGAGAACTTATGTAATAAATTGTATTAAGGGCTTCAGACCGGGGACCTTACAAACTGGAAAAGAAAAAAAAATAAAAAAAATCTCTAATTTTGGGTTTCTTTTGCATGTTGATTGTGTAGAGTCCTCTCCCCTTCTCAGCTGTCATGTAAATCTGAAATATATTTAATGGCAATACACAAAAGCTTATAGATCTAAAGCTATTATGGATAACAAATATTTTTTTTTGAGAGAAAGGTAACACGCTACCCGCTTCATTTATTTCTTTAGAAATAAATTTAGCTAGAAATGTGAATCAACTAGAATTCGAACTCGGAACCTCGGGTACCAACCACCAAGTCCTTTGCCACTTGCGCTAGGGACAGTCGGTATAACAAATATTTTTATTCCCGAATTATACCGTTCGAGTAAAGTAGCTAGATAGGGCACACCACAATAAAAAGCTGGCCAATTAAGCAGGCTCTGATACTAGGTCCTCGTTATCCATCCTCCAAACATGTTAGTAAAGAATCAGCAGCTCAACTCTTTTCTAATATTTGTGCTTGTTCTTAACCCGTTAATATTAGGTATTGTGCTCTTAATTAATTTAGGATCCGTTTAGCCTAGTCGTACTGTGGACCAGCTTAACGCATAACATCGTATTGACTTAAAACACCAAAATTGGGTCATCCTCACACGTAGTCAAAGCCCACATGCATGTATCCCCTGGTAGGTCCTACGCGGGCCCCACAATGAATTGAAGGATTTTTGGCCCTCTTCCATCGAAGTCACCACTTAAATGTAACATCTTGATGGTTACTCACAATTTGGAGTCCAGCTATTATATTATTGATAGTACCAAGCTTTCGGTATTATCGAATTTTCTGTCGTTACATCTACTTTTCAATCATTTTCATTCATTAGATTATACTATTCAACTAACCACCTCGGCCCTCAATCCTAGAGAATTACTATCATCCTAACCGCACATCCTTTCATCCAACGACCGAAAACTCGAGAGCACCAAGCACTTGGTACTATCGATAGTATAGTAACATAATTCCATAATTTATTATTTCTTACTTATACTTTTTGATCAGATGTGACAAGATCTTTTGGGCTCCGCACCGTTAATTCAGCAAATTTAATTATAATTTTTTATTGATTTTTATCAAATATAATAAATTTAATTTGTTTGTATTAAAAATAGTCTTTGGCATATTGGCACCTATTTGTCACAGCCATGTGCGTTCTCTCTCTCTCTTTTTTTCCTTTTTTTTTTTACTGTATTCTAAAGAATTGCACCTTATAACAGTAGCATTTTGTAGAACATCTTCTTTTTCCTTAGACTGTTGGCTTAGATTTGTTGGATAAAATGAACAAATTAAGCTGATGTGCCAATCTCCATAAAGATTAACAAAAAAATGATAGCGATATATAGTCCTAATATAACACCGTCTTTTTCATGGTTTATATCACTTCAAAATTTAATAATGAACTTCTCTTAAAAAAAATAATAATAATAATAATAATGAAATCTTAATTTGAATTTCTTTTCTATCAAATTTTAGTTCATTTACATCGACGCGACTCGGCCTTGTGACAAACACCCTACAAATTTTTTGTCTTCTAACCATCACATGAATAAAATATTCTTTAGCATCACTCCGTCAAATATTTCCATGTGGTGCAATAAATGTGGTTCTTGAGTTGCGTGACTAGATAGATGTCTACCTATCAAGAGTAGATAACCTTATCAACTCTTTCTATATATGAGAAAAAAAACAAAAGAAGTAATATACATTTCAGATATGTAGATAAAGATGTAGTCATCTATACAAAATGAATTGACAAAAAGATGCATGTTTAATAGGGCTACATGCAATAGTTTATACGTGATATAGATGTGATTATCACTACAAGTGTATCATAATATTCAAAATATAGACCAGTTGGTGCACCCACAGGTCCCACACTAATGGAACTAATCAATAAGCAAATTAGCTATACAAATGTTGAAAAAGTAAAGTAATTAGTTTTGTAAATTGTGCATTAAATTTTGGAAAGTTTAATTAACATGTTACTGACCAGGAACTCGATGAGAGCGCTAACGAGATAGACGACATAGGTGGTGAAGAAGGCGTCGGATAAGAAACCGCCGAGAAGGGCGAGGAGGAAGGCGGTGCCCATGAAGTTGGTGACGGTGGTGGCGGAGTGCGACGGCGAGAAGTGCATGAAGCCCATCAGATAGGTGACTAAGTTGCTGGCATTTGCTAGAAATGCTAAATTCTCCATTACCTCCACAACTGTAATCAAAATTAATTTTAATTATTCATAATTGGCTATTTATACTATCCGCTAGCTGTTGCAACTTAGTTTTTGTGCTTTTCAATTAAAGAGTGAATTCCGTGAAATTTTGAATATATTTAGTCTCTACTTGTTATTTTTTATAATTTGACATATGTTGCCATTTATTATTTAACGACCTTTCAAAATCAATTTAAAATAATCATTTATTGTAGAAGTGAGCTGAAAATATAAGTCATTTTTATGAAGAAGGTGCAGAATGATTTTTTTTTTTTTTTTATGGTTAGGAATTAAAGTACAATATATATATATATATATATGCCAAAGTAAAGTGCTTTGATAAAAGTGAAGGCCCCAAGTCAAATTATATGCGATATGAAAAATAGATATAGCTTTTTTTCTTTTTCATCACAAATTTGTAATTAATTAGAGAGAGAGAGAGAGAGAGAGAGAGAGAGAGAGAGAGAGAGAGAGAGAGAGCAAATTAATTTTATTTCTGAAGAAAGAAATAATATTACTGAAACTCACATGCAGTAAACTAATTGATTTTGGCAATTAGATTGGCCTTAAAATAAAATGCTAAAGTTTGCATTAACCATCCATAATTCACAGTAGGAGGGAGCATAAGAATTAATCCAGAGGAGAGAATAGAATAATAACATATGGTAGAATACTGGAGTTCTTATAGCACATTGGAAAAGTGTAGATGCATGCATGGAGGAAATTAATTAAGTTGGTCCCCTTGCAAGAAAAGTCGATAGAAAAAGCAGAATCAATGAACTCTATTTAAACGTTTCATGATAAATCCAACGAAAAGCTGTGGCAAATATGAAGTCAAAAGGATCTGGGCTAAAGCGAAAAAAAATAAAAACTAAAAAATAAAAATTAAAATTAAAAGTTAAAAATAAAATGTTACCATATATGCATGGTATATGGCATATATGAGGAGGTTGTCACTGAAATCTATCTGGGGCTTACCAAGAAAAGGTTAGAAGAAAACAAAAAGGAAGAGGTTTCAGTTATTGAAAAGTAAAAGAGATCATATATATATATACACATGGACCGGTATACTATCAGTTTTTAAAATTTATATTTTTAAAACTTATTTAATTTGTTTCAGTTTTTTTTTTTCAAAAAAAAAGAAGAGATCATTTTGAGAATATATGAAAGAGTACGTACCCAGAACAAAAGAGGCTGCAAACATTCCTCCATGTTTGCCTCTCAAAGCTGGTCTATTCCTCCAATCCACATAACCCACCCATCTCCCCTGCTCTTGCCCATTCTCCTGTACATTTACCATAGATCATGAGACGAGTTAAAATTAATCAATTTGAAATAAGAAATAAACACATATATACATAATCTTATCTTAAAAAACATGAAGAAACACATGATGAAAACAAAGGTGAGAGAAAGATCAAGAGTAAATTAACCCACCATTTCCTTTATTCTCTATTGCAACTTGGCTTAGACTCTTGACCAGAGAGAGGAGGAGGGTGATGGAATTTCAGACCTGGAAGAGTCTATGAGTTAGCACCTCTATTTAAAGGTTCAAGGGGGCCAACAAAGAGGGAAAGGTCTAAAACACCCCTTTACACCCATTGAAAGCGACAACACATGCATCATGTGGAAACACTATAAAGCAACATTATTATTTGTACATTCAAAAGTAAGCGTAAATTTTAATATTTTTTGTTTCAATCCACTGGTCAATTTTTTATGTTCGTCAAATTTAAAAGATTTTAAATTTTTAAATGCGAGGCTACGAGTTTTACAACAAAAAATTGGGCGTGCAAGTAGCATCTTTCATTCATATACTATACATTTATGAATCTATACATACATGGTACATTGTTTTCCCCGTGTTCAACCAGCACCTTTCGTATTATTCCTTTGCCTCATTAATTACCGTAGCTTTCTAATATTTGACATTGAAATCTTACCTCAAGATTAACATGAAGAGATCGAGCTGATGAGGTATGGAGGAATAAAAGGTTCAACTTGCTCCTTTGTTGCTTGGTTTTAAAGTTATATACCAAAAAAGTAGCAAGGAAATCTTATCCTATACCTAAGCAGAATAAATGCTAACCTGCAAAGTCTAGCCCCACAAAATCTTGTAAATGTCCTCCTTGCTCATGGCAAAACAGTGAGAGAACATTTTTACATTTGCACATTCCAAATAGGAAAATAATTGTTTTTTTTTTTTTTTTTGAGAGAAAGGTAGCACGCTACCCGCTTCGTTTATTTTTTTAGAAATAAACTTAGCTTGAAATGTGAATCAACTAGAATTCGAACTCAGTACCTCGGATACCAACCACCAAGTCCTTTGCCACTTGCGCTAGGACAGTCCGTAATAGGAAAAGAATTGTTATATCTATATATGATAGGTACAATGCATCTTTCCAAATGGTCCTTTTCCTTTTATGGATATATATATATATGTATATCAATTAATGCCATATGCCATGCATGCAATCATTTATTCATCAATGGACTCATTAACTTGAGCCATATCCTTGTTCACTATATATCTTACGAATGCCCATGTTATATATGGCACTTTCCCATTTTCTGGTCTCTTGCAACTTTTGGAATTTGAAATTAAATTCCCTTGACTCGAAAAAAGTTGGAATAGGTTTTAAATAGCAATATTCAATTATATCTTAGACTTAAGATCTCTTTGTGCAAAGTTATGGCATCTATATTATGTGAGGCTCTCACTCAATCTCTTGCAATGATCATGAGAAGAGTACAAACTAAATTCAATCGTAGAGCAAACTATGGACCAACACTCAAACGTACGTCTCAAGCCCATCTAGTGTAAACTTTTTAATAGCAATGAAACATGATAACAATGTAATTGAATATATGCACAAACTACATCTAATTAATTAGAAGGTTCCTAATTTTTAATCCAAGCTATTCCCAAGTTAAGCGTGAATTCCCTTTTTATAAGCCAATTTTCTCTTGATCCAATATTTTATTATAAGTACCCTTAAAGCCGCTCAAAATATTGATTAATGTGGTATAATAACTGATTATAAATTTGCCTCAGAACAATGTAATAATTTTTATGAAGCACTAAATTAATTAACTACATTCGACTCTACAAGGGAAAAAATAAAAATAAATAAATGAAATTTAATATCGTTGATCATCTCTTGCATCTGTGCCTGTGGTTTATGCACTAACGCCTGAGACCAAAAAAAAGAAAAAAAGAAAAAAAAGAAAAGGCAAGAACATGTTTTGCCGTCAAATTAAACAATTTAAATATATAACATTTTGGGTGTAGGATATACACCCCCACCCCATCCTTAGATGGGCGAGGGTGTATATCCTACACCTAAAATAAGTATACCAATAGCATTTTTCATAAAAAAAATTAAAAATTGTACATGAAAGCTACCTCCTTCCAACAGTTCCGGTCCCAAACCGGAAGGAGAAACGTGCATGGATGGATCAGATTGGTTGAAAAGGTCACACAGAACTAATTAAGTCATCGTGACAATGACTAATGATGTGTTTATATTTATCGAAAAAAGGGGGGAAAAAACTAATGATCTATTTGTTTATGTGGAAATTAAGAGCGGTGATTTGAGTTGTATGCAGCAAAGTTGTAAAACGTTTGGCCCGTTTGGATTGACATTGACGTATTTCTAGATCCAACGTAACTCGAGTGCAGAGGTGTTTCAGTTTTTCTGAAGTGTGAATATTTTTCTGTTGTTTATTTTGACGTAACTTGTATAGCGTGAAAGTTAAATTCAATCACTTCTTCTGTTTGTTTTGGGGTAACTTGATGCTCGTGAAATTAATTTTTTCAGTTCAATTATTTATTTTGATGTAAGTAAGTGGATCTCGTTATCTCCTGAATATAGTGATAAACTTATTTTATAAAATTCAACCTATTAAATAATTAAAAAAATTATTATTTTTAAAGATAATACTAATTTATTATAAATAATATAATTTTAACTCATTATAAAGAAGTAGAGTTTAGGTTATACTATTTAATAATTTTTTTAGAGAAGGTTGAGTGTGGTGGAAGTGGAGTTCGGTATTCTAGAGGGGGAAGTCGAGAGTAGGTGAAGTGGAGGTCTAACGTAACTTGAGTTACACTATTTTTTTAACTTACATCAAAACAAACATCGAAAGTGACGGAACTTGAGTTCCACTCTCCCACTTACACCAATCCAAACACGCCCTTATAGTTTATACTTTGTACATCTTAGGTTTTGCTATGCTAATAAAGTCAACTAACATTTGAGGTCTACCGACCGTCCTAGCGCAAGTGGCAAAGGGCTTGGTGGTTGGTACCCGAAGTCCCGAGTTCGAATCCTAGTTGATTCACATTTCAAGCTAAGTTTATTTCTAAAAAGATATAAACGAAGCGGGTAGCGTGCTACCTCCTCTCAAAAAAAAAAAAATTTTGAGGCCTTGTTGCCTTACTTTATATAGCTAAATATATTTACTAAATAAATAAAGAAGATAGGGCATTATTTTTAGCGCATTATCTTTTTCTTAAAAAAATAAAGTCAACTAACATGGGGCTATTAATTTATTTGTAGGGACGGAGACATTTAATAGATTAATGGTGAAGTACAAAAAAAAAAGGAGCAACAAAGGATTGCCAAATGATCATCGACTATTGATTGTAAAAAGTTATAAAATTTTATAGGTGACCGCACTATTTTTCGCTCAAAATAAAAGAAAGTTTTTTTATTCTTCTTAAATTCCAAAAATGTGATCATATTGGGAATATGCATGCTAATTATTAATGAAGATCATGGCTTAAGTCAAAAATCCTTTAGAAGGTTTAATTGAGATTTTGCCCATTTGCTTATTTTTTTTCTTTTTCTCATTTTTTTTTCCCCCTCCTTGAGGTGAAAGCCCGTTGGCACATCCTAGCTAGCTTGAATATTCAATTAGGTTGAAAGTTATAGTCTTTGGATAGAAGTGACCAGAGCGGGGATAAAACAAAGAGGCTCTACGCGATCGAAAAGCCTTGTATATAAAATAATCATACCTAACATTATAACTTCCACCTTGTATGGTGTTAAGTTGTTCGCTCTTTTGACTGGAGAAATAATGTTTGGAATCAGATGATCTGTCTTAATATTTATTCATGACGCACTCAGAAATAATAATGTTTATTCAAGCCAAAAGAAAATTAATTCTTTGATCATCAGATGGTAATTTTTATTCAAATCAGATTATATTTCATACCACGGCTTTTATGCAAAAGTAAAGAATGCAAGAAAGGAAATTCTATAATATTGAGCTCCATATGAAAAAATGGTGTAAGGAGGCCATCAAAGACCTTTCCAAGGTTGTATTCAACGCCACATATATTGTTTATTTAATAATGAACGTTGAAATTTAAAAGATATGTGAGCAAGCATAAATTGATATTAATGGTCTAGCTAAGTAACATCTTAGGTGATAAACAAGGACCCTCGTGATTGGTATGTTTATATATCAAGTTTTACAACCACTACTAACGCTTAAGATAATATATATTTTTTATTTTTTGAGAAAAAGGTAGCATGCTACCCGCTTCATTCATTAGAGTGATGAACTAAGCTACAAGGGGTGAGGCAACGAAGGCCTCGAAAAGGCTGGAAAAAAAAAAAAAAAAAAAAAAAAAAAAAAAAAAAAAAAAAAAACGCGCGCACACACACACCCACACACACTCCCACACAACAACAGCGGCAACGAAAGCGTTAGGTCGAGCGCATTTAGGTGGAAAGATACTGCTCCCAATAGGTCGTTATTTGTTTGATCTTGTAAACTACAGCAAGCGGGTTAGGCTGGATCTTTCGAAAGATTATATCGTTCCTGGCCGCCCAGATAGTCCACCAACATGCTACTAGACCGGTTAACCAGCAACTCGATGATCATTTTCCAGGTCTATCCATCCATCTGTCCCATACCGAGATTACATCGTTGCTCGAATCACTAGACTGGACACCGACCGTAGACATCACCATCGAATATTTAGTGAAGACACATTGTGTGAATAGATGGTCGATAGTTTCCGCTTCAGTTCCACACAACACACAATCATTGTTACCAGTCCAACCCCTCTTCAACAGGTTATCGACTGTCGGTAGCCTTTTCTTGAGGAGGAGCCAGCAGAACACTTTCACTTTTAGGGGAATACGTAGTCGCCATATCTTACTGGCTCGTGCATCCCTTGTTCCCCCGTCACTCAGTGCTGAGTAGGTGGATTTCACCGTGAACCGCCCATCAGGACTCCAACGCCAGTGTACACTATCTGGACTCTGCGCTAATGTGAAATCGTTAATCCTATCCCTTAATGCTAAGAAACGAGATCTCAGTCCGTCTGTAAGGGTGTATACGCTACCAATAAGCTTGCTCCAGTTCCAGCCGTTGCTAGTCAAACACTCGTTAACTCTGAGGTTAGAGCGTGTCGAAAGAGCATACAACTCTGGAAAGGATGACAGTAAACTAATCTCCCCACACCAACGGTCCGACCAGAAATCAATAGCACTCCCGTCCCCCAGCTTATAGTGCGCGCCCCATCTAAATAGCTTAAGATAATATTGAGAGAAACGTAGTAGACCATCTAGCTCTACCTTCAACTTGGACTTATGAGAGTTTACATTTGACTCATTCATACATTTGTTTTGATCATTCGTTTGTTCATTTGCGATGCGCCTTTATAAAGAACCTATTAAAGCTAATAAAATGCCTAATGTTGGCAAAATTCCTTTCTAAAACTTTTAGTAAAATATTTTTTTAAACAATTTCAAACAAAAATAATTAAACTTCAATTTTTGAAAACCGCAAGCAAGAGTTTAATAGCAAGCACAATAGAGATGTAGAGAATAGATGAGGCCTGTGAGTCAAGGCGTGCGAGAGCACTGTCCTAGAAGTTAGATTGCCCCTCCACGTGCGAGGCTTCCGGCAATCACTCCTAGCGATACAACGACCACTGTCCACCCTGTCGGCACGTCTTCAGGGTGGCGCAACACGAACCCAGATAGCTCTCAGAGATCCAGCAAAAGAAAAGCTCGGTGTAAAAATAAATTAAAGCTAAGTGTAGAAAACTATAAGAAGAGATGAAGCTCAAGGTACAAGTAGAGGAGGTGGTGCCTAGTCAAGAGTATAACATTCATTTTCTCCCAAGTAAATAATTAGGGAGTAAAGGAGTATATATATAGAAGTAACAAGTTTTTGATTTTCAATGTGGGACTAAATCTCACATGTGAAATTCTCAGCACGGACTGTCCAGAAAACCCATAGACTGAAATTAAAGTTTAAATCATACTTTTAAATATTAAAACTAACACCTGAGGCTTATTCCTTTCTTAGGTCGTGCTCACCGCAATGATCGTAGCACCATCTATAGTTGTACATGTATTAGTACATTCACATTGGAATGTGGATTTAAGGACTATATATCTTGTGATGAATTATAAGAAGAAAAGAGTAAGAAGATAAAAGAGCCTTTAATTGGATGCTTATTTGCTATCTATATTCTTTGTTGGGAGACAAATCTAAGGAAGATTCGGCTGTTTAATTGACATGGAATTGTTAGAAAATGATGTCCCAACCTATATAGATATTAAAGATTCATGGGAATTGATTCCTGGTGTTTTTTTTTTTTACTTTTGGAATAACTTCTGTTGTAGCTCTGACTATATAAATTTGAAATTAACACAAACTAATCGGATAATGTAATTTTGTGGAGAAAAAAAACCCTATATTTGGAGCACTTTTTTAATAAAAAAATTTGGAGTGGAATCTCTAGGAGATATTATGTTCAACAAAAACAGATTGATAAGTAATGCTAAAATTCAGAAAATATTAAATCTTATTTTTTTCTCATGAAAATTCTTGAAGTACTTCTATTATGGTCCTCGAGTTAACCAAAGGAGATTTTCTAGTACTTTTTAATATAAAAAAACTGTACTAGAAAGCTAGGCAAAACAAGGTTTAATTTCTTAATCATCCCACTGCTCATAATAAGCATAGTATACTTCAATTTATTTATTTTTTTTTTTTTAAGAACTACTTTACTTCCTTGTTGACCATACGAGTTATAAATAAACTCTATTATGTCCTGGATGAAGCTCGTGACAAATATATATATATATATATATAATGTTGTATTTACATCCTCTGATGAAGCTTACCTGGTTCTAACAAAGTACTTAAAACAAAGTAATTGATAATTTAAATTCCACATTAAATATAGAGATCGTGATGACTCATCCATGCATACACTTATATATTTGACTTTCCTGACAATTTTACACCCTTTTTCACTCAAAACAAAAAAAAACCAAATATTTTAGGAATCTAAATGAAATAGAGCTATCGACTACAATTTATAAAGATTGACCAAGACGTGTTCTCCCCTCCATGATTCTTGGTGCCAGGAGCCACAAAGTTTAAGTTACATTACAGAATATGGAGACACTTAATTACGACGGCGTTGACAATTTGCACCTTAAAGTCTTAAACTAACTAATATATAATTAACATAATCTTCGGCGTGTACCACAATTTGGCCGGTGGGATTTATTATAATTCACGAGAGCAGCAAGTATTATTAGTTAATTTCGGTTCCTGTCATATACACATGATGCAAAGTTTTGACATGAATATAATTTTCTCAGTGCATTTATTTATATGAGTGTAATATAAATGTAATGTACATTTACTAACTTACTTGTGATGTGCATTTCTAATATTGTCCTAATGTATGGATAATTGGATATACTTCACCGAGGTATCCACAATATATTCAATTCAGAGTTATATGTTTCATATTTTTTCTTTTCATTTCCTTATTATTCCTTAAAATGCACCTTGCATGTTCCTTTTACAATATTGGATTAATATTAGGTGAGCTAGGAGTTGAGATGTTTTTGTTTTTTTTTTTTTTTGAGAGAAAGGTAGCACGCTACCCACTTCGATTATTTTTTTTTAAAATAAACTTAGCTGAAAATGTGAATCAACTAGGATTCGAACTCGAGACCTCGGGTACCAACCACCAAGTCCTTTGCCACTTACCGACCGTCCCTAGCGCAAGTGGCAAAGGGCTTGGTGGTTGGTACTCGAGGTCCCGAGTTCGAATCCTAGTCGATTTACATTTCTAGCTAAGTTTATTTCTAAAAAAAATAAACGAAGCAGGTAGCGTGCTATCTTTCTCTCAAAAATAAAAAATAATTATAGGGGTTGAGATGTTAGACCAGGATAAAATGAGTTTAGGATGAACGAAGTGATTATGAGTCTTTTTGTATAAAAACGGAGGTGAGGATTTAGTAGGTTAATAGAAAGAATGAGGTAAAAAAAAAAAAAAAGGCCTCCCTTATAATCTACCACCAATTCATCTTGAAGTGACTGGCACAACCGCACAACGCAGGCTTCGCTAGAAGTCGGCGGCGGAACACCAAAACCTGCCGAGTTCGCTTGGGCCCATAATGTAGTTTTTTGGTCCATACTAGACCCAAAAATTTATCGGTGCCCAAAAGGGCCTTCAATTTTGCAGCCTCTGCTCTTCTTCGGCCTACATATTCCCGGCCCAAAAGGCTCAAAAGGCCCAAATTACGCTTCTTGGGCCCCTAAATGAACTGCTCAATGTGCGCGTTGTACACTGAACATACACACACCATGAAATACACGGACTCGTGGAGTTGAAAGAAATTATCGCATACACTGGTCTATTACCTTATCCAATAAAAGTTTTTAAAACCTATTATAATAGGCATCATTTTAGTCAAAAAATTAAATGATTTAAAAGAACTACTCATTGCATAATAAATCCGTAAGGTTTCGTTTGGTTCGGATATAAGCAATAACTAGCTATTCCAGGGATAGGTATAAGTGTGAATATAAGAAAATTAACATTTGGATGAAAATTAGATTGTTTTCGAAGATAAGAAAAATAACGTTTGAATAGATAATATAGAATAAGAAGAATAGAGGGTAGTTATATATATATAATAGAGGTATAGGTGGGAATAATCATACCAGCTTATTCCAGATAACCGAGAATTATAATTCTCGAGTAAAAAATTTACGTTTGAGTATAAAGGGAGGATAAGGGGTATCCCCCCTTATCTCCGAACCAAACGGTGGCTACATGTCACTAACTTGCAATTTTTGAGATTAATAGAATATAAGATTGGATGAGGATTCAGGATTAACCAACTCCTTATTTTTGAAAATAAAAATAAAAGCTCTCTTTCCTCAGAAGAAAGGAAAACAACATTTTTGGATATTGTCCAAAATATTCAACTATAAACGTATGTCATCGTGGATGGTTAGCCCATATAATATGTATTTTACCACCTCTGAGACATAATGCAAGTTTTTTTTTTTTTTTGAAAAAAAATAGCGTGCTACCGCTTTATTCATTTAGGATATGAACTTGGCTACAAGGTGAGGCAGCCTCAGGCATTATGCAAGTTTTCCCAACACAGAAATAATATGTGTTCGTCCTGAACCCATAACTATCTGAAGAAAAAAGAAAAAGAAAAAGGAGAGTTTCATGTGCGAAGTTCTCCAGCATTGATTTGTAGTGGCACCGATTCATGATGGACCAGGTTCACGCAACTCTGCGGATCTTTCTTGCAGCATAAGCTGCGACGATTCAATTGGTCCACGTGCCTGCATTCCCCACCATCAGTTAAGTTTTACGCTCTCGTGTTCTTCTTCTTCTTCTGCACTGCACAGTACACAACACTCGCGTGTAAGTTGCTCGACCATACATACCCTGCTTTTGTTACGCTCCTTCCCCTGTCTCTATTCCTTCTTCGTCTTCGCACATAGTTTTGGGGTCGATTACGGGCGCCATGGCCATGGCCTCATCCTCTACTCTCACCGCGTATAGAGTGTTGTTCACCGCGTTGGGTCTCTTCATGCTCGCCACCCTCGTCTATACCCTCGTCACCGATGGGTCTCCCTTCCGACGCGAACTCCTCACCCCGTAAGTTTTGATTCCATCGATCACTCTAGAGATCGATCTTAATCTTAATGTCCCATGAATCTACCTTAAGGAGATAAGGATTGTTATGTGTACTCTGGATCTTAATGTTGGAGACCCACCTATGAATTTTGTGGAATTTGGTAAGAATTTTAGTTTCGAAGTTGAAGGCGTTGCTTTTGTTTAATTGAGCTGCTGCATGATGAGGGAATTAGGGCAAAAAAACAATTGACGAGCTTCAGGTTGGTCCTTGAACTTTGATTTGTCACATTAGGATGCTCGAACTTTTGAAACATTTCGATATTAGTCCTGCTGGACAGCTTCTGTTGCTCGGAGAACTTAAAATTTGATGCGGCGTGCCAAGTCATTGTTCTTGCAAAAATCTCTTGATCTGGATTATTCACTCCATCAATGAGTGAAATACGAGTTAACAACTCTACTATTATTCTGATGGAAATTATATAGAAAGTGATTGGATTCACATGTTCGAAGATTCTTGGAATTCCAACTAGATGTAATCCTAGGACCTAGTAGATACTGTGATGAAACAAGTAGTCGATCTCTTATAAACTTGTAGTGATAATTATGTCCACTTGAGATCTTAATTTATGCTTAGAGAAAGTGCGGATAGTGGTGTGTCAATTTATCTGCTCAGGTGCTGATAGACCTTTATGAATTGTACTTTTTATCTGCGTGTTCTCTGATTGGGAAGCAGTTTTTTTTTGCTGTCAAGTCTAATAGTTGCTTGATTTTGAAGACTTGCATTTTGCTGCAAACGGCTCTTTAACTGGCAATTCTTTTCCTATTTGCTACCTTTGATCTTGAGGATTGACAATTCTTTCCTTACTATTGATGATGACTTCCAAAACTGATGTAGGTGGATGTCTGCAACTTTGGTCGACTTCTATGTGAATGTAGTTGCAATATCGGTATACCCTCTAGCTTATATTTAAATACCTTGTTGATTGTAGGTGTCTCCAATTGATATCAACTATATAGTTGTCTGATGACCTGAATTTAAATTGTTGTCGGCAGAAAAGCTAGTTTTGAGAAAATGGAGTAAAGCATCCCACTAGTTTCACTTGGATCAATGCAATTGAACAACATGTTTGGGCTTATGAGGAACATTATCTTGCACTGGAGACATTAGAATGTGCATTTATTTAACCATCAAACAATTCCTACATCAAAGAATGAGTCTTATAGCCAATAAGACTCATTCTGTCATTTTGATAGTCCCTGCCATATAAAACATTGCCACCAAATGTTACCATGATACTTTTTTACTTCCTTCTATTCAAGTATGGATTGCACTAGGTTTTAAGTTCTCATGGCCTTGCAATCCAAACGGGTCCATTCGAATGTAAAGAATATCCTTTTCTTTTTTCAGGCCATAAATTTGTTTCTCTAATCTCATCTATATGCAATCCAAAAAATTCTATGCAAACTAATCCTCAAACTTTTTATTGGTTGTATGTTTGATGGAAGCTCAATTCAGTATGACAAGATACTTTTTTTTTGGGTTAAAATTTAGGTTTGGGTTATCTACAAAGAATCAAGCTGGATTAGTTCAGTACTTTGGGTTGTTCTGTTAGTTTGTTTCGGCAGGTATACTCATCTTACACTCTTCATTTAGTATTTTTTTTCTCCATTATTGTGTTAACTTCTTCTTTTGTATCTTTTTTTTAATGTTTTTCTATGACTAATAGTTCTTTATCTTTTTAGTATTGCCACATGTGCTTATATTGTCAAGAAACTCTATGAATTTTCATCTCAAGGTCTTGCACAGGATCCTCTGGATCTGTTATTATTGAGGTATGATATCTGTTATCAACTTATAATGAATCCTCTCTTTTAAAGTATTTAATACCTCACAATGTCTTCCACCCGTTACCATTTCCTTTAACTATATTTCTAGTCTATATTTTCTACACTATCTTGAATATCACGTAATGATATGTGCACAAAACTGCTTTCAGGAATGATCACACCCAAAAAAGGTTCTCGTTTGTCGTATTTGGGAAAATATCTTTTAGCTTTTTAGGGGTCTTTATGGTGGCACTGGTCTCTTACACAACAATTACTGATGGACTTCCTTTTAGGATGGAGTTGTTGACACCGTAAGTATTTTTCTATATTTTTTGTATATTCTTTACTGGTTTTAAGAACATAAGAACTAAAGATTTTTCAGTTTTCTTTATCTGGTAATATGTAGTGTACTTGAAAATGCAGTCATTAAACTGTATGTTTGCTCACTGCAAGTAAATAGTTCGAAGCCAAAATGTATTAAATAGAATGCTAATGGTACAAATGTCAAAAGAGCATCTCTTTCATGCTTGATTTGTTAGTTAATGAAAATAAAAGTCACTCTGGCCTTAAGGATGGATATTATGTTTCTTGAAGGTTCTTAAGTCGTGTAAAATGTTGCACGTCTTTTGACATCTCTCTCTCTCTCTCTCTCTCTCTCTCTCTCTCTCTCTCTCTCTCTCTTCTTTTTTTCTTTTCCTTTTTTTGGAAATGAAACATCTTTGTTTTTTGGCTTAATATGATACATGTTTTATGCTGAACATACTGTCGACTGTTATGCATTCAGGTGGATGGCTGCAACACTGATCGACTTCTATATAAATGTTGTTTCCATATCGGTAAGAGTCATATATATAACCTTTATAAGCTTCTTCTTCTCATGTTGAAGAGCATTTATAATTTCTGTATTAAATAGATGAAGTAGCAATAGACGATGAATATTAGAGCTTTAGACACCAAAGTACAAGAAAAGAGAAATATCCCACCAATACAAACTTACTCTTAAATGAAACATTACATACTATTCCAAATTATCCCCACTAAGTCAGAAATTTCAAACATAACATGGAGATCAAGAAGTTGCAACTCAAAGATTAATGAGGAAATTTGGAGAGTATTTAATTTATCTGAACTTTCATTTTCCTTTCAGATATTTTATTGTGCTTATTGATGATACCCATCTTGGTTGAGAAAAGTCCAGTCTGTCTAGAGAACTAAACTATTTGCAGCTTATATGCCTTCTTGTTACTACCAAAATTACTCTTGATTTTTATGTTCTCTTTCTATCAGCTTACCATGTTTTGGTACTTATGCGTATTAAAAGAACAAAATTAAACTACCCGGAGTTGTTTTTTCTTTTAGAATAAAAGCCAAAACAGAACTACTCCTCCACTTCTTGCATTTACACCAGTAAGTGAAGTCGAGTTAAACAAGCACCTAGCATTTATATTAGCAGAAGAAGAACATGCTTTTACATTTGCGGAAGGTTCTAAATAGTATAGTGAATTCCTTCTGTGGAGGAAGCTTTGACCTGTGGATATAGTCATGTTAGCCGTGACCTCCAATTGAGCTATATGCACACCTGGTTCAATTATTATTATTTTTAAAAAAGCTACTCATTTCCACCTTGTAATTACAGGTATGGGTTGCTCACAAGGAGTCAACGTGGATAGGTGCATTTTTTTGGATTTGTTTGTTGATCTGCTTTGGCAGGTACTTTTCTTAGTGATGATTTACATACTTAATACATGTTGAAGTTCTTTCCTTGAGCTCCGTTCTACTTTCTGTATTAACTCATTACTGTATATCCATTCTTTTCTCGCATCACCTGCTTGGCCCGATCGGTTGACAATCGTATCCGTTTAATAATATTTCAAAGAAAAGAGATTGAAACAGAATATTTTCGTATTAATATTATTTCCATGTTTCTTCTTTTAGCATCACTACGTGTTTCTACATCGTCATTCAACTATTCCGGCTGTCGCCTCAAGAACCAATGTACCATGTTTTGTTGGACTTTAACAGCAAATATGGAAAGAGTACACCGCCGAAGTAATCCATGTGCTATTGTATCCAAGATCATCGGTTCCTCCTATAAGTCATACAGGTTTTTTGGGCATCTGTTGTTGTACACATTTTGTCTCAGAATAATTAAGTTTGTAAATTCAGCATCATTACACTGAACAACCTTCGTTTCTGCAATTCATAGCATTACGCTGACCAGCCTTAGTTTCTGCAATTCATTTATGACCTGCATGTATCAAATAATGCAGTAATAATTAAGATATGTGAAATTTCTGTTGTGTAAAGACAATATATGGATGCAGCTGGTGCTATTGCATGGCAAAATTCAGTAGTATCACATCTTGCCCAGCGTTCGCTTCTCGTGTGGATATAGAATATATATATATATATATACATATATATATAGAGTAGGACTATTGTGCTATTAATAGATAGCACAATAGGCCTTGTGCTATAGACTTTTTAGCCATCCATCAATTTTGATGGGTGGTTGAGAGAAGAGAAATTAGAGAGACATCCAATTTCTCTTCTCTCTCTCATCTCAACCACCCATCAAAATTGATGGGTGGCTAAAAAGTCTATAGCACAAGGGCTATTGTGCTATTAATAGCACAATAGCCCTACTCTATATATATATATATATATATATATATATATATATATATATATATATTTTTAATGAATGTGTTAGAAATTCGGAACGACGAAAAATAGATCCAGAAAATAATTAATGCGGAACAGAGAAAAGATAAGGAAAGAACACACCGATATTACGTGGTTCGGTCAACGGTCTACGTCCACGGGCGAAGACGGAGCAAATACTTTATTAATGTCGAAAAGACGGAGTACAAAGAAAATCTCTCAAAGAATAAGACCCCCAAAGAATAAAATATATATGACGCGCATATGCGTAGAGCATCTCCAATGAAGCACGTCCTTACAATGGGATCGGATCCGAGAGCAACAATAGAAATCCCTCAACCGTACGGACACGGACCAACCTCGGCTTAATTAGCGCATTGCCTTCATTAATTAGATCTCCAAACAGAGGCTCGGGCCTCTCTCTCTGCAATGCGCACCGCGCGCCGCAACTTGACCTCCAACAACTTAATTAATTTGCATGGCCCTTAATTTTAGTCGCCACGGCTTCATTAACTTGGCCGTAGCATGTATATATAATATATGTCTCCAAACTAGAATCTAATTCTAATTCGATTAAAATTAATCTTCTAGTCGTAATCCATATATGCCAAATTAAATATAAATAATATCTTATCCTAATTAGATTAGGATTTAACTTAAATTTAGATAACTACAAATCTAAACCAAATATAACAATCTCCACCTTGGTTTAATTTGTAGTTTAGCCGCTGTGTCGAGATCGCCACCAAACTCCACCTTGAATTAATTTCACCTCAATGCTTCTTAACGCTCCATAGTTCTCCGTCTTCTCCAAACGCCCTATAGGGCCTCAAATGCTGCTAACTGCCACCAAGTCCAAACAATGCTTGAACTTGGCAATTGTAAGAGACTTAGTAAACAATTGTTATATTTGGTTTAGATTTGTAGTTATCTAAATTTAAGTTAAATCCTAATCTAATTAGGATAAGATATTATTTAGATTTAATTTGGCATATATGGATTACGACTAGAAGATTAATTCTAATCGAATTAGAATTAGATTCTAGTTTGGAGACATATATTATATATACATGCTACGACCAAGTTAATGAAGCCGTGGCGACTAAAATTAAGGGCCATGCAAATTAATTAAGTTGTTGGAGGTCAAGTTGCGGCGCGCGGTGCGCATTGCAGAGAGAGAGGCCCGAGCCTCTGTTTGGAGATCTAATTAATGAAGGCAATGCGCTAATTAAGCCGAGGTTGGTCCGTGTCCGTACGGTTGAGGGATTTCTATTGTTGCTCTCGGATCCGATCCCATTGTAAGGACGTGCTTCATTGGAGATGCTCTACGCATATGCGCGTCATATATATTTTATTCTTTGGGGGTCTTATTCTTTGAGAGATTTTCTTTGTACTCCGTCTTTTCGACATTAATAAAGTATTTGCTCCGTCTTCGTCCGTGGACGTAGGCCGTTGGCCGAACCACGTAATATCGGTGTGTTCTTTCCTTATCTTTTCTCTGTTCCGCATTAATTATTTTCTGGATCTATTTTTCGTCGTTCCGAATTTCTAACAGAATGGTTCGATTTTTTTTAATATTTTATAGATACTCTTCTTATAGAATGTGTGTACACTAGGTTCATACTTTTTCGAACCTTAGAGGACATTCAGTGTTTACAGACAGTGGAGGACGTACTGACGATTTGGAGTAGACTGACCATAAATATTAGGTCGGGAGAGATTCTGCAGGATCTGATTACTGTAGCAGCATGCTGGTGGTTAATCTGAAAGGAAAGAAATAATGCGATTTTTAGAAATCTCTTTACTGATCCTCTCTTCGTAGTCAGACGTATCAAGGAGTTGGAAAGAGAGTGGAGGGGCTTTTGTTGAGCTGGTTAACATGCCGATTACTTTTGTTGTTATTTTTTGTTGTTGTTATTTTTTATTGTTATTTTTCTTTCTTCTGTTTGTGAGCTATGTTTTTTTTTTCGAGGTCATATTGTCTCACTGTTTGTAGCCAAGTTTATTTTTCAAATGAATGAAGCGTGTTGCGTGTTATTTTTTTCTCAAAAAAAAAAAATTTCCTGTCTCAGTGTGGAGAACCTTCTCATATAATTTTTCCTGATACTTTTTTTTTTTTTTGGTGATTTCGGTGGTTGTAAATTCTCCCGTGTGTTCAAATTTATCTCGTTTGGTTATTAAGAAAAAATTATTTTAGCTTTTACGCCTCAAATGATAAAAATCCTTCATTCTCATCTCAACTTATCACAGCAGTACTTGTGAATCACGTGATGGAAAATAATAAATAGCTGCGGAAAATCCAAAGCTTTAGTGATGTGTACGGTCGTAACTCCTGACCACGCAAATTTGATCTGACGGCTCAGATGTCAATCCGATTGATCCCGACCGTCCCGAACTGAACGGCCGAGATCTCACCGATGGGAATCTAACCATTAGAGTTGTTCCTGGTCCCACTGAACCAAAAAAAATAAGGCAAGCCTAGTTGGGTGGCCAGAAAAAATATCGAGCCCTTTCCCGTCATTTCGCCTCCTCTCCCTCTCCCTCTCCCTCTCTCTCTCTCTCTCATGGCGCTCGCTACCCCAACATCGGGAGCTCTCCTATGCCGTGTTCATGGGAGCTCTCGAACCCCTCTCCCCCTCCGCTCCTCTCTTCGCTTCTCCTCCGATCTTAATCGGAGGCGATCCATATCGATCCGCGCATCCGCAGCTTCAGGTGATTCGATTTACTTTTCTTTTGGTGCCTTGCGATTTTTGGACTCTTATCGATGCGATTCGATCTTCGATCATATTAATCTTCTTTAACTTTACTAATATTTGAGTTCTATTGCGTTGTAAATGATCGCTAGGTTTGTTAGCTTGAATTGCTTATCGATTGGTATTCGGAGTGATTGGATCGTTGGGGGAAGATATTGTTATTAAGTTGGGGGTGCGAGGAATAACTTAGATTACTGAGCTTTCTCTAGTTTTTTATCAGAAATATGGATCTGAGGGAGTATAGGAGGATACGAGGATCATTTTGATAATTGGTATGAGATAAAGCTTCTTTAAAAGCACGAAAATATGAAGTGATTGGATGATTATCTGGAGGAAGTTAAAATACATCCTGTCCATTTATTTTTGTGCTACATCTTCTGATTGTTTGGCAGGGTTTTTGTTTTCTGCAATTTTTATTTTTTTTCCATAGTTCTTAGTGAGTTAATGAACTTATGGTTTCCAGATACATCGTGCTTTATGCTTGCTATAAGTAGTATTGCCGAAGCACTAGTTTTTCTTTTCGAAAAAACAATAGAAGTGCAACTAGTTTTATAAGTTCTTTTTTGTGGATTTTGTCTTGTATATTTGATGGAAAGTATGCCCATGGAGCAACTCAATTTGCCATCAGAGAAACCAGAAATGGCATGATCTTTTGCTGTGGAAGTAAGATTACATAGTGCTCCTCGGAAATATATGATACTGTGATTGATCAGGATCTATGTGTCACGGACACGGACACGGGACACGGGACACGACACGACTCGGACACGGCGACTCGGCAAAGCTCAAAATATAAGGACACGGACACGGCTCGGACACGGCTAATAAAATATAACTTTTTTCAGTATAATAATACATATTCATTTTCTCTTTTTAGTTCATTAAGACGTTGTGGTGTTATTTTGGCACATCCTCGAATTTCTTGACCGGAAATTTTTAACAAGTGTGCTTTAACTCTTGAATATAATTCCGTAGAAGTCATATTACAAAAGTTATATTGGAATGAACAATTTTCCCCTCCTTCCACCTTATCAAGTTTACTAACATAACCCCATAAAGGTTTATCCGTTTGGCTTTCATCTAACGAATCTACCAAATTCTCATTACTTGATGCCATAATCCTACAAGATTGAGGAAAAAAATATATAAACATTAAAAAATAATAGTTAATCTTAATTATAACACTAATGTAAAAAGAATTAAATAAAGAGATACAATAACCCTAATTAAAAACAATTTTAATGTAAAAATAAATTTTTATTCAAAAAAAGTATAATATTAATGCAAAAAAAAGATAGAAAAAGAGAATACCTTTAGTTTAGAGGCTTTGTTGAAGGGATACTCAGCAAGATCAAAGATGAGATCAATAATTTTTTTTTTGTGTTAAGAGTAGAATTAGATAATTTTTTATTAGGAATAGGACTATATAATTTTTTAATTATATTTTTTTCTAAAATTGTACGATACTTTTTTCCAAATTATATATTTTTTAATTAATTTATTATGATGTTGCAATATTAAGTATCCTAACTAATTAGGAATTAATTAACAAACTTTTCCGATTCCTAATTAACAAATTTTCCCGATTCCTAATTAACAAAGTTGACGCGGCATGGACGCGCGTCACACGCGCGTCCATGCCCCGTACGCGTCCGACGCGAGTCGGATGCGGACGCGCGGGGGAAAACCCCGCGTCCGTGATACGTACGTGCTTTATGCTTGCTATAAGTAGTATTGCCGAAGCACTAGTTTTTCTTTTCGAAAAAACAATAGAAGTGCAACTAGTTTTATAAGTTCTTTTTTGTGGATTTTGTCTTGTATATTTGATGGAAAGTATGCCCATGGAGCAACTCAATTTGTCATCAGAGAAACCAGAAATGGCATGATCTTTTGCTGTGGAAGTAAGATAACATAGTGCTCCTCGGAAATATATGATACTGTGATTGATCAGGATACTAGTGTTCTCCATTTCTCAGGGACCTCAAATGTGGTGAGGACCCTAGGAATTAGGAACAGTAAATAATGTGAGCAGATCTCAAAAGCTTGTTGTATGAAGATAGAGGGGAGCTGAAAAACAAGGGAGCTTGCTGAATTTCTTTATTTTTTTAGATATGTATACTCAGGAGCTCAAGACAGGTTTATTGTGCACAGTGGACTGACCGACTGAGTAGAGCCTTTATAGCTTGTCGGGAAAATGGTTTGTCAATTTTTTATGGGAACCCTTTCCCGATCTGTCCTAGCAGCATCAAGAGACTTGTATTCGAGAGACACATCCTGTCAATATAGTTAGGTTTTGATGACATAAAGTTTTCCCCACCTTTATCTATGTCACCAAATGTCATTTGTGTCGATATTTGACGATATATATGCCGATCATGGAACAATAGAAATTTTATGCGCTTCTTTTGTATGATAATGATGATTATAGCCTTTTATGTTGTTCTTTTTTAATTTTTATACATCTGATTCTCTTTCATTTCAGTGTATATATCATGAGCTGGAATTGCACTCTATGCTACTTATTTAGATTAGAAAAATAAAATCGCTATTTGTTGGTTTTATTGTGACTTTATATTGCAGAGTATATTTTGTCTATAGAATGCAATTATCAAACTATTGTTGCTTCTCAATTTGAATAATTCCTAATTGAGTTAGTGCTTCTTTCTGGAACTTTAGTTAATAATGGCTTGCTTATTAGCAAATTTGAGCACTAATTGGATATTTTCCATGTCATTATTCTCCACCGATGTTTAAGCAGCAGCCCCATCTGGTAGTGTTGCTCCTGCAATATCGCTGAGTGAAAAGGCACTGAATCATCTGAGTAAGATGAGGGTTGAACGGAATGAAGATCTTTGCCTGAGGATTGGGGTCAAGCAAGGTGGGTGTTCAGGAATGTCTTACACTATGGAGTTTGAGAATCGAGCCAACACAAAGCCCGACGACTCAATTATAGAATACAATGGCTTTAAAATAGGTATGGTTCTTTCTTGCCCCACTGTTTCAGGATCTTGATTGGACAGAAATCGGTAGTGTACATTTAAATGCTATCAGAACCTTGCTATGAAATTAGGAGGACAAAGCAGTAGGAATATGTTGTTTACTGCTAGCACATAATTATATTTTAAGTATTGTGAAAAATCTATTCTCACATAGTTTGATCCTTTTTTGATTCACTTGTTATCCTTATTGTTCAGATTAATGTTGAAAGTGCATCAAGCTGCTTAGTGACTTCTTTGGATTGCTTTTAATTTTTCTATCGTACTGTGAAGTATTTTTATGAATAGCAACATTGAAAATTTAGAAAGGAGATACATAACATGAACACACCAATTGATGGTTGATCGACTATTTCTTACCCATGTATACTCTTTTTCTAACATCTCTCTTTTGGCTTTGGTCATGTAGTGTGTGATACGAAGAGCCTTCTTTTTGTCTTCGGTATGCAACTGGACTACAGCGATGCGCTTATAGGTGGAGGCTTCTCATTTAAGAATCCAAATGCAACAAAGACGTGCGGGTGTGGTAAATCTTTTGCTACTGAAAACAGCAGCAGTAACAGCAGTACCAGTAATGAGGCCTTATGTACCAACTAGTTGGAGCCCAGCAATCCTTCCATGTAACTAGCTCTGTCATCTCATGTAATTTACTTTGTCAGAACATCCTATACAGAAATGTATAACAAATGGTATAACAGCACAAATGTTATCTGAAAGAGATCTGCATGATTAAGTATTAATTCTGTGGTTTCAAATTTCTATATTTTTGGTTATGCTAAGCAGTAGTTTTTTGCAGACAAAGTTGTAATAGCTGTTCTTTTTTAATCCATCAATACCGCGGGCACGAAACCGTCCTTCCCGATGTGACGCCCCAACTTTTTAGGAATCATTCATTCTAAGATTACTTTCGTCCTACCACGCTTAACTTTTTTAACCTCTTGTCCTACCATGCTTAACTTTTTTAACCTCTTATGCTTAATCATCATCCAAAATGCTTAAGTCGGATTAAGAGTTCTAGTCCTATTATATTTTATATATAGGATTATCTGAAATCTCACATCCGGAATATCCAGTTCAGTATTTCCAATTCAATTTTGGATCCCGAAATAGAACGACTGTACCCGTGAGCATCAGTGTTTATTTTCCTACTGAAGCCAATAGCCGGTTCTAGCGGAGGGTGTCAACTGTCAAGGCCTCAAGGATAGGGCCGTAACAAACTAATCTATTCACTTCAGAGATTTCACTCGTGGGTGTAAAATGAAACGAAAGAAATAAAAAAAATAAAAAAAAATACAAACACCACCAAAATGTCCAAGAAGTTCCAAAAGTTAGTAAGTTCAATCAATTAGCTATACAATTACTCCTCAAGTCACAAGCTACATGCAGATATTATCTCAACATGGCATGCCGAAAACTTTGGAGCTTGGGAGTTCAAAGTTTGATGCTGTAAGATAAATCGTTGTTGCTATTAATAAAACTCACTGACAGTTCCAGATGGTACAACCTAAATAATAGACGTGCCTCTTGGCATGGCTCTCAAAAACCATGTCGCAGTATTATCCCTACAACATTATATTCCCCATACATGGTGCATGATTCAGGGTTTCTGGAACATAGAAACAGAGGATTCCGGCAACTTGTTTGGATTCTCCTGTTCGACCTTTATATTTGCCGGTTCATCTATTGCCATCGAAGTGGGTTCTGAAGGCTGCATGTTGACATGCAAAAAGGCATTAGGAAGTTATAACACCATCATATGAATCATTGTTGAAACCTGTTTGAACTAGCACTTGGAACTGCTGCTCTACATTGAAAAGTGACAACCCAATATATATAGTCCCACATTAGAGAGTAAAAATATACAAAAGCTAGCAAACTAGTAACAGTTCAGTCCAACAAGTTATTAATGCTAATGGACTAATCAGGTAATTAAATAGATGTCTAGTAAATTGGAAGCTGAAGGAGCTTTTGAATTCTAAAAGCAGAAGTTTAGTTTGAAGCTTCCACTGCTTCTGCTGCGGAAAGCTGTTCGGAGGTATCAATGAAAAAAAAGGTCAATGATTTTTTCGAACGCCTTTTCTCCACAACATTTTTGCAGAAGTTTCCATGAGGCCAAATAGTCCCCCTAACATGCATAACATTTATTTCACTTAATGATTATAGAAGTCACCTTAGAGGATGCGATCTCAGCCATGGGCTCTGTGCCCTTGAAATGTTCCATGGCTACTTTAAGAGCTTCCTGCAAGATAATAGAATTTTGAGTAGCACGAAAAAAGAAAAAGAAAAAGAAGAAAGAGGAGAAGGGAGAAGAACTGCCATTCGACAAGCTGTTATTCACTGTTTTGCACGAACTGCTATTTCAAGAGCTTTCTTGCAACCTACAGTTAAATACAATGTTTGTTTCACACAAGCTCCTAAAATCACCATGTTCTGCGGATCCAACTAAGTGATAACAGTACCAAAATATTAGAAAATCTAGCTGAGTGCCTTCAAGAGTCTTTCAAAACAAAATGAAAAATAATGGGAGAAAAAAAATGCAAAGTATTAACATCTAGTTGACTGTTTAAAAGTATATTCAATAGATTTTTTAAATCAGTACCTGATCTTTAGTCTCATTTTCAGCGTTCTCTCTCTTGACTCTTACATTCTGAATACTGTTTGACGCTCTCCTGCAAGAAAATGTTATTGTCATCAGAATGCAAATAACAGGAAAAAAAAAATGGAAGAGAACATGGGGAAAAAAAAGATACCGTAATGTCTCCTCTGAAGGCTTGGAATCATCCATTTCCATATCAGAATCTGGATCATGCCTTTCGTCAGGATCCTCTTGATCTTCATCAGGCTGGATACCCCAAAAAAAAAAAAAAAGGGTTACTGGGTCAATCATGCTAATACTATATTAACTGTCTCATCCTTATGGTTTAACACCAAATCCTATAATGTATCCCGATACAGTGATCAGACAAATAAATTTGAGTTAAAATTGGCTATGCAAATTTGCTTAATGTGTTGAAAGACTGAAAGTAAGAATTACAAAAGTACACTGGTATTATGACCAACGGATATCACGATAACTATGTATAATAAGGTTAATAAACTTGAAAAGTAAAATTCAATCTGATTTAAATATTTCTAACATTTAGAAGAGGGAAAAAAAGAAAAGTTTACCTCAGGAAACTCTGTATCAGGAGGGCGTTCTTGAAATTGGACACTAGGAGCATGACGAAGCTTTGAGAGATTATCAAGAAGTCTTGCTCTAATCTCATCCAACTGCTGCCGAGTATTCTTGTTCTCCATGTTACTTGGCGCAACATGAAGAGTATAGTCTGGACCGAAATACTCATAATATTCGTGCTGAGGCATCTTGTCCTCGATCTCTACACCGAGGGCAACAGCTGTCTGCACAGATATTAAAACACAAAATATGACAGAAGAAGATGTGGCACTTCAAAAAGATTGGCAAGAAAAAACACTTAATAAATTGATCAGGGAAAGTGTCTCCCAATCCACAAGGCATAAAAGAAAAGGTACAGCAAGTACTACAAAATTGCGAGTCAAGGCAATTTTGTGCAACAGGAAAACTGAGGTAAAGTTAGCTCTCAGAGGACAATTATGTAGTTTTCTTAACCCGAATCAAGTTTCAACGCTACATCATAAAATTTTAACGAAGAAAGAAAATAGTGGAGGAATTATCATTTTAAAGGTGCATAAACTTTTTTATGTAGAAATATTGCAATAACACGAAGTACCATCCCGTAAGAATAATGCAGGAACGAGAAAACCGTAAGAACGACAAAGAGAAGTCCACTTAATTTCACAAATGGTTATTTTGATAAAGTTAGTTGAAAATAGAGGAAAGTTCAGTATACATACAATGACAAAGGAAATGTATTACTTTACCTCATAACACCAACAGCGTGCAACATTTCTTATAGTATATCCACCACCACCAAGAAGCAATAATGGTACATTAAAAGATTTCATATATTTCACGCACTCCGCATGGCCTCTAATCGATAGGTTAAAACAGCCCAACCTATCACCTGACAAAGAATCAGCACCGCACTGAAGTACCACAGCACCAGGACGGAAAACTTCCATAACTTTTCCAATGATTGGCTTGAAGAGAGACTGATAACTCTCGTCATCAATTCCATCATCTAATGGGACATTTAAGGAGTAGTATTTTCCTTTCCCATATCCAACGTCACGTATATCACCTGTTCCAGGAAAGTAATCTCCAAACTTATGAAAGGAAACAGTCATCACTCTGTCGGTCGTGTAGAATGCCTCCTCAACACCATCTCCATGGTGGATATCAATGTCCACATATAGCACTCGCTGCAAGTGGATAAAGGAGAAAAATGTTAATAAAATTCAGCGATGGAAAAATTTATAGGGTCTTACAATTTGCACACTGGGGCTTGATAACCATTTCAATTTCATCCTCATAATTTCCTTCCTCCGATTTCAACAGTTTAGTCCCTGAAGTTTGTTATGCATAATAATCCTGCTGTAAGTATGTACCAAATAAGCAGCATCACTACTTTGCTTCACTAAATAGAAGCGTGAAGGACTAAGTTGAAATCGGAGTCAAACTTTAGGGACTAAATTGAAAATCGTGAGGATAGAAATCAAAATAGAAGTCCCTTTCTTTCAAGGTTCAGCATTGAAAATCTGAACTCAGGGTGATTGTGCAATCAGAAAACTATTACACAACTACAGCTTACCAGTGCACTACCAAGCTGTAATCATATAAACCTTTTTCCAAACAAACTATATTTTTAACCAGTACACTCTCGGAGCTAGAAAGTCACTACGGACAAATGAGATATCATTTTATAAATGGTTTTTGACCCGAAATCAATAGCCTAAAAATTGGTGCAAACTTCCCACCCAAATGTAGCAAATACAAAAGGGGTTTGTCATGGAACCAAAATAGCCAAATGTGGGTGTTACCAGTCTAACAAACTGAAATTCATTTTGGCCAAGCAATCTAAGCGCAATATACAAATTTCTTGTAGGCATGAAACAATCTAATTATGGGAGAAATATAAATTAGGTAGTTCATCTCTAAGAGGTAATCCAAGAAAGAACACATTAAAACAACCTTCTACCACCATTCATGGCTCTTTATGATTTAAAGAAAAAAAATGTAGCAGTAAGTCAGTAACTTCTCACATTTCCTCAATGAAATCTCCCTAATATCTGACGAATTGAGAACTTCCTTAAGAGAATTCTCATTATCAAAGTGATTAGCTAAGATGTATGTAAACACTCGACAGGTTGTTCGGCAGACTAGTTGTAAAAATTGGCAATCCTAATGATATATTAATATTTTCCCCCTTCCAAAAGTTTACGATAGATGATCAAACCAAGTTCTTCATTTTCGATGGAATCAAGAATGACGCGATACCTCGTGGCGCTTGAGGAGTTCGAGGATGGCGAGGACGATATCGTTTACATAGCAAAACCCCGACGCCTCGCACTTCTTGGCATGATGCAACCCCCCGGCCCAATTGATGGCGATATCATGGCCATGGTTGAGCTTCACGGCGCCGCCAACGGATCCTCCCGCATAGGTCTGGCAAAAACTGTACAATCCGTCAAAGACGGGGCAATCCTCGCCGACATTGAAGCGCTTTAGGGCACGGATCTGGTCCTGCTGCGTCTCCGGGGTGACGGATCGGAGGAAGCCGATGTAGTCGTCAGAGTGGAAGCGGCAGAGGTCGCGGTCCCGGGCGGGGTTGGGCTTGTAGACCTGCATGCTGTGGAGGAGGCCGTAGTGGGCGAGGAGGGCGTGGGTCATTCGGATGCGGTGGGGTTTCATGGGGTGCCCTTGGCCGTAGTAGTAGTTCCCCACCTCTGGGTCGTAGAAGTAGCACACCTTCCGCTTCGTCCCGTCGGGGCAGACCGAAGCTAGCGAGTTCCCTCCCCCGTCCATGGCGTCGTCGCCCTCCTCCTCCGTCGCCGCCGCCGCCGCAACTCCTTTCTCCTCGTTGCTCGGAAACCCTAATCGGAGATTGGGGAAGGGGTTGAAGAGGGAAGGAGATGGTGGAGGCGAGTGTCGAGGGCCGGTTTGGAGTGTACAGCGCACAGAGGGAGAAGAGGGAGGGGCTTTTTCCTATTATTTTTATTCTTTTCGTTTGCTTTTGTTTTGTTTTGTTATTATTGTGGAGGAGAGGAATTATGTGGAGCGATATTTGTACTAATATAAGCAGTGTTTATATGCAGGGAAAGCCCTATCAAGAGAAGAAACTACTAGAATATTGAAGATAACAAAATATAAAATTAACCCACCGTTTCTAGCGCAAATGGCAAAAGGCTCGGTGGTTGGTATCCGAGGTCCTGAGTTCGAATCTTAGTTGATTCAAATACGGATATATATCGGATATAAAATTTTTATTATTATATCCGCTTAAAAATATATACATATTAATATATATATATATATAAATATATAAACTAAAATTAGAGCGTAAGACACACAATGCAATTAAAAATTATGCTCATATTTAAACTTTATATACTTATTATATATTTTATTCAATAAAATTAATATTTTAATAAAAAATCAATTTTAATATAAAAATTTAGTAAAAAGAAATAAAAAATACGATAGAGAACCATTTTATCTCTTATTATATATATTTACATATCTCTTATTTCTTAGGGGTGAAAATGACCAAATTCGGTTAGATGTTTTAAAAAATCATACTTGTATTTATATATTTTTTTATTTTTTGAATGCAAATTCGGATACGAATATATATCGAATATATATTTTGACATCCATATTCGCATTTTATCGAATTCGATGTTGGATTCGATCGGAGTTCATCCTATCTGCTTTCATCCCAAATTCAGCCCGATTGGCTTTTTTTTCATTTCTTTTTGACTTTCAATAAAGATTCAACAAGAACTCTAGAATCCAAAGAAATAAGAATTCTCAGTTCAACATTATATTTTAGAATTACAACTAAACTGCAAGAATTTTGTGACATTTTTTTGTAATACAATCAATACATTATTTATATTTCTTCTTGTTTCTTTACACATTGAATTTTGAACTTTTTCTACACAAAAGGAAAAACTCATCAGAGTTTAAAGAACAAGCTAACTGTACAGATGCATTGACAAGGTTCTAGGTGATCTGCAACTCGGCTTTGTCATCCGTCCAACTGTAACCAGGCACTTTGTAGAGTCCCCTATTTACCATCATCTTCCTCAACCTCTCTACATCATTCCATCTATTTCTCCCAGCATATATATTGGATAGAATTACCAAAGGAGTTGGGCTTGAAGGGTCTAACTTACAAAGCCTTTCGGCCATCTCTTCGCCAATTTCAGCATTAGAATAACATTCACAGGCACCAAGTAAAGAATAATACACCGAACTGGGAGGGTTATCGAGCTTTCGTGCCAAATCCCGAGCTTCGAAAAGCTTCCCCGCTCGGGCCAGTAGGTCCACCATGCAGCCAAAGTGTTCTGCAGTTGGATTAATATCGTAGGTACTGCTCATCTTCTCAAATATATCGCACCCTTTCTTAACCCGACCAGAATGACTGCAGATTGAAAGAACGCTCAGAAAAGTAGCCGAATGGGGCTTTACATTTTGTTCTAGCATCTCATTGAACAATTGTAAAGCTAATTCATTTTCTCCGTTTCTACCGTAACCAGAAATCAAGGCATTCCAAATTGCTGGATCGGTCGATTTCTTTCCAAACATATCAAATACTCTACGGGCATAACTACAATCTCCACACTGCATGCATAGATGGATCATTGTTGTTTGGAAAACCACATCGTCGAAATCTTTTCTTGTTCTAACTACATGGGCATAAATCTCTTTACCATGCCGGAGATCCAAGGCGAATGAACACGCATGTAGAAGGCTTGTTACGGACTCTAGACTTGGGCGCACCATTCCATCTGATTTCATCTCCTTGAATGAAGCAAAAGCTTCAGCTATTTTCCCCTTTTGAGAAAACCCAGTTATCATCAGATTCAACACTACTGTATCAGGCTTCATTCCTTCGATTTTTAGCTTATGGATCAATTCCAGAGCAATGTTGAGGTGTCCGTGAGTTAACAAACCGGAAATCATTGCATTCCAAGTTACCAAATTCCTATTTTCCATGGACATAAAAACGCGATATGCCCATTTAACAATTCCAGATTTAGAGTACATGTCGACAAGTGCTGTTCCTAGTTTGACGTCATGATTCATGTCGCTTCTCAATAGATAACAATGTACCTGCTTGCCAAGCAAACAAGCTGATAAATTTGAGCATACAGAGAGAACGGAGAGCAAAGTTGTTGGATTGGGCTTCTCGTTCAGCGAAATACACATTTGCCTGACCAAATTCAAAGCCATGTAATCTTCCCCATTTCTTAGAAACCCAGAAACCACTGCATTGTAACTTTCAATTTTCTTCTCATCGACGAGCTCAAAGACCTTCCGGGCCAAACCCAATTCAGAGCAGTTTGCATACATAGTAATAAGCGCAGTCGCAACATAACAATCCGAATCATGCCCCATCTTTGTCGAAAGACCATGCAATTGCAATCCTTGCTCAACCATTCTACATGCAGGCAACAGGCTCGCAATGGTAACAGAATTCGGGCGCAACCCCTCGTATGCAAGTCGCCTAAAGCTTCGAATAGATTCTTCACAGTGCCCATGGCGAGAAAACCCGGCAATTACCGCATTAAAAGAAGGTAGTGTTGGGTTAGGAATTTCGTCGAACACCTTAAGTGCGTCTCCAAACAGCTGGAGCTTCACGTAAACATCCGTGAGAGCTGTTGTCGCGTATTTATTGGACATAAAACCAAATTTTATGATGTGGGTGTGGATTTGTTGGGTTTGCGGGATCGATTTGAGCTCTTTGCATGATTTGAGGAGGAAAGGAAATGTGAATTTGTTTGGGTGGACGGAGGTGGAGTGGGCTTGGGCATAGAGAGAGAGGGCTTCTTTGTAAGAGCCGTTGGAGACCAAGTTTGAAATATTTTTCCAAGTTACATGATTAACCATTGCATAATTCTCGCCCTTTGCTAGCTTCCTTTTTTAATGAACAAGTTCAAATTCAAATATCTTATTATTTAGAAATAAATTTATTTATGGTAAGTTAGGCATAATTAGGCGTGATTTAAGCATACGGGCTCTATATAATGTAATGCAGGATTGCAAGAAATAATCAAATAATATTGTCTCTTTTTTTCTCGGATCTTGTCTTTTTCTTTCTACTTCTTAATTTTTGGAGGCACGATCCTCTCGAAGTGATCGATCCGATACGGTAGAACTGTATCACCCTTTCTCTCGAAAATACCATTGTACAGAGTTACTAATATTACCTTGAAATATTGTGAACTTTGATTAGCTCTACTCTCTATCTCTCTCCCCGTGCAATGCATGGACATATTTAGCATAACAAAAAATAGTCATACATATAAGATATAATATAGCTAAAATTTTTAAACCGACTATAGTATTTTGGAGCCAAGGTTATACAGCGGGGAGGCTATAGCATTTTGGGTGGTTTCTAGACAAAAGCAGTCCTAGACAAGAGTAGTCATAAAATGGATGACCCTCCTGAGAAGTCGGACGTCACAATGGTACTCGCTTCATTTATTTTTTTTAAAAATAAATTTAGCTGAAAATGTGAAGCAATTAGGCTTCGAACTTGTGACTTCACGTACCAATCATTAAATTTTTTGACACTTGCGCTAGGGACGATAAGTTGTACGGCTACAGTGTTGATATATCATGTATGTGATGCATGCATATTAGCGTATATAGTGGAAACAGATGTTAGAGCCTTCAAACTGAACACACTTGTGCTCGCTCCTCAAAAATGATCTACAGTATCTACTGTTGCTAGAGTTAAAAAAAGGATTTTTTTATAAAATGACCCTAAAAAATTTTATATTTTACAAAATAACCCTGTAAAAATTTTATTTGTAAAACTAACCCTCTTCTCGCCACGCGGGCGCCAGGGTGTAAATTTGACATAAAGACGGTGAATCGTTTACCGTCTTCAGTAAGGCGGTGAACGATTCACCGCCTTTATCATATAGAAAGTGAAGGCGGTGAATTATTCACCGCCTTCATAAGACGGTGAACCATTCACCGCCTTCAGTGTTAATCCGCAGCTGGAGGAACACCAAGAAGACGGTGAATCGTTCACCGCCTTCGCTAAGACTTGGAGAAAATTTGACTTGACTTGGTCTTGGGTGGGGATTTACAGTGAACGCGGTGAATGGTTCACCGTCTTAATGAAGACGTTGAACCATCCACCGCCTTCACTGTTTATACATTAAAGACGGTGAATCATTCACCGCCTTTAGTGCAAACAGCACAAACCTCATTTTCTTAAGTAGATTTTAGCAACAATTTGAAGCAAGAAATTTAACGAGAACAAATTTTTCAACAAGACAAATAGAACAACAAGATACAACCAATAACATAGGAATATCAAAAAAAATACAGAAAGATATACAAATGTGAACTAATTAAAGAGGTAGTAATATTATACAATGTGTTCGATCTAAATCATATAAATATCAGTCTCTCGATCTTCCTCTCCCTCGACGTCCTCGGCCACGTCAGCGTGCACGTCCACGTCCACGTCTACGGCCAAGATCAACATCGAGCTCAGCAGGAGGTACGTCATCAAGTGGCTCGATACCGGCTATCTGATCGAGATCCGCGATAATAATGCCCTCAGGATGCTCCAGAATCGCCTGAGTCTCCTCTGGCTCCGGTCGATCACCCTCGACAGTCGCCGGTGTAGATGTTGGGCGGTGCTGTGATGATGACGCGCCATGACGACGAGAATATATAAATCTAAAGTACGCTCGCGAGACTGGTGGCGGAAGCGAGTCCAAGTCAATAGTCGAGAAATGAAATGTCGAAGGGGCGGCGGGCATAACTCCAACGTCGGTATGAGATGGAGACGGTGAAAGGGCGGCGGGCATAACTCCAACGTCGGTATGAGATGGAGACGGTGAAGGGGCGGCGGGCATAACTCCAACGTCGGTATGAGATGGAGACGGTGAAGGGGCGGCGGGCATAACTCCAACGTCGGTATGAGATGGAGACGGTGACTATCGCATATGATGACCCGATGTCGAGGCATGACCAAAATCTCGACCCCCGATATCCGTGACTATAGGTATGGCAGGAGCATGCTCCAGTACCGACTCAATATGGGCACAGATGCCCGTCAGAGACTCCAGCATCGTATGGATCACAGGGGGATCATCCACTAGCTGTCTGATGCTGTGGTGAGTCTGATGCTGTGCTGTCTGAACGGTTCACCGTTTTCTCTAGGTCACCCAACTCCGGGAACACTTGGCAAGGCGGGAACACTTGATAAGGTTACGTCCTGGAACACTTGGCATGATAAGACGGTGAATGGTTCACCGCCTTCATAAGACGGTGAACGATTCACCGTCTTCTTGGTGTTCCTCCAGCTGCGGATTAACACTGAAGGCGGTGAATGGTTCACCGTCTTATGAAGGCGGTGAACCATTCACCGCCTTCACTTTCTATATGATAAAGGCGGTGAATCGTTCACCGCCTTACTGAAGACGGTGAACGATTCACCGTCTTTATGTCAAATTTACACCCTGGTGCCCGCGTGGCGAGAAGATGGTTAGTTTTACAAATAAAATTTTCATAGAGTCATTTTGTAAAATATAAATTTTTTAGAGTCATTTTATAAAAAAGTCCGTTAAAAAATTCATATCCCTCGATGCTTTAGGTTGTTGCTTCAAATGGTCAAAGGATAATTTTAATCGGTGTTATGATATGTGGTGTTGGTTAGTGAAAAATATGTTATTTGAATGAACTAAAATTAAGTAAAAAAATATTTGTTGATGTGCCCATGATAGTCCTTTGATTTCTAGAAGATAGATCCTCTCCAACATTCAAAAACTTGTAACGTTTCCGCCTATCAGAATGATAGAATTTTTTTTTTTTTTGGAGAAAAAAGGTAGCATGCTACCTGCTTCATTCAATAAAAAAATAAATTTAGCTACAAAATACGGAGGCAGCTAAGGCCTCAATAAGACACGAAAAACACACACACACACACAAAAAGTAACTTGACACCTCCCTACAGTTAAGGTCTGCATTTGCTCCTCTTATTCCAGTCCGTCAAAAAGTTTACGATCTCCTCAAGAATACGATAAAAATTTCTCCTCTTTTCCTGAAAAATAATACAATTTCTTTCTAGCCATATTACCCACCAAGAGGCCGTTAGCTTACAGAGTTCTTACTTTCTTCTTTGATTGTTTGACACATTCATGAATATCTCCCATAAGTCCCTCGCCGAAGTTGATATTGGAGCGCATTCTGAATTAGAGATCATCCTAGACAGAATATTTTTAGTATAAGCACATGTCGAAAATAGGTGTTCGTTAGTTTTCACTTCGACTTCACATAAAATGCATCGTTGGTCCCCATTCCACCCCTTTTTAATAAATTGTCTACTGTAAGAATTCTCTTTCTTAGGAGTAACTAAACAAAAATCTTCATTTTAACATGAATTTTTAGTTTCCAGATCTGTGGAGCAACACAGTCCCTAATACCCCCGTCGATCAAGAATTTTTGTACATCGAGCGAACGGAGAAAGTTTGGGATTTAGACAACCGCCACTTTATCACGTCATCCCCGACACCCCCGATATAATCCGAGACGAGTGCTTTAAGCTGCTGAAGACGAATGCTCTCTTGCTCAGGATAACCTAGTAGTATCATGTCCCACCTCCAACCTCTTGGCGTAGAAGTTTAGTTCAAGTAGGGTATTCGAATTAAACCACATAAATGTCTATAAAAGGAACAAACTTGTTGAGGTTGTATGGTTGTCGAAACTCCAAACAAGTGATTTGCTAATAGAAGTTTTTTCTTCTTTCTCCTTTCATTGTTATCTATAGTTTGCTCTTAGTCCTTATTAGATTCCGTCATAATTTTTTGGGAAATAACTTTTATCTACGAAGCAATTTATTTTGTTCTAAAAAAACAGTTTGAAAGCCAATAAAGTAATTGTCGAAGACATTTAATCATAAACTTTATCTACTAATTACTATATTTTCTTCGAGTAAAGAAAATGATCTGTCGAATAAAATGCTTGTATATTCAAACAAATGCATAATACTTTTGATGCTTGAGGTGTCAAATTTTAACACAATCTGAAAAAAAAAGCAGATTATTTGCGTAAATTAAATTCTAAGCTTGACTCCACCTAACAAAGTTAACAGTTTAACCGCGATTTATATTTGTTTATCAAATAAGCTGTATATGATGTCTAAGAGAATTTTTAAAAGTATGATTATTTGCGTAAATTAAATTCTCAATAGGTATTCAATTTAACAATCTTTTTAACTGATTTATTTAAATCAGATTTATATTATTTAATTTTATCTGATAAATTTATCAAATTGGATAGAGTATAACATTTAAATATTATATATATATATATATATATATATATATATATATATATATATATATATATATATATATATATATATATCTTACCAATCTAAATTATATTTATCTAAAATTAATGCAGTAATATTATCTAATTACATGTATTTTTGTAATCAAACATTCTCAAGAATCAAGCAAAATTTACGATTTTAAATATATTCATTCGATAACTTGTAATCTTCGAATGTCTATAAAGAAGCCAGCGAACCGGATCCGACGGATAAAATCGTTTGAAACGTCGACCCGGTTCGAAGACGCCTCCCTAGGCTCGTATAAAAGTGAAGGAAAAAGCTACCCGACGCGGCAGCTTCCCGATCATCTTCCCCCTCGTCTCCTCCGGAGCTGAAACCCTAGATCCAGTACCGAGCTCCACCATGGACGATCCATGGCGATTCCACTGCAACCTCTGCCCCGTGTGCTCCAGCTCCCACTTTCCCTTCTGCCAACCGCCCCCTCCCTTCCCCGGCGAGTATCACCGCCGCTTCCCTCCTCCGCCGCTTCCCTACGAGCCTCCGCCTCCGCCTCCGCCTCCGCCTCCGCCTCCGCCTCCGCCTCCGCCTCCGCCTCCGCCTCCGCCTCCGCCTCCGCAGTCGTTCTGGGGCGGTGCGCCGGGCCTTCCGGCGCCGTTCCCGCCGCCTCCGCCCCCGCCGACGCCGGGGTTCCCTCCTCCGCCGTGGTTTGGCCACGAGGACTTTCCGGAGAGGGAGAGGTTTCAGAAGAGGATGCGGGTGGGAGAGCATCATCCTTCAGGTAACTTGCCGCCTCCGCCGACTCTTCCTTATAACCCTTGCGACATTCCCCCGCCGCCGCTGCCGAATCAGGTCTCGGTGGATGATGAGCGGAGGCTGAATCTGATCCGAGATCATGGGCGGCAGAGTTTCACTGAAGCCCCACAGAACAGCTACCCGAGTGTTGGATCTGGTCACGGTTTCTGCGATTCGGGATTCGGTCATGCTCCTGAGTCGGCCCCTGACTACCAGAATCAGCATATGCAACGGAAAATGTACAAAGAGTGTGGGAATTCCGAAAGATCGACTGATCCCCAAAATGTTGTTGGGTTTACTCCACAAGAAAGAAATGACCCTGGAAGAGATGGTGCCTATGTTCAACCGATCGGAGAATCCTGGCAGCAAGCTTCGTATCCCAATCCTGATTATGCATCAGGAGGACGTCATGAGAAGTATTACGCACATGATCACCAGAGATTTCATCTAAGTGAGAATTCCTATATGTTGCCACATCAATCTCCATATGCTGCCAAAGGTAGTAATCAGATTGCAGCACATTTAATTAATCATGACGAACAAAGATCATATGCGGCATATTTGATGCATAACCCAGCAAAAGATGAATTTGAGCTCCATAGCCAAAATGCACGGCAATCTGCTACTCATGATTTAGCAAGTGAGCAATCTAGCGTTGGAGCCACCGGCCATAATGCAGTTGAAGGGCTTCAGCAATCTTATACTTCCATGCCTCCGCCACCTATTGCAGCAGCACATTATCAGGGTTATCAGTCAGATTTCCACATGGCATCATCAGCTCGAACGGCGGCTCCCGCGCTGTTTCCTGTTTTGTCAAGTGCTTCAGCCACCGTTTCGCTTCCACCTAATGGTCGCACCTTGCCTGAAACACACCCTTTGCCACAAGCGAACTGTTATAACGTGCTTCCTGCTCGTAATTCATCCGAATTTATTTCCGAGGTACATATCCCACTTTTGTTCAAAGTTCCTTTTCCCATTCCTGATGTCGTAATCATTCATTTAATCATACTGGCTTCCCATTCATATATTATATTAATCTTTCACCTTATTCTTCAGCTGCGAATATGGTTTTTCAAACTTTTGATTTATTGTCAGTTTATGTTCCATTGCATTATAAATAAGAGTGTGCTGGAAAGTAATAGGAGTATCTGCTTTCTTATATCTCAAATTTTAGTGAAGCATACCTTGCGCCCTTATTTTGCAAGTTATGCATAAAGAACTGCGATAACAAATCTGCATTTTTGTTCAGGGGTTGACGTTCACCTCTCATGCCCCTTCAGATCTGCATATGGGAAATGGTCTAGGGTACCCCTCAAAGAATTCACTTAAGAATAAAGTTACAGTTGTCAGTGCTTCTCACTTGTTCAAGCAACCACATCGTGCCTCTCGTCCTGATCACATTGTTATCATCCTTCGAGGACTTCCAGGTTCTTTGATGTTCTTCATTAGCATCTGCTGTGTTCTCAATTTGTATGTTATGCTATTTTAAAGTCTGTCCTGTTAAAAGGAGTTGTTGTACAACTTATGGCTTTTTCAATCTGTTTTTTCCCCCCCCCTGCTTTAGTTGATAAAGTTAGCAATGAATCTGGAAGTATTTGAGACGGATGAGTGTGGTGCTAGTATAGCAGGAGAAGAAATGAAAAATTCATGTCAACTTGTAATGCTGGGAAACATTTAAGATTTAAGTTACATATTCTGGGAAACATTTGAGATTTAAGTTACATTTAGTAGAGATGGCCCCCTTATGTTCACCCTAGATGGCGAGAACGAAAAAAATAAGACTTAGTTGGGCTAATGATAAGAGAAGTAATGGGCCTCTGATGGAGGTCATCACCCAACAGAGAGATGAACGTGAAGAAGTTTCTATAACCGACTCAAGCTGTTGCTTCAAGAATGCATATTTGGAATTTGTCTTGTATGGGAATTAATATTCTCCATTTCTTTTGCTTCACCGATATGTGATTGTGGTGCTTTAAAGGATCTGGTTTATGAACAAACTTGGACTGACTTTAGATATTAATAAATAGGGTAAATTTAATGGTGATTGTAATTAAGATTTATAAAAGCTATTATATCTAAAAGGCACACCAATGTTTGTACCTGTAGGTAGTGGAAAAAGCTATCTCGCAAAAGCATTGCGTGATCTTGAAGTGGAAAATGGTGGAAATGCACCTAGAATTCATGCAATGGATGATTATTTCATGATTGAAGTTGAAAAGGTTTTCTTTTCATGGGCTCAATTGTATGTTTTAATTCTATTTTGTGACAAAGCATGAAAATACGAATGGTTGATTTTTAAGTGTGTTATCTGAAGGTTGAAGACAATGATGGGAATAAATCTTCTAGCTCATTCAGAGGCAAGAAGCAGTCGACTAAGAAAGCGATTGAGTACTGTTATGAACCTGAGATGGAGGAGGTGATGCAGTTTCCTTTTTTTTTTTTCCCTTCTTAAAATCTGTTTACTGTGTTTTTCTTCCGAAGAGATGTGATTCAATGACAGATTGGAGCCCAGTATTGTTATCTCTTTTCTTTCTTTTCTCTACGAGGTCTACATACCATTTCTTTTTCTTGTGATATTCAGGATTTATAGTACTTCAAAAGATGTTAAGAATGATGCTAAATACCATGATGTTAAGAATGATGCTAAATACCATTCTCTTCTCAATTAATTAAGTAGTTTTGCATTCAATATACTTGTTACTTCTGTATCTCTAATGTGCTTTTCTGTTGGTAGATGTACCGGGCAAGCATGTTGAAGGCATTCAAGAAGACCCTTGATGAGGGGATTTTTACATTTGTTATCGGTATGGGGTTGATTCTGGACATTGCTTGTATCTCCTTGTGGAATCTTGATTATTTAACCATTTTTAACTTTTCTTTGGTAATTGTTGGTAATTATCTTTGATTATTTCTTTAGCTAATTTTTAATTCTTGCTCTTTTCATCTTCACATTCTAAATAAGATTTTTCGTGGTTCTTGCTTAAAACTGTTCAACTTCATGTAGTCATCATGTGTGTTTAATCTGTTGCCCTTGCAATTCATTTTCTACTACACTCAAAGCTTTAGTTCAGAAATAGATTTCTAGCACTGAACTTTTTCCACACTTTGGTAAGATGAATGAACTTTCTCTATACACGATAGGTAGTATCACGATAGGATGCATAGAATATTAATTGGAAGGATTGCCCTAGTATACCCAGGTGTTTGTACTGTTTAAGGCATTCAATTCTAGTATCCTGTTAGATGAACTAGTGAGGCGCAGTAGCTATGCAGCGTGGGCTGCCTTCATTTTCACTAATGACTGATGCAGCATTGTTCGGCAACTGACTCATTTACTGCTGGTATGTTTGCCCCGTTTAGTGGATGACCGCAATCTGCGGGTAGCTGATTTTGCTCAATTTTGGGCAATTGGAAAGGTATACCCTTATTCTCCGTTTCTGTGACCACCTATGAGTATTTACCTTTTTTATTCAATTTGGTTGTGGAATGGGATTCTCAGACATGTTTCAAGTTCAAAATATAATTTCATTACATAAATGCTTAAAGATGAGATGATATGTATCGAAATATGCTTAGAGATGAGATGATATGTATCGAAATTTGTTTTGTGTCTAACAACACACATGTTTTTTTTTTTTTTTTTTTCTTAACGTATAACTTTAGTATATGTGGCTTGCATTATGCTCTATCATTTCTGTTTGCTGCCTTTCGCGGTTTTGCCTCACTGGTAAAAATATATTTGGAACCGGGCAAATAAACAAACATGGGCATCCACTCTTGTTAATAAGCAAGCAATCTAAGATTACTATATACGTGCATAGGATAGGAGGCGAGGTTGATTTCAACTATTGAGATGTCTGTCTATTAAAATGTTATATTCTGCTATTAGAATAATTTATTTCTTAAGTTATTTCTCTAATATTGTGAGGATTTAACAATCTAATTATCTTTGTGTTGTGAAAGTGTTCTTTTTTCTATATCTTTTTTCACTGTTAATAGCTACTTCACAGCAAAACACTTCTTTAGACACTAATTCTCAACATCCTTTCCTATTCTTTTACTCTCTTGGTTTGGTTATCAACAAGCTCCTACGTGGAGTTCTCATGGAAATTTAAAGATGGAACTGAAAAATTAATAGTTGAATGGAGTCTAGCAGCCTCTTGAGGCTTCGAAGAAGACTAGAATTTTGCATGTGCCAATCTTGTAGAAGTACGGAAAAGATTGGTTTGGAGACGAGTGGTAGAATTTTGGTTGGTTAGAGAAGAATCGTCTTGCTTTATTTGTTACTGGAGGCCTGTAGTTGTGTCTGATTGGCAGCGTTGCTTCAGTTTTCTTTTTAATACAACAACAGGGCCAAAATGCTCTAGGAAAATTTGAAGTACCTGTAGTTGTGTCTGATTGGCAGCGTTGCTTCAGTTTTCTTTTTAATACAACAACAGGGCCAAAATGCTCTAGGAAAATTTGAAGTATGGCTAGTTATTACTTTGGTTTATTGTTTGGAAGCACTATTGTATTTCTGGTGCAATCTATTTCAAATTCCTATTTGTGTGGTTTCTTGGCACAAATATGATTGTTTCATCAGTCACCTGTTATTTCAAGTAGATGCATTCTTTGAGGGAAAAAAAGAAAATGTCACATTTTTGCTAATTATTAGTTGCTAAAGTATTGAGGTATTCTAACTCAAAATGTCACATTTTTGCTAATTATTAGTTGCTAAAGTATTGAGGTATTCTAACTCGCCCTTCTGTTTCTCTCGCTAATTTACATACTGATCTTGTTTGTGAAGATAATTAGCACTATTATACTTTGGAAATTCAAATTAAATTCGATTGATTTCAAGTTCATATATTCTGCGAGCACTTGTGATAAATTTCTGCTTGCCACTCGAAATCATTTTTTGGAAATGTTTGTGAAGAACTTGTAGATCCACCTTTATGATTCTTAATGACCTTTTCCAGAATAAGATGTGCTTGGAGTCTTTCACACGATATTTGTTAGTTGCCATCAATGATCTAATTAAAGTTTTGGACCCTTATACTTTTGAATTTGATGGCATCTTATGCAATATGTTTCAATTGCTTCAGAGCTGAATGAAATGGCTGCATTGTATTTTAGCAGTACTTTGGAGTACAATAATGCTACTTGTAAACATCAAATTGGCGTTCAAGAATTATTTAGAGCACTTTATTTCTATAGATTTGATATTGGCTAAAGTATTCTGGTGCCTTATGCTTGTTGTTTTATCTTTTTCTCAAGCAGAGAGCGGGCTATGAGGTGTACTTGCTTGAAGCCCCGTACAAGGATCCGATGGTGAGTTCTCATGCAACTAAACTCATTGTTATAATTCTGTGTTATCAACAATGTTCTGTTAGGAAGGCCTCACAGGATTATGCAGGATCCTTTTTTTAGTTGTTTTTTTTTATCAGTCGGTACTCACTGGCAGTATTTGTTCATGATATATTTCCTGCCATTGGTTTTTGTTTTCTTAGTTTTGTGGGAAGTTGGTGGTTTAGAGGGTCAAACATTGCTCTTTATTTAAGTAGTATTCTTTCTTTTGAGATCTTTTAGATACTACACATCCTCTAAGAATGGTGAAGGTTTTTGTTGTTACTTGGTTCTTCAGGCTGCTCCCTTGAAAATTTTGTTCCATGCTCCCGAATTGACATATACCTTTTCTCGAGTTCTCATATATTTTATTTGTTTATTCTCTACCTGTGGCATGTTTCTTCTAATCGAGTGGAAAATACAGGGCTGTGCTGCGAGGAACGTGCATGGTTTCACATTAGAAGATGTAGAGAGGATGGCAGAATCTTGGGAAGACTCTCCACCGCTGTACCTGAAGCTAGACATTCAGGTCTCTCTCTCTCTCAACCCCCACACCCACACACACTACCTACCCCATGCCTGGCGCTTATTAAGACTCCTCATGTTACATCAAATGCTTCCCTCACCTTTTGCATGTATAATATGACTGTGCAGTCGTTGTTCCATGGGGATGATCTGAACGAACAGTCTATACAAGAGGTAATCGACATCTGCCTTCTCATCTTTAAACTCCATTATAATGATCAATGTTGAATAAGTGAAGCCAAGCATTGTTTTTGTTGCCTTTATTTTGCTCTTCTCACTTCTTTCCCGTTACTTCAAGTTCCATATTTCGTTTATCTTATTTTCTCTTATTTGAGCCTTTGGTTTCTTGTTGGCCTAAATTTTCTGATCTATTAATGTTGGAACTTGGAGCCCAATTGGCTTTCTCTGCAGCCTCGTCTGTGCATAATGCTGTTATACTCTTTAACAGGTGGAAATGGAAGCAGATGATGCTGACTATGCTGATGGCACACAAAATGTGCCTGATAAGGAGGATAGTGAGCATGCCAAACCAAAATCATCAGATTATGAACCTCATAGTGGTATAAATTTGCTTCTGATTATTGTCACCTAGTAATTGGTCTATTACTCTTTATTTACTTTTTATCTTCAAAAGTTATGGGTGCTGCAGTTCTTCTGTTATCATTTTGGCAATTACTAAATTTTCTTAACTTTTGGTAGGATGAAAATGCTCTAAATAGAGGGGAATAGCAGAAAAATATTAGTCGAGTCAAATTGTTGCAACGATAGGCTGGTTATGTTCTTGACTTTTCTTGGTTTAGTTGGAGAGAATTGTTTTCTTTTTTCTGTTTGATTGTCACTATTTTTTGGAGGAAATTGTAAAATAGTGAGGAAAATTTCTCTGTTTGCTTTTCATCACTCTAGTGTAGACAGGTGCAGAATTCGCTGAAGGGGAATTGAGGTGGCTTGTGTTGTTAAAGCACAACTAGATGAATCTGATGATTCTGAAATGTTGGTGTTGCTTGTTAGAAAAGGACGAGATAACACACAAAATTGACTGCGTAAAAATCTTCAAGAAAACATATAATATCAATGCTTCAGTTCTAATTAATTTTGGAAGATGGACATTGTTGGTAGATATGATGATTAAGTCTCATATAGTTACCTTTTAACATAAAATTATTCGTTTTCAGGACTTTCTTTAGACCAATGTTATCCTCCACTTTCTTTTTCTTTCTTTTTTTCCTTCTTTTTCCCAGTGTAACTTGGTTATACCAAGTTCCATATATTGTTTTTTCTTGTGCATGCTAACTCTTCGAGTTATGGAGTAATACATAATAATTACATTATATGTCTTGATTTATCAAAAGCTGGTGAGAGATGGAATACTGAAGAAGAGGAAGAGCCGACTGAAGTGAAAGAGATAGGGAGAAGTAAATGGTCGAAGGATTTAGAAGAGGATGCTGAAAACTCAGATGGCGGTGAGAAAAATACGAATGTGCTTTCTGGTTTACTCAAAGCATATGGCACAAATGAAAAATCTGTACACTGGAGTGATCAGGTATGCTGTCCACTTCAGCTAGCATATTTTCTTGGTTACCAGATGCGCTTCTTTTTATTTTGTTTTATGCCTTAGGTGCCTTCAAAAGCAACGATGAAGCTGCTTTTTCTCTTATTACGCTTTGAGTGAATCAACTCAAGTTTTGTGCCTATTTGGCCTTGCTTCTTGTTTTTCTTTTAGCGGCAAGCCTTGCTTCTTGTTTTGCTTTTAGCGGCAGCCATATATAGTTGAGCATTTGCACATAAAATGGACTGCATCTTTTGCAAAATGACATTCTAGAGGCTCAAAAAGTTGGAACCCCAATTTGGAGATTTTACTTTTGATAGAGCTCTTGGGGTGGACATGTAGTGCTTCTAATAACACTATTCAGCAAGCATTTTTTGAATAACACTATATACTACAGCAATGCCAAACAGTTCTCAATAGATTTGTTTTGCCTCCAAATAGTTCTCCTTAAATGATCTGTATTGCCCTCTTCTTAAATTTTGGCATTCACTATTGATTTAATTAAACGTTTTGAAAAGCTGCCCTGAGTTGAGAGTGGACATAGTGCATTAGGGCACAAGAGCATATGCGGGCATGCTCACTTTAATAATGAGTGATCACTAAAGGATAATAATATATGCTACATAGCTGGACAAATAAACAAGCAGAAGTATATGTTGAAGTAATACTCTCTCTGCACTATGGTTATATAACCACATTTGAAGGCAGTATACTCTATATGTTTCTTCATTTCTAGGCCGATAGGAGTGGGTTCTCCATAGGTGCTTCTAAGAAACGAGTTACATCATCATTGATCATTGGCCCAGGACCTGGATACAATTTGGTGAGTGATCTATCTTGCGATTCCTTTCCAGTTTTTGTTTCTAGTATGTAAAAAACAATCAAATGTGTAGTCCCGTCGTGCTTTTTCTTTCTATTCTATGTTGCTTTTGCAACAGAATCCTTTTAGTTAGGAAAAAGATGTATCCTTTTCTCGCAGGATACGAATCCACTGGTTGAAAAAGAGGGTACTAAAGGGGCAAATGGGGGGCTGAACACGGAGACGAAGAGGCGATTCAGTGAGCAACTCCGCGCCGAACGAGAGTCCTTTAGAGCAGCTTTTGATAGAAGGCGGCATCGTATTGGCGGTCTTAACAATAATATTGAGGACGAATAGTGCATCTTCTGGTGATTATTGTTGTTTAGGAGCTCGAGCTCCCTTTCTGGGTTATTTCTCCCATAACTTTTACAGCGGCAGAAGCAGGGCGAAACCCGTCACGGGTATGCGTATGCATAAACTGCGTCCATCTAGGGGGTTATAGCTATTGGCTTTTTTCTTTTTTTTTTTGTTTTTTTTTTTCTTTCTTTTTGTTACCTATAATGCGGGAAAGTGGGCAGTTTTTTTTAAAATTATTTTAATGTTTTCCAATATGTAAGATACTTGTTATAATGTCAACGTACGGAAGGAAGCTAGTGCCAATTCCTCAAAAATTTGTCTGAATGGCCAAGTATTGTCGTTTTCTTTATCTTTTGGTTGATCTAAATATGATTACCTTTCTCTACAATTGCAAGTTGCTAACTAAGAGAGTGATATTTTAACTCAAGATACATAAGCTAAAATACATATACTTTTTCCTTGCATTACGCAATGAAACTTTTAGAAGGCCAAGAAACCTGCGACTCCTGTCAAAACATTTTACATAGGGAAAATAAAATATAATAAGAAGCAAAAATAAAAATATGACTATGGATAAAATTACAAGAAAACAGGTACTGATTGATGGTCTGATTTTCACATAAAAGAAGATTAGGAGTATGTTAGCTTGCGGGTGAAGCCACCAATCCTGTATCTGACAAATGCAACAATCATTTGTATGTTTCAGTACAAAAAGACTAAGTAAGAAGGCCTCGTGAGTTACCTGGTATTTCTTTCACTCAATCATAGAGGAAATAAGAACTCCATGCCAATATAAGAAGAATGAAGAAAAAATATTTTCCTTCCAAAGTATCAATAGCCCTTTAAAGCTTTGTAAATCAACTGCCAATATATCTCACAATTAAGTAATATCTCGCAATTAAGTAGATATCAATAATCTATTTCAAACTTGTCTTGATTTTAGATAAGAGTCGGAATGAATATACGCCTTGCAAATCAACACAATTCTGTACTGTCTTTCTCAGCCAACTCAAATAAAGAATTAAATATCTTTGGGATAAGATCAGAAAACATTTTTTTTTTTAGATAAAAGTAATACGCTATCTGTTTCATTCGTTTGGAAAATAAACGTCAAATTTTTTTTTTTTTTTTGAGAGAGAAAGGTAGCATGCTACCCGCTTCGTTTATTTCTATAGAAATAAACTTAGCTAGAAATGTGAATCAACTAGGATTCGAACTCGGAACCTCGGATATCAATTACCAAGCCTTTTACCACTTGCGCTAGGACGGTCGGTGTCAAAAATATTTGATCACATCATTTTACTGTATACATGCATCTTTCTTTCCGACAAAAATAATTTACCTTACACTTTTTTTCCCGAACCTAATCAGGTCAATCCAAAGTTAGTTAATGTACGAAGGAGGCACAAAAACTGATAACCTGAACTAAATTTGGAGTGAATTCGAGATAGATCATCTAACAGTTAAATTAAATACTCGAACCAACTAGTCCTACGTGTAGCGCCGTGTAAAGGTTCTTCACGTGATTGTATTCAGCCCAATTTATTTTCACGGCGCCCAAATAAAAGAAAAAAGAAGGAACGCCTCATGGAAGTGAGCGAGCTACTATCACATTATCACCACGGCTCCGTTTCATTGCGCGGTGCCCAGTTGCCACACGTACGAGGATCACACGTGACATGTTTAAACTAAATGGCCCAAGCCACCGCAGTTCTCCAATTTTTTTTTTTTTTTTTTTTAAATTCTCCTAAGGACGTGTTTTACTACAAACCACCACTCGAGATCTTCTTACTCGAGGAATTATTCCCTGAACCATGCACATCTCAATAGTTACTACAATGCCCGTCAAAACACAAGATTTGAAGCCGAAATCGAGACACATGAGATCGGAACATAGGTTGTCAACCAGTTATTCTGATTTTTTTTTTTTTTTGTTGAGAGAAAGGTAGCACGCTACCCGCTTATAAAAAATAAACTTAGCTAAAAATGTGAATCAACTAGGATTCAAACTCGGGACCTCGGGTACCAACCACCAAGCCCTTTGCCACTTGCGTTAGGGAAGGTCGGTAGTTATTCTGATAATTGAGGACAAAAATTGCGTAGAATATTAATGATTAAAAGTATAGGGAGTGATAGCGGACTAAAGTGCACAAATGAACGGATGCATTTCTATACATATATATACAACCGTAGCCGAACACTTAACTTCTGTAAAGATTGTTTGAAAAACTATTATGATATAATCAAGATAACAAATATAACATGATTAGGTGTTCTGATACTTATAACTGGTTTTAGTTTCAAAAAAATTGAGCAATTTTATAGACAACTCGCAATATATTCTTAAATACAGCTAATAAGTTATTTTTGTTTTATTTTTTTTTTGAAAAAAAGATAGCACGCTATCCGCTTCATTCATTTAGCAGATGAATTTAACTACATGGATTGAGGCAACGCGACCTCGAAAAATATTGAAGGCAACGAAAATAAAAAAAAACAAAAAAAAAATGTAGAAAAATTGAAAATTCTACTTCTCACTCATAATAAAAATTCTACAGCTAATAAGTTATTTTTGTTTTATTGTTGTTGTTGTTGTTGTTGTTGGATGAGGTGTAAGATTGTTTGTTTATGATTGAATTACTCCTTATCATTTGACGGCCTACGAGAGAGAGAGATGAGAGGAAGGAGTCGCCCTAGATTGTGGGAGTGCATGGTGTCCTGTGATACACCAATCGTCAAATCTCACCCCCTACAAAATCTCTATCAAACTTTGACCCCATCAAACTCTAAACTCTCTCTCGCTCTCTCTCCGCCTATCTTTTCTCCCGGGAAACTTGAAACGAGCAATGGCTCCCCTCTCTCCTCGCTCCTCCTCACACCTCCTCCTCCTATTCCCCCAAATAAGCCACCCTTCCCACAGTATATAATCCTCCCCACATTCCCAACCCTATCGGAGGCCCCGAGGACTATGATTGTATCCTCATAGAATAAAATCCTCCTGGGCTCGGTCGGTTGGTCTGGTCGGGTCTGTGATCGATCTCCCGGATCTTTCAAATACTAATAACCGGAAAAAAAAAAATCCAGACCATCCTCCAGCAACCAAAAAAAAAAAAAAAAAAATTAAAAAAATTAATTTTTTTTTAAAAAAATTCTTCCAGGAAAAATAAAAGGAGAGGAGAGGAGTGCAAATATGGAAGGCCTTCAATGCAGCTGCAGCAAGCCGAGCTCCTTCTTCTTCTTCTCCGTCCTCTTCCTCGCCTCTGCCGCGCTCTCCAGCGCCAACATCGCCGACTTTGACGAGCACTGGCAGAAGAAGGCCGAGGAGGCCCGAGGGCTGGCCCGCGCCGCCTACAACCCCGAACCCGAGTCCGTCACCAACCGCTTCAACCAGGCGGTGCATAAGTACGTCTTTTTTTCTTTTTATTTATCTTCTTCTTCTTCGTCTTCATTGATTATTCCAATATTTACGTACATTTCTTAATATTCATGCATAAGGTTTTATTAGTCTAAGAGGAGCTAGCTCATGATAACAGTAGCTCCGTATACGTCACCGCTGTTTTCACGTATACAATATTCTTACTAACAAAATGCTGTACGTACGTGCATGCAGAACCCTGGCGGCGACCAACAGCACCCGGAGGAGCCTCCGCCGCCAGTACGGCGGCCCGTGCGTCGCGACGAACCCGATCGACCGCTGCTGGCGGTGCCGCAGCAACTGGGTCAACCACCGCAAGCTCCTCGCCCAGTGCGCCAAGGGCTTCGGATACAAAGCCACGGGGGGCCTCGCAGGGAGGTTCTACATCGTCACCGACCCCTCCGACAACGACGTCCTCAACCCCCGCCCTGGCACCCTTCGCCACGCCGTCATCCAGCCCGCGCCCCTCTGGATTGTCTTCGCCAGCGACATGATCATCCGCCTCTCACAGGAGCTCATCGTCAACAGCAACAAGACCATTGACGGCCGTGGCGCCAATGTCCACATCGCCTACGGCGCCCAGATCACGCTGCAATTCGTGCACAATGTGATCATCCACAACCTCCACATCCACGACCTCAAGGCTGCCGCCGGCGGGATGATCCGCGACTCGACTGAACACTACGGGTTGAGGACGAGGAGCGACGGTGACGGCATCTCCATCTACGGCGCCAGCAACATCTGGATCGACCACGTGTCCATGTCCAACTGCGAGGACGGGCTCATCGACGCGATCGAAGGCTCCACCGCAATCACCATCTCCAACAGCCACTTTACCCGCCACAACGATGTGCGTTTCTCAACGACTCTTAACCGTTCAATTACTGTTTACTTCCATTACGAAGTTGTGGTCGATTTTCACAAGTTCTTTCTATTATAGGTGATGTTGTTTGGCGCCAGTGATGCCAACCAAGCTGATGCCATCATGCAAATAACGGTCGCATTCAACCACTTTGGACGAGGCCTCGTGCAGAGGATGCCAAGGTAAATACATACATGCATATACATATACATTACATCTTCCTCATGATTGTGGTGCAATTGCTCTTTCTCTATATTTTACTCTCCGTGATTAATTAATTGGGTTCATATGTATACGTAGGTGCCGATGGGGATTTGTCCATGTGGTGAACAACGACTACACCCATTGGCTAATGTACGCCGTGGGTGGTAGCAAACACCCCACCATCATCAGCCAAGGCAACCGATACATCGCCCCTCCGAATCTAGCCGCTAAGGAGGTAATTCAAAAAGAAACCCCCCAAAAAAAAGGGGAAAAAAAAGAAAAACTAGCCCTAATAATATATTCATATGAGAAATTTATTAAAAGAAAATTGCTTTCTATGTGGATCGTAGATAACGAAGAGGGACTACGCAGCGGAAGCGGAGTGGAAACAGTGGGTGTGGAGATCGGATGGGGATTTGATGCAGAACGGCGCGTTCTTTGTCCAATCGGGTGGGCCAAACATGAGAACATTCTCGAGGACGGAGTTCATCAAGGCCAAGCCCGGCACGTTCGTCACCAGGCTGACGCGCTTCTCGGGGGCGCTCAACTGCCGCGCCGGACAAAAGTGCTGATTCCAGAAGCAGAAGCTGTAGCGGCAGAGAAGGAGGAAAGGAAGCAGAGGATGGGACGCATTGAACAAGGGGAGTGGCGGCGGAAGCGAAGAGGGCTGTGTTTTGTGTTTGGGATAGTTTGTTGGCAATTGATGAGGGAAAAGGGTGATGATGAGGAAAAGAGATAGGGAGGGATTTGTTTGAGTGAGAAGAGGGGAGGATGTGTTTGTAATTTCTTCGTTTTTTGAATTTGATTGGTACATGATCAGTGATAACTTTATTTGATGGGCAATTGTTAGTGTTGAAAGAGGTTTTTATTTATTTATTTGGCTAGCACTACGAAGTATTTCTATGCTTCCTAATTCAAAATTATGCTGTGGATTTTGCATGATTAGTAATAATCCTAACTAATGCAGCGAAATCTATAAGATCAACAGAGAACTAGAGATAAAAACAGGGCAAGATATCATGAATTCCAGTTTAACATTAATACTAGAAGGCGACTCGCTAAATTAGAATTCTTTGACACACCAACAAATTACTCCATTCTCAATAAGTGAAGCTATCATTCTGATTTCCTAGCTTGCTTCTAAACATAGACTCATTACAAGCCACACTATACTTTAATATTTGAAAAACCAACTAATATTCAATTGTAATAAGAATCTCTTTTCAAATGGCGGTGATAGATTCAAAAAGATAATAACAAATGGCACAAACAAGTTCGGCTATTATCCTCATGTTCTTTCATTTTCATCCCTAAAGAGTGTCATCACTTTTTCGAAAGGTGAAAAATCATCACAATTTTTTGTTAGAATATTAATTCTTCATATTATTTTCCAGGGCCCTCCTAGATCTGTTAAGAGGATCTACGCAATCACCAGTCAACTTGGATGTACCAATCTCTACATGATCACTTGATCATGAAGTTATGTGAACATAAAATCCTAATGATCCAAAATACGTATTGGCTATGCGTCTAACCATACTCTTAAGACCACTCTGGTACCTTTCAAAGTTAAAGTAACTAAATAATCCAGCATCTTCTACCAAACAATCTTCCGCAGAAGAATTTGATCAACTCTTAGTTTGGTAAATGTCACTCTCTAACCAATCTCTCCCTTAACAAAAACCAAGGAAAGAGACGATATTTATTAAGAGCTATGATGGCTCTTAATTCTACTGCTTTGACATGTGAATTTGAATTATCTATGTCTTAATAATATCAAACCTACTGTCACTCTTATCTTTCCTAGTCCAACTTAGAAGGGCACCCTCTGCCATTTATGCTTCAAAAATTGGTGCATAAAGTTGAACAGGAATAAAATCTGAAATCGCAACAGTAACAACTAACAGAGATCAAACAACTTGGAAAATTTAAATGGTATGAGTTACCTAAATATTTGAATTAAAGGATGTTCTTATCATCTCCGATCACGAAGCCCAAGTCTCTGCAAGATCAAACAAGTAGATAGTTAATTTCCTGGAAGAACATTGTTTTTGATGCAACAGTTATGAAAAGGAAATTAGAAATATAAAATCAGGACATTGTCTAATACAACAAACACTGTTGCAAATTAATCCTGGTTTTGCCATCGTCGAAACATAAGTCGACTGGGAAGAAAAATGGCCACGGATTGCTCACGGATGTGATCATGAAGAAAATGAAAGAGAGAATCTTAATTTATTGATCCAATTTAGATCTACTTGTAGACTCCATTTGTTCCTAATTACATCACAAAATAGATCTATCTACTTAGAAATCTCACCTGAGAGAGGCTATGGTTCCGATTAACTGCAAAAAGGGAGAAGAGTCGACTCTTCGTCCATCGATCGTGCGTAACTAGAGGCATGTGAGGAGATCTCGGAAGGGAATTAGGGTTAGAGTTTCGAGAGAGAGAGAGATGGGGGAAGAGGAAGAGAGTTTTTGACTTCGAAAGAAATGGGAAAAGGCGGGAGAAGATGTTGAGGAGTCGGCGGGTTTTATAAGGGGGAGGAGATGCAGATGCTCTTGCGCGGAGGTTACGGATTGCGATGTTGATCGCGCGTACAGTTAGTTGCAGATGCTCCCCATGATAATGACGACGCAGGTAACCAAATTATCTAAAACAAGACAAATATTTGGGTTTCTCACAAACCATTTTTTTTTATTTTGCTACTGGTACGTTGGAAAACAAACAATGTCGCTGTTTAAGCTGTACAAATAAATCAGTTGAAACCTTTTCTATTATAATAAGTGTCAATATGTCAGCAACTTTTAAGCTATTTTTGAATTGGATTGTGCAACTATATTGGTTACTAAAATATTATTTAAGATTAAAAAGTCACGACAGGGCATTTGGTCTAGTGGTATGATTCTCGCTTTGGGTGCGAGAGGTCCCGAGTTCGATTCTCGGAATGCCCCCTCTTTTTTTAACCAACTTGCTTATGCTGAACAACACTCATTTAGAGTTACTGTTACCCTCCCATTTGCAGGCAAAGGAAAAAAAAAAAAAAAACAACCAAAATAGCACAAGTTGAAGCAGCCATCCTTTTTTTTTTTTTTCCCCTTTATTTTTCTTTTGTTCTTGAGCAACGACAAATATTGCAATATAAAACAACAAAAGGAAGTGAAGTACAATTTTAAGAGGCCAAAAGGGTCTAAAATACAAAGTAATTAACAGCCGTTTAAACAAAAAGACTGTTTCGTTCTACATTGCCATAGATCTGCATTGGATGCGGCGCCATCAAAAACCTTGCAGCAGAGCGAAAACTCTACTGGAGAAAGATGGAGGTAACTTAGCTATTGCTGCCTCAATTTCCTGAAGAACCAATGAAGACATGCATTAGTTATACACAATCCGGTGATGAAATCATGTGCCTCAAAAAAATTTAGTTGCAATAGTTACCTCTGGCCGATAACGAGCAGAAAAATGAATAAGAAGAATGGCTTTATTTTGAAACTTGTCAGCATAACTTGCTATCTGTCGAATATTACACATAAATATAAAAAGTCGAAGTAAGGGCCAGAACTTTAAATATGTATCTACAGCTAATGCTTCTTAAGTAAAGAAGATTTTGAAGTAAACCTCAAACAGATGCGTGTGCCCAAAATCTCTTGCATGCTCGATTGGAATGCCATCATCGACAAAAGTAGTCTGAAATTTATGAGCAAGATATTTTCAATCAACCCACAGATGATACCAAACCAAACAGAGAGAGATGCAAGGAGACGACAAGACCAATATGTTGAGATGAGAGGTGTAATATATACCTCCATGACAAGAATCCGTGCTTTTAGCACATCAGCATTGTCTGGGTCAACTATGAAATCCGACATAGTATCCCCAGTAAAAGCAATTTCAGGTACTGTCACCGTGTTAGTTATCTGCAGAGGCCAAGAACATATGGCCTTTAAGAACTACTTTCTCAATCAACGAATAAGAATGGTAGGAATTACAAGAACATTAGATACATGCTTTTAGTTCAATGGTCACAGCAGTAATTTTGTTTATTTTAAGTTATCCAAGTATTCACCAAGACAGACCTCCACACCTGATAACCTTAAGTTCTTGATCTCATTTCCGGAAAGACCGGCGAATTCCTGCTTGAGTTTCTGCTTAACTGTGTATAATATATAACCCTGCATACAAACATCTTTATCTCGCATAGATTCTCTTTCTCATAAAAAACAACCAAACTTCTATAAAATTTACAGAATTATAAAGCAAGTCTATGCCTTGCCTGACTTGGTATGGCATGATAAGTTTTGAAAGCCTTCACTTTGAGATCCTTCCTTATCTGAAACTCTTCACCTATAAACATTATGTATGTTACAACTATTCCAACAGCGACTCATGCATCATGTTTTCGATAATTGTTTCTCCAATTATAATAGGACTCTACCTATGTTCAAGCCTATAAGATTGTGCTTCAATTCAGACTGGTCCATTGCCCTGTGCACATCAAATAGTCTCTCCACATTTTCTTTCAAAGACGCTGGAACAAATATAGTTGGGGGTTTCATGCTATACAAACCACGTGTGGCAACATACATGGGGAGCCCTCCCTGTCAATTAGAATAAAACGAAAGAAGCAGGATCAATACAGAAACAGAGGCTTACCACTTAAGATTTCGTATAGTATCTGTGCTATGATTTGCATAAATGACCAAATAAGATTTCAACTTATCCTTCAACTATAAGCAGCATGACCAAAATAAACAACACTGAGCTGAATTCAAACTACATAGTATCTAAAACAACTCAAATATGCATAAAAGATGAGCTGAAGCAGTAGCACATAGTATCAGGAACCAATCTTGCCCTCGGTTTTACGCACATCATAACAAGGTACAAAAAAAGGGTTAATCACCAACTTAGTCCCTAAAGCTTCAAATGCATGTCAGTTTCGTCCGCATGTTCCAATTGTAACAATTTAGCCTCTGAATTTTGACTTTAGCTTCGACTTTAAACTTAAAAGTTTGGCATAAATATCAACCAAGTACTTAATTCAACTAGGTTTCAATTTTATCCTCAAGCTTCAAATATTAAGACCAAATTCGCTCACACACAGAGCAGGGAGAGGCTCACAATGTGATCCATGTGTCCATGGGAGATGAACACGAAATCCTGAGATATGGCTCGCTGTGGACACCTCCCGATGTCGAAGGCGCACTTGAGGGTGGGGAAAATCACGCACGTCTCCTGGCCCCCGATCGAGAGGCCCTCGATCGGGTACCCTTCGATGAGGAGAGCACTCTTCGCCTTCGACGAGGAGGAGCCGCCCCCCACTTCTCCGCTCCCCTCCTCCATGGTCGGCCTCGACATTGGAACGATTAGGGTTTTTAGGGTTTCAAGCAGCGGGGACACCGCCGCTAGAGGAAGGAGAAAACCGGCGTTGAATCGTTTTGGAGACTCAATGTGAAATCGGTGGCGAAACATAGTGTTTGCCGACTTTAGTTTGTGTTCGGTTGAAAATATCTCGAGTTAGAACAGGGAGTTATTATGATCATATTAACTAATGATCAGAATTTTGACGAAGCATTAGTACATAAATACTTTTTACGGTTTTAGAAGTAAATAAATTTGCTTTTAATTGCTGTTGTAAGTCACAAATTATAGAGGTTTTTCTTTGTTTTTCAAATTTTTTGAGCAAATAATAAAAGATATTTACCTAAAGGAGAGCCTAATTGGTATTAAATTAGGCTACCACCAAGTGCTATTTGGTTCCCATACAAACTGCTACGAATGCATCGTATATCTCGTATTTGTATCCTGAATATTATTCGAAGAGGCGATCAATTTTATACGCATGACAACTTGTAAATACTTAAATTCTTAAATTTGTGTCATGAACTTGAATTTGATACTAACTTCGAGCACTAAACCACTGACAAATTGTTATGCATACAAAATTGATTCTCGACATTCTGAAACATCCCCAAAGTCGAAGTTTAGTTGCTTCACATCTCGAGCTAAGTTTATTTTTTAAGAAATTGAACGAAATGAAACGCATGCTATCTTTCTCTTTCTTAAAATTTAAAAAAAACATTTTGAAACACCAATAGCTTTATACTAATTTTTTCTTTCGCCAAATAGATGGTCTCTTCGACATTTTCTTTCCAACATTTTTTTTTTTTTTCATTTTCTGGCACTCCCTCGGCATGGACTTGGGTCTAGTAAGAAGACACTCCGGGGCTATTCAATTCTCTTATAACTAAATCGGACTACTCAAGCAGTAATGAAAAGTATAGCATGACCTTTCTTTGGCAGGAGACTAAGAGGCAGAAATAGAAGACCTCACTAAAAGACTAGTAGTGTGTTTGTGTGTGCGCGCGAATAGGTGACTAACATGAGAAGATATTTGTTTCACGTAATTTACAAATATGTGATAATTGGTTGATAAGAAGTATAAAATGATGTCTACAATCACATAGTACATACGGCCTCTAAATTATTTAGAATACAAGATAAAACTTACAATCTCGAAAGTTTGAATTGTTAACTAACAGGACTTAAAATCACATGTATAAGATACAATCATGAAAGAAACTTGCTATACAAGTACGTAGTTTGTAGATAAATTGTTGCAATGTAACATATTCTCCTGCGCGCGTAGGAGGTTATTTATCTTTTAAAAGCATAACTCTCATTTTCTCCTAAATAAAATAACTTAAGAAGAAGAGAGTATATAAGGTGCAACAACATCACATTGATTTTCAATATGGGACTAAACATCTCTCATGAGGAGACTTGGGCACGGGCTCCCAGGCAAAGCCCATTAAGCATTGGACTGACCAGGAAGCCCAAAGGCTGAAATAGAAATTTTAAAATCACTTAAAATTAATTAAGCCTAACAATTTCTTCATAGCCTGACACCCGCAGGGCTATAAAAAGGCAAGAACCCACCCCTCGAGTGAAGGTAAACTTGTCTCAGAGGAATTAAGATGGCCACCAAAGCTTATCCCATCTTAACCTTCATCTTCGTCTTGCTACTGAGTGGCTATCTCATCCACTCTGCAACAGCTGCTAGAGATCTGACAGCAGGTGAGTATATATTCTGATCGTATTCGACTCTCAATTAGTTTGCTTCGTATACTAACATCGCCCTCTATATCATTGCCATCATTGATTGGAAAAATACTCAATCCATTTAAAAAGTTCTACAATACTTTGCTTACGCTAACGTGATAATTTATCTTTTTAATAAAAGATAACTTTTTATAGGTGTAGGTGATAACTTTTATAGGAGAACTTTGATGTGCACTAGGTGTAGGCGATAATTTATCTTTTTATAGTAAATATAAAGAAGTCTAAAGTAAAACTAATAGCAAATATATAAAAAATGTAGGAACAACTCATCTCGTATTTGAAAGCTAGTCCAGACACCAAAATAAAGCTTGGCTGAAAGTTCAGGAACTAGTCGTCCAATTTATCGCTTTTCTTATTATCCAATATCTTCATTCGTTGATGTTGCAGAGCCCTATGTGAGTTATGGTGCCCTGAACTCGACCAGGACCCCGTACGCGAACCCTGGCGGAGCCTACACTCGTCACGGTTGTCGTGGCGGTTACTATTGCCGTGGACCCCCTGCAGCTGGGAAACCATAGATACCTCTGAAGAAACTGCATGCATATTACTGAAGTGATTTTAACTAGTTGGAGATGATATTTGCATAACATCATGGGATTATAGAATAAAAGTGAAAGAAAACATGAAAAAGAAATAATGGAATATGAGCCTGTAAGGTCTTACATATCAAATAATAGGCCGGTACTCCATCAGTTCCCAGTCATAAGGCATTGTCTCCTATGTTGAAATACTACATATATTTCAATGAAATTAATATTATAACATATTATATGCGGTTGATGGACTTTTGAGTTATGCGCAGAGCTTATTACATTTTTACTCCTTGAAGTTTGAATAGAGAACCAATTTGGTCCCTGCAATTTTAAAATTTGCAATTAAAAACGCATTGTTAAGTTCTACCTTTTGAAAAAGATAACAATTAATCAAAAAAAGAAGAAAAGGATAACGGTCATGCCACTTCTTTTTACTATTGAAGTCCGAAATTACACTGAGATGACACTTAAACATCCACGCAACAGTGTATTTCCTTTGCTATTGAAGTCTGAAATTAAACTGAGATGATACTTTAACATCTGTGTAAGAGCGTATTCTGTCTACACCAAATCCTCTCTCTCTCTCTCTCTTGCGCGCACGCACGAATAATTGTTGGTTGCATCCACTGCATCTCTACATCCAGGCACTTTTCATCTGTTAATCCATCAAACCTTTAATCCATCATTTTTTTTTTAGAGTGAGATAGCATGCTACCGCTTCATTCAATAAGGATATGAACTGGGCTACAAACTGAGGCAGCTAGGCCTCGAACCTTTAATCCATCTTATTTTTCAATTATGCGCGTTTCAGCCATTAAAGGATCAACTAAGTCATGCATGATGAACGAATTCCAGGAACTTGAAAATTATAAACATCAGTATTATCTGCAAATCCATATGTTCTCAGCTCCAGTATTATATCATAAATAACTAAAACACTGTAGTTTGGCACTTTTCAAAGACCCAGTAATCTTTTACAAATCCTCATTTTGGCTTTAAAGACTAGTTGGATAAGAATGACTATTTGTTTCTGCGCACTTCGAATAAGAATCGCATGGAGTAACAGTTCGGTGGTAGACTAGCTTTCCGGTTGTGGATTCCGGATCAACCGCAAAGTAACCTGCGACAACAGAAAGTGAGGAATTCGCTAAGCTGAGTAGATCCCAAAAGCACGCGAATGAATGAAATGTAGAATAATTCGATATCTCAGATAGATATTGCATGGAAGGTTTACTAAGAATTCTATACATAGTTAATTCAATTGCCATTCACATGCGCCAAACCGCAAGCAAGAAAAATCAAATATTACTAAATCTATTGGGTAAAGTGCTGTAAGAATCCGACAATTACTCCCTAGTAATTATAGTCTTAAGAAAGGGAGCATCAGCCACCTCTTGCTCTGTTTTATTTGTGAAAATAAAAGGCCAGAGAAAATAAATTGAAAAATATTATCTCAATATAAACTCCAAGATGAAAAATATTATCCCAAAGAAATCCTTCTGTTCGCCTGCGTACGAAAAGTTTAAATTGCTTAAAGTTATATACCTATCCAAGTGTGATTGTATGAATGGCTTTTCATTTTGATATTTTTTAATTGTTTTATTTTGAATATTGTCTAAACCGAATTGAAGATTCATTAAATGCAACATGTCCGCCGACGGTTCATGAAGTCCACAACTCCATCAATTGAGAAATGCATTCAAAATTACAAAATTTACCTCTCATATGAACTTTAAGAACAAAACCACTGACACTGAACTAGAGTCAGACTCCAACTTTGAGAACTAAACCAGTGACACTGAAACACCACCAATATAGCATTATACTAATTTTTCCATCAGCAAATAGATGGTCAGCATAATTTTTTTTCTCCATTTTCTTTCCAAACTTCTTTATTTTTATTTTTACTGTTGCTTTCTCGAGCAAGAGGGGCATGGACTTGGGTCTACTAACAAAGAAGACACTCCAGGGCTATTGAATTCTCTACTAACAGACGGAAAAAAGACTACTAAATTGGACTACTCAATCAGTAACGAAAAGTGTAGCATGACATTTCTTTGGCAGGAGTCCAGAGAACAAAAATAGAAGACTTGTTGTGTGTTTGTGCGCGCTCGCGTCTAAATGACTACAGTACATGATAATTGGTTGAGGAGAAGTATAGAAATATGTCTACAATCACAAACTGCATACAGCCTCTAAATTATTTAATAGATCATACAAGATAAAACTTGCAATCTCGAAAGTTCGAAATTATTAACTAACAGTAGGTTAAAAATCAGAAGTAAAAAAAATGTAATCATGAAAGAAAACTGCTCTACAAGACAAGTAGTTTGTAGAAATATTGTTCCAATGTAGGACTCGGCTCTAGTAAACAGGTAACTTTTAAAGGATTCTGGTTCCCAGTGAGGATAACTTGATGAATGTCCTCCAATTGTGTTGCTATCATGTTAATTAAAACATTTTCTCCCGTGCCTCGCAAAGTTAAGAGTGTCTTTTTTCTGCACCATCTCTTCCATTCAAATCTTTTAGTTTGTCTACTCTCCATAATTTTTCCACAGGAGCTTATAGGAGGTTATTAATTTAGTAAGTTGCAAATTAGCTAGCGAAATTTCTTCATAGTCCTCTCAGAATCCAGGATAAAATATCTGGTTTAACACTTTAAATTTGTGTCCGGAATTTTGTTCTTGATTGTATAGGATCAGGGTCCCTGTTTGACTCTGTCAAAGTTTCCGTTTACTTTCTCTTTCAGAACCGACTTTTTGTCTCACATGAAATCGCTGCCTACGCCAGATGCATCTGCACTGGTGCATCGTCTATCTGTTTATTCATTCGTCTCGTGTCTTCAATCCAAGGATTAAAGTGCCGTGGCACAGGGGCGTGCCGTTGTTTGCCTGGCACGATACGGCACATGCACGCTTTCGTGCCGACACGTGGCACGCTTGATGGATACGCATAACCTCCTAATGGCACGCTTTGACACGGACTTATTTTAATTTTTTTAGTCCAAATAAACTTTTATAATGTTATTTTGAAAGGTTTAGTGAAATAATTATGAATATTGGCTATATTTAGTTTACTATACTCACCGATTAATATACTGGTAAGTTTTTTTATATGTAAAATATAACTATACCTCATAGAGAATAAAAATTAAAATACAACAATAAAATTCACAAGTACAATAATTATTTAAATTTACATCTTTACAAAAAGATGGCTGCTTAGTTCCATATAAATCGTCGCAGTGGATTATATAGTATATTGTCATCTGTAGATACAAGATTTATTTGACAATTTTAGTATAAATATTGCTGGTATTGTTAAATTAAATTGGCTATATAATCTACTATAATCAACTATATATTCTAATATATCTAATAATACTAAATCAAAATTATTTTATATTTATACTAATTTATAAATTCTAGATTGGAATAGAACAACTTAAGTAATTCTAGATTACATTAGTTTGTTCATAAGATTAGATTAGACTAATTTAGATTAGGAAACGTAAATATAAAATAGATTAGATTAGATTTGATATAACATTAAATAACGTAATTTTAGGTTAGAATTTTTAAACTATTAATTTAGGTAATTTGGAATTACGTAAATCGAATTTTATTAGTTATATTCTATTATATTTAATACTCTAATAGATAATTTTAGATTAGATTTGATTAGGTTTCGTACTTATATTAGAATAGATAAATTTAAATATATGTTATATTAGATTCTAAATTAGATTAGATTAGATTTGACTAGATTTTATAGATTAGATTAGATAATTCTAGATTGGATTAGATTAGATTCTAAAATAGATAAGATTAGAATCATTAGATAACTAAATTAAAGAAAAAGAAGAGAAGAAAATAACAAAATAAAAAAAATAAATTAGCGAAAGAATAGTGTGATTTACTTATCAGCAACTCTGAAATTCTAAATAATAAATCATAACAAAACAAAAAAAACTCGACACAATATGTACCGCGATACCCCGGCGGGTATCGCGTTGTCTCGCGCGATACCCGGTGGCCGGTGGGTATCGTGGCACGCGGTGGTCCTGCGAGACCCACCTATACTGTGCCCCCATAGTGGGGGCATGGTATGTGCCGTCCCGTGCGGCACGGGGCGGCACTTTAATCCATGGTTCAATTTCTACTATAAATGCAACGTACGGCACGGGACAGCACTTTAATTCTTGGTTCAATCCCTACGGTAAATGCAACCCTTTTCTTCTATAGAAAATTTGACAATTGGACCGAAACATATGAGATAAGATGGAGGGTACCCAAGGGCTATAAAAAGGTAAGAACTCACCCCTCTACTGAAGGTAAACATAGCTCAGAGGAATTAAGATGGCCATCAAAGCTTATCCCATCTTAACCTTCTTTTTGCTACTAAGTGGCTATCTCGTCCACTCTGCAACAGCTACTCCAGTAATTTGGCTAACGCCTTCGCCTCCTATGACTGGTGAGCATGCATTCTGACCATATTCCCTCAATTAGTTTGCTTCGTATACTAACATTGTCTTCTATCATCACCATCATCGATTGAAAAATACTCAATCTGTTTAAAAAGTTCTACACTTCTTTACGCATGCCAATGTGAGAGAACTTTTTTGCTTTTATTTTTTTGGTTACTCTAATATTAACTTTTTGATCATAAATTCCGCACAAATTTTTTCTACTTGAACTACTAGCTAATGGCTTTTCTCGTCCACGTTTTCCTTCTTCGCATGCAGGGCGTACCGCTTGGTTGACACCTTCTCCGCCCTTGCCACAACCTGAGCATTCAGGTACAGCAAATTGTGTGGTCTATTGCACAAGAATTTATACACACTTTCAACAACGGCCGCGCATTCATGCAATGCAAATTACATCTCCACTAACTGTAACGATCCGGTCCGCTAGCAATAATAACTCTTGGGCACAAACCATCAGCCCAAAATGCTTAAATTCAGTTATTATTACTAGTATGTGAGTCCTCATATATTTTAATCAGAATTATTTTTTCATCCGATGTGAGATTATTGGGGCGTTACAACTATAAAGGTAAAATATAATAATGGATATGAGCTCCGTATTTTGACGAATGACCTGATTAAGTGCTGTTTTTTAATTTATTATCTATACATCATCAGGAATTGATGCTGCAACTCTTGGAAGAGACAAGGATTCTTGGGGCACTCCGGGTGAACCACGGGGTGAGCCTTATATGAGAGGAACTACTCGGGGCAATCCTCATACCACAGCGCCTGCTCCAGGCATTCCTGCTACCAGAATTCCTTCCGGTAAGTTTTTTTTTTTTTTGAGGAAAAAGCAGCACGCTACCCGCTTCATTCATTGGAAATATGAACTAAGCTACAGGGGGTGAGGCAACAAGGCCTCAATGAAGGGTGGAAAAAAAAATAAAAAAAAAATAAAAAAATAAAATTAAAATTAAAAAAATTTTAAAAAAAATCGCTCACGCACCAGCACACTGTGAAAAACTCTAATGCCTATTAAAGGGAAGAGACTGCACCCAAATGATCATCAACTGGTTGATATTGTAGACTGCTTGGATAGGGTCCGGCTGGGTCTTTCGAAAGATTACACCATTTCTGACCTCCCATGTGACCCACCAACAGGCTACTAGTCCGGTAAGCCAGGAACTCCGTGATCATGCTGCCGACCTATCCATCCATCTATCCCAGACCAGATTCACATCGTCTCCTATATCTCTGGGTTGTACATTGGCCAAAGACCTCACCAGCAGAAATCTAAAGAAGACGCATTGAGCGAATAAATGGTCGAAGGTTTCCAATTCCGTTCCACACAACACGCAGTCCGTGTTTCCAGTCCAGCCTCTCTTTAAGAGATTGTCGACTGTCAGAAGCCTCTTCTTGAGGACAAGCCAGCAAAACACTTTCATTTTAAGAGGAATACGGAGTCGCCAGTGATGAATCTTTATAGGTACGTAAAACAATAATAAAATTAAACACATACCAATATCCAGGATCATATATAAAATAAAATAACTCACAGAGCGCCATAGAGAAGAAGTTCTTTATCAATTTGCGGAAGCGAGAAGTGCGGCTATGATCTGAAATTCACCAACCGAATTTGGGTGATTTGGTTTCTCCTCCTATCTCAGGCACTCTTCCATATGGTGTGGAACCGATGGTAATTCTCACCAGAATGCACATGAGAAGGTGGCGGGACCAATACCTCCTTTATATAGAGTCCAGATCGACTTCCCATCAAAGTCTGATTAGGATTCTATTTAACTTAAATAGATGAAAACGGGATAAAATATACCATATCAAGTAGTCCTATATCTGTTAGGATTGACCTTCATCTATAGTAAATCCAAATTTGAATATGATTAATTGAGCCATATTTATGAAAATCCTAACAGCCAGATCTTACTGGCCCGGGCATCCATTATGCCTCCGTCACTCAACGCCGAGTAGGCGGATTTTACCGTGAACCGCCCATCAGATCTCCAACGCCAATGCACACTATCTGGTCCCTGCTCAATGTTGAAGTTGGAAATCCTTTCCCTCAGTACCGAGAAGTTAGAACAGAGTCCGTGTGCACGAATGAAATCCCCACAAAATAGCTTGCTCCAATCATAGCCGTCACTTGTCCGGATATTATAGATTTTAGGGTTTTTGAGAATTGATAAAGCGTACAACTCCGGGAATGACGACTGCAAACTGGTTTCCCCACACCACCGGTCGGACCAAAAATCAATAGTTTTCCCGTCGCCAAGCTTATAATATACGTCCCATTTAAAGATTTTGCTTTGACTAAGAACTCCCTTCCACCAAAATGAGGTTGGTCTGAAGGAGCTGCCTTCTCTCAAAGGTCTTCGTTTTAGTACCGGAAGGAGCTGCCTTCCGGTAGTTTTCAATTTAGTTTTAAACTTTTAAAAATACTTCGTTTTAGTACTAATCTTAGATTAAAAATTATTGCTTGCATCTAGTTTATCTGCTTGTTAATATACTCTGGATTCATTATTTCATAGTTCGTTTCATATTTCCAATTTAGAAATCTAATTTTTATATTGAAAAAACTAATAACTTAACGAGTGGTAGGATTGAAGAAGAAAATAGTTGATAAACTCGTGGTGCATAGATATATAGATGTAGTAGGTGTAGGCGATAATTTATCTTCTTACAGTACATATATAGAAGATTAATGTAAAACTAATAGCAAATATATAAGAAGACCAAAGTAACACACTTTAAATAGTGTAGGAATCAATGACATTGAAATTGAAAGTTCATAGGAAGCTTGTTGAAAATTCGGCAACTACTTTGCCCAATTTAGCCTTTTCTTATTATCCTATAATATATCTTCGTTCGTTGATGTTGCAGAGCCTGTTGTGGGTTATCCTCCCCTGAACCCGAACCACCGGAGACGTTGTCGGCATCCCCCTTGCCATGGAGGAGGAGGGCCTCCTGGGAAACCTTAAGGTGCCTCTGAAGAGACTGCGTGATATTCGTATAAACAGCGAGATTATTATAAGAATAAAAGGGAAAAGATGAAGAAGGAATAACGGGATATGAGCCTACGAGTGGGCCAGTACTCTTATCAGGTCCCAGTTATAAGGCGTTGGTCTTCTATATTGTTTTTTTTTTTTTTTTTTTTTGAGAAAAAGGTAGCATGCTACCCGCTTCATTCATTAGAGTGATGAACTAAGCTACAAGGGGTGAGGCAACGAAGGCCTCGAAAGGGCTGGAGGAAAAAAAAAAAAAAAAAAGGTGAGGCAACGAAGGCCTCGAAAGGGCTGGAAAACCCCCCAAAAAAAAAAAAAAAAAAAAAAAAAAAAAAACCCCCACACACACACCCACACACACTCCCACACAACAACAGCGGCAACGAAAGCGTTAGGTCGAGCGCATTTAGGTGGAAAGATACTGCTCCCAATAGGTCGTTATTTGTTTGATCTTGTAAACTACAGCAAGCGGGTTAGGCTGGATCTTTCGAAAGATTATATCGTTCCTGGCCGCCCAGATAGTCCACCAACATGCTACTAGGCCGGTTAACCAGCAACTCGATGATCGTTTTCCAGGTCTATCCATCCATCTGTCCCATACCAAGATTACATCGTTGCTCGAATCACTAGACTGGACACCGACCGTAGACATCACCATCGAATATTTAGTGAAGACACATTGTGTGAATAGATGGTCGATAGTTTCCGCTTCAGTTCCACACAGCACACAATCATTGTTACCAGTCCAACCCCTCTTCAACAGGTTATCGACTGTCGGTAGCCTTTTCTTGAGGAGGAGCCAGCAGAACACTTTCACTTTTAGGGGAATACGTAGTCGCCATATCCTTCTATATTGTTTGTAATAGCACTTTATATGTTTCAATGAAATTAATATTATATTACAGTATGTGTTTTATGGACCTTTGAGCTATGCACAAGGCTTACTACATTTTTAGTCCTTGTATTTTTAAGTTTGAATAGAGCACCAATTTGGTCCCTGCAATTTTAAAATTTTCAATTAAAAACACATACTTAAGTTCTACCTTTCGAAAAAGATAACAATTAATCAAAAAAAAAAAATGATAACAGTCACCTCACTTCTGTTTGCTATTGAAGTCCGAAATTAAACGGAGATGACACTTAAACATCCACATAACAGCATATTTCATTTGCTATTGAAGGCTGAAATTAAACTGAGATGATACATTAACATCTGTGTGAGAGCGTATTCTGTCTACACCAAATCCTCTCTCTCTCTCTCTTGCGCGCGCGCGCACGAATAATTATTGGTTGCTTCCACTGCATCTCTACATCCAGGCACTTTTCATCTATCAATTCATCAAACCTCTAATCCATCTTATATTTTTCAATTATGCGTGTTTCAGACATTAAAGAATCAACCGAGCCATTCATGATGAACGAATTCCAGGAATTTGGAAATATAAACATCAGTATATCTGCAAATCCATATGTTCTCAGCTCCACTATTGTACCATAAGAACTAAAATACAGTAATTTGACGCTTTTCAAAAACCCAGTAATCCTTTCCTTTTCCCTTTTTTTTTTTGGCTTTAAAGACTAGTTGGATAAGAATGGCTACAACGGCGTAGCTGATTCTATTTGTTTCCGCGCACTTCGAAAAGAATCGCATGGAGCAACAGTTCGGTGGAAGACTAGCTTTCCGGTTGTGGAGTCTAAATCAATGGCAAAGTAACCTGGGATAACAGAAAGTGGGGATTTCGCTAAGCTGAGTAGATCCCAAAAGCACGCGAATGAATGTAATGTAGAATAATTAGATATCTCAGATAGATACTGCATGGAAAGTTTGCTAAGAATTCTATTTATAGTTAATTCAATTGCCATTCATGTACATGCCAAACCGCGAGCAAGAAAAATCAAATATTACTAAACCTATTGGGTAAAATGCTGTAAGAATCTGACAAATACTCCCTAGTAATTATAGTCTTCAGAAAGGGAGCATCAACTACCTATTGCTCTATTTTATTTGTGAAAAAAAGGCCAAAGAAATAAACCGAATTGAAGATTCATTAAATGCAACATGTCCGCTGACGGTTCATGAAGTACACCATTCCATCAATTGAGAAAAGCATTCAAAATCACAAAATTTACCTCTCATATGAACTTTTAAGTACTAAACTACTGACACTGAACTAGAGTTAAGACTCCAACTTTGAGAACTAAAACACTGACACTGAAACACCAATAGCATTATACTAATTTTCCATCAGCAAATAGATGGTCAGCATAATTCTCTTCTCCATTTTCTTTCCAAACTTTTTTTGTTCCTGTCGCTTCCCCCATCAAGAGGGGCGTGGTCTTGGGTCTACGAATAAAGAAGACAATCCGGGGCTATTCATTTCTCTACTAACAGACGGAAAAAAGACTACTAAATCGGACTACTCAAGCAGTAATGAAAAGTGCAGCATGACCTTTCTTTGGCAGCAGACCAAAAGGCAAAAATAGAAGAAGGCTTCACTAGAAGACTTGCCGTGTCTTTGCGCGTGGACGCGAATGGATGGCTAATGTGAGAAGATATTTGTTTCACACAATTTACAAGTATATGATAATTGGTTGATAAGAAGTATAAAATGATGTCTACAGTCACATACTACAAATGGCCTCTACATTGCTTAGAATACAAGATAAAACTTACTGTTGGATTGTGCCAACAATTATAATCTTTGAAAAGTTTGAATTATTAACTAAGAGGACTTAAAATCACATGTATAAGATATAATCATGAAAGAAAACTGCTATACAGGACAAGTAGTTTGCAGATAGATTGTTCGAATTAATGTAGGACTCGGATCCAGTAAACAAGCAACTTAAGGATTCCGGTTCCCAGTGAGGATAACTTGATGAATGTCCTCCAAGTGCGTTGCTATCACATTGATTCAACATATTCTCCTGTGCCTCACAAGTTAGAGTGTCTTTTTTCGTTCGGCACAAAGTCTTCTTCCATTCAAGTCTTCGCATTTGTCTGCTCTTCATAATTTTTCCGCAGGAGCTAATAGGAGGTTATTAATTTAGTAAATTGCAAATTAGCTAGCGAAATTTCTTCATAGCCCTACACCTGCAGGGCTATAAAAAGGTAAGAACCCACCCCTCGAGTGAAGGTAAACTTATCTCAGAGGAATTAAGATGGCCACCAAAGCTTATCACATCTCAACCTTCATCTTCGTCTTGCTACTGAGCAGCTGTCTCATCCACTCTGCAACAGCTGCTAGAGCTCTGACAGAAGGTGAGTACATAATCTGATCATATTCTCTCAATTAGTTTGCTCTTCGTATACGTTAACTGTCCTCTATCATTGCCATCATTGATTGAACTAATATTCAATCCATTTAAAAAGTTCTACACTACTTATTAAAAAGTTCCACAATACTTCGCTTATGCTAACGAGACATTGGGTTATTATGATACGACCTTTTTTATCACAAATTATATCATAGTATGTGTCAGGAGTTGCACCATCCATGCATATTATAATTAAGGCCTTCGCCTCAGCATACTGAAAAACTGCCGAAGAATGTGTAAGCAAGCATAACATTACTCAGCAGAAAAAAAATTTCTGCTTCGGCCCCTAGTGGCTTATTTTTCTTCTTCATATTCATATTCATATTTTAGTACCGCTTGGTTGACACCTTCTCCGCCCTTGCCACCACCTGAGCATTCGGGTACAGCGAATTTTGTGCGGTCCTACTGCACAAGAAATTTGTACGCACTTTCGACACCGGCCGCGCATTCACGCAATGCAAATTACATCTCCACTAACAACAGCTATAAAGGCAAAATATAACAAGGGAGATGAGCTCTATATTTTTCACGAACGACCTGATTAAGCGCTAATTTTTAATTTATTATCTATATATATATATCATCAGGAATTGATGTTGCAACTCTTGTAGGAGACAAGAATACTTTGGGCACTCGGGGTGAACCTTATAGGACAGGAACTACTTCGCCCTCTCGGGGTGAGCCTTATACGGGGAGAGGAACTCCTCGGGGCATTCCTTCTGGTAAGATTTCAATTTAGTTCTTAAAACTTTTAAACATACTTCATTTTTGTCCTAATCTTAGATTAAAAATTATTGCTTGCGTCTAGTTTATCTGCTTGTTAGTATACTCTGAATTCATCATTTCTTCGCCCGTTTCGTACTTCCAATTTAGAAATCTAATTTGTATATTAAAAAAAACTGATAACTTAACGAGTGCTACGATTGAACAAGAAAAGAGTTGATATACTCGTTGTGGGTAGATATATAGATGTACTAGGTACAGGTGATAATTTATCTTCTAAAAACAGTAAATATATAGAAGATTAATGTAAAAACTAATAGTAAATATATAAAGGGGCCAAAGTAACACAAGTAAAAAAGTGCAGGAATCAATGATATCGAAATTGAAAGTTCAAAGACCAAAAAATGAAGCTTGGCTGGAAGTTCAGGAACTAGTTGCCCAATTTATCCCTTTTCTTATTATCCAATAATATATCTTCATTCGTTGATGTTGCAGAGCCTCCTGTGGGTTATCGTAGCCTGAACCCGAACCGGCCGGTGTTTCAGAGTCCTCCTGGTGATCCTTACCTTGGAGGAAGAGGGCCTCCTGGTGATCCTTACCGTGGAGGAAGAGGGCCTCCTGGTGATCCTTACCGTGGAGGAAGAGGGCCTCCTGGGAAACCTTAAGGTGCCTCTGAAGAGACTGCGTGATATTCGTATAAACAGTGAGATTATTATTATTATTATTATAAGAATAAAAGGGAGAAGATGAAGAAGGAATAACGGGATATGAGCCTACGAGTGGGCCAGTACTCTTATCAGGTCCCAGTTATAAGGCGTTGGTCTTCTATATTGTTTGTAATAGCACTTTATATGTTTCAATGAAATTAATGTTATATTACAGTATGTGCTTTATGGACCTTTGAGCTATGCACAAGGCTTACTACATTTTTAGTCCTTGTATTTTTAAGTTTGAATAGAGCACCAATTTTGGTCCCTGCAGTTTTAAATTTCGCAATTAAAGATGCATAATGAGCTTCTACTTTTGAAAAGGAGTTGATACACTAAATGTAATTAATTTGCTGCTATTGTAGCCTGGAATTAAATGGAGATGATACTTGAACATCCATTCAAGAGTGTCTGTTTTTTTCTCACAGGAGTTAATACGTAAAATGTAATTAATTTAATAGTTGCAAATAAAATAGCCAAATTTCTCCATAGACCGGTATGAATGGTTTTTTCATCGATATCTTTTCCACCTTTAATAGTTTAAATTTGAAAATTATCCAAACCGAATTGAAGATTCATTAAATGCAACATGTCACTCGACAGTTCGTGAGGTCCACAATTCCATCAATTGAAAAAGGCATTGGAAGTCATAAAATTTATCAGAATCATCTTTAGATTTAAGAAAAGTTATAATTTAATTGATAAATATAATTTAAATTTAAAAAATCAAAAGATATAATGGCACCAACCAAAAAATAAACAAATAAATTTATGCAACTTACTAAGATGGCATATTGGTGTTGAGCCCTTCCAATTAGTAAGCCCTGTTGAATTCTTAATTGAAATTTTTAGTTTATCATTAGAAGTGTTTTCTCTCAGGTTCACTCACAGTGATCCTGGTCAAGCCTTAGAACGACAACACATAATAAGCTAGCAAAACAATAGGGAAGCAGCAGCATCACATCCATGTGATTTTATACATACAAAATATAGTTGAGACAACATAAAGAGTATTCGGTACCAACAAGAAACTATGTGTAGACATGTAAACATAAAAACCAACCAACAAGTTTGATTGAAACAATTTGATAGTTCAGATGATGACAATAAAACGTTTAAACTTCGTTTTCTGAATTTCAGATGCCTCGGAAACATGAATTCCCAGTAAGTATCTTCATGATATATACGTCAAATATGTTCTCGACTACAGGATACAGAAGTACTAATAATGCACATAAAAAGAAGATCTTCCTGTCAATATATTATGAAAACAAATGCAAAGATTAAAAGGATTAGAGCAAAACACAGCAAATACAACAAACCCAGCATATAAATAGATTTTTGTTTGCTAAAAGAGAACAAAAGAACGAACAGGAAATAGAAATACTGATGAACAATGGAACGATTGTTTTGCAAGAGAAACAAATCAAAACTAAATTAGTTTTTAGTTCCTCATCTAAAAGCGAGCGAAATAAATCGAACTAAATCTGTTTTAAGAATCTCATTATCTTTGCAAAATAAAATTTAGTAGCTAAGGACTAATAAAGTGAAAAAGAAAATCTTCAAAATGATTTCACTTATGTCGGAAATTGCTGCAGGGAAGGACAAAAGGGAAAAAAAAGATCCTGATAGAAGCTCTATTTCATACAAGATATCATATTGCTTCCTGTAACTACGGAAAGCAAACTTCGTCCTCTTTCCTAACAATTTCAGTAACAGTATATAGAAGTAAACGCATAAGGCCCTAAAAGGAATTAATGATAAGAAGAGTAGAACACTCAATCGAGCAGTTTGTCATGGTAAACAGCCCGCTCTTCCATGATCATAAACTCCTTAATACCTCTTCAAAGTTCAAAGAGAGAAAAGAAATCACCAAACAAGATGCATTATTGCAAATTCTTAAAGAGGAAAACAAGATCAGTGCCGGAGATGTTTCAGAGTACAAATAGAACAGTAATTAAAGCAGAATCACAACTTTTGCCGTCAAAGGCAAAATCAATAAGAAGCCTTTGTGTTCAACACTTACGCAAATAATCATCTGTGATAACTACTTCATCCTGCAACTTCTCCAGTAGACTACCAAGATGAGAAAAACAAGTATATCTGGTACAAGATAATATTACAAGTTGAGGATCCAGATAAAGTTATCACCTTCGAGTATTATCCAGATAAGTGGGCATGTATGAGTTCTTCATCTAACTACGATTTCACTGGAAAAAATATATTGGAAGAACAGACTTTCCCAAGAATGACATCATCCAAATTTAATATGCTCAATTTGATGCCGACATCCAGTATCAAACCAGGATTATCTTCAAGAAGCCTCATGGCAGTAAATTTGTTCACAAATCGACAAAATCTCTCTCGTAAAACTTTTTGTAACTATCAGAACTGCTTCCTCTTACTTCTAAATATCTTGTCCCTCTTAGCATAAACGTAAAAGAAACCAAAAACAAACACCGCAGATAAGGAAACAGAAGCCCACGGAAATGGCGGGTCTTTAAAACAGACTAATGAAGCCTCTAGCTCTTGAGACGCCTCGTACACCAAAGTGTGAATGGCATAAAGATCATGATCTGAAGACCTCAGAAAGTACATTGCCTTGTCAAAATCCAATTGGGACATGGCAGAGACCACCTTATCCAACTTGAACTTGAGCAAATTCCACCTCTGAACAAACTGTACATATCTGTTCTTCTTAAGAAGCTTCCTATCCCCACCATGTGCAGCCATGGATTCCAACACATCGATCGCACTGGTAATCGTAAAATTCAGAGTGGTTAGAAGAACGTTCCTTCGAGCTGCATCTCTTTGAACAAAGGACAGAGATAAAGCATCAGAGAAAGGCCCAAAAGGAGTTTGGCCAACACTCCATGTGTAATCCACTAACGTACTATTATGCTCGGGACTCCATAATAAGTGGGTCGGCGAGACACCCCACATGCTCTGAAGAACCGAACCAATGATCGGACGTTCCAAATTTCGGGTCTGCGTGATGACGTGCCGCCCGTTGCAGCTGTAGTCGCTCACAGTCTGCGAGCTCCTCGTCCTAACAGCGACTACCATGTCCCTAAAAGCGACAGCTTGGTGGTACCGATCAAGCAAGAGAAGCTTATCGTAGTCCAAATCAAAGACGTAAACAGGCAAAATTTTGGCATAATCCTCTTCTCCGATGCCTGCTGATCGGTGTATCTCTTCTGATGAATCCGATAATATTTGCCTCAGCCGCTTCGAATCCAAATACTCGCTCACGATCAAAGTGTAGTTCTCGAAGAGGAACCTCGAAGTGAACGAGTTTGTCGACCTAGCAATTGCGAACGAACATATGGGGCATTCCGAATACTTGATGGAATATGATTTGAAGGCTAAAGATTGACCCTTGTAGGCCAGATCGCTCTCTTTGAGCGTCTGCTCCACAACATTCCAATCGAGACCGGAGGGATCCTTGGCGTCCGATCCATGAACGTGAACAAACTGGATTAGGAGTGTGTTCTCGTAGTATACAGGGATTCTCAAAGAAGGGACCAGGAGGGTTTTGTATGCACTGAGAACTAAGGAAGCGAGATCGGAGAGAAGCGCCCGTTCCGACTTGGGCCGGCCGTGGACGGAGGTGAGAGGGTGGAACTCACCGCGGGGGAGGACGCCGTCGCCGGAGAGCGCCGGCCCGTAGTCCACCGGCCCGGCGGCGAGATCGATCCACAGATACCGATCCTTCCCGGCCCAGAGCGTGCCCAGGCACTTGGAGAACGCAGGGGAGGCGTCGCGGCCGTCGTAGGAGTAGGCGTAGGGCTTCGACTGCGATCCGAGGTTTATCAAGTAGATGTAGAAGGCCGGGGCGGAGGTGGGGGACTCCTTGTGGAAATCCTGCAGGACGATGGAGTCGACGAGGGAGTAGGGGACGGAGACGAGGGAGCTGCGGTGGAAGGGGGAGGCGGCGGCGTCGAGGTGGGAGCGGAGGGCGTCGGAGAGGCGGGAGGAGAGGGGGGAGGCGGCGGAGGAGGGGGAGACGTCGAGGCGGAGGGCGTGGGAGAGGGCGAGGCGGTGGGGGGGGGCGGCGACGGAGTGGAAGGGGGCGGAGGAGACCGCGGCGGAGGCGAAGGAGGAGAGGAGGGAGGGGGCGGCGGAGGCGAAGGAGGGGCCGACGAGCTTGACGGAGACGGGGACGGAGATCTCGAGGGAGAGGAGGAGGGAGACGAGGGAGGGGGGCGAGGAGGGGGAGGGGGAGAGGAGGGACCTCTTCAGGTGGGACGGGAGGGAGGCGAAGGAGTCGTTGGTGGCGGCGGGGTCGCGGCGGAGGCCGTCGGAGAGGAAGGAGTCGAGGCCGATCGCCGGAGAAGATGGGGCGGAGGAGAAGAAGGCGAGGAGGAAGAGGAGGAGAACTAGGGTTTTGGACATGGCCGCGGTTGAACAGAGCCCTGGGAGGAAGAAGATGGGGGGGAAAGGGATCAAGGAAGGTAGAGGAGAACGGTGTTGGAAGGGAAAAAGTAGTAGGGTTTGAGACCGGAGTACGGGGAGAAGGAAATGTATACAAGTCTGGTTGTAGGCGATTGCTACAACCTGGAGACGTGGGCTGGTCTTTTTAATTTTTCACGGTAGCACTTCAAAAAGCTAATTTCTTGAAATAGCTCCAATCAAAAAAAAAAAAAAAATTTTATAGAGAAAGATAGCATGCTATTCGTTTTATTAATTTTTTTTTTAAAAAAAAATTTAAAAATATGAATCAACTAGGATTCGAACTTGAAATCTCGAGTATCAACCACCAAATTTTTTACCACTTGCGCTAGGAACGATCGGTAGCTCCAAGCAAAAGTTGCTTGCTGAATGGGTTAATTACAAGTCTAGTTACCAAAGTTTAATTTAAATTCAATCTCGTAGTCAGAATTTAAAATTAACAATTTAGTTTATGGAATGAACCTTGATTCTGTGTACTCCCTAAAGGCTATAAATCGATGCGAGTTTCAACTTGGCGCACACAGTTTGTACTTTAGCTGAGCAAAATCGTTCATAGACAATATATATGTGGAAGTACTAGATTACTGTGCAAACCTTTAGAAGATTATTATAATTGAATTGTGAGAGCCAAATTAAAATAGAATGCCATTTCTATCATAGAATGCAGATTTGTTAGATAACATACCAAGTAGTGCGAGTGAAAAGATAAAAAAAAGAAAAGAAAAACACAATCTTGTAATATCTTCAGCATTTTTTTTCATATTCAAATCAAGTCACTTAATTAAAATTTCTACTTCTGAGAAACCAAAAATTATTTACCACTTTAAGACTAGAGACGTAGTGGAAGAACACATTAAAACCACCGGTACAAAAAAGGTGAGACTAACTGAACGGAACTGAACTGATAAAACTTTTGTAACATGAGAACTAGGATGGTGATATTCTTACTGCTCTATAAGAATTAAGAGCTTAAGTTCTGTACAAGTTGGTAGTAAACTGAAGACTCTAGAACAAGAGATAACATTAAAAACCCTCCAAAACAGAAACTAAGAAACATCCATGAAGCATTATTAAAGAACCCGCACTCGCAAGAAAAAGTGCTCTATCATGGCCGAAGCAGGAGAGCCAAGCCGACCTTCGCACTCTTCTCGATGGCCTTAGTGTCGACCTCACCAGAGATGGTGACGAATGATTTGGGCCTCCACTCGTGCTGGATGAGGGCGCTTACTTTGCCAGAATTGTTGAATCGAGCCTTCACTAAAGTCAGAGGATCAAGAGCATGCTGCGTCCCGAAGGTTAGAGTATTTTCATTGGTTGAGAAGTTGTGCGTGAGCTCGCCCCCGACAGCCGTGCTCGTCAGCGGGCTCACAAGATGGTAGTACGAAGCACTAACACTGTCTCCCTTATCATTCCTGCACACGAAGTTTCAAATTGATCAGATGCTTGGCTTGACCACTAATTAGTCTCTCAAGTTTTTGAGCCCAGCTTTCAGTAAATACCCAAGAGTCAATATTAACAAGTCAGTCCCTCTAATCAGAGACTTAAACTGTTCAAATGTAACTCCAAAGTAGTCAAATCAGGCCGAGTTTTAAGGATAAAATCTGTAGTCGACTCTTTTGTCTTTGCCGTGTTAGTAAAAATATGCAAACTTTCCCTTTGAGATAACAATTATATGGACAATGCCGAAGTAGGAATGTAAGATATCCCCACACGAGTGGCCCATGGCTCTTGGTTATCTTTGTTATCCCCCAAACAAAACAAACACAATTTGAATATGCTAACACATTATGCTTATAGTTCTCTCGTAACCAATATTTACTCTTATTCAATATAAATAGTACAAGCAAAGACTCCATACCCAAAGGGGTCAAAGAATTATTTCGCTTTAAAGATGCTTACACGGTCAGTGAGGCGATAAGATCATAGTTGATTATGTTGAATCCAGCATTATACTTGGTAAAGTTTCCTGTTGCAGAATCGAATAAAACATCAGCCCCAAGAGCAAAGACATTATTTCCGACCACACCAGAAAGATTGATAAGGGGGTTAGCGGTTAGCCCAATGCTCCCGCTAATCCCTGCATAGTCGTGCAAGTATTGCAATTCAACCTGCAAAAAACAGGGGGGAAAAAAAGAGAGGAGGAACGTGATCTTTACAAATACAGGACATTAATTGATACAAATAAACAATACAAAAAGTAGGCGTAAAATAGTACACGGGGGGCTTATTACTATGGAATTCATATGCTGGATAGCAAAAAACAAATACAATTCTGATCTACCTTCCCGGACCTCTGATCAGGTACTATGAAGCTGAATATTGTTCTCAAACCAGGAGTGGCGAGTTCATCAACAGTAACTGTGGTCAAAAGCTAAGATACACAAGGAAGCAAACAAGAACATTAGGTCAAAAATTAAATGAGTCTTAAAGCCCATAAACTTAGATAGCACGGCCTCGCCAGTTGTGCAAAAAAGCTGTGCGCGATGTTTGCCATGCAAATTGGGAAGGTTGAAGACTATCAAGATGCAAGAAAAATTGAGGCCAAAAGTATAACTGACATTTGCATCTGAATTTGCTTTGATGTCGACAGCAATATTCTTATTCCTTAGCTGAGAATGGATCTCACCCAAGATAAGATCATTTTGCTTTGTGCCTGATGCAGTAATAGCCTGCAATGCACAATAGAGAATGAACTGAAAATTGTACAAGAAAACTAACATACAACACAGAATGAAACAACAACAGAACCCCATTCATCATATGGCAGTTTGAGGTTTGCAAAGAAAGCAAGTACATTTCTGTTGATTTTTGGCTCAATTTATACTAATTTGACGTAAGGTCCTCATTCAATCTTGGAAATGTTCGGAAAATAACGGCTGAGGAGATTAAATCATAAAGTCAAGGAAAAGGATGGAAGTAGAAACTATCTTTCAGCAACTACATTTCAGTAAAACACTCACCAGTGAGTCGCTAATTCTAAGGAGCATGTATAAATGATTAAATAGAACAACATTGCGCTCAAAGAATTTGATGAGAAAAGTCAGCATGCCATCCGAAAATATTTAGAGCAGAAACTTACAAAGCAATCAATCTTAATTTTTGTCTATAATTTTCCAAAGAAAATGTCCATTCATGATGAATTCAAAAGTCCTATAAACTTATCGATGCTGCAAAAAAAGAGAAAAACAATGAAAATAGATATCTTGTGAGATACCCATGATGAGATCATATACGTGAATGCAAGAATTGTAACATAAAAATGATGTGTTATACCATGCATGTCACATTTTCTTCGATGGACTTACTCATAAAAAACTAAAGCATTAAAAAACAAAAACAAAAAAAACACAAACTAGTTTATCAACTTAATGACCACCTGGTACATATTGGTAAATAACAAGAAGTGCAACAAAAGAGACAGAGCTTCAAAAACAAGTTCCCAATAAATTAAACTATGAAATTATACACCCAAAAGATCACAGAAATATCTCCAGTTTCCTGCAACTGAATTGAAGGAACTCAAACCAAATGCAACAATACATTCACCAATTACTTAATAACATATTAATGTAAACATACGGTTTGTAAACTTATATAAGATGATACAACCACTTCATAGCACAGTATCATAGTAGCATAGCACCATAATTGCGATCCATGAACATCTATTAAATAAAAACAAATTTACCCAACTAAATCCTAGTGGACAGAAACTCCCAAAACCTTTAAAATAAAGAAAAATAATTCAAGTAAAAAAGAGAAAAATTAGCTCACGACTCCATTAGCGGTTTCGGTAGTGACAACAAACTTCTGATCCGTAAGGTAATCCCTGTAAAGAAGATCTGAAGCCCGAACAAAAATAAGAAAAAATCGACAAGGATGACCAAAAATACATCAAAAATAAGGGGAAAAAAGGGGAAAAAAAAATCAAACACCTCTCGCTTTTTTTCCGATGTCGGAGTAGAGTCCCGGACCCATTCTCTCTTCGTCCTCTATCGATACTTAGTGGAAACACGTATAGTGAGAGCTTACATGTAGAACAAGCTAAGCGAGGGGTTGATTCTATATACGAGGAAATGCACTTTATTTAAATTTTCCATTTTTTCTAGACGGGAGATTGTTGGAGCGTTCTCGACCGTTCGATGAGTACGATTTTGATACGATGAACGGTTGGAATCGTCGCAGTGTTTTCATTTAAATCCTCTCTTTTATGCTGTAAGCGGTGGAGCACCAGAGCGCTTCTGGTCGAAGCGCGATGATTTGGACGGTTCTGATTTAAAGTTCCAAATGCCTCGCGATGGTGGGAGTGGGCAAGGGGGGGCACGCGTCCGAGGACACGTGGCGTGCGACGGGAAGTTTCTCGAATGACGCGTGGAAGAGTGAAGGATCGTGGGCCGTGTGGGCTAACTCGGCCCACACATGGGCTTATTTCTTTTACATCGGCCATTTAGGTTATGGCCCAACCCTGGAGCAAGCCAATGCGGGTTAAATGGCCTTGGGCCCCCGTTATAGTTAAAAGAACCGGGTTACTTTTTTGGTTACTCGGGGTCCCCGGTCTAGAGACCACGGTTCACGTAAAACTTTTTATGCGGAGGACCGGATCGAGAATCACCGTGAATTGGCGTAACCTGTGTACTTCGTCTTCTTCCTCGCCGCTTCCACCAAGGAATCGATCGCCCTAGCGAGAGAGCTCGTCAATGGCGGATTACCACTTCGTGTACAAGGACGTGGAGGGCGCGAGCACGCAGTGGGACGATATCCAGCGCCGCCTCGGCAACCTGCCCCCCAAACCCGCTCCCTTCAAGCCCCCTCCCTTCGTCCCCGCCGACGATCCCGATCTCCGCCCCAAATCCAAGGATTGGATCGACGAGCGCTCCCCCGAGGAGCTCGAGGACCTCGAGGACGACCTCGACGACGATCGCTTCCTCCAAGAGTACAGGTTCCGAGTTCGCACAACCCCTAACCCCGCCTGTTTGCTTTGTTTGCTGTTTGGTTTCCATCTAATTGGGATTAGGGTTTCGTTATTTGGTTGTGAAGGAAGAAGAGGCTCGCCGAGTTGCGGGAGACGGCGAGGGTGGCGCGGTTCGGATCGGTGGTGCCGATCTGCGGATCGGATTTCGTGCGGGAGGTGTCGCAGGCGCCGCCCGATGTATGGGTCGTCGTGTTTCTCTACAAGGATGGGTAATTTGCCGAGATCTAGCTCCCCCTCTTTTTTTTTTCAGAATCCGACTCCAATTTTATATTCTCTTAGATGAGTTAAGGGCCCTTCTGTTTTTTGGAGAACCTAGATCCGTTGATGAGCAATTGTTCTTTGAACCTCGAATTGACTTTTTGATGCTCATGATATTGATCAAACTGTTACAAATGATTAAATTGTGTATAATGAGTATAAGAAGCTCCTGCTTGGGTTGAAATTTGGCTCAATAAACACTAGCTCCACTGTGTCATTTGGTAAGGTAATGGATCCTGACTATAACATTAGTTGCGGGTGTAAGTTTTAGCTGGAAATAGAAATACATATGTTTGTGTTATAATTATTTTACTAGTCTCACATTCTCTTTGTTTGTGTATAGGAAATAATGCTGCTGCCACAAAAATGTTTCTTGCATGTTGGATTGAGACTTTGTAATGGGATTTAGTTAAAGTTCATTTAAGTAAGACCCTTGCTAACCCTCACTCTTTGTGAAATTCTTCGCAAGCTGTTGGTGATCAAACGTCAGTTTGAAATCGAATAAACCATCTCTAGCTCTACTCGTTCAGAAAACAAGCTATGCTTATACTTAGCTCAGCTTGCTTGGTTCGGCTTATTTATAGTCTACATCAGATATGACATTAATTATGTTATTCTTTTCTTCCACCCTTGCATCTCATGCTCTGAAATAGCTGTTGAAAACAGTCCAATTCCAATTAATAACTATAAAATGGTTTTACTTGAATGCATCCCTTTGGGAGTTTCTCCTTTCTGTATTCTTTCCATTTTGATCTTTTTTTCTGGCAAGTAATTTGTTTGCACAATTTCTTTTGCAAACTAAGCTTTTTAATTTTTATGCCTGCCTATTCTTGAAATCCCTAATGTGTAGTGGTCAGCATGTTTTGTTATCATTTGTACTAGCATGGCTTTTGAATTTTGATTTACATAGTTGAGTATATATGTTGCTGTTGTTATATAATAAGATGATAAACCTTCAATCTTTGTCATTTCTGGATAGCAATATTTGACCAATTCGTATTATATGTATTGAACTTATCATGTTCATATGATTTTTATTTGTCCTCAATCAAGTCTTAGTATACTTATTACATTTGCGATCAAGTTTATATAATTATAAGCATGACTTGGTAATTTCTTATTGCTTTTATGATTTAATGGCAGAATACCAGAATGTGGGCTACTTCTGCGTTGCCTGGAAGAACTGGCTACCAGATATCCAGAAACCAAATTCGTTAAAATAATCTCTACCGACTGCATTCCAAACTATCCGGACCGTAACCTGCCAACCATATTGGTTTACAATAATGGTGCCGTAAAAGGAACATTTGTGGGGTTGCATCAGTTTGGTGCAAGGAAATGCACACCTGAATGTAAGTTCCATTACCAAGAGCATTATTTGGATTCGTTGCGAATTAGTTTTCCTTGATATTATAGAGGCTACTCCATTTTCGTGCATCATATATACACGCATGTTGAATGTTATTGTTGGCCGTGGTTTGTGTTGCAAGAATGAGTTCTTTATTTTTCTTAAAAAAAAATGTTGGAATTTGTGTCTCATCTTCCTTCATGGCTGTTTCTAAGCCTTCTCAGATAAAAAAGGTATATAATGGAGAGAAATGCCAATTTCTAGATGATAAAACCACCAACCTTACCACACCTTCTGGGAATTTTCTTGAATATAATATTGACTGCCATCTGAGGTGAATTTATTATCTTCTAGGGTGTTTTTGTGCGTGGCTTTATAACTAAGACATTTCTGCTTGCTGTTGGGAGTAGGGGATATATTTTTTGCATGGTAGTAACAAAAATGTCTCTTAATGAGTTCAATGGAAGCTAAAGTTGGCTGTCTATACAAACATAGGATTAGGACATCCAATCAATGTCTTTGGTTCTTTGTCAAGGAAGAATGTGTTAACACCTAACTTTTCCTTCAATATGCGCTCTCCTCAAGGAATGCCTTTGGTTATTTATATTGAATAAATCTGTGTGCCGCATCTAGGGACAAGTCATGGATAAATGTTGGGGAATTTGCTATATGAATGACTGCAAAGACACCGCAAGTAACTGATCCATTTCCAAGATAGCACATTCTTTGTTTGTTTACAATCTAGGACTCGTTAACAAATGGAAATATTTAAAAACTCTGCCTGTTAAGATAGTAAAACATGTGCAATTATATCATTAAAGAGTTGCCACGCAAGAGTTGCTTTTGTTAGTGATTAATGTACTAAACCTTAAAGGTAGGAGTTTGTTGAGAGTCTTATTGGCAACGAAAGAGAGAACAGCTCCCATACTATGGAGTTATTTGAGGAGAAACAAATGATGATTAATATAAATTGTCGGTCATTACTAATATCGTTTTCCTTTCAGCTGTTGCATTAGCCCTTTGCCAGTCGGATCCGGTGCTTAATGATGGCCAAAGTAGGAATGATTCATCAAGGGAGACCGTTATTGAAGGTGTCCGTAAGAAGTTCATCGAGAAAGTTGTGACGCAGCATGAAGAGGAGGATGAATACTCCAGTGACGATTAGATCGTGTCCTTGTGTCCCTCTGTGTGTTATTTATTCATGGAAAAGCCATATATCATGTTCGTGGGGAATGTTCTTGTATGCTCTCTGAAGATTTTAGTTTTTCTTCTTTCTTTTTTTTTGTTGGTTATTTCCAGCCTTGTGAGTATAAAGCTTGTTTCCAGCGGACACGATATAAACGGATCTTGCTTTTTAGGGTTCGCGTAAAGTACAGAAAATAGTGGCTAATTTAACCCTATTTGCAGTTTGGCCCCTGCGAGGCAAAAAAGTAATTTTGACCTGCTTCGTATTTAGACAGTGAGCACTTAATTCGTACCAAATTTCGTGCGGCTGCATGGCTGCATGTAACTGTTTCGAGAATTTCTATTCTGTAGAGATATTAAATTTAAGTAGTTTTATTATCATGAAGTTTGGATTTACATGCAGCATGTAACTGTTTGGAGTATTTCTATTCTGTAGAGATATTAAGTTGTTCTTATCATGAAGTTTGGATTTTACTTCTTGTACTGTTGTTATTGCTGGCGCTCTATATATATAGAGAACATTTTGCGTCTTGTACTGTTGTTATTGCTGGCGCTCTACATATACAGGACATTGAAATAGAACACCATCGAAGGGGTTCTCCCTGTATTTTTTAGTCTCTTCATGTAATTTTTAGTCTCTGATGCTTCTCGGATAAGAGCAACCCAACGGACCTATAACGTAAATAAAATCGAGAGAAAAAAAAAAGAGAGAGTTTAATGCAAGCGATAGCAACTTAAATGGATCTCATTATAACACGTGGTTCTCTCGTTCGCCTAAAGCTTAGCTCAGGTCAAATGGAATCCTCATTCTTAATGTGCAAAAATCATCCTCAGTTGTAGAATTTGAGAGCGATTCTTCATCTTTGCTTGACACGTTAAAATATTAGCCAGTCAAAGAAACTTAAGGCAACCCCACAGATAAAACCCAATGGACCATTTGAACACTTGGCCGATAATACCACAAATTAAAACCCACGTGGACTGTTGTATTTTGTGGTGCTTAAATCACATGCCACCCAAAAAACAAAAGTTAAAAAAAAAGAAAAGAAAATTGCATTAGCCATAATCGTGCTTTTATTGGTTCGTAGTTGGCCTGTGTGTTTTTTTGAGATAAAGATAGCAGCACGCTACCCATTTCGTTTATTTTTTTTTAAAATAAATTATTGGATAAAATAATACACCCAAAAATGTAATCCAAAGTGACCTTTGTTGATCATGACTGAGGGTAGAGTTGTCAAATTGATCTAAACAGTCATAAAAATGTCCTCCACTAGGCAGAAAAGTGGAAGAAAATTTTAATGCGAAGAAAAATTGATTGAGGACAGTTTTCACCATAGGACAATCAAATTTACTGATCATCTTGCTTTGGAATAATATTCTAAATTAGATTTTGGAGTTAACAAAGCTCAAAATTAATTCATCACATTTGCATGTAACTTTTCCTTTTCTTTTTTTTTTCTTTTTTTGAGATTAGAATCGGTATGTAAGAGCTCGTAGTTCGCACCACAAAACCTCTTTAATCAGGGACTTAATCCTGACCCTTACTTGCACACATCATAAGCGCATTTTTAATCAGAACTTGAATCTTGACCCTCACTCAATCCCTCTACATCCCTCACAGTTGAAACCAGTAACTTTACAAGCAATAATTGACTGTCCCTAGCGCAAGTGGCAAAGGACTTGGTGGTCGGTACCCGAGGTCTCGAGTTCGAATCCTAGTTGATTCATATTTTCAGCTAAGTTTATTTCTAAAAAAATTAACGAAGCGGGTAGCATGCTGTCTTTCTCTCTCAAAAAAAAACTTTTCAAGCAACAAGTTTCTATTTGAATTTTAAATCAACTTTTGGACTTAATCATTCTCCTCCGAAATTCAGTTAATTTTACAACAAGGAAATAGGTGGTCATTATGCAGATAATCTTAAATTTGGTTACCTCCTGCAATTCCTATTCCCTTTTTAGTTGCTATATTAGGCTAAATGTCATCTCATATAATTGTAGACTAATAATTGATGTAACTAAACTGGTGATGAGGAACATGCCACATGTGATCTAGATTGGTCTTATTTGATCCCAAATCTTGGCTTCTAGTTCTCTCTAATTTCTTCTCTTTTTATGTTTTAACTACAGCCACATTATAAATTCATCTATGATCCACTCCTAATCATCTTTTCTTCGGAAAAGTGAAAAAGGGACAAATTATCGATCCATAGCATGCTCAAATTTACCATTTGGCAGCTAAGATTTTAAAGATAAAATTTAATTTTTTAGTTCACTTTTAATCAGGGTGAAATCTTTATTTCATTGGCTCTGTGAACATCGGTGACAAAACTAAACCGTGTATCTTACCTGTATTTTTTTTGGTTAATTCTTTTAGTGTTTCATATCTTTGATGCTAATTATTAAAAAAGAAGTGGAGAACTTGACCTTACTAAATTTAAATCCTAAATTTCACTACCAAAACACAACTCCGTAACTTCCCCTTCTTTAAGTTCCGTACATTATCACTAGAAAATCAAAATGGTTAACGAACAAAATGGCAAAAATCGATCGTCCCTAGCGCAAGTGGCAAAGGGCTTGATGGTTGGTATCCGAGGTCTCGAGTTCGAATCCTAATTGATTCACATTTCCAGCCAAGTTTATTTCTATACGAAATAAACGAAGTGGATAGCGTGCTATTTTTCTCTTAAAAAAAAATAAAACAAAACAAAATGGCAAAATGAAAGGGCTATTTTTGTCATTTCACGCACTTGTTATAGAATCAGTGAGATCTTATATATATATTACAGCTCCCCCTCACCCCCTTGAGAGTCCCTTGTCGATCATACACGCCACATAACACAATCTCACACTCAAATTTCTCTTCTCCTTCAATAAATAATCTCCCAAACTTAAAAAAACTTTTCCCCTCAAACTCACACAGTAATTTGTAAAACCCCCCACAACCCATCTCAATACTCAAAACCAATTAAGCGTTTGGATCGTCCTCTTAAGCGTTTGGATCGTCCTCTCCTCCTCCTCCTCCTCCACCTCTTCTTCCTCTTCTGCTGAGGGAGACGATCGAAACAGAGAGAGTGATGGGGTCACCTCCGCTTTGCGAAAGCCCCCGCGCCGCTTCCCACGGCGCGTTCGCGGTGACCACAAGCTTCTTCCGCCACAAGCTCCAGTAGAAACCGGAAAAAAAGGAGCTTTTTTTTTTATATATAAAAAAGCGCTTCTTTGGGAAGCCGAGATGGTGCCCATCGCACCCCGTTAAAAACCCTGCTTAGAAAAAAAAGGTCTCTTTTTTCGCTTGTAATCGAAGGCGGAAACAGAGGGAGATGATGGCGAAGGAGATGATGATATACGGGAGTTCAAATACGGCGACTTTGCTCCCGCACGAAGGAGGCGGAGTCTCCGCCGAGGGTTTGGAGGCCTTGTTCTCTCCCGTGGGATTTTACGGTAATAATACCTAATACCCCTCTCTCTCCTCCTTATTTCTCTCCCCTGTTTTGGGTTTTACGCTTTGTTCCTTCTTTTCCCATATATGGCTTACCAGTTCACTCTAAATTGTTTTTTTTTTTTTTTTTTTTTGTAATCTGAGTTGTTGATTTGAAATTTCTAGGGTAATTTATTAAACGTTTAAGTACTACTCTGCAGCAACAACAAAAAAAAAAAAAAAAAGGTGTGTGTTTTGGGCATCATTCTCTGCTTCTCAGATGAAACCATAATTGTGAAGGACTTTTTTAAATGGTTGGTTTTTGATTTATCACTTTAAGATTTTTCATTAGGAGTGCAACCAAATTGAATTAGAAAAAGAAAAAGAAAAAGAAAGCGAAAACAGGGTTGTGGATTTAGAGCTTTTGAGTTTTACAAGAGATTGATTTGGCAGGATCAAGAGCTATGATAAATTTCGACGAAACCCCTCAAAGAAAAAGACTTGCTGATGAGGACTCGGACGAGTTTACTCATCTTCCGTTGAAGAAGAGGAGGCTCAGTGATGACCAAATTGAGTTTCTTGAGAGGAGCTTCGAAGTCGAAAACAGGCTCGAGCCGGAACGGAAGATCGAGCTCGCGAAGGAGCTCGGGCTCGAACCCAAACAGGTCGCGATTTGGTTTCAGAACCGCCGCGCTCGGTGGAAAATAAAGCAGCTAGAGAAGGACTACGATGCACTAAAATGTAGCTATGATTCCCTCAAGGTTAATTATGAGAGTTTATGCCAGGAAAAAGAGGATCTTCAAGCTGAGGTATATCGATCTCGCATCTTTACAATTTCTTTTTCCCCTCCCTCAGAAACACACCATCTTATGTGAATGATTTGAAACTTCGATGAAGAAGTTGCGATGATAATGTTCTCTAGCAACTTGCATAGTAATCTCTCTATTTTTCTTTCATTTCGCCTCTATTCCGATGGCAATTTCTTGTTTGCTAGTAAGAAAAGCACTTCTGCAATTCCTGCAGCTGTTGCTAGTTTTTACACACTATTGGAAAGAATAAGACGAGATAGTGATTTTCACAACTCAATTTTGTAGAAGTCGCGAAAGACTAGCACAACCCAATCTAATTGGATCAAATAATTTGAGAATTTAGCAATCGCTTCATTCATTAAGAAGGGTGAATTTAGCAACTGCGGGAAACAACAAGGCTTCCACAAGAGGGGGGTGGAAAAAATGCTGTTGTATCCCACGAAATTTGCCTTTCGTCTGTCGTGACCCTATTTCTCAATATCGCTCTTTTATCTTATTCTATTCAGTCGAAATAGTCGCAAACAATTAAAACAGGTCTACGCAATCTTATCAAAATAATAATCGAACAATTTGTGGAAATTATACAATCATCATTCATTTGGATCTTCTTTCTCTGCAGGTACTTTCACTCGCGAAAAAGCTTGGCGTCGAAAACATGTTCAGTTTATCCTCGCAGTCATTTGAATTCGAAAAACCCATCAAAATTTCCCCAAAATCGAAGAAAATTTTGGTTTCTGAGGAAGGAGGAGGATCAGATGGCCAAAATCTAGTGGTAAGCAAACCAGAAGATCTCATCTCTAGCAACAGTGTGGTGTTTAATAGTTGTGAGAGCCCTCAACACACTGAGAGCTCTCACTGCATGGAGAAAGGAAACTCAGTTCTATCAGATCCTACAGTAGATTCTTCCAATCTCCAAGGGTACTCTTGTAAATATGAAATCCCATTTATGGACCAGGATTTCTTGTTCTGGCCTTAGTTGGGTACTCTTAATTAATGTTTAATAAAGTTGTATTAATAATCCATCCAGTTTATTGGCTTTTAGAATAAGCCATTTAGTGGCTTAAATGTATGAGTCCCCTTTTTGTTCAGTGTGAAATTATCATGTGTGGAAATAATCTACTTTGTTGAATCACCTTATAATTTCGGAATATGCTATATGTACATATCTATCTATATATATATATATATATATATATATATATATATAGAGTCCGGCTACTATACTCTTATGAGTATAGATCTCTTTGTACTCATAAATTTTAGCCGTTAGATCTATCCCTTTGATCATTTTCACCCGTTAGATCATACTATTCAACCAACCACTCACTCAACCCTAGGAGACCACTATCATCCTAACCGCATATTCCTTCATATAACGATTAAAAATTTATGAGTACAAAGGGCTCTATACTCATAAGAGTATAATATCATATATATATATATATATATATATATAGATGAATAGGTTTAAATTTTACACTTTTTCAATACAAGAACTTTTATACAAATGTGAGAACAGGACAGTTCAGTTGGGTGGGGAAAAAAAAAAGAAAAAAAATACACACATACAAGGGGCTAGCCATGGAATCATGTGGTTACACAGTAGGAACCTGATGATGCTAACCATGTTCTTGTCCTTTGATGTGATACTTACACCAATGCTTTTGTATTACTGTTTGGGATGAGATTAGATGTGAGAGTCATGCCTTTGAAATTGTCATGTTTGTGGTAGTCAATTTTGGCCCAGCTTTGAAAATTGCTCCAGCATTTGTTGCTTTATAACTTTGAGAAAATCGAAAAGCGTCTTTAAGACGTATTACTCTTTCGATGTTACCAAATGACATTTTTGGTAAAACTTGTTTTGCAGCTGCAAAAGGAATCTTTTTTCATCAACCGCATTGAACTGTATGTATATGAGATGATAACAAAATTAAATATAAAAATATATAATAAAATATTTTAAAAAAATTTACGCACGAGATGATTCTGCTGTACGTGTTGCGGTGGGATAAACGAGTGGGGGTAAATCGTCCGCATCAGTCTCCACCCATTTATGCTGTGACGTGGCAGGTTTGTGAGGTGAACTTTGACACGTGGAACAGGTTTATGAGTTGGATTTGGACACGTGACACCTTGTCTTTGGCACGTCCTTTTCTTTAATCTCGTCCTCGCCTGCTCCCGCGCCGTTTACGTTGTCTCGTCCTCAGCTTGGGAGCCACGTGTTATGAGTTCATTAAGCGGAGAGTCTACATGTCTGTTTACGTGTCAGCGTCGCACAGTAATTCGAATCTGCCACGCAAGCACATTTTCAGCCGCTGCAGTCACCTCTAACTTTTTCTCCTCGGAGTGGGGCCCGCGCGATTAGAGAAAGCACTTTTGTTGCAAGTCATTTTCGTGTGTCTCTCTCTCGTGGGCCTTAACTCTTACTGCGCTTCATATTTACGGCCCAGTATGGCCCACTTTCAAGAGTTCTTCTGTAGCGCCTCAATAGTCCGACGTTGAAGGGGAAGGGATTCTGATTGAGAATATAAGAGGCCTCCGCCCTAGTAATAATAATTAAATTTTAAGCTTAAGTCAGTGGTTTAGGCCCAACGAGTTATTATTACTAACAGGTCGAGTCGTCACAATCGGTACCCCAGCCACCTCTAGAATCTCACTTCGCATGGAAATGAGTTCTGATTGGAAATATAAAAGGCCTTCAACCTAGTAATAATAACTGAACTTAAGGTGTGATTTGGACCCAACGAGGAATCCCACGTGGGCTTCCAACATGGACGGCCCATGTGAACAATGCATTGATAAAATATGATTGAAAATAAAACATTTTATTTATTTTCGTGCGCCGTATCACATTGTAATGGATATTAGTCTCAATTTTGTTTGATGTATCACTGTATATTCAGTTTAACATATGATTTGTAAGAGAGCTACATATCTTGAATTATTCTAGTTAAAGAAGAAATAGCAGCTCTATTTTGCATTATAAATTTCCTAGATGAACTCCGCATTGATTATATTCCATAATAAAATACAAGTGAATAGTTACAACTCTTTGAATTTTTGATACATTGGAATGCACAATGCAAGAGAACAAGAAAATCATGTGTGCTTGGATTAACACAAACATCATTAATAACTTCACTAGCATAGTATATGATGTAGATTCTACTATTTAATACATAATGTTGCTCAATGCGGAAATTCAGATATATAATGAGAGAGAAGAAAAATGTGGCAATCACGGAAATTCGTCAAATGAGCCTGCTCCTTTAGCAACTTTAATGAAAACATCTTCCATTGTCGCATCGGACAAACCCCAAGCTTGCACCGCTACTCTTCTCTTGAAGTTCTCCACCGACGAGAAGACGTCGGCGATTCTGACTTCTTGTTTAGGCAGTTCAAACTTTAGGGTCCCCGACAGATGATATATTTTGTTCGCACTGGGAGAGAGTCCATGGACTAAATTCTCTACCTCTCGCTCCGTTTCTGGAGATGTCGTCATTGTGAGCAGATAAATTCCTCCAAATCTCGCTTTCAACTGCCAAAAAAGAAACCAAAAAAAAAAAAATTCAATGGCTTCAACTTTTTCATGTTCATATTTTTTTTGATGCAAGGAAATGCTAATTGCTACTGATAAAGAACCTGATAAATAATCTTTCAGTGTTCTCACATTATGACTATACATTCCATTTCAGACAAAATAAGTACAGAAATAAGGTAAAGCTAGTCAGATACAACTAGACAACATTCTTTGATGATTTAACTTTAGATAAGGGATTCAACTTGCCTCTCAGAAAGTTTGAAAAATATTGTGCATACCTCTGGAAAGTTAAATGAATGTGCTTTTCAAAGAAAATATAATGAAATTTTCAGGCATAATTTTCCTTTTTGGAAAAACTCATTTCGTCTTTGTCAAAGAAAGTGAAGATGTATTCACCACTAACATTTCCAAAACAGAGATTAGAAGCTCACGAGTATAGTTTAGAAGCTTCTATAATAGAATGTGAAATATCAAACATATATCACTACACCTCTCTTGGGCTTCCTATGCATTGAAGCTTTCCGTCTACCATAATCGCCAATCTATCACATAGAGCCTCAGCCTCTTCCATCGAATGAGCTGCAAATATCGACAACGTGGACAAGTGAGCTATTAATTTGTTCAGAGCTTCCAACTGAAAAGAGCTTTATGGCGCAAGCCAAAGTTTAGTGGTGACAGGAGCTTTGCAGCAGCTACACAAAAATCAAACTTAGTGAATGCATTGGCGAAAAAAAGATTGAGATTAGAGTATTACTAGTAAGAATGATTGCTTTGTCTTGCTTTGCATGCTTCACAACATTCCACAAGCTGTTTCTTGAAGCAGGATCTAACCCTGTACTTGGCTCATCCATGTACACAACCTGTTCCAACAATTCACAGTTAATACAGTGCAATTGAACACCAAATAGTGGAAAAGGATTGAATAATTGATCTTGTAGAATAGTATACTTTAGGATTTCCAATTAGAGATATGGCAACACTAAGCCTCCTTTTCATGCCGCCACTGTATTTCTTAACTTGCTTATCAGCAACACCGCCATTTAATAGATTTACACTTCTTAACGATTCTTCAACAGCCTGAAAAATTGACATCAAATGAGAACAAAAACATCACTACCAATTTATGGCAACGTTTTCTTTTAAAATTTCACAATAAGTGAAAAAAAATTGGGGAATATTTCGATAGGAGATTAAGATTATTTTCTGGCAAACTTACAAGCGTTAAAGCAGAACCTTTGAGATTCTTTAATCGACCATAAAATATAAGGTGTTCTCTACCTGTCAGCATTTCCCATAGCATGCTGCATTTGATTAAGGAACAAATAAAAACTTAGACGATATCGATCATTCACTATTGAACTTCGAAAATGGAATAGGGTTTCATTTTGTCACTGAAATCATTATAGTAATGGGGAAAGGAAATAGTACTCATTCTGTGGGCAAACACCCATGTTGTTATATATTTTGTCCATGTCATTCAGTATGTTGCATCCGCGGACTAATGCATTTCCTGATGTTGGTCTTGTAAGCCCAATCATCTGCAAGAAGTGTACAGCTGTTTAAGACAGCAAATAGAAGCAGCAAATAGAAGCAGTGGAATATATCCAGATAGATGAACAATAGGTTATAAGTTCTTAGAAAGCAAATCGAATATAGTTGAAATAAGCACAAAAAAAAAAAAAACTGTGATTTTTTTTGCTATAAAAGTTGAATATACAAGAACAAACCATGTTAATAAAAGAGGTTTTTCCAGCACCATTAGGGCCAAGCAGGCCGAAGCACTCCCCATGGGGCAAAGCAAGTGATAAACCTCGAACTGCAAACTTATTAGGGTTTCCGTCCTTTCCCGGATACACCTTCTTAAGGTCATTAGAGATAATGGAATACCCTGTATTAGGTTCTACTAGAAGTTGCTCAACCATCTCCCTCTGAAACAGTATCATAAAAAAGCATAAGAGATATTAGTGCGTAATTTGGAAGGAAATAAGTACCTATCACTGTGAGTTTAGCATAAGGAAGCCATATAAAAGACCAAAAGATTATTAGATAGTATAACATGGCCATTTTATATATCATTGCAATTTTGACTAAATAGATCCTTGCATGGACTATGCCAGGACTAGAAAACTCCTGATTGAAGCTGAAGCGCATAGATTTGTCACAAGTGGGGTGAAAGGCATTGCAGTTCATAATAAAGAATTTAGCTTGAATTTCCCAAGATTAAAGAAAAAAGACAAAAAAAAGAAAGAAAAGCGGACCAAAGTTGCATGTCCAAGAAAAGAAGTGGATTATCTTTTCAAAAATCCCATAAAATTCTCGGGCAAGCAGCATTTATTCAGTTATGTAAAACAGTTCAAGGGTTGCATCATCAATAACTTACTTCCTTGTTTACATCTTCCTTTTCCATGTCAAGAAAAAATCTATTTGAATCCTGTTCATGAAGACTTGGCCTCCTACGTAATTTTGGAGTCTTCCTCAAAAAGGATTTAAAAAAACATAGACGACTCGTTCTGTTGCCTTCTAAGACAGCATAATCCAAATAATATGCAACAGGGAGCAGAATCAGCCATTCCACGATGATGATAATGAGAGCATCTTTCATTCCATTCACACTGTTATTCAAATCTCTCCAGTGCATACCGGGCGTACCCATTTGACTTGCATTGAAAGAATATTGGCTAAACTCATATAGCCCTCGAAACAAAGAGAACGCCGGTATGATCTCTAGAACAGTAATCCAATGTCCTAAAACAGCAAAAGAAGCAAAGAGGTAACATAACAATGAGAACAGGAGAAGGATATCAAATATTTTTTAACATGCATTTTTGTGGGGTATATGAAAATTAAGATTTTATAAGTGTATATATACATACAAATGGATAACTTTGTAGAGACATGCATGTGAAAGCCCTTAAAAACAAATAAGCTAATAAGGGGCTTAAAAACAGTCAACCTGAATAGACTTCTTCAACTTACTTGGGAAGGATGAATCTTCAATGAAAGACCGAAGAAGATACGCTGCCATCAACCCAGAACCAAATATGTATAGGTACCCGATTACTACAATCAAAAAGATTAACAGAGGAAAAACTACGTAACTCAAGTCACAAATAGGATCATAAATCTTTTGTAGATAAGAAATTCAGAAATGGTTGGACCTTGAGCAGTCTTCACATTGGAAAAGAATGTTGCCGCTAGAAAAGCGAGTACAATTTGTAAGTTAATGAAGCTGAAAAAGAATACAAACTGTATGCTGTAGTCATTCAGCCTGAAGAACTTTAACCCTGCACCCAAAAAAAGGAAAAAAATAAAATAAAATTATATGAATGCCTGTTTTGGAACAGCAATTTTACAAGCCATTTGCAAGAAATTCTCTTACCTATTAGAGATCCAAAAATCACAAAAAGTAACATATATATGGAGGAGAGGAGAAGGAAGTACGAGTAGTTTATAACCCAATAAGGGCCATCCCTTAGCCCATGCATTTTCATCATTATTCTTAGCTTGTGTTGCTTCTCATACACTAGATATGTCAACATGACCTGCATCAGAAAAAGTAAGCAATACATACTCCAAATGACAAATAAACTACTGATGGTACTACAAGTGTAGATAGTTGAAGGATTTACATAGAGTTTATAATTCATGACCACATTTTAAAAAAAAAAAGTTTACAGTTGATGGCATCTATTCATGGTTAACTGATGTCCTTAATAGTTGGAATTATATAAGACATTCAATTGCCTTAAGAAATAGCTTTCCTTATTGTACATTAAAATAATTTAGCAACTACAGGAAACCTCACTCGACATATCCACCTTATGTAATAACCAATTTTACATCAAATTCATGTATTATAGAAACATGAGGACCAAAAGAATTCAGGATAAGCATCTTACTGGAAACAGTAGCTCTATAACCCACAGAAAGAAGAGAGGACCAATAAGAGATGAAAAATCGAACGTAGAGCGAGTTGCTGGTTTAGGCATTTCATTAGTGAACTCAAGTTGTATCTTCACTCCTTTACCTCGTAAGAACTCAAGGAACGCATTTGAGACCTACATAAGCTTGCAAACAAGAAGTTCATTAGATGTGAAAGATAGCCTTTACACTACTTTAAAATCATAAAAACTGCACCAGAAATCACAAATCAAGTGAAAACGATTCCTACTTCATTGAAAAAATTAGAAATATTTATGTCCTCCAAAACCTCATTAGCCCTCAGGTTATGAGATTAACTGCATTTGTCAAATGCTTAGTTGGGCAAACCTCTCAGATTATTTTCCCTTCAAGTGGAAAAGTTTATGTAAAGATGTAGACAATTTCTCATCTGGTTTCAGAAAACAAGAAGGCCATTAAATATTCAATTGTATTAAGAGTACATCTAAGTGAGTATATAAACGGTACATAACAATGAACCTAGGGGTAATTGATCTAGAGAACATGAACCTAGCTTTACTGGCTAAGTGGTGGTGGAGATTTTTCACTAACAAAGAACACCAGTGGGGTCCAATACTTGACGGCATTTACTACACACGAAGGAAACCTCTTCGAGAGGGGGCATCGTTTAGACCGTTCTCAGCTTGGTGGCGGGGGGTTTTAGCAACTAAGGATATTTTTAAATGCGGGGTGGAATTCAAAGTTGGAAACGGACAGATCACCAGCTTTTGGAACGATATATGGTGGGATCAATCTTCCTTACGATCCACGTACCACAGTATCTACGATCAAGTCGCGAACAAAAATATCACGATATGTAAATGTTGGGGAGTGTCCGGTTGGAGGTGGAATAAGATTTTCTCTGGGTTCAACCCAAGCTCACAGCGCGAGTGCGACCTTCTCTCGCATCTAAAACAGGCGATCCCGGCGATAACCTTGACCAATAGATCGGACGAAGCTAGGTGGAGATGGACCGGGTCGGGAATGTTCACAGTTAAATCGCTGTACAATTTTCTGCAAGAGGGTGGAATCAAAGATAGTAGATTTGTCCAAGTATGGAAACTTAAAATTCCTTTAAAAGTCAAGATTTTCGTTTGGTTAGTTCTACAAAGAAAGCCCCTCACTGCAGAAAACCTCCGAAAACGTGGGTGGAATGGCGATGACCGTTGTGTTTTCTGCTCGACGGAAGGGGAGACGGTCGACCACCTCTTCATCGGTTGCCAATATAGTCGAGAACTATTGCAGGGTTTATTAACAGATAAGGCAACTATCCGCGCGTGTTACTCTGTTACGTTGCTCTGGGAAGGGAGCACAAATAAAAGGGGTACGCTAGGAAGAATGGAATTGGTGACCATTGCCACTATGTGGTGGGTAGTATGGCTGGAACGCAACAGGAGAATTTTTCAGAATTGCAAACGGCCGGCGAGCTCCTTGCTTTTTGAGATTCGTTCGCTACGTAGTTCCTGGAGCCTCCTTAGATAGATTTATCCGTTTTTTTTTTTTTATCTTTTATTTGATTTTTATTTTTACTTGTGTTTTTTCCTATCTTATCTTATTTCTTTCTTCGCGTTTGTTCCCGAAGCCTCGATGCTTCAGTCTGTAGCCTAGTTCATCTTCTTTATGAATGAAGCGGTAGCATGCTACCTTCTCTCAAAAAAAAAAAAAAAAAAAAAACAATGTTACAGAATTCTTCTGAGAAATCAGAAAGTATCTTTGTAGTGTTTAGGACTTCATAATTGCTCGCATCAGTTTGCAAAGTAGGCCTATTTTAACTAATAATTTGTTAGAAAAGTTAGCAACTAATGAGGAGGGAAAAAAAAAGAAAGAAAATCTCTTTCTAGTTTACATGCAAGAAATCCATCGAATTCAAATGAAATCAAAGCATAGCACAATCTGAACATTGGTGCCAGAGTATTCAAGATACTATTGTTCCTTGTTCCTTAATATTAAGCATAGTTTAAAGCAAAGAGAAAACGAGTAGAAAAGGAAAGAGAACTAGAAATCAAGCAGGCCATTGATACCCACAATGTTCACCGAGCGCGAAACACGCAAAAGTGCAGGCGGGTTACCAAAAACAGTGGCATTTTTTAAGGTCGAATTATACCAAACAACCACATTAAAATTCGTCACATTGGAGTTTAGGAAATCGTAGGCTGCAACAAGAAGAAAAATAAGAGGATTAGTCCTTCATGCATTAAAAAAAAAATGAAAAGCAAGAGTGAGAGAATTATTTTGATAATAGGACCAGCTAAACAAACCTGCTGTAAATTCATTAATCATTCTTTCTGTGTTCCCTTGTCGGTAACCCTTGAACAACTCATCATTTATCTCGAAGGAACTGTTTTGCCACAAAGGCGATCCTTGAACACATTTTAGCTCTGATCCAAACATCAATAAAACATGTTTTAGGGCAATATATACGATGCAACCGACCTCATTAGAGAACTTGCGACAAAAAATCTACAGAAGTAATATTTTTGTACTTATTCTCCATTGTTTATATTTATATAGAGAGATAAATTATCATTGCCTGCCGGAATACAAAGGAAAATTAATGGCCTTTTTCTTGACGAACGAGAAATTTGATACCTTGCATAAGTGTGACCGAAGAAGAGGTAACAGGGACCGTACGCGAAATATTTTGTTGACATTGTGGTTGAACAAAGTATATGGGCCTATCTGAGAAAAACGCAGGTTCAACAAACTCTGTATATCTGGTCACTGTATCTGTGCCCTGAGCAATTTGGAGACAAAAAAAAGGGTCAGTCTCAGTTAACAACTCTGACAATTATAAAAGCAATTCAGGAAAAGCAGATATCAACTTAATTCAACTTACTGTGATTAAATCCGATAGAGTACTCAGATAATCAGAGAGATTTGAAAGTGGCGAGCTTGCGAACAAAATTGACGCCAAACCTGCCATATTAGAGGTCCAGTATCACGACATTAGACCGAAAAAATCACGCAGTTTCGGTTCAGTCTCCGATTTTACAATTGTTAATACATAAACCATAGTAGAAATCAACATACTGCTCGACAGAGATTCATTTTTCCCGGTGAAGAGTATGCTAGCCGGACAAGATTGTGCCTCTCTGCATGACTCATTCGGCAAGCCCCCAGAATTACTGGAAGCGGCCCGAGCAGCGCGATATTCGGGTCGAGGCACTTGCAGCAGAGCGGGCCACTCCGCGGGACTCGGTATCGGACAACTGTCGGCTTGATCTGGGGTAGAGTACTGAATTCCGCACACATTTTCGCAAGAGCCGTCGCCGTTCGCATCGACGCATTTGCAGCCGCATCTGTACTTGGGCTTGTTCAATTCTTTGTTGATGGTTGTTTGCAGTACAGTTAGTAGAACACAGAGATAGATTGGAAACACCACTAGCCGGAGAGTCGATTTCCGATTCCGTTTCTGCAGATCCAGGAGATGTTGTTGTTCATTTTATTTCATTTTTTAATCCACTAAATTTGATGTCTACCAACCTAATTCTAAGATCTCAATTCGTTGTAAACCGTTTAATGAAAAAGAAAAGGAAAACAAATATCATAGATTAAGACCCAGATCAGAACCCTCAAAAAAGGGGAAAAAAAATTTGAAGAGCTCGAATAAATCACCTGGAAAATGAGGTTCTTCCGCATGAGAGCATTGGTCTGAGTGAGGAAACTCGGAGGCTCCGAAGTGGAGGAATCCATTAACGGCTTTTTTTTTCTTTTTTTTTCCTTTTCCTTTGTTGGTTTCGTTACATCGAAGACTTGGAGCAGGAGAAATACATCCGTTGGGATGTAAGAGGGGAATACAACTATACAAGGAAGAAATAGAAAAAAAAGAAAAAAAAAAGGGGAAGTTGGAGTAACGATGAATATATTTTTTTCCCGCCATGGAATTTGTTGTGCGTTGACTTTGACTGTGGGGGTGTCGTCTCTCTAGGGAGAAGCTTAAGCAACAAGCTTACTCTGTGAACAATTATTACATATTACATCCAAAAAGTTAAAAAGCTAAAAAAAAAAAAAAAAGATGTAAACGATCGTATGGTTCAAATCAAATGTATAGCCTCAATTTTCATCAAGTAGTATTATTGTAGTTATGGATATTACGTAATCATTAAAAAATTCGAAGCTTGTCCCTCTGATTTTAAATGTTTGAGTTTAGTATCATTCGAAGCATTTTGGCTTCATACGAAAACGACAGTGGAGGACAATACTGGAAATCAGATTACAACATTTTTGGAGAAAGAGACGAGGTAGACACTTGAGATGGACAAATTATCACATTTATCTTTAGAAGTTAATGCGTGCGCAAACGGCTTAGAGACATCTTTGAAAAAGAGAGTCGGAGACTTTAACTATAACTCGTGGATCTACTATGTTTGACCTTAATGTTTTATCATTTATTTAGTAATTTAACTGATCTGAGTGTGAACATCTTATTAATCCCCAGAATTTTTTTTTAAAAAAAGGCACTGTCCTATTAGTTACTGAACTAATTGCAACACCTGGAAATAAAGCATTGGCAAGTCCAAGAGCCAGGAAATCTCTAGGAAGATGCTGCTACTTCATTAATTGATTGTTTAAAGAACTAACATTGGAAATTGATACGCCCTCCAATAATCCCGTCATTACTTTGACAATTTGGTACGAATATATATATATTATTTACAGACTTTTTACTAAAATATACTCCCGTTCATCACCTCGCCATTAGATTATTAGGAATTACAGCCTCTAAAGAAGTTTTATACCTTCAAACCACTATAAAAACACTAAACTTTCAATGTTGTTCCTTAAAACTAAACAAATTTAAACAATTTCAAAAACTGAAGTTTTATCAATCAAGATGGAGTAGTGAACGCATCCGCATCTTTGGCGACTTTGATGAAGACATCCTCCAAGGTAGTATCGGCCAAACCCCATGCAAGCACGCTGAACCTCCTCTTCGCGTATTCCATCGTCCCAAACACGTCGGAGATCCTCACCTCCTGCTTCGGCAATTCGAACTTTTGCGTCCCCGCTATTCGGTATACCTTGTTTGCGTTGGGCGAGAGACTCCGAATGAGATTCTCGATCTCTTCCTCCTGGACCGATGTTGTTGTTATTGTCAGTACGTAAGACCCTCCGTACCTTGCCTTCAGCTGCCAACAGATCTCCCTTGTAAGCAATGAGCTTCCATTGTTAGTATAGCTTTTTGATTAACTACCAACATAAGTTTACCTGTTTTGTGTTTCCAATGCATTGCAAACTACCGTCGACGAAAATTCCCACTCGGTCGCATAGTTCTTCTGCCTCTTCCATTGAATGCGCTGAAAAGAGAAAAAGGAAATTCTCACTAGTGGTGCAACCTCTGATTTTCAGTTTAACACTTCTCCCTAAGCGCAAACAAACTACACCTGAATGTAAATCGTAAACCTATTGGCAAAGATTAGAGAAAAGAAAATGTACTGGTAAGAATAATTGCTCGGTCTTGCTTTGCTTGCTTCACTGCTTTCCACAAATCTTTTTTTGATGCTGGGTCTAATCCGGTACTAGGCTCATCCATATAAACAACCTGAAAAAAAAAAAAAAAAATTACATTAATTTTTTGTGGTTCTTGATTGGCTGGTATGATTCATTTTTTCCTGAAAATAGGAACATGACACTGCATACTTGTGGGTCACCAATCAATGAAATGGCGACACTTAGACGCCGCTTCATGCCACCACTGTATTTGCCAGCTTGCTTATCAGCGACGCCGCCGTAGAATAGATTCACACTCTTCAGAGATTCTTCAACAGCCTGCAAGAAAAGTAAACGAATAAATAAACAAATAAATATAGATAAAAGAATTGTCAGAAAACAGTGAATTCATGTCATTAAGGTATAATATTTACTTCGTAAGTAATTGAAAACAGCCTTAATTGATTCTTTTGCTGACTTGTTTAATGAAATGCAAGTCAAATGAAGCAACATTTAATCACAATACAAGGTAACTACTCAATAAGCTATAGATAAGCTATTTTGGAGGTGGGAGTCCCAATGGTGAATTCTTTGTCAAATCCGTATATGATTTCTTAATCTTCGGTGGTAATAAGCAGCCACTGTACAAGCATATTTCAAAAACAAGTACCACCCCATCAACCAGAGTCTTTGTCACAATAGCCTACTAACAGGTGAATACTTAATGAAGAGAGTTTGGACGACCCCTTCGGTTTGTAAACTCAACTATGAAGAAGACTCATTAAGCATCCTTTTAGATGCTGTATTTTCTCTGTGGAGGTTTGGAGGAGAGTATCAAGCTCCTTGGGCTTAATAATCACTCCTGCTTAAGTGTAACTGGCAGCTTCCTTGCCTCATGGAATGAGATTAGATGCTCGATGGAAGCGAGATGAAGGAAACTCTTTGACTGCTTGCTCTCCAGCTTCTGCTACAATATCTGGAAGGAATGTAACAGAAGAATCTTCGAGAATTTAGAGAATGGGCACAATGATGTGGTGGCGAAATCATAGCGAACGCCAAACTAATAGCCTCTATTCTGTCCTTTTAATTTATTTTATTTTGTTCTTTTCTGCCCTCGTGTACCTTCCCCTTGTTCCCTCCTTTGATCTTTAATAGTACTATTCTGGCATAACACCCTGTACCTCGTTACAATGAGCCACATGGAACTTATCTTTTTATAACAAACATTTGTGACAGCTGAAGCCAAGGAAAAAAAGAGAACTTTTGGAATGTAGGTTAAAATAGTAGCTCTAATAAAATTGTACTCAATTAACCCGGCAGATGCTGAGCTATATGAGGATTTTTCATGACAGCAAGGAAAGCACTATTGCAGTATTTGTGGCTATCCAATATGTAATTTCAGGGTATATTAATTTCTCATAATAATCAAGTTTTACAACAATATTTTAATTCATTTGGTATACACAATACCTCAGCCAGTGCTGCACCTTTTAGGCTTTTAAGTCGACCATAAAACAATAGATGCTCTCTGCCCGTCAGTGTCTCCCACAGCAAACTGTACAATAATATTTCAAAGAGAAAAAAGAAAACCTTAATGGTATGAGTAACATAAAATGAATTAATAATTTAAAGGTAGACTCATTCATGCATTTATGCGATGCTAAGGAAGAGCGCTTACTCGTGCTGTGGACAAACACCAATGCTTGTGTAAATTTTGTTCATATCTACCCGTATATCCATTCCTTCAATGTATGCTGTGCCAGAGGTTGGTCGTATGAATCCAATCAGCTGTAAACAGATTAGGGACCCTTCATATCATGAGAGGAAGTAGTAATTAAATATCACACATAGTATAATAAGATTTCAATCCACATTAAAAAAGAAAAGAAAAGAAAAGAAAAGACATAATAGGATATCAACCACATGATTCTAAGGAAATGAAGTTTTTACTGTAAATGGGACTGCAATTAAAAAAAAAAATTAGATATTTAAATGGAAGAAAAGGCAAAAGATTTTAAAATGGGTAAAACATTGGCTTAAATGCTCCAATGACGCACTTGCTTAATATACTACATTTCAAATGAATTTGACCAAAAACTATTGAGATTGCCAATTCAGATGACTAACCATATTGATCAGAGAAGTTTTTCCAGCGCCATTAGGTCCAAGCATGCCAAAACATTCCCCTCGGGACAAGGCAAGAGAGAATCCTCGAACAGCAAATTTATCTGGGTTTCCATCCTTTCCTGGGTACACCTTCTTGAGGTCATCGCATATGATTGAATAACTAGTACTAGGTTCTTCTAGAAGTTGTTCAACCACCTCTCTCTGAAGGGGGGCAAAAAAAAAAAAAAAAAAAACTTAATGGATGACAGAAACACTGTTCAAATTTGATTGGGTATATTGTACAAGGATTGTCGGAGAATTAAATTAAGGTTAGAATGTGCCCATTTTGAAAATGGGTTTTTCACATTAAAAAAAGAAAATGGGTCATGGTTTTACATATCATCTGAATATTTTTTTTGACCAGATCAGAGGGTATAATGGTCAGCATACCCCCGTACAAATGTAAGGCCTAATTTGCACAAGGATATGAGAAAGTAGATCAAATGACTAAGTTACACAGCAAGAGAAAGCTTACTTCTTGGGAAACATCAGACCTCTGCATTTCTACAGAAGTTTTAAGTTCTTGTGTCTGAAAAATCGGTTTGGGTGAATCTTCGAAATGTTTTTTCGAGAAACATGAAAAGAAAGACAGGGTGCCATTTCTCAGTTCATCTCCCACAGAGGTGGCGCGATTCAAATAATATACTGCCAGAAGAAGCAGAAGCCATTCCAAAAGCATTAAGAATAAAACATCTTTCATTCCATTTTCCCTGTCATTTAAGTCTTTCCACTGCATGCCTGAAAGCCCTGAAGCTGAAGTGAAGAAACTATTTCCCCTAGATGCATAGTTTAAGAGCTCATATAATCCTCGATACAAGGAAAATACCGGGAACATTTCCATTAGCATAACCCAGATTCCTTAGACAACAAAATTAAATGAAAGTGAATAATGAATCAAGTTCAAAGATTACAATGGCCATCGAAATATCTTCTCTTGCCTTAATAGAAAGTGTTAAATGCCGTATTGCATATATGCCCCTGCAAATTTAGTAAATTGTGAATTTGTAGCTACAAAATTTGTACTGTGAAATAAATCCCCTCCAAAGATCACAATATTAAGCCCACTTATGAACCTTCTATGTGGCTAGTGGCTACAACAGGAGCGCAAAACCACAAGTGATTAGGGTTCATATTTTAAAAGAAAAATTTCCGAGGATATACGTTTTTCTATACTGAAATATAACTTCCGAAGAAAAAAGCGAACTTTGAGGTTAAAGCACTATGAGAACGCAATTGAAAACTGATGTAATTATGCAACCCACACATCACCCACAAGATATCAAATTGTTACTACGTCAAAGGGAAAAAAATCAAACTATTTCAAACTTGTCCTTGCTACTTGAGTTACCATCTGCTGACTGCTAATTTTTCACCATTAAAACCAATATGCCCTCGAAAAGTATGTCTTGTTAAGATTTTTGGAAAGTAGATTTGTTGGCTTAAAGGGGTCAGCATCCTGTCTTGTGGTGGGAGGTCAAGTTAGGCCGAGTCACATTCGAAATGGCGGGAGGCCTTATGTGAATTGGTTGCATATTTCTAATATCTCAAACTTTTGAAATTAATGGTTAGCGTCAACGATCTGACAAGTGGTATTAGAGCCAGAGGTCACGGGTTCAATTCCTGCATGCTGGTCGAGGGAGAGGGATTATTGGCTTAGAGGGGCTACTGTGACGCCCTACTTCCCAAAAAGATCACCGATCCTAGAACTACTCCAGGGTTAAGAGGTTTATCCATTTTATATATCTTATATATAGAACTATTCCAAATTCTAAGAGTGTCATAGCCAGCATCCTACCCTGTGTCGGGGGCCAGATTAGGCCGAGCCACAATCAAAGTAGCGGAGTTCGAATTGGGCCTAGCCACAATCGACACCCGTTGTCGCTATGTTTGTGTGCTTTAAGTAACTTGGTTGTATATTTCTAACAGCTCGAGCTTTTGGAATAAATGGTTAGTGCCAATGATCCGGCAAAAATTGTTGGCTGCAATAGATTCAACTTCCTGCCCCGTGACAATAGGCCCGGGAGACTAATAAGTTAAGTTGGGTTGAGCCCAATAAGCTGAGTGGAACCGTCACCCACAATAGACCTAACGGCAAGAGACCCAAGAATAGAGCTAACGTCTAGATGTTTGAGTTAGATCGAAGCCGATGAGCACTGTGGTTAAGCCCTTAAGTGCGGTGGGTGAGTCCTTCTATCAGTACGCATTTTTGGGATAGTATGTTAACACTTACGAACCACAGGATTCACGTAAAACGACATAAAAGACGAATTAGAGACATTAGAAATAAAAAATAAGGAGATGTATTTAGAAGAAATTTTTTAGGGTAGAATTGTCATCTTTCATATGATAAATCAATTTCAAAAAATCCATTGAAGAAGGGGGATACATTTGCAGATTTTGAAATTTCAAAGGAATATTTTGACATTAGAAATTTTGAAGGAACAAATCCACAAATATAGAACTTTACAGGGATATGTGGGCAATTTTCCAATTTAGAAATGACCAACAGATGTATTTAAAATTTAAAATTGTCGTCTTACTTGAGGTGGAAGCATCAGTGATGACGGCTTTGAAAAAATAAAGTCCTAGAAGTCCAGAGGCAAACACATAAATGTATCCTATTACTGCAACATACAAAATATGCACAATGTATCATTTTAAGTACTACCACCTCTGTAAAAGGGATTAGGTATAGTAATGTAAAATCTTACCTGTCGCAGCTTTTACACGAGAAAAGTTTGCTGCCACAAGAAAAGCGAATGCAATCTGCAAGTTTATGTAGAAGAAATAGAATACAAACTGTACGCTATAGCTATTCAAGGCAAAGAGCGATACACCTGAAAGGAAGGGGAAAGTTCTAAGTATAAGTGACTTGATTCCCAATGCATCCCCGCTTTGAAGGTTGATTTCCAACATATTTTGATTTCTTAAAAATCACCTTACCTGTTATAGAGCCGAATACCACAAGGCACAGAACATAAAGTGATGATAAAAGAAGAAAGTAGATGTATGTTATAACCAAATATGGCCCATCACCAAGTCCATGCATTTTTATCATAACTCTTAGTTTTCTTTGCTTCTCGTAAACCAGATTGTTCAGTATAACCTGAATCAGATAACCCTTTAGATTAGAAGCTGAGGAAGCAAAATAGTTTTCACAAAAAATACCAAGCATCAAATGACAGTTTCCACAAACAGTTACATTGGCATTGCAGAAATTAACCTCAATATGTACATATATAATCAGTTTATGCACAGAATTAGGTTGCATTAGATAATATATGGTTGGCATGAACTATGCTATATCATACCGGGAAAAGCAGCTCCAAGGTCCATACAAAGAATAGCTCGCCAAGAAGAGAAGCTAAATCCAGCCTTATTATTAGACTCTCTGGTTTTGGCATATCTCTGACAAAATCAAACTGCATCTTCACCCCAAAACCTTTTAGAAGCTTGAGGTATGCATTAGAGGCCTGTGATTATAGAAACAAGTTTCATGATAATAAACAAGTTTCTCGTTATCATGACCTGTAAAACTTTATCAGTGAAATAACAACAATGCGAAACACACTTCAAAATCCAAATTATAATGTATAATTTTAACTTCAAGCTCCATTCTGGAGCTAGTTTTATTCTGTCAAACAACTCAAACTAAGTGAAAATCGTTTAACAAGTACTCACAGAGAGAGAGAGAGAGAGAGAGAGAGAGAGAGAACTTCACATGCACATGTTTAAAACTAAGTGATATGAAAACTCTTAAATAATAGAATAAAATAGTGGCAATATCAGAAATCTCACCGATAAGTGAGCTAGCTAAATGAAACATAACAAACCATGCGCATACCATGTTTACAGAGCGTGGAACACACAGTGAAACAGGATCCTCAGGTTTATGCAGACGCGTTGAGTTATACCATATGTTCACAGAGTAGCCTCTGTTGCTAGATTGTAAGAAGTCATACGCTGCAAACAAATGAAATAGAAATAATAGCAATCTATCTGCAAGGAAGATCATTAGGTAAAAATAAGGAAAAGTTAAACAATAACTACCTGCAGCAATTTCATTTGTCTTTGTTTCTTTGTTTCCTTGGAAGTAACCCTTATATAGTTCATCATTAACCAGTGATGAACTGCTACGCCAGAGCAACAGTCCTTGCAGACATTTTAATTCTGTTCTGAGATTAAGCCAAATTAGTTGAAAGGCATTTAAAAGGTACGTAAAAGTATGCAACCGCGACATCAGTTCCCCTGTGAGTATTTTCGCCTATGCAGATCAGAAAGGTTTAATGGAAAATAGAAACTTCTTATCCCTGGTTGATTTCCCAAGTTTCCGTTGGTCTAAAGTTTGAACTCAAAATGATGTATAATTTGAAATAGTTTTTTTCTGAAAATAATGGAGCATCTTTGAATGTAAACTAGGAAAAAGATAACCAGTTGGGAAATAGTTGCTCTTTAGAAGTTGCTACTTTTGTTTGATAAACCTTACATGGAACCTTGTTGAGTACATGAGAAAAACTATGCTCCATAATATGGAGGATATTCATGCTTTACACTAATTTCATAGGAAACGAATAAGATTATTCAGATAAGTCCAAAAAATTCATTCACTGGTAAAAATGTTAAATCTTCAATCCTAGCCTTTGTACACTTTTGAAAACTCACCTTTTGCCTCAACCTTTTGAATAGGTAATTGACACCTTGACTTTTCTTTGGTGTCTCAATCACGTCATTCACGTTAACTCCCATTTATAGGATGTTTTCAAGATGGCTATCATGTAAGCTTCAGATAATAGCTACATGGGCAATGCCACTCATTTCGCTTGATTTGATGTGATGCAATTGATTTACCCACAATAAAAATCAAGGGTGTCAATGGTTTCGTAAGTAGTTCAAGCACTTAAATCCTCCCACTACTATTAAACAAACATTTCAAGCAGTGGTATATTTTACAGAGAAAAGAAAGAAGTTACCTTGCTTGAAAGTAACATTTCCTACCCGAAAGGGAAAAGAAAAAGAGAAGTTTGGCTTGCACTTTGATTGAAGCATATATAGATGTTCACCAATAGATGGAGCGTCTGAAGGTGGTGAGTCTGTCGCCTGAAATGTTTAAAATTGGAAATGTTTGATAAATCTTGAAAGGTATGGAGAACTACGCAGAGAAATGTTAAAAGAACCAGGAAGAAAACTCACCATAACGAGATCTCCTAGAGTAGAGAGGTTGTTTGGGAAATTCAAGGAGGCAATATTCATGAACATGTTGCCCGTTAAACCTGCAGAGAAATAAAGTAGGTGAATGACTCTCGCATTGAAAAGATATGCGATATCATCATAGTAGCTGAGGAGTAACATACTCTCCGCAAAAGTTTGGTTGCCGCCGGTTACAAGTATCGTAGCAGGGCATGAATTTGCCTCCTTGCATGATTCATCTGGAAGGTCTGCAAATGGTATAAAATCGGATTGCGTTGCACGGAATTGCAGTTTTGGAACTTGCAGTAACGGGGGATACTTTGGAGGAACATATATCCTAGGTTTTGACATTTCCTTATTGACATCCTTTAATTCATTGTTAACGAAATGCTGGAGGACAGATATTATCAAACAGAGGAGAACTGGAAAAAGGACAATGCAGCAATTTGTCCTGCAATTACGTTTCTGCAGTTGAAAAATGAAGGGCACTATTAGTATGTGTTTGTGTATATATACATATAACTTTCAAACTCTGTTTCCGGTTGAAATATAGCAATGTTCGAAGTCATACTGATAAAAAAGCAAGGCTAAATTACATTAAACCCCCCTGTCAATACCCGATTTTTCACTTTCCCCTCCCGTCATTCAAAAACCTACACTTTGCCCCCTCAAAAATGAGAAATGTTCACAGGGGGGTACGGTGTGACAAAATGATCAAATTACCCTCATCTTCTGCGTTTCCTCCCCGATCCTGCACGTCCCACAGCCTCGCCCGCACCTCCCTCGACCCCAACTCTGACTCTGTTTCCTCCACCTGCTCCCCTGCTCCTCCAGGACGCTCGCCGCCCCTCTATTTCGGCGACTGTAGGGAGGAGATCATGGTGGATATGGGCGGCGAAGTGGGCGAGGGCGAGGGTGAGGCGGCGGAGGAGGGCGAGGGCATGCGTCTGGGAATGGGCAGAAGGGTGCGCGGAGGCAGGGCGAGGGCGAGGGCGAGGGCGAGGCGGCGAGCCTCCTTTCTCCCCGATACCGATGAGGAAGGAGGAGGAAGATGAGGGTTTCGGGGGTATTTTGGGTATAAAAAATAGGATATAAAGCGGGTATTGAAAGGGGGGGTTTCTGTAATTTAGCCAAAAAGTAATGTATTTTCAGTCTATTTATTCTATTCATGATTTATTAGCCATAATACTTATTTATTTTCTTCCCAAAATTGCAAAAACTAATTAGACATATGTGCTTTCTCCTTCCTCATTGAGGTCCCAAGTTTGCGTTCAATTAAAAAGAAAAAGGGCTTCCGCTTCGAGAATGCCTGGTTAAACCATACGGACTTTTTATCTAAACTACCAGAATGGTGGAACGAGGGTAACCTGAAAAGCTCGGCTATATTAACGTTTACGGCGAAGCTGAGACACTGTCGACAAAGAATCAAGGAATGGTGCGCGTCTGAGTTTTACAGTATTAGAGGCGTTAAAAACAAAATCATGAGTGAAATTGGTGAGATTGACAGAGAGGAAGAACATATCAATCTCACTAGGGAGGTATTACAGAGAAGAGCAGAGTTAAAAGAAAAATTGAGCACGGTGTTAAAGGACGAGGAAGTCCTATGGAGAACCAGAGCGAAACAACATTGGCTAAGAGAGGGCGATGGTAATACCAAATTCTTTCACTCCTATGCGAATGGAAGAAGAAGGGCTAATGGGATTAGCTTGATTGAGGATAATGACTTAGTCTACCGAGCGGAGGAGGATATTAAGTACTATTTCCATCGTAAATTTAAAGAGCGTTTTACTCCCGAAGAGATGGTTCCCAACTCATTCGGGGAGTGGAGTGGGCTCTTTAACTCGAATCGAGTGTCGGCTCATAACAGGGAGTTATTAACTAGATCTTTCAGCTTAACGGAGATTAGGACTGCGGTATTCCAGCTAGGAAGAGATAAGGCGCCGGGACCTGATGGTTTTCCACTGAGTTTCTATCATACTTTCTGGGATACCCTTAAAGAGGACATTGCGAATATCTTTCATGAGATGTTTAATGGGGAGCTGTCCACCAGTCCCATTGATTACGCTTACATTTGCTTAATTCCGAAGATCGAAGGAGCCAAACGGGCGAATGATTTTCGCCCCATAAGCCTTTTGAATGGGATTCAGAAGATTTTGTCTAAGGTTTTGGCCAACCGTCCCGAAACCGTTATGGCGGAACTGATATCCCCCAACCAGGCGGCATTCCTGAAGGGAAGGAATATCACAGATGCTTTTGCCACAGTCCGTGAGCTGTTAGGATGGGGGAGCAAGAGCAGCATAGAAGGCGTAGGGGTAAAGGTGGACTTTGAAAAAGCATACGATCGTATCCTCTGGCCCTTCCTATTTAGTATGTTAAACTGGTGGGGTTTCAACGAAAAGTGGTGCGGATGGATTAAACTCTGTGTTTGTCATGCCAAGGTAGCTGTTTTAGTTAATGGTGAGCCTACTAATTGGATAAAGATGAAAAGGGGTGTTAGGCAAGGGGACCCGCTATCCCCATTTCTCTTTCTATTGGTGGCGGAGTGTCTGGCTCGGATGACGAAAGAGGCTGCTACTAACAAACTTATAAAGGGTCTTGGTCCCTCGAAAGCATCTAAAGTTGGCCTAATTCAATTTGCGGACGACACCTTCTTTTTCTGCGAGTCCAAGAAAAGGTATATGAAAAATATTAAATTTTTATGGCACCTATTTGAATGGGCTTCCGGGATGAAGATCAACAGGGAGAAATCTGAACTCTACTACACTGGACTGGTTGAGGGGAAGGCAACAAGGCTCGCCAATTTACTTAACTGTAGGGTGGGCAGCCTGCCTACCAGGTACCTAGGTATGCCTTTATCCACAAGGCCACCATCAGCGGAGGACTGGAGGGCGGTAATTCGTAAAGTCCAGCATAGAATTGAAGGTTGGCAAGCGAAACTCTTATCCAGAGGAGGTAGGCTTATCTTAGTGAATTCAGTTTTAACCAACCTATCCCTATACCTTCTGGCTATGTTTAAGGCTCCTAAATGTATTGAGTCCCTACGTAGAGATATTTTTGGTCCGGAGGCAGCGATCAACCAGGTAAGGGTTGTCTAGTAGCATGGAAAAATACCTGCAGGGGTAAGAAAGAGGGTGGCCTCGGGATTCTGGATTTAGATATCATGAATACTGCCCTCTTAACCAAATGGTGGTGGAAATTTCATACTGAGCCGCACCTACAGTGGAACAGGATTATTCACGACATGTACTACCGACGAAGAAGACCTCTAAGAGAAGGTAAATCCTTCAGACCTTAATCATTTTGGTGGAAGGGTGTCCTCAAGCAGAGAGATATTTTCAATTAGGGAGTTTTCTATAAGCTGGGGGATGGGCGTACAATTGACTTTTGGTTGGATCGTTGGTGCGGGGAAACCACCCTGAAATCGTCTTTTCCTGAGATCTACGGTCAGTCGAACCGTAAATTTCTGAGAATAAGGGAGTGCCTAACTAGTGACGGCTGGAATTGGAGCGTGCTACTCGGGGACGATAATAGTAGTACCCATGGACTAGGACCTAGTTTGGCGGCACTCAGGGAAAGGATTTCCGGCTTTAGAATTGATCAGAGCCCAGATAGTGTGCATTGGCGCTGGAGCCCGAATGGGCGTTTCTCGGTGAAATCTACCTATGTGGTCCTGAGCGATGGGGGTACGAAGGACGCTCGCACTTGTACGATTTGGAGACTTCGAATTCCCCTTAAAGTGAAAGTGTTTTCTTGGCTCATCCTTAAAAAGAGAATCTCGACTGCTGACAACCTCGTTAGAAGAGGTTGGACGGGCAACACCGATTGTGTGCTTTGTGGAGGAGCAACGGAATCTGTAGATCACTTATTCACGCAGTGTGTTTTTTCGAGATTTCTCTTCGTGATGACCGATGTGACTGGACAGTCATATGATCTGGGAGATAACGTGGAGTCGACCTGGGATGGAAGGATGACTAGGTCGAGTGGCCAGTCATCGAGGACTAGACTTACTGAACTGGTAGCCGGATGGTGGACCATTTGGGAAGCTAGGAATGATATAATCTTCCGTCGGAAGCAGCTGGACCCCATGCTTGCGGTGTACAAAATAAAACAGTTGACCACACTGTGGGAGCAGTATTTTCCTGGATCCTTAACCTAGTTTTTTTTTTTTTTTTTTTCGCGTTTAGCGCCCCTCCGTGGCCCTGTTGCCTCACCCATGTAGCTTAGTTCATATTTTCAATAAATGAAGCGGGTAGCGTGCTACCTTTTTCTCAAAAAAAAAAAAAAAAAAAAGTTTGCGTTCAATTAAAGTTAACTTCATGTTTACAATTGAAGATTGGCCGTCTGCACTATAGGCATGTGACCAAAGAGGCAACCATGGTTTCCACATATTCCTCCAATTGGGGATAAAGACAATGGAGATCGAGCTGGTTTGTAAGCTATTATTGATATGTATATCAATGTATGCTTAGTTTGTGTCAAATATAATGCTAGCTAGATTTTGTCATCAAGCATATTTCGAGATGGAACAACTATAGGGCATTTAATAAGGAAATAGAAAGTCTTAGATAATTTAATGGCAAAACATTGGAGCAGTTCAAAAATATGGAAAAAACAAATAAGGAAGAAAAAGGGAACTGAATGTGGAAAGTTATAAGAAAACTGGTTAATTGGTTAAAGGAGTAATTGCCAATTAATTTTCTTAACTGGCAAGATATTTGCATATGCAGGTTCAACCAGAAAGACCTTCATCTCAATTGCTTGCCTTGATTGGAGAGAGAGCGTACATCACCACCCCACCATAACTAGATTACAAAGATGCTACATACTCCTCTAAGAAAGAGAAATCAAGTGGTCACAACGGAGTTCTAGTAATGGATGTAACTCTTATATAATGCAACTGCACAATGCATCGTATACGCACAAAGGAAAAAGAGTAAGAGAGCATTACATATAGCAATGCACTCTACATTTATCAAAAGGCCTTATATAATTTCCTGAAAAATTCTACGTAAGTACTGGTTATTTCCCCCCTCCTTAGAGTTACGAGGCATTTCTTTCACCGTAAACGGATGGCATAAAACTTAAGTTCCAGTGTAAGTTCAAAAATTACATTGTTTGTTTTAACAAAAGTAGGAAGAACAATAAAATTGACTTGCCCGAAGTGATTTCCCCTTCATTTGCCCTGAAGTCATATCACCTACGGTGAAGTATAACCGCAAAAACTTAATTTACTATTAAAAGTACCAAACACAACCGTTGATAAATTCTAACGTTCTCCACAGTGACCCTCGGACAAACAAAGAACCAAATGAGAATAATGTAGCTGCGACTTGCTCTATAATGCGACTTCATTTCCCTTATTATAGCATTTTAGTTTTATTTTCCTAATACAAAAAATACTCGTACTTATTTCATCGAGCTTGTTTCTAAATCGACCGCAAAGTGATTATCTGAAACCGAACCAAAATCGCGAGACGAGAACAAGGCGTTCCTCATCGGAGTTGGAGCATAACGCCACCGAATCGTCGTGAAACGAAACCCTACAAACCTATTGCGAGATCGAAACCCTAGCTACGATCGAGAAAGGAAGCAAAAAGGGTGGGGGTCTAAAGGGGGACCTGGAACGCGATGTTCTTCCTGAGGAGAGCGTCGGCTTGAGAGGCGAAGCTCGCGGGGGGACGATGATGATACGATCGATCCATCAATCCCTCTACCTCTTTCTCTCTCTACTCCAACGAAGAAGAAGAAGAAGAAGAAGAGGAAGAGGAAGAGAGAGAGAGAGAGAGGGAGAGAAATGGGGGTTTATATGATGCTTCGAGGGGAAGCTGTGGTGGGTTACTAAAGAAGGGAGGGAGTTTACAGAGGGAGGAGGGGACTATAAATGGAAGAGGGTAGTGTGAAATGACGGAAATGCCCTTGGAGCAACCGTTTCTGTTGGTGCGGTGCGAGCCGTGCGGCGTTTCTGGTTTGTGCAGCGAAGAGGTGGCGGGAACCTCACTCCACCTGTCGGAATAACGGGCTCGTGAATTATAAAGGGATTGGGCGCGTATCTGCGTGGTGAGTCCCATTAAATATATTGGTGTACCGTGAACTGGTTCTCTAAATTTACGTTACGAACGTGTAAAGTTATAGTCTAATTTTTAAAAGAGGGTTACATATCGTGTATATTTTGAACAGCTAATCAAAGGATGTTGCTTTTATAGTTACTTTTGAGGATTATTTGATGTCTACTAAATGAATAAATTTTAAAATTTATAGTTTTCAACATGCAAATATATTCTTTAGATACCGCATGAGATATAGGAGGAATACAAGGTGTACGACCAATTTTTCATGTTCAGTTTTAGAGTGCGCAGCTACAGTGGGTGTAACTTGATGCTCTGAAAATTATAAAAATATATTTTATGTCATTTAAATTAAAATGTTAGTGATAAGTGGTGAGATCATTTCCACACTCTCGAACAAATGGTGAGAAATCACAACATCGGTTTCTACTTTCTAGTGCTTGGGCGTTGTTATCGAGACAAGAGATCTTTGTTTATGTGTGATATGGACAAGAGATTTACTTGTCATTTTTTTAAAAAAAATTCCTTTCCACGGAGTCTCTCTCATCCTGTTAAGTAGAACAAAACAAACTATAAAACAAAATATATAACCAATTTGACAATTTGTCATTTATATAACCAAATTTAATCCTCCTTGATTTTAATGTGTTACTCCGAAACAAGCAAAATGTACAATTATTATAATATTTCCATATCTATGTCTTTAAACATATATTTTTTTTAGAAATCACTTATGAATCTACTCATCTAAAATTATGTGTAGACTAAATTTGTCCACTAATATCGCAACATTTTAGTTCGAATAATACTCCTTTGAAATGTTTTGGAGATCGAGTAGTGTAAGCATACTATTTTAAAGTTTGTGGAGCCGTATCAATAAATTTATTATACTGACCGTCCCTAGCGCAAGTGGCAAAGAATTTGGTGGTTGGTACCTGAGGTCCCAAGTTTGAATCCTAATTGATTCACATTTCCAGCTAAGTTTATTTCTAAAAGAAAAAATAAACGAAACGGTAGCATTCTACCTTTCTCTCAAAATATATATATATATATATATTGTTTTATTCGTGCTAGATTAGACCCTGTTTTAGTTAACCGGCCCTACTCATGGGCTTGGACCCAAATATACTGGGCCTAATGTGGGCCCATTGAAAACTTGTATCCGACCCGTTGTCTAAAGCGTTGGGATGAGGTGGCATCCTTTCATCACATTGTTTATTTTAATTTTTGAACATATTTCCCGCTCAAATCCCAATTCGAAAACGGCTAGATGGGGCCCACATTCCGCTCTCTCCTCCCCTTTCCCCTGCCCTTTTAAACCGCGCCCTCTCGAACACGACCCAAACCAAAACACTACAACCGCTTCCCCCTTCATTTCTCAAACCCTAATCCATTTCGTTTCCTCACAGAGAGAGAGAGAGAGAGAGATCGGAGAGAAAGAGGAGAAAGAGATGGAATCGGCAACAAATCAATCCGCTTCTCGCGGTAATTTCTCTCTCCTAGTTTCCTCAATTTGTGACCTGATCATGAGTATGATGATTTGAGCTTTTGTTTTTGTTTTTGTTTTTTCTAATTTTCTGATGATTAATTTGTAATATTAGATTCATCCATGGGAGCATCCAAGTTGAGGTACCCACTGCGTTCGTCGAGCAGGGCGAAGGAGGGGAAATTGGCGACACCGGAGGCTTCGAATACTTCTGCGTCAAAGAGGTCTTCTTCTTACTCTTCCAGATCCAATGCTTCCTTGGATTTTAATATCGCTGTTCTATTCATTAGTTTAATGGTGTAATTGTTACTATATGATTATGATACCTTTGTGATAGGTCACATAGTGTTTTGGTAAACAATAGTTAGGGAAGTGTGCGATTTAATGTTATTTGCATATCAATTATTATCTGATTATGATGAAATTTTGTCGGCGTTAATGAATGTTTAGACGAATTTATCAAATAAAAAAACCTTTGGCATGTTTTATATCTGGAAAAAAGCAATTGATTGACTAAAAATGACATATATGTAACAATTTGTTAAGTGCCCTAGAAACTTTTGAGATCTTTATATGGTCAGAGTGCAAATCATAAATATAGACATCAGATATAAGATCAATATGGATACAAAGTGCTACAAAGTAAGCTCCAATAAAAATAATTCTCGTGGAGTGGGCGGTGTGGATGGGGGTGTTCAACAACAAGGCTATTTGTGGTTAAAATAGCTCAACTCACTTACCAATTCTGCAGAAGTCCCAACCATGCCGTTTACTCCCTAACGTCTGATTGAGTAGATTTCTTATTGTTTCTTAGATGCTTTGATGCTTAAAATTTGTCTGGTCAAATATTCTCCCCAAGTTCAAGTATGAAACTGCTGCTCTGCTGCTATAGTATACCTTTCTTGTTCACTATCTCTCTCTCTCTCTCTCTCTCTCTCTCTCTCTCTCTCTCTCTCTCTCTCTCTCTCTCTTCTTTGAGAACATACTTTAGCTGTCTTGTCCTTTATGCGTCCGACATTACATTCATTGGTAACTTGTTGTCCAGGGCCAAACCTTATTCAGCTGTTAGCCAGAGTATTAGTGTTCTAGATCTCTCTGGAAAGGACAAGTCTGCTAAACCTCCACGAAGGCTCTCTATACCAACCAAAACTGCTACTGGTCCATGTCCAGCACCAATTGGGAGTGTAACTCCAATATCACAGACCCGAAATGTTAGATCTGATAGTCGAGAGAAAAGCGACACCCCAGCTTCTGATGTGTCAAGGTCTGCAAGTAGGCGTAAATTCAGCACATTATCTTCAGTCTCGTACTGGCTCACACAGATTAAACTGGCAGAAGCATCTTCAAAGCACTCGGTTTCCCTGGGTTTCTTTAAACTTGCACTGGAATCAGGATGTGAGGTGTGCATTAACTATTTTAGTACTTACGTTTTATTTTTTTGTGTCTTCTTATATTTTGATATTATGTAACTTTCTCATTGACTCTTTTTTCTTTTCGTTAATCTTGATATTCTTCTTGTATATATCATATATGGTTGCCACATGCTATTTATGAAATAACATCAGGTAAAATGTAGGGATAGTCCATGTGCTTGCATAGCAATCTGATTTGGTACCCCAACTTTTCACATAAACGGTTCAGCCCTTGAATTTTTCTACATATTCCAATTGCATGTTTTACCCTGTTTACCATTCAGTGTCCATTACATCCCATACTCTGAGCTGAGGTGCCACTTAGAACAACCATTTTAACCCGATCCAGATGATTGGAGAGTGAGAAGTCATTTTACATGAAATGAACTAAAATGGTTGTTCTATGAGAAAGGGCCACATGCATTACATGTGAAATAAAGGGCATCAGGCACTTCAATTGCCATGGATGCATTTGTAAAATGAAGAAAGGCTGAAGGATTAGAATCATTAGATTGTTTAAGTAAAGAGTTTAAAGAGGAAGTCGCGAACTGAATAAGTATATGGACTATCCGCACGTTTCACTGAAGTAATGTAGCGAATTCCTCTTTGATAGTCCATGAGAATAACCAATGTTCATGTGAAGGAAACTTATTCACTTATGTGAAAACAATGCACTTGACTATTGTTCATACAGATGCTTACTGTAAATCTTCTTTTCATGTGTATAAACTCCACAGCCTTTGGATCGAATGAGGGAAGAGCTCAAAGCATATGTAACCAGACATGATCTTGGAAATGAATTAGAGAGTTCTGTGAAAGATCTACTCCAAATTTACAATATACTAGAAGATTTTGAGCAGTTGAAGGTTTCCGAAACTTGTTCGAAGCTCCCTAAAGAAGGAAAGCCAGAAAAGAACAACCAAAACTCCGCAACGACCAGAACAGGGAGCCTAAGACCCGTGTCATTGAATTCCAACTCTCCATCTATTGTAGACTCTAACAAGGGAGACTGTGTTGACAATGGGAAACCTACTTCTAGGATCAGGGGATCTTACAATAAGAATACGGCAAGAGCAATCCTAGTAAAAGATTCAAATAACAACCAAATGGAGAACAAAAATCAGAAGCAAAAGGGCCAGCAGGATTGTGGAAATGAAAATAACAACAGTTTGCCAAATAAACCTAATGCTGAAGCCGGTATATCAAAATTTTGTTTCACCTTTTTCCCTTATATATATATATATATATTTCTTAATTAGTAATGATGGTTCCTTTATGTCTTTGGTTTCTATTTACAGTTGATGAACTGCCAAAGGAGGTTTTACATGAAGACAAAGAAAACATGGTAAATAATGATTGTTCAATATTCTATTTATGCAATATCCTCTTGATTCCTGTTTTATATTATTAGTGATGGAAATGTTTTTGGTTGTAGGATACTGAATTAATGGAGATTGCTGGAGTTACTGAATAAACTTAGACAACTCAGACTATTTCAGATTCAGAATTTTATTGTTGGATATGAAGTAGAAAGTGTGTTTGCGTTAAAATTTAGTTGTTGACATGGCGTGGGAGCTTCTGTTAGAGTTTTCACACTATGAGAGGGTTGGTGTCTTTCGGGAAGTTATTGCTCGTTGCATGTGTGGTGGATGTTTGTGCTCTGCTTCTTGTTTTAATCAACTGCTATTGGTTTTGCATAGATATCTGTAATTGAAGAGTGCTTGATTTCAATTCTATAATACATTGAAAAACTCAATGCCATGGTTCATATAATACTGTGTGGAGATGACTAATGAAAACCTTTTCTTCTTGATGTGTAGTCTAGTTTTATCTTGAGAATAAACGTCGAGTAGGGCCTGTAATAACTCATTAGCCTATCCCTTCTGAATGTGAATGCTATTCATTGTAATCATACAGGGATGTAACACAAATTGTCTGAATGTAGAATTCTCCGACCGTCCTGCTGGACTCAACAAAAAAAGTCCAGCGATGTAATAAAGTTTTATGATAGTCTAAGTTGCTCATCTTCAGTACTTTTTAGACTGGAGTTTTGAGTTTATAAAGTGCAATTTTTAATTGTGAAATTCAGAAACTAAAGTGCAACAGAAGTTAGTTTAATTTGAAATCCCAAGTATCTGAATGGGGATTATAAGATCAATCTCTTAATTCTTAAGAAATAAAACAAAACAATATAAATTCTGAATCTCAAATTTTGTACTGCTGGACTCGACAAAATAAAAGTCCAGTCAAATTGCTCATCTTACGGCACCTTCTATATAAAACTGAAATTTTGAGTTCATAAAGTGCAATCTTTAATCTTTAATCTTAAAATACAGAAACTAAAGTGCAGCAAAAGTTACTTTAGTTTGAAATCCCAAATATCTGAATGTGAGTTATAAGATCAATCTCAATTTATGTTCTCCATATTCATGGCTGCAGAGGATGGAAAAAATTGAGGGAAAAAAAAGGGAGGAGTCTGTCAGACAACCTCAAGGCCATCTCAGCCGTGAAAGACTGTGAACGATCCTCTGCAGCCATGAATATGGAGAACATATCTGGGCCGTTAATCACGCTCTGGCCTTGAGGTCATGATTCATCCACCAGACTTAGTTGCCTGTCTCCTCTACACTCAAGGAAACAGTTGTACAACCTATAGAACAGATCCTGTTCAAGTAAGGTCGTACCACAGAGCCTAACCATGCCAACATAGAGTATCGTATTTATATTTTAAGTCTCGATGTGGGACTAAAAAGCTCTTTAGACCTGAAATAGGCCTCGCCTTAACATGGCCCATTTAGGTAATAGGAGGTACGGCCCATTAGCCCAATATTGGTGCATTTTTAACTATACAGAAGTTTATTTTGTTCAGTGCCAATAATTATTATTATTATTTTTTTTTATCTTGGCGTACACCTTCTTTGTAATATTTACTTGTATTAGAGACAAAATTGATGTACATAAGCAACAATGTAGGTATCTTATGCCAACTATTGCTAGTACTTTTGTCCTCTTGCATTTCATCAGGTTTTTCATTAAACGCTACATTAATGTAGGAAGAGTTGAGAAAAGTAACACAATGCAAAAATACTGAGAGTTATGGGCTAGGAAGAGACAGGGAGAATGTGAGTGCTACAAAGGTTAATAACACACTACAAACGAATAAGAACAAGTAGAGGGTCAGTGAAGGGTAGGTGGAAAGGTGTGGAGACACCCATCAACTATTGGAACATTTTGGAATAGACCTTCCACTTTTATATGTTCTCCATTCACACCTCACTAAAATATTCATTTATTTAGTTTAAATTATTTTTTAAAATTAATGATTTTACTGCGTATTAATCGTCACTAGTTAACAAAATTAATAATTTCATCAAGTGAAATGTAAGTCCACAAATTTAAGAGATTCTCCAATATAGTTGATAAAAATTGTTGGCTTAAATGTGCCAGCATCCTGTCCTGTGGCGGGAGGCCATGTTGGGCCGAGTCATGTTCGAAATGCGTGAGGCTGGGTGGGCCGAGTCATGTTCGAAGTGGCGTGAGGCTGGTGGGGCCGAGTCACAATCGAGAACCGTGGGCGCTGTATCTGTACGCTTTAAGTGAATTGGTTGCGTATTTCTAACAGCTCGAGTTTTCGAGATTAATGGTTAGCGCCAACGATCCAACAAGTGGTATCAGAGCCAGAGGTCACGGGTTCGATTCCCGCATGCTGCGAATGTGTGCAGGTGCTGGAGGGGGGATTGTTGGCTTAAATGGGCCAGCATCCTGCCCTGTGGCGGGAGGCTATGTTGGGCCGAGTCATGTTCGAAATGCGTGAGGCTGGGTGGGCCGAGTCATGTTCGAAGTGGCGTGAGGCTGGTGGGGCCGAGTCACAATCGAGAACCGTGGGCGCTGTATCTGTACGCTTTAAGTGAATTGGTTGCGTATTTCTAACAGCTCGAGTTTTCGAGATTAATGGTTAGCGCCAACGATCCAACAAAAATGACTTAAATCAAATGCATGAAAAGTTGAAAAGAAGAAGAAGAAGAAGAAGAAGAAGCTATATTTAAGGTAGCAATGAAGTGGACAATGGAGAGAAAATATATAGAGTAAAGTGATAGCACTGCAATGTACAAATTGGAGTTCACACTGATGATATCTCAATGTCCCTTTCATTGCAATTCCCACATTGATATCCATCATGGTTCCCCTTTCAATATCATGAATAATAAATAATTAGCCAGAGAAGGGAGAATCTAAGCCCTATCATCTCACCAACTATAGTGCTATATATATACATCATAACATTTATGCCATTGTGGGCTTCTATAGGCTTCTATATGATTCATTGACACCTAAAGGGGATGATGAGATTGTTAGTGCACACTACACCGACGACGCCCACTCCACTTTGCCCTGTTCATGTACCACAATTTCCTCACCTACCACAAACATCTGTTACATACATTTTTGGATCTGCTCTTATCAGATCGATCTTTTGACTAATATGGTATCAAAGTTAATTTTATAAAGTCGTGAAGTTGATTCTTCTTGTATTATATTTTAATTGGTTAAGTCTCCATCTCTTATCTTGCATCTTAATTTCACATATCTTTCAAATTCAAATTGTACATAAGTTGAGATGTTAAATATTTTTCTAAACTTAATTTCTATCATGTCGATCTTTTGGATAACAATCTCTTCTCTCAAACAGTGTGTTATAAACTAATTTTAGATTTAGTGTTTTAAGTTTGGGGACACATTATGAGTTCCAGATGTCATAATTCAAAATCTTCTTCTTAGTGGCTTCTTTGCTTTATAATAATATATACCAATAGATTAATTAGAATGCATATTTATTCAATAAATATGTAGCTGTAGGATCTAAGCATGTGCTACAAACTTTTCCAACCTGCTTATTTTCTGACTTTAGATGCTGGGTACGGACCAAACTTAATTTAATCACAGCATTATGGTTAGAACTAAACTTGAGGCAAGAGGAATATATATAGGAATTCACCAAAAATTATGTAACTGATTATATGTGTCAAAACACTAGAACTACGAGCGATTAGGCGTAGTTTTCATTCAAATCTAATCCGATCCATCTAATTAATCTAAGTATTATCCAATTATATAAGTGATTCATGACAACTTTATCAAATTGTTTATATGATGGTTCTACACATGTTTGCATGATACCCATGTGACCATTTATTAGCTTCGTTTAATCTACCTCAAGAGAAGGAAATTGCTTGGGGAGTTATGTAGTTCTTCAACTAAGATTTCTCTCGATAATTAAGCTTTTTCTTAGGAGTGTTTCTACTAGGCCAAGACATGTGGGTGGATACCCCAAAAATTTTCACATGCTTATCCATTAATCTAAAATTATTACCATCCTCAAAGCACCATTATACTATTAATTGGTGGTGCCAAATTTTTAATAAAAACAAAAGGTCTTTTCAAAGGGCCCTCTCACCTATTGTCATCATAATGTGGATCTTGACCACTTTTTGCACTCAATTGTTAGGTTGATTTTAGGCTTGAAGTGTGACGGTGCGATTTGCTTTTAACTTCCGCATTTAGCCTAAATTATAAAAAGAAAAATCCTTTTTTCTTATAGTTTTCAAAACTAAGAATCTGAACAATATATATGATAAGATTTCAATTTAGAGCTTTTATTCTAACTTCAACTTAAAGCTACTGGAGAAACATTAATGGAAAAAACTTCTTTTATTTATTTATTTTTTCGTTAACAACTCAAATCATAAAGAGTATTTTTATTTTAAGATTTATTGCTTGCATAATTGATAGATATTTCGCACAAATTTTGATCTAGTTGTTGGCTTTTTAGTTGAGGTGTTGGATTGAAAAGTAGACTAAACCACTTTGACTCCTTTTTATAAAGTTGTTTAGGTTGGCTAAATCATAAAAACTCCACATCAATTTTATTATTTTGTTCTTTTTTAATTTTTCTTTTTAAAGTTAAAGAAAGTTAGGTCGACGCCAATTAATTGAACCGTAACGGATACAAGAGAATCCCAAAGAGTCCACGCTAATTAATGGGCTCGAGTTATTTTTCTTATTTGACTAATATTATTGTATAGAGTTGAAAAAGGAGGTGGGCTATTTGGCACTATCGAGCTTACGATTTATGAATTCGATGCGTTGACGTGTAACTTTGCTTCTAAGTCCAATACTGAGGAGTAAAGAGTATCTAATTGATTTCTTTTTGTTGGAAACAAAAAAGAGTGTTTAATGAAATGTACGGCCACTATGCATTTACTCTTTGACTTTTGACTTTTCAAAACTTTATGAATAATTTATTAGAAAACGAAATCATGGTGTAGAGTGGTTGATTATACTTCACTCCCTAACCAACCGTCCCTAGCGTAAGTGGCAAAGGGTTTGGTGGTTGGTATCCGAGATTTCGAGTTCGAATCTTAATTGATTCACATTTCCAGCTAAGTTTATTTTTTAAAAAAATAAACGAAACGGGTAGCGTGCTATCTTTCTCTAAAAAAAAAAAAAAAAATACTTCACTTCCTAGTTAGTCCATTTTGTAATCTCGGGAGTCATCGTGATTGAAATTGATCAGATTCATTATTATAAACTTTATTATGGCGCCTAAATTTTGTCTGCTTATTATGAATTGTACAAATTTAAAAATTAATGACAAATGCTTAAACATCCAAATAATTTTTTTTTCAGTATTTTCATATATAAAAAACATATGTTAGTGTTACAATAAGTAGAATTAATGGTGTGGAGTGCATGTCATCTACTCATGAAAGTAAAAAATAATAAATTTTTTAATAATAAAAATATAAGTTCTATTTAAATTTTTTTTCCTACTATAAAAGAAGTGTTAAAAATATTCAAACACAGTACTTACAATCGCATGCAAAGCGAAGGCGCCGTATTTGCCGTGGCATAAGGAAAGGGTCGGTGGGTTATGAGGACACCATTCACAATTCGAGAAAGTCTACTGTGTCATATTTGTACTATATTAGTAAAAACAAGTCAATCATATTTATTTTTTTTAAAAAATATAATAAAAATATATTTTTATAATCATAATGTGATGAATTAATTTAAAAAAAATTATTTGATTGATTGGGAACGCGACTGTCACCGATAGAACTGGTGCATTCTAAAAATTTTCCCACAATCCACTCCTTTATATGAGTCCACTCCCCTTTTTCAATGTCCGCACCACAGAGTAAATAGGACGATTGTGCAGGGCTATTTTGGTCATTTAGCACCCAGCGAGCCCGGCGCGTTTTGTGGTGCGCTGTAAAGCTTCCTCTTCTTCACTTCTTTTCCTCGCATTCCAACATACTTTTGCCGCCCACTCTCTCTCTCTCTCTCCTCCGTTTCTCTCTCTACCAAGTAATCAAATCATCTTCTCTCTCTCTCTCTCTCTCTCTCTCTCTCTCGCTCTCTCCTCACAAACACGAACGCACAGCTTCTCCAAAACAAAAACAGAGTCCATTGCTGAAACAGAGAGAGCAACTTATACTACGCCACTCGAAAGAGCTTCTGAACGAAAAGCTCACACGCCCAACTCACATACAACACCCACATTCTCCTATCATTGATCACTCCCACCACCATTGATTTCCCACCTCAAAACCAATCAAAGATGCGATTTTTATCACATTCACGCCTCAAAAACCTCACCTTTCCCCTCCTCCTCCTCCTCCTCCTCCTCCTTCTTCGCTTCTTCTCCTTCTCCTCCGCGCAACCCCTCTCACCCTCCCAAGCGAAAACCCTAATCCGCCTCCAAAGCATCCTCGAGTACCCCTCCGCGCTCTCCCCCTTCGCCGGCCAAACCAACTATGGCTTCTGCAACCTCGCCCCGTCCCCCTCCCTCTCCATCTCCTGCTCCGGCGACCGCGTCACCGCCCTCTCCATCTCCGGCGATCGCCGGGCCCCCATGTCGCCGGCGTTCTCCGCCGACGCCCTCTTCACCACCCTCGCGCGCCTCCCCTCTCTCACCGCCCTCTCCCTCGTCTCCTTGGGAATTTGGGGCACCCTCCCCTCCAAAATCGACCGGTTCAATGCGCTTCAGGTGCTCAATCTTAGCTCCAATTACCTCTACGGCGCCATCCCACAGCAAATCTCTAAAATGACCACCCTTCAAAATCTCGTCTTGGCCAGTAATTCCTTCAATATGACCGTCCCTGATCTCAAGCCATTGACCAATCTCACCGAATTGGACTTGTCCATGAATCTCTTCGGCCCCGATTTCCCTTCCCTCGGTGGAAATTTAGTCAGATTGGTACTAAAAAACAACTCCTTTCGCAGCAAAATCCCTGATAATATTGGTTCTTTAGACCATCTTCAAGTGCTGGATTTGTCTTCGAATCAATTAATGGGATGGATTCCGCCTGCTTTGTTCTCGCTTCGATCGATCAAGTACTTAGATTTATCCCAAAATAGATTAACAGGACAACTCCCGGCTAATCTAGCTTGCTCCAATTCAATCTCATTCGTCGATCTGTCGTATAATCTTTTAAGCGGGGCTCTTCCTTCTTGTATAAATTCCAACTCTTCGAGCCTGGTCGTGATTGATTCGTGGAACTGTTTGAGTTCTTCTGATCTGCTGTATCAGCATTCGAGTAGTTACTGCAATCAGGGGGCGTTGGCTGCGATCTTGCCGCCGCCAAGTGAGAGGAGTGGATCGAAGAGCAATTTGAGTCTTATAATTGGTATCGTCGGGGGGATAATCGGTGGTGTAGCTCTTTTGGGTTTGTTGATAGTGCTGGTTCTGAGAAAAATAAGTGCTCGTCACCCCGAATCCAGCTTATTTGCGAAGCCGATTGCGAGGAAACCTTTGGGTCAAGTCTCTCCAAAAACCCCTGCTGAGAAGAGTAAGAACAGTTGTTTCCTTTTGCCATAGTACCATTGCAGCATTTATATAGTAAAACATAGGAGGAACATAACAATGCTATAGAAGTGCAAGTAACTATTACATTCTAATAGGCAAAGAAAAGGTTACACGAAAGAAAATTTGAACTTTTATCTGCTTTTATGAGTTAATTCTATAGATTTGGCTTAATTTGAGCTCTGGTGACAGGGCATATTTCTCAAGCAGTGAGGATCGGCGCACTCGAAGTAACGCCTTACCGTATTTTCACCATGGAAGAACTCGAAGAAGCAACAAATGGTTTTGATCCATCAAATTTGATCAAAGATAATGCCAAAGGACAGGTACGCAATCAAAGTATTTCCTTTATCTATATGGTAACTGTAAATTAAGATAAAAGATGAAAAAGTTTATACGCCACTTTGTTATTTTTAGTTCTTACTCCCAACTCTTTTATTAAGGATTTCAATTTTTATACAAGTTACCTTTTACTCGCAGCAATACAAAGGTTGGCTCCAAGATGGCTCGATGGTTATTGTAAAATGTATGAAGTTAAAGCAAAAGTATTCAACTCAGAGCCTAATTCAATACATGGACATTGTCTCGAAGCTTCGCCACCGCAATTTGGTTAGCATCATTGGCCATTGCATAGTCGCCGAACAGGATAATACTAACACAACTAGCACTATATCTCTCGTATCTGAGTATATCTCCAATGGAACTTTAAGGAGCCATCTTACAGGTAATAAAGCCAAAAACCTCTATTTCTAATTTTCTATGGCCATAAAATTAAACAAAACTGATTTTATAGCAACATTCTTCTACATTTGGCAGAATGGAGGAAGTGCGAGATGCTGAAGTGGCCACAGAGGATGACGGCAGTTATCGGTGTCGCGAGGGGTATTAAGTTCCTGCATACTGTGACTGTCCCTGGTATTATGAGGAATGATATAAGCATAGAGAATGTTTTGTTGGATCAAACTCTCACAGCAAAGATCAGTAACTATAATCTTCCGGCTCTGCCGAATAATAAACATAACAAGGTTGGTGAAATTTTAATTACTATTCTTTATAATAATTTATCTTGTGGCCTTTTTTCTAAATTTTCTTCTTCGCTTTTCTATCAGGGAGGTTCTGAAAGCCCTTTCAATGCTATGGAAGAGAACGAATTCGGGAGGTAATATATTCTTTTTTATGGTAACATATTCTTTTTATGTTATTCGATGTAGAGAGCTAGAGACCATTTGAGGGGCCGGGTAATGAAAAAGTTAGCCATGAGTTCTTCAAACTGTTCCAAGGTGTACGAATCAGAGGAAAAAAGAAGAAGAAAAAGAAGTAGAGTACTAGATGAGAACTCTAACAGAGGCTTTGCTAATTCTGATTTAGTTCTAACTCTTTTCTTTTCTTTTTTTTTGTTCTCTGTGCTCACAGTATTCTCACATTGGAACAAGGTGAAAAGGAAGATGTTTATCAGCTGGGTATAATTCTTCTAGAAGTTATCACCGGCAAATCTGCTGAATCCCAAAGCAAGTTGGATGCCGTAATAGTTCAGGTAATTTAATGTTCTATAGTAGATCATGGTTCTTGCATTTCACTTTTGGCACTTATAATTATTTGCAGAAATTCTAATTAGGAGCAAAATGTTCGGGTACTTTATAATCGAAAAGTATTACTAAAATTGCCTTTTGTGTTCTGCAGCTTCGGAAAAGCGTAACTGATGACCCTGAAAAGCTGAAATCAATGGCTGATCCTGCAATTAAAGGCACTTTTGCTTTCGACTCACTCAGAACAGCAGTGGAGATAACTCTAAACTGTGTATCTAAAGATCCAAAAGAGCGACCATCGATCGATGATGTGCTCTGGAATTTGCAGTATTCTGTGCAAGTGCAAGATGGATGGGCTAGCAGTGAGAGCTTAAGCATTCAATATTAAGATTTCTAAAGATGGCTTCTCTCTCTTGCTTCAATGTTGTTTTTGTACTGTATGTTAAAGTAAACTCGGAAACAATGAAAATATAGCAATAATTCTGTTGTAAATTACACTTGCAGCCTACATAAGATGTGAGTCAAATTCTCTTCCCAAAAGAACCGATACTTGTAAAGTATCTAAAGAATGTGCTATGAGAGAATTTGTTGAATGATTTTTTATTCAAATAAAGGAATCAGGTTTCAGTATTAGGTGATGAGCGGGAGAAAAGAGAGGTTTCCCTGGGCTTTGAAGAGAATAGAGAAATGAACCACCATCAGCAACGGAAGACCCAGCACACACAGGACAGAAAGATTTGGCGGTAGATGCTGCTATACATGATTTCTTACCAAAACAGCTCAACATTTCAGAGAATATTAAGAAAGGACAAATGGAAGCACAAATTTTTTTAAAAAAAAAAAAAAAAACACCCCATGGCAACAACCAGAAGTTTGAAAAAGCTCCAAGGAAAACAATAGACAAACAGTCCATTAAAGCAAGAAATAGCAAACAACTTCTGTTCATGTTTGAAATACATGCATATACGCAGGTTACGACATGTAGTAGAGATAGAGAGTCACATATAAGTTCATCTGTTTTTTAAGTACACAGAGTACCCAACTGAGCTAATGGAGGAATTGTTAGATGCATTTTTGCATCAGTCTGCGGTCCAGCTCTGCTCCACGATCTCCCGCACTTTCCTGTTGTACTCTCGCTTGTTCTCGCTAAACATCCGGGCGGCTTCTGAGTTTGCAGGGGAATTGGGATTTGGATCACAAAGCAACGACTGCATTTTTGGATGTTAATGATTTAATTTGTCTACCTCACCGAAACATAGTAATCCATCAAAGGTACAAGTTTACGTATCAACATGTAGATAACTAAATGTCAAAGCTTTAAATCTGGCCACTGGGAAGTATGAATGAGTGAATGATGCTTACATATTCTTACAACTCAAAACTAAAATAGAGGCAAAAGACCAAAAAAAAGAGAAGAAAAAGCTAGAGATCAAATCATCATTGTAGTGCCATTTCAGCTGATATCCACTTTTCTCAAGTCTTGCTAAGCAAACCCAGCAGATTTGTTCAAGTGGCTACTGATGAGTCAACATTACAATGTCTCAACAGATTAGTAGTTCAGTTTTTTAGACTGGGCAATCTAATTCAGCAGCACATAGATTGTTGACTTGTATGCAGCAGTTTAAAGGATATCTTCTAGAAAACAATACAGAGCATTACCCACTTCTTTGAAAGGTTCGCTTTTGCACAACATTGAAGAAAGGGAACATTTTTAATTTGTTTCCACAATAAATGAAAGGGTAAACTTCAATATGTCCCTATGAGGTTTAGTGCATTTTCACTTTGCCTCTCTGTGGTTTAAAAAATTGCACTAGCTATCATGTGGTTTTCTTTTTGTTTTTATTTCACCTAAGGATCTCCTGTCAAATAGGGTAGTAATCAAATACGGTAGTAAAGTGATACCTTTTAAAAACCACAGTGCAGTCAAATGTAGAGTATAGAATGGTAAAGCGTTATACTATACCACTCCGTGGTTTGTAAAAAGTATCACTTTACTACCCAATTTTGATGGTAGATCTTTAGGTGAAACAAAAACAAAACCACAAAATAGTTGTGTAACTTTTTAAACCACAAAGTGATAAAGTGAAAATACACAAACCTCATGGGGGCAAATTGAAATTTACCCTAAATGAAATCTTACAATAACGAGAGAAACATAGAGACTTCAACAACCTAATCAGCCCTTTCCAACGAAATAAGAGAAAAATACTTTCCAGTAAAAAGAACAAAAAAGCAGAGACTTATTCTACCTGGATAGATGTAAGGATTGCAGCTACATCATATATTGGGCTCCACTGATTCTGTAGGATATCTAAACATATGCTTCCATCTGCATAAACTATTTATAGAGAAAATATCATAAGATAAAGGATATATTACATTGCTGCAAAATGAGATGATAAAAATGAGAAAGGCATATAATGACAGATAGCAAAAAACCATCCTTTCAAGCGGTGAACACGTCGAACAGTCTAAAGGCTCTACCCACATACTTGTTTCATAAATTAATTGATAAACTGATTAGGTCGATATGCATCTAGATAAACTTGAACAAAATTCATTATATGCATCTAAATAAACTTAAATGAAATTCATGGTTAATGCATAACCTGATAAAAAAAAAGTAAGCTACATTGCTTCCTCAACAACAACAACAAAGTTAGATGGTGCTACTATTTTTATGGTTAAGGCTATGCACAAGCTAGTTGGAATCATGAAAACAGCTTCTTAGTAAGAAGGATGAGGTAAGTACATCTAGGCCTCAATGGACCCTACAGTGCAGGAGTCTCGTGCAATGGGATGCCCTACTTTTCATCCAACAAATTGTATATTGAATTCAAGGTCATATGCTAACAATGAGGCCATAAGTCTATGACTGGGGGAAAAAAAAAAATACTAAGTTTGGAGGTGCAGATTAGAGCATAATTGATAAACCAGGTTCCTTGCTAACTTAAAAATATATAACAGTTAAAGTTCTAATCAACCGCCCAAAATAACCAAGATCTATAGTGATGCAGCATACAAAACTCTTTTCTCCTATAAATGAAAACAAAGTTGACAATTCAGATTTGGCAACCCCTCGGTTTGCATCATATAGACTTAAACAAGATATTCACACAGGAGACACTAGCAGAACTTACTGTTAGGATGGAACATTCGAGAAACAAAACGCACAGTTGGTGGCTTATTTGGATAATCCTCTGTAAACTGAAGTGTCAATTTGAACGTACCTGACAAACTCAAGATATTTCCATGAATAAGTGGAACGTTACACTAACAATATTAAAAAGAAAAAGATAAGCATATAAAACTCCAAACCATTGTGAACAAGTTGGAGAAGATATATTAACAAAAGCTACACAAAAAGGTAAACTGAATATATATATTTTTTAAAAAAAGAGAGAAGTCCTTTCCACATATGATAACTTGGATCATTATATACAAATTATGGCCTATTTAAGGTTGGTTGGACAAGGTCAGTACTATCTTAGTCTATCACTAGACAAATGCAACTTAGAAGTCTTCTAAATCCTCCTAATGTTCTCTTGCGAATTAAATTATATTGTAAGTTTCCTCTATAACTATATTAGCCATGTTCTCAACCAATTCCCACGATAACTCGTAAGGTCCCTCAATATTCTCTTATCTTTCGTATAATTCTTCCCAGCGACCAATTCCTACAGAAGTAAAAAAGTTACAGTAAAAATATATTAATTTCTGAAGAAACCAAAGGAAGAAATCAAACAACAGGAGATTGAATTTTCGAAAAAAGGAAATGAATTCATGGCAACAAAAAATAAGGGACATGTTAAACTTCACTGATCAACATTATTTTGGATCCTATACTTAGGTATTAAAAGTGCCTCACCTCCATCCCAAGGCGTATCATCAGGTCTGCAGTTCAAGAATCAAAATATTAGCAAAGTGTAAAGCAACACAAAAAATAGTAACACAAAGCCTAATGGCCTCAAGAATACAAACCCAAAAATAACAGCATTCCACAGCATGATGTTATTGTCCTGAGGAGCACCACTGATACCTGCAGGAGGGTCCTGCTGCAACCGCTTAAAATCCCTCATCAGCCTCTTCCTTGCAGGAGTTGACATCCTTGTTGCCTGAAAATTTACAACATCAAAATCCAAAACAAAAAAGATATGATCAAGAACATCCATTTCTCAGTGCATAAATAGTCAGCATGCTTTCCAGGAGTTAGACCTAGATCTCCAATCCAAGTAAACATCAATAAACCGAAAATTTGATCATAAACAGTTTGTTTAGCCTCTCAAACCCAAAAGTAAAAGTTGCGCCCAATTTTCACATACCAGGAAGATAAGCCTCCTAAAGAGCAGTTAGTTCCATAATATGCTAAATCTACTGTCTACAAATGTGTAAAAGCCACCACAGCCGCAAGTATGAACCTCACAAATAAACAAGACATGGCAAGAGATATTAAGAAGGGCTGTTTACAGATCATGACCAATTAAGTATGTTTTTTCAGACGACATTCCAGGATTCCTAACCTCTCAGAAGTGAAATTAGATACAACAAAACATGGTTTATCCCAAGTTTAGGTACAAAGCTTTGTACCGTATCTTATTTGGAAGGCCACAGGATCTAAGTTTTGATTCCTCACTTTATTTCCAACCAGTAGTCCGAGATGACCACCAGCAAAAACAGTTCTAGGGTTACGCAAGGAGGGGGAATGAATGAACAAGGAAGCATATTTAGGACCTAGTAACAATATCATCAACCTAGAACATATCGTAAAATGGTAACTTCAGAAACGCAGATACCATAGCTTCTGCAGCTAATAAGCAAATTGGACTTCTAAATTACTAGAATCAATCATAATAAAAGGGTTCAAAACATTAACCAACTCTTAACCCTTCAATTTCCCCAAAAAATATCACACGTAAACCCCAATTTAAGGAAGTCCACAACCAAACCTAGAAAATTAGGGTTCCCGACACCTAGATCCATTCCAACGCCAAATCCATATCAAAGAGCGACAATTGAAAGATTTGAGGACAATACGAGCTTAAAATTGATGACTTTACCTTCGATTCGTCCTCGACAAGAGAGAGGAGAGGAGTCTCCTAGCCTCGGATGGAGGGGATACGAGTCCCCTACGAGAAAGAGGAGGAGGAGGATAATGGTGAGAGGGATCGAAGGGAGAGGGAATGGTCGAGAATTATCGAGAGAGGGCGACAGAGATCGAGAAGGGGGAGGGGGGAGGAGGAGAAGAAGTTGGGGAGAGAGAGAGAGAGAGAGATTGGGTAGGCGACGTATATAGGGGCTTCGTTCCGTGGGTTCGGGTGGGTGCGTTTATGGGGAAAAGTGAGCGTGGTCGGTGAACGACGTGCTCTCACTGCACACTATTTTCTTTTCTTTCGGATAAGGTTAAATTGCATTTTTAGTTTTCAAATACGTGGCACTTTTATCCTCAAATTTTAAATTAATATATTTTTTTATTCAAACTTTTGTTTGAATCATTATAACTGAACTTTATACTCTAGTAAATAAATAAAAAATTAGAAGATAAATAAATTTGAATTAAAAAGAAAAGCTGAGGGGGCTACTTCAGAACGCTATATCGTTGAGGGATCTTCATACATTTATAAGAGCAATAACTTATAACGGGATAGTAGAGGGACTAGTTATAAATTTTACCCGTGTAAGGAAATATCCACAGCACGAGCTATCTCCTTCCTCTGTACCACTCTAGCAACAAGCTTTTGCCATGGCGGGTGGCGGCGGCGGCGGGACCGGGAAAGCCCTTCTCTCCCTCTCCCTCTCCCTCTCCCTCTCCTCCACCTCCTCCTCTCTCTTCTCGCGCTCCCTCTCCTCCTCCTCCTCCTTCTCCCCCCTCTTCAAACCCTCCCCAAGGGTTTTCCTAGGGTTTAAGCGAACCCTCTGCGTCTCCTCCGCCACTGCCGAGGCAGGTGCCTCAGTCGCGGGGGCAGCGGCGGCGCCGTCCCGGCAAGCCGTCCTCCTCGAGCGCCTCCGCCTCCGGCATCTCAAGGACGCGGCGAGGATCCGGCCCTCCGTCGCGGTCGAAGTTGCTTCGGAGAAGAAGAAGGTGAGGATGAGTAAGGAGGAGGAGGAGGAGAAGGGGAAGCGGAGCGCCGCCATGACGTCGAGCTTCGAGGAGCTGGGGCTCGGCGAGGAGGTGATGGAGGCTCTCAAGGAGATGGGGATCTCAGTTCCCACGGAGATCCAGTGTATTGGAGTCCCCGCGGTGCTCGAGGGGAAGAGTGTGGTGCTCGGTTCTCATACGGGATCCGGCAAAACCCTAGCCTATATGCTTCCTCTTGTTCAGGTCCTCCTATCTCTCCATCTGCTCCAGTCCTTGTGCTGTTTATCAATTTGAATCTGTTTCATCTATCGGCGGTTCTATATATATAGATTGCGGCGAATTGCTGAATTATTCGATATAGAAACTGAGATGTTGTTATGGAACCGGAGTGTTTGAGCTTGATAAACTAATGGTAAGTAGTAGGAGCAGTACGTTTAGGGCCTGCCTTGCCTAGGCTGCAGCTTCTGCGGAATTACTGGTTGACTGGAGCGGTTTGAGGAAGCCCTATAATATTTTCGACTGCATCAACAGTTTCCTTTTGAATCTAGAAGAAAAGGCTCCACATTGGAACTTAATGCTTTTGTGGGCGATATGCTCAACATTGCCTTCCTGTATTGGCTAGAAGTTCTAGATTTCTGACTTTTGCATTCCATGTTGAGTAGCTGTTCAGCCGGCCGAATGAGTGCTTGGCTAATTATCTGTATGATATAAGTGTTTTTAGATTGTAATACTGATTAACTAGTTAAGATGCTATGTTTGCAGTTAATGCGCCGTGATGAAGCATTATTGGGTGTGCTCAGGAAACCGAGGCGGCCGAGAACTGTTGTGCTCTGCCCTACAAGAGAGCTTTCTGAGCAGGTTGGGTGCCATTCTTGTCCCATGGTTTGAAAAACTCAAGCTTGAATATTTATTTCAAACAATTTTGTGTGCCATGACCTTGTAGGTTTTCCGCGTTGCAAAATCAATAAGCCATCATGCACGATTCCGATCAACCATGATAAGTGGAGGTGGCCGTTTAAGACCTCAAGAAGATTCGCTGAATGCCACTGTAGATATGGTTGTTGGAACCCCAGGGAGGGTTCTTCAGCATATTGAAGAAGGCAATATTGTCTATGGGGATATTAAATACTTGGTTAGTTCTGTTTAAGATCCTCATAACAGCTCTTTTATACTATGCATTTTGACCTAGGAGTTTGGTTGTAATCATTTTAAACTTTCTTCTGATCTTTATTATTAAAGGTTCTGGATGAGGCAGACACAATGTTTGATCGAGGTTTTGGTCCAGATATCCAGAAGTTTCTTGGACCGTTAAAGAACCGTGCAGCGAAACCCGGTGATGAAGGGTTTCAAATCGTTTTGGTTGCTGCAACCATGACTAAGGTTTGATGCTAATCAATAAACATATTTGACGAATCAAGGAGTAGTTGCTATTATCCTTTAGAAAAAAATATTAATACCTTTTTCTGTCAATGTGATATATCCATTCATTAGGGTTAAGTGAGCTTCTTGACTTACGTAGTTTTTTATAGGCAGTGCAAAAATTGATTGATGAGGAATTTCAAGGAATCATCCACTTGCGAACATCCACTCTGCACAAGAAAGTTGCATCTGCACGGCATGACTTCATCAAACTTTCTGGTGCTGAAAACAAGCTGGAGGCTCTGTTACAGGTCAGTTTTCCGCAGACTTTTGCTGTTGAAAATGCTTTGTAAATCCTCGCTGTTTCTGATTCAATTTTATAAATTCCGGTGTGATTTCTATCACTACCTTTTTCCTTCCATCTATATTCTCAGTTCGAACTCAAATAGTGACGTCAGCTCTGAAATTGGAATCTAGAGTTACATTGAATATCAAAACTTGCAGTTCATTCTCTTTCAGAGCATGTCACTGTATGTGTGAATGCTAGTAAAAGAGTGAGAATTGGGTGTTGGATGTGATAATTAGCTGTCCATTTTTTTGGTATGATCTGTGCAAACATTTGACCAACATAGAGTGCTTGTCATGGAACCAATCTCCCATCTAGGGGAAGAATCTTTGACTTTCTTCTCTAGTGGATTGCGCCATTAATCACAAAAGCCATGAAAGAGTCAAAGAGGTGAAAAGCAATTGAAGTGTCCTAACTTACTTCTGATAGTGTATCTAAATATGGCAAACCTCTAGATGTTATATGAAAGAAAAGAAAAAAAGAAAGTGCAATTCGTCATAAAATAAAATGATTCACTTGTTGTATGAAAATGCTTGAAGATAATGTATCTTGAGTTCTTGCAGGTTCTTGAGCCAAGTTTGGCAAAGGGAAACAGAGTGATGGTGTTCTGCAATACTCTGAACTCAAGCCGTGCTGTCGATCATTTCCTAACTGAAAGTCAAATATCCACTGTGAACTACCATGGGGAGGTGCCAGCAGAGGAAAGGTATGTTGAGTATTTTGTGTGCTGCCCAGTTATGCTAATTGCTTTTAGTGATATGAGTTCAATTTCTTTTTGGTAATTCATCACCAAGTTCTAATAACTTATTATATGCTATTTATGATTCTCTATATTTGGACATAGTAAACACGTTTTGATTCCAAAATATTGTTTGTTCTGCAAAACTTTTGAGAGGATCTCATGCTGTCCATTGCTTTTACACCTCAGTTCAACTTCAAGATGCGGAAATGTTCCAATTAAGTAAAAGCAACTGTATTCAGACAGTGAACATTATAAATAAGAAATGCTTTTTCCCATGTGCAAATTTATCTTACCCTGGTCCTCTGTGGACTTTGTGATTAATGCCAGAGTTGAGAACCTGAATAAGTTCAAGAGTGAAGATGGGGATTGCCCGACTTTGGTGTGCACAGATTTGGCTGCTAGAGGGCTAGACTTGGATGTTGACCATGTGATCATGTTTGACTTTCCGTTGAACTCTGTAGGTGTTTCCTTTTCCTTGTTTGTTTTGAAGCTGCAAACTCCTTTTCACTTCTCTAAGTTCCTAATATTTTCCTTTCCTCTTATCTCTTTCTAGATTGACTACCTCCATCGGACTGGGAGGACTGCTCGAATGGGTGCCAAAGGTATGCTAAGATGCTTTTCTACATGTCCTTAGAATTTCAAAAAAAAATTCATGCTGTTTTTTTATTGCCAATAGCCTGTAGGTAAACATTTTTGCAGGAATTTTCTTTCAGCTAAATATTTATCTTTTAGATGATTTTCAATTTTGAAAGTTCTGACTGGTTTTACTACCTACTCAACCTCACATTTTCTAGTCTTTAAGCTTCTCAGCTAAATATTTATCTTTTAGATGATTTTCAATTTTGAAATCTCTCATGTAGGCAAAGTTACGAGCCTTGTTGCGAAGAAAGATGTTCCTTTAGCTACTCGAATTGAAGAAGCCATGAAGAAAAACGAGAGTTTGGAAGCGCTTAATGTGAACAGTATCAGGAAAGAGGTTACCAGTCCACGGCAGGTGGCTCAGAAAGGAAAGAAATCAAAGATTGTCAAAGTTTCTAGTCAAAAAGGTAAAGCCAGTGTAATCTCACCAAAGAAATCATTCAAAGCTGGAAAAAAAGTTACGATATTGCAGAAATTATCAGCAACAAACACAGGAAAAAAGTCAGTAACAAATTCAAAGCCAAAGAAATCTTCTGCTAGTGCTGTAAAAGGTTTAGAGTCTGATAAGAGGTCGGAAAAGAGAAAGATGGATGTGGTGAGGAAAAATAACACTAAACTCAGTGTTGTTGGATTCAGGGGACGCACTTCTTCTGCGAAATCTTTACGGCCCTCATGATGCCCCTTTGGTTTAAAGATATAAGGCGCATACTTGTTGTAAATGCTGATGTTTTCTAAATCATTTTTATTTTTGAGAGTTTCTGTAAGAGCAAATTTTTCTCTTAACAAGATAATAGCTGTTTGTTGTTTTGTCAGTTCTCACCGATAAGTCAAGAGTACGATTACCGTGACTTATCTTATAAGATTGATCTCTAGTGAAAAAGAAGAGCATTTTTTTCTCTGTGAACATAGTCCTCTTTTCTTTTTTTTTTCTTACTGCCAGAAAAAGAATTATCACCTGCTTTGTTGTTTGTTGACCTACGCTCGCGCTGGAGTGATAAATGTTACAACGGAGATACAACATGGTAACTGGTAAGCATTCTTGTGGTTTATTTTTTGGTGCCCGTGAAGTGACATTTGATAATTTGTTGATTAGTAAAATAGCTAATGTTCATACTTGGGCTTTAAAAGTCTTGGTAAGTTCTTGTTGCTAGTTGCCTTGCTGAATGCTGTTTATCTAATTCTCTTCCTCTGTTTGGTGGAAGTAAGTGACTTTTATTGTTGTTGGGATTTAGAAAAAGTTGAAAAAGAAGAAATAACTAGGAATTTTCTCTTGACAGAAGAAAAACATCACTGTACATCAACAATCTTACTAATGCTACTACTCAAGGAAACTCCTCTTTTTTCTGTTTTTTTCTTTGTCACGTTTGCAGAAGGTAAAGAAGCATAATACTCTTTCAAGAAAAGCTTCTTCTACCACTGGAGAGAGTTCAGCAACCGAGGGCTGCCTGGGGCGATGAGATTTCCTGCAGTGTCGTATGCAATGACTCCAGAAAAATCTGGGAGCTGGCACTTCTCTCCCATCAGTATGTTCTTCTGCCAGAGGCATGCTTCACCATCTATTCCTGGTTGGACTTGATGAATGCTTATAACCGGCTCAGAGTGCCAACGACTCAAGGAGATGAGGCGGCGCCACCGCCCAGCATGCGAAGCACATGCCATTGCTATGAAGGCACATAGCAACATAAAAGCTGCTGCTGCTGCAGCTGCGCCTCCGAAGCTGGATATAGTGGTTGTTCCCTTGGTCATGTTTTGGATTAGCAGAAGTTGGCGCGGCATCTTTTTTGAAGGTGGTGAGGAACTAACTAACTATTACCCTAGTCTTTTGTTCTTTGAGCTCTTTCTATCGACATTGTATGCTTATATACAAGTAGGTAAAATGTGAGGTTTGTGGAGTGGTTTGGTGAAAGTTGTGTGAAGGCTTTTATGGAGTTGTTTGAAGATCAGTGAATACTGGGGTTGTTTACTTGTTTTCTGAGGCCCTAACTGAACCATTTCAACTTAATCCCCTCGCAGGGACAATGAATAAGTGAACTCTTTATAGTAATATATTTTCTTTTAACTATTGGTGGTTGATTGAAGACCAAAAACAAAAAGATCAATAACACCAAATAATACCCTGTTTATTCTGAATTTTTTTTAAAGACAACGCATTCTCCAAACTATAAACAAAAATGAAGGATCTGATGTTTCAAATGATCTACCAAAGTTGACACACATTTTCCGTTAAAGCGTTAATGCACCATTTGACCATTTACCGTCACAGCCATTTTTGAAAGAAACTTCATAAACTGCCATCCTAGAAAAACTGAGTCGTCAACTGTATTTTGCGGTATGTTGACCTTGATTTCAAGTATTAGCAAAACAAGGTTTTGAAAATTTCCATTGAGGGCCCTAATTTACTGGAACGTGATGAAACTGTACAACATTCCCTCACAACATCAAAGTGGTTCTCTCTCATAAACCTCGCCTTATAAACCTTCTCTCTCTAAAACCACAAATAAAACCTTCTAAAGATGAATAATTACGGAGAGAGAAGCATAGAAAAAGGAACATAACTACTTTAACCATCGTTTGTGGCCGCTATGAGAGGACGCTGTGAACTCTTCCCTGATTCTTCGGTCGGCAGGCACTTCACCTCCATCAGCAATGCCACCACCTCCTTCATGGTGGGCCGATCGGACGGCGATGAGTTGACGCAGAACATGGCGATCCCCAGTGTCTGCAGCATCTCCTGCACAGTCTGATCAGGCATGCTCCTCAACTTTGAATCCAGGACGTCAGTCGCAGGGTCGCAGCCGGCCATCTTCTTCCTCACCCACTCAACTATGTGGAGGCCGTCGCCCACCGTGGGCTCAACAGCGCTCCGCCCAGTCAGAATCTCGAGGAGGACCACTCCGTAGCTGTACACGTCGCTCTTCGCTGTTATATTGATGGTGTATGCATATTCTGCAGAAGAACACACGACCCGTTTTAAAAATCAAATTTTGCAGAATGCAGTCGAACGGTCATGCAATGTATTGAATTGGGAAGAATTACAATGTGAATAGAAGTTGAAAGATGCATCTAATCGGCAAAAAAGAATGCTTCCAATGTATGGAAAAGAAAGCAAATGTTTGGTCGAATTGGGAGAATTACGTCATCAGCAAAAGTAATAATTAGCTCCTGTTTAGAAATTTAATGACAAAATATACCAACTAAAACAAGGTATATATTACATACATCAAAATTATCGAATTTAGAACATGAACAATATACTATCAGCAAAGCTGCAAAAAACTCACTACACACTACTAGGTAAATAATGTATTTATAAGTTACTAAAAAAAAAATTTATACATTAATTAAAGAAAAGGAACCTCATATGGTCTCAGGCGAATTCGCTTACCTGGTGCTATGTACCCATAGGAACCAGCTATTCTAGACATGGTGTGATGAAAATTCGGCGAGTTCATCAGCTTGGCCAGCCCAAAATCAGCTAAATAAGCTTCATATTTATCATCCAACAATATATTATTGCACTTAACATCTCTGTGAAGAATAGGAGGAACACAATCATGGTGGAGATAAGCTAAACCTTGTGCGGATCCGACAGCAATTTTATACCTCGTTTCCCAATCCAAGTTCCTATTTTCCTTCAAAAGCTGCTGCAAATTTCCTTGGGGGACATAGTTATAGAGGAGAAGCTTAGTCGACTTATTCGAACAGTACCCGATAAGCTTCACAATGTTCCGGTGCCTGATCCGACCGAGGATCTGAATCTCTGCTGTGAATAAATCTATCGACTCATCTTCCTTGTTCAATTTCCAGAGCTTTTTCACTGCAATAGTTTCCCCATTGGGCATGTCGGCTTTGTAGACTATCCCAGAATATCCTTTTCCAATCACATTCTCCTCTCTTAAGCACTCCAGTATGTTATTAATGGTGAAGTTTAGTTTCTGGAAAGGAATGAAGGTCCAAGGATAAGAGAAATCATCTTTGCCATCGCACGATGAATTTATTGGTTTCGCCCCCACTAGCTTTGTACTTCTAGTAATCAAAATCCAGATTGAAACGAACAGTAGCACGATGAAGCCCAAAGTTGCGCCAATGAGTGTTGCAACTTTCAATGACTTGAAAGCGGTTTTGCGCACAAGGTTCGAAGAACAGGTGTACCCATTGAAGGATTCACAGAGAATTGGATTATGAATGTATGAACTGGGGGAAATTGTTCGAAAGAACGGAGTGAGAGGTATCGGACCGGAGAAGTTGTTATATGAGATGTTAAGGAATGTCAAACTTGTGAGCATACTCAATACCTCGATCCCTCCAGATAGTGAATTGCTCGAAAGATCTAATGACTGTAATTGCGTTAGACTAGAAAATTCCTCAGGTAATTCTCCAAAAAACTTATTCGAGCTCAAATTTAAGCTTATACTTAAGCTCGTCAACGAGCCAATCTCTCTAGGTATCGGACCGGAAAGGCTATTCGAACTTAAATCAAGCAAGGCCAATCTCTGCAAGTTCTTAATAGTTCTGGGCAATGAACCAGTAAGCAAATTGTTGTTCAAGATGAGCTTATTCAAGTAGCTAAAATTGCTGAAACTCGAAGGGATTTCTCTGGTAAAACGGTTCTGGCTAAGATCAAGCTGTTCTAAGTTCATAAGCTCTCCCAATCGAGGCGGAATTTCTCCTGTGAGCTCGTTATCATGCACATCCAAAAGCTCCAAAACCGCAATGTCGGCAATTTCTTCGGGCAACTTTCCGGAAAAACGGTTCGAATAAAGGTCCAAAAAGACGAGGTTTTGAAGCTTACCTATCTCTTCCGGAATCTGACCGGAGAGCCGATTCTCTCCGAGCCTTAGTCTCACTAAAGACGGGCAATTTCCGACGCTTACGGGAAGCTCTCCGCTCAAAGAATTCCCCAAAAGAAGCAGCTTGCTGAGCTTATTCAAGCCGAATAACTCTTCAGGAATCGGCCCGCTAAGCTTATTCTTGGATAGATCAAGAGAGCAGAGCTCACTGCAGTTGCCCAGAGAACTAGGAATCGACCCCGACAGCGAATTGCCCCACAAAAAGAAAATCTGAAGGGACTTCAGGTCCCCAAATTGCGACGGAATCGAACCGGAGAGCAAGTTCTTATCCAATTGGAGAGCAATAAGGCTGCTGCAATTGCCCAGCTCGTTCGGAACCGGACCGGATAGCAGATTATCGGAAAGATGGAGCTGTTCTAAAAATTCGAACTTTCCGAGCTCGGCAGGGATCTCCCCTGATATCCTATTAGCCGAGAGATCGAGAATCACCAAAGAGGAGCAATTCGAGAGATCGGAAGGGATCGGGCCGGAGATCGAATTGCCCCAAAGGAGCAAACTTGTGAGCTTCCGGAGCCGGCCCAGTTCGCGGGGGACGGGGCCGGCGATCCGGTTCATGTGGAGGTACAGATTCCGCAGCTCCGAGCAGGAGCCCAGTTCGGGGGGGACGGGGCCGGAGATGTTGGTGTCGTAGAGAGCTAGGGTTTGTAGGTTCACCAGGTTGCCGAGTTCGGGAGGGATGGGGCCGGAGAGGGCGGTGGCGGCGGCGCCGAAGACGGTGAGGTTGGCGAGGGCGCCGAGCTGGGCGGGGATGGGGCCGGCGAGGTCGCGGTTGCCCCCGACCCGGAGTTGCTGGAGGGAGAGGAGGGAACCCAGCTGGGGAGGGATGGAGCCGTTCAAGATGTTGTCTTGGAGGCAGAGGATTTGGAGCGAGGTGAGGCCGGAGAGGGAGCGGGGGATGGGGCCGGAGAGGGAGTTGGAGGAGAGGTCGAGGACGCGGAGGGAGGAGAGGGAGGAGAGGGAGGAGGGGATGGGCCCGGAGATGTTGGCGGAGGAGAGGTTGAGGAGCTGGAGCGAGGAGAGGTGGGAGAGGGGTTGGGTGGGGAGGGAGGAGAGGTTGAGGAAGGCGCCGGGGAGGGAGAGGGAGGTCACGAGCCCGCCGGGGGAGCACGCGACGCCGCGCCATGCGCACGGGGTTGGGTCGCTGGGGTTCCACGAGGGGAGGAGAGGGGAGGGGGTGGTGGGGAGGAGGGAGAGGAGTGCTTCGCCTTCGAGGGAGAGCCCAATGGTGGTGGGGGTGGTACTGAGGATTGTAAAGAAGAAGAAGAAGAAGTAGCAGTAGTAGTAGTAGTAGAAAAGGAAAGGCGTGGTTTTGGGCTTCATCTTTTGTTGGGGTTTTTTTGGTGGTTGCGGAGGTTGAAGTTTCCAGTTAGTACTGCAGCATCTGCATGCAAACACTGGGAATGCTGCTTCCACCACATGCATGCACGCAAGAGGGGGAGAATGAAATGGTGCTAACAAAGTTGTCAACTTTGGAGGAGGTGGGGGTGTTAGATACCAACAAGCTAGGATTAGAATTCAGAGGGTTTTGCACAAATCATGAGAGAAGAGATGGTGGAAATGGGCTAAGCTCTGAGCATGCATGTTTATATATACTAATGCAGTGGTGGTGGTGGTGGTGGTGGCGGTGGTGGTGAGGAAAGGTTAGAGAGATCCTAGAGCGAGAAGAGAAATGGTGGTGAAGGTGTTTCTTTGCATTGAGCTTAGAACATAAACGGAAAATGAATGCTGTGAAAGACAAAAGAAACTAATAACAGTATTATTAGGATTAATCACTTCACGTTGTGATGAGGAAGATCGAAGGGAATGGAGAGAGAGAGGTGGCGGAGAGTATGTTTGAGCTTCACCTAATAGGGCATGGAGGAGTGATATGCAATGCATGTGTATATATTGATACCTTTACCTTAGTCTTTGCTGTTAAAATGGAGGGATTTTAATTATTTAAATTAGTGCTAAATAAAATCAGCCTTACTCACGTGACATGAGGGTGCTCCCTTTGTCCCCTTCTCTCTCTGATGGCCTCTACCTCAAAGCCTAATTAGGCCCAAGAAATGCCCTAATTGTACTAGGTTAAAGATTTAATTAGTAGTTCTGCTCACTTTTATATCTTCTAAACTTCCGCTTTCGGAACAATTTTTCTACATATTAAAAATATTTTTTAAATTTTTTTTATTTTTTTCGTAAGAAGTTAAATTCAAATGATACTTTTTTAGAAGCTTCAGCAGATCAACCAGCTAAAGATCGTCTTTAGCCTATATAAAATATGTGATTTATAAAATATCTAGCAACAATTTATCACAAGTTTAGATAAAAGCTGTTTCAAAAACCATACTAAAGTGTCAGCAAGCTTCTTCCAGTAGCTTCCCCTCATGCAAGCCCATTTTGGTCATTTCACAATGTATTGCCCAAGTGGGTGCAGTGCAGGGCCATTCCAAGCCCTCTTCTCCTTGGGAAGGGCATGTTTTGATGACAATGGGAGTGATGTGAGGCAAAAATCTTTGGGGACTGTGCTAAAGTAAAAGTGCATGGAGAGATTAATTAAAGAAGAGAGAGCACGTACGTACCCACCCCCATGCATTGGGATGCTTAAATGGTCCTTCATTTTTTTTTCGAAATAGGTCCTTCAAATTTTATTTTATTTTATTTTTTTCCATCCTCTCTCATTTGCTCACTTAAAGCCCTTCATAGAGACTATTTTTTTAAAAAAATTAAAGATGCAAAAAAAAAGGACGAGAAAAGATTAAATTAAAGGAAAATTTGGGAGGGAGTTGGGGTATCGAGAGAACAAGGGTGGTGGGTTTTGGGGAATGGGGCAAAAGATAAAGTAGTAAAATTGTAAAATAGTGAACCGGGCCAGGTGGGCGAGATTTTTTTGGTGGATAAAAAATTGGACCGGGCACGGTTCACCATGCGAGTGGGTCGAACCGGGTGTGGGGCTTTTATTAAGGGCGCGTTGGGTTCATCTTTTTGACCGTACCCACACGAGACAATGACATCGCCTCGGGAACATGGCCCGAGTCCGGTGCTCTGAGATTGGGTTCAAAACTCTGGATCGGATCGGATCGGATTGAAACAAAACTACACGGGCTTGAACTGTTGGATTTCGTTTTTTTTTTTTTTTTTTTTTTTTTTTTTTATAAGAAGAGGCCAAAACGCAAAACGCAATGCGCTTGTTATACAGTAACTCGAATTACGGAAAAACGAAGTAATATCGTTTGTAAATTAGAGCATCAAATAAAGAAAAAAATAGAGTGGTTATTTAAATGAGGTCTCTATTGCTCTTGCCTATCTTTAGCAGGCTAGATGCTATATTAGTTGTCATCTTTATCAACTTAGAATATTTAACTTTAATCTTATTAAATTAATTCATTCACTGCGTCTCAAATTTATGGAGCCCCAAACCCTAATGCATAGGTTGTACTCTATTTCTTTGTATTGGGTCAGGACCGAAGACTAATTAATCTTTCCCTGAAAATTTATGCACCAAAGTCACAAAATTCTTAAGAGGCACAAATAGGCCAAGTTACTACACTAAAATTGCTTATGTTAACAGTAAAAGGGATCACCGACCGTCCCTAGCGCAAGTGGCAAAGGGCTTGATGGTTGGTACACGAGGTCCCGAATTCGAATTCTAGTTGATTCACATTTTCAGCCAAATTTATTTCTATACAAAACAGACGAAGCGGGTAGCGTGCTACCTTTCTCTCAAAAATAAAAAGAAGTAAAAGGCATCATATTTTCATGCAAAGTGTGGATATATGTATATACACACCCCTTGCGAATAGCTAGTTTTTGTAATGAGCTCTGAGAATTGGATTAGATCGGAATCAACTAGGGTTTGAATCTCGAGTTGAAACCAGGGCTTGAGAGTAGCCTGGTCAGCAAGTCGAGCCTCTGTTCAGACCAAATTCAATCTGCTCGGCTCGAACCTGGCCCGGCCAGAAACTTTTCGAGCTACTTAATTTAAAAAAAAAAAAATCAAATTGAACGAGGATCGACCAAGAAAATCTAAAAATTTAAACCGGTCGATACGAATTTTATCGGGCCTCTAATTTTCAGAACCGGCCCGACCTAGTGAATCATACATTGGATGGGTCAGGCTAGATTTGCTCAAATCTAATTGTGAGAAATATTTAAGACCTGTGGGTAAGCATGTTAAAATGGAAATAAGACTCAAATTTAATAGGTCAAATAATTTATTTATAATTTAACTATATGCAATTTATTTTATATGAGACTTCTCCCAGAAATCTAATTAATGTAACTAACCCCCATTGGCTTAATTCTGTGTTCTTACTTGTGGCCGCTCTTTTGTACTAATCTAAGACCAATTTAATTACATGATGCATGTATATATCTACTACATTGACTTAACCACCCATACAAGTATGTTCTTCTAAGTTTCCAAATTACACATCTTATTATCACACCCAAATGCATGCACACCATGCACAATTACCAAATTAATTACTGATCACTAATTACATATCTAGAACTTCTCTCGCTTCCTGACACTCACCTTCAAGCCACCCTTCATGTGTAAAATAATGGACAGTTTGGGCCGAGCCACGTTTCCCCTCGCCACCTCGACGTGAAAATTTCCGATCACCGCCGCTACGACCGCCTTCATCTGCGTAAAAGCCAAGTCCTTACCGAGACAAGTCCGCGGGCCGGTGTTAAACGCCAAGAACATGTACGACGGCACGTGCCGGATCTTCTCCCCGCCCGCCGCGAGCCACCGCTCCGGCTTGAAATCCAAGCAGTCCGCGCCCCATATCCCCTCCATCCGCGCCATCGCGTAGAGCGAAAACATAATTCTCCTTCGCCTGTGAACGCGTACGCCGCTCGGCAGAGTGTCGGGCTTCGCCGCCGACTTGTGCTCGAAGGGGACGGGCGGGAAGAGGCGCAGGGACTCGCACAGCGCGGCGTGCGTGTACACGAGTCTGCGCAGCTGCGCAGCGTCCGGAGACGCGGGGTTCTCCGGCGCGTGACGCGTCAGCTCGTCGACGATCCGGCGCTCGACGTCGGGGTGGTGGGCCACCAGCCAGAAGAACCACGTCAGCGCCGAGCTGGTCGTGTCGCGCCCCGCCACCATGAAATTGAGCGCCGTGTCCCTCAGAAACCTCTCGAACACGTGCCCCCGCGCGTGCGTCATCTCCCTCTCCACCTCCTCCTCCGAGTCCAAGTACGAACTCAAGAGGTCGTAGCCGCGTTGACCACCACCACCACTGCTGCTGCTGCTGCTGCTGCTATTCTTAGCTTCTCTTCGCATGGCGATGTACTGGGCTATGGACTCGTCTATCACCTTCGTAGCCGTGGCCATTTTTTGGTAGTGGCCCACGTGGAGCCTCCGCTGTAGCTTCCACCATGCATGGGGGGTGACATGGCGCGCGAACAGCACCTCCTCGACGTCGTCCATGGCCTTGGCGAAGGGGACCGTTGGAAAGTCAACGGAGAGGCACCCCGGGTCAAATCCAAACACGAACAACGCCGTAGTATCAAACGTGAGCCTGAGAAACACGTCTTGCAGATCGAACACCTCGTTTCCTTGAGCTAAATGGCTTAGTAATGGAACAAGCCCTTTTTCCAGCTTCTCCTTTGTGGACTGAGCCACAAAGGCCCGGAATTTGGGCTCGGCCATTAGAGTATGGGCCTTCTTACGTTGAAAGGCCCAGGAGTCGCGGTCGGCGTTGAAGATGCCGTCGCCGAGCACGTCGAAGATGGCGGCGAACTCCCGGCCTTTCGGGTAGTTGGCAAAGTTGGCGGTGAACACGTAGCGCACATCGTCGGGATCGCAGGTGAGGAGGACGTCGACCTTGGAAGCCGACGGGCCTTTGAAGACGAAGGCCCACCCCGCGAGGCGGAGGACGTCGGTGCTCCACTCCAGAAGGCGGTCGTAGTTCGCGAGCACCGACGGGAGCATCCCGAGCACAGGCCAGTTCACCGGCATTCTGCGGCGGCGATTGAGATGGTGGAGGAAGAGGAAGCATGGTATGGATAGTAGGATTTCTGGGTATCTTTTGGCTAGGGTTAGTAGAGTCACAAGCCACTGTAAATAGTAGTCCATTGCCATTGTTATTGGTGGTCCATGCATGATGCATGTGTGTGTATTCACACACTCTCGAGTGTGTGTTGGATTAATAAGATAGGAACGGTTATTTATAAGCCCTAGCCACACTTGATTTTTAAGTATGGTTTGGATACATTTGGCCAAATATAGGACCCTCTTGATTGGGCTCCATATTCAACATATATAAGAAATATTCCTAAAACTTTTTAAAGCTAATAACCTTATATAGTATGCTTACCTCAGAAGTTATTACAGCCTATACATAGTTAACGTGTTAGCTTAACATGCAAATACGACAGAAAATTAGTAGTTTTGCTTATTTTTCTAATTATACCCGTTTTATGCATGGTACTTAATTGAAATCGGCTTTAACTCTAGAAAACAAAAACCACTGGTAAATTGTGCACATCATATATCATATATACTAGTGTAGGAACCCGCGCGATGCGACGGATATAATCATATTTGATTAAATTTAATAATATAAAAAATATTTTAAAATTTTTAGAATAGAATTATAATTCAATGAAAAACAACGAAAGACAAAAAAAAATTATAGGAGAAAAAAAATTGTTACATAGAAATCGGACCCCTTTGTACCCTCATTTAGAGCATTCTCTACTGATACCGACGATTTCGTCATGAAGTACCACAGTGCCTTCGACCCCTTTTCGGCAAGTCCATATCCTAGCCGATACTTCTCGTCCTCCGAGACCATTAGAGGAGAGGGATTCACACCCTTTGCATAACTATACATTACAAATTTAAGTGGTCGAGATCGAGGGAGGAGGGTTGGGGGCTAGGGTTAGAGTTCGACTCACCCGACGTTGACGGCGAGGGCGAGGGCGGCGCGCCTGCGGGGCTTGAGGTTGGAGCGGACGTAGTAGGCGAGGTCGTTGTCGAGGACCTTTGTACCCTCATTTAGGGTATTCTCCACTGACACCGACGATTTCGTCATGAAGTACCACAGTGCCTTCAACCCCTTTTCGGCAAGTCCATATCCTAGCCGATACTTCTCGTCCTCCAAGACCATTAGAGGAAGTGATACACACCCTTTGCATAACTATACATTACAAATTTAAGTGGTCGAGATCGAGGGAGGAGGGTTGTGGGCTAGGGTTAGAGTTCGACTCACCCGACGTTGACGGCGAGGGCGAGGGCGGCGCGCCTGCGGGGCTTGAGATTGGAGCGGACGTAGTAGGCGAGGTCGTTGTCGAGGACGCCATATGCGGTGCCCACGGGCTCCTCGGGCAACGCCTCTTAGAAAATAGAAACTAATGAGACGGGAAGCCGAAGAGGCATACGTTACAGAGAAGAAATTAATGAGACGAGAAGCCGAAAAGACATATGTTACGGGGAAGGAATTAATGAGACGGAAAGCGGAAGAGGCAGACGTTACGGAAAATGAATTAATAAGACAGGAAGCCGAAGATGCATACGTTACGGGGAAGAAATTAATGAGACGGGAAGCCGAAGAGACAGACGTTACGGAAAAGGAATTAATAAGACGGGAAGCCGAAAAGGCAAACGTTACGAGGAAGGCTGGAGAGTAGAAATTTTGAGAAGAAGAGACTATGGTGCTGCCACGTGGTAAAAGCTTATGAGGAATAATATATAGGTATAGATAACAAGTTTAGTACTTAATTATCTTTTGGTACACCTTTAATTTAAAGAGGCTAATATTGTAATGTGCAATCATGAAATGATTTGTCAATGGGGCAACAAAGAAAGGGCACCAACATTAGTATTTTTCTTTTGTTTTTTTTCACCTTAAGTGTGTATTAATTAGCATTAACTGTATTTTTTTCTAGTTGATGTACTTTTTATAATATAATCTAGATCTATGAATTAATCAACTACGTACCTGTGTAAGTAAAGTTCGCGTCACTATCGGTGACAAAGATAGTTAAGCCCCAAAAGGAGGAGTAACTTCAAAATTAGTAACTTATATTAAGTTGCTTTGAACTCTGAGCTAACACATGGGTGCTGTTTAATCCTTATAGCAGTTAGTACCGTCAACTTAGTTGTTGCGGTTGTATTTATGTGATTCAATCTTAACCGTATACATATATATCAACACTTCGTGGCTTCGTTTCAAGAGTTTATATACTAGTTTTAGCAAGGAAAAGGAAGCATCTGCATCTATATATATATATAGTACTCTGATTATTCAATTACTTTAAAAAAGTGGATAGATTTTCTTTAAGGCAACAACTACTATCGATCAACTTGTTTACATAAACTTTTGCATTTAGTTGCACAATTATTTTCTGAATTGATATCTCTTACAATATATTTTCATACTTCTATAGTAAATTTTTGGCACTCATATGCAAATGTTTTCTGGTCGCAATTCTCATATACAGGGAACCACTGTATGCATGTTTCCAGGTTTTAAGAGAAGCTTCTCTTACAAATACTTTTAGGATAGATATATAGTATGAAAATGATAAGCCTTTTTCACATTTGAACTGTGACCAAATGACTATAAAATTAAAGAAATTTATGTTACCTACAAGGCCAAGGAACCTAAATTGAGTGTTTGATAGGCACCCGTACGCCTGTTCCGATACCGTAACTTTCCTTGTTTAAGGAAATTATCGAGTTCATTAGCATTATAAGAAGTGTCTTTGTTGTTCTGTTGCCATAATTTAACAGAATTATAATTACCTAATTAATTAAGGTTCATTCTTTTGTTAATTATATGTAGAAATAGGAGCAGAGAACTTGGATTACAAGCTTCTAACTCTGGAAAGAGGAATTGGCAATGTAGCATCACAGAAGATATATATAATTGTGACAAATAGACATGCTAATTGTACGTAGGAGGCGCCCACTAAAATTAGGAGGGTCTTTTTTATAGCTACCCTTCATTTTTGAATTTTATGGCATATATATATATATAGTATAGACCACATGCAGTGATGGTCTCGTTCAATCCCCAATGATATCCTTAGTTTAGGCCATATTTGTTGAGTGAATATTTATATCTTGAGCAATTGGTAGTTGATAATCAGTTTTCTTACTCAACCACTTATTAGTTCGATTGAAGAATAGAAATTTAAGGGGCAAGGAGGTGGCCTTTTAGTAGTAAAACTCCATAGATATATAGTGGTTATTTGGCATGACTTCGAGAAAGCTGCAAAAACTTTCATGCATGATCTAAAAGTGAAAACTGTAATTCGAAACTTATGCATCCATAAGTAAATCTACATACATAATAATTTCATATAAATTATCGTTGGCCTTTTTGCATAAAAAATCCACTAATTTTGGGCTTTTGCAAAATTAGGCTGCATTTTTCGATTTTGCAGATTCGGTCCGGATTTTCAGCAAACTGACCAAAATACCCTTCTTACTTTTTCTCACTCATCTTTTTTTCTCTCTCCTCTTTTTTTTTCTCTCTCCTCTTTTTTTTTTCTCTCGCTCTTTTTTTTCTTCTCTCCGAACGGCGGAGGCGGAGGTGGAAACGGCCCGCCTCTCGCCCTCGCCCGCGCACCCCCACCCTCCTCGCCTCCGACCCCGCCTCGCCGCGCCTCGCCGCGACTCTTTTTTTCCTCTCCGATCTTCCTCCACCCGCTGTCCACGCCGCCACCACCGGCGACGAAGAAGAAGTGCTTCTTGGGGCCGAGAAGCACGCCAGCGAGGGAGGGAAAAAATATAGTTACACTCCGACGAGGGCGATGGGTCGTGACAAAAAAAATTATAAAAAAAAAATAAAAAATAAAAATTGTTTATGAAAAGAACAAAAAATAAAGAAAAATAAATATGATGATGAAATTGCACTGTTAAAAAAAATTACACTGTTTTAAAAAATATTTACATTGTTTTAATGAATGTTGCACTATTTAAAAAAGAAATTACACTCTTTTGACATAAATTTACACTCTTTAGACCAAATTGTACTATTTAGAATAATGTTGCACCATTTTTTTCTCTACTTCTTTCTTGTTCCTCCGCTCTCCATCCGCATCCCCCTTCTCTCTCTCTTTTCTCACACTCCAAAATAATTTTTTGAACCGATGCGGTCGAAGCCGGGGAGGAGGAGCGGCCATAGTCGTGGGGGTCGAAGAGGTAAACGGAGAGGAGGGAGAGGGAGGCGTCGGAGGTGGCGCGCGGGGCGGTGGTGGGCGCGCGCAGAGGGCGCGGCGAGCGCAGGGGGCGCGGGCGCCGGTGGGAGCGCAGGCGCGGTCCCCCTGCGCCCTCTCCCCCTCCCGGGACGCCCCCCCTAGGGGCGCGTGCGCGGGCGCAGGGGGCACAGGGGTGCGCCCCCTGGGGGCGCGTGCGCAGGGGGCGCATGGAGCGTCCCCTGCGCCCACCGGGGGGGGGGGCGTGCGGGGGCCCGGGCCCGGGCCCGGGCGGGCGGGCGCAGGGGGCGCGTCCCCTGTGCCCCCCTGCGCCCCGCGCCCGCGCCTCCAGGGGACGCAGGGGGCGCGTCCCCTGCGCCCCCCGCGCGCCGCGCCCTCGCCGCCGACGCCCTGCGCCCCCCCCGCGCCACGCGCCCGCGCCCGCGCCCCGCCTCGCCCTCGCCGTCGACGTGCTGCTCCCCTCATCCCCTCTCCCTTCTTCCCGTTTATCTCTTCACCCCGCCGCGCCCTCACCGCCGACGCTCTACTCCCGCTCGCCTTCGAGATCCTTACCCGCGGAAAGATGGACAGAAAATAAAAATACAACGAATATATAAAATAATGCAATTAAGGTGCAAAATGATGACAAATAGTGTAACGAAGATCAAAATAGTGCAACTAAGGTGTAAAATAGTGCAACTAATGTGTAAAATGGTGCAACTAAGTTCGGCCGCTGTGTTGCACTATTTTAACCTTAGTTGCACCATTTTGACCTTCGTTACACTATTTTTCATTTTTTTACACCTTCATTGCACCATTTTACACATTCGTTGTACTTTTATTTTTCGTCCATCTTTCCGCGGGCAGGGATCTCGAAGGCGAGCGGGAGCAGCGCGTCGGCGGCGAGGGCGCGGCGGGGCGCGGGGCGCGGGCGCAAGGCGCGAGGCGCGGGGCCCGCCCTCGCGTTGGGGGGCCGAATGGCGTCGGCGGTGAGGGCGTCGGCGGCGAGGGCGTGGCGGGGCGCGGGGCGCAGGGGACGCGCCCCCTGCCCTGCGCCCGCCCGGGCCCGGGCCCGGGCCCGGGCCCGGGCCCCCGCCCCTGCGCCCGTCCGCCCGGGCCCGGGCCTGGGCCCCCCGCCCGCCCACCCGGTGGGCGCAGGGGGCGCTCGCTCCATGCGCCCCCCTGCGCGCGCCCCCCAGGGGGCGCAGGGGGGCCCCGCCCCCTGCGCCCGCGCACGCGCCCCTAGGGGGCGCGTCCCGGGGGGAGAGGGGGCGCAGGGGGACCGCGCCAGCGTTCCCACCCCCCGCCTGCGCCCGCGCCCCCTGCGCTCGCCGCGCCCTCTGCGCGCCCACCACCGCCCCGCGCGCCCACCACCGCCTCGCGCGGATTCCGCCCTCCTCCTCTTCCTTTGAGGCTTCCTCCTCGTCGTCGTGCTCCTCCTCCCCGCCTCCCCCGGATTCCGAGTGCTTCCTCGAGATCCGCCGCGCGCCGCGCGGCCCGGAGAGGGAGGTGACCGGATCGAGTTTGGTTGGGAAGAAAGAGTGCAAAGAAATAGTGCAACGGAGAGAAATGGTGCAACGAGGAAGAAGAAGAGAAAAAGAAATGGTGTAATTTTCATCCAAATAGTGTAATTTTAGTCTAAAAAGTGTAATTTTCATCTCAAAAAGTGTAATTTATGTCTCAAAGTTATTTAAAACAGTGTAAATTTTTTTAAAAATAGTGCAACATTATTTTAACAATGTAATTTTATCTTTTACTTTCTTCTTCTATGATTTTTGATCTTTCTTGTAGAAAAAAATATTATTTATTATTATTATTTTTTTTTTTTCTCTTTACAATTTTTTTTTGTCACGACCCACCGCCCTCGCCGGAGTGTAACTATTTTTTTCCCCTCCCTCGCCGGCGTGTTTCTTGGCCCCAAGAAACACTTCTTCGTCGCCGGCGGCGGCGGTGGGGACGGCGGGTGGAGGAGGGTCGGAGAGGTTTAAAAAAAAAAAAAGAGTCGCGGCGCGGCCTCGGCGGGGTCGGAGGCGAGGAGGGCGAGGGTTCGCGTGCGAGGGCGAGGGCGTGAGCGGCAGAGGCGAGGTGGGCCGTTTCCGCCTCCGCCTCCGTCTCCGCCGTTCGGAGAGAAAAAAAAAACGAGGAGAGAGAAAAAAAAGAGGAGAGAGAAAAAAAGAGGAGAGATAAAAAGTAAGAAGGGTATTTTGGTCAGTTTGCTGAAAATCCGGACTGAATCTGTAAAATCGAAAATAGCGATCCAATTTTGCAAAAAACCCAAAACTAGTGGATTTTTTATGCAAAAAGGCCATTATCGTTCGTCCTTAATTCAAGTGACAAAAAATTTGATGGTTGATATCTGAGATTTAAAATTCGAATCCTAGTTGCTTCGTATTTTCAACTAAATCTATTTATAAAAAAATAAAAAAATCAATTCTCTAAAATAATAATAATAATAATAATTTGGCACAAATTCTTGCAGAACCTATCATGCAACTTGCTGCATTATTGCCAGGAGGAGTGAAAAAAATAAGACCTTTTTGCATAAAAAATTCACTAGTTTTGGGCTTTTGCAAAATTGGATCGCTATTTTCAATTTTGCAGATTCGGTCCGAATTTTCAGCAAACTTACCAAAATACCCTTATTACTTTTTCTCTCTCCTCTTTTTTCTTCTCTCTCCTTTTTTTTTCTGTCGCTCTTTTTTTTTCTCTCAGAACGGCAAAGGCGGAGGCGGAAACGGCCCGCCTCGCCTCTGGCCCTCACGACCCCGCCGAGGCCGCGCCGCGCCGCGACTCCTTTTTTTTTTTTTTACCTCTCTAACCCTCCTCCACCCGCCGTCCCCGCCGCCGCCGCCGGCGACGAAGAAGTGTTTCTTGGGGCCGAGAAGCACGCCGGCGAGAGAGGGGAAAAAAACATAATTTCACTCATCGTGAAAAAAAAAATTATAGAAAGAAAAAATAAAAATAATATTTTTTTCTACAGGAAAGACTAAAAATCATACAAGAAGGAAGAAAAAGAAGAAATTACACTGTTAAAATAAATTTACACCGTTTTAAAAATTTTGCACTGTTTTAAATGAAAGTTGCACTATTTGACAAAGAAATTACACTCTTTGAAAAAAGAGTTGCACTTTTTAGGCCAACGTTACACTATTTGGATAAAATTTACACCATTTCTTTCTCTTCCTCTTTTTCTTTCTTCTTCCTCCACTCTCCAACTTCATCCTCATCTCTCTCTCTCTCTCTTTCCTCGGACTCCCAAATAAATTTTGGGCCGGTGCGGTCGAAGCCGGAGGAGGATGAGCGGCCGTAGAGGTAGACGGGGAAGAGGCAGAGGGAGGCGTCGGCGGTGGCGCAGGGGGCGTGCGGGGCAGTGGTGGGCGGGCGCAGGGGGCGCGGCTAGCGCAGGGGGCGCAGGCGCGGGTGCAGGTGCAGGGGGCGCAGCGCGGGGGGGGGGCGGGGGGCGCAGCGGGCGGGCGCGGGCAGGGGCGGCCCTGCCCCCTGCGCCACTTCGCGCGCGGGGGGCGGGGGCAGGGCCCGCCCCCCGCGCCCTTCGCCATACGCGCGGGGCGCAGAGGGCGGGCCCTGCCCCTGCGCCCTGCGCTCGGGGCGGGCCCTGCCCATGCGCCCTGCCGCGGGGCGGGCCCAGGCCGCCCCCCCGCCCCCGCCCCCCCCCCCCCGCCCCCCCCCCGCGCCCCCCTGCGCTCGCTCGGGGGCGGGGCGCAGGGGGCTGTGCCCCCTGCCCCCTGCGCTCGCGGGCGAGCCCCTGCGCTGGCCGCGCCCCCTGAGCCCGCCCACCACCGTCCCGCGCCTCCCCTGCGCCACCGCCGACGCCTCCCTCTCCCTCTCCCTCATCCCCCTCTACCTCTTCGACCCCCGCAACTACGGCGGCGATGGTGCGGCGCATGGACGCCGCCACCGCTCCGGGCACGGCGGGGGGGGGGGGGCGTCGTCGTCGTCGTCGTCGTCGTCCGCATCGGAAAAATAGTGCAACGAGACCGAATCAAAATAGAGCAATGGGCGTGGGTGCGCGGGCGAGGACGAGGGCCGGGGTGCGCGGGCGAGGGCGAGGGCGTGAGGGGCAGAGGCGAGGCGGGCCGTTTCCGCCTCCGCCTCCGCCTCCGCCTCCGCCGCCTTCTTCGGAGAGGAAAAAAAAAGAGCGAGAAAAAAAAAGAGAGAGAAAAAGTAACAAGAGTATTTTGGTCAGTTTGCTGAAAATTCTGACCGAATCTGCAAAATCGAAAATAGCGACCCAATTTTGCAAAAGTCCAAAACTAGTGAATTTTTTATGCAAATTGGCCAAAAAATAAAAAGAAAAAGAAAAAGAAAAAGAAAACCACATAAAGAAATGCACCAGCCGGGAATCGAGCGGTGGGGACGGCGGGTGGAGGAGGATCGGAGAGGGGGAGAAAAAAAAAGTCGCGGCGCGGCGCGGCCTCGGCGGCGTCGGAGGCGAGGAGGGCGGGGGTGCGCGGGCGAGGGCGAGGGCGTGAGGGGCAGAGGCGAAGCGGGCCGTTTCCGCCTCCGCCACCTTTTTCGGAGAGGAAAAAAAAAGAGCGAGAAAAAAAAGAGGAGAGAGAAAAAAAGAGGAGAGAGAAAAAAAAGAGGAGAGAGAAAAAGTAACAAGGGTATTTTGGTCAGTTTGCTGAAAATTCGGAACGAATCTGAAAAATCGAAAATAGCGACCCAATTTTGCAAAAGTCCAAAACTAGTGAATTTTTTATGCAAATTGGCCAAAAAATAAAAATAAAATCGAAAATAGCGACCCAATTTTGCAAAAGCCCAAAACTAGTGAATTTTTTATGCAAATTGGCCAAAAAATAAATAAAAAAAAAAAAAAAAAAACGACATAAAGAAATGCACCAGCCGGGAATCGAACCCGGGTCTGTACCGTGGCAGGGTACTATTCTACCACTAGACCACTGGTGCTGGAGTGATTGAACGTCCTACAATATATTACTTTATTATTACCTATTGGTTTTTTATTTTCTCAAATAGTGTAAATCTTAAACCTTCTTATCAAAGTGCCCATAATGAACTTTTGTCTTACAAATATATATATATATTTTGAATACTAAAAATTTAGATAATTTTTAAATTCTATAATGAGGGGTGTAAATATCGTAAATCCTCTTTTGGACGTAACAATAGCATTTTCAAACTTTAATATTTTATAAGCATAGTCACTTTGTTAAATTTTCTTCATTTATTTGTCAGCAGAAACAATATGGAAGCTGATTTAATTGTTGCAGCGACTTCAAATTAAACCATTTGCTCTTGCCTTTTGAGATTATGATTTGGACCGTAACAAATAAAAAATCATATAACCACCAGGCCAAACAGTTCTAAATATATGTTTAGTCCCCGTGTTAATGGTAAGTGGTTTTTGTAGAGTGCAACCATAGCAGTTCGTTTAGAATGTGTGATTAGACGAGCAATGCAATTGGAGCTCCCATACAACGTTCATTTCAATAAAAAGGGGGACAAAAGAGGGGAAATAAAATATGAACAATTAAATTAACTTTAGTTTCTTTTCCCGTAAAAAGAAAAAATAAAACCTCTGAATAAAATTACATAGATTATCAAAAAGGACCATTCAAGGTCCACCCACAAATAATTAAATTATATTCTTCTGATCAATAATACGAACAGCCAACACCAAAAAATATAAAAGAAAAAAATTAAAAAAAAAAAGGCAAAAGAAATTCCCCCCCAAAAGATCCCTTCATTACACTATGCATGTTTATATATGCGTCTACCTCAAGAGGGTGGTGAGGATGGGGAGGAGGAGAATGATAATGAGGATGAGAGCGGCGAGGAAGCCGATGCAGGCCCACTTGCGGGAGCTCTTCTGGTGCTCGCGCGCGGTTTCGAGCTCGACGGCGCCCCTCCGGACGAACGAGTTTGCGTGCGCCACGTGGCTCTCGATGTCGTTGAGCTGGTGCCCCTGCGCCTCCACCAGCGCCGCCATGTCCAGGAACACCTGGTGCAAGTCCAGCAGGCTCTTCTCGATCTCCTTCACCGCGTCGTGCCGCTCCTGGATCTCCGTTATCGTGTCCATCACCTGCTCAATTATAACCACTACGGCTTAAGTTTTCAGAGTGATCGAAACTTTTCATATAGCAGAAGATACTGAGTTCACATCGTCCCTATGTTATGTTATCGTCCATAATTTATGAACACTAGAACAAATTTTTATGTTTTATTATAAAACAGCCATCCAATTATAATGCATGTATCAAATTAAAAAAAGTTAGCCATTTTTCATACACTATATGTAATTAGAAATATATTTCTTAAGAAAGAATTAACTATTAAAAATTAAATATAGTATTTATATATAAAAGGTTTAAAAATTAAATTATTTATATGAATTGTCGAATATATAAATCAGAAATACAATTTTCTGATAAATTAAATTTCTTTTTTAAAAAAATAGTAATTATTTTACATTCTTTAATTAACATGATATTATATGTATATATATGAACTATGAAGTGAATCGGTTGATCGACGGTTAATAATTACCTGTCCTCTCCCTTGGTCCTGTATGGCCTTCTGCAGGAACGTCTCGCTCTCCCCCGACGATATCAGCGCCTCGATGGTCCGCTCGTCGGGTTTCTCCCCGGTGACCGTGAAGTACCGCCGGCCGACGGTCTCCTTATACTCGGAGGCGATGCGCGTGCGCAGTCCCTGAAAGTCGTCCATGAGGTCCTTGAGCTTCTTTCCGAGGCCGCAGACGACGGACGTGCGCGTGCGGTCGGCGGAGGAGCCGGGCCCGCAGCCGGGGATGTTGCGGTGGGCGGCGTTGGACTTGTCGAGCGCCTCGAGCTTGGCCTTGACGGCCTTGGCGCGCCGGAGCACCTGCTCGACGTCGGCGTCCATGCGGGCGCGCAGCGACTTCACCGTCGTGGCCGTGTGCGCCGTCTTGCTCTCCTCGTTGGCCTCCTGCAGCCGGCGGTACAGCTTCTCGAGGCCGCGGAGGTCGTCCTTCACGTTCTCCACCTCCTCGAAGAACTTGTCCAGGTTCACGGTCTCGCGCCCCGACTCGCCCGCCGTGCCCGACTCCATCGCGTCCAGCACCACCTGCTGCTTCAGGTCCGTGTACTTTTTGAACGAACTCGTCGAGAAGAGGTCGTTCATCTTTCTATCCTCTCCTCTCCGCTCCGCGGCCCGACTCCTGGAAGTTAATTTCCAGAGTAATTAATGGGAGAAGGCTATCGAACGCACGCTCCCGCTCCCGTCGAGCGCTCTGTGTAGGTCGTAGCTTGCGGTTTCATGCATGCGTGCAAAATTAATTCTCGCTCTTGAAGCTCCAATGTGTTGTTGTTTAGGTGATTAGGGAGAGAAAAGAGGGGAAAAGGGCGGAAACACGTACACACACACGCAGATAGAGAGAGAGAGAGAGAGAGAGTTGTGGTGGTGGTGGTGGTGGTGGTGAGAGGAGGTCGACCAACGAAGACAATGGTCGTTCTCTTTCTCACACACACTCTCTCTCTCTCTCTCGATCTCTTTCTCTCTATCTTTCTCTTTGGAGAATTGGAGGAGGGAGAAAGAAGGGGAGAGGAGAGAGAAAGAGAGGGGGGGGGAGAGAGGGTGAGTGCCATATGGCGCCCCACGTCGAGGGCTCCTACAAAAGCTGGCATCCAAACAATACAATACTAGAGAGAGAAAGGAGAGAGAGAAAGAAAAGAGAGAGAGAGAATCTGATGAGAGTTTGACCGAGTCGGCGGAACGGACGGTGCGGTGTCGCGGCTTTTGTGTGGGACGCACGGCTGTCCTTGTCTCATCCTCCTCTCGAATCACTTGCGGAAGGAGGAGAGATTATTGCATGCACCAGGCGCACCATGCACAGCGCAGACCACAAAGTCCTCAATATGTGGATTCTTATTTCATACGAATCAACGGGATCTCTTGCCGCATTGTTAATTTGCGTCAACTATTCAATTTAAATTTTATTTTTTAATATATTTATTACCTATTAAAATTTTTTTTGAAAGAAAGATAGCACGCTATCCGCTTCGTAAACTTAGCTAGAAATATGAATCAACTAGGATTCGAACTTGAAACCTCGGATACCAACCACTAAGTCCTTTGCCACTTGCGCTAGAGACGGTTGGTATTACTATTAATTATTAATGTGTACGAGATGTATAAACACACGGGGTGCAGGGGCCACAAACTACAGTGAAAGGGTGGATCGACTTACTAATGGATGCCGGATTGAGCATTTCTTTGTAGATTTATAAATTGGGTTTGGAATATTTTGGTGAGAAATTTGGTTAGATTAAGGAAAATAATGGAGAGGTAAACATTGATAGGGTATGCGGGCCACGTCAACCGTCCTAATAATTTATTATAAAAAGAAAAAAAAAAGAAAAAGATCCGTGATCCTTAAAGGGAAAATGGTGAACACGGCCATGGAATCATCAGCTAAGCAACGGAGAGGACGCCCAGGTGAACCATTTTGAGTGCTAGTGTTATTATACTCACAAAGAGGTATATTTCTTATCATTATTAATTTATTATTTACTAACTACAATTAATCAGATCTAATAAAATCAATTTAATTACAGTAAAAATTGATTCGTCGCTAGCTAGTAATATTACAAGCAACACGCAATCCAATCTAAACGCTTTCGAACAACTCGTGGAACATGGGCGAAGCCATTTAACTTACCTTTGGTTGCGCAGGTCAAGTGAGGATCAAAATCTTCTTCTTTTTTTTTGAGAGAAAGGTAGCACGCAACCCGCTTCGTTTATTTTTTTTAGAAATAAACTTAGCTAGAAATGTAAATCAACTAGGATTCGAACTCGGAGTCTCGGGTACCTACCACCAAGTCCTTTGCTACTTGCGCTAGGAACGGTCGGTAGTGAGGATCAAAATCAACTGACCTGATGATGGGTTTTGGTAAGCTTTGAGTCTAGGAACCTTGACCCAATAGTTCATTTTTTAATTTTTTTTTCTATCTTTATTCCTTAAGCTCTAATTTATCAATCTTAATGATGAGTCGATCGCATTAGTGGAAGTAATTTACCAGGGGATCTGGCAAACGGGTTGAATTAAGTTGGAATGATTTGAAATTAAATCTGACCTCTTAACTTAAGTGATTCGATCGAGTTGGTTTGGCTCGTACTCGACACATGCATTATTTAAAGGGTCTATGTAAATTGAGCATTGATAACTGAGCGCGGGTACTGTTTTAATCAGCCTAGCGGCCACAAATCTTCTTTTTCAGATTAAATTGCTATACATTAGCCAAAGATGAGAGCAGTTGATGAGGATTAATTAGTACCAAAAAACAAATAGCAAAACCTACATTAATGCAATTATGTAAAGAATTTAATGAAGTAACAAAGACACATTTTACACTGATCCTTTGTAATATACGAGCATAATAGCATCTAATTAAGCAAGTAAAACAACCGAAGTAACAAGCGAACTTGAAAAGACCTCCTCCTAAATTTCCAACTTCGACTGTGAAGAAGTATTACGTAAATCTACTTCACAGAAGCAACAGCAGAGTCATCCCAATTACCGCCGCCGCAACCGCGCCTGCCGCCGACGTCTTAACCCCCGCACTTAGGATCTGCACTGGGTACAAGCACCCGTTCCGCGACGCGTTCTTGGTGGTGATCTTTGCCAGCCCGCCGAAGTCGCACGCGCGCACGTCCTGGTCCTGCATCTGGAAGTACATGTTGAATGCGTACGATATCTTCCCGGACTTGTCCAAGCCGTTGCACGAAGATCCGGGCCCCAAAGCCGTGCAATCGCCGCTCGCGCACGCGTACTCCATGTCCCCGTCCAGGCGGCTCAGGTCCTTGGCATCGCTGTTGAACACGCACCATTGTGCCGGCAAGTACTGCACGCCGGCAGCGCCCGCCAAATACTTATCGTGTCCCTAACATTGAATATAAAATATTAGAACACTGTTCCTCTATCAGTTTAAAATTTTAGAGAACAGCGGTTAAGTGTTCAGACCTGCCCAGATAGGTCCATTGGGAACTTCGGCTTTCCATCATAAGTGAGGAGCCCCCAGTGCCGCTCGAAGTCTCCTGGTAGTATGCTCTTCATATCCTCATCGATGAAGCCGAAGAGATAGACATCTATCTTCCCAGGCCGGAGCGGCGTCCCTTCTTTCTTCGCCATTTTCCTCAAGAAACCGTCGTAGAATCTATTTGCATATATTACGTTACCGTTTTTATCACCGTCGGTAGGCCATCCTACCTGTTGATAAAAAAATACCGTTTTTTAGTAACTTTAGTTTTTAAAGGTAAAAAAGAGATTTTACCAATGGTTCTTTTGCATCGAATTCTTTTAGATTCATATGTCATTTAATTACAAACGAAACCCATGTATTAAAATACCTGAATATCAGGAAAAGATTAACATTATTTTTTAGCAGCTTAAGCCTTTTAAAAAAATATATATATAGATTTGTTTCAGGCAACCTCGCCGACAATGATTGGCAAGTTAGGCACGCCGGCCTTCTTCAGCGACCAGGCGAGAGTGTCGTAGTTGGCGTCGAACACGTTGGTGTAGTGGTTCCCCTTGTCATCGATGGTGGGGCCGCCGCCATCAAAAAAGGCAAAGTTGACGGGGAAGCCGCGGTTCTGGTAGAGGCTGAGGAAGGGGTAGATGTTGACGACGAACGGGGCGTTGTGGTCGTGGAGGAAGCGAACAATCTGTACCATGAGCTCGTGGATGTCGGAGCGGAAGTTCCCGGCGGACGGCACGGGGTTGTTGTCCGGGGAGTTGTAGACATCGGCGTTGAGCGGGACGGTGGCCTTGATCCGGTTTCCGACCCCGGCCTCGTCCAGGGCCTTTTGAACGTTCTTTAGGGCGGGAAAGGTGGTGTGCAGAAACGAGCCGTTGTAGCTCTTCAGGAAAGGCTCATTGCCCACGGCCACATACCTGAACAATTAAATTTTAATTTTTTTTAAATAAGATATAAAAAAATAGAGTTACTATTATTGTATTTAAAGTTCATATTTGTAAAGTGACTATCTTCTGCTTCTCGAATATAAAAAAATATTTCTAAAGCTAGAATAAATAATTGAGCGCTTGTAGGATAAATGATGGTTTGATCTCTTGACATTTGTGTCTGATTGAAACCGATTGTTATCACCATTTTTTACTCGATAATTTAATTTAAGTAGAAATGACGATAATAGACAAAATAATTAATATGATAAAATTCAAAAAAAAAATTAGAGTTTATTATTTTTAAAAAAAATAAAATAAATTTAGCTGAAAATATAAAGCAACTAAACTTTATATTGGGAACCTCGAATATCAATTATCAAATATTTTATCATTTGCAATAGTAACGGTTAGAATAAAATTCACGTGTTAGTAGAAAATTTTGAGGGATCAAATTGAAACAATTAAAAAGTGTCAGGTAATCTGTCCTTACTTGATATTGACCCCTCCATCGTGGTCATATCTGGTAACATTCTCCTTGACCCACTTCTTAGCGTTGTCGTAGCTGCTGCTCATCTGAGCGAGCTGGTCGTTGGGGATGGCGAGCATGACCTCGATGCCGGAGCCCGCAAGCGCGCCCACGGTCCACGGGTCCGCGTCGAACAACTTCACCTTGCCGATGCCGTTCGCCTTCAGCATCTGCACCACCGTCGTCGGTAGCATCGGGTGCGACATCTGCGTCCCCCAGTTCACCCCGATGGCCCCCACCGATGGTGATGCGACGGCGGCGACGATGATCGTGGCAATGGAGAGCCACGCGAGGGTGGCCGGGGGAGGCGCCATGGCGGGGTAGGCGGAGGGGCGAGGAGAGGGAGGTGAAAGGTTTTTTTTTATTATTAATTTATTTTTGGATGTATGGTGTGGGAGGAGAAGGGGGGCTTGGAAGGTGGAGGAAGGGAGCGCCGGGGAGTGCGGACGGGTAGGTCCTAAAATGGAAGGCGGGAGCTAACGGTTTTATGTTAGCTGTTGATTTATAATTGACAAAAGTATCCTTCTCTGCTTGCTGTTTCAATAGGAAAAGTCTACATGTACAATTTTTTTTGGAATGTACATTCTACAATCCGTTAATTCAACAAGTGGGATTAAATGCATATTAATGAGGGTTCTAACTTCACCCACTTTTTCATTCCCTCTTTCTTTCTTTCTCTGTATGTCTCTCTTTCTTTCTTTGTTTCTTCTCGCACCCGACTTTTTCGTACTCGACTCCATACGCGATTTCGTCTCTTTTTTTCTGAAGCGCTCTCGGCTCTCTCTTGCTGTCGACTCTCTCTCGTTGTCTTCTCTCTCTGTCGCCTCTCTCCTCTCTTTTTTTCTCTCGTTCTTTTTTTTCTCTCTCTAAATAAAGCAGCGGCGAGCTCGTCTCCGACGACGTCGCGGTGGTTACGATAGAGAGCAAGCTGGGAGAGGTGGTGACAAAAAAATAAAAAAACTATAGAGAGAAAAATAAGAATAATAAGAAATAAAAATAAAAAATATTTTTTTCCTACAAAAAAGATCAAAAATAATAAAAGAAGGAAGAAGATGATGAAATTACATTGTTAAAATAAAGTTACACTGTTTTAAAATTTTTTTGCGTTGTTTTAATAAAATTTGTACTATTTGAGATAGAAATTACATTCTTTTGGGATGAGATTTACGCTCTTTAGGCCAAAGTTGTATTTTTTAGTCAAATTTACACTATTTCTCCAACTCTTCTTCTTCCTCCTTCTCCTTCCCCTCATCCTCATTCACACATGCACACACCCACAACGTCGGCCTCCGCCTCGGCAGCCGCGGCGCCGATGTCGGCACCGGCGCCGGCGTGGCGGCCATAGTAGCGGCGGCGCTGGCGGCGCACGCGACGCGGCGGGAGCAGGCCACGGCGCGGGAGTGTGCATGTGAGATAATTAATTATCTCACACTCCCGCTCGGGCAGGGTGTGAGATAATTAATTATCTCACACGAGCGGGAGTGTGAGATAATTAATTATCTCACACGCACATGCCGGACACGGACGGCGCCGCAGACGAACTCCGGCGCGGCGGCGGTGGCGGGGAGAGCCGGAGGAGGGATGGGCGGGGAAAGAGAGAGAGGAGGATGAAGATGGAGAGTGGAGGAAGAAGGAAGAAGAAGAGGAAGAGAAAGAAATTGTGCAATTTTTTTTAAAATAGTACAATTTTACCCAAAGAGTGTAAATTCCATCATAAAAGAGTATAATTTTTTTCTTAAACAGTACAACATTCATTAAAACAGTGTAAATTTTTTTTAAAACAGTGTAAATTTATTTTAACAGTGTAATTTCATCATTTTCTTCCTTCTTTTATAATTTTTGATCTTTCCCGTAGAAAAAATATATTTTTTATTTTTTTTATTTTTTTATTTTTTTTTCTCTCTATAATTTTTTTTGCCCTCGCCGGAGTGTAACTATATTTTTTCCCCTCCCTCGCCGGCGTGCTTCTCGGCCGCAAGAAGCACTTCTTCTTCGTCGCCGGTGGTGGCGGCGGGGACGACGGGTGGAGGAGGGTCAGAGAGGAAAAAAAAGAAAAATGAAGAGGACGCCGATGACGAGGTCGGAGCCGAAGTCGAAGTCGGCGAGGATGGCGGAGGGCGGTGACGGGAGCAGCCCGAGGAAGTGCGACGAGCGCGTCGTTCGGCGCGCCTCCCCTGCAGGAAAAGAGAAAAAGAGGGAAAGAGAAAAAGTGTAGGATGAAAAAATTAGGGAATGAAGTTATCATCAATTTTTTATTTTTTTAAACTCTATTAATTTCAGCCGTTGGATCTAATAGTTGTAGGATATAGTACCCTTATAAGGATTGTACGTGTAGCACTACTCATTTCAATATGTAAAAATGTATAGAAACCCCTTCAACTATATACATTCCATTTCAAAATTGACCCCTACCGCTCAACTTTTTAAATTTTTATAATAAACTGATTTTAGTCCAAAAGAAATTGTATGGCTATTAACTTATATTTGAATTAAATTTGATAAAAATTTTAACCTAACTAGATAGAAAAATTCAAATAAAAAATAAAAAAATCCCAAATTTTTTTTTAAAAAAAAGTTGAGCGGTCTACTTCAAAATAACCTATAGTTAAGGGTTTTACCTTTTTACTGGCACTACAAACAAATATATTAATACCGACGCTTTAATCTAGCGTCCTTAATATTTAAAATGTGCCGACGCTATGGTTAAGCGTCGGCAATAAATAATTACTTTGGGACGCTTCAAAAGCGTCGTAATTTAGTAAATTATATTAAATTGTTTTTTAATTATCTTAATTAGTATCCCAATTAGTATACTTTTAAATTTCTTAATGTAAACTTTTAGCTGTCAAAGATGTATACATGTAATAATGAAAGTATATATTAAGTTATTTTTTAAAATTATTTTAATTACTGTTCATGTGACCCTAGTAGGGGTGGCAATCCAGTTCGTTGTTCGCGAGCCAGCTCGTGTTCGGCTCGAAATGAGCTCGAGATCGAATCGCTCGTTTAGTAAACGAGCCAAACACGAGTTGAAATTTTCAGCTCGTTTAATAAACGAGCCGAACACGAGCTGGGGTCTGCTCGCTCGTGTTCGGCTCGATAACAGCTCGAATATATATATTTTATATTTATATATATAAATAAATAATTATATATTATATAATATAAATTTTTATTATTTGACTTTCCACCCAATCAAAATATAAAGCTCAATTCAATTATAAAATAATTTATTTATATGTAAAATTTCAACCATTAGATCAAAGTATAATAGATAAGATCTTATAAATATATATATATATATATATATATATATATATATATATATATATATATTAATCTTTTTAAATTCATATTAATGAACCAGCTCGTATTCGGCTCATTAATAAACGAGCCGAACACAAGTCGAATTTTTCGGCTCGATACTTAAACGAGTCAGCTCGTGTTTGGCTCGTTTATTAAACGAGCCGAACACGAGCCGACTCCAGCTCGCTCGTGTTCGGCTCCAGCTCGCTCGTGTTCGGCTCGTTGACATCCCTAGACGCCAGTTAATTAGGATCGAGCCTATCTCTCTCTCTCTCTCTCTCTCTCTCCACTCTTCGCCACACGCCCCGGAGCTCGATCCAAGCCGAAGAACCCTAAACTTTCTCTTCATCTCCCGGCGCTCGATCCCTTTCGACGCACGCCCCAAATTCCTCAACCCAGCGCTCGATCCAAGGCGAAGTAACCCTAAACTTCCTCTTCATCTCCCGGCTCTCGATCCCCTTCCCCGCACACCCCAGATTCGTCAACCCAGTGCTCGATCCAAGGCGAAGAACCCTAAACTTCCTCTTCATCTCCCTCGCCCTCTCTTCGATCTGTTGCTGCGATCAAATGTCGAAGATCTGAGCGATTTCGAAGTGATTTGAGATGGAGTTGGTTGAACTGATCGAGGTGAACTGCGATTCAAGTTGTTTATTTCCTATTTGATCGCTGGGATTTGCACTACTCCAGAGCTTCCTTAGGTGCGTCGATCATTATCTTTTTCAATTCAATACTCTGTTGGCTATCTATTTTTTGGCTATTTGATTGTGCCTCTGTTGGCAAATTTCATATAATTTTTGATCTGTTCTTCTTACTTGATCTATGTATACTGTTAGATTGGATATTCTACATGTAGAATGAGTAAAATTAAGCTAGCTTTAGATTACAAAAGGGACAAATCAATCTGGGTAGAGTTACAATTAATCTACATGTGAAAATTTCTTTTATTGGGCTATATATTATAAATCTAAGAACATCAAGGGAATAAATTACATCAAATTTCTGTAAAAGTAATCTGGTGCGTTGCATGGAATTGTACGTAGAAAGCTTGGGTTTATAAGTTCAGAAGAACAAATAAAACAAACCCAAAAAACTTAGACAAACAAGTAAAAGGGGATTTCCTGAAAGAATATGATTTTGAACAGCTCAAAATACAAAATATGATCTTATTTGTATGTCATATTTACTGAGAACTGAAGGTGAAAAACGTTTGGCGACCCTCTCACTAATAGGCCATTCTGAAATGGCCCCCTGAACTTTTAACTTCTTGGATTGACACTCATCAACCTTTTATTTTATTTTATTTTATTTTGCACTTGACTGATTTTTATCAATAAAATTGGGGATTTTACCAAATTCGTGAATGATTCAAATTCACGATTCTCAATTTTGTAATTGATTCAAATTCAAAACCAAAAACAAATTTGATACGATTCTCAATTTCAGCTTGACTTTCAATTTCGATCCAAATTCGGTAAAATGAAAATCATCTAACCTGAATTTTGTATTGTTGCAGGATTTGCAGAACCGGAGGTTAAAGTTGGACACTCAGGTTAAGACGTACAAAGATGCAAGTTTAATTAAGCACCGTTTTGCTCAATTGCAGATTGTCATGCGGAAATTTAAAATGTTAGAATGAATTGTGGCAATTTTGTTGACGATCTTCCATTACATAATCGCCAAATGACACAAATTATCCTCTTATTTTCACTGCTTGGATGATCTTAGGATGTTTAGGGTCATTTGAATTTTCATGCGGTTGAAGATTGTTAAACAAATTATTAAAATTCAAATTTAAGTGGTTGATTGAATAAATTATAAAGTTTTAAAATTTTTAATATTTCAAAGTCTGGGTGGCTATTTGTGAGTTTTAGCATCCCAACAAAACTGAAATATAAGACTAAGCGGGAATACAGTCTCTTATTTATTTAGGTGCATTATAATAGACACTGTCGACTTTAAAACCGACTTTAATTAACCCCTTTTTTTTTAGAAAAGAAAGCAAAGTTAAAAAAACGAGATAGTTATTACATGTATCACTCCAGGGGCAAAATAAAATATAAGATTACAAATGAAAATTATAGCAATACTAATTATGAAACAATATCATATGAGACTATAGTGTAGCACGATCTGTGAGGGTTAACAAAATAATAATACGGACAAATGACCCCCCATAGATAAAAATTTATTCCTAATAAGTGTGTATATATATATATATATAGTCTGGCTGGAATACTATCGATAGTACCAAAGGCTTGGTACTATCGAATTTTTCACCGTTAGATTTAATTTTTTAATTATTTTTACCCATTAGATTATACTATTCAACCAACCACCTACTCAATCCTAGGAGGCCCACATCATTCTAACCGTATATTTTTCAATCTAAGAACTAAAAAATTGATAGCATCAATAGCTTGGTGCTATTGATTGATGCTATTAATAGTATTCCAGCCTAGTTCTATATATATATATATAAATATCTATTAACTATATATTAATTCCCGATGTTGAAGCTGACGTGGCGTAACCCTATTTTTTGAATATTTTTTTTTTTTAACGTGCTCTCTCTCTCTCTCTCTCTCTCTCTCTCTCTCTCTCTCCTTCCCCACCCTACGATCCCTTGATCTTCCCCCCACCCGTTCGCCTTCCCCATCCGCGTCCCCCCCCTCCTCTGGCGCTTGGCTTCACCATCCGTGTCCCCCCATCTCCCCGCGCTCCTCCTCTCCTCTCCCCTCCCTCGACCGCCACACCACTTCCCTCCCCGACCTCGCGCAGACGCACGCCATAATCAACTGGATCGCAATCGACAAGGTAAGCTCTCACAAATTAAGATACATTAAAGCCGTAAATTTAACAATTAGAGGTAAATATAGGATTTTTTTTTAATAGCTTAACGAAGTTGCAAAGAAGCTCGAGGCCACCGCTGCATAAGAGATTAAGGATGAACAAAATTGGTATCAGAGATTAGAGATGGAGAGAGAGCGCGCGCGAGAGAGAGAGAGCGGGATTAACAAACCTGAACTCGAGAGTGAGACACATCTACGAATCGTTTTCAATCGATCGATCCTGAGGAATTGAAGATGTTGTTGTCGATTAGAAGGCCGCCTCCTCGAAGGAAGAGAGAGGAAGGGCGAATAAGGAAGATGAATGGGATAAGATGAACAAAAATTCGCAGGATAAAAAAAAAAAACCTGACGCAGAAGGGCCGTTAAAGAGGGAAAAGAGGCCAAGGGAGAAGGTAGAGAGGGAGAAGAGGAGGAAAAGGGAGGCAAGGGGGAGGTCGCTGAAGACGCGAGGGGAGGGGACGAAGGAGAAACACTAGGCTTCTCCTTTGTTGCCTTTGATGCCGCGCTCTGCGAGATTACTGAAATGATGAGGCTTATTGTAATTTGCTTTGTTAAATGAAATGCCTATAGATTGTTGATTCTCAAAGAAAAGAATAAGTTGCAGGTAATTGTATTTTGTTTTTTCATTTCTTTTAATTTTCTTATTGAAAAAGTTACTTAATTCATTGAATGTTCTTCATATAAACTCTTTTTCATTATTATTTTTTAACCCATTTTTAGGCTAAACTCTTAGATTAATTAAAGGAAAAAATGCACTGAGACCCACTGAACTATAGGTCATAGTGAAATAGCCCCTTAATTTTAACTCTTTTTATTGAGCCCTTTTAAATTTCATTTTTTTATATTAAGTATTTTTAATCAATTAAGTATTTTTAATTGAATAAATAAATTTTTTTATCAAACTCATGATAATTTTATACAAATTTTGGCCGTTTAAAATCAAAATTAATAGTTTTATTTTTTTTTAGTAGACAAAATTGGAATAATAACAGGTAATAGTTAATCCATCCATTAAATTTAATAAGAATAACTTAATAAAAGTTAAAAGGAACGTCAATTAGAAAAACTAAATTAAAAGTGGGCCATTTCAAAATGCCATTCCTGATCAGTTCGTACATTGGGATTCCTCAAAATAATGTGATGACATTTAGGATTTTAACCTTTTTTGATTCTTTAGTAGTTTGAAGAATTGAAGTGGAGGACCAGTTGCGATGTGAAGCTTCATAGTAATTTTTTTTTCCTTTGCGAATTTAATATAATGGGTTAATTGGATATGAAAATGGAGAGAAAATTGTCGACAGAGTCGTAGCCTCGAACCCTCACATATGAGCAACTTAGATTTGCAAGGGTATGTCCTCTACAATTATACAAGTTATATTTACTTAATATATAATTAGTTTATAAAGAATTGCTTTTTCTTATGCTGACTGAGGTCAATTTTTAATCAATTATTTTTTGTGTGTTAAATTGCAGCTTTGTATGAATTGAGCGCCAGAACTACAAAATAGGCTTTTAGAATATTCACATGGGTAAGTTATCATAATATTGTGTGACTAATTGAAGGCACATTATGAGCCTCTTCAATTTACTTCATATTAGTTTATGATGTTCTTTTTTTTTTCCTTTTTTAATGAAGTTTAATATATATTTGATAGGGCATATGTTTCTAAGACTCTTCTTTTAACTTTATTGGTGTTAACTTCATAATTTCAGTAAAATGTTGCTATTCAAACTTCTAGCTAATCTGATATTACTTTTGCTAAAACTAAAGTAGAAGCTAATGCTATTTAAGTAATTTTTTATTTTTTTTCCTGAACTGAAAAGAAACTATTTTACTACCCTCATCATTTCCTTTTTCAATTTTATTGTTTGATGCTATGTAATGTTTCACTAATCTGATATAATGTTTTATAGTTTAATTTTGTTTTTACTTTGTGAGTAACACGTTCTCTGCCTATTCTTCAATGATTAAATGCGAAACTGTGGTTGAGAATTCTTGGGCTATGTTATCGCAGTGATAAGCATACCTTTTGACAAGAGAGAATGTATATCTTCTCTAAAATATTTGCTTTTGTTTTAGGCGATTTTTAATAGGTTTGAAAGAAGGGTTGGAGCTGCATTGGGTTTAAGCCTTTAAATTTCCAGCTGGTGCACTCTTTTCACAATCGTTTTTTATTTCTTCTTCAAATTTGTTATTTACATTTATCATTTTGTTGCTGTTGCTATTCATTATTGTTGCTTCCTGAACTGAAAAGAAACTATTTTACTACCCTCATCATTTCCTTTTTCAATTTTATTGTTTGATGCTATGTAATGTTTCACTAATCTGATATAATGTTTTATAATTTAATTTTGTTTTTACTTTGTGAGTAACACGTTCTCTGCCTATTCTTCAATGATTAAATGCGAAACTGTGGTTGAGAATTCTTGGGCTATGTTATCGCAGTGATAAGCATACCTTTTGACAAGAGAGAATGTATATCTTCTCTAAAATATTTGCTTTTGTTTTAGGCGATTTTTAATAGGTTTGAAAGAAGGGTTGGAGCTGCATTGGGTTTAAGCCTTTAAATTTCCAGCTGGTGCACTCTTTTCACAATCGTTTTTTATTTCTTCTTCAAATTTGTTATTTACATTTATCATTTTGTTGCTGTTGCTATTCATTATTGTTGCTTTTGTTGTTTTCTGGTCAGTGAACTTTGAAACTGGTCTTGGTATTATTCTTTTATGCAGTTGGGGTTTAATATTTTCTTCGAACTTTTTAAATGGAAATCAACAATTCTGAGGCCTTTAGCTCATTTTTATACCATTTATTTTGTTGTCTTTTCGGTCTTAGTTTATGTTGTGAAATGCAAATATGATTGATTTTTTTTTCCCTTTCTCTATACATAATGGGCATATTGGATTGCATGACAATTTTCGGTTAAGTTTATTGTAGAAGCTATGCTTAATTCTATACAATTCGTCAACTGAATTTTAGAATATTACCACATTCTAACATTTTCCCTATTCTTGCCATGAATATAACATTTAGAGAAGGTAGTTCTTAGAGAATCTTTGTGGTTTGTCTGGTGTGCCTGGTGGGTAGTTGGGCTCCCTCTGTTTTCTAATGCTTGCTGTACTTCTGGTGAGGTTTACGCTTTGATTGAATTTACTATATTGACATGGTTGCACTGATCTAATGTTGGTTTGCTTCGATTTGCTTTGTTTCAATGTAGTTGCATTAGTCTATTGTTTATATTATTTCTCCTTATTATGTTGTTGCAATAGTCTTCTAATTTTGTGTTTGGTTTCACTTTAAAAATTAGTTTTTCTTTTTAATTTTTTTTTAACAGCCAAGTGTTCATCTTAGATTGTGGTTCATAGAAAAAGAAAAAGGGGAGTTAGTTGTGATAGAAATAGGGGAATGGAAAGCCTATGGTACCTACAACTTATTCAGCTATATGTTATGCACCTTTTAAATATAGCAACTTTTGTGTTTCCCCGTAGGTATTAGCTTCTTCTTCCTGTATCAAGTTTTGCTGAAAAAAAAAGAATGTTAATGTTGCAATATTTTCGCCTTTTAGTAATTTCTTTAGAATATAGTTTTGAAGACTGTTGGATTTGCTCATACTTTTCTTTTCCGCTTTTTGCTTTGTGGTAAGCAGCAAAAAAAAAAAAGGAAAAAAAAATACAGCAATGCCTATCTTACTACTATTTAACAAAGTGAGATTTGTAAGTGTGCGCTTTGCCGCCCCGTGATGAGCTCCACGATGGTGAGCAATGCTTTTGACTATATGTGTATTACAAGCCATTTTAACTCTTTGATCTTTATTTCTTTGTGGGTTTTGATGTATGTTTTGAGCTTGGTTGCATTTAAACATTGAAGGCGGTTGTGCTTTAATTGCTTCTGGGTTGAATCGCTGATTTATTTATTTTTGCTTAAAATCAACCTATTTTCAATAGCTTCATGATGAAGTCGAGTAATCTGAGGACTCTACTCACCGAACACTTTAATTGCTATAGTTGTAGCTAATATATCCAATACTTTATTTTTGTGTTATATTGTAAACAATACTGCTATATTTTGTTACTCTTTGGATTGGCCATGTAAATAAGAAGTCCTATACTTTTTATTTTCCGCTGTAGTTTACTTTTGCCGCTTGAAACAAAAATTAATTTATGGTAGAAATAGGAGTATGTGTGTCTATGATACGTAGAAATTACTTGGCAAAGTGCAATGATCCTCCTTTACTAATTAAAAGAAATAAAAAAGGCCTTATTATTTTTTACTGATGTGTAGATAGTTCCTTTTGCCTTCTTTCCACAACTATTAGTTTTTAATACTACACCAAGTTCAGCTTAAAAAAAAAGATTAATCTCTAAATATTTTCTTCTTCTGATAGTTTTATGGTAAGTTGTGTTGTCAATATTTGGTTTAAAGTTAGATCCTTGGGCTTGCTCATGTTTTTTTTGCTACCTACTGTAGCGTAGATGTTTGATTTGTATGTCGTTTTGAGTGGTTTCAAATAATTTTTTTTGTTAAAGTCTTTCTAGAGAGCCAAAAATTATGCATTAGATTATGTTTCTTCAGCAGCAAAAAAAAAAAAAAATAGAAAAATAATACAAGAGTGTCTGTTTTTACTATTAAAATAGGCGAGGTTTGTAATTATCTGGTGTATTGACCAGATGATGAGCTTGCTTATTGTGGGTAAAGCTTTGAATTGCAGTTATATTTTGAGCCACTATTTGAACTGTCTAATTTTTTAGTAGTCCTTTACACCTCTGTGTTCTTTTCCCTTTTTTTTTTACTTTTTTTTTTTCTTATCCTTTTTTCCCTCTTTTTTAAGTGTTGTTGTGATGGTGTGCGTGCTGATGAGGAATGGACTTTCAAAATAAAAGTATAGATCAATGCACAGTTTTGAAATTCTTTTAAGTTTCCAGTTAAGTTATTATTTTTTCACGTTATGTATTTTGAAAGTTCATGTTAGAATACCGGTTTTACCGAACTTTTTTTTTTTTTGTTCTTTTTTCCTGTGTTCGACATGTATTTTGAAAGTTCATGTTAGAAGACCGCTTTTATCGAATTTTTTTGTTCTTTTTTTCCATGTTCGACAGGTATCCTGCTGTGCTGTCTTGACAATAACTTAGGATTGCTAGAGACTCAAAAATTTTATGTGGCTTTTTTTTTTTTATTGAACTGTTTTTTTTTTCCTTTTCATGCTATCATTGGATTGTTTTGAGGTGAATTGTGGTCAAACTGTTGGTTTTTTTAAAAAAATTTCCTCTTTTTACTGGTTTGTATGCTCTTATATCACGTTTGATATGCCAATTGGTTTTAATGTTTTTTTATTGTTTCCTTTTCGTATTCATCTACTGTCAGCAATTATGTCTAAGTTGAACTATTCTTTTCTCATGCTTTGAACCAAATTATTTTCAGTAGCTTTGTGATGACGGCAAATAATCGGAGTGCTCCATTCACTGAACATTCAATCAGGCTGGTGAATATGTTTGGAAGAGTTACAAAGAAGTGTATGAAATTGTTATGAAAGTTGGGGCTTCGATTCGGAGTTGCGGAATTGAGCAGGTAATTAACTAATTGACTTGTGAGATTATACTGAAAAATGTAGGGCTGTGGATATTTTGGCTTATGGGAGTCAGATTAGAGTATGAATTTGTTGTTTTGTAGATGTATTTGTACAAGCTAAAAAATGTTTTTTTTTTTTTAATCTTTATCTTTTTCTTTTTGGCTCTTCGCATTCAATAAAAAATAATTTCTTTTTCCAACAGACTTTTTCTTGAATCTACTTAGGTAGGACTATTGTGCTGTTGTTCAAGTTTATAGAGAAAATAATAGAAGAGACTACATATTTTGTTGAATTTGGAGCAAAAAATCAGTAACTGATAAGTTTACATGAGCTATGCAGAATGTGTTAGTCATTATTATGTGTTAGTCATTATTAGTTTGCATCTGTGGAATGAAAAATAAATACAATGCTGGAAGAACAGTCATTGGATATTGATAATTTCGTATTTTACAGTCTTGACTTAGTTATATTCTTCTGTTTCTTCTTTATATTTATATTTATTTATTTAATCTGTAGATTTTTTTAAAAAAATTTGTCCGCCGCATCGCGCGGGTTCCTACACTAGTATATATTAAACACTAACAGTAAAGAAAGAAAAGAGAGGGAAGAAACAAATAAAAAATAAATCACATGCAGCTTTTACCTGAAGTGGATATTATTCATACCCAACAAACCCCACCAAGATATGATCCTAGATGTGGTTCAACAGGAAATTAATTAGGAAAGTTACTTGAATGCCTAATTTGGGTTACATTGGTATATACTCAATAAAAGCAATGCTCTATTCCTGTGCCCTTCTCTTTTCTCCCGCGGGAGGGGAGGTGCTGTCGCTCCGTTAGATAGCTCCGGCGTCTTGGAGCTTTCCTTTTCTCTTCTTTCTTTTTTTATTATTATTTTTTATTTTTATTTTTACACCTCTTCTCCTCCTCCTTTTTCTTATTTCTCTCTCTCTCTTTTTTTTTTGCTCTCTGTGTGTGTGTGGATGTGTTCTGTGTGTGTGGGCTCTCCCCCTCAACTCGCCTCCCCGAACGCCATTTATAGGGCTTCGGGGAACCGAATCCCCAGACCCCCCCCGCCACGATCCGCGGCTGGATCTGTGGGATCTATGCACGGCGACGCCAGTAGGAGACGCGAGATGTGATGGTGATGATGACGGCTCGGAGTGACGGGATTGCCGGCAGGATCCACGGGGGCTCGACGGGACTCGAAGGTATGGCCGGCGGGATATGCGGGATTCACCGTGCGACTGAGGGCGGCGGGCACGATCTCTAGGATCCGCTCACAGGATGGAGGGATTCGTGGGATCCGTGTACGGCTTGAAGCGACGGCGGACGGCGCGGGATTTCCGGGATTCGGCGACGCGATTTGGGGCGCCGGACGCGCGATTTGGTGTACGGCGGGATTCGAGGGATCGACGGGGTTCCTGTGGAGAAACGAAAGAGAGAAGGAGGCGGTCCTGCCCATAGTTAGTTAATTCGCGTATAATTATAATACGAGAATTAATCGCTGTAAAATGTTTAAAACGGTTCGTTTATGAATTTTTTTTAAAAAAATCGGAATAAAATGTGTTTCTTTTTCTTACTCATAGTATTCACGATCAAAACGGTTTCGTCAAATTATATTTCGAAAAATTCTGATTAAATACAGTGAAAAGATGAAAATTTTTAAAAAAATTTGAATTTTACGGCTGCGGATAGATGAAATTTCCGAACCTACGTCGCGCAATTATCGCTTCGCAGGTCCATACATCTTCTCGTGAGAAGTCGAGCGACATTGCCTAGTTCAATTTTGAAAAAAATATAGAGCTTCGCAGGTCCATACATCTTCTCGTGAGAAGTTGAGCGATATTGCCTAGCTCAATTTTGGAAAAAATATGGAGTCGGAGAGATAGCAAGGAAGTAAAGAGGAAGGCGGAGGTACCGAAGAAGAAGGAAAAAAAAACGCGGCTTACCGCCTTGGGAAGCGCCTTAGACCCTCTCACTCAATTCCTCAATTCCCTTTGTGTTTGTTTATATATATATATAATTTTATATTTTTTTTATTTTTATATTTCTAAGAATTATAATTATTTATAATAATAGTATAAGTATAAAGAAATTTTTTAATTTAATAACCAAATTTTTATTTTGAATTTTTAAATCATAAATATAAATTTTTTTGTATAAATTACGTATACGAATTATCGACGAATCCGATTTTTAAATCGTATTTTTTAACGAATTTAAAAATTACAATACGAATTTTATCCGTATTTATTCGTACTGAATTTTTACCGTATCCGAATTAACTAATTATGATTTCTTTTCTCTTTTTTTTCTTTTTGTTTTGTGTGGGCCTTTTTGGGCTTTCGCTTTTTTAAGCAGGCCCAACACATTTCGCTCTATCTCTTCCTCGCCCCTCTCGACCACTTCTCTCTACTTCGAGTCTCTCCCCCTACTTCTCTTCCTCTTCTTCTTCTACAACAGGTATGCGGCATTTAAACCCTAAAAATGCTTTTTTTTTTATTCCGTATGGAACCTCCAAATTGATCTTCGTTTGGGGCCAATACTTTTTCATGCCTATGTTTGGAATGTTTAGAAGTCGATTATTTGATCTTTGTTTTAGTTTGTTGTATGATTTAGATGACAATCGATAGATATTTTTCTTATTTATTTTTGTGTCCACAATTTTAATGAATCTAAAGATTTAGAGTCGCTGGAAGAGCTTATTTGCTGCTGAACTTGTGTAGGATTGTAATTAGAGCCTTTCAATTCTGGTTTTTCTTTTTTTATTCACCTTAATTCAAGGTATTTGATTAGTAGATTTTGATGGGACCAACATTGGCTCTCGATGGTAGGAGATCTCCTACAACTTCACCAGGTAAATTTTTCAGTCATGGATCCATGCTTAGGGTTTTTTCTTTCTTAAAACGTAAAAGTATACATATATGCATATACATTATTTGAAAATCCATATTTCTGACTTAATTTATCGTCGCTGTTTCATAAATCTTTTTTTGTGTGAAAAGATAAAAGAGTTATTTGATTTCTCACTGCTTCAAATTGAGTAGCTAAGTTTGAAAATAGTGATTCCTGTTGTTGACATATCCCTAGTTTTCTTTCCGTGCCAGTGATCAGTCTATTTGTTGCTTTTTAGATGCCACGAGTAAATTGCATGACTCGGTTGTGGCCCCGCAAAAGATGTTCGCATCCGTCACCATGGGAGAGGAAAAGCCTTTTGATTTTCTCCGCACTTTGTTTGGTACATTCCTCATTATCTAAACTTGATAATTAGCTGTTTGACCAAAATATGTTGATTGAAATGCTTATTAGAAATCCCTAATGTAGTATTTCTAATTGAGACAAAGAAATCAGCTTATTAGGCAGATGGTTTGGTGGGCTCATTCAAAGTAAGATACATGTATCTAGAATTATCTGTTGGTTTTTAGAGTTCCTGAATGAAATAACCACGTTCAAAACATTTAAAATTTCCAAGCCCTTGGGCCAGCTTTTATAAGGCAGGATAATTATGCAAGATGGCATCACAATCGATGATTTTTGGTTGTAGAAGCCTTGTTAGGTTTTTTGGAAATGAAAATTTGGTTGCTACTTCTTAGGCTTTCTTTCTATAAGAAACAATTATGAGTTGTTAATTTGGTGTATTCCCTGTGGAAGCATTGCTAAATTGCATTAGAAAATTTATTAATCATATCCTCGATCTTCTTAATAAACATATTCTAGAATTTATTTTGTTCTGTTCGCTCATAAGTTGCATGGCTTTTGTGACAGTTGGATGCCTATATTTGCGAAATATACAAGCTTTACACCAAATGTATCAGAAATACAATTACTTTGTTTGTGAGTTATATCTTTCTCTTTTTTCTTTTTTTTTCCAGAGGGTGTTATCGCTGGAGGCACTGCTGGTGTTGTTGTTGAAACAGTTCTTTATCCGATTGATACAATAAAGACCAGGCTGCAGGCAGGTCAATCATAAATAAAAGCATTATTCATGTACTAGTAATGTGTGGTGTCTTGTTTTTAACTTTCTTAGCTCCACTGCAGGTATGTAGTAACCTCTTGAATATAAAATACCTTTTGAATATTTTTCAAGGTTATAAATAGCAGATAGCTGGTACGTATTGTTTGGAGGATATCAAAGCGGATAGCTGATAGAGGGCACCATAGCGACCGCTATGAACCCATAGCGTAGTTTATAATAAATTATTTAAATAAATATATTATAACTAAATTTGTAATAACATCTTAGTTTCAAATATAGAACTATAACATATTTAATTTCTGTACATTTATATTCCAAATAGTATTTCCACTTAGCATAGTGATGCTTCATAGCCGTGGTGGTCCTTAATGGTGACCAATAAACCTGTGTTGTTGCCATGTTACTGTTCTCTTCATACGAATAAAATCATGATTTTCTCATTCGTTTCTCGTAATTTTTATTATTAAATAGTTCCTCTGATACTCGCTAATTAGTTTATTTCTTCTATTAGGACAATTTTATAAGATTTTAGTGATTTTAAGATTTAATCAACCTATCAAATCTTTAGAAAATTGAGGTGTAAAATGGATCTGCTTTTTGTGCCGCTATAGCAGCCAATGCAACCCAGGCTCTACGACCCCAGTCCGCTATATTCTGCTTTCAACAGCATAGCATAGCATTTATCCATTAAAACCACTACCGCAGCTGCCATAGCAGCCATAGCAGCCGCTATTTAGAACACCAATATTTTCATCCATCAAAACTCCAATTTGGACTTATGATTAGATGGGGTAGCTGTTTTGAAGGAATGCAATTAATTGCAATTTTTTTTGAAGGAATAATTCTAATTGGAGCTTGCCTTTTGCTATATGTGTATGTGCTTCATCTATAAATACATGGACACACTTATATGTGTAATGTCTCTTCGTATACATGTGTGTCTGCCACTTACACATGACATAATGTGTATATAACATCTCGAGATCTTCAACTAGTCCAGATTCCCATGCAATAGTTAACTTTGCAGATATCTAATGAATTATCATTTTCACCATGGAAGTTGCCATATTAATGTGGATGGAAACTCTATAGCAGCTACTATTTTCATGAGATTTGCGTAAAATGCCCTCTTCATGCTTTCTACTTGCGTTCGGCCTTTTCTGTTTTTTGTGCAAGCTCCATGATTATGCTAGGTGTTATCTTTTATTGTTGCTGTTAAGTTTGTCGAGATAGTAGATGATATGGAAGATATATCTTACTACAACTTAATCGAAATAATATGTAAGATACATTTTACTGGAGTTTGCTTTCTTCTGCAGGCCGCTCGTGGTGGAGCCAAAATTGAATGGAAGGGCTTGTATTCTGGATTGGCTGGCAATATAGCTGGAGTGTTACCGTGAGTAATTTATGCCCAAGTTATGCTTTTTCACTAATTTACAATCCATATTTGGACATTTTTATTATGTGCAAAGAAATTATTTTTTTGCTAGATTTAAGCTGCTGTTTATTTCCTGCTGCTGCTGCGTTTGCAGTTAGGAGCCCTAATGGCGAAGTCATGTTAGATCCACCACAAAAATAGTGTTTGTCCACCACACAAATTGTTTGCAAATTCTAAAATAACCTAAAGAAAACAGCAGTTCTTAGTAGGAAAAATTTATCGCGGTGCTTAATCAATCAAGGTTGATCTAAAATATAGTTTTTTCATATCTAGTCCCTGTGAAGGTGCTTACTGTCAACAGTAACTCTACATCTTTTTTATGTCTAAATGTTGCTCTTTGGTCTAGCTATTATTATTTCTACTTTACTCATTTACTGAATCTCTTTGTTTGTAGGGCATCTGCTGTATTCGTGGGCATATATGAGCCTACCAAACAAAAGTTACTGGAAATATTTCCTGAAAAGTTTAGTGCTGTCGCTCATCTGGTAAATTAAAGCAGATTTCAACTATTTTGTGTTGTTTCTGTTTCTATTGAAACTTTCAGTAGGGTGACCTTAAGGTTCTGCTCACATGGAGGAGAACTCGATACTCTTTGTTCTAAGGCACTTCTTTTGCATAGTAATAACTTTTAGCCATAAACATTAATTTGAAGACAATTCTGATATCATCTCTCAGACTATTCATGCTGGCCATTGAACTAGTTTCTCATGGCAGAAAATTTATTTATGTCTAGTGAATATAAACATGAAATCCAAGTTTATTCGAAAGGCATGTTGATTTGTATATCTAAGCTTGCTTTGAAAGTGTTGATTATTTGTTAATGCTTCTATGGCTGCTCGATTACATTGGATATTACATATCTCTTGCGAAATTCCATGGATATTAACTAGTTCATCTCTCTGATGCTAGGATTTTGTATCTATGTTATCTTCTTCTTGCTGCATTCTAATATATGGAAGTAATATAGACTGCAGGGGCCATTGGAGGGGCTGCTGCTTCTCTTATCCGTGTTCCTACGGAGGTATGTACATCGATGAGCGTGCATATATATCAAAGTGTCTCGAAGTACCTTTAAATTCGCAAAGTTCACCTCTTTCAGGTAGTTAAACAAAGGATGCAGACCGGACAATTTAGCTCAGCTCCAGATGCTGTTCGTCTTATTCTTGCAAAAGAAGGCTTCAAGGGTCTTTATGCTGTATGTACATCTGATTGCTCCAAAATTTTTGCCACTTTTTTAGATTTCATAAATCCTACTATGATGATATAACTTACATATTTCAGCTTCTTATGCCTTTCCAACTATATTAGAAATGCTGGAGCATGCTTTACCTTGTTATTTCTTGGGCTTGTAGGGCTACAGTTCCTTTCTGTTGCGAGATCTACCATTTGATGCCATCCAGTTTTGTTTATATGAGCAGCTTCGAATTGGATACAAGATTGCGGTATGTTTAACTTAACTCAAATTCATTTACATTAAGTACCTATTTTATGTTCACGGAGTATTGTTGGATCTCCGAGTTTATTAACTCCTGAACTGAATGGTTTTGGGACAGCTTCTTCAGGAAAATAATATTGATTTAGTAAGTAGTCTTCTTCAACCTTGATTAAATTTGTTTCAGTTGTCTTTTTCGTGCAGGCAAAGCGAGAGTTAAATGATCCTGAAAATGCTGTAATTGGAGCATTTGCTGGTAAATTGATTGTGCTGCTTTTGGTCCCTAAAACTTGTTGTCTTATTTCCATTTCAGTGACAAAAAGAGGCATCTCTGTACTTTGTTGCCTCTATTGTCTTATCTGTTTTTTGTTACGCAGAGTACTTCTATGTCTGTACTTGTAGGATATCTTTTTTGACAGTTCGGCATTCTCGTTGAATCGCCTGCTGAATTTAGTACCAGAAATTCCAGACTAAAAGAATATTATTGCTTAAAGAAGTTTCTAATTGAACTTGGAATCTATATACCTTGTTACGACCCTCAATTCGGCAAAGACAATAGCATCCTGGAAATGGCTGCCTCTTCCAGGAGAAAGGAAGGAACTGGGCCGTAGTTGGGCGAAATTATTATCTATGGACCATCTTATTTTCTACTATTCATTAAATCTTTGCTTGCCATTTCCAGCTTTATGAAGGAATTTAAACTTTAAGTATTAGAAACTCTATCACTATCTTCCTAATTTCTCAGGGGCAATAACTGGAGCCATAACCACACCGCTTGATGTGATGAAAACAAGATTGATGGTTCAGGTCGAGTCTGTCGCTTTCTAAATTATACTGATCACTGAACCTTTTCAAAGATTATTTATTTCTTCGATCTCTCTATTGCAGGGTCCAGCAAGTCAATACAGTGGGCTTCTAAGTTGTGCCCAGACTATTCTTCAAGAAGAAGGCCCAGCTACCTTTTTAAAGGTATACCAACATTAGCCATTTCTCTCCAATATATAATTCTTAGGAGTAAAGAAAGCCCTTTATGATGCTTACAACAGAGAAAATGTATTGCAAATTTGTCTTGATATATTGCGTTGTTATGGACTTAATTTTCTAATTAGAACGTTATTTTTCTTAATCTTTGTTTCTCGTGATTAATTTCTAAACAGGGTATCGGACCAAGAGTTCTGTGGATCGGCATCGGTGGGTCCATATTCTTTGGTGTCCTCGAGAGGACGAAACTCTTACTTTCGCAAAGGCACTCCAAGCGTGCGATATCTGAATCTTCAAAGGAAGAATAATACAAATCTCCGAGTCTTCCCATTGAAGTATTATGATCCAGATTGAAGACTTACTATTTGGCCCAATCATTCTTCTGAATTATTTGGTGGGAAGAGAAGTTGAGCTAATTTATTTTTTCTTTTGCTTCAAATTAAGATGCAGGGAGTTTTTGTATGTCTAATTTAATGGTTGTACTTGTTAATTTATGGGAGAGAGAAATAGCGCAATTTGGTGCTATGTAGAAGTATTTGCTTTCCTATTTTGTAATTTATATTTATATTTAAGACCAAATTTAGGGTTTGAAAGTCATAGTGAATTTTCATAGCATTAAGTGATCTAAGTGTTTCTGCGTAGTTTACAGCTGTTATTGTTCACCTTGCTCGTATCCTTGGCATCTCTTCTTATCTGCTAAGAGGAGATGAAATGTGTCACTTGTTTAAGTTAATAATAGTTAGCTAATTTTCAAACTAGGTTAATCTTATTGGTATGCCCATATTGATTGCATGAAAAGGTGACCTAAACCCATGAGAAGGATTTTAAAATTGTGCCAATACAAACGCTCTTCAATTAGATTTGTTGATATATAATTTTTTTCAGTCATAACTACATAAAAAGTCCATAGTAATTTCTGCGCAATTAAACTGATAAGTTTTATACAATATAAAATTATTATTAAAATTAAAGTCTAATTTGAAAACAGTAAAAGTCCATAGTATGTTTGGTTTGTTGTTGAAGGACATCAAAAATAGTTTTCGATATAAAAAATAATTTTCGTTCGTTTGTTTCAAAGTAAAATTATTTTTCACGTGAAAAAGTTTTATGTATTTTCGAAAAAATAGTGGCCTTTTCGTTTGCTGCGTTTCAAAGGCGGAAAACGAAAACTAGTAAACTACCTCACGCGTGGCTCTGGCCTGAGTACCTCACCCTTCCAAGTAAAATGTATTAGTCATTAATTTAATTACCATTTATATTAAAATTCTTAACATTACCATAGTATATATATAAGGTGATGGAATTATAAAATCAGTTAGTTATGAAATCTATTTATGATTAATTATTAGCACACATCTACTAATATTTACTTATAAATTTCATTATTACATTAAAATTACAATAGCAATAAAATCTAATTATTTTCCAACTAACTTTGAATCTAATTAAATTAAGATTTCTTAAATACTTTTTTATTTATAAGCTAATTAGCAATCGAATTATTATGTAAAGATTATGATAAAATGAACACTCACTTTTGATAAGACTAGTTATAGTGCACGTGCAACGTATGTCATATTTAATTAAATTAATTTATATTTGTATTAAACTAGAAGTATCAAAATTTTAATTCATATTTAATTCAAAATATCACATTTAATTTTAAATTAAATTTATATTTATATTTTAAATTTAAATTAGTACTTATGGTATGTGTCTTTTTATTATTTAATTTTAAAAAAAATTAAAATATATGATAAACGCGTAAATGATAGATATTACGTATAATACAAAACCGATATTAATACGAGGGTGTTATGTCATAAAGTAATAGATACTTTAATTTTCAACCGTTAGATGAGATCTAATGGTAAAAAATTAAGATTTATATTTAAAAATAAATTATCATTTGATAAATTATCATTATAAAAATTGCGATATTTTCATGAAGCGTAGAAAAAAAATTTATTAGATAAGCATGAAGCGTAAAGAAAATTATTGTTAGATAAGATTATCATTATAAAAATTGCAATATTTTCATGGAGGGTAGAAATTCTTTTTATTAGATAAGCATGAAGCGTAAAGAAAATTATTGTTATATAAGATATTAGATAAGATTGAATAAGGTTATTATGTAGGCGGCGGTAATTAGAAGATAGAGTACGCGTATAAAAAGTGGAATTTGATAAACACTATTTAAGGACAATTTCGTCGGCCATTGAACTAGATCCGATGACTAAAAATTTATACATTTTATGATAATTTAAAAATAAAATAAAAATTGTACTGTTATTTATCCCATCAAATTGGAACAAAAATGATTGAAATTATATTAATAGGGAGTAGTATTTTGAAAAAGAAATTTTTTTTAAAACTCTCTCTTTTATAAGAAATATAGATATAGATTATTCACAAAAATCTAATCATAAATTTAATCATGTGTGAAATCTAATTAACACGATAAGATATATTAAGATTGTTTTACGATTATTTACATTTATTTACTAATTTCAATATATATACTCAAATATTATGATGATATGAAACTCAATTTATTTGTTATTACTATATTATTGTTATAATATCAAATTTTCAATCATTAATCATAGAACCTAATATGATAAATTATTTTAGTTTTCTTTTTCCAACAAAGCGAACAAGTATATTCAGAAAATTCTTTTTATTTTCATTGAACCAAACACAAAAAAAATGTAAAATTTCTTTTCAGTGTATTTTTTTTCCCTTAAAATTTATTTGTTGACAGTTTTAAGAAAACCAAACAAATCCTAAACGCCTCGGTTCAGAAAAAAAAGAAAAACCAAAAATAAAAACACGAGGGTAAAAATAGAAAACCTTAGCCCTTCACGAATCCTAAAGCGTGACGTGTCAGCAAATAAGCTTATCATCTTCCATTTCGTGCCCTTCCTCCTCTCTCTTTCTATTCTCGTCGTCGTCTTCGTCTCCCTCTCGTCACAAACCCTAGGATCGAACTAGAGAGAGAAAGAGAGGGGAACAAGAGAGAGAAGGAGAGACAGAGATCGGCGAGGATGAGCGGGAACGGGGCGAAGAAGGTGGCGGAGGTGGCGACGAAGGCGGGGAAGGCGATCGACTGGGACGGCATGGCGAAGCTCCTGGTCTCGGACGAGGCGCGCAAGGAGTTCGCCAATCTCCGCCGCGCCTTCGACGATGTGAATCAACAGCTCCAGACCAAGTTTAGCCAGGTACTATTCCCTCCCCGGATCTAGGGTTTCTTTGCTATTGCCTTTTAGCTTGCTGTTTTCTTCTCATTGGATCGCTCGATCCTCGCTTCCATCCTCGATCTAGGGTTTCGTTTTCTCCGATCGTATGTCTGTGTATAATTTTTTGTTGATTTAAGTCCTTTTAGCTTAGATCGCATGATAGCAACTCGATCAGCGTGCTAATGGGAGTTATTTGTGATAAAATGAATGAAAATAGAGGGAAAAGAGTAATAGGTTGTTCAAATGTATGCTAATAGAATAGGTTTAATAGCTGATGTTTGTTGCAACACCTGTATTTTGGGGCTTTACTGGTTTTATCCTCGTGCAATGCATGAGCATGTTTATATGATAATAATTACGTTTATATGGCAACTCTACAATTGATAGTGACTAAGATGTATAGGAAAGCTCTTTAATCTGAAGGAAAACTAAGAACTTCTTATTAGTTTAAAATATGTCCAAATGTGATTTTGTAAACCCGTGCTAAATCATTGATGTGTAAATATGAAATACGAAACAGTTCGATACTCCTTAAGTAAGCATTTATATGTTGCAATTCCCAATAGTCTGTTAGATTGTTTGTCATTGTTGTTCAGTCATCAAATATTTTTCTGTACCATCTTTTACAAAATAAGCAAGCAAATGTTCAAAATAAGAAGCATCAACATATGTGGTTAAACCGTCTCTTGGAGCAGATAATTTAAGAGAGAAGCCTGATCAAACGAAGAAACACATGCAAATCTGATTTCAGGTGGAAATATTAAATCATGTGAAGCAAACTATTCCTCAATTTTTACGTATATACTATTGGGATAAACTGACTTTGAGATTATAATCTATATAATGGGTACTAGATTGAAATAGAAGTGCACAGAAATATGTTAATAGAGACATTTTTATCTATGAAGATATATTTCCTTCTTCTGTTAGCATCTTAGATCTCATCACAAATCCATTTATTGCTCATATGTGTCTTAGAACTTCGTAGGGTCTTAGATGTGGATTAATATGTGAATACTTTTTATATTTCCTTCTTCAAAATATTATATCTAAAATTTGATGAATATGTGAATACTTTTTCTATTTCCTTCTTCAAAATATTATGTCTAAAATTGACAGAAATTGTTTCTGCTCTAGATTAAACTAAGAATTCTTTGCATCGAAATGCATGTGTTCTTTTTTTAACTTATCCTATTAAAGGTTTGATGTTTCTTGGAGAAACGTATGAGTACATGGTAATACTACTTTGCAAGTTTATATGCTATTCTTTATTATCTCCGTATTTTCATCATGATTGTCATTACTCAGAGTAAATTAATATCTGACATTGGCGAACGAGTGATAATGCTTTTTTCCCTTTATATAACGTAGGAACCTCAACCTATTGACTGGAATTTTTACAGAAGAGGGATTGGCTCGAAATTGGTTGATGTGTACAGAGAGGCTTATGAGAGTATGTCCTCTTTCTTGATCAACAATGCTGTGAGAAAATAGACTTCTGTAATTTTATCAATTTAGGGATTTATTTTCATGTAATTGCTATACTTTAGCCTTCTCCTTTTGTCTAGAAACTGATTATGTAGATATACAATTGTCTTTAAGAGGCTAAAGTTGATCGGATAGTTAGCCATAAAGAACAATGCACTAGTGGAGACTGTCTAGTTTCAATTTCGACGCATTTCTTTAAGGTAAAATTGTTAGTAGTCTATGCAATTAACAGAGTGTTTGGTTTTCTTTTTACCAATGACTTCTAATTAGTTGGACATTTAGTGATGAAAGGTTTCATTGCAGGGCCTCTTGAGTTAAAGAGTGTCTTGTTAGATATTTGGTAAACTGAAATATAAGATTCTTCGGATGGGACTTCAAAGGTGCACTTGCTTTTATGATCAATGAATGAAGTACTGACATCTTATATGAAAATTCTGCTGAAGTGATGATTCCTTTGATTCTTATTTATTTGGTCTTGTTCTAATAAGCTGGTGAATGTGACCTGGAACTTAGATTCAGTGATTTATATCTTGGCCAAATAGTTTGCATCACATGGAATTGTTTGCTTGGAAGATATGTATTCCTTTCTTTTGTAATCTGACTATGGTAGAGCCACTCTTATTGCAGGCGTTGAGATCCCCAAATACGTCGACACAGTGACTCCTGAATACAAGCCCAAGTTTGATGCTCTTGTGAGAAAGCTTTACATAACCTTGTTTCTGTAAAATGATAATTCTTTCATGGAAGAGATGCCTTCTGTAATTAATAGGTCTGTACCCTAGTTGGTTTTAACACCTTTATTTATTTCTTTTTCTTTCATGGAAAAATTGCAGGTGGTGGAGTTGAAAGAAGCAGAACAGAAGTCTCTCAAGGAGTCGGAGAGGTTGGAAAAGGAAATTGTCGAAGTTCAAGAGATGAAGGTGAGAAAGAAGGAAGCTGCTCTGATGTTAAAACATTCACTCTTTTTTCTACTCAAAAAGTTCTCTTCTACAGTTCTCTTTTATGGTGTTGATTTTTATATATATTGTCGTATTGTGCAGAAAAAGATAAGCACCATGACAGCCGAAGAGTATTTCGAGAAGCACCCTGAGCTCAAGAAGAAGTTTGATGATGAAATCCGCAATGACTACTGGGGTTACTGAAGAGTGAGCTTCTCGATGCTTTTCTTTCAGATTTCCAATAAAATCTATCTTTTCTATGTATTTTTTTTAAAAAAAAATTTGCCAATGTTTTAGGTTGGTTGTTTGATTTACAGCTGCGCACTCCTGGAGCTGTGCACAATCATGTGTCATAACTCATCCTTTCATGATTCCTATCTATTTGATACTGTCACTTCATGTGTGGTCTCCTATGTAGTAATAAGAGAAAATTTTCCTCTGCAGACAGTGCGAGTCAACTGTTCAAGCGATTAGTTCACTTGTTCTTTTTTAACACCACAATCTTCTTTTCGGGTTGTTGAAAAGGCTAAAATCGGCCTGTTTATTTTCCATATGTAATTTATGTTTGCAATTTTTAGGTTCAATTATGGACCTAAAAATTGATATTTCTTGAAAAATTCGTCACTCCTCTAGAAATGATTTAGTGACGAATAAAAATTCAATCTGTTGGCCTTCTTGATCTAGGTTCTATTTGGTATACCAACTATTAGTTTGGTGCTTTCATGGTTAATTTCTGTTTACCATCCATTCACCGTCATAGTTATCTATATATTGAATGTTTGAATGTGAGCACATGCATTTCTCCTATTTAGCTGTAGGAACCAGAAATTCAAGCTTTTCTCCACCTTCAGTCTATCACTCGTTGGTCTCCAGTAATATGCTGAAACTGATGATGTTAGGATGGAATGAGAGCTTTAAATTTCAAATTAGAGATTACGCGACCTAAATTTAGCTATAGATTGCTAGACCGGGGTCTCTGCTTTTCAGTTTTAAACTAGTTTCTCAGTATTTACTGCTTCAGAAACTAGAACCTGTTTGGCTTTGACTTTTGCAGTAGAGCCCTCACTGATCCCTCACCATTGTGAGGTAAACAAAAGCCCTCACTGAACTCCACCATTGCAGTGCAATTAAGTTTTCCATGGCATTCACATCTTCTATGTGCCCAATTCATGTTTTATTTTTGACTTGGGCCTTGTTTGGTCCTGCGGGCCAATTCGGGCTTGGAATTCTCCTGTTACGGCCCACAGAAGTTCCAACTATGATGATACTGTGAGCTGCAATTAACTACAGTGGCAGGCCCAAGTGCGTGCTTCCTAAAACGCAGGCTTCAAACAGGCGGTTTGCAGCTTGATGTGTTGTTTTGCCCGCTAATATCTGTGGCATGTATGGGATGTTTTTACCGACTCATTAACAGTAGGATGTATATAATTTGTACTTATTTGAATAATTTGTGTGTATCTCACTAATCATATTAGTTCTCAGATGAAACGTTAAAATAATAATAATAATAATAATAATAAAAAAAAAAAGAAGAAATTCTACCCCCACCTTGGATTATCCTTCGTATCCGTTTCTAGGGGAGGGTAATCGACCAAAAAAAAAAAAAGAGAAAAAAGGGACGCTCTCAGTGTCTTCAAGTGATGTAATGCTCGTGTAAACGTTGCGTCACTACATGAGGTGGATTCTGCAACTGCATTAGCACTACAACAACAATGTCAGTCACGTGTTATGTCTTTTGCTCACCACCTAATAGCAATAATGATTATGATTACTCGTAGCAAAGGTGTTTGATTCCCTTCTCTTCCCGGTGACCGATTGGTTGATCGATGCACACAATTGGTGGAATCTGCGGCAATCTTATTTTATTTTACAGGTAGCAAGGGAAAAAGTTTATACCAAAATTTTCTTTCGGAGCCACGACTCCCACATTTTCTAGCCGAAAGAAAATTACTTTGCTGCTAAGTTAAGACAATCCAAAAAGAAGAAAAGAAAAAAAAAAAAAAAAAAAAAGAGGAAAAGGAAAAGAAAACATAATCTGTGCATACATGCTCCTGTCGTTGGTGTGCTAATCATTATTTTGTGGTGTAATAAAACATCAAAAAAATAACTAACCCGTCGCCAAGTCGTATGCACAACGTACCTCGGAATATTTATATGTATATAAAGAATACAACTACTGTGGAGAGTGTGAATGTGTCATTTCACGCCACAGTCGCGCAGTGACAAGTTGAACAGTTAAAGGCAAAGATAAATATGAAAAGGTGGAGGGCTTTTGGGAGAGCTTTTCCTTGGGCGGGGTAAAAAGTCAAAAACGCTATCCTAACCCTCATGAGCCATGATATCCTCTCCTCTATATATGAATAGGGGGAGAGAGAGAAAGAGTATGAATAGGGGAAGGAGAGAGAGAGAGAGAGAGATAGGGAGTCGAAAAAGAGAGATTTGGATCCGCTATTCACCATCATTGCTCGGGTTTTGTAGGCCGTGCAAAAGATGCATGGACTACTACTGTTCGGGAGCGCGAATGTTGATGCACGATTTCATGTCCCCGCTCCATTACTATGTACTCATCTGAATGACTCGAATCAACTCAATTCATCAGCAATACTAATATAAATATATATATATATATATATATATATATATATATATATATATATAGAGAGAGAAGCTACTATATTTTCGAAAGTATAAAGGAGTTAGTCCTTTCAACTTTCTGGCCCTTAGATCAATCTTTTTTTAACCATTTTTTATTTTTGAATTAAATTTATTATCTCAGAAGGATCATTCAATCCTAGAGAGACCGCTCAACTCTAAGGAAGACCACTACCATCTCAATCCTACAATTTTTGATCCAAAAGCTAAAAAGTCGGAAGTATCAACTTTCTTATACTCTCGCAAACATAATAGCTCTACACACACACATTATTTGAGCTTTTTGATCTCAGAATTTTCCACAGCTCTCTATAGTTCTAACATCCATCTATTAGGTGAGATTAATCTCAATTGGTGACCATGATTTAACCATCGCTCACGTGTGATTGAAATTGACCCTTTTTTTTATGGATAGCAGTGGATCGCTTTGTGTTTATAAATTTTTGTATACATGGGAATGTTTAAGATATATCCTAAGTTTTTTTTGTAGAAACTAGCTATTACTTGAGTAGAGCTGTTTGAAAAAGACTTTTAATAGTTTATTAAAATATTATAAAATCTTTTCACGTGAGCTATTATCATTTTAATAAAATCCCGAATTTTTTTCTTCTTACGGTAAGAGAAATAGAAGGCAACTTTTGTGACTCTGTAAGTTCATGTCAAATGCTTGTAGCGGCAAACAACTCGAAATTAATCTTCATTAACTAAACATATAATTAATTATTATATCCTGAAATAGAGAAATTATCTTGGAACTCAAATTAAGTAGACAAAAAGCGGACCAACGTTACGCTCAAAAGTACGAACTCATGAAGAATAACTAAAAGTTATATTATTCTCCTTTTAAATCATTCGGTCATATATATATGAATTGTTTCGTCCATGCAAAATTCGTACGATACTCTCCAGCATGCATCTTTTTATATCATAATGCTCTCATGTGGGATGTTTTCTATAGATATTATAATTTAGTTAACTAGTTCACTAGTTCCCTAGCATAGGATCGAGCCTGTACTATATATAATGCTCTCTTATGATTGCACAAACAATATTGGTCCCAATTAACATTTGCAATAACTTAATTAGGACTTCACGAGTCTCAAATTTAAGCTTTTAAAGACGTCAAGTATTTTATATTATTCTTTTTTATTTATGTTTATCATCTTTTAGTAAATTAAGTTTTGAAAGAAAAACAATTAGTCCGAGATGTATCCAGCATTTTATTTCACCTTTTCTTGTAGGTCATATATTTTGTAGGGTTATCTTTGTTGCTGTAAAGTGGCTGTTAAAAGTAAGGGAGAGAGAGGGGGTCCGAATCTAAGGTAGTGATTGTGGTGTTGGTAAAGTGGGGCGTATCAATAGACTCAAAAAGTAAAACTGCAAAAAGCTCAGATATTTTAATCCTAGTTACCCTAAACTACAGATTATATTTTGATGAGCAATGCTACTCATTCGTTCTACACTATGATGTACCATATACACCGTAGCCTTTAGGTAGATGAGATTATTTCACAAGTTATTGTTACGGCGGTGGGTCTCCAACAAATACGTTCTATATACTTGTTATAGTATATAGAGATCTCCACAAAAGGTAAAATAAAAGACGAGAGAGGAGGAAGAAGAAATCAAAGAATTTGGGACATTATTGTGGAAGCAAAACTAAATCAACTTTATTGAATAAAAACCAACAAGCACACCATATTAAATGCATGCGTCTGTACCATCGGCTGGGCTTCCTCTAATTAATTAGAGCGGCTCCGGCTACAACTTCATTAACGCCGGCTTCTCAATTTATAACTAATTACACGCAATCCTACTCTAATTAGATTTTATCTTAAACATAATCTAAATAACCAAATCTAATAACGAGATAAAACCAAATAATCAAATCCTAGTCTAATTATACATTAGCATTATCTCTAATACTCCCCCATAATGCTAATGTTATTCACACCGATTTTTTCTTGGCAAAGTATGAATTTCTCTAATGGTAGCGGCTTTGTGAAAATATCGGCCATCTGCTCCTCGGTTGCACAGTGTATCAACTCGAACCCTTCTCGTGCTTTTTCGATCATCAACCGAACCTGTCAAATCACTATCAGAACAACCAAAATAAAAATCGTTAACGTTAGTATACCACAACCGGTGGTCTCTTGTTCCTTTCGAATATCTCAATATCCTTTTCGCCTTATATATCCACTTTGATCCAATAACTTCTTTTTCTATAGACGGTTCAATAAGCTTCTGGGTATTATTTTTTTCTAACGCCGCAATTTCTTTATTCGTAATCTTACACCAATCATTAGATTTTGCCGCCTTCTCGAAGGTTTGTGATTCTCCACATTGTGAATACATGCACTGTTCGTATATTTCACGAAGTGATCTTACTTTTCTCGGTGTCGTCTCTGGAGAAGTTTCTGGTGAAATTCGCGGTGAAACTTGTGGTGTTGTTTCTGTACTTGTGGTACTTTCATCATTGTTTCTGTTTTCAGTTGCAGTTTCATTTTCGAGTATCGGAAGTGGATTACCCTGCACTTTTGCGCTCCAATCCCAAGCTTTTTGTTCATCAAATATAGCATCACGACTTATAATTAAAGAGTTAGTAGCAGGATTATAAAATCGATATGCTTTGCTTCTTTCGCTATAACCCACAAAAATACACTTTCGACTATTATCATCCAATTTTTGTCTATTTTGTGACGGGATATGAACAAAAGCGACCGATCCAAAAAATTTAAAATATTTTACCTTCGGCTTCCAACCCGTCCACGCTTCATAGGGTGTAATATTCTCCAGCGCTGAAGTTGGACTTCTATTGAGAATATATGCTGCAGTAGATACTGCTTCTGCCCAGAATTTATTCGGGAGCCCTTTTGCTTTCAACATGCTTTTTGCCATCTCCACTAAATTTCGATTTTTGCGCTCGGCAACGCCGTTCTGCTGAGGCGTGTAATTGGTTGTCAACTGCCTGTGAATACCATTAGCTTCACAAAAAATTTCAAACTTATTAGAGATAAATTCTCCCCCTCGATCTGTACGGAGTGTCCTAATATAATACCCGGATTCATTCTCGACCAAATTTTTAAATTTTTGAAAAACATCAAAAGCTTCGGATTTATTTTTAATAAAATAAACCCAAGTCATCCGGCTATAGTCATCCACGAAAACCACAAAGTAGTAATTGCTGCTGAGCGACGGTGTCTGCATCGGCCCACATACATCTGCATGTATCAATTCTAATGGTTCTTTGGCTCTCCAATTGCTCTCTCTCGGAAAAGAGTCTCTGTGATGCTTTCCTAGCACACAACTTTCACATACGGATCCATTATTATGCACCAAAGATAAACCATCAACCATATTCTTTTTATATAATAAATCAAGCCCCTTAAAACTCAAGTGACCATATCTATAGTGCCATAACCAATCATCATCTAACACTACTTTCATTGCAACATGAACAGGAAAAACTTTATTTTCTGTCATCGGAACTTCAAAAAGTAATTTTTATCTTCATAAATTGTGCACTTAGAATCTTCAAAAATAAGCGAATAACCTTCTTTCAAAAATTGACCCACACTAAAAAGATTGGAGTTCAGTCCGGAAACATACAAGACATTATTTATTTTTTGAATTCCAGAAATATTTACCTCAATTGTACCTCTTCCGTGCACGTTATGGACATAGCCGTCACCCATTGTTACGCGGCCTTTAACTGATTTATCCAAATTAATAAAATTTTCTTCTTTTCCTGTCATGTGACTGCTACAACCACTATCAACATACCAAATATTGTTAGCAGCTTTTTCTAATGAACGACATGCAAAAAGTACATTATCGTTTTCATTATTTTCATAAGCAAAATTAGCGTTTTGCTGTTTCAATCGACAAAACCGCTCGATATGGCCAAATTTTTTACAATAATAGCATTGAATATTTCTACAATTATGGGGCTGATCGTTACCTCCGTAAGTTCTCTGATTTTGATTACCTGATCCTTCACCGTTTCTGTTATTGAAACCACCCGATCTACCGCCGCGGCCTCTATCTTGGCCACGACCACGGCCTCTACCATGGTCACCATATGCTGAAGCTTGACGATTGAAAGTATCTGTACCACTTTTTTCATCGCTTTTCGATTCGCTTTGAAAAGCATGCTCAGAAAAATTTTCAGTTCTATCTTTACGTTCCTCATGTGCCAAAAGAGAACCAAGAAGTTCACTACAAGATAATTTAGATAAATCTTTTGCCTCTTCTATAGCAGAAACTATATCACCATATTTTTTCGTCAAACTTCTTAAAAAAATTTCGACTATTGTTTGATCAGTAATCTGTTCACCATAAGTACGCATCAAGGTAACTAATTCCATTACTCTAGAATAAAAAGTATGAATATTTTCATTTTCTTGCATAAAAGAAGTTTCAAATCTTCTTTTTAAAGTTTGAATTTTAACTCTGAGTACATTTTCGTTACCTTGGTATTCCTTCTGCAATATATCCCATGCTTCCTTCGATCGAGTAGCGCCGGCAATATGAGAAAATATCGAGTCATCAACTGATTGCTGAATAAAGAAAAGCGCCTTCGCATCTTTTTTCAGATTCTCTCCGGTTGCTTCCTTGCATCCATTTTCTACAAAATCCCATAAATCTTGGGATCGCAGCAACGTCCGTATCTTCACGCACCAAAAATCATAGTTGTCCCCTTTGAATATTGGGAATCCTTGCGCACCTCCGTTAGCGCCGTTAAACGCGATCGGTACCTTCTCCTCTCGAAAACTTGGTTCTGATACCACTTGTTACGGCGGTGGACCTCCAATAAATACGTTCTATATACTTGTTATGGTATATAGAGATCTCCACAAAAGGTAAAATAAAAGACGAGAGAGGAGGAAGAAGAAATCAAAGAATTTGGGACATTATTGTGGAAGCAAAACTAAATCAACTTTATTGAATAAAAACCAACAAGCACACCATATTAGATGCATGCGTCCGTACCATCGGCTGGGCTTCCTCTAATTAATTAGAGCGGCTCCGGCTACAACTTCATTAACGCCGGCTTCTCAATTTATAACTAATTACACGCAATCCTACTCTAATTAGATTTCATCTTAAATATAATCTAAATAACCAAATCTAATAACGAGATAAAACTAAATAATCAAATCCTAGTCTAATTATACATTAGCATTATTTCTAACAGTTATGTCAATTTTTTTTATTAAAATCTATCGGAGTTTTGTGAACTCTTCGATGACCAAGGTGCAAAGACGTACACCCAAAATAGGGGCGTACAAGTAGCATTTTTTTGTTCTGATATAGCACCTATTTAGTACGGATATAATGACCGTCCTAGCACAAACAGGGCAAAAGATTTGATGATAGGTATCTGAGGTAATAAATTAGAAATCTAGTTATTTCACATTTTTAACTAAATTTATTTATAAAAAAATGAACAAAACATGTAGCATGCTTTTCTTTTCTTAAAAATAAAAATAAATGAAGGCCTTGTTTGGTACCGCACTTATTTTTTTATTTTTTTAAAAAAAATTTAAATATCAAAACGTACAGGAGTGGACAGTGGATTGCTTACAATTATTTCACTCAAAGTCTGTACTTGACAACAAAAAATAAAAACTAAAATATTTTTTTACTTTCGAAATTCTATAATTATAATAAAAAAAGTTCAATCTCCGACACATCAAAATTATATAGAATTAGTGTTTAAAAAATTCAAAAAATGATAATGATACCAAACGAGGCCTAAGATGCAAACTTTGTACTTATTTTATATTTTTTCTAGATCCTACAGATCAGATATATAGAAGACCGAGTGATCTCGACCGTCCGTAATTGGCAATCATGATAGCAACCATGCATTGATCTTATCACCTGGGCCAACATTCACATATATCTTCATTGGATCCTCTCTTGGCCATTCTTAGGACATAATAGTAAAATATTCTATTCCATTCTTAGCTAATAGTATGTGAACCTTTTGTCATCATGATTCCAGGTAAATATTGGCTATATATCTCGCGCGTCCAAAGTTTTTTTTTTACACCATTTTGTTTAATCTCAGATTACATCTAAATGATCTCACTGAATCAGCTCGGATCGGATCAAATTAGAAAATCTCGAGCTTAGATCAGGTCTTAAGAATCAGAGGCCCGGTCCGAAATTTTTGGGCCTTTAATTTGTAGCCCCCGGCCCGACGAAGCGAATGCGTAACCCGGCCCGACCCGCAAAAGACTTGTGGTTAGATTAGTAGGGTCCACACTGAATTAGGTCTATGTCATTTTCTTATTTTTTTAAAACTAATTTAATATATATTTTTTTCACTGTTTATTCAAAGTTTGGAGATTAATTATTTAGGTAGCTAAAGGAGAGAAACGAAATATGTTGAATTTTGAGTGAATCGGTTCACGAGTGAATTAGGTGGTGGACCAGGTCTAGCCTTTTATAGGCAAAAAGTTAAAATTAAAAAAGAAAAAGAAGGGGGGAGGTTCTCCTAACATAGGTCACCTTTAAAGTTCCAAGTCTACAGCTACATCAGAGTTATCAAAAACTTTTCAACAAGTGACCTTACACCAATATTCTTTGTCCTATATCATATCCAACAAGAAAGAAAGAGAGAAAGAGAGAGTGGAGAGTGGGGGGAGAGAGAGAGAGAGAGAGAGAGAGAGAGAGGGGGGGGGGAAGAGAGAGAGAGAGAAAGGGAGAGAGGGAAAGATGTTTCCACCACCCCCTCCCAGTGTAGTTCTAAACCATGGGTTGGTGGAGAGCCAAGAAACCCTAGTGGCTGATGATCACCACTTACTACCATCTTCATCTCTTCTTCATCTCAGGTTTTCTCCATATGGGCCTCATCAACACTCTCTCACCAACACAGCTTTCTCTGTGGGAGAAAGGTTCATGAACCCTAAACCTAGAGATGGTTGCTCATTATCAGATCATCAAGCTGCTGCAGCTGCTGCTGCAGCTTCTTCAGCCCAGAGAGCAAGCACTAACCTATGGTGATTAAGTTTATACATGAAACTGTCTCATGCATGCATGTGTAATTTCTACTGAGTCATAGGCCAAGTAATTAAATGTTTTTATTTATTTATTTCCACTGACTCTTTTTCTTAACTTGTACAATTTTCTGTAGCTTCCTCTTTCTGTAAAAATTTAAATTTAGTCTTATAAAATGACTTTTTAATATGCTATATTTAACACTGTCTCACAAATCTCGAATAATTGAGATTTTCTTTTTCTTTTTTCCTACTCTATTCAGAAAAATGAGATTTTTTTTAGAGATCCAAGATATGGACATTGAATTTTGTGAATGGATAACCAGACCAAAATAAAACAGTTAATTCTTTTTTAACTTAATATGCTAAAGAATAGTGTTTTGATATTTGATATTAAACATTTTATAGATCTCTCTCTCTCTCTCTCTCTCTCATGGTTTGTGTTTGGTTGGTGCTATTTAGGCCATGGGAGGAAGAGGGGCCACTTATGAGCAGCAGGAGAACAGTAATTGGAGCGGAGCAGCAAATCAAGATGAACGCTAACAACAACAACAACAAAGATAACAATAACAACAACACCAATAGTAGCAGTGATAATTACAAGACTACTAGTAATACTATCAACGCTCTATCGGTTGGCGGTGTGAGGATGAAGAAGGTGAAGAAGAGGAGGAAGGTGAGAGACCCAAGATTTTGTTTCAAGACCATGAGCGAGGTGGATGTGTTAGATGATGGTTACAAGTGGAGAAAATATGGCCAAAAAGTTGTGAAGAACACCCAACACCCAAGGTATGTCATGTATATATTCATGTAGATATATAATCCACCAGCTAGCTTATATATACTATAAGTGAGAAACCCAAAGTGCACTCCATACATAGACCTTTTCCTCTTCCCCCTTGACACACTGTCCACCAAGCATCATGCATTAATATTTGCATGAAGTTTTCTACTGCATGACATATATATATATATATATATATATATATATATATATATATATATATATGGGCTAGCTAGGGTTAGGTTATGAGCTTGCTTTTGTTGTGTTGAAAGGTGAAAAGAGTAGAAGATCTCTATGTAGATTCTCTTTCATTTCTTTTTATCTTTCCTTTCCCTTTTGTTTGCTTATTGTCCCTATTATGATGGGAACTATAGTGATCTCCTTTGTTGTGATAGAAGTTGGATGCTTGGTACTAGTGTATATCATTACAATTTCTAGTTTCCAGGGTTATGCTATGACTGGTGAGTACTACATTCTTTGTATCCACTAGGTCTACTTATAAATTAAAGTATACCATAGGTAAGCTCACTTTCCAATAAAACTTAAGGATAATAATGAGGAACGTAGAATGATCTAAGGATTGATGAGATCTCCAAAGCAAAACTATATTTAACAACTGCCAAGGTGGACTACATATTTTTCTTGCAACAATTAAGGCAGTAATGAAGTCTCTAATTGTATGCTTTAAGAAGGAAAAAAAAAAATTCTCTTCTGTCTCTGAGAGATCATGAACAGTTTTTGCATTTTTCTTTTTTCATTTGTAGACTTTAAGAACAAGCATGTAGGTAAAACTTAACTTAATTCCCATGAAACACCTCCCACATTCTGGAAAATAAAGAACACAGAAAACTGAGAAGACATGCTATAGCAAGAGAGAAAATGGTAGTCTTATCTAATAGTCACAGATTAAGAGTTCTGTCATCTTTAGGAGAAGTCTAGTTGCTTCGCAATTCTAGCTGAGTTCATTTTAAAAGTAAACGAAGCTAGCAGAGTAGCTTGCCGTCTCTCTCTCACAAAAAAGAGTTCTACATTTGAATCTCATAATAGTAAAATGCCCATAATAAAAAATATTGAGAGGTGAAACTTCCATTGGATATCGCTCAAAGTGAATTTCAAAGCAACACTTAAAAAGTGTTGCAATATTCGAAGGGGATGCATTTTATGAAACCTTTTTCTAATGCCTACAAGATAAAGTGATAAATACGGAAAGAAAGCAAAAGGCAGTTGATATTAGTACATTTTTTTTTTTTTTTTGAGGAAAAAGGTAGCACGCTACCCGCTTCATTCATTGGATTGATGAACTAGGCTACATGGGATATTAGTACATTTGTTATAGTGTAAATGCAGCATATAAGGCTACAACAAAGATGAACGAAAAAACGAAAAAGAAAAAGAAAAAGAAAAGAAAGAGGCGAGATGAAAGAGTAAGCCAAATGGCTAGTACTTGAAAAATCAGTGAGAGAGAAGTTCACGAATAATTTTATGTAGATATTCTTCTCCAATCTTTTGCTCTTTTATCTTATTATTTTTCCCCTTCGATCTTTTAAATTTTATCCATCCATTGTGGACATTAGCTAGTTCACATCGATCTTGTTCCTCCATAGTAGGTGGGCAAATCTTCAATGAAAGAAGAGAAATTATTTTTTTTCTAGTAGATTTGGCTATTTTGCATTAATCACCTAGCTTAATGTGGGCTAGTAAATCTGTCCTTTTTTTGTACTCTTTAATTTTGTCACCCCTTTTATGCGTGTTTGAATACTGGACTAACTATCCTGTGATACAACTTGCTCAAGATATATATATATATATATATATATATATATATATATATATATATATATTGCAAGTTATTGACTTTAGTTAATTAATTATAAAGTCAACAAAATAAAATGTCCCTGAGCCAAATAGGTCCTGAGTGTATTTCTCAAGAAACTGCTCAGTGTTTTACAAAAAAAAGTTGGTTCTCAATGAATAACATTGGCAGGTTCTGTTTTTATGGGTTGATAACTTTAGAAACGTGTTAAGAACAAATTGGATATATATTGTCTTGAGTTGTTTACAAATAATACGGCTAATTAATTAACATGCTTAAGTACATACTCTTAATTTGTCCATGAACATGTATAGTAATAGAGTTTGATATTAATGTGCATGGAGGTAATAACTATATATCCACGAGATCTATGTACTAAGCATCATATATGCAAGGGACATTGATCCGACAAGGAGTCCTATCTGATAAGCTCTCTACTGCTGCTCCATCATGATTCCACTGAGCCCCTCCTCTGCCTCACCCACTATCCATGGATGAAAAAGAAGCTGAATTATATGTGCATTGCAATCATTCTTTCTACCACCTCTATGGCCCATATTTGCACTGTTATTATTTGAACATGAGTGATATATATATATATATATATATATATATTTCTATATTTCTACTAATGAATATGATCATGGCCTTCGTTAAGTTAAAACTCCGCGAATCTCGCTGTTACATGATGATAAAAAGCGCGACGACCGGGCCCGAGATTAATTATGTGTGTCATGTGATTACTACTGTCATCTTTATCTATAATTGAAAAGCTTTTGGTGATTGAGAGATCTAGAGAGAGAACAAACTTGTTTGTGGTGTGTTATGTATGTAGGAGCTATTACCGGTGTTCGCAGGACAACTGCCGGGTGAAGAAGAGGGTGGAGAGGTCGGCGGAGGACCCGCGGATGGTGATCACGACGTACGAAGGGCGGCACGCGCACTCCCCGTCCCACGACGACGGTGATCAGGCCCAGGCTGCATCTCAAGTTAGCTTCTTTTGGTAGTCAATATTTGATATATATATATATATATCTATGTATGTATCATCTACATAATCTTGGTAACATGTAATATTACTATTTGTTAGGGTTTCATAGTTTGATGAGAATAAAAAAGATCTTTGTTGTTATTAGTAATTGGGACCCTTTGTGAGTTAAAGGAATGTTTGGACCAGTACATATGGTTGGATGATCACTTTATTTGAAGAACATATGAGTATGTGCAAAAGGGTTATATGTGGTGCATGGATGGTCGATTGCTCATCAATTAATGTTATGAGTGTCGTGTTGATTAGTTTGCTTGCTTTTCACATGCACCTGCTTTTACTTTGTTATTGTGGTCTCTTCTTTAAGGAATGATGGCCCTGCTCGGCCCTTGTCACTCATCAGTGTGTAGAAATAAAGCAATCGAGCACTAACAACTTTTTTAAGTAAAAACAAAATACCTCTGAACAGCTTTTCGCTGCAGTAATATTAGAAGAAATTTTTTCATTTTTATCCTACTATAGCAAAACTTTTTATACTTTTTAATCGACACAAAATAAAAAAAATATTCAACAAACTTTTGTTTATGAAGGTGGTCCCCTGCATTATGGCCTTGATGGGCCGTGTCACAATCAATATATTAAAGGACCTTTCTCGAGCTGGCCCAAGAACTTAGCCCAGCGAAAGTCTATCCCGTGGGCTGGAACATTTCCTCTCTTTTTTTTCTTTTTCTTTTTTTTTCTTCTGGTGAATTGTTTTCCAAATTTTAAGTTGAATTTCACTAATCCTAATTTGTAGCTTCAATTAGCTATTATTAGCCCAACTATAGTAAATCCAAACACAATGATTTAACCATAATATTGAACTCTTCTCGAGTTCATTCCGGTCTGATTTAGCTCCAGCAAAAAAGCCAATGTTTAACAAATTACTAAAATTAGAACCAAGGTCACTACAGACATAAAAATATAACTCTAAAAGCAGCGAACTCTAATTTAAAACTTATGTTTCTAACTAAAATGAAAGAATTATTAAACTTCTCAAATATGTCTTCTCAAATAGCACTACTGCAAAAGTTCAAGTCGTACCAAACAAAGCCCTATTTCAAGGACAAATTTGTTGGGCATCGTCCCCAAACTATTTGTTTGGGGACGATGCGGATGGGCGCCGCGTGGCCCATCCGACGGGCGCCATGGAAGGAAAAAAAAAAAAAAAAAAGTGCCCTGTGTTTTTTGAGAGAGAGAGAGAGAGAAAACAGCAGAGGGAGAGAGGACGGGGACCGTTGGATGGGCCACGCGGCGCCCATCCGCATCGTCCCCAAACAAATAATTTAGTTTGGGGACGATGCCCAGTAAATTTTTGTCCCTATTTCAACCCATTTATTTCTACCACAGTTTTAGAAATACAGATGCCTAAGTTGCAGAAATTGTTGGGTTTATATCTACAGTTTCTTATTGGATGTTGAACCCATGATGCATATTTAATTACCTCTCTTGCAAGTCTCAACTAACATTTATACCTATATAGAGAGACAAGCGAGGAGTGATCCATCAACTACAAGAGAGTCCGAATCAATTACGTTAATAGGAAAATATTTAAATGTCCACGTCAAAAAAATATCCCCTCCCTTTTTCTTTTTCTTTTTCTTTTTGCCTCCTTTTATTTTTATTCCTTGGTGCTAGTCATTCTACCAATTGATTTTTCATTTCTGTAGGTTGATTCTTCTTGTTATTTTGAATAACATGATATTAAAAAAATTAATAGATTCCATTTCGTAAAACCAATATTATTTTTTTTGGGAAAAAAGGCATATAGGGATTAGACCCTAAACCAGTATCTATTTAATGAGTTAAGCTCTAAAATTTATTGGTGCCATGTACATGTGACCATGCATGTGAACATGGTATGTTAATCTTTTGGGTATCGGATCAAATGAATCCAAATAAATTGTCTATAACATTTCATGTAGAAGAGCCAATTTGGCGCCTCTTTAATCAACTGCTTGATACTTTTCTCTTGATTTGGATCATTATCTCTGGTTTTCGGGCTATCTTTGTTAAAAAACTGAATCCAAACGAGATAATCAACATATGATGACATTTTTAGATGTTCGAGGCATCGAAATACAAGATTTAAATGCGCCAAATTGGATTGTCATAGGCAAGCACGAGGCTCACGTTACATGCTCTCTCTCTTTTTTTTCCTTCGAAAAGGTTCACCATAATTTTATGCCATTTGCGGTAAGAGATAAGATGTGATGCCGAGACAGAAAGCATGCCTTTTTATGTTGATTTGTAAATAAAAGTATCTCTCACAACAAAAAGTACCAAGTGCCGAACTTTTGCAAGTTGTCTTGATCACGACCAACTCTATGTCATGGGAGAAATCCCTCCCAGAAAGTATCTTCCCTCTATGTACACTACGATCTTCTTTCTTTTTTCTGCGCTATTAAGTCTTAGAGCATGTTTGGCAAACCTCCTAATATCTTCCCTCTATGTACACTACGATCTTCTTTCTCGTAAAAGTTTTATTAGACGTGCCTCGAAATTTAATTGTCGGTTTTGATTTTGTGCCCCTGATTCACGACAGCTTTACGTTGTGAAAATTTTTGAGAAGTAATTTGTGAAAGGAGAAGTGAACGTCTGTGGTGGAAAATGAAGAGTTCGGACTGATAGGATATCCGTTAAGGAATTTCGTTCTTCTTTTTGCTCTAGTCTCATGCTCTCTTTTTTATAGTGAAGTTCTCTTCTCCTTCGCCAGTAATTTTTTTTCCTGCAAAAGTTTTTTCACGTAAATCCTTGTGTTTTATTTTATTTACTATTTTTTGATTTGTGTACTTTGCGATCGCTGTTTTTCGTTTCTGGTTATGCACTCATCGTAACAAGTATCTATATCTGAATTGTGTTGTACATTATTTTTCCTAATCTGAAGCAAATCGCAAGCGTCTGCCGTACAATCTGAAAACTGCAAAAGTGATACCAACAAGCTCTAAAACTCAAAATCCGTTTTGCAATATCCTATTTGGATTAATTGAGTTAGGCCACCTAATGCTTATGTTAAGCTAATTTTGGGCTAAACTTTGGTTGCTAAGCTAAGATTAAACCAGTTAGTGCCAATGTGCTCGACCAAGATGCAATGGTACCAGCTGTTTGGGTTCCAATTTAAACAAAGCACGCCTAATTTTGCCTCACATTTTTGTGTTCCTATCTATACAGAGGTCCACGTGCAAAAAGCGCACAAGTATTGATAAAGACGCTCCGTGACCAATTCCATGTACTCAAATATTTTTCTCCTTGATTTCAAATTGATTAATTTATCTCAAAAAGGTCAAGTTTTATCACTCTTCTGCTTCTTCTTTTTTGGAATGTTTTGCCAACTTTTGTTGATTATTTTTCGAGAACAAGGGCTTTGGTGGTTTTTTGGCTAATAGCCTATTCAACAATTTTTCTCTAATTAATCTCTATATTTTTTTTAAGAAAAAGATAGCAAGCTACCTATTTCATTCATTAGGAATATGAATTAGGCTTACATAATGAAAGCAGCCGGGGCTTCCGAAACGCAACGTGGTACAAAAGAAAGCGACAAGAAAGAAAATATAAAAAAAACTTAAAAGACTAAATAACGACCGAAAAAATTAGGCGGCAGCAGTTAGTGAAGCATACGCCAGTCTGCCATCAAGAGTCTCACACGTTCCAGCGCACGGGTAGAATTCGGCACCTTCTCTCGGAAGAGTATGTCATTTCTCTCGGTCCAAACGACCCACCAAATAGCAGAAAGAAGAGTTAAGGAATGATATCTCTTCTGTACATTTATAAGACTGTATGATCTTGTCCAAAGGTCTCTCGCCTCCTCCTCAGACTCAATCAAAGTATCTGGTCCATCCACGCGAATGAGTAAATATCGAACGAACACGCAGGTGCTCATAAGGTGATCACAGCTTTCCATACTAGTGGCACAGAAAACGCAGAGTTGTTCGGCGAGCTATCCACGTTTATAAAGTCTATCAGCGGTCGAGATTCTCTTTTGCAGGAGCAACCATAAGAAGATTTTAAACTTGCACGGGATTTTGAGTTTCCAGATGAATAACCTCATTACATCCCGCAAACCGGTATCGGTGAGGAACTGAATTTGACAGAAAACATATGATTTGAGGACCATCGCTATTTAACCAAGTCTTGCATGTAGCTTGGTTGAATGGGCCGCAACATGTCCTTCAGAAGCGTCCATTGTCTGCGACAAGCCTCAGACTGGGGGCCCGAAGCACCCCGGCAAATGTAGCGCCACCGCCATCCATTCTGGTTCCAGCACTGTGCCACTCTGACTTCCTTATTTCTTACGTGATCGAAGATGTCCGGAAAGAGAGTGCGTAAAGGAATTTCACCGATCCAGATGTCTAACCACATCCTGATTTCGCTGCCACCTCCTAGCTCATAGCTAATGCCACATTTGAATATATCTCGACAGGAAGTTCGGAAGCGTCCAACTAAAACGAGAGTCGCGTCGAAATTACCTCTTTAACTCCAAAGACAAAAAAAATCTCAATTTGCTTCTTGTTATTAATGCTAATCTTCTTGGGAGGTTAAGTTTTTTTCTTCTTCCAAATAGCTCAGTTCAAATAGGAATTTGGGGTAAATTAAAAAGATTCTTAGGATCCAAATTTGATAATTTGGATCAAATTCGTGGTTGCATGGTTGATAATTAGTAGGTAAAAAAATACAAAACTTATTTGAATCATGAATGGTTTTGAATTGACTACCCAGATTTTCAAATTTTATATTTTACTATCAATCTTTCAATTTGTTTAATTTGAGCCAGTCGTCGGTACTTTGACTTCAAAATTTAAACTAATTACTTATTTTAATTAATTTATAGTTGTGATAATTACTTAAAGTATACTAATTAAATCTAAAAGATAAACGGCGTATTTAAATTTTGATGTCAAAATACTGCTGACATACTCAAATTAAATAAATTGAAAAGTTAAATAGTAAAATCAAAATCTTAAAAGGTTGGATAACCAACTTAAAATAGATCATAATTCAGATAAGTTTTATATATTTTTACCTAATTAATATAATCTATTCAAATCCTAAACTTACTAAAAAGAAAGCGTTACTGGGCTTGGCGTTGTGCCAACTTATTTTTAAGTTAATTTTTGTTAGTTGTTTGGTGGGATATTTTGCCTCAGTCCACTACGATCCAACGGCTACAACATGGGATGTTAACGGGATTGTAACAGGTGGACCGACCAAAATATGCCCCCACAGTTACGTCCGTATAATAAATTCAAATTAAATACAAGACGTAGAACATTTTTTATCAAAAATATCAAAATTGCAAGTGATATTAGTAATAACAAAATTAGTAATATATTCTACCGAATATAATCATCACCGTTCATTATCTTGTTTTATAAAGTTCTATAACTGCATTTAACAATTAATTTAAAATTTTAAACTTTATTTTGACAGGCACAATTAATTCATGGACTGAATCGCAATGAAATTTTTGATAATGTATTTAAAATTTTCAGTTCAAATATAGCCTTAACACTCTTATTACTTTCTAACGAGGATTAATTTTTCTAGAATGAGTCCAAAATTTTGTATTAGTAATAATTACCACCAACTAGGCATAATAAACTTTTATTAAACAAAATTATATCCATCATTGAGTGTTTAATTTAGGTTGTGCTAAAACACTAATAATAATGCGACCGACGAATAAAGTAGCAAGCACCGACTTTATCTCACTAGCTTACGTATTCCCGCTCAGTTGGCCGGTGATATTTACTTTTAAGCTTTTGACTTTTAATTATCATTATTATTTAAATGAATGTATGGAAATGATTGGCGTGACAAATATGACCGCACCAAGCTAGGAGTGTTATGCCCTATTCTTTTTAATAATCTTTTTGTTTGAAATGTAGAAGTTAAGTTACACTTGTAAGAATTGATACCTAATTTGTTACGAATAAGGTTGTCGCGTCAAAAACCAGGGTAAAAACCTGTTTAGCTTTATTTTTATTCTTTGATATAATATATAATCACAGAAGTAGGTTATTCCTTATTTTTTAAAAAAACTTATAAAAATAGACGTAAGCAGGTTTCAGTAGCTAGATAAGGAAAAAAATTTGGACCACTAGAATTTTTGTATATGGTTGGTGCGAAGCTACACCAAACGTTCTCTACGCATGAATAATTAGTTTTATACATATTTTTGTATCTAACTGAATTTGTAAATAGCATTTTGTCTCGATTCCCTTATAAGAAATGAAAGCGGTTAATCAGCATCCGATCCGTTTCCATTTCTAACGCGTAGATCCACCATCCGGTCTACGAGGGCAGTCCCGTAATTACGATAACAAACCGGTCCAACTTCGTGGAATGCTCCGTGGTCCCCCAGCGAGCATAACATGCCATGCGATGCCCATCCCATAACCCCATGCACCATCCACCCATCATGATCTGCTTTGGTCGCTGGGGCCCACCACGCCGTGTACTGGACCTATCTCGACCGCTAGTGCGAGATTTATTACTCGCACCACATTGCGCCACGTACTCGAGATCGGAGGGGCGAATATCACGGGCTCATATATATCCTTTGCTAATCCCCCATTGGCTCCGCTTCCCCGTCCGCGTGTCCCGCGTGTCATTTTCGTAATTTCCCCTCTCGACCTTAATTTCCTCTTGAAATTGTACCTAGCACCCCCTCAAGTTGGCTATTTTGAAATTGATCCTCAACTTTATTTTGTTTTTTTAATTAGCACCTTCATGCACTGTGATTTCTTCGAATTCGGTTGTTCTATTATGTGAAGTAGAATTTTTTATTAAATATAATTATTCGTTTAGCTTTCAACCAGTAACTTACTTTTTTTTTTTCTATTTAAGTTGGGAAACTCCTAAAAATTAGTGCTATTATAATTTTTAATAAGTTCGATATTGTAAACTCCTTTTTTAAGAAAAATATACTAAAAAGGGTTTAAATCTTTAATCTTTTTGAAAGTTTTTTATATAACAATAAATTTTATTTGCTGAATAATAACTAAAATTATTAGATTTAATAAAAGTATCAATTACTATAGTAAAATATTAATTAATTAACTAATTAAAATATTTAAATCTGAAAAGAAAAAGAAAAAAATATTAATAAAAATGAATAAAGTTGAAGGGGGGGCATTTCTAAATAGCCTATAAGAGAGGGGCGTCTCTATTAAATTTTGCGTTTATCTCTGCGTACGTGTTCTACTTTGCCTTTGTGTCAATCCCCACCTGATGCGCACCCTCCATTCTCCTGCCCGCGCCGCCCCAGCCACTGGATCTGCACCACGTAGCTGCCCGTGTCTGCTCGGGCAGCTGCCCGGTTTCCGAATTTTCTATTTTCCTTTTACTGGGTGGTCCCGGCTTTTTCTACGTGTGCCCTCAGGCCTCACGTTTCCGCGACGTGGAGGATCAGTAGCCGTCGGATGTATGTTTATCTCGATGGGAAGTTAGGCCGAGTGTACTAGGATCGGAATTGTGTGTCCGTTCGAGAAAATTATTCGGTACGTGTCGACCCGGGAACGGAGTTTGGCCCACAGGCGAGGCTTAGGTGTGTTTGGTTACTCTGTAAAATCGTCTTGAAAAAAAAAAATCGTGAAAAAGTAAGATTCCGACGTTTGTTTGCTCGTAAAAAAAAATTTCGAAAGAAATTTTACGAATCGGAAAAAGAAAACGAACACCCAAAAAATGACGGCGTTGGGAGGGGAGGGAGGCAGCGGGCACGCGGTCCACGAGGCACGCTCCACCTCTGGACCGCGAGAGGGAGTTCCAGGGTGAACCTCTCTCTCTTCTCCCCTCTTTTCTTTTATTTATATATATTATATATATATATATATTTATATAAATATATTTAAAGATAGTATTTTATTTTTAATATAAATATATTATTATATAATATATTATTTATAAATATCTAGTAATTTATTTATACTATTAAATATTAAATATTATATTATTACATATTTAATTGTTATATAATATATTTTAAATATATTTTATTTATATATAAATATAAATTATAATACTAATATACGTAATATGATAATTATTATATATCAATAATATATAATATATATAATAAAAAAATATATATATAATAGTTTTTTATTTATTTATTTTTTTTCCTTTCAACCAAACAATCGTAACGGAAAACTTTTTTTCTTTCCTACAAACCAAACGTTAGAGAACGTAAAATTTATTTTTCTTCGAATTTTTTTTTTTCAACGAAAACTATTTTTCATAATTTTACGTTGAACCAAACACGTGTAGGTTCTTTTATTATTATTATTATTATTATTATTATTATAAGCCTTTTTATTTTTATTAACAAGAAATGCAACCGAGGCTCAAACAACCGACTCACGCCGACGCGTGCCACAGTCTAATATTGGCGGTTAATTGCGTATACTGTTAATTTTGTTGGTTTTTTTTTTTTTTTTGAGAGAAGGGTAGTACGCTACCCGCTTCATTCATTAAAGAAATGAACTAGGCTACAGGGGTGAGGCAACTAAGACCTCGTCGAGAAAGCGAAGCGAAAAAAAAAAAAAAAACTAATAATAGTAGTAATAATAATAATAATAATAATAATAACTATCGTAGAGCTAAGAGTGACTGTACCCAAAGACTCGTCAGTTGAATGATCTTATCGACTGCTAGAAGAAGGTCCGGCTGGATCTTTCGAAAGATTATTTTATTTCTTATCTCCCAGATGACCCACCAGTAGGCAACTAATCGGCTTAACCAGGTACACTGTTAATTTTGTTGTTATTTATTACTCGTTGAAGAAGTTAAAGATTTAAACTCTATTTTAAAAATACTTATGAGTAAAAATGAACTTTTAACTTTCTAAATCAGATAACAATCACTAAAATAATATAGTGATTGAGAAACTTTTACTCTCTTCGCGTTGGTTATGTAAACGACTTCGTAATTTTTTTTTTATTGTGAAATGTTTAAACTTTTGCAAGGAAGATTTTGAGTATTATGACTAAAACTTTAACATAAAAAAAATTACTGTATAGCTACAGAGAAAAAGAGTAAAGCAGGATCACTCTTGTATAGACCTTGTCTGAGCCCAAGAAAAAGAGAAAGAGAAAAATCGAAAGACTCAAAAATCCTTTCACAAATCTATCTTAATTAACAGTTTGATTTTGACAGCGTTCTAGAAAGTTCTACTCGATCTGTTGGGCGCTATTTTTTTTGGACCGTTGTCCGGGTCCAAACCCTCTCGATATGTATGTGAAAAGATAAAGCAGCTTTCTGAAATGACTCTCGAATGCGCCACGATCATATCAAGCGATTCGGTTGAGGAGGGATCGGTTTAACCGGATTCTACCTTACTTTACTAATTAAAATCGAAGATTCCAGATATTCGGCTGATCAAAGATTCGGTTGAATGAACCGAGTCATTATATTATGGGGAAGTCTGGGTTACAAGTACAATTAAAATTATTCCTAAAAAAAATTGTAAATGCTGGAAGGGTTGATTACATGTAGACTACTCCTAAAAAAGCTGTAAATGCTGAAAGTAGAAGTATTGAAAATGCAGTGGTGGTCTTCTCGTTCGCAGGGGAGAGAAAGACCTTTATTATAGGCTTCGAAATTACTATTTATAGCCCACATTATTGGTCGATTTTGGTAGTGGGGTAGTGCTATAGCTATGATCGCGTAAGTTACGTCCCCTGATCGCGTAAGTTACACCCATGATCGCGTAAGTTACGCCCCACTTCTCAACCGTTCCCGCCTAAAGTCTCTCCACCTTCAGACGTCTTGTTGTCAGCTCCTGGTGTACCACGTGTCCTTATTTTTTTAGCTCGTGTGTGGTTCAGTCCGTTTATCTTATGGCGCGTTAATTTTTGGCATCAACAAAAGATCAAAATTTTATAATCAACTGTGATTCCACAAATGATGTTCGAACGGGTCTACAACACACGGGCCCACCACTTCGCACGGTCGATCCACTACCCTCCTTTCCCACCGTCCACTTGTCCCACTTGCCCAAGGATGGGTATCCGCATGGAACACGTCACCCATCCCATCCCAAAACCATCCTTGCCGTCCGATCACCAGCATTCCCGTCCATCCAACGGTCCGAGTCCGTTTCGGTCATTTTGCCGCGTCGAGACATTTACATGGAGAAGGCATGGATGGGGGCATTTGACTCATGCATGCATGATGAGGGAATGGCATGGCCATAGACCCCCATCGCGAAAATATCAGTGCCGCGTCAGCATGGGGGTGATCAGGAGGGGCGTAGCCTAGCCTCCAAACGAGGACCCCCCGGATCGGCGAAGTATCTCGCTCGCTCTCCACCCAAAAATAAAACCCTCTCCCTCCTGAAAAATCTATTTTCTCTCTCTCCTCCCCCCTCTATATCTCGCTCTACCCCTCGCTTCTCCATCCTCCTCCGAGGCGGAGCTCTGAAAACCCTACTCTCCACCTTGAACGATCGATCGAGGTAATCGCATCCTTCTGCTTATTCTTCTGTAATTTTAGCTGATTTTTGATGCCTTGCTGGATAGTTTACTCTGAGTTAGCTGGATTTTCAGGTTATTTTGGATTTTTTTTGGATATTTTTGGATTTTTATTTCGTAGATAATGGAGCTCTCTGTTTCTCGATATGGATGTAGTGATATTATTCTGCTTATTTTTTGTAATTTGTTCTAATTTGGGATACCTCCTTGGATAGCATTCTAATTTAGCTGGACTTTGCAGTAATTTTCGGCAGTTTTTCGATTTGTTTAGATTTCTCTCTGAGTATAATTTGGTAACTCGGAGAGGAGAAGAATTCTGTTGTTGTTCTCCTTTTCCATTATTTCTCCTCCCAGTTCTGTGTTTTGATGCAGAGATTTTGAGATTGCTATGGATGGGATTGATTTAGATCATCCTCTGCATGCGATTTGAACCCCCCATGGGGGGTTAATGAAGAAGATGTTGAGATAATTCATTAGATTTTGAGAGAGTTGGGTTTGCTGAGAATTGTTAATTTGAAGAGCTGGGATTGGTGTCAGGTATATATGTGCTGTAGAGAATAGGACATAGGGCCTGTTTGGTATAGCTATTGGGAGTTGAGCTAGTGGAAATGTTGTGCTGTTGAAAAAAGCTTTAAAGTATTTGGCTGATCATGTTATAGAAGTGCCATAAATTACAAAGAGCTGTTTGGATGCGGTGTTAGTAAGGTGCTTTTATACCCCCCCCCCCCCCCCCCCCCCCCCCCCCCCCCCCCCCCCCCTCCTTTGAGAAAACAGGTGCTTTGATTTGTAATATAGACGCTGTTGCTTGGCTTGCTTCTTTAGCAGTTAGGGTGGATTCTCGGAGGGGCTTAGTATGTCTGCGTCATGTGCGAAGTGGATCGGTGGGCTACAATTTTCATCTCTCTTCTGGCCACCGCCACAAGATGAGCTACAGAGGCAGGTGAGGAGGGAGATCTATATTTAAATCTCATTGTTCAAATTTTTTTTTCTAGCTTTTTGGCAATTTTTTTTTCTTAATCCTCTTACACCAAATACTTTTTACTATTCCAAGTGTGTAAAATATTTGGGAAGATATTAAGACAATGGATTCACATAAATGAACTTGATGATTTTTTTTTTTTCTTGCTAGGATTTCTTAGTCAGGCGTTTCTTTGAGAAAAACAGCTTTCGTTTATCTACTAAAGTTCCTATATTTTTTCATTCATTTCACTGTGTAAACATGGAAAACTCTGATGCTTGAGAAATTGATCTTCTAGTATCGAAGATTATCTGAGATTATTCTACCATTATGCTGATTAATTATGCGGAATTATTATCTCAATAGGTTCTCAAAGAAGTAATAGGTTCTCCTTTATGTAATTTGTTTTATGTAAAATCCTAAAGCAAGCAGAAAGTCTCTTATTTAGAAGTATTCTGTATTGTATGATACATTAATTGTTAACAATAAACATAATATAACATGGAAGAAAAGGTGATTTACTTTACTCTTTTTCCTCTTCGATCTAAATTATGATTCTGCAAAAGTAAACTCAGTTTAACCTCTCAGAATCATCAAACACTTTACTGGACAAACACCGATCTATCTATCATATCGGCTTGAGAAGATTCAAAAGTTTCTTTATATGACTAATACGCTTTTAACTGTTCTTTTGAAGGCACAAATTATGGCCTATGTTGAATACTTTGGTCAGTTCACTTCAGAGCAATTTCCAGAAGATATAGCTCAGGTATAGACTTCTTTTTCCTTTATGGATGGCTGTGATTAGACTTGATGTGTTAAAGCACTTATTGCGTTGTATTATTGAAAAGAACTTATGTTTGAACTAGATTAACGAGTATATGATCGTACTGTAGTATAGGCAGTATAAGAGTGCATCCTAATGATGTATTCTAACCTGCTTGGATTTCTTTGTGCAGCTGATCGAAATTTGTTATCCATCTAAAGAAAGGCGCTTAGTGGATGAAGTGTTGGGTAATTAAGTCTTACTCTGGCCAATAGAAGCATTGTCAATTACCTGAACTCCAAAATTAATTCTGATCCTCTTGTTTTGTGTGAAAAGAGTTTTCTGACGTTTGTTAATTACTTTACATCCAGCAATATTTGTTCTTCATCATCCAGAGCACGGTCATGCTGTTATCCATCCGATTCTTTCACGTATAATAGATGGGACATTATCTTATAATAAAAATGATCCTCCGTTCAGCTCTTTCATATCTCTTCTCAGCCGGACTAATGAGGTAGGAAGCTCTAAATAATGCACTAGTTATCCATTCATTCCTCCCCCCCCCCCCCCCCCCCCCCCCCCCCCCCCCCACCCCCGGTGCACCCAGAAAAAAAAAAGAAAAAAGAATCAAATATAAAACAGTACTGCAACTAGGCAGACTGCTTTACTAATCTCAACCGCTTGTTACAGAAACTCACAATTGATGCTTGATATTGCAGAAAGAATATTCAGAACAATGGGCTTTGGCATGTGGAGAAGTACTAAGGGTACTGACGCACTACAATCGGCCAATCCATAAGGTTGAGCATCAGCAGAATGACATAGAGAGGAGTAGCAGTGGTGATTATGCCAGTACAAGTGGCTCAAAGGAGAAAAATATTCAGCATCCTCTTCTAAATGAACATGACCGAAAGCCATTGCGACTGTTATCTCCTTGGATTACTGATTTATTGCTTGCTGCTCCATTGGGCATCCGGAGTGACTATTTTCGATGGTATGTGAGCAGTACTATTTTCTGTGCTGCTGGGCCATTTTAGGTTATATATATTGATCCCAATAATAATCAAAGATACATGGGGCATGTTTGTGACCGACAATATATTTTTCCTTTTTCTCCTGTGATGAACATGTTAGTATATTAACAGTTAATATAAAAATAAATGCTTGATCACTCTTCATTTGTACATGTTTATTATATTTGTGTATGTTTGAATGCCCATACACACATGTATATCTGGACCAACTCTATTTGCTGTTTCTTACTTTCTTGTATTCTTTAATGAAAACATGAGCCTGTTCTTTCTGTTGATTCTCTATAAATGAGCTTTTTGCGTCATTTGTCTTTATGAATGCTCGGTCACTCTGGATTCTTTATGTAAATTTGTATTAAGTTCCTACAGGATGTGCAGAAACTAGTAGTGCAAATTTGTAGGGCTATTCTTCTCAGCTGTAGTTACTGCATAGAGAAAATCTTTTTTAGTTATTTCGGAATAATTCCTACAAATTGAGGTTAATATGGTTCCATAATTATGATCTACATTCTTAATCAGGTGTGGCGGTGTCATGGGAAAATATGCAGGTGGTGGAGAATTGAAGCCCCCAACTACTGGTTAGTAAAAGAAACTGTTAATATCTTTAACTCATCAAGTTGCACTTATCTGAATTCTTCTTTACCAGGGTTAGGACTTAGGACTTCTCTTTTGAATATATGTATGCTATACACCATCCTTTTGCTTTTGACATATTGAAGGTGCTAATTTTTGTCTTCATGTTGCAATGTCTAATATTCTTCCTAGTGGCTCGCATGCATATGAGGATTTTCTTGGAATGGATGTTTGGCTGTTTTATAATTCTACAAGAGCAAGCTTTTGAAGAATTTTTTTCCTTTTTCCTGTCACTATCTAAACGTTCTTTTTCTTCTCAAGACAATTAGTTTCATACTCACTGTATTTTGTTATTTTGTTTCCCCTTCTCTATATGTAAATAGCTGTACTTTTTCATATTAAAATTGCTTTTCTCAGGATACCAAAATCTTGAAAAGATTTCAGAAGTTATTGGCTCATAAACTTTGACTGTTTTTTCTACCATCTATTAATGTCTTAACATATGTATAACCGGGTATTAAAACCTCCATTGCTGATAAGTTCTGTTTTAATGCTAGCTTGTAGCCGTGGATCTGGAAAGCATCCCCAGCTTATGCCATCCACTCCAAGATGGGCCGTCGCCAATGGAGCTGGAGTCATACTGAGTGTCTGTGATGAGGAAGTAGCTCGTTATGAAACTGCAAATTTGACCGCAGCTGCTGTTCCTGCACTTCTGCTTCCTCCCCCAACAACTCCCTTAGACGAGCATCTAGTAGCTGGGTTGCCTGCTCTTGAACCATATGCACGCTTGTTTCACAGGTGAATACCTATAACTGGCACTCAAGTATAATTTTAGTTTGAGATATTTACATATAATTTTAGTTTGAGATGTTTACATATACATACCTGTAGAATTATCTATATACATACTATCCCTGTAAAATCTGAATTTCATAGTTTCCCATTGGAAACTTAATTCTCACATGCATACCCTTGTACCTATTATAAATACCCTCTTGAATGCCTTCTGATACAAAACTTTAACTTCCCCGATAAATTGAATGACTCCTAACTTCAAGTTGCTTTTGTAAGAAGCTGCACTTTTCTAGGGGTACATATAATCAAAATTTAGATTTTACAGGGATATATCTGTCAATAATGATGGATATATATGCAAAATACTTGATTCTGTGCACATGGCTGCCTTGTCAGGTACCGTACTAATAAATAAGTACCTAAAAATTTCTCCACACAATAATATCGATATAGAAATGTTTTCCTAATTTCCCTGCCAATTTTTTGTTATATATATATATATATATATATATATATGGTATGGCTAGAATGCTCCTAATAGCACATGAATAGTTCTTGCTACCAATTTTTTAACCTTTGGATGCCTAGGGTTTACTATTTGGTGGTGGTACTATTGTGAATCCAATTGCTAAAAAGTTGATAGCATGCACTATTCATGTACTATGAGAAGCATTGTAGGTGGACTATATACGGTCCATTTATTTCCAAGTCAAAACAAAATAAGGCACTAGAGAAGGATTGGTTCCATGCCTTCGAAACTACCTCATAAAATTTTGGATGATCCATCCACATATTGAAGAACTTGAAAGGTTTAGCTTAACGCTTCGAAGGATGAACAAAATAAGTTAGCAAGGGTGAATGGCCGCTAAGGCCAGCACTAAAGTAAAGAACATAAGTGTGTGTGTGTGTGTATATATAGCTGGAATGCTTTTAGAAGCATTTAGTATTCACTTGCTACCAAACTTTTTATCCGGATGCCTAGGGTTTACTATTTCGTGGTGGTACTAGTATGGATCCAAGGGTTGAGAAGTTAGAAGTATGTGAATAATATAGGTTTCTAGATGTATTCGCTCAATTCTATATACACATATATATATTCATTGACAATCTGAATTTTCACATATGCCATAAAGAACTTGATTGTCAGAAAACCCTTGTACCTATGCAAAACTCTCTAATGCAAACTAACTTCCCTGATTGAATTGGACAAGTCACCAACTTGAAATAATAGTACTTTTGCAAAAAACAGCACTTCCAAGAGGTTTGTTTGAAAATTAAGATATTTTGGGGTATATATATGTAATAGACAATTTTGCAGGGGTATATATGTAAGAAAACCCCAATGATATATTGTGAGAGGTGTCCTCTGTTTCAGGTACTATGCAATTGCCACCCCAAGTGCTACACTGAGGCTTTTACTTGGACTTCTTGAAGCACCACCATCATGGGCCCCGGATGCACTCGATGCTGCCGTGCAACTTGTTGAACTCCTTAGAGCAGCTGAGGATTATGCAACCGGCATGAGGGTAGGAAGCATTTTTCAATAGATAGCAGATGTGATAAAAGATATTGTTATAGTGCTGGTTCTAATATCATTTTTATTTGTCATCCGTTTCATCAAAGATAAAATGTTCTAAGTTGCATCACACAGTTTCTAGGATATATTTTACTCTCAGAAGGTACAACTTGTGAACAGTGCCTTTGTAAAATCTGGTTTACACAGAATTTTGGCAGATGCCTTTTCTCTTTTATTATGTCACAAATTATATCTCTTTGCTTGTCAAAACATGGTATTGAACAAATTAAAATTTATGAAGATCCTCACATTCTTTATTTCTTTTCTAGCTCCCAAGAAATTGGATGCATTTGCATTTTTTGCGTGCAATCGGCACTGCAATGTCCATGAGAGCCAGTATTGCTGCAGATGCAGCAGCTGCTTTACTTTTCCGTATACTTTCACAGCCTACATTACTTTTTCCTCCATTAAGACATGCTGAAGGAGTTGAAGTCCACCATGAACCATTAGGTGGCTATATATCGTCATACAAAAAACAGGTAAGTTAACAGAGTTTGGAATCAAAATTATCTTCATCTTCACTTCTTCATAATTACTAATGCCTATGGCTAACGATAATATCTTGAACAGCTAGAAGCTCCTGCTTCTGAAGCCACTATCGAGGCAACCGCACAAGGAATTGCTTCAATGTTATGTGCTCATGGCCCAGATGTCGAGTGGAGAATTTGTGCTATCTGGGAAGCTGCTTATGGGCTTCTGCCTCTGAGTTCCTCAGCTGTTGATTTGCCAGATATTGTAGTCGCCGCCCCATTACAACCTCCTACTTTATCATGGAGCTTATATCTACCTCTTCTAAAAGTATTAGAATATCTCCCTCGAGGAAGCCCGTCTGAAGCATGCCTTATGAGGATCTTTGTGGCCACAGTTGAAGCTGTACTTAGAAGAACTTTTCCTCCAGAAACTTCTGTTGATCTATCAAGAAAATCAAGATCTCATGGCAGTATGTGGTCTACAACTAGGAATCTAGCTGTCGCTGAGCTCCACACTATGATTCATTCTTTGTTTATGGAATCTTGTGCTTCTATGGAACTCGCCTCCCGGTTACTGTTTGTAGTATTAACTGTTTGTGTTAGTCACGAAGCTTTGCCAGGTGGAAGTAAAAGACCGACAGGTTACAACAGGCACTCTTCTGATGAAATCCATGAGGACCCACAAATTGTCAATGGAAAAACAACTGCAAAACAGAAAAACAAGAAAAAACATGGACCGGTTGCAACATTTGATTCGTACATTCTAGCTGCTGTATGTGCCTTGGCCTGTGAACTTCAGCTGTTTCCTTTGATTTCCAAAAATGGCATCCGTTCGGATTCTAAAGATTCCTCCAAAATCAGCAAAGCTGCAAAAACCAATGGCATTAATAGTGAGTTGCAGAACAGTATAAATTCTGCAGTATGTCACACTCGTAGAATAGTTGGAATATTGGAAGCCCTTTTTTCATTAAAGCCATCATCAGTCGGTACATCGTGGAGTTATAGTTCAAATGAGATTGTAGCTGCAGCTATGGTCGCAGCACATGTATCAGAACTATTTGGGCGATCAAAGGCATGCATGAATGCTCTCTCCATGCTGATGCGGTGCAAGTGGGACCCAGAAATTTCTGCTAGGGCTTCATCTCTTTACCACCTAATTGATATTCACGGTAAAACAGTTGCCTCCATAGTTGACAGGGCTGAGCCCCTCGAAGCGCAGTTGGTGTGTACAAGCAACAGAAAAATGGTTGTCCTTGAGCAAGATGAAGCTTCAAGCTCACAACCTAAGGAGGGTTCTTCTGGATCACTATTGAAATGCGAGCAAGCCCTTTTGTTGAATGATGATATTGCAAGTGCTTCAGAGAAAAGTGTCAGGAGTTTGCCTGTGGATGCTTCGGATTTGGCAAATTTTCTTACGATGGATCGGAATGTGGGGTATAAATGTGGTTCGCAAGCTTTTCTAAGATCTGTACTTGCAGAGAAGCAGGAGCTGTGCTTCTCTGTTGTTTCGCTATTGTGGCATAAGCTGATCGTTGCACCGGAAACACAGATGAGTGCGGAAAGTACATCTGCTCATCAGGGCTGGAGACAGGTAATGCTCATTTCCTTAATCATAAAATACAGTCATTTGAAAGGTTTTTCTTCGGAATTATTTTTTTTTATGATTTTACAATTCACCATTACAACTTTCTAGCTCCAATCATCCTAAAATCTAGTTCTTCCTCAACTCATTATTTTGTTTTTAGTTATTATCCAGTTTTATCTCTAATATTTTTTAACTTTTATAGGTAGAAGCATATGCATTTATCCTTGTCTTGTTCCTTGACTTTTCATGTCTCAATCTATTGTATAGGTTTCAGAACCTTTGATAATATTCTTTCCAGTTATCTGAGAGAGGCTAGATGATAATGCACATGGTCATGGTTTTGCACATTAATTCTTTATGCCCTATCTAAAGGGTAGTAACTTACGGTGCATTAGTTCATCAAGAGTCTGCTTGGCCTAGCTTGTGAAGAATAGTGCTATCGAAAAAGTACTGTAGGAAATAGTGTGGAGCTGTTTTAAATTTGATTGAATTAAAATTAAAATTTGAATTTCAAAATTAAATACAACATTTAAATTGAATTTCAAAATTAAGTACAAAATTTAAATTTGAATTTCATAATTGAATTTATAAAATTCTAATCCAAAATAAAAATAAAAATTTAAATTTTGAATCCAAAATTAATTTAAAATTCAACTTCAAAATTAGAATTTAAATTTGAAATTGAAACCCATCAAATTTAAATTTAAAATTTGAATAAAATGTAACTGTACATTTTAAAATTTAATTCAGAATATAATTTAACTTTAAATATAAATTTAAATATAAATTTAAATTTATAAATTTCAAATCAAACAAAATTAACTTCTAAAAAATAAATTGGGGACCAAAATAAAAAAAAACTTGCAAACATTGAGGACCAGCATTACAATAAACCCAAAGTTTTTTTTTTATTTTGGTCCCAAAATTAATTTTGTCCCCCCAAAATTAACTTCCCAAAAAAAAAAAAAAAAAAAAAAAAAACTAAAGTTTCTACCGTAGAAGCTCTATTGTTGGAGCTTCTACGGCAGAAAGGGCGGAGGGTGCGGAACGCCAAAAATTGCGTTCCGCCCCCTCCGCCAAACGCCTTCATTTTGGGCAGAGCCCATTTTGGCCTGGCTAAACGGGTACCTAGAATTGTTTGTTGCAAATCATAGCCATTATTTTTACAAATATTGATAACTTGTTATTTACAATTTTATTCTCAAATCCAATAAACAAAATTATTCACCATTGGTGATACTATAAGAAGGAATATTGATCTGCTTCGCTTTCTGAGAATTGGTCATATTAAACAATTTCACCTTTATCTGTAGGTGGTGGATGCTCTTTGCGATGTTGTTTCTGCTTCACCTACAAAAGCATCAACTGCTATTGTTCTACAGGTCCAAACTTCATTTTCACTCATTAGTCCTTACCAGAAATTACATCTAGTCTATCATATTTCTGCTTCACTCTTTTTTCAATCGCTTTTCTTGAATTTTGTGTTCTTGGACAGGCAGAAAAGGATCTGCAGCCATGGATTGCGAGTGATGGTGAACAGGGCCAGAGAATGTGGAGAGTCAACCAGAGAATCGTTAAGTTGATTGTCGAACTCCTGAGAAATCACGATAGCCCCGAGGTTTTAATAATTCTTGCTAGCGCTTCAGATCTTCTTCTACGTGCCACAGATGGAATGCTTGTTGACGGTGAAGCATGCACGTTGCCCCAATTAGAGGTAATATTTGGTTATTATAACTGAAGTAGTCATTAATAGTATGAATTTTCAAGTTAGTTAACAAGAAATATATGACAATATCGAGTAGAGAAATGAGGGTGAACATGATTAGAGGAACTAGGTGCCCTATTCGCTTAGCCTTTGGACCAGGTTCTTTCCATCAGAAAGCAAAAGCTAGCTTTCAAAATCAAAGATACTACCAAAGTAATGGAGTTTTTACTAGTCTGGAAAGTTGAATGAGTCAGTTGGCCTCCAAAAGCAGAAATGTCTATTTGAAGCTTCCCTTTTGGCCGTAGCAGGAAGCTGTTGCGAATATCTAAATAAAAGTAAGTTTTAGTGCTTTTTACTGACAGCTCTAGTAAAACGATTATTTCTGCAAAAACTCCAGCTAGGCCAAATAAGCCCTAACGTTCTATGTGGGTACTAAGATTTTCTGTTGTCGGAAGTCTAACATGTGTTTTCCTGATTTGTCTAATGTTATCATACATATTAATATTTAAATTAGTTATTGTGCTTGCTGACTACATGCTCTGCTTTTTCTTATTTCTGACTTCCCATCTATACAAAAATGAGCAGCTCCTGGAAGTAACAGCTAGAGCAGTCCATCTTGTCGTTCAGTGGGGTGAAACGGGCTTGGCAGTTGCTGATAGCCTCTCAAATCTTCTGAAGGCATGTTAACCTACTTTATTTCTTTGATTGTATAGCATTTATAAGTAAAATAGAATGAGGTAAAATATTGATGTTATCCGATCTATTAGCCATTTTGAAATGGATACACCTCTTCATCAAAGCTTAATGGTACTAGTAACTCTCTGTGCTAGTATATTGGATAACTCCCAATGGTAACCGTTAAGTTTAAACAAAATTTGGCAGAATTTTGTGATATCAAAACATACTGTAAGATTAAAAATGTGCTGGTGAAGTTTGTACTCTTTTACCCTTGAAATAAGACCTCTTACAGCTAATGTGAAAATGCAGTGTCGTCTATCAGCTACAATCCGTTGCCTTTCCCACCCAAGCGCGCATGTGCGCGCCCTCAGCACTGCAATTCTTCGTGATATCATCCACAGCAGCCCGACCACGTCTGCTAATCCCGCTTACCGCTTAACCGCGGGCTTCACCAACTGGCTAGCCGATGTTGACAAGTGCTTAAAATGGGAAGCACATAGCCGGCGTGCAACCGGTTTAACACTCTCTTTCCTTAATTCTGCCGCCGAGGAGTTAGGGTGCCTGCTTCCCTGTTGATATCCGTTCAGAATGACTCTATCACGATACATCGATTCACCACCTAAGAGTCAATTTGGCACTAAACTGCTGAACTGTAAGATTGATTATGATTATTAAGAAGTCTTGTAACTTAATTGTTTGGTTTCAAGTCGGTAGGCAAAAAAACAGCTCTAGTTTTATTTTTCGTTGTAGATAATGATGCAACTGTTATTTCCCATCATTGGAGGATGTAACTTAAAAGAGGTTGGGCATCATTTAAGCATCATTCCTTAAATCTAGCAAGTCTTGTTATTATTTATGTCTTATATTGATGACAAATTCTCAGTGCAAACTGAATGAATGTTAAAAATATCTTCAACCATTTTGATCTAATATGGAGGTATCTGGTGCTTTGTCTTATTGTTTGCAGAAGTAATTATTTTCTTTCTTTTTTTCTAATCTGTTTGGGCTGATTGTATTCTGGGAAGATCTTTTGAATAGCAGAACACTATGGCTGGAAGCTGAAATCAACTTAGCTAGGCTGCAGAAGTGGAGACGTCAATTTGAAGCGTTTTTTCAGCTATACAGTGCTATCTTTGGTGAAGTAAAAAAGCTATCTAAGTGCTTTGACGAGCTCTACTAAGGCCTTTCTCACACACAAAAAGGTCAATCACATAAGCAAAACAATTTCAACAACTCAATAATGACCTAAAAATCCTAACCCAAAGTAATAGTTAAGCATAAGCTGGCAATATGTACCATCCACTGTCCATAAAGATACTAGAAATTACAGGACTAATTATCAAAAAAAAGAAATTACAGGACTAATTACAATGAAAAAAAAAAATTACAGAACTAAGATTTTTTTCCCCCTGTTATTCTTGATTATGGCCTTTACCACCACAACCCATAATCTTATAAGCAAGGGCAAGAAAAGAAAAGGAAGATAAAAGAGGTCTAAATATCCAAACAATGCAGGGGAAACAACTCATAAGCACAGAATAAGTACTCTTGATGACTTCAGATATGCTGCGAAATTGTAAGACGTATTTTCTTTTATCACCTCGAACTTTAACAATTTCCGGGGCAGGTTGCTCCAGTAAAGCTTGACAAGAATCAGAAATAACAAATATTTTCCAAAACCATTGAACGGTTCATAGGCTATCAGAATGCATATCCATAGACGAATCATTTGAGTTCACATCATTGTTCCGAGTTGTATTTCCATTAGGCAAGACATTGGACCCTCCAAATTGGGCCAGGTGATAAGGCAGAAGGCTATGTTGGGCCAGGCTGGAGAGAGAAGTCACTTGTCCAGATGTAGAAGAAGGATTCTGCAGTGTTGTGCTTGCAAAGTGTAATGCAGATTGAGTATGCTGATTCGGGAGTTGCGAACGCGGAGACATTGATACCTCCTCTCCTCCAATATTGATTTCGTTCTAATTCACAGAAAAATTTCCGAAAGTGTAGGGATCTAGTTAATATCATATCACAGGGCTGTTGCACTATATATTGGGTTAAAACCAAATAACATACTGCCGCACCTATTGAAACAATGCAATCAGGAAAAGAAGCAGGGTAATTGAAAATGTAAGTTGAAAGAAGAAAAAATTCAAAACTGACAGTGTAAATCCTTTTATATCATACAAGCTGATATAATCAAAGATCACAATAATCACCAGAAGTAACTTTGGATTCTGGGTATTAAAAAGACATTAGCCATCATTTTTCTCACAAAAGAAAAAAAAAAAAAAAAAAACCAACCAACTATTTAATATGGAAGAGATAAAATAGAGAGTAGGTTGACATTGTAAATATTAAATATATATCTTTTGAGTCGTTTCCTGTGATTGCATTTTTAAGACCAAACTGCCACCAAATTTTAAAGAATGTGAAATCAGAAATCTCTATTAAGTAATAGTTCATAGCATGTTAAAATATGAATAAGAGCTTACATATTTCGGATTTTAATAAGGCTAAATTATGAATATACTTGAAAGTAAATGTTAGGCAATAAGTCAAGCGGCAGAAATACGGACTAGAAGGATATTGCTAACATATGACCGACATTGAGAACAGAATCACATAGTAAACACAAAAGCATAATTAAAACGTGTAAGTTTCAAGGGAGATATTGGAAAGAATAACTGCAGAGTCAGCGATTAGTCAGTCCTACGTAACCTACAAAGTATACAAACAATTAGCTGTCAAAGCAGCTGAACAGCCAAACAAGATTATGCTTAAGAACCCACCAGAGGAACCTCTAAGAGGAATGTAAGCGAAACTGTGAACTACATAAAAACTCAAAAACTTGATTAGAAGATAAAATGCAAAAAAATTGACCTCTGGGGAGAATTTTTCAAAAAGATGAAAGTATGGCCTTTGGACAATATATACATTTCATGATAGAACAAACAGCACCATAAAAAGGATTAATATTCATATATAACCAAAATTCTTTGTGTAGAATAAAATATATCAAAAGAACAACTAAGTAAGATATACCAGAAATGTTAAATGGATGGGAAGCACACAACCAACAATGTTACAGAAATTCCAATGCAATATTTTTCACCTAACCTGTAGGTACGAAGCTACATCCGCAACCGCAACCCTTGAACCTTCCTCATGGTGTCTCAAAATCCACTGATAGAGTTTCTCCTGCAAAAAATTAAAAACAGAAGAGGCAATAAGTTTGCTTGGCACAGTGCTGAACCTCATTCACTTTTACATAAAAAAACAACAAAACATACAAGAAACTCAAAAAGTCCACAAAACTAACAACATCAAACAAACTCACATCTTCATGGAAGTTTAATTGAGCCTTCTCGCTCTCTAAATTTTATAGAATAGATTTATGCGGAATTATAGAGAAAGGGGAAAAAGGAAATGCATAAAAAACCCCATATATTAAGCTAAAATTTAGTTGTTCTGCTAGTTACTCTTCAGTCTTTGTGGGTTATAACATACCCAGCACCTTGATCACCAGTTTAGTATAAGAGACGGGACATTTTATGCTTTCACACCTAGCAAAAGGCCCTAGGAAGCTCTTTATTCACCTTAAATCAATTGTCACAAATCTATGTCACATGATACCGAAATTTAAGAAGCAGAAGAACAAATCCATCACACTGGAACCAAAATATTGGTGGTAACACATGTAGCACTCCAACCACATGTCTCGTACCAAATACACATAATATATCGCTTTCATATCTTAGCAAAAAAAGGCCTAGAAATTCCTTACTAAGCTAACATAATCAATCACCACAAATCTGTGTCACATGATACAGAAATTTAAGGAGCATAAGAACAAATCAATCAACAGATGAACCAAAATATATCCGTAATCTGTAACTCCTCACACTTTTTCAGCAATAATAACACATCTAGCACCTCGAATTTCATGTCGAGAACCAAATACAGGTCAGCAAAAGGCCATCGAGAATTCCTTATTTTTGAGTTGTTATCAATTGCAACGAATCTAAATCAAATAATTCCAAAATTTAAGAAGAAAAGGTGGCAGATCCATCAGCACAGGGACCAAAACTCATCAGATCGAAATTACAACAATAAACCACAAGCGATCATACAAGAGGGACAGGAAAGAGATCGATCGGATGCAAACTATCACCGATTCCAACACGAAATGGGGAGAGATCAAGAGAGAGGTGGGGGGATCGAACCATGCCGTGGCGCTCCCCGGCTTGGAAGGCGAGCTTCTGCTGGGCCATGGCGTGGGTGAAGATCTGCGAGAGCGAGTTCGCGGCGCTGCAGAACGTGGAGTGCATCGTCCGATCCACCTCGTCGAGGTGCGCCGCGTCTGATTTCCTCTTCTTCGCCATGGATCTCTCCCTCTTCGGAGAGGTGTAGACGACAAATAAGAAAGAGAGAGAGAGAGAGAGAGAGAGAGAGAGAGAAAGGTTCTTTGGGCCGGGCGTTTTCTATCGCGTCACCGTCGCACGAAAGCTTATAAACGATTGCTGCATGGTCTCTCTCTCTCTCTCTCTCTCTCTCTCTCTCTCGGGAAATAATAATAGAAAATATTTTATGAACCTCCTAGTCCACCACGTCAGCCAAAAGCCGACTACAAGCTAAAATCTAATCATAAAAAGTTTAAAAATAAAAATCGAAACTGTTGAAAATATTTTACAACACCAAAAAAAGTCTACATGCAAAAAATCATAATTTTTGAAAATCTATATCTTGAGTTGGTTAATTTTAACACCATTTGATGTATAGAAAATCAATTTTTAAAATTTGTGGTCATATTTAATAATTTAGATCTTGATTTTGGTCCATGATGGACAAGGTTTAGGCAGTAATTTCGGAAATAGGGGACTTTGCAGTAATTACATTGTTTGGACCCTGTCTACAGTTTTACCATGAACCGTACCAGACAAAAACGGGCTAGTTGTCCTGGCCCGGTCCACTCCAACTATTTGGCCTACGGGTTGTTTAAGGCTATCCTCTAACAAGCCCATGGGCCACAATGTGGGCCTGAGAACAGGAGGGGGGATCTAAGCAAAAGGATGGAATATCTACCGTCTGATTGACTGCGGACGCTGCAGATGAACTTTGAGGATCGTGTGCGATTGATAAGCTGCTTATCTTGCATTTTGATTGGTCCGGCTCATCAAAAACGTGGTGCACCAGGTTCATCCAGGATTCACCAAATTACACGTTTTCGGACCCAAATTGGTGTCCCCACAACTCACCTCCCGACTCATCTGGTTTTAAAAGCTCGTGTTTTGGAAGAAAGGCGGCAACTCCCAGAGCAGAGCGAGGGAGTCTCCCAAATCCCTCAAAATTCTCTCTCTCTCTCTCTCTCTCTCCTCTCTCTCTCCTCTCTCTCTCTCTCTCTTCCCCTCTCCCTCTCTACCGGTGAGTTCGTAGTTAAATTCCCCCCATATTCTCTACTCTTCTTCTCCTCCTCCTCCTCCTCTTTCACCCCCTTTGCATAGAGAACCCCGCTCTCTCTACAAGAAGCTCGTCTCGGAGATCTCGCCTTTTTTAGGGTTTCAGGTGGTGAAAGGGTGAAAGGGGCGCAATTGCGACCGTGCTCTTCGTGCTAGGGTTTTCTCGTCTCAGATCGGTCCCTTGAGTGCGGATAATTTGGTGGTAGCAGCTTCTTCTGATCGAGATTCTAAGGTACGGTTGTTACCCGTGATTTCTCGCTCGTGTAGTAGATTGGAGTTTATTTAGGTTCACGTTGTGATTTCTAACTCAGACGAGGTAATCGGTTTTGCTGATTTGTTCGTGTGATATGCTGCTCTTTTGTTCTAGTGAACGCCCTAATATTGCTTGAAATTAGGCTATTTGTGCCCTAGTATCTGTTTGAACTTTGAAATTGGATTCTAGAGAATGGAAACAGGTGGATGTGATAAGTAATTGCTCTATTTGGATTGTGGATTTATTTTACTTTTTTTTTGGCTCTTTTAGTGTGCTTGGCTCCATCTAGATGCTAAATTCATGGTTTAGGGTTCATGGTAGGATGTAGACGTCTGGATTGTCACACAAAAGATAGATCTGATAGGAAATAGGTCAGGAATAGTCTTAACACCCCCTCTCCATGTGCATGGTAGAGATTCGGAGCACTATGCCACGTGCAGTTACAACAGAGGTAACAAAAGAGAGAATGAATAACAAATAGAAATGTATGCCATAGATTGACAGATTTATGAATCGACGACTTCTTGGACCTAAGGGGGCTTATGATCGACGTTGATACTATGGTACCCAAAATATTGATCCGATAGGAAACAACACTTGTTTAATCCTCACGTGTAAGTACGCTGGCTAGTTCCAGTTCTGAGCACATATGTGAAGAAAACAGAAACCTCCATTGTTTTTGCTCTTCAAGTTTTATAATCTAATGCTTCCAAGTGTACGTGCGCTGAGTAATTTATTTACAATCTTTGCTTTTAAATGTTTGCAATATTACTTTTAGTACTTGTTATTGGTAACTGACATTCCCAATGGCATGTGCGACAATTATGCGCTCACGACAAGGCTGACTTCTCACTGGAGGAATTAAACTGTTAATAGGGCATCTTCATTCAATCTTCATCATTTTCACTAGATGTTCATGCAGAAAATAAGTTTTTTTAGCTTGCTTGTTATATATTTTAGTTTTAATACTTTGTCCAGTAGCAGGGTCCATTTGCAGAAGGGTGATTTGTTTCCTTTTTAGTGATCATGAAAAGTACTGGCCATCTTCGCAAAGCAACTGCTGAACCGAGAACAAAGAGCAAACTGGGTTGCGCTAAGTCGGAAGCTCTGAAACCTGGCGGAAGAAGACGTAAAACACCAGGTAAATGTTCTAGAAGCTTAAGATATTCACACTAAATAAAAAGAAAAAAAATCTTAGAACATTAATAATAATGTTTTTTAGCAATGATCATCATCTACTTTGCTTTGAACATTTTTTCTCAGAATTTTTTTAATTTCACGTCATATTATAAGCATGGTTTTAATAGTTCAGGGTCTCTTTTATTCAGCAAAACTTTATATTGAAAATTTCTCTCTGAAGAAATAAATGCGCAGTTAATTTTTGCCTACTTCGGCCTTACCAAAATAACATTTATTTTGACAAAAGGCATTAACTAATAACTATCATGCTTTTTCATATTTCGGCAATTATGCAACATATTAACTAATTTTAGGATTTCTCGTTTGCATTTGCTAAATTGTGTTGCATTTGTTTTTCAGAAAAAGCTACTGTAGAATTCTGTGAAAGGCTTTTGCCTTCTCCTGCTCAATCATCCCCTTTACATATCAACATGAGGCATAGCTCCCTAGAGACGGCACCTGGAAATTCTACAGTTATGGCTGGACGGTATCCACAAATTTCTGGAAAATTTAAGCTTCAGCTATTTCCAATAGATGATATCGTGCGAAAAAGGTTGGAACAGGTGAGTGTTGCTGTTTCTTATCTGTGATTTTTTTTGGGGGGGACCTTCACAAGCAGAAATAGCTTGTTTAAATTGACTAAAAACTGACAACCTGAATTATCATCTACTTAATTTTTAAGGATAAGCACAATCCTTACCTGGAATTGACTCTGACTACTCGAAAGAAAATATCCTCGGTGGTGAGGCACCTCAATATCAAGTGGGGTAGTTCGGGAACCGCAACAGGAGAGCTTATGCTATTGCCTTACAATTCTAGTCCCAACAATATGGTCAGCTATAAAAGGTGGACTTTGAAAGACTCTGACACCACTGCAGCTGATGTTTATGCTGCACTTGGTAGCCCAGCTGTTTTTCGCTTGAGGTTTGTCTCTTATCTTTGTCTTTTTTATACATGCACTTGTTTTTTAACATAGTTTCAGGTTTTTTTTTTCTCATTTATATCTGCAATAAGGGTGCTTAGCTTAATTATATGTTCAATTTTCTTTTCAAGATATGGTTGGTTCTCTGCTCAAGGTCCCATACCAGGTGAAGAGGTGGGGATGGCTAAGGCTGATAATACTCCTATGTCAAATAACCCAGTTCAAGCAGTGGTATATTCTTTAGCTTCTATCCAACTTAAAAGTTTCTCTTATTTTCCACATATTAACGAATTTTCTTGTTGAAAATAGGAGGATCAAAGGATATGTCGTGCCCCTTCACTTTCATGGCTCGATAGCATTTCCAACATGAGCTTTGGAACTCTATTGCATGAAGCATTGCCGCCTCCAGATGAAAATGCAATTCTTGCACAGAAGAATCCAAGTCTTAGTCAAATCTCCTTCACTTGTGATTCATTTGATGCTGCTATTGCTTCCCTTATCGGCTGTCAGCAAATTAACCAGTCCACTCAAGTTTCGAATTCGTCCATTTTTAATTCTGAAGAAACTTGCCATGCATTTCAGTTTCAAAGCATTACTTGTTCGACCGAAGCTGGTCCATCTTCATCCAAAGATGTAGCTGCTGCTTCATGTACCGAGAATGTGAGTCTGGACTCATTTAGGCTCAATCATGAGATAATATATTCCTTCTTTTCTCATTTCACATGGTCTCTGTTTACCCTTTAAATTGCTTTTCTAAATTAAGGAGACGTTATAACTTTTTTATTGATTAATATTTGCAGCAAAGCTCTGAAGTGTTTTGTGCACCTACAGAGAGTGATGGCAAAGATAATATGCACCCCACTGATGAATCAAATAGAGACCCGAAAGGGAATTTAAAGCCTCAGACTGAAAACTTACATGATGGGAATAACCCTTTTGGGAGAGCGGACATAAATTGGGTACTTGCCATTTAATTAGATTAATAAATCTAAGGCCTCATTTGGTTACACTTCTTGTTTTTTTTTCAATCTTTTTTTTTTTTTTCTCTTTGGTTTATAAACTCAAATTCTATGCCTTGGAGTGTGCCGGTGAATCTATTTTTACTATAGTTAGTTAGCTTGTGAACTCATCTTCTTTATAAATAGCTGAAAAGAGTAAAGAAGTCTTCTTTTTTGTGCTGCCCATCTAGCCTTATAATTGTATAGGTTGCCAAACAATATGTTATCAGCTAGCGCACTCCATCCAATAAAATTTGAGTTAGAAAATTGGAAGTGTGACCAATTAAAGCATTTTTTTTTTGTCTGGTTTATATTGCGATATCAATGTTGTTGATATTCTGTTTACTTATGGTTCACAGCCTGATTCAGTTGGTCCATTTGAGCACGTGGCTCCTTGCTCTAGGCAGATGAGCGGTGGAGATAGTACTGGTCTTGGTGGATTGGTCGCGAGCAGTTTAGACGCATTTCAGAACTTCTCGATATTCTGAAAGAGGGTAATTAATCCTCACCTAAAGTTTAGTTTATGAACTTTGTACAGGAAGGAGGAATCGTTCACTTGTTTGGATTTACTTTCCTCACATTTCAGAATCTATAGACACTTGTAATCTGCATCTTTGTGTAGCTATCATTTGTAGAAGATAATCTCTCAAACTTCTTGACATTATTATGCACCCTGTATTAGATATTGCCATTTTGACCAAAGCCCATTGAAAAATATTGCCATTCTGAGCTTATGTAAATGTGTTTCAAAATTCTGATTAGCTTCTGGGAAATATGATAAATATTGGATGCGATGACGTCAAGAATATCTTCTCGTCTTTGTAGGTAGGATATTATTATTACTACATGCAATGCGTGTTAAATAGAAATCTTCTCCCAAGTAATACGTTGCTTTAGGGGCAATTTTAATCCATGGAATTTGTATTTTTCTTCTTTCCCCCCGTCCCATTTAAATGCCCCTAGTAGCTTGTAGGGCGGGTGTAGTGTAATCAAATTTTCATTACCACATTCGAGCCAACCTGCACGTCTGCACCTCTATCATTGTGAGCTAAGAATGACGTGCTTAAAGATCTGATCTAAAACTGTCTCAAAATAGGGGGGAAAACTCTTTTTAACGAACAAAAAAAGAGAAAAAAAAAAAACAACAACAACAACGTTGTCCTGCTCAGATACAGAACATACGAAATAAAAATTTAGGACTAAATTTTAGCCATTCATTCTCAAATTTATTTTGTTAGTGCACACTTTATTTAAGCTAGGCGGCTTTACACCTTCATTATATGACAATTTAGATTCGAGCCTAAAGCTCTAAATTTTATCAACCTTTTTACGATGGATTGGTCACACTAATGTAGTTGATTGTACATATTGTGTTGCTCTAAAGAAAAATCTGATCTCCTCCATCTCTATCATCAAACCAACAAGTTTAAATGTTTGAATTCGAGGGGACATTTTGTGTTTAGGAGAAAAGGTCGAGTCCGAATCAGTTGTACTTTGTTTTGGCTCGTGTACTCTCTGTTTGTCCGGATCATACAGCTTTTGGTTCGTGAAAGATTTGAAATCTAGCTGCCTTAATAAAAGATGCTTAGCTGCATATCAACAAATTATTACAGCCCCTCTCATCTTTGTCACAGCACTGTTGTGTTCCCTTCCATTTATTCTATGCTTATAATTGTTTACACATTTGTAAATTATGTGATGTTGTTTTGTCGTAGTGGGCTCTAAAACTCAAAAAAGTCAATCAAAAGCCGTACGCTATTTGAATGCATACAAACAATTGTGAATGTAGCACTTTTCAATTTTGCGTAACACCCATGTTACTATTTATTAGTCATTAAGAACGATATAGTCCAACTCCCAAGCCTATAAAATAATGCAATTTTCTCTTATCACCATCAACTTGTCAAATTCTCCCCCTTTCTCACCAAAACTCTCCAAAACAATAACTCATCTTTATACTTGGTTTGGAAATATGTTGCCCAAACACATCCTCTAATATTTTGGTGGTTTGAGAAAAGAAAATAAAAAAAGTATTTTAGAGCTTTTCAACGATACTTCGCAGTTCTATTTCATGGTATCGAAAACTTTAAAGCACTTTCAAAATTTTAAAACATGAATTTCAATACATTGGAAACAATGTATTTTCAAACCAAGTCTCAGCCAAATAATGACATAATATCAATGGACTAATTTTAACCGGGTTACCAACAACCAACGGCACCAACCAAGTCGACGATAAATACCAACCGTCTGATACCACCATTCTATTAGCCCCCAAATGTTGACCATCCAACCAAAAACAACCAATTTTCTTAATCAAAATCCAAATTCCACATCTCCTTATAAATATGTATCACCTCCTTCAACCACTTCTTTTTCTAAGTGCTGTAAGGAGAAACAAAGAAGAACTTATTTTCATCTACATGGACTACATCCCCAAGCTGCAAAGGCAGATATCTTGTCCTTCTTATCATTGTAGCAATTACGGCACGATCGGACGGCTGAGTAGGAACGGCGAGTATGAGGATGAATACGATCCGTCAGATCGCCGTCCGACCCGATCTGTTACCGCGAGATTGCGGGAGCTGTGGAGGAAGATTGTGAAGGAAAAGAGGAAGATATTGAAGTCGGCGAGCGGTTCAGCATATGAAGCATATGATCCTGACTCATATGCGCAGAATTTCGATGAAGGGTCAGCTTCAGCCGAGCCAGAGAACTTGTCACGATCCTTCTCAGCGAGATTCGCTGTCACGTCAACGGTATTGCTCAGATTAACTTGATCTTAGTTTCAAGAGTTTTCATTCTCTACATTAGCCCACATGTATCTCTCATCGTGGGAATTTTATTCTGCTTTGTTATTATGATCTGCTAAGAGAAAAAGGACGAGTTAATAGCTAATTCATCTCTAAAATTTGAATTCAATTTTAATTATGCCATTATAACTCCATTTTTATTATTTCCTTCCCTAAATTTCACCCGTCATAAATAAAAATCGGAACCTACCATCACTCTAAGATATGAAAAATGATGTTCTATCAATATTATCAAAACTGAGTGCTGTTTGTTTGACCCACGTTTTATTTCATCTTTAAGCAAGATAATTATGTATTTGACAAACAAAAAAGTTGACAGATTTTGTAGTGGCGAGAAGGAAAAAAAAAAGAAAAAGATTTGGGACTCACAAACAAAAGTTTCCAATTAAAGATTTTTCACCTAAAATGAGATAGAATTGTAGAGCAACTAGACTTTAAACTTGAGTTTTCTGATACAAACCATCAAGTCTTAGCCAACTGGATTTGATACAGTTGATGCTATTAGGCGCTTCAATGGAAAACTATTAATGCTTTTCTAATAACATTTGATCCAACAGTATTATAACCTACAATCCGGTCAAACAGGATTGTAAGATTACAATTGAAATAAGGATGAAACTTGACCACCAAATTTGCAATTTACACAAGAAAAAGTCATGCCTTCTTTTCAATTAAATAAGCATCAAGTAGTCGTAGATTTAAATGTTGGCTGAAGCGATAAATACAAATGTCCGAATGTACAAGTAACAGGTAGTAGAAAACAGGTTATCCAAAACTTACACTGGCCTAATAATAATGGGGATAAGCCTATCTGCATCTACCAAATTCATTAAATTTCCACTTATCTCATTTACTCTGTCGAAATTGCCCCGTACAAAATCTAATCACGTGCTTCTCTTACTTACAAATTTGACCAGACTCAGGATCTTTGGGGAAGCTGTAGAGAGACCGAAAGAAGAACCCACGCACAAAGGGAGAGGTTTTGAAGCCTCTCAGATCCTGTCCTTCTCCTTCACTTCTAGTACTTTGCGTATCAGGCGGTGGCTCAGAACACACACGCGTCAACCAATCAATGCGTACCACATATATTATATATATAATTATTGCCACATTGGTGGCATTTGAGGGAACCTTTGATTCTTCTGGCAGAGATATTTGTACGAGAGAAACGAGCATATGAAGTTCATAGCATTGTTCAAATTTTACACATTGAAGGCAAACTGACAAAAATATGCAAAAATGAGTCTTCTCGCCTAAATTTGATATAATTTTCTAACCGTTATTCTTAGATAATGCAGCTTGAGTTTGCCAGTGTAATTGGGAAAGAGACTCCTCTTAAATTTGATGGATGAAGTGAGACCTGTTTTTTTTTTTTTTTTTTTTTTTAATTTCTTTTCGTCATTTTTTTTATAGTTTATCAAGGGGAAAGGCACAGGCAGATCATTCCGGTATTCATGACATAAAATATCGAGCCTTCTAAATCCTGTGACACCATGCGCATTCAAAGAGTCAAATCCCCCACCTATAATGAAAAAGAAAAAAAGGAGATAATCTAAAGTGGAGAACAAATCTTCCTACTGACTATGCTATCTTTTTTCCTTGACAATTTGCAAATGGTTCCTAACGAGAAGATTAAGGTCGTTCCTATATACCTTCTATTCCATATATCTCATACAAGATTGGCAGGGTATCTTAACACATTCTTCATGCTTATTTCAACCTACATTAAAAAGGTATCCCAGACCACCAAGATCATGTGCTAAGTTCCTACTAAATGCCACGCCACAAACTGAATGCTTAAGCAGCAAGCCATATAATTGCATGAAGATTAACAGAGAAGAATGATAACTGGAGTATTAGAGACACAAAATGATCGTACCTATGACTAACAAGCAGTTTTAAGTTGGTAATGATCACACTTGATGTGCCTTACCTACCCACCTTTTACCATTATCAAGACTAGCTATATTAAATTTTCACATTGCATATATCATTCAGGAATTGCAGCGAATCCACACATTTGTAGAACCAAAAACATAATTGTTAAAAATTCTAATCAGCGAGAACAACAACAGATGGAATCACATGCAACAGTGAAATATATTCAGATGTCTTGAAGTTTCTTTTATCAAATGATTGCATACAATAAATTAAGCAGAATAAATATTTGATGTAAGAATTTTTACATATGATACTATAATCTGGATAAATGAAGAATTGCTCTTCTTTTATGCTGTTGGTTTGCTAGTAGCATGTTTGCAAGGGACTGCTTGCCCTTGCTTTGTCATCTCATTACCGGCAACAAGAAAGTACGCAGTGTGCCTGACAAGGTTTAGTAAAAATGTAAGTGATATGAAAACCGGTATATATGGAAACATGTAAAAGAACAAAACACAATTTCGACCAAAAACATGTTGGGTGCTGACTGGTACCTGAAGAAATTCATCATTTTGACTCTTGAATCTGGGTCGATGCTTCCAGTGTTGTCCAATGCTTGTTGCATGTGGTGTAGCCACCTCTCTGCTGCTTGGTGAGTAACGGGAAATGGCCGATGCCTCGCAATCAGTGCAGGATGGCCTTTGGAAAGAGAAGCAAAGAGGTGAGATTCCAAGTCATATACTTCTATTAGATCGAAATTAGGTAGCATGTTGATTTGACAAAAAGGAGCCAACTGTCTCCAGCAAGATTAATGAGATGCAATTTTTTTATGCCCTAATAGGCAACAAGGTGCAGTTACAACTTACAAGTCAGATATAGAGATGAAAAGTCTCAACAGTAGAGAGAGCAAAACAACAGAAAGAAATTGAAAAGGCGACATCTCAGATATGTTCCATCAGAAAATTTGGAAGATCGTATTCACTTCCAAAAAGAGCTGACTTCAAAACTCTCAGCTGAAATAATAAATTTGCAGATGAATATATGCAACTGGCTGGATATGCAAATACAAGTTTTTTAACACCTATTCCTACAAAACTCTCTCTAAAGTAGAAAAGACAAAATGATATTATTACACTCAGAAAGAGGGGAACAAGAGGTGATAGAGCAAAGATTTTAGTAAGATAAAGTGCTTTCTTTCTGATAATTATTACATGCTAACGAGCATGTCCCAGGTGCTAGGAGGAAGTAACAACTAGTTTCTAGCAATAAAACATTTCAGAAGGCTTTTTATACAAACATTCTGTTAGAATTGTGCACTTATGTCAAAACTGAACATTGTTCCTTATCCTTTGAAAAAGCTAACTGACATTGCTTGCATTGATATGCTAAAAGTTCTGAAAGATCCCCTTCATAAAAATCATACTGGAGCCCAGTAGAATGCTCTATAACATCCATATGATAATAACTAGCAATCCATCGAAAAAGTTAATTGTATAGGTACAGGTGAATTAAAAAGACAAGAAGGAAACTAATAGCAACGAAGATATAGTATAAATGCAGCAAAATCAGGAAGCACAAATTGCACCAAAACAAAGAAGCGGGAAAAAAGAATGTAGCAACTAGATTGAATAGTAAAATATAGAGATTTTTTACGTTATAGCTCCATGTTAAAATGTTGTTAGATATTACTCAAGCAACTACGACTTGATAGGTGAAGTAATCCATCTTCAACCAGACACAGTTTTTCCTCCTTTTTTCTTTTTTGTTAGTTCCAAGGGCTTACTTTGTAGTCTAAAGCTGGCAAGAGTGACTTTTTTATTAGTTTGGATGGGCAACTTCTCCTACTTCCAAGCTCTTCAAACATTAATTCATATGTTTACATAACCTTTACTTTTAGGAAGTGATACCAGTGTTAACCACACACACGCACACACACACACAAACCAACAAAAATTGTCATCTGACTCTTTTAGGAAAAATAAGAAGAATTACTCTTTATCATACGGTCATTGTTTCATCTCTTTCGAAGCTTTTCATAATTCTTGTTGGTTGACAATGCCAAAGATATAATTCAAGTTAATAAGCACTATAACAGAGCAGCATAACGAGGGAATTAGTTATTAAGGCAGAAAATCAAGTCAAAACATATAGAAGCAGGTCAGTGGCTAGTGTACTAGTTATTACTAAAGGCTAATACAAAGTAAATAAACACATAAATAGCCACAAACCTGATTAATTCTGCTACTCTACAAATCAAAACTTAAAGTAACACAACATAATCCTTCCATCAACCTAATTAATTCCACTACTCTATGAATCAGTGGCTCGTGTACTAGTTATTACTAAAGGCTAACGCGATGTAAATAAACACATAAATAGCCACAAACCTAATTAATTCCGCTACTCTGCGACTCATAATTTAAAGTAACACAACATAATCCTTCCATCAACCGCATCCAAACTCCAAATTTAACAAAGAAAAAATATTTTTTTAAAAAAGTAATTACCTCTCCGCTGTGAAAACAGTGGAGGCCCTCCCATCCTCTGAACGAAAAACTCATACTGGTTCCGGATCGCGTCCTCCTTCCTCGAATCAGCAAAGATCGAGCGAAACCACTCCTCCTCGTCCTCATAAACTCTACCGATCCACCAACACAAAAGCCCTAGTCACCATGACCATATCGCAAACCCTAGTACTACAAAAAGACTACGGAATCGATCGATCGAAGAGTCACCTGGTGTAGAAATTGGTGGAGAGGTCGACGAAGGGTTGGAGACCACCGAGGGCTTCGAAGAGGTTGGTCTCGTCGATGGCGAAGGCGTCGCTCGGCGCCACGCCGCTCCATTCCGACGCCTTCTGCTGCAGCGATTGCATCGCTAGGGTTTCGTCTCCTCCTCCTCCGCCTCACGTGGTAGACGAAACAAGCGAGCGAGCGAGAGAGAGAGAGAGAGAGATGGGGCGGCGCGATGGATCGAAAATTTTGGGGTGGATCGAAAATGTTGGGGTTGTTAACTGAGAAGAGCGCGAGGGGTATATTTATAGGACCACGCGTGCTTTGACAATGGGGACCAATCGACGTGGGGTTTGCGCTTTACTGTGTGCTGTGAGCTTGTGGTCTCAGCGGTAAGGAATTTTTTTTTAAAAAAAGAAAAGGATCGCATGTCGACATTTTACTTCGATATGGCGCCATGAGCACACAAGCGCTGACGTTACCGCCCAATAGCAGAACAACCCCACAACTCTAATTCTTTTTCCGGCCCATCCTGGCCTAACACTATCCGGCCCATTAGGCTCCCAAACAGGCCCAATAACAATCATAAAGTTTTGGCCTTTTATCAGTATTAGGTGTAAATATTACATCTTTTAATTTTAGAGTTCACAAAATATTTGGAGAAAAATTAGTTAAAAAAAATTTGATAAGACTAGACGAAGAATATAATTAGGTTAACTAGCAGCTTTTCCTATTCTAATTTTTTTTTTAACATTGAAATTTATGGATTAATTTTTGACTGACCTGTGAACCAGGTCCAGGCAATAAATTCGCTAGGGAAAATCCTCGCTGCGGTATTTGCTCTCACACAAGAAGAGGAAGCATTTATATTTTTTTTTTAAAAAGGAAAAAAGAAAACCAAAAAGAGGAAGCTTTTAGACGCTGAGAAGCTTTTTATGGATACGGGTGATAACCACGTTTGGCACCAGCTCAGTGCAAGGACAAATTTATTGACACCACAAAACCCCGAACATTAAAATAGAAAGAGAGAGAATTTATTTAAACCACAAAATCCCAAGCATCAAAATAGAGAGAGAGAGAGAGAGGATCTCATGACGCTGGAGGTGAAGTTCACGAAGCTCTTCATCAATGGCAACTTCGTTGATGCAATCTCTGGTACTAATCGTTTCTCCTCTTCTCTTCTCTTTTGTGACCAACTACGGTTACATTATACTTAACGTTACTTATGTCCTTTAACTGTTTAGTTATGTAGTTGAAATGATTATTTGGATTTTCGAATTATATATAGACTTTTATTATGACTTTTTGTTAGTTTTGTTGTTCTTCCGGGGAGCGTGGGAACTGAGAGGAGGCAGTAGCTGTGGAAATTAATTTTGCGAATAACTCTCGCAAAAAGTTTGAATTTGTGATCTAAACCTCACTTCCCTCGGAGCATGCTTAGTATCGCCACTGTTTTTTGCCTCTTTTTTCCGTTTCTTTTTTTTTCTCCCCCCAAAATAACAGGGTTATGGAATTAACAAAGAAGCTTCCTCTATTTAATAATGGAAAATTAATATTATATTTGTTTGACACGTTACAACCCTATGTCCCTATATCCTCGCACAGTACTCTATTTGGAAATTCTTTTTTCGCCCGAATGGGCGCCTCCGTTGGATGGGGCCCACACAGCAAACTGTGGACCCCGATCGAACGCATACGCCGATTCGGTGAGCCTGTTAGGCTCGGTGAATAAAAGCTTGTTTCGATAGTATAATAATCATATTTCATATTTTAATTTAATTTAATTTATTTGTTTAACTTTAATTTTTAATTAAAATTTAAATTTAAAAATTGATTTTCAATTTTCAATTTTGATTTGAATTTGAATTGAAATTTAAATTCAATCAAAGAATTTTAAATTTGAGATGTGAATTTAAATTTAAATTCAAATTTTATATTAAATATCTAAATTATAAATTAAATTTATGGATTCAAATTATAACTAAAATTATATTAAGTTGATATTTGAATTCAATTTGTAAATTATTTTTATGTTTTGAATTGTCATCTCAATTTTAAATTCTAATTTGTTTTTATTTTACATTTTAAATTTCGGCTGATCATCTTAAAATTTTGATGCTAGTTTTATATTTAAGTTTTAATTAAAATTATTTATTTTTTCTAGCGCAAGTGGCAAAAAATTTGATGGTCGATAATCAAGATCCTAACAACTATTTCGATTTCAATTGTTATTATTCTAAATTAAACATATGCAGAAATTTTTTTGCCATTTCCACATTGTAATTAAACTGGTAGATACTAAAAGCTCAAAGCTCCTATACTTTAACCTTTCTAAAATCTATATCTATTTTTATGGTGATTCTGTGAGGAGATATTCACTTGCCGTGCTCATGCCGGAAAACTAGAAGCTACTGAAATTTAGTTAAAAAAGCATTGCTATTCATAAAGTAGTAAACACAATTTTGCTTCCATTGTACTTCTAAAAGATCCAAAGAAAACTTATTACTTTTATGATCAGAAATAAATAATACTTCTGCAAAAGCTCGAGTTTCTTACACCTTATCAACTTGTGTTTGTACTCGTAGCGTCGTAGCAGGATCTTGTCCGTGTATCTAAAAGATCAATATAATACAAAGGAAATTAGCAAATAGTTTTAAGACCCCTTCAGCTGCATTACGGGTACGAGACGCATGTGATTGAGAAGTTACTTAAGAGATGAACCCATAATTCCTAGAATAGTAAAGAGTTTAAGGCCAACTCTAAGACTAATTTGAAGGGGGGAAAAGTAAAAACAAAAAACAAAACAAAAAAGAACCAAGAAGGCCTAGGAATTAACCTAAACTCATTGGTTTCCTAGTAGAGAATGGAGGAGTGATTTCTAAAGCAATTACATGCATGATTCTATAAGAGTTTGTCTCCTTTTTTTTATTTTCTTTTAATTTCGAGTATACTTTTTCCATCATTTTCAGATATATATATTTTTGAAAGAATCCTTTTCATATATATATTATTTATACTATAGAAAAGACATTCGAGACAAGAGATCCGCGCACAGGAGACGTGATAGGGAGGGTGGCCGAAGGTGATAAAGAGGACGTGGATTTGGCCGTGAAGGCAGCTAGGAAGGCCTTTGACCATGGCAAGTGGCCTCGCATGTCCGGCTATGTAGGCTTCTCTCTGTCATCTATTCGATCATAATAGAAATTATTAGTGCTAATGGACTGAGTTGTTACAGTATATATGCAAAAGAATAATAATTTTTAAGAATATGTGCGTAATTTTGTATAATTGCTTGTATAAATATAATATGAACCTATTCGTGCTTGCTCACGTACGTTTCTTCACTACTATATTTGTATCACCCGTAGGAAAGAGGGAGGATCATGATGAAGTATGCGGACTTGATTGATCAACACAAAGAAGAACTGGCCAAACTCGAGTGCTTAGATGCAGGGAAGTTGTTGGCTCTAACCAAAGTTGTCGACATTGAGGGCTCAGCCGACATGCTGCGATATTACGCTGGCGCGGCCGATAAGATCCATGGCGAGACATTAAAGATGGCTGGGAATCTTCATGGTTACACATTGCGCGAGCCCATCGGAGTAGTCGGCCACATTATACCGTGGAACTTCCCCTCCCTTATGTTCTTTAGCAAGGTCTCACCTGCTTTGGCTGCCGGCTGTACTATGATCGTCAAGCCTGCGGAACAAACACCACTCACTGCTCTCTACCATGCCTACTTAGCTAAGGAGGTGAACACCCTCTCGTTGCGCCATTGTATTTGTAGGATTTTATTTTATTTTTTTGCATCTTGTAGGAACAAATTTATAATCTTACTGAATCTATGTTAGTGAAAATTACTAAGATTATTCCTGGGCCGTTACCTCTTAAATCCATCATGCATGTGAAGGTTGTTTTTCAGACTATTTCTGCATTGTTTCCTATGAGATTGATGTTTGAATTAGCAAAAGTATTCGGGGAACATACTGTACCAGTAGTCCTTGAACTTCTTCTTTATGTATGTTTTACTTTTAGTCATCATCCTGTAATGTTTAAGTATTCAAAATCCTAAACATATGAATGTTTCCTTCCAGACATCATCGATCGATTTGATTTTGCGACATAATGCAGTCGCAGATGATGAATGTTTTCAATTGCATTCTTATGATAAAACTCGTTATATTTTGCTGTTTTAAATTTACGGCTTCCTATGGGCGCCTAATTCATAGTAACTTCATGAATTGCAGGCAGGTATTCCTGATGGGGTAATCAATGTCGTCACCGGTTTTGGCTCCACAGCAGGAGCTTCCATTGCTTCTCATATGGATATTGACATGGTACTAAAGTTTTCTGAACATATGCAGCAATAAATTCTCTAGTAATATCACCTTAATAGATAAGAACCTCCAGTTTTCCGAATTCTCAAGGAGGAAGTATTTCAGGTTAGCTTTACAGGATCTACCGCAGTGGGGCGTAAAATAATGGAGGCAGCAGCAAGAAGCAACTTGAAGCCTGTCTCGCTTGAATTGGGCGGCAAGTCGCCTATCATTATCTTCGATGATGCTGATATAGACATGGCTGTTGATCTCGCACGCACCGCAACATTCTACAATAAGGCATGTGGATCTACTCCGTTATAGATTACTTCTGAAGTACAGTAGTAAAGTTGTTAGAACTTTTCATTTTTGTATCTGTTAGGCCTAAACAATGGAGTTCAAATTAAATGGGTGAAGGCTTTTCTTATTTCCCCCTTTTAAGTAAGGGTTGGATGAATCTAGTAAACCTCGAAGTCAAGACCGCCATCTATACTGTGTCAAACAGCCAACTTCTCTAATTTTGTTTTTCCAAAACAATAGAGAAAAACTCCCTAATGAATAGCATAGAAGCGGACTTTTCTAAATTTCAAGGTAAAATTGTTTAACATTTAAGATTGAACAAGTTGTTCGATGAATTTTCAGGGAGAAGCTTGTATAGCAGGTTCTCGTGTCTATGTTCAAGAGGGGATCTATGATAAATTCGTTAGGAACGTGACAGAGAGCATGAAGAGTTGGGTAGTCGGAGACCCCTTTGATCCCCATGTTCATCAAGGCCCTCAGGTTGTCGAACCTTCTCAATTTTGAGAATTTTAATTTTAATACTAAAATGAAACACTTAAAGTGACGATAGTGGATATATGTCTACGGCTTAGGTTGATAAAGCTCAATTCGAGAAAGTCCTTAGCTACATTGAGCATGGTAAAAGAGAAGGGGCTACACTGGTAACAGGAGGAAAGCCTTGTGGGGAGAAGGGCTACTACATTGAGCCAACAATATTTACTGATGTGGAGGTAAAAACTCGCCACTACTTTGCATATTCTTTACATATGATGTGAAAAATTGTAACACGAGAAGATATAATACTTTCACAGGAGGATATGCTGATAGCCAAGGATGAAATATTTGGACCTGTAATGTCCGTCATGAAGTTCAAGTAAGTCTACATAATATATGGAAATTGATTTAAGTAGCATGAACAATAACTAAAATTTGTAGATTTGGAAGCAAGCCATAAGAAGCATCACAGAGATGCAGTAAATGTTCTCTTTAGATTGTTACCACTGCAGTAGCTTAAATGCTGATGAATATTTTTAAATGCACATCAAAGATTGCATAGATACAATTAATCGGTCACAGTTTGATTCTCTAGCTCAAAATCTTTAGGCGCAGCAAAAAAGAAAGGAGGGATACTTATGCTATATCTTCTCTTCTCTAAGATGCTCACAGTTACTGAGAGTTCAATGATTCTTCACTGCACCTACGTTTTTCTCATCAAATCATGTTTATGGAGAACCCAAATACACCGACTGACCAGATAAAAATAATATAAAAACTGTGTTGAACACCGAAAACTTTTGCAGTTACCCTAATCAAAATCATTGTTAGTACCAATTTACATGAAAACTTACGAAAGTACCGTGAAAAAAAAGCTCTTATTGTGCTTAGAGCTTTACTTACATATATTGGCTGAAAAACAGTCTTATGCTTCATCCTTTACTGTTCTTATTTTTGGTGTTAGGACGATCGAGGAGGCAATAGAGAAAGCGAACAATACGAAGTACGGATTAGCTGCAGGGGTGGTAACAAAGGACTTAAACATAGCAAACAGAACGTCGAGATCAATTCGAGCTGGAATCATCTGGATCAACTGCTACCTAATTATCGATCGCGACTGTCCTTTTGGCGGCTTTAAGATGAGCGGGTTCGGAAAGGTTTCGGGCATGCATGCTCTGGAGAAGTATCTCCAAGTGAAATCTGTTATCACTCCTATCTTTGATTCCCCTTGGTTGTAAAAGAAAGGGGAAAAAAAGGAGAGAAAACAATAAATAAAGGGAGAAAACTTATCTGTTAATACTTAATAATCTCAATGTCACTCTTTCATTTCTTCTTATCTTGACCAATACTATGGTTAACAAAGCATTATCATGCTTCAGACTGCAACAAAATAATGAAGTTACAAGAGGGATATTGGCCTCAGCAGATTCTGAAAGTAGATCTTGGAAGTAATAATGCATTACTATTTTGAAGTCAAAACGTTGCAAAGAGAATATTGCAAATCAATAATTACAACTTTTTTGCTTCCTCCTCGTACTAGATAATTTCTGTTGTGCGTGGTTGAAACATTGAGACTATTTGCTTTTTTTATTTTTTTTATTTTTTTTGGAGAAAAACACGAATTAAGCTCTTATGCTTTTAAAAGTATCAAGTCATTTGGTGCTCGTAGGTTTTCGACTATTGGATTAAGAATTGTGCGTTATGATGATAGTGATCCCCTAGGATTAAGTAGGTGATTAGTTGAATAGTATGATCTAACGGGTGAAAATAATCAAAGAAATAAATTTGACGACGAAAAATTTATAAGCACCAAGTATTTGGTGCTTTTAAAAGCACCATAGCCGGACACGAAAAATACCTGTGAGTCTATATTTTTCTTCCAAGGAAGAATTAGAACAACAAATACCTGTGAGTCTATATTTTTCTTCCAAGGAAGAATTAGAACAACAAGCCCACATGAAAAAGTTATCCACGTAAAGCCCACAGATTGAAATACTGGGCTGGTTTTGCTGGCTACACCTGGTCCATGCACCAGTGGAGTTGAGTGTAAAGAAGCACCTAGTCCAACAGGAGAACCCCAAATTATCTTAATAAATAATTTTATAAAATGTTCATTATTATTATTATTATTATCTTTTTGAATTCTCTCTCGGAAATCGTCGCTGAAAATGTGCGATTTAGAAAAAAATTTGAAGGGCATGTTTGGTTGGTCAAAAATGGGTGAAGTTAAAATGTCACTTTTACAAAAGTGACTTTTATAAAAGTGACTTTTCAGTTCGATTGTTTGGTTGGTTATAAAGTGAAAAATTAAAACTATAATTTTATAATTTTGATTATTAAATTATATATAAAGATGTGAAAATATAAACAACGTCTTATACTCGTAATTTAAATTAAAAATTTATATTTATATTTATATTTAGAATTCAAAATTATATTTTAAAATTTAAATTAAACTTAAATCTGAATTGAATTTATAATTAAAATTTAAGACATAAATTTAATTTATAATTTGAATTTAAAATTTAAGTTATAACTCATAACTGAAATTAAATTTTAAAATAAAAGTTCCATACAGAAATTAGAACATTTATTCAAGTTTAAATTCATAATTTGAATTTATAATTTGAATCATATATTAATTTACTCTTTGATCTTAAATTCTGAATTCAAATATAAATTCACAATTTGAATTAATATTAAAATTAAAATTTAAATTAAAATTTGAGTTTAAATCACAATTCGAATTGAACATTTGAATTCATAATTCGAATTCAAATTCAAACTGAAACTCATTATTGAAATGAAATATAAATAGCAAATTTAAATTTGAATTTGAATTTGAGCTTGAAAATTTAAATTTTAAATTCAAATTTCAGTCGATAATTTGAATTTATAGTTGGAACAATTTGAATTCAAAGTTCAAATTGAAGTCCTTAGATAAAAATAATTTGATTTAAATTTAAATTTAAATTTAAATTTAAATTTAAATTTAAATTCTAGAATTCAAATTTAAATAAAAATAAAATTTTAAAATTTTAAATTTAAATATAAAGTCACAAATTTAAATTTAAAATTTTATATTAAATTTTAATTTACAAATGAAATTCAGAATGCGATCATGATTTTAATTCAAATTTAAAGTGAAATTCAACTTTAAAAATAAATTCAAATATTAAAGTTAAGATCAAATATAACCTTTTAGCTAGGCTCTCCCCACTTTCGGTGACTTCCAAATTTTTTGAGCCGAAGTTAAAAAAGTGAGATTTAGTTATAACTCACTTTATGAGTCCACTTTCGTAAAATGACTTTTATATTTACTTTCGCAAATCAAACAATCGGTAAGACGTCACTTTCTAAAAGTACCACTTTTGATGTTTCATTTTCGACCAACCAAACATGTCCTAACTGTAACTCCGTGATGATGTACCCATTCGCTCCTTTCAAATGCAAGCGACCGCTTCCGAATCGGTCCATCTCACCCGTCCATTGGATCCACTGCTCTCCTGAAACTCCTCCCTTTGCAATCTAGTCGACGGCTCTGATCCTCGTTATACAGCTTAGATTCTGTGTATCGCACCCGATCGGACGGTCGTGGAGGCACGGGCGACATCCTCCTCGTATGATCATAGAGGGTTCTAGAAAAATCTGCTACCCCTCCACTCGATCATTCGATGCGAAAGGAAACCTAAAAAAAATTATTATAGAGACTGTTCGATCCAAAGAGGTCTCAAAGAGGAGTCGCGAGAGGAGTTCCGCGGCCCCCGCATAAAGGTTCGTTCCCAAACCCCCTATCCTTTTCAATAAAACCCTAATCCCTGAGATCTCTCGATCGATCTACGGTCCCTTTTCCGCTATAGGATCTATTAAAAGATGGTTTTTTTCCCCCTCTACCCGCATCTTTGACTGTTTGGTAGTGGATCTAAATGCTAAAGAACTCATTTTTACTTGTTTTAATCTGTTTATAGTTTACTCTTCGTTTTGGAGTGGAAAAATGTGTATTTCTGCTTGTTTTGATTAAGATCTTCACCATTGCTGTGTATTTTTGTGTAGATCTCCTCTTTTTCTTATCGGAAGTAGCGATTTCTAGATCAGAAGATGAGCGTCGTGGGTTTCGATGTCGGCAACGAGAGCTGCATTGTTGCAGTGGCGCGGCAACGCGGCATTGACGTGGTGCTCAATGACGAGTCCAAGCGCGAGACCCCGGCGATCGTGTGCTTCGGCGAGAAGCAGCGGTTCATCGGCACAGCGGGCGCCGCCTCCTACACGATGAACCCGAAGAACTCCATCTCGCAGATCAAGCGCTTGGTCGGCCGCAAGTTCTCTGATCCCGTGCTCCAGCGCGATCTCCAATCCCTACCCTTTGCGGTGACCGAAGGTCCCGACGGGTTTCCATTGATCCACGCCCGTTATCTCGGCGAGCAGAGGGCCTTCACCCCGACGCAAGTCCTTGCGATGGTCCTATCTAACCTGAAAAGTATAGCCGAGAAGAATCTTAATGCGGCAGTTGTTGATTGCTGCATTGGAATTCCTATTTACTTCACCGACCTCCAAAGAAGGGCAGTGATGGATGCTGCGATTATTGCTGGATTGCATCCTCTCCGTCTGTTCCACGAGACTACTGCTACTGCTCTGGCTTATGGTATCTATAAGACCGATTTGCCGGAGAATGATCAGATGAATGTGGCCTTTGTCGATGTGGGCCACGCCAGTATGCAGGTCTGCATTGCTGGACTCAAGAAGGGGCAACTGAAGATTCTGTCTCATGCATATGATCGATCGCTCGGTGGACGGGACTTTGATGAGGTGCTCTTTAAGCATTTCGCAGCTAAGTTCAAGGAGGAATATAAGATTGACGTGTATCAAAATGCACGTGCGTGCATTAGGCTCCGGGCAGCGTGCGAGAAGCTGAAGAAAATGCTTAGCGCGAACCCAGAGGCGCCGTTGAATATTGAGTGTTTGATGGATGAGAAGGATGTGAGAGGGTTTATTAAGAGGGACGAATTTGAGCAGATTAGCTTACCTATACTGGAGAGGGTGAAGGGGCCGCTGGACAAAGCACTTGCTGAAGCTGGGTTGAGCCCGGAGAATGTTCACTCAGTTGAAGTGGTTGGATCAGGGTCTCGTGTTCCGGCGGTTCTTAAGATACTGACTGAGTTTTTTGGTAAGGAGCCAAGGCGGACAATGAATGCGAGTGAGTGTGTTGCTAGGGGTTGTGCCCTTCAGTGTGCCATTCTGAGCCCCACATTCAAAGTGCGCGAGTTTCAGGTATTACTTCCTGCATTTCTCTGATTCCTCTGGCTCTTTTATATCTTTCCTGCTGGTTTAGTACTTCATCTAGATTGATATAGTGGAGATCCACTTTTGGCATTTTAGTGCATTTTTGTTAACTACCAATTATGTATAGTTCCGTACTCAATGTCTTTATAGTTTCCTCTTGTTAGAGCACTAACATTACTCGAGAAAAAGGGTTTTGCACTTATCTGCTATTTTCTGGTCCAACGCTCTGCGTGTTATTTCAGCATCTTACACGGAAGGTTTAAGATCTTTGTTTCTTGTCCTTTAGTGCTGAATATGATGCCTCACATTAATATTATGCTTCTTATGTTTTAGTCAAATTTTCAGATATAGCTCCGTTTGACCATATGATAATAACTTCGTTTGTTAATCCATCTTGAATAAACTATAGTTGCTTAATCTTCTTGTTCTTTCTTATTTACATGTGTTTTGGGAGTCATGCGATTGTCATCTGCTTACTTTTAATGGCAATATAGTGGATAGTTTGAATGGGATGCTAGAATAACAATAAACAATACTTGGGTGTTCCTATCTACTAAGCAGCAAGTGTCAAAGTGGAACACTTAGGGGATACCTAAAGTTTTTTGTCTTTCAATTTTGGGATATTATACTTTTCTGTATCAATTTTATTACATAAATAAGTATACAACTATGTAGCTTGCTAGTAAATTAAGCTTCTTATGTCAACTTTGATGGAGCACCAGCTAGCAGCTTTCAGATTGCAACATGGTTCTGCATCTGTTGATTGTTGCAAACATAAAATATCCTGCATTTTGTTGTTTCAGGACTAAATTTTGCTCCTGGATTAGTTTCCATGGTTTTGAGAATAATGAAGCTAGTTAAGTCGATACTACATATGTTAAGAGACATAATTTGTATTTCCTCTTTTTCTAGTTCTGCAATGATGCTAATTTTTGATTTTTTTTTGTTTTTTGTTTTTTGTGTGGACCCTGTTCTTCTAGTGCTCTCTCTTTGGATTGGTAGCTCCTCCATTAAAGTTCTGCCTTCTATATCATAAATGATGAACCTTATTATTATATAATTGTTCTTAACCCTACTCATCTTGTTCAGGTTCATGAAAGCTTCCCCTTTCCAATTGCCTTGTCATGGAATGGATCGGCCCCTGATTCCCAGAATGAAGCACAAGAAAACCAGCAGAATAAAGTTGTGTTTCCTAAAGGAAACCCGATTCCCAGTGTGAAAGCTCTCACATTCTTTAGGTCAAGTACTTTTCCAGTTGATGTTACGTATGTTGATGTGGATGACTTACAAATTTCAACAAAGATTAGCACTTATATGGTGAGCAACATATAAAACTAGTAATGGGATATGATTGCTGTGGGATGTTGCCTTACTGTTTATGACCATTATGTTTTTATATGTCTGTTAGATTGGTCCATTTCAAACCAGCAAAGGTGAAAAGGCTCAGCTGAAACTCAAAGTTCGCTTGAATCTCCATGGGATCGTCGCTGTGGAATCCGCAACTGTAAGTGATGAGAACGATAGGCATATGATTGTGTCCTCTCATAAGCATTATCTTTGCTTAAAGTATGTCTGGTTTTCTGCAGATGTTGGAGGAAGAGGAACTTGAAGTTCCTGTATCAGCTGCTGATGAAGTGCCTAAGGAGGTTGCAAAGATGGATACTGACGAAATACCAAAGGACACAAATGCCTCTGGAACTGATGTGAATATGCAGGATGCTAAAAATGCTGCAGATAATTCTGGCACTGGGGCTGAAAATGGTGGACCAGCATCCGAAGAGATGCCCGTGCAGACAGAAACTGATGCGAAGGTTAGGATGTTTTCCTCTCTGTTATGCTGTCATGTCTCTTTTTTTTGTTTAAACTCTTGTTCTGATGAATTCCTCATATTTCTTTCACTTGCAAATCCTAAATTGTTTTTCCTGTACAAGTTGGTGTGATATTTAAGACAGTACCATAAATGTGAGCATCAACTTCTATGCCCATGAATGATGCAAGCCTTCTGTTATAGATATGTAGACATACGTAGATCCCATTCTGTTTTCATGCAGATTTCATTTGATGAGAGTTATATTGTCTGTTTCTGATTAGATTTTATTTTGCATGTGAATTTCTATAATTGATGACAGAAATTAGGATTAAAATGCATTTGCTTTTCTCATTTTTATACCATTTCATGTGTTAACAACAGCAAAACAACTTGAAAATATGATTAAGATGCTTTTCCATCTAATTATTGTTGCTTATCTTTACAGTTTGTACATTTGCATGCAGGTTGAGACCTCAAAGAAGAAAGTCAAGAAAACAAACGTCCCTGTGGCTGAATTGGTCTATGGAGCAATTGCAGCTGAGGATTTGCAGAAAGCTGTTGAGAAGGAATTCGAGATGGCTCTTCAAGATAGAGTGATGGAAGAAACCAAGGACAAGAAGAACGCTGTGGAGGCATATGTTTATGACATGCGAAACAAGGTGTTTAATTTTTTTTTATGTTGTTGCTTTCTGGTTAATGCATATAGATTTTCCCTGTGTTTTGATGATAATGTGACTGTCCCTGAACTTTTGACTTAAGCATTTTGATGCCAACTCCGAATATTGCATTCACATCTCAGGCCCTCTAAAATTACAGACATCTGTGAGTCATCTGCTAGCATGTTGTTGCCTGGCAAAATGACCCTTTTCACCCCTGTTTCAAGTTAAACTGAAATGGGAAGCTCTACCTACAAGAGACGGAAAATTATGGCGATGGGTATGAGCATCAGGTATCTTGGTTGGCTAGGGATGCGGTTACCATATATGGGAAAGTTCATGGACAAAATGTCTAAGTGAAGTTTATAGAAAAATATCTTAAGTGAAATTTTCATGGACGAGGTTCGAACATTGTGAAAGTACAGGGACTATTTGTTAAATTTCTTTAATGTTTTCTACCTTTTTATGTTGTATGAAACCTATTCTAATTTGGTGTTCTGCTCCTTTTGTGTAGCTTAATGACAAGTATCATGATTTTGTAACTCCAATGGAGAAGGAAGAGCTTATGGCAAAGCTTCAAGAAGTTGAGGATTGGCTGTATGAAGATGGCGAAGACGAAACCAAAGGTGTTTATGTTGCTAAACTTGAGGAACTAAAAAAGGTACAATGAACATTTCGTTGTTATATTGTTTCATAGTGTTCCAGGTAAAGGTCGCTTATTATGGTCATCTAAATGTAGCAAGGTGAACCCATCGAACAACGCTATAAAGAATGGATAGAGAGAGGTCCAGCAATTGATCAACTTGTTTACTGTATTAATAGCTTCAGGGATGCGGCCTTGTCTAAGGATCCCAAATTCGATCACATTGACATAGAAGAGAAGCAAAAGGTAACGTTGAACAATTTTTCTGTCCCACCAAACTATTTCTCTTTCGCCCTTTGTTATTTATTATTATTCATATGCTTCTTTCTGCCCTTTTCTTATCTACCTAACTAACGGTAATTTAGCAAATCTCAAACCCACCAAGGAAAATACATCAGTTAATAAGAGGGTTGATATTTGTATGCTTGCTATATTTCCATGTAATAGGTTATTACTGAGTGTGTGGAAGCTGAAGCATGGTTGAGGGAGAAAATGCAGCAGCAAGATTCATTGCCCAAGCATGCCACTTCTGTTCTCCTCTCTGCAGATGTGAAGAGGAAGGCTGAGACGCTTGACAGGTCATATTTTGCTTTACTTTAAAAGGGGATTAGTTTCTTGTGTAAAATATCCTGCCATTTGATTGAATCAGGTCAAGCAGTGAGATGAATCTTATTTACACTTAACATAATATATTACGACAAATAATAGCATCCGTATTGCCGACCTCCCAAATTTTCCTAGTGTTACTCCTCATCTTTAATATGCTAGATACTTTGAAGGCAATATACTGGGAAATGTATGGATGAGACATGTGCAACGGAAAGGTTTCTATGAGTACTAAGATACAGGTTTCTATCAGTATTAAGATACTTGCTTCAACAGGTTTTGCAGGCCAATAATGACAAAGCCGATGCCGCCTCCACCCAAGCCACAGGCCCCACCTCCATCCGACACATCGTCACCACAATCTCAAGCCACGGGGGATGATAGCACAGCTGGGGACCACAATGCTGAGGAAAGTACTCAGGCTTCAGCAGCCGAGCCTATGGAAACCGATAAACCAGATGCTGCTGCAGATCCTGCGGCTTAGTCAAGTATCCGAACTTTAAGATGATTTATAAATTTGTGCTTTCATGCTGTTGCTTATACTCTACATTGGCGTGGAGTTGTGGATGGGATTTTTCCATAGTTGATAGCATGTATTTCAGTATTTAAATTGCACTTGCGCCTCATTCGGAACCTAGTTTTGTCCGGACAGGATATTAGGGAAGAAGCTACATTATTTTGCTGCCCCTTTTTTTGCTTGTAGACGCACGGTGAATCTTCACTGCTATATTGTTTGCTGGTTTATAACTTGCCAACCATTGCATGGTTTGACTGCCAGAGGATTTTTAAATGAAGTTAAAAGGTTTCTTTGGTGAGTATTTATATGTGATTTCAATTGATGTATGCATCGTGGCATAGTTCGTTCTGGTATTTTTGAGGTTTTCCTCTGTTTGTGCGCTTGGAGATATTGTCGCTGATGTGATCATTTGACTTGCATGATCACTTTTCCTTCCATACTTAGTGATGAGACATGATCACTTTTCCTTCCATACTTAGTGATGAGACAGATTTTATTTATGTTTCTTTCTGACTGTAGAAGATTTGTAGATGAACTTTATGATTGCCTTGATGTGTTTAGTTGTGATTTCAGCTTATATATGCGTTGCGACGTAGTGCATGAGATGTTTTTGTTTGTTTGATTGAAAACGTAAACAGTTATAATTTTCGGTTCTCCAGTCATGTTCTCAGCTTAAAATCTTTCTTCCTTGCTTTGGCAAAATTGCCTTGTGCGTTTTGTGCCTTTCATCTCGCTAGATGCTATTCACACTTTGTAGTGACTTTCGTGATATGGTTTCTCCAGGTCGTAGTTCTTTCCTTGTAGTAAGCACCGAAATAGGTCGCCTAAAGCTTTGATCTGAGCTTGATATCCCAAGCTTTGTTTGCAAACAGTTGTGCAATTGCATCCACAAAATATTTGATGTTGTACTCGAACTGAAAAAGAAAAATATCTAGCATGTATAGAATGAACTCCAAAAGACTTCATCAAGGTTTTTTTTTTTTTTTTATAAAAAAAAAATCATCTTTAGCCATCCTACTATATAAAAAAATTCATTTATAGAATGTATAAAATCGGCTCTTTGATCCACAGAACAAATGGACAGGTACAAACTGCAATTCAGAAACAACTTTTCTACAACCAAATTTTTTACAACTTGACAGGTCTACACTCTTCTACAGACGAAACCATCCCCATTCCTGCACTCTTCACAGAAACCCTAACAAAAGCCAAAGCAAATTCAAACCTTTCATCACCACCACCACCATTATGCTGACGTTCCTTTGTACTACTACTGCTCGTACTACCACTACTTGATCTTCCCCCTGAGCTTGACTTCGAGGACCTTCTCCATCTTGGCGAGCACGGCGTGGTTGGGCGCGGCTTTCCCGCTCTCGTAGTCCTGCACGACCTGCGCGCGCTCGTTGATCCGCTTGGCCAGCTCCGCCTGGCTCATCCCCTTCGCCACCCGCGCCCTCTGGATCGTGGTCCGCACCTCCGCCGCGACCCGCTCCAACCCCACCGGCTCCGTCGCCTCCTCCAGCTTCCGCGCCGGAACCGGCGCCGGCTTCTTGTTCGTCCCCGCGTCGTGCTTCTTCACCGTCTCCACCGCCGCCCCCGCGCGGATCGCCGCGTTCACCGCCTTCGCCGACTTCGTCTCCGCCGCCTTCGGCTTAGGCCGGTGCAGTACCACGGGCTCCCACTCCTGCGTTAGCGCCCCTGGGTATCGGCTCGGCATGATCGCTGCTTAATTCCTTATTAATTACTTGCTCTAGGAGCTTCTTGTGATGAGAGAGAGAGAGAGAGAGATCGCAGAGAGAGTTTCAGGGAGAGTGCGTATATATACACGTTCGGACGGTGGAGAGAAGGGGAATCTGGAACGTTCGTGTGTTTTCTTCGATCGTCTCGTTCGTTTTACTATTGGTTGGCCGGGGCCATTTTGCTATAGGTTCCAGAAGATTCTGAATATGTAAAAAATGGGCCCACGCCTGCGCGAGCCCACAGGATATGGAAAAAGTGAGGTAACTGGAAGGTGAATTCATTGCAGCTTATGGCCGTAGGTTTGGGGAGCATCTTATCCGACGGTTCAGGATAGCTCAATGTAGACGCGGGGAGAAAGGTCGCGACTCGTACGTAGCCCGCGTAGAAACTTGGGCGGCAAGGCTGTGGGGTTTGAGAAGATTCTAGCCTTCCAGGGATCCAAACGAGATAGTCCGGCCTCCTAGTTAGCAGCCCGGATCTGGTTCGTCGGCCTATCGAGTTGGGTTGGGCCAAAATTCAAAATCCGAAATACAAAAATCGCGTAAACCAATTGGCCCAGCAATTGGGCTCTGATTTATAATATGACTTTTAAAAAAGATTTGAAAATGAAACTATTATAGTGCACGTAGTAAATTATCATGAAAAATACCGTCATTATCTATTATTGAGCCCTACTTGTAGTCTAAAATGTCATATGTATTTCTAAGCATATTTTTCATGAGCCCAAAGCATTTTTTGAAGCTTTTATTTGACGTGTGCCTATAACGGATTTTGAGCTATGGCTTGCAAGCAATTAATTAGCTTTGCGAGCTCCACTTCGCCTCTTGATCACCCTGCCACCCAAGCAATCTTCCCCTTTCCCTCTTGCTTCCAAGGATAAGATTCACAAATTGTACGGGTTCTGATGAAATCAAACGGCCCTCGGTAACTGTAACCTCGGGTCACCCCGCGATATACGGAAGAGTCCGGAATATATAGTGGCATCATGAGGTGATTGGGACTGCGGGGTCCACGAAATGGACGTCTCCGATTGGTTCAACTACGCTTCGTTAGTGTACACAGCACGCTGCGGCCTCCTATAAATAAGCAGAGCCCCAAATATTTTAACTCAAAAAACGCGATACGATTCCACCCGAAGCAGTAAAGCATGCGGCGGGAAAAAGCTGAGGACGACTCCTCCCTTCTCCTCCACCCCGATCGATCGCTTCTCCAAACCCTCGCGGTCTCTTCCTTTCTTTCGCCATTGGAGATCTGAGAGGAAGCTTTTCGAGTACGGCATTGCTCGATCTTAGGGTTTTGGTGAGTTCTCAACTCTACTTCGCCGTTGTCTTCTTTTCTGAATCGTTGTTGCGTGTTTTGCTCGATCTGATACGTTAATACTCCTAGTTTCTTTCTCCATTGGAGATCCGAGAGGAGGAAAATAAGCTTAGAGGCGAAGCTATCGAATACAGCGTCGATCGATCTTAGAACGAGGCGAGTTCTTAATTCTGCATCTTCTTCTTCGAATTGCCGTTGCGTCTTGCATTGGATGTGGTATTGTTCTTCCTAATGCATTCGTTTCATCTTCTTCTCATGAATAGTAGGCAGTTTGATTTCCTTTCTCTCTGTTTCGCTCTTTCTCTTTCCTTGCGTTCTAAATTATCTGGTTCTACTAAATTGCTACTTCAACTAATTTCTCTCCGTTGGTTTCAAGAAGAATTGGATCGATTGAGTTAGCTCCTATACATCAGTCGTGATCGATTAATCATTAGATGAATCAGGCCTCTTATCTTATTTTGGTTCTCTTCGGGAGGGGAATTAGATCTGGTGAGCTTTGATGAGCATTTGCATAAAGCAACCTATACATCTCGCATATTCGCATTTCGCCTTTAATTTTGGAGATAAAGTTGCTAAGTGCGGTTGCTTTCGAAATATCATTAATCAATCAACTGAATTATGTAGCAAATCATAAGCCGCAAATCATCGAAGAGTATGAATTAAAGTATGATAAAGTGAGGATCATGGAGGGATTATTATTTTCCTTCGTTCTTTCTTTTTTTTTTTTGTGGTGAAAATGACTAAAATTAATGTGTCTAGCCCTCTTACTTTGGTCCTCTGTTTGCATCTTTTGTTCTTTTTAGACTTTTTCTATTTCTGTCCACGTGGATAAAGCTACGAGGTGTGGATGCTTTTGCATTTGTTAATCTTTATAAATGAAATATTTATGCTTTTAGTCCATCTTTAGCTTTTAATTTTTTTTTAAAATGAAAAAAAAACAATCGGCATGACATTATAGAGTAAAGGAAGTGAAAATAAAAAAACAAAAATTAGTTAGTAATGGTTAGGAGGTTTAAAGTCCTTCTCCTGCTACAATGTTCTCCTACTGTCTAACCATATGAAAATGTTAGTTAGTAATATAGTTTTAGTAACTAGGAAGTAATATAGTTTTATAGAAGCTTACCTTATTGGACATATATTCAACACGGGTTCATCATTTTCCGGGCCTAAATGGGGTTTGAATCAATGGAGAGAGAAATTAAATAAAATTAGGAGCTTAACAAAAGTTGAATTCAGGAGCTCCTACTTTATACTATACATAAAACAGTTTGCTTAATTGTAAATAATGTGGGCAAAATAGATGATGTGTTAATTAGAAAATTCGCGCTTCGAGCCCAAGCCCAAGCCCAATTGGTAACAATATCAATGCAACCTTTGTGACTTTATCAGGCTCCTGGGCTTGTCTTGGGCTAGGTGTCACGGATACTGACACGAGATACGGGACACGATACGACTCGACAGTTTTCAAAAAATTAAGACACGAATACGATATGAACACCGCTAATAAAATATAATATTATTAATATAATAATATATTTTTATTATATATAAAATATTAATTTTGGTAAAAAAATGTTATATTTTTCATACGAATAAAAGTTAGTAAAATTTTCATTGATAGTTCATATATTTTAAGAAAAGAAATTCTCCACCATACATAGTTTATTTATATTGTCAAAAAAAATTATATGTATTCATCAAAAAGCTAAAATATTTATCATCTTACATATATTATGCATAAAATATATATATATATATATATATATATATATATATATATATATATATATATATATATATATATATATATATATAGAATTGAGCTCCTATGCTTTTAAAAGCACCAAGCAATTGGTGCTTGTAAGTTTTTAGCCATTGGATTAAAATATGGACGGTTAAGATGATGTGGGCCCCCTAGGGTTGAGTGGGTGGTTGGTTGAATAGTATAATCTAACGGGTGGAATTGATCAAAGGGATGAATCTAACGGCAGAAAACTTACAAGCACCAAGTGCTTGGTACTTTCACAAGCACCATAGCCGGACTCTATATATATATATATATATATATATATATTAGTTGTATGCACTATGGATCGAAATTAAACGAGCGTACAAGAAGTGTCCACACTGGACACGCGTCCGACACGGACACGCGAGGTTTATAAAAGTGTTCGTGATACATAAATCTTGAGCACAATGGATTTCCATTTCTGGCCCAAATGGGGTTCTATCTAAGCTACATATAAGCACACCAATTTTCAAGCCGTATGTATCGGGGCACTGATATCGCACACAGCCACCACGGGGCTATGTTTCAGTAGGGTGAGCACTACTTGGTCCAAACTGAATCGGTCGAAGAATTTATTCGACTCTCCGAATTAAAAATACAATAAAATAAAATATTTTAAAATCAGGTTGACTCGGTTATTATACTCTAGAGATCCGATTCATGTGGCCCACGCAGCCACGCTTGCCGAGTAACTGAATAGAAAATTTGATGGCAACTAAGAACAAAAGAGTACTTCCATAGATCTTTGTTCCAAAGTGTCCAAAGGGAGTCTACAGAAGCCTACGTAAGTTATTTAGCAGTTAGCGTAACACACCATCATGGATTTCTCGTGGGGCTTAAACTTACTCTCATCTCTCTCGGTTCTTGACGTATAAGTTAGTGTTATTAGCTAGGATTTTGTGGTTCTTTCTTTCTTGTTGCTTTTTCTGGGAACCGAATCGGTTAGATTTAAACACTTGTTTATTTTTTTATTTATTTATTTTTGGTAAAGATGTGAATGTTTCCCATAATTAAGAATAAAATACAAGCATTTATTATATGGTATTAGCACTGGGTTTTTTTTTTTTTTTTTTCCCCTCATGGAATAAAAAAGGACAAGAAAGTTTCGGGCTCAGAATGATGAACTAGCAAACTTGTAAGTTTCTTGATGAGGGGCCAATTATAGAGAGATGTTCTTACGTACTTCTCTTTTTAGTCACACCTGTACATGTATTACTTACTCTACGAGGATATTGCTATTGAATCCGTCTCATATTCTTCTCATTAATCATGCTATTCTTGTTAATTCTCAAAAACGCAATGCATTTGATTTTCCAACATCATTTCTGTGTGGCAGTATTTCATTATGTGAAGCACATCTTGTTGCATCTCTTAACAGCAAAGAAAAAAAAAAAAATCTAAGTGGAGAGAAGAGTTTCGTTGCCGTGTCGTATATAATTTAGCGGGTGAATGCGGAACACGTGCATGTGATTTGTGACTCATGACGAACGAGAGCATGATGGAGCATCAAGTGAGCAGCAGAGAGAGGTATGCACAGTTTATGGAGGACTCGTGCTGCGCCCACTTCTGCCTCGCCCCCAACCCTTCCATGGCCCGCTACGTCTACGCCCTCATTTTCCTCGTCACCAACCTTTTGGCTTGGACCATCCGTGACTACGGCCGCTCCGCACTCTCTGAGCTTCAGAGTATGCAATTCTCCCCCCCAACTTTTCATACTTCTTAAAACCTCGAGATATGGAGTATTTAGTCAATCTCTAGCAACTTCAATTTATAAAGCGAAATAATAACTTGACATGGCGTTAGCACAGGGGATTCTAAGTTTTTTCAGGCTCTTACTCTTGTATATTTTACTCTCATTTAATTCAAGTCCATATTTTAAATCTATCGAAAAAATCTCGAGTCAAGTTTAAGATTTCAGAGAATCTGAACCACAGCTATGCCAAACAAGCACTTACTCATATTATAGTCTGATTAATGCAGGACTAAAAGGTTGCCATGGTGCTCGTTACTGTTTGGGTGCTGAGGGCGTGCTCCGCATTAGCTTTGGCTGTTTTGTATCCTTTTGTATGCATTTTGTAACAATCCTTTCATGCAACAATTTGATATCCTTCCAAACAGTTCTTGGCTGCATCAAAAGTTCAAATTGGAGCTTTTGCCTTTGGATATCGGAAGCTCAATTTTGCTTCTATCATGACGAAAACTCCAAATATTTTGTTTGCCATTTGAATAACTATTACTTCATAGAGAACATAACTATTCCAAATGTCATGGCAAACAGGCACAATGTCAATTTCATTGCCTTGGGAATAGAAAAGACTTAACCTTTTGTGCTTATTTGTCAGACATTATATTTTATAAATCTAGTCCAAAGTCACAAAATGCAATTTGCTGATCCTCAATTGAGAACTTAGCTGTTCTTCTTTGCCATGTTCCTCTCAACTGTCAACACGAAGAAGGTGGACGATCCACGCAATTCATGGCACTCGGAATGGTGGCCAGCAAAGATAATCATGTGGCTCAGTTTCATGGTTATTCCATTTTTTATACCCTCGGCATTTGTCCAGCTTTATGGTTAGTCTTTATTTAAACTCTGTAAATGTCTACAATCCCACTATTTGTTTATGCTGAGATTAGTTTTTGGCATTTCACAGGGAAAATTGCACACTTTGGTGCTGGGTATCAAGGCTCAACCTTCAATCTATCCTATCTTTAGTCCCTTTCTGTTTCTGCTGTATCCTCAATCTCTTTATTATTTATCAGGGTATTTCTTCTAATTCAACTGATCAGTGTGATCAGCTTCATAACTTGGCTCAATGACTGTTGCCGGACAGAGAAAATTGCAGAAAGATGGTATGTTCTTTCATTCACTCAAACTGCATTGAAATGCTTTGTTTTTTAATGTACTCAATTGTTTTTCCATCTTTTTTTAGTTATGTTGACAATGTTAAGTTACATTAAGCAATTTTTGGTGAAAAAGACGGTGAAGATTCTTAGGGCATGTTTGGTTCACCTATTTTAGACTATGGAATCGGAATGGGATTCATTGATTTCAATGATTGTTGTTTGTTTTAAAGGAATCGGATTCCAACTCCCATTCCACTTTGGAATGGGAATGACTAAATCTATTGATGGTCCAATCCGGCCTTGAATACCGGATTGGCCCATTCTCAAGTAAACTACTAAAAATTTTCTTCCACCAACGCCTCCCCTCCTCTCCCTTCATCACTTTCCTCTCTCTTAATTAAAACACCCTCTAAAAAATTCTAGATTTTCATTCCGATACTCATTCCATTAATGAACCAAACATCTTGGGATGATTCGTCATTCCATTTCCCATTCCAAAGCAATCTAATTCCATTACCCATTCCTATTCCAATCGCGAACCAAACATGCCCTTAATGCAGTCCTTCTATGATTGCACTAGATAACTTGAGTTTCAAAAGAAATATTATGATCTTCAAACATCAACAAATAGAATTATTTGCACCATAGTCTGCATAAGCTATGAAATAAGTGCTGATACATCGACTATGTAGACATCACCGTTTTGTTAAATGTCTAATGCGACAATAACTGTAAATATCATGCAGCCGCATCCAAGTGTTGGTTGTCTGTATTACCACTTATCTCGCATCCGTTGTCGGAATTGTTTTGATGTACGTATGGTATGCACCAAAGCCATCATGCAGTCTTAACATCCTCTTTATCACTTTGACACTGGGGCTTCTGCAACTCATGACTTTTGTCTCAATTCACTCGAAGGTAAAAGAACCAATAAGTCTTCACTTCAGGCTCTGTTAATTACAAACAGAACTTATAATATAATCATATCTATTGCAATAGGTGAAAGCAGGATTCCTTGCACCAGGTCTAATGGGATTGTATGTCGTGTTTCTTTGCTGGTCTGCTCTTAGAAGGTAACCTTCTTTCTATTCTCAAACGTTTGGTTTTTGCATTTACTTTAAAATACTCCAATCTGGGATAGTTGTCTAAGGGTCTTTCTCCGAAAATGACCATACTGAAAATTTGATTTGTTGAAATGATGGTGCAAAAAAGAATTTCCAAAAAAGTGACGCTCTTCCTGCTACTTAGGCAACATGTTGGTGCAATAGGCCTTTTTCGCAGTGTTTAGAAAGCCATGTTTAGCATGAGAAAAGACTGAATCCTCTACTGCACTGATGTGGCACAAACATAGCAAGATAGAGGGTCAGCGTTGTAAATAATTTTACTCGGGTTTATTCTGTATATAGATCGTGTAAGGGTTATTCTTGGGGAAAAGATATTCTCAAATTACTAAGCGTTTTCTGGCCTTCTTTAGCAGCCCGGCACCTATTAACACTACTATTGGTTTTTATTCTCTTCCCCTTTTGTATCCATGACAGTGAGCCACAGACAGAGATCTGTAACAAGAAAGCACAAGCTGCAACAAATGCAGACTGGTTAACTATTGTGGTAATTACATCCTCGAGAAATCTTATTTACTTCTCAGGAAATCTTTAGTTGTTTTGAGGTGTTGAAGAAGATAATCATGAAATGCCTTATTAATTTCTAGGAGTTGGGACTTCAGAAGAAAATTACTTCTCCAAGTACCATTGCTCATGATAGTCATGTCTTCTGCATAATCTTTTAGCTAGTCATATAGACAATGCCGTTATACCTTATATCAAGCTGCTGTGCTTGACCTACGGACTACTTGCATATCTTATAAACACATATTCCTTCCTCCTATTTTCATTTGTTCATATCTTCATTCCTTGCAGAGCTTCGTTATTGCTGTGCTTGCCATAGTCATGGCAACATTTTCAACAGGAATCGATTCCAAATGCTTTCAGGTAAGTTATCAAAGGTTAAATTTTTGGCTTTCATCACCAATCACTTCACGACTTGAAATCCAACATATGCAGTTCACGAAAGCTGAAACAGAGTCGGAGGATGATGTTCCCTATGGATACGGCTTCTTCCATTTTGTCTTTGCCATGGGGGCGATGTATTTTGCAATGCTATTCATTGGGTGGAATGCACATAAAACCATGCAAAAGTAGGTTCACATCTCATTGAACTCGAATATTGATCTTTCAAGTTATAAACAAGTTAGCGCATTTCTTCTCATGCATTAAATTTCTATAAATTGTATACATGATCATATCCTTGAACTTTGCGAATAAATTCTTTTTCAACCAAATTCAACAAGTCTCTTGTAGAAGTCTGGCTCCAGACTTCTTTATTTGCTTTTGAGATATCTCACATCTGTATTTAGATTTTCATGCGCTCTTACATTTTTTTGTTCCATTCTTTACTATGCTATACGCTGCTTATATTTGGCTTTCACAGATGGACAATAGACGTCGGATGGGCCAGTACATGGGTCAGGATTGTGAACGAATGGCTTGCTTCGGTTGTGTACGGTATGTATTAATCCATATTAATGTTTAGCTATATACAAAATTTTCTAAAAGATATAGTAATACTATCGCCACCGCACCGCCACCACCACTCAGCGCGACCGCAGGGATGTGGGCTTGTATGATTGTATCCCCACACAACCATATACAGTATAAACTTGTATCCGCACACAAGACCTATCCAAAGAAGTACACAACCCAAATTTATCTTCTTCTTTTTTTCTTTTTTTCTTTTTTTTTTGAGAGAGAGAAAGGTAGCACGCTACCCGCTTTGTTTATTTTTTTTAGAAATAAACTTAGCTATCTACAGAAAGAAGGTGGAATCAAGCAGCTATCTAAATCAAACTAGAGAGTCACTAATCTTCACCACACACAAAGAAGAAAATTAGAATACTAAGATGTTTACTCTTGGCCAATAAAAGATGCTGTGATGTTTTTATTTGCAGTTTGGATGCTGGTTGCTCCCCTTGTTTGGAAGAATCGAAGGCGGGTTGAGTCGACGTAGTAATGCTCAAAACACATGCAGATCGCATACTCTAAATTCCACATCAGCATATTTTAGTGTACAAAAGAAAGCAATACAACTCAGCCGAAGAGCTACACCAGTTATCAGGGCAAAAGAAGTTTCATCTGGGTAGCTTCGACTGTAAAATTTTCCCTCTATATAGCAAATGCATCATTGTATTTAGTGTAAGCACAAAATATTTGTAGATAACTGATAGAATTAATTTGTCCGCAGAGATGTTAGGGAAAGATCCATAAGACAGTGATTATAAGTTGCGCAAAGTAACATCGTTAGCTTGATGATTTTGTACTGCAATACTACATAATACAAATCCAATTAAACAGGTATTACAGTATTTTGAATACTAGCAATAATATATTGCAAGGTTAAGTCAAACAAAATATGCAGATTTGCTAAACATGAATAATCCAATAAACAAGTATAAAATCAGAGGAGAGGCAAAGGAAATCTCCAAAAAAAATTGTAGTAATAGCCATATAGAGAGAATAACTCAAAAGAATTATCATATTTATTTTTCACTCTATATGTATGAATATAATTCTCATGTAATACAAAGCCCATCTAAGTGACAACACATAAATGGTGTTTCCCGCAAACCCGAATCAAACACACTTACAGGAAGACAGAAAATAGCAAGCCCAGAATAAAGTGCAATACCTCAACAGTGTCCAACTTATGTATAGGAAGGACCACACACTCTTCTTCGACGCAGGGCTATATAAGAATAGCCATGCTTCGTAACAAATAGTAATTTACATCAATAGGCGTTTCACAACTACCAGCTACCCATTCAGATGGCTCATTTTCCCCAAGAATAGGTGATAATTAGACCCCTTCTCTTCACAGTTCACAAACCAGCTACAACGGAACAACAATTTTCGCTCTTCAGTTCGTAAAGCAACTAGAAAAAAAAAATCCTCCAGGATGGCAAGCCCTTGGTTTGAAGAATGGTAAAGATGCTAAGCACGAATAAAATTTAATAAATGATATTTACTTCTATGTGTATTGAACTATCCAAAGGGGTTTCCTCCAACAGAGCTGAAAGATTTTGGGGTGCTTGGCTGGGAGTATCTGGCGGTTGAATGTTGATCCACCCCTGGAGTGCCGAAAGCATTTACCTCATTGCCGGGGCCTAACAGTCCTTGTTGCCTGCAATAATACAAAAGAGAAACACCCAAAGATTGAAGAGAATAATTAATTCCACATAAATTAGGATAATGACGGTAGTACGTTCTAAGTTGCATTAAAAAAGTAACCTGATCATAAGTCGGGAAATAGCATTCTGGCAGTATTTTATGCCGCTTAATTAGCCAAAAAAAATTATAAACTCATAAGAGAACTTACAGGATAGGCATCACACTGTTAGGAGCTTGCTGGGGCAAGTTATTTGGAAACTGGTGCATCATGTAATGGCCTGACATTTTGACTTAAAAATTTAAAACATATGCCTAAAAATTATTGGAGAACAAAAAAAATCAAAATAAATATTACAAAAGTAAAACCTGGAGGCATCGCCGAGGGATAAGACATTTGGTGGGTGAGTGGTTGTGGGGGCACCCATCGTGGAGAACTCCCTTCAAAGCTGGAGGTGCGGACTAAAGGTTGTAGACCAGGCAAGTTTGGTAATGCCCCTTGCAGAGATGTCATCGATGGAAACTGATTTAAGCATGAAGGAGAACATCAAATTTTATAAACAGAAGAAAAAACAAAATGGAAAAAAAGAAAAAAGATAAGCAAGACGGACCAAGATTTCTATTGGTTACTCAAACAGAGGGCATTAACCTCTTGCTAAATTCTTATGCAATTTAACATCAGTAAAAAGATGGAAGGTTTGCATACCGTGGGCGCCTGAATTGTAGCCGGCTCACTTGCAAGATCAAATGGATTAACAGATTTTGATGGCTGAGGTAATGTTGGCATTGCCTGGAACAATGAAATGCTGGTCACACATGCTTAGAGAGTCGAAAAACAGATAGGAGATTATTGTTATATTCTTTCAAACAAAAAGACAAAACATACCACTGCAGTAGGATATTGCATGGCATAGCCCATTCCAACCGGTGGGCCTCTTTGCCAGCCTGGCAACGATGCAGCTGATGAAGGATAAAGTGAAGTGAAAAAATCCTGCAGACATATCATGTATTAAATGTCAGTGATTCCACCAAAATGTAATTCATGAGCAGATGCGTGACTTATGGTACCTCTGGAAGTTCTTTCCTTCCAGTAGATTTACTGCCCATGGAAGCTGGTTGCGTTGAAATTACACTAGTTTCTTGAGGAGGTCTTTTCGGAATATGAGATGCATTGGCATCTGCTGTATCAGCTGGGACAGGTGCTGCAATTAAAGAAGGTCCTTGAATGCTTGGTTCCACCGATGAACTCCGCGGCTGAAAAGGGGAACAGAAAAGTAACACCTTATAAATTAACACAGCCTATTACCAAGGCACTAGCGATAGCAAAATATATTGGGGCCTTCACATATATTTTCCCAACAATTAAAACAGCCTTTTCCTTGGGAACTCTGAATTGCAGTTTCTTACCAAAAATACCCTCACGTTGAGATCATCTAATTCAAGGAGTAAGTTCCTTTTTTGTTAGAAAAGGTAATCTAAAGAGGGAGACTTTTGAAGTATGGTGGTGTATATAGATAAATTTGCACGCCATCTACATAAACCTGAAATGTATTTACCTGCTCGTTGGGAACTCCGGCAACAGGTGCATCAAAGAATAACTCTGAAGGCTGGTTAACTGCACCAGGAAAAAGTGAAGACTGCGACTGTTGGGTCACGGGCAACTGCCCTCCATCATTAGTTTTTGGAGCAGTATCAACAGAAGCAGGCATTGTTGAAGTATTCACAGTAGATGTAGATCCTGGAAGAGATAATTGTGCCAGTGCAGATTCCAGAGAGTTTGAACTTGAAGCCACTTGAGGAGCTTTCTGCTGGCCGAGCGCATCGAAAGCTGCCCACTCACCACCATTAGTTGACGGAGAATTGGTTTGTTGAAGAGCTTGTTGTTGCTGTTGTGGTGGTGGTGCTGCAACAGGTGGGTCAGGATCTGCACTGAAATCGATCAAACTAACTGAATTTTCCACCTTCGGCTGGGTGGAGTTCCCTTCAGCGGATCCAATGCTGCTTGAGGAAGAAGTCCTCTGCAATTGTAGAACTTATAAGGACAAAGCACTTATAGGGCCTAAATAATTAAAAGAATTACAATTCTTAAAAACAAAATGCAGTTCAAGGAAGCAACATCGCATGAAAGACATCCATGTAGTCAAATTGGGAATAAAGACTAAGTGGAAGTTGTACTAACATACCAAATTGAAGCATCCTAGTAGTACTTAAACGGTTTTCATATCCACTAATCACTACTGCATTACTCAGAGAATATTTAGAGACAAGCACAACTACCCATATTTGTGGAGAACCAGCCCATGGATCAGATAATTCAACGACAGAATACTTCTACCGCAGATTCCAACAAGAAGCCCACATGGTAGAGGATTAACGCTTTTACCAACAATAGGCGTCAATAGAGCACTACTCTGATAGAAGAATTAGCAACTTATACAACAGATAGATAATCCCATGCCAACCTCTAGAAAGCGTTGCCACTCAACAAGACTGAACAATAGCAGGCATCAATAGAGCACTACTTTGTAGATTCCAAACGACTTTCTTATACTACTAGCAAATTCTCTAACATAGTTCGAGTCACAAAAGAGTCAAGACAAAGAAGAAATGTGAAAAATAACATCCTATATAAATGCCAATATTGCTATGTACTAGTAAATGTGCAAGATCCAAGAAATCAGAAAAATGAAAAAGACAATTAAAGAAGAAAACTAGAACAAAGAATATACTAATTTGCAAAAATTAAAGGATATTCCGCAAAAAATGAGCAGAAGTTCTACAGGGAGCTCCTTATAGAAGATAGTATACGGGGAGCTTCGATGTTCTTCATTTAACTATTGCTTTCCACCTAGGCCATCAAACCAACTTTTTCTCAAAAATTAAGTTTTAAATCAGGAATAAGTATATTGTTGGATGGGAGGGGCTGTCGTAAAGCGTCCTTCTGCCATCCTTATAAATTCTTCTATGAGGAGCTCCACACAGAACTTCTGTTCTAAAAGAATGGAAATATCCACCTGGGTTTGTGGTATATTATCACCGGCTTTCGTTCCGTTTGGTTTATGAGGCTCTCCAACCAGAAGTGGAGGTGCATCATCGCCCAATATATCCCTTACGGGCCGTATTACTGGTGGGCTTGATCCATCAATATCTTTCTGATAATTCGGTGAACCACCCTCAGGTTTCAATGCTTCTGGATATTTACGATCTTCAAACCTTCGATTCTGGACCCCACTGCCTGATCTATCATCTTTGCGCCTATCGTCTACCACCTCGAAGTGGCGAGGGCTTCTCCTATAGTCACTTTGATCATACCCAGGGCTCCTTTCTCCATATGCAAATCTGAAACCTCTGTCATAACGATCATTATATGGTGGACTTCGTGACCCACCTCGATAGGATTCTAGCCTTCTATTTTCATCATAATTTTCCCTATCACTCTGTTAAGTCATACAAGGTGATCAAGAAAATTTTAGCAACTTCCCACACTATCAGTAAGCAAAATAGTTAAAATAAAAAAAATAACTGCAACATGCAATTAGACATCACCTTTGACCTTGGAGGCCTGTCAATGTTTCTTTCCCCCGTATATCTTCGATCCACATAAACGTGCTTAATGAAGCTTCTCAATTTGTCCATGTTACTGGAATCAAAAGAAAAGGATTAATAAGGATCAATGTATCATTTCAAGGATATAGAAAAGTCAAGGACAAGGAACTGGTAAAGACTTGCTGTCAGGGTATGAGTTGCGTTGCAGATCCCATTCTTTAAAATATATCTCCCTGGCACGCTGTAAGTCGAATAAAATAAAAAAACCAAAAGTGTTAGACAATAGCCCAAAAAGCAATAAAATCGTACAGGATATAAAAGAATGGCCGAGAGTACCTCATTTCCACCTTCTTGAAGGGCACTAACCTCTTGTGAAGTAAATTTAGCCATTGACACCGATTTCACACGGTGTGTAAACTCCCGACTGCAATATTTAACAACCTTTAGAGGGAAAAAAGAAAAAAGAAAAGAGCAAGTTTACGCAAGATTGTCCTATAATCAGTAGATCCTTTCATCACCCAAATAAATCTCATTTACCACTGCGGAGACCAGATAGTACATCAAACTTACTTAAAGAAGATACGATGGAAATAAAAACTCAAAGAATCAAATATCACTTACTGTACTCCACTGCAGTTGGTACAAATGAAGGTCCAGAAATTTGCGCAGACATATTGTGGTCCCTATTTACATATTAATGTTAGTATTGCTAAAAGGAGACCATGCATCTTTAAAAAATTATACTAGGTTTTCCCACGAAAAGCTTAACAAAATGAAGAAGCATTTAAACATCATGGAAATTTTGGCCAAGAGAAGTTGCTGTCACCATTCAATATGATAATGGACTCCTTTCAATGTTGGATTAGTACTTCAGAATATACTTCTTTGTGGTGGTAAAGAATTTGTGAACATGTCATACAACATTGTGAGACTCCGTTTACTCATTTCCGAAACTTCGCAGGACTTGTCAGTCTCCTATAGGGTATTCTAGGTTGACATGGACGTGTCTCAGCCATTTGGCTGTGACAAGGGCATGATTTTACTTGTTCTGAGAAGAGTATTGAATTACACATCCCACAATAATTGGTAGTAACAATCTAAACATTGTTTGCAATTAACAATCTAACTATTGTTTTACCTCATTAGCAAAGAAAGCTTAGAAAATTAAATGCATTATTACCAGACAGAATCACAATTAGCATATTAAAGGAAACATACCAGATTATTGCAATTAATGCATCTCTTATTCGCCGGGAGCTTCAGAAGCCCCCGAATAATCTTCTCATTTTTCTCATCCTCCTTCATCCGATTCGCCATTCCCTCCTCCAAATCCCGCAATCGCTTCCTCTAATCTTCCCAACTGGGCACGAGATCTAACTCCAACGGAGCAAAGATCAAAGCAAATTAGATCTTATCCAAAATGAATACACCACACCAGAATGTGGCGAAAACCCAATCTAAGAACATAATCCAATCAAAATTTCGCAATCGTAAACCAAAATCGCTCAGATCTACAATCAAATCTCATAATTGACACTGTAAACTCGATAGAATCGATAAATCGAAACGAAACTAATAAGATCACAGCTAATTCAACCTCGAATTACGATTGAAACCGAAGAATCCCTCCAATAACGATAAGATCCAAACGCGTCAAATGGGCGAAGAGGCGAAGAATCTACGATCCATTTGAATGCACCAAATATTTGTCGATTATTCTCGCTTTCGCGAAAATCTCGATCCTTTTCCCCCTCTTTTAGTTTCTCGTTTCGGTAGAGAGAGAGAGGGGAGAGAGAGAGAGAGAAAGAGGGAGAGGAGGAGAGGAAGGGAGAGAGATTTGGCTCGCTGTGTGCTCTCCGGTCAATCACATGAAACGTCGCCCCTCCTTAAGCCGTTGGGGAACCGGTTGTCCCCGGTCGACGGATGGTATTTATCCTCCGATAACCATCGACTTATTACCGAACCTCTAGAAGGTGTCGCGTGTTACGCTGGTGGATTTTTCCTAATAATAAATGGTGAACGAATGATTCCAAAATTATAGTACTCCTGAAATATTCCGAGAAATGATTAGAAATGAGAAGTGTAAACATACCCACCATAGAACATGATTCGGGCCCAACTGCCACCCATACGGGCCTGGCCTTTATTCAGGCCGGATCGTTTGGAGTCTCAGCCCAAAAACTCCAATGGGCCCTGTCCCCCTACAAAGGCCTGGCCTACTAAATTGGGTCGGGTGGGCCGGGTGGAGCCCACGCACCCGTTTGATCGGTTCGAACCGTGACGGACGCGCGACGGTTCTCGCCGCAGACCACGTCCTCGAACCAATAGGAGCCCGCTGTCCGCCCGCCCACCAATAGCAACTCTCCACGTGGCGACTCTGACGTGGCCTCCCTCCACTCCGCTCTCACCGGCCCCCAACCCCCGCTCATTTAACGCGGGCCTGCCCTTTGCCGAACTCTCGAGCGCGACGCGATCCCCCACCCCAAAACCCACCTCTCGTCGCCCAAAACATCGCCGATTTTCCCCGGCGAAATCGCGCGGGAAAATGGAGGCCCACGGCGGCGGCGCCCCGGGTCTGAAGCGCGTCCTGGTGCTCGCGTTCTGCGTCGCGGGAATCTGGTCGGCCTACATCACCCAGGGCGTTCTCCAGGAGACTCTGTGAGCTTTCCCTTCTTTCGTTTCGCCGTAGGGTTCTTCGTTGAGCGATATAGGGTTCTCGATCGGCTTCTAGGGTTTCTAATGTGGCCTTGTTTTCGCGATCAGATCCACCAAGCGATTTGGACCGGATGGGAGGAGGTTCGATCACCTCGCATTCCTCAATTTTGCGCAGAACGTGGTTTGCTTCGTGTGGTCTTTTATAAGTAAGTCCTGTTTTAAGCTGATTTAGGCTTTGAATTTGACGTATTTAGAAGGGTGGAGGTGTTAAATGTGTTCTCTCGTATTAATTTGGAGTAGTGATAAAGCTATGGTCGAAGAGCTCCGGAGGACGCGCTCCACTGTTCAAGTATTGTGGCGTGAGCATCACTAACACCATCGGCCCAGCTATGGGGATCGAAGCTTTGAAGTACATTAGCTATCCGGCACAGGTTTCCTTTGCTTCTTTAGTACTCGGGTTTTGATAATTATGCTAGTATCTAATCGTTCTTAGAATTAGTCATTAAGATCTTGTAGAGTTTCACCTTTCAAATAGATCAGATGGTATTGATTAGCATTGCGTGTTTTATGTTTGAAGAAAAGAACTAACTTTGGATGCCACATTTTATGATCGTATGGTGTTTAGGTGCTTATGTGGTTATTATCTTTTCTGCTTGAGTTAAGATCGTGTCTGTTTAGAGTTTCTGAGTCTGCATATGATGATCTGCACTAGTAATCAACTTTGTTAGTATCCGAAGTAGATCAACGACTTAGATTTCTTTGCTGCCAAAGTAGTCAGGAGTAGAAAATGCTTAGTGGCTCATTTTGGTTCTAATATATGTTGTGCGCAACTACTTCCTTTGATGCTTAAAGGTTGTCTTGCTGTCCCGATATAACTGAGAAGAAAGCCAGTGTTCCATTTGTTCTAACTTAGAGGATGATTTCTAACCTCTTCTTTTGGCAAATAGATTGGAGGATTTGAGTATTCTCTTTTTGTTCCCAACCAAACAGTGCCTATGATAGAAGCAAATTTTTTGTGACCATGGTTACGACTCATGTATTGGTATCTAGATGGGTTTAGCATAGGTCATAAGCTACAGCTTTGTTAACTTGATTTTTTTTTTTTTGGGTCGCGTGTTGAGAGTTTGTTGAGGTACTACCACTATGATACTTTAATATTGGAGTATTCCTTTTTCTTTAATGGTTGAGCAACAGGAAGACCTGATTTGTTTAAATGTGCTATTAGAATAGATAAAAGGGTTTTTACTTGCCAGTTTCAGGAACTTCAATTTATCTCTGTATTCTCTCTGTTACTTGTTCTTTACATACTTGTTTGTTCTATATGTATACAGGTGCTGGCTAAATCTTCAAAGATGATACCTGGTGAGTTAACTATTCTCTCTCTTATATCTCTCTTTTTGGACATCATATAATGTGCTCAAGTGAAAACCACTCTGATTATTTGTCCATACATAACACTTGAGGTCATGCAGTTCCCTTAGTCTATAGATATAATGTAAAGGACTTGCAGCTTACAAGTGATTTGCATGGTTAAATCAAATACAGCCTAAAGACAAATAGAAAATATAAAACATTGAAATAGAAGGTTTGAAATTAACAACCTGAAAACAGTCTACACTCTGCTATTTTCTTGCAATAAGTAGACGTGCTGTTGTGAATCATTTTTTTCGAAGGATCCCCAAGTAGAGTTGGGCAGCTTCGCACTTGAACAGCTTAAAATTTTTGCATTTTCCTTGTTTTATTTGTTTTATCCTGTTTTCCTTTAGGACATCTGGGGTATCCTCTCTTTTCTGAACGGTAGTTGCTGTAAAAGTCCAAAATGGCCATCTTGTATCTTGCAACATACTATAATACGTTCCTACAGCACACTAAATATGCATCTTTAGCAAAATATTATATTATATAAGGTGCATATGAGTGATTGAATGAGTTAAAATTCCAGTTTCATTGAAGTTAAAATTCCAGTTTCATTCTATCTCCCATTTTGGGGGAGAGAGAGCCCAATATAATACCTACTGTCTTAACTGGGTACGCATTTAACTGCAGGATACCTAATCCTGTGAAATAAAGAACTTTCCTAGAGCTGCACTGTTGTTGCAGTTCCTCTATTTTATATTCATGCATTCCATGACAGTAAATATAAATTTGATGCTTTTGTATTACACTCTCATAGTGGTCGAGCAAAGTTTCTTTTCTTGCAGAATATTAGGAGGTGATGCAGTCATTCTTAGATTGATCTTCTTGCGACATAAAGCAATATCTTATGCATATAATATTGATGCCACGAAAGTCTTATGACATCAGTACAACTGCTTACATAGGCTATTCCATCAGCTCTTAGGTTTTCTGTGGACAGCAGTTCCACAACTTAACTTTATAGTACTAATGATGCTACTTTAGCTTTGGGAGAGGGATTGAAGAATAATATATTTCTTTCCATCTGAATAAACTCGTTGCAATAAGCAGTTGCCAGCTGATGATTCTCCTGACTAACCAACTTTTTAATGCGTACACGCAGTAATGTTGATGGGGTCTCTATTGTATGGTGTCAAATACACAATACCTGAATATATTTGCTCCTTCCTCGTTGCTGGAGGGGTATCTGCATTTGCTCTTTCGAAGGTTAGAATTCCATTTCTTCTGTCTATGAGGACTAAAAACTTACTGAAGGCAATGTATGCACTATTGTAGTCCAAAAGCATTTGGCAGTCCCACATCACATAATGACATATCCAATTTCTACATTTGGAATTACATATCATCTATTCAGCATTTAATTGCATAAATCTGAGTTGATGATTGCTTGATTAAACTTGCAGACCAGCTCAAAGACTATAAGGAAGCTCGCTCACCCGAATGCCCCTCTTGGTTATGGGCTGTGCTTTCTCAACCTAGCATTTGATGGTTATACAAATTCCACACAGGATTTAATAAAATCAAGGTAATTTCCACGCTTCTTCTTTCACCTTTTATATACTATATTAGCTAATGGTGATTGTTACAGTTAACCACATATAAAGAGCCTAAATATAAGTATCAAATTTTTTTTTTCACTCTCTGACAGGTACCCAAAGACTAATCCCTGGGACATAATGCTCGGAATGAATTTGTGGGGCACCATATACAATGCTCTACTCATGTTTGGCGGGCCATTCTTTTTTGCTAACTGGCCCTATGCAAACGGTTTCGAGGCATTGAAATTTTGCCGGGAGAATCCAGAGGTAGCGTGGGACATCTTCCTATTTTGCCTCTGTGGGGCCGTTGGGCAAAACTTCATCTTCCTAACAATCAGCCGCTTTGGTTCGCTGACCAACACAACGATCACCACCACTCGTAAATTCATGAGCATCGTCGTGTCCTCCGTAATAAGCGGCAATCCCTTGTCCTTGAAGCAGTGGGGAAGTGTTATTATGGTCTTTGCGGGGCTTTCCCTCCAAATCTTCTTCAAGTGGAAGAGAAAGAAAGCATGAGGAATAGGGCTCTACTTGGTTGGCCCTTATATTCTTCTTTTCTATTTTGATTGATTTAATGTAAACTCTTTTATGTCCCTTCTTGTTTGTGGGCTAGCTTAGAAGGGAATTGTTTAGCCCCTTATTTAGAAGACTGATTTACATGGAAAGAATCATGGGAATATTTCCTCTCAATTTAGAAATAGTAAGTTCCACAATTTTCTCAAGAAGTAATCGGACTAACTTGGCCTCGTTGGCTCTTCTGAACAAAACATATGTAGCTTCCTTTCCCCATCGCCAGGATAGGTCGTAGGTAAGACACACACTCGGTTTGCCTCTCTCTCTCTCTCTCTCTCTCTCTCTCTCTCTCTCTTGTGGATTGTCTCATATTTCTTTTTTGCTTTTTAGGACCCAATGCCCCTGCAATAATGAGTTATGCTAGTTGTGGGCTAAGCTCCATAACTCACCTGCCAGTCTCCAAGGACGGAGGAAGTGTGTGCGTGGGATAGCGTTATATATATATATGTAATTTACTACTACCAACCTTCCGTTTCTGGCATATAAAGGACCTAACACTGGGAGAGTCGAGATTGTGTGAGATCAACTTGCCAATCACAGTGGGCACCACTCTGGCAAAAGTTTTAATTTGGCCTTTACTTTTCTGGGTTTAAAATATTATTTATATATATATATATATATTAGGTATCTAATTGTTATCGAGGCTAAAGACATTAGCCATCTACAAGGGATAAAAACTACAAAGTAGATATGAGTCGGAAAATACAAGCTGATGTTGCTAGCCACCTACAATAAAAAAACAAAACAAAAGAAAAGAAAACAAAAAAACAAAGTAGATATGCATCGAAATATACAAGCTAATGAGACCAACCACGTGTAAGGGGGGCAAAAGAATAAAAATCAAAGTAGATATGAAACAAACAATAGTGTAGTTCTTACCCAAATTTGATGTGTTGATCTTAGAAACTGAGAATTGAAATCTCATTTGATCGAAATATTGGAATCCTAATTATTTTATTTTTTTTGAGAAAAATGTAGCGTGCTACCTGCTTCATTCATTGGAATGATGAATTAGGCTACATGGGTGAGACAGCGGAGGTCTCTCAAGGAGCGTGAAAAAAAAAAAAAAAAAAAAATCAAAAATCAAAAATCAAAAATCAAAAACCAATCGGCGGCAGCGGCGATGAATTGGTCCCAGAGGTTCACCTCTTCTTTAATCTTAATAACTGCGCTGAATGGGTCAGCCTGTATCTTTCTAAAGATCACTCCGTTCCTGACCTTCCAGATGATCCACCAGCAAGCAAATAGGACGGATAGTCTATGATTCGATGACCTTATTCCGTTGCTATCCGTCCTATCCGTCCACCTATCCCAGGCCAAGCGTACGTCATTGCCCAAGTCCCTTGTCTGGATATCGATCGAGGCCTTCACTACTGAGAATTTAGTAAAGACACATTGCGTGAAAAGGTGGTCCACAGTTTCCTCTTCAACCCCGCATAATACACAAGTAGTATTTCCGGTCCAACCTTTCTTTAACAAATTATCCGCTGTTAGTGGTCTCTTCTTGAGAACGAGCCAACAAAAAATTTTCACTTTTAGAGGTATTTTAAGGCTCCAGATCCTAGGAGTTCTGGCATCTCTCGTACCCCCATCATTCAAGATTGAATAGGTCGACTTTACAGTGAAGATTCCATGGGAGTTCCAACGCCAAAGAACACTGCCAGGGCTCTAAACCATCGTATATTCTGAAATTCTTTCCCTGAATTCGACGAGTGTGGGGCACGGTCCATTCCTGGAGTTAATGTTGCCTCTTAGGATCTTGTGCCAGACCCATCCGTCACATGTCAGACAGTCGCTAATTTTTAAGTTTTTGTATCTCGCCGAAGAGTACACCTCGGGGTAGGCCAACCCCAATGTGCAGTCTCCACACCAGCGGTTTCTCCAAAAATCGATAGTACTCCCATTGCCCAGCTTGTAGCAAACTCCCCATTTGAAGATTTCTTTCTGGCTTAATTAGTACGCCCTTCCACCAATACGAGAAAGGTTTGAACGATTTCCTTCCCATAAAGATTTTTTTTTACGATAGTACAACGCATGGATAATCATATTCCACTGGAGCTGTGGTGCCGTACAGAATTTCCACCACCATTTGGTCAGTAGCGCTCGGTTCAATGTGGTTAGGTCTAGGAATCCTAATTATTAACCACGTCTAATTCTTTGTGTGGAATAAAATAATACTTAAATAACTTAAATTCAGCTAATAATTGTTGGGAATTGGATGGATCGTCCGTCATGCGCTACCAACAAAGATGCACGAAAAAATAGAGAAAGCCGAACAAACGATAAAAGAAAATAAATGCAGAAAGAAGAGACCAAGATTTACGTGGTTCGGCAATTGCCTACGTCCACGGGGAGAGCGAGAGAGATGTATTCCACTATATGAAGAAACGGAAGTACAAGCTTACACCTTATGTCTTCTCCGATAAAAAAACCAAGAAGACCAAATTAGAGAATATAGAAAACTCTGACCAAAATCTTTTATGCCGTTGCTTCGAAGAATCCGAACCGCTCAGGCAACTGGTCGAGAACCGCCGCTCCGCTGCCAACTTCAAACCCGACGCCGCATGCGAAGTCGCCGGAAACCTCCTCTATAGCCGTACGGACATGCACTTCGGCCACCTTTAATTAATTAGCCTATGCCTTTATGCTAATTAATTCTCTGTATACTTCCCCAGGCCGTACGGTTCATGCATATATATATATAGATGCATTAGCCGGTCAACAAGTCAAATTAGGAATTGATAATCCTAATTCAATTCCTAATTCATCCGGAATAGGCTAGAGCCAAATCCAATTAAATCTCCTATTAGACTCTACCAATAGAAATCCTCATGAGATTCTCTCCATTATTTTATAGACCTGGTGTATGGACCAACCAATAAAAACACAAAAGAAGGCACTAATCCTAACATTCTCCACCTTGACTTCTTTTCTACTTCATCACTCTCTCTCATCTTATCGCCCCCTCTCCCTGAGGCATCTCAGTCACTAGCAGTCATGCAAATTAGCCAAGTTTAGGCAGTGCCTAAACTTATCCACTGTTACTGGTTTTGTCATGATGTCAGCTACATTTTCCTTCGTGGAAACCTTTATAAGCTGAATTTCTCCATCATCCTCATTAGTGAGCTCCCGTAATTTGTGATACTTGATGTCTATGTGCTTCGTCCTTCCATGGTAAACTGGATTTCTGGCGAGACATATAGCACTCTGACTATCACAACTGATAATCATTTTATCATGTATGATCCCGAGTTCACCAACCAAGCCTTTAAGCCAGACTGCTTCCTTAGCCGCTTCAATCGCCGCCATATACTCCGCTTCTGTAGTTGACAAGGCTACAGTGCCCTGCAATGTAGACTTCCAACTAATAGGTCCTCCGCCCAGCAGAAAGACGTAACCTGTAATAGACCTACGCTTGTCTAAATCACCAGCATAGTCGGAATCTACAAACCCCTTTACTTCACCGTTACCGGAATCTTTTGAGTAGAGAATTCCTTTATTTGTTGTCCCCTTCAAATAGCGCAAAATCCACTTCACGGCCTCCCAGTGCTGTTTTCCTGGATTCGACATATATCGACTAACAACACTAACTGCATGTGAAAGATCAGGTCTAGTGCAAATCATAGCATACATCAAACAACCAACTGCACTAGCATATGGTATCTTTGACATAGAAGTGATCTCGTCATCCGCCTTGGGACACATCTCCTCAGAAAGTTTGAAGTGTTGGGCCAATGGAGTCTTGACCGCCTTTGCCTCTGACATATTAAATTGCTTTATAATAGCTCGTATATATGTCTTCTGCGATAGCCATAACTTGCCCTGTATGCGGTCGCGCCTAATCTCCATACCCAGGATTTTCTTAGCATCTCCTAGGTCCTTCATGTCAAATTCTCGACTCAACTGATCCTTTAATTGTTGCACTTCATCCGGATTCTTAGCCGCTATAAGCATATCATCTACATATAGCATAAGCAGAATAAATGAACCATCTTCAAGTCTCCGATAGTAAACACAACTATCATATAAACTCCGGCTATAACCATGCTCGATCATAAAACCGTCAAACCGCCTATACCACTGCCTCGGTGCCTGCTTCAACCCGTAGAGTGATCTTTTCAGTTTGCACACCAGATTCTCTTTCCCCGGCTGAACAAAGCCTTGAGGTTGTTCCATATAAATTTCTTCTACTAGATCCCCATGAAGAAATGCGGTCCGAACATCAAGCTGTTGAAGCTCCAAATCAAACATAGCCACCATAGCTAGAAGTATCCTGATCGACGCGTACTTCACCACCGGTGAGAAGATCTCATTGAAATCGACTCCCTTTACTTGCGCATAGCCCTTGGCTACTAACCGCGCCTTGAATTTTTCTGGTTCTCCATCTGCACCTTGCTTCTTTTTGTAGATCCACTTGCAACCGATGGATCTCTTCCCTTCCGGCAATGGAATCAGATCCCATGTCTGATTCTTCTGTAGAGACTCCATCTCTTCCGTCATAGCCGCCATCCATCTACCACTATCTCTATCCAGCATCGCCTCCTGATAGGAAGTAGGATCATCTGATGTAATTAATAAGGCATAAGATACCACATCCTCCAACCTGTACCGTAATGGTGGACAAATCTGTCTCCTTTCCCTTCCTATAGCGATAGAGTAGGGCTCCTCCGAAGTGCTTTCCATCGGATCGCTTTGTATACCGTGATCGACCTGATGGTGGGGCTGCTCCACCTGATCATCTACACTTTCTTGCCGCTCCACCTGGATCTGCGTAGTTTTCGACTGTTCTTCACGTTGAGCCTCATGTTGATCCTTACGCGGCATAGCTTTTTCATCAAAAACTACGTCCCTGCTAATTACCTTCTTCTTGGCGATAGGGTCCCACAGCTTGTATCCTTTAATCCCCTTATCGTACCCAAGAAATATGCAGGGCTTTGACTTCGAATCTAATTTTGTGCGCTGATTTTCCTGGACATGGACATAAGCAGGACAACCAAAGACCCGTAAGGAGGAATAATCTGCAAGTTTACCTGTCCATACTTCCTCCGGTGTTTTGAGTTCGATTGCTGTGGCGGGAGATCGATTAATAATATAGCACGCCATATCTACTGCTTCAGCCCAGAACTCCTTTGGCAAATCTGCACATAACCTCATGGATCTGGCACGTTCTAGCAGTGTCCGGTTCATCCTTTCTGCTATCCCATTCTGCTGTGCAATACCCGGAACCGTGTAATGACGTACGATACCTTCGTCCTTGCAGAATTTCTTAAACTCCCGAGAAGTGAACTCTCCACCATTGTCCGTTCGAAGAACCTTGACCTGCTTTCCAGTTTGTTTCTCCACCTCATTCTTCCAATGTCTGAACTTTATAAATGCCTCAGACTTTTCCTTCATGAAGAAGACCCAAACCTTACGGGAGAAATCGTCAATAAACGTAATAAAATACCGCGCACCACCTTTCGAAGTCACCGGAGCCGGCCCCCACACGTCCGCATGGATGTACTCAAGTATACCTTTACTTTTATGACTGGAGGTCCTGAAACTCAACCTTTTCTGTTTTCCAAATAAACAATATTTGCAGAAATTAAGTTTACATGATTTAATACCTTTGAGTACTCCCCTTTTATGCAGTTCCAACATCCCCATTTCACTCATGTGGGCTAGTCTCATGTGCCAAAGCTCTGTATCATCAGCATCATGATCTTCTGAGGATGTTGCCGCAACACCTCCAATCACTGACTCACCGATCAGCTTGTACAGATTCCCTTTTTTCTCTCCCTTCATGACGACCATGGCACCCTTTTTATATCTTGACGACTCCACCTGAAATGCTGACAGAACAACCAATAGAGTCAAGAGTACCAAGTGATATAAGATTCAACCTGAGATCCGGAATGTGTCTCACATCCGTCAACGTCCTCACCATACCATCAAACATCTTTATTTTTACCGTTCCAATACCGACTGTCTTGCAGCTAGTGTGATTACCCATCATAACAACATTACTGCCTTCACAAGACTTATAAGTATCAAATAAAGACCTGTCTGGTGACATGTGATAAGAACAACCAGAATCCAATATCCAGTCACCGAGAGATGCTGAATCTGTTGTAACCGTCAAGACATCCTGACCGGAATCGCTGGCTACGCTTGTCGTATCTGCAGAGGAATTCTGTTTTTGCAGCCAAGCCTTCCTCCTTTCGCAGTTCCTTTTCACGTGGCCCTCTTTCTTGCAAAAATAACACTTCACCTTCTTCGATTTTGACTTGGAACGAGATCTTCCTTTACCCGCATCACGTTCGCTGGATCGTCCTCTTCCTCCACCTGTATCATTCACGACCAAACCCACACTATTTTCTTCGGTACTTGCCTGCAACCTGATCTCTTCAGATAGAAGGGTCGACGTAACATCTTCCATCTTTAGAGTTTGCTTCCCGTACAGTATGGTGGTCACCAGATGATTATAGGACGATGGAAGTGATGTGAGGAAAATCAATGCCTTATCATCCTCGTCAACCTTGACATTAATGCTGAGCAAATCTGCAATAATTTTATTAAAGGTGTTCAAGTGTTCCGTTATTACCGTACCTTCCTTCATGCGTAGCCCATATAATTTTTGCTTTAGGTACAGCACGTTCGAGAGGCTTTTTGTCATGTACAGCTTCTCTAGCTTGTTCCACATGCCGACTGTAGTTTCTTCATCCATGACGTTGTACATCACCTCATCTGCTAGGCACAATATAATTGTATTAACTGCCCGCAGATCAATCTCCTCCCAATCTTCGTCGCTCATCGATGTCGGCTTATTTGATTTTCCGAGCAACGCCTTATGAAGGCCCTGTTGTACCAGAAGGGCTTTCACTCTTCTCTGCCAGAGACCGAAGTTTCCTTTACCGTCAAATTTCTCCACCTCAAACTTAGAAGACGAGACCTTCGACATCTCTGCTGTAGCGCGAACCTTAAGCTCTGATACCACTTGTTGGGAATTGGATGGATCGTCCGTCATGCGCTACCAACAAAGATGCACGAAAAAATAGAGAAAGCCGAACAAACGATAAAAGAAAATAAATGCAGAAAGAAGAGACCAAGATTTACGTGGTTCGGCAATTGCCTACGTCCACGGGGGAGAGCGAGAGAGATGTATTCCACTATATGAAGAAACGGAAGTACAAGCTTACACCTTATGTCTTCTCCGATAAAAAAACCAAGAAGACCAAATTAGAGAATATAGAAAACTCTGACCAAAATCTTTTATGCCGTTGCTTCGAAGAATCCGAACCGCTCAGGCAACTGGTCGAGAACCGCCGCTCCGCTGCCAACTTCAAACCCGACGCCGCATGCGAAGTCGCCGGAAACCTCCTCTATAGCCGTACGGACATGCACTTCGGCCACCTTTAATTAATTAGCCTATGCCTTTATGCTAATTAATTCTCTGTATACTTCCCCAGGCCGTACGGTTCATGCATATATATATATAGATGCATTAGCCGGTCAACAAGTCAAATTAGGAATTGATAATCCTAATTCAATTCCTAATTCATCCGGAATAGGCTAGAGCCAAATCCAATTAAATCTCCTATTAGACTCTACCAATAGAAATTCTCATGAGATTCTCTCCATTATTTTATAGACCTGGTGTATGGACCAACCAATAAAAACACAAAAGAAGGCACTAATCCTAACAATAATGACTAGCTTTATTGACTAACATTTGGTGGTGGAAAGTGGAAACTGGCTTGGACGGTCACGTGATCTTGCGCTTATTATGAAATAAAAGAAAGTGAATAAAATATTTTTCTAATTTGAATAACTTTATTGGCTATAACATTTACTGATACTTCCTCGAGATGCCGTATGTAACTGTAACTGCTCCTATTTAAATATATATATATATATATATATAATAAAAAAATAGTGCACGGTTGAAGCAGTCGATTGAGTGCCGCTTCCGCTTACCTCGAATTGTTGTGTGATCTAATAAATAATCCCCACATTTGTGATATAGAAAAGGATGTAGCTCATAGTAAGCTTTCAGAGTTTTTCTCCTTCCAAGCGTCACCGTACAGGTCACTTTTTTGGGTTCTATATTTCCAGGAAAAAGCTATAAATGTCATGCATTCCTCTCTATATTGGTTCTTATTTTAAATTTCTACCATCCGATAATTATAATTTTTTCTACATTTAGAAAGAGCAAAACTAAGTTTACAATCTAAAAGTAGATTGTATCCTAAAACACACTAATTCAAAGACTATTTATTTATTAGTTTTATCATTTTTTTTACTATAAATTAAAAAAATATTCGTAAAAACTCTGTATATTTTTAGATGAAGGATTGTAGATATTGCAACTCTTTTTAAATTGCAGACTTAATATTTTTTTATTTACAAATTTGATAGTTCAAATTAAACTTTGACTCTTTGAGATACCATGAAGCGCTCTAGAAGGTTCTGGTGGACAATGTGTAACGAAAGCACTAGGTGCGCGCGTGCAGTAGTTTCTCGACTTAGTCGTCGAACAGAAACCGGATAAGCTGCTCGCCAATTGGAATGCATGAGCAAAATTTCTACAAGATGCTACTTACAGAAGATAATGGCGTTAGTTATTTTGTCTTTTCAATTCTTAAAGTTACTTCAATTAAATATTATATTTAAAAACAATTAATTTTGTGAATAGTATTAGTATATATCTAACCCCATCTGTGGTTTAGTTTCTTCATTTAATTTTATGAATAGTATCTCACTGCATCCAGATCTACTAGTATTTTTTTATGAGCAATATTATACCAATAATCTTGTAATTTAGGTGTAAATTTTACGCTCCGGCTTTCTTGCTATCTACATTATATTACTTGTCTATTTTAAAAAAAATTATAAAAAAATTATCAATCCTGAAATGCAAGAGTGTAAGATGTAGTCCTCATATGAAGTATATAGATAGCATTTTTCTCATTTTATAAACTTGATTCTGCCTTCTCTCTTCTTCTATCCCTCATGCAACAACCTCACTGAGAAATCTACAAATAACACGTCAAATCAAAGTTTTTGATATATAAAAAAAAAATCAAGAGCCATTTTTTTAAACATCATTTTTATAGAAATTTTATGTGGATAATTTCACATCAGATAATTAGTTAATAAAAGAGTTAATATTTGATATAGATGGACTCAAAACAGTCTTTACATCAGAGACGCTAGTTTGACACTCTATATTACTCGAATAAGTGGTATGATATGATTGTGTTCGTGTAAACATAATAAGCTCCTAAATAATCATGTACAAAAAGCTCACATTGAATAGTTAATGACAAAAGAGTTAATATTTGATATAAGATCGGATCAAAACAGTGCGAACAATAGACATCAGAGACGCTAATTTGATGACTCTAAATTACGCGCGTAATTGCTATGATACGATTGTGTCGGTGGCCCTCGTAAACATATTGAGCTACTAAATAACCATGTCCAAAAAGCTCACATTGAATAGTTAACAAAAAATAAAAATAATAATATATATACTACTAAAGTTAGATATAATAAGTTTAAATTTTTTAACAGCCGATTTGCTCAGAACTGAACCGGTTTATCGGTTTGCTAGCTAAACTGTCAGTTCAAATGATTCAAAATAAAAAAAAATTCGATTTATTCAGTTTAAAGAATTGAGCCAAGTCGTTTTATTAGCTAGATCACGACTGAACCAATCGGGTCAGCAGATTCCACTCTGGTTTTAAAATATTGCCTCTTATAAGAAGACCCCCCTGCAAGTTACCACCACTCTGCACTCTGCAATCTGCTGCCCAGAACACCGTTTCCCCACACACCACTTCCCCAATTCTCCCCCATTTCAATGGAGGACGGCGTTACCAAACGCGGCGACGACTCAGAAGGGCGTTTCCAACCGCATTTTCTGATCGTGACGTACCCGGTGCAGGGCCACATCAACCCGGCGCGCCGCCTCGCCCGCCGCCTCGTCCACGTGGGCGGGGCGGCGCACGTCACGCTCTCGACGTCTGTGTCCGGCCACCGCCGCATGTTCCCCTCCTCTTCCGACGACGAAGTAACGGACGGCCCGATCTCCTTCATCCCCTTCTCCGACGGCAACGACGAGGGCTCCGACCTGGGCGGCCCCGACGCCCGCCGCCGCTTCGCCCGGACCCGGTCGGTCGGGTCCCGGACCCTCTCGTCCATCCTCGACCGCCTCGCCGCGCGCGGCCGCCGCGTGACCTGCGTGCTCTACACCATCCTCCTCCACTGGGTCGCCGACGTGGCGCGCCGGCGCGGCATCCCCTCCGCGCTCTGCTGGATCCAACCCGCGACCGTGCTCGCGGCGCTGCACCGCTTCTTCCACGGCCACGAGGGTCTCGTGGCCGGCCACGCGAGCGACCCCATGCACGCGGTGAACTTCCCGGGCCTACCCCCGCTCAGGATCCGCGACCTCCCCTCCTTCCTCACCTCCGAGGACGACACCCAGGCCGCGATCCGCGAGTCCTTCAGGGAGGTCTTCGAGACCCTCGACAGAGAGGGTCCGAAAGCGAGGGTTCTGGTGAACACGTGCGACGCGTCGGAGGGCGACGCGCTCGGAGCTTTGGAGGCGGAGCTGGAGCTGTACGCGGTGGGGCCCTTGGTGCCGGCGCTGCTCCCCGCGCAGGAGATCAAGGACGCGTGGTCGGAAGCCGATCTGTTCGAGCCCGACGAGAAGGGGTACATGGAGTGGCTGGACGCGCAGGAGGAGAGGTCGGCGGTGTACGTGTCGTTCGGGAGCTTGGTGGTGATGAAGAAGAAGCAGGCGGAGGAGATGGTGATGGGCCTGAAGGAGAGCGGCAGGCCGTACCTGTGGGTGGTGAGGAGGGATAATAGAGGCTCCCTGGAGGAGTGCTCCGGCGTGGAAGAAGAAATAGAAGCAGCAGGAGGAGGAGGAAGGGGGATGGTGGTGGAGTGGTGCGACCAGGCGAAGGTGCTGTCGCACCGCGCGGTGGGGTGCTTCGTGACGCACTGCGGGTGGAACAGCGTGCTGGAGAGCGCGGCGTGCGGGGTGCCGGCGGTGGGGGCGCCGCAGTGGGCGGACCAGGGCACGAACGCGCGGCTGGTGGAGGAGGTGTGGGGGACGGGGGTGAGGGGGGAGGTGGACGAGGAAGGGGTGCTGCGGGGGGAGGAGCTGAGGCGGTGCTTGGAGGTGGTGATGGGGGAGGGGGAGAGGGCGAGGGAGATGAGGACGAGGGCGGAGGCCTGGCGGGAGAGGGCGCGGGAGGCGCTGGCCGCCGGTGGCTCGTCGGAGCGGAGCCTCCGCGCGTTTACGGCGGAGGTCGCGCGGTGTGCCGATGCCGCGTGCTGGGGAGGGACCCACGACGGGCCTATTTAATAGTTATAATGAAAAGCATAAAGACTCCCACCCCTTTTTTGTTTGTTTTTTTTTTATTATTATTATAATAAAGTTTTCCTGACTCCCTGTTGTTTTGCGTCACGTGGCCCTGTGGCATCCGCAAGTCAAAAAGTAGCTAATATTTTGTCTCATCAGGTCAAAGTCTGATCCTTATCGGATAGAAACGCTTTAATTTCTTCATATCTATCTGTACAATTCATCATTTGAGCACTTGATCACGTCAAAAAAAATATTTTGTGAAAATGCCACATTACCGATTAAGGCATAAACCAATAAAATCTTACCATATATCCAATAAAAATTTTGAACTCATTTATTATACCGTAAATCGATTCTAAAATATACGTAATAAATTTTTGTATTACAATAAATTTTTTTGATATTTTATATTATATATATATTTTATTATATTATATTTTATAATATTAATATTAATTATCAAATATTTTATCAATAATCTAATATTCTATGCGTTATATAAAGCATTACTATGTACCAGATATAAGTTAAAAAAAAATCGTGAAATTATGAGTGTATTTTATTAAACATTCTCTGCACTAAGCGTATATTTGTACATACGCCACATGCCTAAAATTCTTTAAGAAAAATTTAAAAATTAATTTATTAAATATAATTTAAATTATTAGACTTTGTAGATAATATATATTTAATTAAATTTTGATACTAAAATATTAATTATCTAATATAAGTTACAGTATATTGAGTATTAATATACATTAGCTGCATATAATAATTTTTCTTTCTTCAATCAATTTTATATTGGAACTTCCTTGTCACAGTAAGCCAAATACTTAATTCGGATAAAACTACAGCAACGGAGAACTGTGCAAATCAACTGAAAACTTGCTCTTTCTTTACCCAATAACTAGAAGCGTATGGCCAAATCTCAATAATTAACTACTACCACATTAATGCAACCTGCGTCACGGACAGCGTCAACTTTTTCCAGGCCAATAACCGTCAAAATAGCAGCGTGCTTCCGACTCTTTCCTCTTATCTGTGATCATCCCGTGGTACCCCAAAGAGTCCACGATCCATCTGAGCCCTCAAACATCGCGATCCGACCATCTCCTCCGTGCCTGCATGCAGCTCAAAGCTAACAGGGGTGTCAATGCGTCACCCCCTTCGCAACAAATTAATCCCGGAAAAGACCAGTCCACACCGAAACGCCGTTTCCGTCACCAAAAACGTCACATGCATATATATTAGCCTATATATATATATATATATAGAGAGAGAGAAAGTGCTGCCGAGATACTATCGATAGTACCAACGTTTGGTACTATCAAATTTTTTACTGTTAAATTTATTTTTTTCATCATTTCTAACTGTTAGATCATACTATTCAACCAATCATCCATTCAACTCTAGGAGATCATTATCAATCTAATCGAAGACGACTATCATCATAACCGTACATTCTTTCATCCAAAAATTAAAAATCTAATAACATCAATGATTTGATGCTGTTAATAGTATTCCAGTCAAATTCTATAATATATATATCCCCCGCTCCCTATATGCGACTATACAAGCAACGAACACTGCCCAGAGGAGCTTCTCCTATCGACCGCAACCAGCCAACAACAGCCAATATATATATAATTGCGACACGTATCCGGCGGCGCAGCGAGAATGGCAGAGCAGCAGCAGCAGCACTTTCTGGTGGCGACATTCCCCGGGCAGGGCCACATCAACCCGTCGCGCAGCCTGGCGGCGGCCACGGGCGCCCGCGTGACGTTCTCCACCGCGGTCTCCGCGCACCGGCTCATGTTCCCCTTCCTCCCCTCCCCCGACCACGAAGCCCGCGACGCCCTCCTCTCCTACCGCCCCTACTCCGACGGCTTCGACCACGGCTTCCGGTGGGGCCTAGACGACCCCGACGCCTACAAGGCCGAGTACGACTCCCGCGCCCCCGCCACATTTTCCCGCCCTCATCCGCGACCTCGCCGCGCGCGGCCGCCCCGTCACCTGCGTCGTCTACACCACCTTCCTCTGGTGGGCCGGGGACGTGGCCCAATCCATGGGCATCCCCTCCGCCCTCTACTGGATCCAACCCGCCTCCGTGTTCGCCGTGTACTACCACTACTTCAACGGCTACGAGGGCCTCGTCTCCGCCCACGCCACCGAGCCCGAGTTCGCCGTGAGCCTGCCGAACCTGCCCCCGCTCCAGATACGCGACCTCCCCTGCTTCTTCACCGACACCTCCGACAACCGCACCTACGCCGTGCTGCTCGCCGCCATGCGGGAGACCTATCAGGCGCGGGTGCTCGTGAACACGTTCGAGGCGCTGGAGCCCCCCGACGCGCTCGCGTCCGTCGACGCCGTGGAGATGATCCCCATCGGGCCGTCCATTCCGGCCCTCACTGCCCCTGCTAGCGCCGCAGACTCCGCAGCGGTGGCCGGGGCGGGCGACCTGTTCAAGAGCTCGGACGAGAAGCGCTACACGGCGTGGCTCGACGCGAAGCCCGAGAGGTCGGTGGTGTACGTGTCGTTCGGTAGCATTTCGGTCGTGAAGAAGCGGCAGTTGGAGGAGATCCTGCATGCCGGGGCTGCGAGCGTGCGGGCGTCCGTATCTCTGGGTGGTGCGGAGGGACAACAGGGAGGAAGAGGGAGGAGTCCTCCGCGAGTTGCTAGAGAGCGGCGATGGCGGTGGAGTGGTGCGACCAGGTGAAAGTTCTGTCGCACCGCGCGGTTGGGTGCTTCGTAACGCACTGCGGCTGGAACAGCGCGCCCATGGTGGGGGCGCCGCAGTGGTCGGACCAGGACACGAACGCGAGGATCGGATGGTGGAGGTGTGGGGCGCGGGGGTGAGAGGGGAGGTTAATGGCGCCGAACGGGTTTTGATGGGGGAGGAGCTGAAGAGGCGCGTCGAGGAGGTTATGGGAGATGGGGAGAAGGGGAGAGAGATGAGGAGGAACGCGGCCGCGCGGAGGGAGAAGGCCAGGGAGGCCATCCGCGAAGGAGGGTCGTCGGATCGTAACTTTAAAGCTTTCGTGGAGCAAATCGGAGCGTCCAATTAGTGTAGTGCATGGCGGGATATATATAATCACGTTGCCTGTCGCTTATAGTACTCGAGTCGATTACTTGTACGGATGATGGGAGCCAGTAAGGAAAGTAATAAGGCCCCAATTGGCTAGCTAGGTTGATGATGTCTGATTATTTGGGCTACAAATATAACTACATATGTTATGTTGAATTACTCCGTACATAATGGTTATATTTATAAATATAAAGACATCAGCCACATATATATCTCTGTCGACATTGCATGTTCAGCTATACACATGATCCAGAGCTTTTCGATTGAAAAATGCGATCTAGAATATTCCATACTTTTCTATACGATGCGTCCTATAAAATTCCTACGTACGTGCATGCTCTTTTATTCTAAGTTACCAATATAATAGCATCTAAGACTGAGGTCAAAGGAGACAGCCTGGCTCATGTAGAGAGCATAAGAATAAAAAAAAGGATAATGATATATACTCATCAAATTAGGAAAACTCTTAGCAAGCAGAAAGTGAAAGGTTAATCTTTGCTACTGTACCTTTTCTAAAACCGGGTTCTCTTATATATACAAATTGTAGAGGAATAAATTGTAGAGACTATGGAATTGATTTTAGGGATTTGTACGGTCAAAAATAAAATGGAATTTATGGTGGGTCCTATCTCCACCGTTCAACCAATGAAATTCCAGTTTCGTTTCCTCGCACAGTCGCACTCCAGGGGCGTGCAAAGTTCGTATTTTTTGGATTAAGTTTTTCCCTTAAAACCCACCACACTACATATTAAAATTCAAGGAACATTTTAATAGAGTATCCATAAAATTGGAACAGAGTGTTGTTTCCACTTGAGATTTTTAAAGTGAAGCTCTTTTTTACCGATTGTAAATCACGAGATATATTCTTAAATCTCAGTAGAATAAACAGCTGTTTATCACGTGCCATCTAAATTTATGAGTAACGTGATACTCAGAATCAATTTTATGCTCTTATATGTATGGATTTACCGGATAGTATATTTTTCGCTGACTGTGATTAATAAAACTCGTGGCGAAGATTGCAGAATTTATTTGTATCCATCTTGTCGACCTCCACCATATTTCATAAGAATTTAATCTTTTCCGTACAAATTCATTTTTTACATAAATAAAATAATTAAAAAAAGCTACAAATGTAATAGATCCACATTTCTCTTTTCTTTTTCTTTTTTTTAATCAATCCCAGAGAATCTCCAGCCCAACAAGCACTTCCGCCAGGTTTTTCAGACGATCGAAAAAGGAGAAGAGCAACTTGCCACAAAAGAGTTTGTCGCGACATAATTGTCAACAATGCACATGCATTATACTATCCCCAAATTACAAAACTAAAATACTAACAGTAATTATTCAAAGAAAAATAACTCTCGTACACCTACCAATAAGAGTAAATTTTGCACTCGATCCACTAATTCTAAAGTATATAATTTTTTAAAAAAATAATAATAAGGCTAGACGAAAAATAGTAGTAACTTGGGATGTAAAATTTGAACCTCAATTATTAGCTAGGTAAATGGATGGATACGCTCCACGTACGCCGTCAGATTCCGATCCGACGACCCTCCTTTACTGACGGCCTGCCTGGCCTTCTCCCTCCACATCTCCGCCCTCCGCCGCATCTCCGCCGCCCCGTCCCCGTCCCCCTCCCCCAACACCGCTTCCAAACAGCGTTTCAGCTCCTCCCTCTCCAGCAGGCCCTCCGCGTCGAGCCGCGCCCGCACCGCCGTCCCCCACGCGGCGGCCGCCAGACGCGCGTTCATCCCCTGGTCCGACATCCGCGGCGCCGCGACCATCGGCACCCCGCACGCGACGCTCTCCAGCACGCTGTTCCAGCCGCAGTGCGTGACGAAGCACCCCACCGCGCGGTGCGACAGCACCCTCACCTGGTCGCACCACCCGACCACCAACCCCCTCTCCGCCCTCTCCAGCACCCCCACCACCCCTGCGCCCCGGTTGTCCCGCCGCACCACCCAGATGTACGGCCTCCCGCACCCCTCCAGGCCCTGCAGCAGCTCCTCCAGCTGCGCCTTCGTCGCCGTCGACAGGCTCCCGAACGACACGTACACCGCCGACCTCTCCGGCTGCCCGTCCAGCCACTCCACGTACCGCTTCTCGTCGTCCAGCTCAAACAGGTCCCCCCGGCCCGTTTCGGCGTCGTTGCTAAACAGCGACGGTTTAAGCACCGGGCCTATGGGTACCGCGTCCAAGTGCTCGTTTATCGACGCGAGCTGTTCTGGCTCCAGCTCCTCGGACGTGTTGACCAGTACGGTGGGCCTCGCGCCGCCGACCTCTTTCTCCCTGTCTAACGCCGCGAACAGGTCGCGCATCGCCCGGTACACGGAGTAGAACACGGAGGCTTCGTCGATGGAGTCGACGAGAAACGAGGGGAGGTCGCGGATGTCGTGCGGCGGAAGCCCCGGTAAGTTCACCGCGAAGGACGGGTCGTGCCGGTGCGCGGAGATTACGCCGTCGTAGCCGTGGAAGTAGTGGTAGTATACGGCGAAGACGGAGGCGGGCTGGATCCAGTAGAGGGTGGAGGGGATCCCGTGCCGGCGCGCCACGTCGCCGGCCCACGGTAGGAGAATGGTGTAGATGATGCAGGAGACGGGGCGGCCCCGCGCGGCGAAATTACCTTCATATATCAGTTGTTCTTTGTTGAATATCTATTTATAAATGATATTAAGATAGATAGATACATACTATTCTCTCTCTCTCTCTCTCTGACAGTTTAAGCTTTTAGAGTGATTGGTTGTTTTGCATTTACCGAGGAGGTCGGAGAGGTGGCGGGAACCGTGCTGTTCGAAATCGGACATGTAGCGGTTGAATTCGGGTACTGCACCGTCCCATCCGTGGTCGTGGCCGTCGGAGAAGGGGGCGTAGGTGAGGAGGCCGTCGTCGTGGAGGATGTGGTCGTCGGATCGGGAGGAGGCCGAGGGGAACATGCGGCGGTGGGCGGCGGTGGTGGTGGAGAAGGTGACGGAGGCGGAGGGGGCGGCGGCGAGGGCGAGGCGCTTGGCGAGGTTGAGCGCCGGGTTGATGTGGCCTTGGAAGGGAAACGTCGCCACTAAAAAGTGTTTCTGTTTTTGCCGCGGAGGATGAGCCATTCCCCGAAAGGTTAGTTGTTGAACAACTGAAACTAAGAGATTAAATCGAAAAGAATTAAGCAGTGTGATCTCCAAGCATAACGTCTTATTATGTGGCTGCTATTATTTCGCGAGATATAGGAGGGAGCTCAAGGGGCTTAGATTTTGGGTGGTTGGTGAGATAATCTGACTGTGATTTTCCTTATAACTAAGAGAGGGGATTGGTCGGTGACGTCACTGGGGATGTCACCGTTTTTGCTTCGTTCTCGTCTCCAGTATATTTATTTACTATTATTTTTCTTGAAATGCTAAATCTACGACCTCAAAAGAAATTATAATTTTTAATTACAACTTAAAATATTAAAAGATTGTTGACGAAGCAATGTTTTTTTTCCTTTTGCTGGAGCTAGACGACAGATATTTGAACATAAAAATATTCTGGATCAAATATTACTTTTGTAAATTATTAGTATATTAATAACTAAATAAATATATTATATTATACGTATGAATTTAACATATTATTATATATTATATATGTAAATATATCAATAATTCATATATAAGTAAGCTCTGTGTAAAAAGATGCCTGAACATTTCTTGTTATAAAATATCTAAATAAATTGTGAGCACACAAATTTTTAATATAAAGATTAGATAATAAAAGTATTATTAAATTTTAAAAAATTAGATAGTCATAATAATAGGCTTTAAATAATAATTTTTATGAAAGTAGCTAATAAGCAAAGTTTTTTTTTTTTTAAGAGAGAAAGGTAGCACGCTACCCGCTTCGTTTATTTCGTTTAGAAATAAACTTAGCTGAAAATGTGAATCAACTAGGATTCGAATTCGGGACCTCGGACTAACCATCAAATTCTTTACCACTTCACTAGGAACGGTTGGTGCTAATAAGCAAAGTTATCCTATTAGACCCAATTTCTTCCGCCGTCCATTCTTGATTTTCTATCTGCGGCACTTTCTCCATTGGTTTATTTTTAGCTGTCACACTGAAAAAGTTTCTTGTTTCAAAAAATTGACAAAAATGGGGAAAAAAAAAAAAGGAGAAAGGGGTGGACGTAGATGCTTCAAGTGAATTGTCTCCACGTTGCTGCGCCGAAAACGTCAGAGGAGAAATTATCGCAAAAAAAAAAAAAAAAAAAAAAAAAAAAAAACGGTGCAAGGACAAATGGACAAGAATATGAGAGTTTCTGATTGTCTTTAGCAAATTACAAAATTTTGGGCACCATTGAACATTACAATAAAATATTTAATAATTAATTTAGAATAGGTGATAAGTAGGTGACAAAGAGCTTGATTCGAAGTCTAATTACTTTATATTTTCAACTAAATTAATTCTAAAAAAAAAAAGTAAATTAATTCTAAAAAAATGAACTAAATAAATAGTATGCTATCTTTTTCTTTAAAAAAAATTTATTCAATAATTTTTTTAATACAATAATATTTATAATTTGATATAATAGCATGTTTTACATACGATATGATTTATCATATTTTGAAAACAAAGCATAAAAGCCAAATATTGTATACATTCTATATTTTTTTATCATATTTATTATTTAGTAAATTAAAAAGATTTCACATATAAAAAGTTTATGCATCCAATCAGGACTTTTAATTTTTACCATGCAATATCGATTGTACCAAGCACCACAATTAGCTAAGAGCTTGACGGTTGGTAACTAAAATTTCAAGTTTGAAACCTAATCGTTTCAAATTTTTATCTGAGTTCGTTTCTAAAATATAAGCGAAGCAAATAGTTTGCTATATTTCTCTCTTAAAAAAAAAACTTATACCATGCGATTAATTCATAATCCGACCTTTTAATTTGTATTCATCTGTAAGAAAAATGCTATCTAGATACTTGTAAGAGTACATTTTATAACCCTTCAATAGTAGGATTAAAAAAAAATCTAAATAAATTTTTAATAAAAAAATAATAAAACAAGTAAAAAGTTGAGAAACCTTAGATGAGTGAAATGTAAAATGTACATCAAATCAAGGGATGTACCCCTAGCATTGCTCTATCTACAAAGCCATTCACATAGTTAAGGAGAAAATGTTGCCTGTTAGCCCAGTATCCCCCATGCATGGAATGCAAAACAAAAACTTTACGAAATCAAAACTTTTAGATAGGTAATCAAATTTTATAAAAAAGGTAACACCTAGGCATTAAATTAATATCTAGATATTAATTTATTGAGGTGTGAAGAAGGGGAGAAAGTTAACAGGATGTATCTTACACTTCTGTACGGAATAGGATAAAATAATTGCAATTAGATAAACTCTTTGTCACTTACGTAGCTTATTATTGTATCAAATACGTGAGAGCGTAATTTCTCGGGGAAAAAAGGTGTAACTGCATGATTATTTTCGTTTGCAAACCATATGACTAATCCTAGGCCTTGCCGTATAGAGTTTACCCTTTTTTTCCTGGAACGATTAAGATTGAATCACGAGTTATGTACAAACTTGCTAATTCAGGCAAAAAGAATATTACTACACATACAACAAATTGATTTACAGTAGATGCAAGTAAAATATATACACGAACTGACAGGTAAATTTACCCAGTTACCAGATCCTCAGCACTCTCGCTGCAGAACTATGTTTACTTAGTCCTGAGATGTCGCAGAGTACTCGAAAAGAAGGCGATTCGACGGGGTGGATTGGAAAAGAATTCGGAGGCGGCTGGTTAGCTGATAAGTTAGAGTCCATTGCATGGCCATTTCCGAATCTTTCATCTGTCGAACAACCGAGGCCTGAAATAAATACCCAAAAAAAAAGTTACAAAAAAGAGAGCAAAAAGTGAGCTGGGAAAAGAAATGCAATCATATTAAGAGATGATGGCACTGGAGTTTCTTTGGGCAGTGAAATGCATTACCTGAAGGCGTTTTCCGAGCTGCACTTCAACTTCTGTGGCGAAAGAAATATTGTTGGCAAGGGACTTTAGGGGGTCAACGGTTGGGTCCACAGAGAGCAAACTCGGGATTCGTGGAGCATAGACTAGCCGCCACCGTGCCTGCCTAAATTCTCCCTTGCTTTCTATTCTCGGCATCAAGGTTTCGAGCGTTGCAGTTGCAAGCTTCTTGAACGCAAGCTGCCCATCACCTTCCAACAGAGACTCTGCTAACTGGCTCTCAAAAAACTTAGCAGCCTGCAGTAATTTAAGGGAAATAATAAATTTTCCGAAGGCCAGTTTTACTAGCATATTTATAAATAATAGCAGAAATGTAGTAAATTATATAACCAAAATAAGATCATATTGTCACAAACTTTCTTGCGTGTTGTCATTCAGCAAACCCCTTTTGTTATACCTTTTGTAGGCCAAGACTAACTCATCTCAAGTTATATATACTATATATTTTATTTTTTTTCTGAATCAGAATGCAAAAAATAATGATCATTCAAAAGAGGTTCTGAAGGGAAAAAAGAAAAATTCCAGGATAGATTCCAGGAAAATGGATGACAGGGTAAAAAGAAACATATCTTGATCATTATTTCTCACCAAAGTTAGGATAATTCATTTCATCTACCAATATAAACTTAATCTTTACCTCAGAACGTGAAAGAACATCCTGATCAACAGAACGTGTAGACGTCACCACAATATTATCCTGCCATGTGCTAGCCCGACTTTGGATCCTGAGTTGCCACTCTGACCCAACTAATGTTAAATCCAGGATGGGGTCTAAACCAAAATCAGGCTCAAACTTAGCTATATTCAGATGGTCGCGTTTAAGTCTAACCTGCAATTAAGCCACTCAACATGTTACTTTTCATAAGAGATAGGATAACACTGTGAGGTTGGAGCCATGGTATATTTAACAATTATCCAATAATCCGATAGTAACATAAAACTACCTGGGTGGCAACTAAGTTGACTTCTCCATTTTCGAAAGTCAAAATCCCTTTAGGTCTTATGCCCTTTGGATGAGCCAATCCATTAAGCTCGAGCTCACCACTAACACCAAAATTAAGAATTAAAGGGTACACTATCCTCAGCTCTGGTCCCAGAATTAGCTTTAAATCAGTGAGCTGAACATCAATGCCCATTTTATTATTAGCTTGCTCAATGTTCCTCTCTACTTCTGTTTGTTGACCTGTAAACAGCAATATAACATATCAGCAGGTTGATGCCTTAGATTAATAAACTACAAAAATACTACTATTAATAGGTAAAATCACATACCAGCAGTTTGAGGCCATTTATTATCTGCTGCAGTAGGTGATGATCCCAAGAAGCGTGAAAAACTTCCTGACGGTGTCATTCGGCTATAACCAGGAGAAGGAAAGCTAGACTTTATCGAGTCCAATCTATTAGCAACATTGCCATTCCCCTTATCATGGGGCACGTATGCTTCACCATGGCTCAATTGAATCATTCCAGATACGTTTGGCTGCAATATGGAGCCCATAACTTGCAGTTGGCTGTCTACTTGGCCGCTGAAATTGATTTGAGCAACTTTTTAGAGTTCGAATATCAATATAGCAATGTACAAAGCTAAAGTCCATGGAAAACAATTTAAGAAAATACGTTATATCTTGCTAACTAAAAGAACTGAAAGAAATGGAACCAACCTCAAAATATTCTTAGCTCGAACTTCTAGGACTTCACATTTCAAATCGATTTTATCACTGGAGGATGACTCACTACTTTTGAGAGGCAAGTTCCCTTTGAGCGACAATTTACCCTTTCTGCTTACCCTGCTTTCCATGGAACTGATACATAATCTATTAGATACAACATGAATGGTACCCCCCAAATTTGTCAGTGGCTTTCGAAGGAAAGGAGAAGAAACAAATGCACGGTGAAATGATGCAGATCCATCAACAACAGGCTGCTCGACAGTGCCGGTGACCTATAGCAAATGCAGAATATTTTAGGAAAATAATTTGATGAGTCAAGTCATAACTAATCTGGAAATGAAAACAGTATAGAGCGTTCTGCTTAATTAATTAAGGCATACCAACCTGAAGGGTAATATCAGCATAGCCTTGAAGCCAGTTTGCATACGGATACAAAGCTGTTAACAACATCATGCCCCCGTCCTTAATATCTGCGTTAACTCGTACCTCACCAGCATCTAAAATATTCCAATTCAAACCCTTGAGACTTTCTGCTAGTTGTAAGTCCCAACTCTCTTCAGTCTTATCTCTCACAGACTTCTTTTCAACAATTTCATCAGAAGATCCTCTCTCACTTTCTTTCGTCCAAGCAGGGATACGTATAATTGCTTTTCCACTATCCTTCTCTTTATCAATTTCTTCATGAGAATCAATTCCAATGTAAGTCACAGGAACACTTCCCTGAATATGAACATGCCCACTTTGCAGTATGGGTTCAAAATTAGCATTAAATAAAAAGCGGCTTGTGGAGGTTATCGAAGCCACTACTTCAGCTCGACCAAGATCTATTACTCCTACAGTGCCATCTAATAATCTTACTTGAACATCACATTCTGGTTTTGCAAGAGTGCCCCTCAGGTCTCCTTCCATGTGCAGAATACCTTTTATGGGTGTTAACCAATTCCGTAGGAAATGCATAGAGTCTGATGTTGAAGATTCTATTATCTGTACCAGAGTTGGTACGAGACCAACTGGGAAGTTGAGTACAGCGAAATGAAGATTCGAGACTGGGCCTAGCAAGGTTCCATCGGCGTGAAGAGTAGCATTATCTTTTTGGATAAATAATTTTTCAAGTCGCAGACCATTGTTGTTACTATATGCACCAGATGCCAATACTCTTTGGGTCTTATAAGTTCCCCACTCCCAATCCTCTCCATGAAAGTCAAAATCCGCCTGTATAAAGCAGATAACTGTTAGACAAGCATAATCATGTTCTACTTAAAGTTCGTAATACACTTTGTACAGGTTAGTCACAATGATATGTTTATATACTCTCAAATCATCTTTTTCAAAAGAAAAATTGACGGAGGTCAATAAGTATGTTAAGTAAATAAATCAAGGACAGAATTCATAAGACAAATTATTCCAACTCTTATATGGGATTAGATATACAATACCACTCATAACAGTCTGAAAGTATTTCAGAGACATGTTTAACTTTCAAATATAAGTTGTTCATGCTCATTTGAATCACTACTAGATCATATTTGTAGTACTAAATTAAGATCTCATGTACTTGCCATTGTATCTCCATTGCCGCCTCCACTAGCATCAAGAGAGCCATGCCATCGACCTTTGAGTTCCGACAAGCCAGGAAGAACAATGTCCTCGTAGATATTGTCGTCCAGCCAATCATGGTGGTTTTGTATTGCCTGTAATTTGATGGAGGTCCGTTGAACTATTAATTAGGAGAGCAAGCTAAATCTTTGATAACTGAAAAATAGTGATATGTCTGCAAATATTTCAAGTTGGCCCCTTTATCTAAGTCTTAGAAACACATAGAAGCCATTTAGAAGAGCAAGTTTAAATCATTAAGTCATAACCAAAACATAGAGATATGTCTGTAAACAAGGATGAGACATTTGAAGTTGGCCCCTCTATCTAAATCTTAAACCACATAGAAGCCACTTTTCCTTATAAAACAACAATTCATACTTTGCAAATGCGAACACATAAAATAGCTGGGGGAAAAAACCTTTAGCTGGTCGTGAAGGCTTTCAGCATGAAATCCAACAGATTGCAGAGCTTGCATAAAAAGTTCCTGCAATATAAAAGCAAAGTTGAACAATAAACAACACAATTATTTCACATCAAGAAACAAGAATAACAAGAAGGAAACTCCTAAAGCACATTCAGGACTTCAAATAACACATACAAGCTATCAAGATTGATATCGCCGATTGTTCCCGAAATTTAGAAATTCTAGCACTTTCTTAGTGAAGAGCACTCTATGCAAAGTTGGTTTTTACCAGTCACATAAGAATAACTCTTTCTTTATAGTTTCTTTAATACATTCTGAAAGAAATGGATGAACTAGAAAAACTTGAAGACAAACGAGACAAACTAGATGTTTATAGGATTGTGGATCATCATCATTCATATAGAATTTGTTAGATAGAGTTGATTACTTTTCAGTTTTATGTACCTAGTCACAAAGTTACAAAAGCTCTCTATGTTTTACCAAAAAAAAAAGGCCACATCTATACATTTTACCATCACAAACAATCTAGCACAGTGTACATGCAAAGTAATGACTAAGTTGATACAAAAGCATCAGAACCTTGGATCTAGAACGAACAGCAGGGTCAGTGCTACGAGAAAGAAGAGTGGCCAGGGGAAGCATCTCAGCGACTTCAGCAAAAGGAACTTCCAGTCTCATCCGCCACCTGCCCATTGAGGAAATTATGCTACCAAGATGCCCAGCCATTGCCTTCTTTAGTAACCTATCCCTCTCCTTGTTTGTGGGATATCTGTCACGTATTCCAGGCAATACATACTCCCCTTGAAGCTCATATCGGCTACTAGCTTGTTCTAAGACAGATTTTTTTATAGTAATCTACAAGGTCAAATATGTAACTGTTTAATAAGTTCGTCTAAGTAATAGTAGCAATGGATAATTCAACAATTAGATAAAGAATAAATGGAAAGAGATACCAGAATCTAGGCTCCTAGACCAAGTAATAATGACAAATCCAATAGAATTATCTTAATCTAAAAACTGTTCAAGCAAGACGAGAGAAAAAAAAGAAGCTGCTTACAACATCACCACTCCATCGAGCAGCCACATCAAGGGCTTCGCCTAGCACACCACTGAATTTGGGACGAAGCACCGACAACTGTACATGGCCCCTCCTTTTTTGAAAGTTAAGTTGAACCTCAGCCTGCAAACATGCAAGTACTGAACGGATTGTAATTATCTAAAACTTAGAAAAAATGCCAATGGAAATAAGGCAGATGAACAAATTTGAAATTTAAAAGTAAAGTGACATTGCCCCAAGGGATCTATATTGATCTTTGGATAACGCTACATGGGCAATGTATAAAAATAAAGCTAATTGAACATTCGCAGGAAAGTTAACCTTACATGTGCAGTCATACATGTGCGAACATAAGTACTTGCATTTTCCCTCCACTAGTATTCTAGTCTAATTAAATATGCACTAATGCATTACCACAGGCAAGAATAAAAAGACATTGTGCGAAGGAAGCATAAGTAGTCTTAATTTTTGGTCCCCTTCTCCCACCTTTAAATTACTGAAAAACTAACATGAACAATCATCAGAGAACGGTGTTTTCAATATTAATATCCAAGTCGTGGACTTAATTTAAATAGGAGAAAATTAAATGAGACTAGGGGACTAGTGGGACTCGAACTCAGGACCTTTTGCTCTGATACCAAGTTACAAATACAATGTGTGGTAAATAACATGCAAGACCATCCACTAGTTCCAATGAGAAATGACCTTCTTTTATATTCTCCACAATTAAGAAAGATTCAGGAGAAGAAAATAGAAGAAGAAGAAATAAAAGAGATGCACGACAGCATCCCCAAACCAGCCGCAGTCTTCTAAATTTATTAGGGCACCAACTCTCAATTTTTTACATAAGGACTAAAATACCCCTAACTTAGTACCCTTAACTAAACCAGATTTCAAAGTAAACCAGCTTGTTGGACTATAACCCAAACCATAAACCTGAACATAATTTTAAAAGGAAAACCTATCAGATTTAACATCAACTTAAAAGGCTGGAACAAATAGAACTGTCCCATTCATTGTTCTGAACTAAACTTTATTTTACCTTTTGAATATTTCCACGAAGAGATGCAAGCTCCAATTCATCAAGTGGTAGGTTCCGCACCTAAGAACAGAAGGAAAAAGATCAGACAGGATGCATTTTCTGATGCCAAAAACAAAGCAAGTAAGAATATTGCAAGCACATAATGCACCAAACATCTGTCTTATATGTTACAACTGCAAGACTTGATAAAGATGTTACAACTGCAAGACTTGATAAAGTGGTACCTCCAAATTAGTTGAATTTTGAGGATTATAGTAGGCATTTGCTCGTAGCTGCCCTTTTTGAAGAGAAATAGAAACGAATCTTCTGTTTTCAGCTATCTGCTCTGTGCTTAACCAAAATGGTCCAAAAACTTCTGCTGACAAATTTTCATCAGGTCTTCCAGTAGCATTCAACTGGTTAGCCACAAAGCAAAATTTTGGAGAAATATAAGTACAAAGAGAAAAATACTGACAAAATACACTTATAATCTGACACATGTCAGATAAAAATAATTAGTATCAGTATAAGCAAAAGTAAATGCACATATGCATGTTGTTATATGATAATGTATTAGAGAAAAAGCTATAAGAAATAGTTTTCAAGATGAAAACTTTCTGTTACCGAAATAAATTTCAAAGACTTAAACTAACGTAATACTTTTAGGTGATTAAACTCCTATCCTGCGTGTAAGCAACACAAACTAAGGCAACTATCATCCAATCTATATGAAGCAATTAAAAAGTAGCATCTATAAGATCATATCAAAATTGACCAAGGAGAGTGAATCTACATTTGGAATCATCACGCAAGTATACAACCTTGGAAGACATTCCTAATGAAATTGCGAGTTATAATATCTTACCTTCAAACCATTATGTCCTAGAGAAAGAAAACCAGACAGCTGTGGTGCCAACATAAGTTGATTAAGCTTTATTCCCGATAAAGAGATCTCCCCGATAAGTCTCGGTACATCATTATCAACCATATTATGCTCTAATGAATTCTTTACAAAACCGTGTAACTTCTCATCAATGTTATTGAGTGATTTGAAAATTTTTCCTTGAAACTTGATCTTTCCAGTGGCTTTTAAATGCAAAGGGCGTGGGGAATCAAAAGGGCTAGAAGTTATAAAGCTAGCAAACTCGAACCCTCGCATTCGTAAATCCAAATCAACTCCTTCAATAAATAAAGGCATTCTTTTAATATCTTTTATGTCACTGTGTAGCCAGTAATCACGGGGATAAGCTGTTTGTATTTGACCATACAAGTCAAAGGCAACTGATGATGAAGTGACAGCAATATAATCGTGTGATATAATAATGTTTCCACGTGCGTCAGTGAACGAGTCTTCAGCATTTGGTGCAGCCCACTTTATGTCAAAGTTCCTGAAGTCAAAGATAAAGATAAGTCATTGCCATCTAAATCATGAGAATAGTTAAAAGTGGTTATAATGGATGTAGCTAATTATAGCACTTAACGGTCTCAAAAGAGGACCAGATACTCTAGTCTCTCCATTAAGCTCCCCAATTTTGAGTGCTGTCAGTGGAACACCTCCAGGCATGTATCTCTGTAATACTTTATCAAGTAAAATGTTTCCAGACATATTAACATCCATTGCTGTATCATCAACCTCGCCCTGTATAATAAGTGAAGAATGGACAACATGAATTTGAGTATCGCGTTGTTAGGAAAAAGTTAAGCACAAAGAGGGATATAATACTTTAGTCCAAGTGTGGATTTATTAACAAGAAACAAGATGATGAAAAATCAGTCTTAAGTGCAGAGTTATTTTCCAGCTGCATGTAGAGGTATGCAAGCCCGCTAAAACATACTTGATGACATGAATGGCTTTCAGATCCATATGCTAAGACACAATTTACGTTAGTCCTTTTCAATACTCTCAAAACAGATGAATTTCAACAAAGTAAGAAATGTGTCATACTTACAAGCAGTGTTGTAAGAAAAACAGATTTATGTAGTTTCTCTTCAATATGTAACCAGGCCTTAATTCTTAGGATAATGTACAAATTAATGCCTGAAGGCTTTTTTGGTTCTCTCTTATAAGCAGTGTTCATAGTAGATAAATGGATTTATATGGTTTCTCTTTAATATGTAACCAAGCCTTAATTGTGAAGATAACTTGAGAATGTAACAAATCTTATACTTTGTCTGCCACCTTTGAGGGCATCAAACTAAGTATATTCTTCTTTGAAAACAATTAGGAATTAATGCCTGAAGGCTTTTTTGGTTCTCTTATTCTAAAATTTGTCCTTGAGCACTACAATTAATTTCTTGTTCCGTTGTAATTCATACTATCTAACTATTTATTGATATTAACCTTGTCTTTATGTTATCAATAAATAAGCAAACTAAGCATGATACCATAAAATTAATCAATTATGACAGGAAAGGACAAAAAAATTACAGGCAGCTACTTGGCTCCACGCAGCATGTATAAAAGTATAAAACGATATATGTTAACTAGCAGTAAGCAATGTACCTCAGGGCAAATCCATGCATTACCGGCCCCTCGAATTTCTCCTCCGTCAAGAAGTCTCGCTCTAATGCCATATAAATCAGCAACCTAGCAACAGCTATATCAAATCAGCAACAGCGACTATTGTATTAACCAAAGCTAACTATAAAGGACAGTGCAAAAATAGAGCATTTACAAGCAAGCATGGTAGAAGTTGATACTTACACAGTTATCAAGGTTGAAGGTAAAATTGGCTGATACATGTGTGAGAGGAATACGATCAAATGCTGCCACCGCACCAGCCTCTGTATTGCTCATTACAGCTTCAGACGCAGAAGACAGGGGCATGGTAGAAGCCGAAAGAAATTTCCTTGGCATAATTCCGCTTCCCACAAAAATAGGAGCATCTAGAGGACCTTGACAATTGAATATAGCAGTAACTGAGCCAGCCAACTGAATCAAGCACCACCAGTGAACCACATCTTAAAGAATGTAGCAAAATATACACAAGTATTACAAAAGAGTTATGACTAGATATAGGAAACTGGATCACATGGGAAATACAAACCAGAAAAGTGGCAATAGGATATGAACATTTTGTTCATATGGTCAAATTCAAGTAAACTGCTGTGATCCAAAGCATGAGCATGAGTGCAGTAGGCAGTTAGCAGGTACTACATAAATGCGCCATGTGCTCATGAATATTTGAATATCCTTCTCTTGGGCAGAGAAAAGAAAGCAAACTAAAAATAACCAGAACAGGACTGACCAAGAAAACAAGGATTAGATTCAAAACAAACCAGTTTACTAAGAGAGCAACTACTTGAGCTCTAGATCCAGGACAACAAAACCATTCAGCCCGGTTTGGATATTAGAATAAGAATTCAAAGATAACATATTTGGTATGAAAAAATTCTTGTATGATTGGAAGGTAGGAAGTTTGATTTTTACTCCTTGAGAGGTCTTGGCATCCTTGATTGGCTAGGATAGCATATGTCACCTACAAAGTGATTTAACTTGCTCCGAAAAAATAACTTTAAAGCCCAACACGGTATCCATTCTATACATCTGGTCACGCTCATCTACCAAATACTACATGCATCTTGAGTAAATTGAAGGGATATACTGAATAATATGTTCATGCATCCAAACAACCCCTTCATCTCAGAGACATCTTATTCAAATTGCTTTGTCATTTTGATGCATATCTTTACTAAAATTGCTTCTATACATACTCAGTTTTGACAAATTTATTTCAAACCTTCAGAACTGAAGTCTAAAATATGGATAAATAGTCAAGGGAAACAGCAAAAGGCATAAATATCAGGTGATAATGAATGATTTCAAATTAGACAGAATGAGAGCAGATTTTCTCATTAGTATGTTCAGAGTATCAGACCAAGCAATTAAGAAGCTCCATAGCTGCTCGTTTGCCAAACTGTGCCATCTATAAAAATCTAAGGGCCATAAAGGCTGCATGTTGTTCAGGGGAAGTAGTTAAAAGGCATAAAAAAGGAAGTATACATACCGGAAACAACAGCGGTCTCATTTTTAAAGTCCTCATGAGTGCATTTATTTCAACACATGGAACCTGCAAAAAGAAGCATCAATTTGATGCATGCATATTATGCATGTGACTTCAAAAGATGATGACAGATAATATGTGAGCAACCATTAAAGTTTTTGATACTATGAATGAAAAATAGAATGGGATCTGACTGATCATCTCAAAGGTCATTTCGTAGAACAAGACTCTGGTCCATTCCCAAGATAGAATTGATAAGCATTTATCATAATGTACAAATTTGTTACGACTTTTCAAATAATTTACCATGCAATGCCATAACTCAACTGCTGTAGAAATTCCATTTAATTAAGATAATTAATATATGCAGAAAAACAAATATCTGCTCAGGTAACTCTATCCTTCTCCAGAGATCCCAAGAAAATATGCTTAAAAACTAAATCAGAATTACCTGGCACATTAAATGAAACTCTCCATCCTCAGGATTAATGCCAAAGTCACCAGAAGCCTCCAGAGGAGCATCACCAAACAAACCACTTGTGTTGTGCAAAAATACCCTTTGACCACGAAAACACAAATTCCCAGATAACTCCTGAAAGCAAGCATGTTTAAGTGAATTTCCAAGGATTAGCATTCTTCATATGGCAAATAACTACAATTTGCTGTTTAACAGTGGGTAGGAATATTCACCAGCAAAAGAAGATTTGTTGAGTCATCAAGTTCAGCATTAATTACAGTATATCAAAAGCAGGCTATACTCAAGCGGAAAGTATAGCTCAGGTGTATTAGATGTCAGTGAATTCTATAAGAGGCAAATTACCGAAAAGTAAGAAGGAGCATCTAATATCTGAAAAGAGAGCCCTCGCACATCAAGTTGACCATAGAGGTTTGGAAACATATCACCCTTTGACATGCAGATATGAACCTGGAAAGTGAAAAAGGGAAAGAAGGAAGATTATCACAAAATGCTTCAATTAGATTGACATATACTTACATAAGTATCAATCTGTAATCAAAAGTTTAAAAGTCAAAACTATTCACAAATTCGGTTGATATTTTCTAGAACATAAATTGGCACGGCACAAATCGTGAGTCTTTCAAATGTTGAGTACTCCAATATCCATAATTCACTGAACTACCTAGTAGTCATATGAACGAAATCAAACTAACAACTGAACTTCTTTACCTGACTTTTCCAGGAGAGAAACTCAATCTATCAAAACAGCATAACTATTTCAACAAGAAATATTCACGATCAACCAAGAAAGAAAAGAAATGAAAAGCTGGATCTGCATCAAAAATTTATTTCAATGTAACTTAAGGAGGATTTTGACCATTAGTCACAGAGCCAATACCATACCCACCAACTGGCCTCACAAATTCCTTGACAACCTCTCTCTATGCTACTTGTTAGAGTGTCATGAGGAGATGCCAATCACTCGCAAAAGTAATCAATTATTCTCATCACTTTTTCATGTTAAAAATGTGCTCTAGCCATTCTCATATTATAGGAGATTTGCACTATACAAAACTCTTCTTCCTTCAGAGTTGAACTTACTGATTAGTACAATTAGATTTTAATAAATAGCAATCGAATATTATTTCAGTTAGCTTGCGACCACTCTTACTCTGAAAAATTGAGAGAGAGGGGGGGGGGGGGGGGGGGGGGGGGGGGGGGGGGGGGGGTGGAGTTAAGTATAGACAAGCACCTCACCAGTAGCTCTTCCTTCATGCCATGTGACTGGAATCTCTAATATCCGCTCAAACAGCTACATTATGTCATATGAACAGAGAGTTAGAATATTCAAGTAAAAAAAGCATAATTTTTCAGAAAAAAATACTGCATTCTTTAAGGAAATAGTAGCAAAAAGAAGTACCTTACCGGAGCAAAAGCATTTGCTATATTCAAATTGGCATGCCATTTCTGCTCGAGAGTATCAACAAAAACATCTGCTGATAGTCTGCCTCCGCCCTGGGAAGTACGTTGGCATCTCCACTCCATACAGTTACCACTAAGCTGCACATGAATTCGACTGTAATGGTTTTGAAACCTTACATGGCCCCTTAGGTTCGCCATTTCTCTGCGATGGAATGACAATGAGTTTTTAGTCAATATCGTCTGCTGTGAATTTACTCATCGCAAGTGGTTTTTAGTAATAGGCTATTATTAACAGTTTCAATGCTGTATGTAGTGATTTGCAGAATCACCACACACACACAAGTGATTTGTCGATCACTGTTTTTGTAGTTTCACGGCCACTGATTCTACCCAACAGGCCAGCAATAGTAACTAGTAAGGCAGGCAACAACGTATCACTGATTTCAGAATGTGAAACTATCTATGTTCAATTGTACGGTATTTCATTAATAAATGTCATGAACCTTATACCTAACAAAACAAGGTAAATATGGCATTTCTTTAGTTCCGTAGAGAAGTAACAATCATCTATAGCTCTTTAAATGAGTTCGAACGTCCTGATAAATAAATAGATCCTTGTATGAACAAAATCAGAAACTTAAAGATATCATCCAAACCATAAAAATGGAGGGGCCGTAAAAAAGTGAATTGACTGACATTGACAAGTATTGATAGCAGTGGTAGCTGCGGTATATAATATGATGGTGTAGTAAAGCACAAAAACAAAAAGGTGCCAAACCTGGGCTCTTGGTCACCATATCCCAGCAGCATTAGTGTCCCACCAGTGAAATAAACAGAATCCAACGTAATTGGAAGGGCCCTATCAATGCCTTCGGAATGAACTTCATTTATCCCTTCTGCAAGTTCAGCAGAGAGATCTTCAGCTTTTATACTCAAGTATGACTTCAGCTTCTGAATCTGATCCGCCAGATGGTCTGATAAAAGTTCATTGAAAGAAATGGGAAACCTAATAAATCCAGGCTTGAGTTTTATTGACCAAAATAATTTTGACTGGTGCATTTGCGAGCATGTCCCGAATTTTCGAAGATTAAATCCTTGGTAATGAAGGCTGCTACTATCTTCAGAACCATTCTCAACATTGTCCAGTATATGATCATGTTGTCCCTCAACATGATCAGTCAGTTCCTCACTATCTGAGATATGTGGATTGCAGTTAGAAGTGCCACGAGAGTTATCATATGTCAGCCCAGAACTATGATGATCTTCATCAAGATCTTCATCGAGATGCGGACCTGTTATGCTTCTCGTTTTGAAAATATCCTCAATTCTCAACTTTTCAATTGATGTATCCTCAATTTTTCCAATTGGTATGTGTATTTGAGCATCCTCTTTATCCATGGGAATTAAATTATTGGCACCTAAGGGCAAAGACTGATCATCAATCTTTGTCGATCCCTCATTTCTATCAGCTATGCCATCCTCTGCATAACCTTCACCTTGAGAATCTTTTCCCTGCTCAGGGAAAGACTTACTGGAATTTTCACCATCTGAACCCTGAAAATAGGCTAAAGCAGCGAGCGCACTACGCTTAAGGGTCCTTTCTTTAATAGTAATCATACTTTCAGAAATCACTTTATTATGAGAGTTTTGTTTGAAGCTCTGCCTCACTGAATGAGGTATCATACGAGACCAGAATTTGATTCCAGGCCCACGACTTTTGACTCCAAAAGACTTCTCCAGATCGGCATGCTTTGAGCCATACTCAGTCCTCTTATCTGTGCAGTGATGGTCCTTCAAGTGAATGTCTTGATCCATGAAAAAGAATGAACTCCTTCTAGTGGGCTCAACCAAACCACGATCAACCTTCTCATCTGTTGAAAAAGATACTGAATTCTCTTCAGGAACAATATAACCCATCTCTGCAGCTCTCTTTGCTGCTTTAGTCCTCTCTGTGGCCCAATTGACGACTGATTTTTCTCTAGCAAGCCTTCTAGTTTTCGTCCTGTAGTCAATTCCTTCTTCAGAAGAGTGGCGCCTCTGGAAACCACTTTCCGAAGGTGAAGGAATACCCAGCCAGGAAAAATCTTCCTTTTGTGCAACCAAAAGACAAGGTTGGGACAAAACAGCATCTACAACAATTTTCCCTCTCCTTAGACTTGCAAAAGGGCGGATACGAATCTTCATGCTCGACACCTCCCCACAAGAAAATTCCTCGCGGTGGGGCCCGATTGAACATGAGTGAAGGGTTATACCCAAAGGTGAGATGCTACGCACCTTACCAAAATCAAGCTCTCTTTGAAGATATTCGCTAAGTATTGAGCAAACGGAAGGAAGGAGCTGGGTTTCTACAAAGCTCCTTGCTTTGAGCCGAGCGTACCAAACAAGCATTCCTGCAGCAGAAACGACGGCGAGGAAAACAGAGCATCTGACCCAAAATAAGCCCTCTTTCCAAAGAGGAAGAAACGATCTAATCAATGCCCTGGTCCTAGGGAAGGACTCCTTCATACAGTGAACTCGGAAATTACATCTTGAGCCCAATTTCTTCAATGTTAGATCAGAATTTCTATTTCTATTTCTGGAAACTGAAGAATGCCTTCCCGTAAACCATTTATGATTCTGTCCGGGAAGTAAGAAATGAAAGGAAGCTTGAGCATTCAATTTTCCCCTAAAGAGATAAGGAAATATGCATCCGTTTCCATGCTTCGACTGCGCTTCAAGTGGGGATCCGAGAAATGAGCTATTTAAGCGTTCCACACTCATTCTGAATGGCGTCGATTGGAGGTTTAATCATACGCAGGGGACCAAGAACTGAATCTCAGTCCCCCTTTGACCTCAGGAGCTCACGAGATTACACAGCATTCTGATGCCATCAGAAAACTAAAATAAATAAATAAGTGAATCTACAAACCATGAAAATAAATATAGATGAGATAATCAGATATATCAAATTAAATCAACTTCAGGAACTAGGAAAAATACAGAAAAACGCAAATCACTGTGCTTCGAAACCAAACACAAAACCAAATAAGCACTACGAACTAAAAGGAAATCAGAGGAGCAATCAATCGATAAACATCAATAAAATACCGAAAGCCATCGATTGAAAAGCAAATATATCTACCTATTTCTACCCTATTCGAGCAGTAGGAACCCTGAAACCCCAAATTCAACAATGAAACGACTGTTGAAGGATCGGAAAACGGCATAAGAGCTAATTTTTTCCTGTAAAACCGAAAAAAGTCGAAGCAAAGGAAAGCAATTGTTCTAGTTGGATTGAATCGTTTTGATTGGTAACGAACTTTTGGGAGGAGGTGGAGGAGGAAGGAGAATTGGAACCTTGGGGGAAATGATCGAGCATTGTGGAGCGATTTGGGGGCGCGTTAGGGTTAGGGTTTCGCTCACTTCCCTGACTCCGCGTTCATCGGGGAGAGGCGGGACGAGGACCGGGTGGGAAGAAGCGAGGGAGAAGCGAAGGATAGTTTCTTCCTGAAGACAAACTTTTATGCGGAGCGCCTCACATATTGATCGTATGAGGAGGTTCCTGAGAGTCGACACGTGTCAAAAGACACTAATCTCAATAAACATTCCATGGGCCGATCCAGTTATCCCACGCCCAAAGATAGCATTTGAATCGGATCTTAGCCCACATGTTTCTTGGGCCTGCTTTTAGTAGAACAATCTTAGCACCTTGGTGTTGTTATGTGCTGTGACCCTTTCTTTTTCAAAAGAAAGGCTATTTCAAAAGGCAAGCTTTTTCCCTTCCTTGTTCCTTTTTTTTTTCTGAGGTAAAAAAATCTGCAGATGATCCATTATAAGGTAGAGCTTGATATTTCAAAAGCCAAGCTAAACAAAGCATTTCATAATCACAACATGGTCGACATAGAAAATTTAGGTTGTAGTAATGTTTGAATAAATTGTTAATCGGAACAGTATTTTTAAAATAAATATTATGTTGAAATTTCTGCAGTAGATTCTTTCTACCATAGAAATTGAAGTATCAAATTGGAGCTCTACTTATTTCACACTCATTTCTATTTGCGAAACTCGTTACTTTTTTTTTTTTCTAGAAGCAGAAATGGACATAACATTCACACATCAAAGTTCCATATTGACATAACAACTACGGATTCTACCAGTAGGTCCGGTACATTACAAAGAGAGAAAAAGAGAGAGAGTAGTAGCGACTAACATTTAAAGGCCGCAAATAGAGACAATCCCTCACCCGGACTTGATCTTCCTCTAGCAAAATCCAGATAGGGCTGCTCTTCTTCTACTGAAAGAACAGTCCGGGGCCAAATAAGCACAAGAGCAAGAAGCTTTTCTGCTTCCAAAATCAGAGGCGGCACAAATTTGTTTATTGTACAAATCCAGATTATTTTCCGATATCTCAAATTCTGGTCTCACCATCTGGAACAGTACTGATAACATCTAGCAAAGTCTATGACAAAAGAAAAGGAGTGCTTGCTCTTCGCGGATGATCCATCTCAAGCTACTCAAAAGTTAGAATAACACAACCCATTGAAATGTAAAAGAAACGTAAGTCCTCAAAACAAAAGCAGTAACCATGCATCTCAGATATGAATTTAAGATTCTTAATAGAGCACTTTGAAGAGTCCACTTTGAAAATTTTGAGTAAAACTACAAAATGTCTCCATGAGATTCTGATGAGCTCTGAAAACAACACATAATATGACATTGCGCCGACCAAGAAGGGAAAGCCTGTTGTTTATTTTCAGAAATTCAACGAACAAACGAGAGGATTTGAAGAGCTTGTACCATCCAGAAGCCATCTAAGGGCTTCACCGAACAGGCTGTTGATTGTAGTGGTTCTTTTCTTTCTTCTTTGCCGCCACCAGCCTGGCGCTCCTAGCGGCAGCTTCCATTGCAGCAGCCTTTGCAGCGGCATCCACCTCTTTGCCCGACTTCTTCTTCTTCGCCGAAGTCACCTTCTTTATCCTCTCCTTCACGTCCGCCGCGGAAGTCTCCTCTTCTGGTTCAACACTGGGGACTTCATTCGGGATTTTATTGGTTTCAGCAGCATCGGGCTGCTCCTGTTGCTCTTTAGCCTCTTTTGCAGATTTGTCTTTCTTGGCCTTTTTCTTCTTCGCACTCTTGCTCTCAGAAGCTGCAGGGGCATTATCCTTTTTAACTCCGTTACCATTTTGCTCATCTACTTTCTTCTCAGCTGAAAAGAAGATAGCAGAAATTTTTTAGTGTTTAGCATTAAGAAAGAATAAAAAGAACGTCTCTTACATACATATTCCTGCAAAATCATCAATTTGTAAATATACGTAAATTCTTCATATATGACCATGTATGCCCCTAGAAATCGCACTTCCTTGTGCAAATGTTCTCATCTTATGTTGGCAAGTAAACCAACCCATGGGGCAAGTTGGTTTTGTACTAGAGAAGCTTTCGATAGAGAGAAATTTCACAAGCAGGATGATTTACACATATTCAAGATATTAGTTTTCACAGAGCACATGTGAAAATTAGGCTTTCACAGGGATACCATATTTAAGTAGATAATTAGCAAGAATACATACATAAATATCTGAAAACACAAAGTTAAGCACCAAAAGATGTATCCATCCGAAAAATTAGATAGTGTAACCAGCACAAGAACAGTGTGGTTAGAAAAATAGAAATTAAATTACTTACCCCTATTAGATTGACTAGAATTGTTGTCATTGGTGGAAATACCAAACTCGGCCAAAACTGCGTCCAGTTCTGCCAATTCCTTTTTCTTCAGCTCCTTCTTGGAGAGCTGCCTCTCTGTATCTTTAGCTTGTACATGAGGGTGAGGCTTCTCTACTTCTTGTTCAGCTGGAACAGCAACTTCAGGCTCATCATGCTCAGGTTCCTCCTCAGCATCATCATCATCATCACCAACATCAATCTCAATTCCATCATCTTCACTCTCACTTTCCTGCAGCATGATAGAAAGCACTCCACGGTTGAGAAAGATCGCAAATGATATGGCCATAGACAAAGGCTGTCCAAGAACAATCAAGAGAACCATTTCCAGGGTTGGTTCATTCATCTTCCTTTCGGGAAGGGAGGATTAGGGAAATCCTATAACCCATGGTTTACATTTACATGGCAGTTAGTTATTAAATATGCATGATTATTGTTGACTAATAACTAAAGACAAGGCTGGGTTCACTAAATTACCAAGAAGAAAAGAACTCGTAAAACTAAGAACGCATACAACAATTCATACTAGATCAGAAAAGCAAACAAGGTCCAGCAATTCACATGAATATATCTAGCACATGAAAAATACAAAATTCAAAGAAAGGAACATTATGAAAACCAAAGTTAAAGAAGTTGCACAAAAAGCCTCTCTTTACGTCTCTTTTGAATATTCTAACACTGAAGTCAGAGCATGATTAAGCAACCGATATGTTCTTCTTATGCCCTCAAGAATAGGTAAAACATTAAACATGGCCAAACAAGAATGTAGTGATACATAAGAGGCAAGAAAAGTAAAGGGAATACAAAGGTAAACAAGAGCGTATGGTGCACAATTGCTTAATTATGCTCTTCAATCAGATATGAAATTCTAGGTACTTCATCAACACTTCTTTGATACCTAACAAGAGTCATGATACCAGAAATTAGAAGTTTGCTGGTGCCAAAAAGATTTAATTTATCAATGAAAATTCACTCAATCATGATATGTTGCAAATTACAGGTCACTATAGTAATAAGTGTGTGTTGTGAATATCAAGTAAACCAAAAAAAGAGAGAGAAAGGACAAGGGACTAGATAGGTAGTATAACATCAGAAACAATATTGAAGACACTCTAAACATTACACATACCATTAAAAGGGCATCATGGTAGACACAGCTTTAATAGCATACCTATTTTCAACATTAAATACGGAAGCATGATCACAGAAGAAATAAATTACCATTTCTTAAGGCATCTTAGTGAAAAGGAGCGCGTCTTGCATCTTCTTAATTCACCTAACAAGGCACTTGAGGAAATTATATGACTACGTTGTATAAGATCTAAGTGTAAATTTATATGGTTGTATACAATACATCTTACCATAAAGATACATCTTATCATAAAGATGCAACATAATAAGCTAGGGATTTCATCGTGTCGGTTTCGGGCAGTATTTGCAAAACCCGAAACCAAACTCAAATAAAAAACCGAAACCCGAAACCGAAAAACTGAACCCAACTATTAAATATAGTACAAATTAATTAAACCATTAATATGTATTAATTATTAAAATAAATATCTAAAATATTTTTTATATTTATATATATATATATAATAGGTTTTTATTCGGCTTTAGTTTCGGGTTCAGCTTCGAGTTACCATAATCAAACCTGAATCCGTCAAGTTTTCGTTTTTTATGCCTCTAACCGAAGCCATACCCAATTGGTAACAGTAGAACCCAATCCGTTCGGGTTCGGGTTCGGGTTCGGATAAAATCTTGAGGATCCCTACCCATTGACATCTCTAAAGGAAGCCAAAAAATGAAATGAAATCATTCTAGAGACCTGTCAACAGCTAATAAACAACTATTTCTAAAAACATATAACACTAGCAACCACAACAAGCATCCTTTGGATGCTATTACAAATATTGCCTTATTCCTAACTTTGGTATGAGAAAGTATAATAAGTTAAAAGCCTCCTTTCATAGACTTGCATCAAACTATTCAAGATTTAATAGACATTTTGTAGTAAGTCTTAACAGCTACAATAAAAATAAATGGTCAAAAAGGCAGGTTGCAGAAAACTTATTGTTTTACTAGTTTGATCAGCGACAAAGACGGAAACATTAGATGATTTCCTATTCCTAAAAGCAAACCACCTTTATTTCTGAAAACTAGAAGAATTTTCCTAGCATACCGACCATGGAAATAAACAAATGCACAAAAACAACATTTTAGGATCACGATGAACACACAAAACGACACTCCGGTAATCCCATAATCCAGGAAAGAAACGGCCCATTAAATTATATCTTGTTATAGCAAATAACGAGCTCTAATGACTATAAATATCCCAGATATAGCTTTATGATTAGTTGTAGCTTTCTTACAAAGCAAATTAACATACAAGAACGAATGGAACTAGTTATCAAAAGTTCGTATCAACAAACCTTTAGAATAGCACCTGAAAAAGAGACTAAATAAAACACAAACACACACACACACACACACAAAATAGAAAGAAATTGGTGGTTCACTGGGCATTTATAAAGCAATGTTGGTTGGAGTATTGCAAAACAACCCCTCTACTCCACAAATTCGACAAAATTGCCAGAGAGCTGATATGTCAGCAAAATGGATATTCTAGCATAATCTAGGAGAAACTAGTGTCACCACCCCATCAATTAAACTATACATGCCTTACCCATAATCATTACATCTATTTCCGTAAAATGTAGCAATTGAAGTTGTTCGTGCATTTAAAACCAAACACAATATTTGCTTTTTTCGTTAGGTTATCCCATTATGCCGGCTAACTAAAGAATAATAAAGTTATTCCAACAGGATTAATCACCAACTAAAATGCACCATCAAAAATATATATAGAGACAAATAAACAAGGCATATATACCTCCTCCATCGCCGCTGTACTTCCCTTGCTCTCCTGCTGCTCCGACGAGGCCCAGATGGTCTGAAGCGGCTTTGTCGTGGCATAGTAGTCGTCATCATCTTCATCCTCCACGTCCGCCCAATTCCTGGTGTTCAATGGCGCCGGTGCCCAGAACACCTGCGGCTCCGGCTCCTTCTCCTCCACCGGGCCCTTCGACGATCCCTTGCTCTTCGAGGACGACGAAACCTTATCGGACTTCTTCTTCTTCTTCAGGGTGTCGAGCGCCGCGAACACGTTCGTGCTGTTGATCCTCAGCGGCCCATCGTCGCGCCTGTTTCCACCTCCAACCATCTCTTTAACCCGCGATCAGATACCAAACTATTAAATCCAGCCTAGGGTTTCGCCAACCCACAAAGAAAACTCCCTCGATCGACTCGATCGAGTGAATTAAAGAATTCAAAGAGGGAAAGCTATACAAAACCTCTAAAGAAGACTCCTTTACGAGAGCAAGCGATCTAAAAACTTGCAATCGAACAGAGATTTCGGTTCTTGAGAAAATTCGGCTCGGGAAGCGTTAAACTAAATCAAAATCTAACCGGAATAATAAAAAAATTAAAGAAAAACCGTATCAGATTGCGAAGTCGAGGAGTGGGAGATCGAGCGATGGAGCAGGAAAAGGGCGATCGACGGAGAATCGACGCTTCAGGAAAAAACAAAAATCTAGGGTTTGGGGAGAGGGATTAAAGCGGGGGAGAGAGAAGGGGGGTCGAAATCGTGTAATTAGGGTTTGGAGGAGATAAGAGAGAAGCGCTCAAAAGGGAGGAGATGAGAAAGAAGAGAACAAAAACCAGGAGCGATTAGGGTAATAGATAACGTCACAGTACAAGGAACACGCGAGAGAGAGGAGCGGGTGGAGGGGGATTTGGTTACGACTTACGAGGGGAGAGGCGAGATATATTACTATTGCTTGCGCCGAGAGTATCCTTACGTTCCACGCATTGTACCCAATATTTAACAATTTTATATTGAATTCGTTTCATATATTCTAAGGATAACTTCAAATACCACCCCCTATGGTTTCGTATTTTCTCACTTTAGTGCACTGTGGTTTAAAACGTATCACTTTAGTACCATGTGGTTTGATTATTCTCTTTTTTTGTTATCTTTTCGTTAATTTTTTCGTCAAATTATACAGAAAAACTTCAAATATCCCACCTATGTTTATCGAATATTCACTTTATTATCCTGTAGTTTTAACTTTCTCATTAATTTAACGAAAAAATTAACGAAAAAATAACAAAAAAAGAATAACCAAACCACAAGGTACTAAAGTGGTACGTTTTAAACCACAGGGCACTAAAGTGAAAAAACACGAAACCACAAGATGATATTTGAAGTTATTCCTATATTCTATAATATATCTAAATTCTAAAGTGCTAACGCATCACAAATATATAAATTTTAAAAACCAGTAGATAAAGGATAACATAATTTAAATAAGCAATAATAAAAAATATATTGATTAATTTATAAAAATTGGTATTTGACGATTTGAATAGAATAATTAATGTAAGTTAATAAGACAATATTTAGAAATGATTTTTTTTTCTCTACCCAGCCTGAATGAGGCGAATCCGAATTTAAAATTCGCTACGAGCAAAGAGAATGTTTTAGTTGTGAACCTGTGAGCATCCTCAGATGTTCCAAAAGGAAACGGAAGTATAAAATGTAAGATGTAAGCGTACAACTGGTGCAAGCAATAATTTCTGTAGAAGAGACGGGGAGGCGTGACGAAGCTTCTAAACTTGTCCACGCGATGAGAGTACAAGTAACCTGCACCAACCGTTCATACCACTGATGATGATCGTTTCCAATCACTGATCTTAGTTTGATGGGATATTTCGTTTTGGTTTGAAAATTGCTGTATTTTAATTAAAATTATCTCATAATCGCTTGAGGGATTTAATTCGAGTTGATTCCAAATGGGGATACAACAATCTTTGAAACTTTTACTTATTTATTTGTCTACTTTATCTCTTTCTTTTTCTAAACATTGTCCGTATGAAGACTCTCTTCAAAGTTAATGGAATAATTTATCAAGGTGTAAAATACTTTTTTTTAAAAAAAATTTATTAGTTTTGATAGAAATTTTTATATTTAGCTATTTAAAAAAAAAGAGAAAAATAGCAAGCTATTTGCTTGTTTATTTTATTTTTAAAAATACACTCAGCTAGAAATAAGATACAATTAGGCTTCGACTTAAAAATTTCGAATATCAACAATCAAGCCCTTCACAAACTTAAATAAAGCCAGTGTGTTATAATATCTCCCTACGATTTTGCCTTCAAATTATCTGCATGTTGATTTAAAAACAGGCTTTGATTAAAAGTATTTTATTTTTCTAATTTATTAAAGATATCTCTTATTACTACAAAGAGATTATCATTAAAGATACCATATATTATTGGATATTAATTGGAATAATTGCATATGATTATAACTTTATAATTATAATCAAATATGTTTTCATTTTTTCCTTCCGTCACCCGCTCGTAGAGGTCTTCTAAAGGATTTCAATTAAGTAACGGGACTAATTTATTTCTCTCCCTCTCTCGTCGACTCATACACAGTAGACCTTTTTTTAGGAATAATTTCATAGATGCCCTTCTGGCGACTGTTAATTTCACCAATACCCTTCTAAAATTGATAATATCACGAATACCTTCTAATATATGAAAAATTATCATAAATACCCTCCACTAGTTAAAGTCCGTTAACATCCGTTTGAAATAAAGTTAAAATTTTAAAATGCCATTTTTATCCTTTATCTCTTGTCAATAGTAGAAATACCAATAGGTATTTCAAGAAATTTTTTGTAAATCTAAATTTGACTATTTAATATACTAAATATTAAATTAAATTATTAGTATGCATTAATTATTAAAAAATATATATAAATTGTACCTAACTAAATTTAATTTGCATATAGATCAAAACCATAACTAAATTTAATTTGATGGGACTTAATTTTTTTTTTATACCTATAGTTGAAACTATCCCTACTCAGCATCAATTAAGCTCACCTCATTCAAAATCAAGTTTAGATAAAATTGTGTAACTATATCAATTCACATTCCTCATCAGTAATAGTAATTTTGAAATAAATGATAGATTTATTTTTTTTTTTCTATTTAATTAAAAATACATCACATAACTGTATGCATGTATTTTTTTTTTTGCCGATTAAAGAAAAAAGAGAGTTTTGTTCAACTGCTAAAATATATTATATTTTAATTTTTTACTGCATTTAATGCTGATAAAATTATTGAGAATAATTTTAGTTTAAAACTATTTTATAGCTTCCAAGATTAAAGAAAGATTCGAAAAATCCTCAACTTTTATTTTTATTTAAATTTTTATACATAGTTATTTATTTGCTAAAAAATAAATAGAGCGACTAGATTTGGTGAAATCATAAAAATTTTATTTTTCATACACTAAAATTAGTTAATTTTTGAAAAATTAAAAGTTAATGGGATGTAAACCAAAAAAAATAAAAGTTGAGGGAGCTGTTTCAGAAAGGCATTTTTACTTGAGGAACACTTGAGGGTAAATAGGTCATTTTAAAAGTTAACCTATCTTTAACCATTTAACAACTATGGTAAAGCTAACAAAACTAACAATAGGGATATTGATGATAATATTTTGTATTTACAGGAGCATACGTGATATTTTAAACTTTATAGGGGTATACATAATATTTTAAACTTTAGGAGGGGTACCTATGAAATTACCCCTTTTTTTAATTTATTTTTTATTATCCATCAAAGAATGGGTACTGGGGATAAGACGACTTTGCAGATTTTAATGGCCTCCCAAAAACTTGTTTCTGGCTTTTCATTAATGGATATGTCTATGAATTTTATTGCCTAAAAAAAGGGGAAAAAAGGCCTAAGAGGATGCGGAGGCAATAACTTTTCAATTCAATTGTTCGAATTCAATTACACGGTAAGGCAATTGAAACGTACATAGAGTTTTTTACGGCAGGAACAATGGTAAATGAGTAAAGCTTCAGATACATCATACATATATATGAGCATAAACTCTTTTTTACAAGGAAAATTGTGGCTCGCAGCAGGTGTACCACATCAGCTCGCGAATATTTACCTGCACCCAGTGCGCCAAACCAGTGCATGCCTAGATTTCTCTTGGCGTATCCTTTCGATCCAAAATGTACAATCCAATCAAGATTACATTTATGTAAAGGAGATGATTCTAACGAACATGTATAACAAAACAGAACAAAGCTAGAGTTGAGCACGTCCCGACTCAGGACATCAATGTCTCACTCGGATATACACACGCAAATGCCGTTCTACATGGCAAAGCTGCTTATCATCGGAACGAAATGGTGCAGTGAGGGAAAAGAAGAAAATGAAAAATCTGGATGTTACCACAGAATTACGCAACGAAGAATAGGAAAATCATGAGGAAGACCATCAAGATGAAGAATATCTTGATCATCAGCCACCTATTCGAGGATATGCTGCTGAGATACTTCAGCAGAGCCCCTTGTGCTCCCTCGACATTCGCCAAAGTGTCATCCATGTTCTCATCAATCCTGTAATGGCATTATAATCAGTGATTTAAAAGCATAATGACCAAAGTGTCATCCATGTTCTCATCAATCCTGTAATGGCATTATAATCAGTGATTTAAAAGCATAATGACAATTTACAATTACATGCGTATGTTCGTACATGGTTTCAATGTATGTATATGCATTTTTATATTCATGCTGTCACTTGATGAGCTAAATATTCAGAACAAATGAAAAATGGATAACCATAAATCTACTGAGAACATATTTACTTTAAGCTACAATACTGTTCTGTATAATACTTCACATATACAGAAACACAGCTTGCAATATGCATAGAATGTACTTGTATTGTTAGGTAAATCTCCATGCTGATAGAGATCCAAAACTAAGCCAGATAACCTAAGCCGACAAAACTTGGATATGGAAGCCGGATCAGATGGATAGCATCCAACCCATCTTTGTTTGAATTAATTTAAACTATCTGATAGAGTTTAAAAATCAAAAGGGGTAATCATAGATAATAGAGAGCTGAAACCTGATAGCAAGCTCTCCTTGTTGAGAAACCATGGTAGCAAGTTGTGTAAAGATGTTGCCCAGCTCATGAATCGTTGATTCAACATTTTGAAGAGCCACCGCCCTGCTCTGCATGTAACTATCCTGTACCGCCAGTTGCTGCTGTTGTTGCTGCTGTACTACAGGGTGGGTCGACGAGGACGAGTCCCCATTCTTCTTCTTCCTAGTAATTGCAAAATAATAGTTTCTCAAGCACTGAGACTACCAAAAGAACCACAAAAACAAAAACAAAACAAAACAAAAACCCTCAAAAGTTACTTATTTCTCTATTTCATATCAAACTAACTTTCATGATGCCATTCATAAAACTTTCTCACAAATATACCTTTCGAAGGACCCCATTAGATAATAACCATTTGGATATCAAAACATCTTCCCCTATGAAAATTGGGCAGCTCTCCAACTTAGTATAAGGGTACTTTTGCAGAGAAACTACAGTTTCAAAGGGTATATATGGAAAGGGAATATATACAAGTAGATGATTTTGTAGGGGAACATACTCATGAACACCATTAAGTAATTTCTCGGAAGAATGGAAAGAAACTAGAAATTAGTTTTCACAAGATCATTCATAAATAAGACAAGGAAAAAATTATTGACTGTACCCAGAGCACTATGTTGACCATTGCCGCCTTACATGCTACCATCAGTTTCATCTTATATTTCAGTCCCTACAGCCCAATGAGTTGCAACCTTCTCTTGATGCAAAAGTTTCCAAAACACCCCCACTCCACCCGCCAACGCCCCCCACCCCCCACCCCCCAACCAACCACCCCCACAAAAAACAACCCCCCAACTCTTTTGGATGGGTAAACCGTAAGTGTGAGATAAGACGAGTAACATTGTGCAGAATAGAGCGAGCTGATGTGGTGCACCAGGTGCAGACAATGATTTCTCAATAACAAGTAATATTCTAGTATGAAACTATGTAACTATTACATATTGCATATTACATGTATAACATTAAAATCTAAACCTTAATGTATCACTTGCCATTTATCATCATACCTTCGGAACAATGGAGATGAATCCGAATCATTTGCCCATGGTGCTGGAGGTGTAGAGTCAAAAGATCCCCTAGAAGCCAGAGGGCGTTGGCGAATGAAAGGATTGGTTGCATCCTTCGAAGCAGATGAAGAGAATAGCTGCCTTCTATTATCATGAGCCTTCAAATTCTACAAATTAATATAACAAAAGTAAGCATTTACAGTCCTGAAGGAAAATACCATAGCTACAGAGGTAAAATTTTAGCTGACCTCTGTCCTCATTGTCAGAACTTCTTTAAATTCTTTTGTTGTGCTCATCAAGCGGTTTTTCAGATTATCAACTACAGTTGTTGAATGACTGGTGGTGTCTTTCGAAATATCAACACTCCCACTTTGAGAATTGCAAAGGAGTTGAAGGTCTAAAACTGCAGAATTTAAAGCAGTAATATCCTTCTTGATAACTGCTGTTAATTCTTGTATCTCTACAGTGGGATCATCGAAAACTGATGTCCTCTTTGCCACTGCAGAAACAAGAAGAGTTTTTAGATAGTACTTGATCACCATATTTATCAAAATACGAATGGCTACTAATCCTACATCTAAAAGACAGCCAACAATATGATTTATAAAAATGATGTTATATACAATATGTCTGCCAACTTAAATTCCGCATTTACAAGGCGAGATATAGGAAGTATGAATGAGTACCAAGTCCTACGAGATATTGAGCGCATAAAATTAGTTGCATTAGGCTCGTCATCCTGTCTAAAATTTCCATGAGCTATAGAAAAAATTCTATTGATTATAACATTGATGCAAGGAATTATTACATTTACATCTAAGACATGTAAGTAATAGTAAAACAGAGCATCAACAAAACAAACAAGTTATTGACATGTCAAGAACAATACCATACACTTGTCAAATTGCACCATAAATATATGTAATAAGGCTTATCAGACGGAATTCGCCACAGATTGAAAATGATTCAGTTCTTAACACTTACATCTGGCGAGTCTAGTGAGCTTCTGTGATGTCTGATGGATCCCAAGCCCAATTTTCGAGGCCCTCTTGCTGAACTCCGATTGGATTGACGCCACCGATCTTGAACTATCGAATCTCGATGCGGTGGCACTACCACTTGGCGCATCTGTGGTGGTGGTGGATGATACGTGCTTCTTCAAGCTCTCTACAGCGGCACGGAACTCATCCGTTCGATCCCGATAAGATAGCTGCGTAGATCTCGAATGCATCATCTCCAAAATACACCTACACTAATATCCGAGATGCAACCAACAAAACTGGATCCGACGAGTAAACGACTCCGATCACCTTGAGCTAGGGTTTCACCACCAGTCGTCTACGAGATCCTCCACTAAAATGGCAAAAACATACTGAATCCGATTCACCTCGAGCTAGGGTCTCCACATCAATTGATACTATAAATCTCTACCAAATCGTAGCAAAATCGGTTCCAAATTGCCAGATCCGGGATCACCGATCGATAACAATTGGGACATCAAACTAATCGCGCTGTTTCAATAAGAATTAAACCCTAGATCCCGAAAAAAAAAAACCAAAAAAACAAAAAACAATTCAAATTAGGGTTTACATGGCGAGAAATCGATCAAAATAACATAAGAAATGAAAGGAATTGATCAACATACTAGAGCAGTCTTTGAAGCATCCGCAGATTCTGAATCTAAAGACGAGTTTGTCGTGTAAATGCTCGAGAGCGAGAATTAAACAACCACAAAGTGGAGAGAGACGGGGAGAATTACAAATATATTCATACATACATATATATATAACAGAGACGAGGAATTATAAGTGTTGGTGATTAGCGATGGTGACCATGTATGATTTACTATTTGCGTATTTACTGTACGAGGCATAGCTACAGCTATTTACGGAGAAATAACAATTATCACTTTTTTTTTTCTAGGAAAAAGACAATCTATCACTTCCAAAATATGGTTGATGCTATGTTTATAAACAACTTCTATATTATTTTATAAACAGTATGAATTTCGACAGTTCCAATAATTATTTTGGACAAATAATTACATGACATTTTTTTTCCCAATTTAAAAGAATATACTTACTATATTAAAATTTTCAGAAATAATAATAAAAGTATAAGTTGCGAAAAAAGACATTCATAAAATTATCCAAAATTAAGGAGCATACTATTACTGTTCGGCACACTATCTTGCAAGCACGCTAAAAAAAAATAAAAGAAGGGAGAAACTGAACACACACATATCCTTGCAAGCATATATTTTGTCGTACTTGTCTCTGTAAAAGTGGCATTAATGTTTTTATAAAATGATGAATTATAGAGTTCGTGATTTTGATTTCGTTTCACGGTCCAACTTTTAATTATAAAGAGTTACACTTTAAAATTTATTTTGCATAACAATCAACTTCTTCTGTTACTACTCTACTTGAAATAAAGTTTTCATTAAACGTTGCTCTGTTAACACATATAAACTATAAAATGGCAACCATATGTCGAAAAACAAATTTTTAAAATTCAAAATTTAAAGATGAAATTGAAATGGGGTTTACTAATGGGCCAAGTTTGGGCCCCACTCCTCTGTCTCCGATAAACAAGGCTTAGGCCCAACGCTAGCCTTAGTAGTTGGGCAAAGTGGGCCTCTCACTTGTCAATCTCTCAATGTTTTTCGTTTTTTTAATTAATTTTTTATATGGATCAATTTTGAGCCCAGTACATGCCCAATCTACATAATTTCCACTGTACTCTTTTTCTGTTTTTTTTTTCCCTTGTCGGGGCTGCATAGGTCGTTTGTAAGCACAAATTATTCCATAAAATTAAACAACAAAAAATTGCAAACAAAAATATTTTTAAAAAAAGCAAATACACTTTTTTTAATTAGTTCAGAACAAACATCCTGAGTAAACTCCCAATAATAATAATAAAGATCCTAAAAAAAACAACATACAAAACAAAAGGGGAAAAGAAACTACATCCGAGTCCGTGTAAATAAAATAAAATAAAATAAAATAAAAACCGTAGGTGTGACTAATAATATAAATAGTAGTAATAATCAATTATTAATACTGATTATTATTTAGTACTGCCTGCCGCTGATCACGGATTCACGGGTCACTCCAAGTCCTTCATCCCCCGCACGAACTCCTGGGAGTGCTCTTTGGTGACGCAGCTGGCGAGCACGCGCGCGCCCTCCAGGGGCACGGGCGCTTTGAGAATCACGCAGGAGGCGATGAAGTCGTTGTTGACGAGCGGGCCCACCACCTTGGGCGGGCCCCAGCCGTAGTCCACCTCGGCGAAGCCCAGCTTGCTCCAGTCCGAGACGTAGACGGACTCGTAGTTGAAGGTCATCTGGAAGGGGTCGGCCGCCGCCTCCCCCTTCGCGAACTCGAAGAACTCCCCCGCCATCTTCTCCTTGGCGTCCCTGATCATGTCCACCACCTCCATCAGCCCCGCCTCGGCGACGCGGCCGCTCGGGGCCGACATCTTGATGGGGAAGATCGAGTTGCCGTAGTACCCGCGGTCCAGCTTCAGCAGATGCCGCACGCTCGCGAAGAAGCAGAGCTTGACGGGGCTGTCGGCGGGGAGGGCCAGGGCGCGGGTGCGGCACTGCCAGAGCTTCGCGACCACGACGTCGAAGCCGGAGCAGTGCCGGCCGCTGTGCTGCAGGTACTGGGACTTGAGCCGGTTCATGTACTCGCCCGGGAAGTCCAGCACGATGTAGTCCAGGGCCAGCACCGGCAGCTCCGGCAGCGGCCCCGGCTTAATTGGCGGGTTCGGGAACGTCTCCCGCGCCCACACCGGCTTCACGCCCGGCTCCGGCAGCCCGCGGGCCAGGTCGCCCACCGCCGTCATGAACTGCGCCGACCCCAGCCCGTCCGCCGACGCGTGGTTGAAGCGCAGCCCCATCACGAAGCCGCCGCACGTGAACGTCGTGATCTGTTTGTTGCCCCCACACGTAGAAGTGCAATTTGAATAGAGTTGTTTGAAAAACTTATGTACGGAATAGATTCAAAAATTCTTCCTAATTTTCAGCTCAAATGAGAAATTCTAGACCGGTCTTCACAACTTTATTTTTGTTTCTTTGTTTTTTTTTTGTTTTTTTTTTTTGTGAGAGAGAGAGAGGGGTATAGCCTGTTATTTATTTTACTTTTTTTAAAAAAAAATTAGTTGAAAATGTGAAATAACTAACTTTCATACTTAAAACTTCGGTATCAATTATCAAGTCCTTCACAACTTGTACCAGAGATGATCAGTGCTAAAACCATTATTTAAGAGATATTAGTTGAATGTAGTAGTAGATTTGATTCTCAATCAACAACGAGCTACTACAGTTATGATCGGTTCATTCTGTTTGACAAAGTGTAGCTGAGAGTGTTAAATTTTTTTTTTTGAGAGAGAAATGTAGCATACTACCTGCTTCGTTTAATTTTTTTAGAAATAAATTTAGTCAGAAATATGAATCAATTGGGATTCGAACATGAAATCTCGAGTACCAACCATCAAGCTCTTTGCCACTTGCGCTAAGGACGGTCGGTAACTATTCGTTGTTTGGTAAGTGAAATAGTAAATTAACTTGACAAAAAAAACCTTTTTTTTGTTGAAATAGTAAGTAGATATATAAGGTTACTATGATTAGTTATATTTTTTACAAAAGTATAATTTTGGGATCACAAGTCTACATTGGTTTTTGCATTTTCTTTTTAATAGTCAAACATGCAATGGACTTTGAAAACTGGGATGGCAGAAGACGGGCCAAACAGGGCACTTGCGAAAGAAGCCGAGTCGGACTTTTTTATAAAATAACCCTAAAAAAATCTGAATTTTGCGAAATGACCTTCTCAAAATTTTATTTGTAAAAGTAACCCTCTCCTCGCCACGCGGGCGCCAGGGTGGATATTTCATCTAAAGACGGTGAATCATTCACCGCCTTCAGTAAGGCGGTGAACGATTCACCGCCTTTCTCATATAGAAACGGAAGGCGGTAAACCATTCACCGCATTCATAAGAGATATAAAAATTGTACGTGAATTATATGAGAAATAGAGAAAAAAAGTGAGGTTGTTAGAATTATTCGTGGTTTATTAAAATTTTTATTTGATTGTTAGGATTGTATGGATAGACTATTAGGATTTTTAGTTTGTTAAGATTTAATGTGATTTGTTAAAATTTTTATGTGGTTGTTAAGATTATATATATGATATTGGAAAAAATAGAATAGAGAAAAAAAACAAATAAGGTTGTTAGGATTATTCGTGGTTTATTAAAAATTTTATTTGATTGTTAGGATTGTATGGATAGACTATTAGAATTTTTAGTTTGTTAAGATTTAATGTGATTTGTTAAAATTTTTATGTGGTTGTTAAGATTATATATATGATATAGGAAAAAATAGGATAGAGGAAAAAACAAATAAACGAAAAACGGTAAATAATTTATCGTATTTGTTGGAAATTAGGAAGGCGGTAAATCATTCACCGTCTTTATGAAGACGGTAAATCATTCACCGCATTTAATAGAAAATTCTAAGATGGATCTCTTTATATCTAAACATTCAATAAAATCTTAACAAACTAAAAATCCTAATAGTCTATCCATACAATCCTAACAATCAAATAAAAATTTTAATAAACCACGAATAATTCTAACAACCTCACTTTTTTTCTCTATTTCTCATATAATTCACGTTACAATTCTTATATCTCTTATGAATGTGGTGAATGGTTTACCGCCTTCCGTTTCTATATGAGAAAGACGGTGAATCGTTTACCGCCTTACTGAAGGCGCTGAATGATTTACCGTCTTTAGATGAAATATCCACCCTGGCGCCCGCGTGGCGAGGAGAGGGTTAGTTTTACAAATAAAATTTTGAGAGGGTCATTTTGTAAAATTCAGATTTTTTTAGGATCATTTTATAAAAAAGTCCGCCGAGTCGTCGATCTTCATAGCCAAAGCCAGGTTGGCAACAGCCAGATAGGTAGGTATACGTTGTGGAGTTGCGTGTACCCACCAATTCAAAACTAATAGGTGAAGGGGACAGCTGAGCTACGCGCTACTTTTTAGAAGCAACAAGTTTTTAACATTCATAATTTTTAAAATTTTAGATTAAATTTGGTGACTGTTGAATGAAAAGTCAACCGTAGGGGCTCTTAGATCATCGACAATTCTTTTTTTCAAGTGACTATTGCTTAGCTACCCTGGATTGAGCAGATTTAATAAATTTGATATAATTGATGCAATAAATTAGAAAAAAATTGAACCTATTTGACTTGGAACTTGTGCATTTATGGAGGTCTGACTCAGCTGGGTCTAATTTCAGATCTCGAAACGAAGTAATAAAGCAACTGGGTAGAATTTTATAAGCTACAATGTAAAATTCTAAAAACATAATATTGAGAGTCAAACATTTCACTTATTAACTGTTTATTTATTGCAGGTGAATTACTTCTACTGTACATGCCAGCTAAGTTTCTAGAAGGAACACCAACCACATGTAGGATTAAATTAGCACTAATGACTAATTCAACAAATATTCAAATAGTTCACCTAATATATAACACTTGGTGGACCAAATCATAAATAGCTATATTTACTCATTATAATTATTCAATGTGGGGTGAGTTTACTCGTTATTCCCAGTGGGTAGTTAAATAAATAGAAGCGAAATTTATTTTAATTTATAAAAAGCCAAAAAAAATATAGAAGTAAAATTAGATAAATATAAAAAATAAACACAAAAATTCAATTCCCGATAGGTTCTGCCTCTATACATAATTCTAATCTAGTCCTTGAAATTTAACAATAATTTATTGAAACTTAGGCTGTATAATACCTTTCTTTTTCCGAATCTATAATCCTAAGGACGACGATGAAACTATAATCAAAACTTTACTAAATCGTTAAAGCTAAAACACTTGCTATATATGCCAAAAATCAAATCCAAATCAAACTCAAGAGACTAAATTAAAGTTAAAAGCAGAGCTAAAATTTATATATAAAACGCACCTGCATCATCATAATCGAATTCGCGGGTTCGATCTCCCAATCCTCTTTGCTAGGGTAGGGGACGAGCTCATCTTTGGAGAGCATGAGGGGCCTCTCCAAGTAATTGACCTCCTCCAAGGTACAATTGGCCTCGGCCTCGACAAAATAGACCCCATCGGCCGTGCAATCGATGGCCGGTTCGCCCTGAACCGGTTCGACGATTCGACCGGCGAGGGGGTAGAAGAAAACGAGGGCCTTGGCGAGGGCGTCCTTGATGACCCGGGCCGGGTCGGTGGCCTTGGTGAAGATGTGCACCGACTCGACCAGGCCCCGGTGGGTCGGGTACCGGTCGACCCACGCCAGCGGGAGCGAACCGGTCGGGGTCGGACCGGCCGGTCGGACCCGCCCCTCCGAGATCTTCGTCACCGTGAAACCCATCGTGGCGGTGGCGGTGGCGGTGGCGGTGGCGGAAACGGGGTTTTGGGGGATGGGGTTTGGGGAGCGTAGTCGCTCTTCTTTCGGGGGTTTCTCTTTAAAAGGTGGAGAGGAGCATTGAAGACGAAGAAGACGAAGAGGAAGGTATTGTAAATTTGTAACCACGTCGGTGACTCGGTCGAGGGTCTACATGTGCGTCAAAAATATGCTGTTTTGTGGGACCCACATATTAATATTATTTTTATAGAAAAAAATTTACTGTGCATTAATCAGTATCACATTGCTAACTTGGTGTTCTCAACTAATCAAATTAATTTTTAAGATTTATCTATTCTATTATAATTTTTTTAAAAAAAATTAAATTTTTTTTAAAAAATATGATTGACTGTATATAAATAATACAGTGTAACTGTAATATAATATACTTTTCTTATTACGGAGAGGGTTAGGATGGCATCTTCATTAATTAGTTTTTGTACTTGTTCAACGGTCACACTATATTGTAGATAAAAGAGCAAAACTTTCAAAACCTAAGAAAATTTTTATGTTCTATGAAAGATCAAGCCCATTTTGATTATATGATTTACATGCTATTAATTAGATTGTTTTATGAAAGATCAAGTCCATTTTCGTTATTGGATTTTATGTTTTGATTAGCAGTTAGATTAATATTCATAAACAAGGTGAAACAGAAAGAAAGAGAGATTAAGATTCAAGCGAAGGCCGTTTTAGAAATTTAGTTTAGCGCAGTACCAGCCTCTCAAGGGAAGTTCTATAGTTTGATTTCCACAAAATTATTTAACATAATAAGATTAATTATTTTTACGCTTTTCAACATTTTGAAGTTGGTAAATCGATCATCGCCTTCCCTAACATTGCTTATCTCTTATACCTTTCTTATTTTATTCAACTCTTTATTGAATATCAAACGATTTCTCAAAGTAGCATCTGGAATTCAAAATATTAATATTGGTACAAATATAATAAAACTGTATGAGAAATTAGTAGAAAGTGTACAATTTTAAGTTAGAAATAAAAAAATTTAAAAAGTATGTAGATGATTAGCATATATATAAATATTAATTGTGATGAATTACGTGCATATTCATATGGTAAATAAATGGAAGGAGTCGGTGCGTGATGATGTGGCCACTTTTGTGTATTTAATTACGGAAATGGTAAGTCCACAATCTTTAAAAACTCCCAATCTAATAGTCTAGAATTCATGTATTTGTTTTTAAAATTTTTAGTTAAAAAATTGGACAAGATAAGTTGAAAAAAGAAATGGCCTTCAGATAATTGAAGTTGTAAGATTACAACACTTAGAAGGATCGTAGGGCTAACATTGCTCATTTAGTTATAAATTATTTTTAGTCGGTTGTTTAACTTTTAAAAATTTTAATGTTACTATCTAATTTTTAAATTTATTTGATTTGAGTCAGTAAACGAAACAATATTTTGATTTTAAAATTTTGAATGTTTCGTTTATTTATACCGGTTTATTTAGTATATTTCATGTAATTCATGTAATTATAAATTAATTAAAAAAATAGCTTAAATTTAAAAATTAAAATACCGGTGAGTGATACAAATCAAATAAATTGAAATATTAGATAGTAAATTCAAAATTTTAAAAGGTTAGATAGCTGGCTCAAAATTAATCATAATTCAGATAAGTTCTATATAATTTTATCTTTGATTATCTCAGCGTAAAGAGCAATTTTTTTTGTATACTCTCGGACAAGGCATAAGATTTATACACAGATATATTTAAGAACTATTATTATTTTTTACTATTTTTATTATTTTTTCTGATATTAAAAATTAAAAGAATTTTAACAAATTTTTGGATGAAAATTAAAAGTGTAAAACTTATACCAATAAATATACGGATAGTATTTTCTAGTAGAAAAAAAAAAGGAAGAGTTATTACAAACTTATTAAAATAGAAAAGTCTTTAAAGGAGAGAGGCCATGAGGTCAACATATTTAGTGGGGAAGTTTGGTATGGGGACTTGTATTTGTGGAAGAAGAGGCATGTGACGCGAACATGATGCAAGTGTAATTAATTATTGAGGTAGCTAATAGTGTACAAAAATACACATTTTTTTAAATATTAGGCATGTGAAAGAGTACATGGTTGGTGAGTGGATTTAAGAAGAATGATAATTGACCTATTGGAATGCATTAACTCAACCAAATAATTATTTGAATTTTGCAAAGTTTATAAAGATTATACTTATTTTTCAAAATAGTTTTAATAATTTTTAACTTATCTAGCTTGTATAGAATAATGAATTACTTTAGAAAGTTAATCAAACTTAGAAGTCGAAGGGCTGACTGAAATTAATAGTGTATATATATAGTCTTTATAAATTTTAGAAGTTTGGGGGTCTAAGTTGCAAGCATGCCAAAAGTTGAGAAAATACATACATTATTATTTTTTTCTTATTTTTTTCTTCTTTTTTGATTGAAAAAGTGCCATGGATCCATGCAAGGTTTTGCTTCAGGAACAAGTTTGCTGTGGACCAATTAGTTATGGTTCCTCAATTAAATATAGTCCCCATAAAAGGACATAAATATGTTGGATTGAGAGGCCCTACAAGGATGAAAGGTGAGGACAAAGCAAAAGAGTTGTTAGGTTATCTTATTCATTTGTTCCTTATTTTGCTGTAGCTTCATATTTACATGCAAACATTAAAAGACATTGAACTTAACTATGCGACAAGAATATTAATCATACTAATTATCTCATTGGATCAAAAGTAGGAATAATGAGATGAAAAATGTAACAAGTTTGGGGAAATACCATACGAAAATGTGTGTTTTTTAGTGTGGAAATGTGTATACTAATATAATATACAATAATACAAAAAATGTCTATCATCTTATAAAAAATAATATAAGAAAAATATTTATATAAGGCAACAGAAATTATGTGAGAGCTATTTATAACTAAGTTTTGGTTTATATTGATGTGATATATGCCACGTATAATTAATGGCACTATACAACTAGATGGTAAAGGAGATTCTTTGCCACGTCATTTTGCTCTCCAACTAATTATGCGAGCACATGAAATTTAAGGATAACAATTAAATAAGATGACCGATCGTCCCAGCGCAAGTGGCATAGCGCAAGTGGCAAAGGACTTTATGATTAATATTTGAGATTTCAATTTCAAATCTTAGTTAATTCACATTTTCAGCTAAATTTATTTCTAAAAGAAATAAACGAAATAGGTAACGTGCTATCTTTCTCTCTAAAAATAATAATTAAATAAGGTGTTTGGTTTTTAGTTTTCTTTTTTTAAGAATGGCCACAAGCTATATATCTATTTTGTTTATATTTTAAAAAAATAATCTCAATTAGAAATATAAAGTAATCATGCTTCGAATTTAGAAACTCAAATATCAACAATAAAGAGCTTAGTCAACCATGTTAGACACGATTTGTATACTCAGTCCTCTTAAAAGATCAATATATATATATATATATATATATATATATATATATATAGAGCTTGACTGGGCTACTATCGGTAGTAAACCGTCCCGTTTACTACCGATTTGTTTTCGATGCTGGAGCTTCCAAATTGACGATCGGCACCGTTGAACATGATCTAGACCATTTAAACTATCTAGAAATCAAATTTTATGTTTTTTTGATATCATTAACCGAACGATCAAATGATTACAAAATCTGTAATTTTAATGGCCGATATGGTGTGTTTGCTCGTTTAACGGTATAGAAGAATCCAAATCAACTAAATTTTTGTTAGAAAATTCTTTAAACTATTTAAAATAAGATCTGTACTCTTGATCTTGATTACAAGACTTCTATCATCACTTTTTATAGGATATTCATTTTCAGCCATTCATTTTCTGTTCACTTGATGGACAAGAGAACAATATCGAAAAAGCGTGAAATTTGATTTCCAGATAGTTTGAATGGTCTAGATCATGTTCAACGGTGCCGATCGTCGATTTGGAAGCTCCAGCATCGAAAACAAATCGGTAGTAAACCGATAGTATTCTAGCAAAACTCTATATATATATATATAGATATATGCATATAGAGAGAGAGAGAGAGTTGAAATACCGTGCTTTTAAAAATATATTATTATTTGTCCTTGTGACATCATAGCTGTTGGATTTTTTTAAGATTCATGTAACATTATTAACGGTATGTCCCATTAAGACTTATTTATTAGTACTGTATAGATCTGAGACTATTCGACGGCTAAAAAAATTACAAGTATGTTGAGCTTCTGTACCTTTAAAAATATAGAAGCTCAACTATATATAGAATCCGGCTACTATACTCTTATGAGTATAGTCCCCTTTGTACTCATAAGGTTTCGGCCGTTAGATCTACTCCTTTGACCATTTTCATCCGTTAGATCATACTATTCAACCAACCACCCACTCAACTCTAAGGGACCACTATCATCCTAACTGGAGATTATTATTATCTAAACTGCACATCCTCTCGTCCAACGACCGAAAATTTATAAGTACAAAAGAGTTTATACTCATAAAAGTATAATAACCCTACTCTCTCTCTCTATATATATATCCAATCATCTAACTCTTTCATTCAGATTTTTAACTAAGATAACAATGTAATTTGTTGGGCAATATAAAAAGATTATATAAAAAAGACCATGGCGAGCGCATCTAATTTAATTTTCACGTAATATTTATTTGCTTTCACCACCTTGCAGCAAATATCGCATATTATGTTTATTACATGCATATGCTTCGAAGCAGGAGATCATATATAGCTATTTATTACCGACCGTCGCTAACGCAAGTGGCAAAGGGCATGTTAGTTAATACCCGAGGTCCGGAGTTCGAATCCTAGTTGATTCACATTTCTAGCTAAGTTTATTTCTAAAAAGAAATAAACGAAGCGGGTAACGTGCTACTTTTCTCTCTCAAAAAAAAATATATATATATATATAGCTATTTATTCTTAAGCAGTGCTAGTGATACACTCTAAAATGGGGGTGGACGTCTTACATTTTTTTCATCTAATGATCATTATTATTTTTACTATAATTTATTTAGATTTTTGTAAATTCTATAATAAAATAACTTTTTTGAGATGTATAAATAGAATTTTTCTTATTTCTTAGTCACAGGTAGGGTCTATAACCCTTGAGCTAGACACGCGAAAATGATTTCATTTTAATATATTTTTGATCGCTGGTTTGAGAAGATATATACAGTTATAAATCATGATGTTTCAAAGAGTTTTAAGTAATGTGTGATAAACAAGTACTATATATCCTCCTTAATATATATATTATATATATTTTAAACAAAGAAGAAAACGTACGCTGTCCATTAACATTTTCCACAATATTACGTGTGCACATTCCAACTATCAGTTTGCCTCCAAATATGTGGGCCTCAGCCCAAAGCCCATCATGTATCGAATAAGTTACAGAAGTAGTAATATACACTTATTTATAAAGCCAAAAATATTTTATAAAATAGTTTCCTATGTTACCTCATAATGCAGTAGTAGCACAACAGTGTTGTAAAACTCCAACTGATTCAAATAAAGCCTAATTTTCTAAGCAATAGAAAGTATTGAATCACAATTAGAAAAATGTTATCGACTATTTTTAGTAGAGATGATGAAGAGTCTGATGATTGATATCCAAAATTTCAAATTCGAAGTGTAGTTATTTTTATATTTTTAGCTAAGCTTATTTCTGAAAAAAAAATGAACGAGATGATAATATATTGTCATTCTTTGACAATTAGAATAATATTAGTTTTCAAGTTGAAGCGTGCTTCGAAAATTGGAGATATAAAGCAAATTCAGTCAAGTTAAAACTTCTATTTCACAAAATCATAATTGGAGATGTAAAGCAAACTAAGCCAAGGAAAAACATCTACTTTACAAAATCATAACCATCCTCTCTTTATATGTTAATATATTGTCAATATATAGAAGAAATAGAATTGCGCTGCATGTGCTTGTTCTTGTATACTTAAACATGAATACGTACCACATGTGCTTTTTATTTTCCATACAAACTCCTATTTTGGCACAAAAAAAGTAAATTTTGCGAATAATACTTTAGTGTCACATCTGAAGGAATATTATTGATTAAATCGAATGCATCCATTACAGGAAAAGTACTAATCCTTGCCTAATTTTTTTTAACCCTTTTACTTTATTAAGTAGACTCTTAGCTACGTGGACTAAATGTAGTCCACCTAAAAAATTAGCTAATTTCTCAACTCATTGAATTTGTCATCATCAACTCTTATCTAAGTTGTTTCTTGTTGTTTATTCCAAATGTGGACGGATGAATTGTATTTCATACTGATTGTCTTTTCAATGGATTTGTGCAAATTTGGTGGAAAGTAACACTTGCGTTCGTCGACGCATAAGATTAATCAACTTAACGTGACTTGTCGAGGCATAAAATAAATCAACTTAACATGACATTAATTGACTTGAAACATCTTCTCCACAACTGTGTTTGTGTATGTTAGTGGCACAACGTAAATATCTCATGAGATAAGATCTTGCTCTTTAATAATTGGGTTTTGCTACCATAATGTGTCTTCACTTGTTTGATTAATATTTCTTTTTCTTCAGTGTTTCGCATACTTTCCCCATTTTTTTTTTAACAAAGTGGTGAAGATTGAACCTTATCTTCATCCATTTGGAAAGTGAAAAATGAAGTAATCACTTTATTAGGGTACTTTGATTACTTTATTTGTAGGGTTGAAGATACTATATATGTCATGCAAATCTAAGAACCATAGATCACATATATTTTTTTCTCTTTTCAGCTAACTTATATATGATGGCAATTCATTCATATGATATGAGTGCTTCAATATTGTTTTTCTATTTTTTAAGGTTGAAGCCCATAACGCGTGGGCGTGACTTAACATTAAGTACATACTTAATTTAGAATTAATGTATTGTACATGAAGATGAGGAGTTTGATTTTAAGATATACATCTAAGTCTGAAAAGTTCTAATATTAATACTTAAGAAACGCCTACCTACGATTGACAACTTATTCAAAAGAGACTAGTCCGAGAATCAACAGTGCGTGATGTGAGGCAACGATGTAGAGACTGTTGATCATCTGCCCGTCGGATGCGTAATCAGTATATTTTTTATGTACAATATCCTAGAAGGTAGGCACATACCGGGGCCTGGGATGGAGGTCAGGGGTGTCTGGAGCTTCTGGCTGGGGACCACCGCCAAGGGGCAACAGCGAAGGATCTATCCAGGATCGCAACCTGTTGGTGGATGATCTGGCGGGAAAGAAATAATATAATTTTTAGGAACCAATCATTTGACAATATTTTGACTATTAGACGAATTCGGGACATGAGCAGGAAATGAGCTGAGTTTTACAGCTCTTAGTGACTTGGTTTTGAGTGAGGAGTAGAACTATCAATTTTACTACGATTTTTTTTATATTTTTATTTGTCTTTTTTATTTTATTTTGGTTGCCTTCAATATTTTCCGAGACCGCGTTGTCTCAATTCATGTAGCTAAATTCATTTGCTAAATGAATGAAGCGGGTAGTGTGCTATTTTTTTCTCAAAAAAAAAAAACTTATAAAGCACTGCATGAATTTTAGAATAGATTTAGTAATTGTATTGCTTAGTGTTGAAATATATATATCATGCTTGTGAGAATGACAGTATACCCAAAATTTGATGATATAATTGTGGCCTAGTTAATTATCTATGCATACTAATATGTTAAAATTAATGTGATCGATCGCGCCCTATTACGTATCAATTATATTTCTATGTTAAATCATGCTTTCAACATGTTAAATCTTTTGATGATGCACAAGTTTTATCCGAAAACCACCTTGTTAAAAAAGTTTGCTTTGCTATTTCATCATTAAAAAACTTTGTGATTTAAAAGATAATAATTATAAACTTAAAATAAAAATGAAAAAGGGCAATAAATCGATCACTTGGAAATTTTTTTATTAGGCTACCCACCACTGAGAAAGTTGTTTCCTTCACGTAAAGCAACGCTGAAAGAGCTTGCAATGTTTGATATGAGCCCAACCCACTACACTAGGAGTAGGTTTCATTGGCCAATGCTATTATTAATATTATTATTATTTGAGAGAATTTTAGCATGCTACCATTTTATTCATTTATAAATTTAATTGAAAATGTAAAGTAATTCTGTTTCGAACTAGGGATCTCAGATACCAACTATCAAGTCCTGGAATGTGAATGCTGTGATTATCAGAAGATGAAAAGTAGTCCTTCTAAGTTTACATTTGGGACATATAATTCAAATGGCAAAAGTAGCACGCAATTAATGTGTCACTCTCCCTAGCACCTAAGTCTCTTCAATTTATTAGGTCAAATTTTAGCACTACTATGATTCAAAAGCACTAGAAACAAAATTATACACATGGCTTAAGTTTACCTCATGCTTGCTCTCATAGTTCTTTGTGATTAAAATGATTCTCTCTCTCACTATCATGTATTTTTAGGTATTATTAACTATTGTGGACCAAATAATCAAGGGTCACACTTTGAATCTTATACCAACCAACATGGTACCAGCACTTGGCTTTGAAACTGGTCCAAACCGAACAAATTGAATTGCTTTTCTAATAAATTTAACATCTAAGTCTAAAAGCGAAGTCCAAATTCTTAATGATATGTATTTTTATAATTCTAGTTAGGATCTAACATAGGTCGAGTCAGATTCCAACCAGGTATGGGGATAATTGAGTTTAATTTGGAAAGTAATTAGAGAACCACCTAATTAATTCATGGTCCATAGCCACTACCACCTACTGAGACGTGGACTCCAAATAAGTGGGTCAATTGTGGTGGTTTAATTTGTGGTTTTGGGCAAAACGTATACTTAAAGTTTCCATGTAGGTGGACCAGTCATTTTCCATTGGTCCAATTGGTGTTATTTATTTAACAAACACCACACACACACACACAAACAAAGGAATCATTGGAGCCCGATTTTCCCTTTTCAAAAAATAAAAAAAATTGTTATGAGAATTAATGAACGCGTACATTTAAAAGAATAAAACGATGAACACGTGAATTGTGTATAATTGGAGCTGATGCTTAACTGTTTAAGGAAGGATGCTTCTTATGTTTCTTCTTCTTCTTCTTCTTCTTCTTTTTCATATTTTTTATTCTTTTTTTTTTTGCTTTGTTTTTATTATTCTTTTCCATGTTCAAGTCCCTTACCTAACTAATCGGAGGATTCCTAAGGTGGGCCCACGTATGACGCGTGTGCTAGTATCAGCATTTTTTTTTTTTGACTGTAAGTCGTAGGGTGATTAATCCCTTAACAATTTTATTAAATGAGAATCATACCATATATTTTGTTATTTGAAGAGGTATTAATAATTTTGTATTAACAGCTTTGTGTACAATACAATAAAAGCTATTGATTGAAACTTCCATGTTTGATGTTCGAAAGTTTATTAAAATGAAAAAGAAGAAGAAGAAGTTTTAATCGTATGTGAATTATTATTTCTCATAATATAAGTACAATTTCGGATATCAAACCAGGCAGATAATATAAGTTTGAGCAGAGAGAGATCGCTCGCGAGTAGAGTGAGATTTACTGGACCAACTTTGCTTTTCTAATTTTGCTCAAAGATATAAAACAAGATAATATACAGATACACTTCTCCACGTTTAATTTTAGCTGTCTATAGATTCATGCAATAAGAAATTTTATAATCGAACATTAATTTAGATACACAAACGTCGAGAGGCAAAGCCCCACTTGAATAAGCACAAGGGAGCTCGAGCCCCTGACCTGTAGGCGGCAATACGTGTACTTTTTTCCACTGTGGTAGGTATGGATTGACATTGCCTAAGACCATTAATGGTTTAGACCTAAACTACCCTTGAGTAGGTAACATAAAGTGACACACTAAACCTATGCGCCTGACTCACTTTTTCATTTCTCTACTGTATGTCCAGATTAAGTCAATCGAGCCAACTTAGAAAAGCATGATTCCTCTACTTTAGAGAAGATTAACCCAAAAAAATTTGAAAAAAAGGGATCCCATCAACTTAACTATACCTAAAAGGAATTAATTATATAATTAAGCAAAACAATCTTATCTTGAAGCTCCTAATCACAACATGTTAATTTATTAGACTAAATTAATAATAAAAATGACCTCACCATTATGGTGCTTTTCACCTTCAATGCCAAAAGTAGCAAATGTACTCTAACTTCTCTTTACTGATCAATCAGTTTTACTTTTTCCTTTTTCTTTTAGTTGTATTAATCTTTGGGCAGAAATTTTCTAACGGCGCCTAAATTCTAGAGGAATCCTCAAAATTTCTTGGCCAAAATTTAATGACATATAATATTATTATGTATATAATATATTATATATATGTAAGAAAACAGAATAATCAGGTATTTAATAAAATATTGATCTATTGATTTGTAACTCTTTTCACAGAAAATATTAATTAACTTCCTATACGATTTAATGGAGAGGTACTAAAAATTAAAAAAAGAAAGAAAATATTAGATGCCAAATTCAAAACACCAATGTTCACGCATTCATCTCAAAATGCACTATATTCAATCATGCATGTATATATGTATATTTTTATTCCTTAATTTCTTCAGACCCACTGATCAGGTTTTAAGTGTCAAACAGAGAGTAACCAGGCTACGGCTACTTACAATTACTATAGAATTTCACTATCAAATGTGTTTATATATACTCAGATTTAAATTTCTGAAAGTTACACCATCAAATTTTCTTTTATTGGTGGAAAAGTAACCAACAAAGCTAAATAATTATTAATGAAATGGTTGGTTCTCAGCAAATATATATGATTCTTCAATCAATCAATATACATCAAGCAAATTAATGGAGAAAAAGGGATGGAATTAAGGAAAATAGGGGGACAAGCCAAACATTACATCACTAAGTCTCTTTGGTAGGTAGGAATTATAAATGATAGATGTAGACTCAAATGGATTCATCTAAATCAACCGTAAAAACTTTTGACTTTAAACAATTTGTCATTTTCCAAAAATCAAAGAGAAATAGAAGAAGAATACTGAGTGAAAGTGAGTGAAATCTAATTGGACAGTTGTAGTGTTAGTGTCTATATTCATGTGTTCATATATTGATATTGACAACATCAAAATGTGTGAACCTGTTTTAATGACTGAGTGAGTCCATCAATCCGAAAGCGATCAATGCGTAGTTTCGCTAGAAGCTAAATTGACCATGATCAATGAAAAGAAAACGAAGAAAAGAAATTTAATTAGCAATGGCTACATTTACGAGCAAATAATTCTACAGTTACGGCAAAGTTAGGCAGGTTTCCATATTGTCGCATTATGATAAAAAATGTGAACACAAATTCTACGAGATTGAGTATGTATCCCACACGTATTGTGTTTTTTTATGCATGCATTAATATGATCACCAAATTCTACTTTGAAATGAATCTCAAATTTTATTTTCGATGATCAGTTTATCACAGCCATTAATATATAGATGGCAGAGACTAACTTACGTAGAAGACGTACATGTCTATATTTATTGATCGAGCAAATGTGGCTAGTCGATCATTCATTACTTGGCGTGACGGAAAAATATGTAATTATATTAATGTCCATAAGTTTTGATAAAATCGAATGTGAGGCTTAATCTTGAGGATTATTTACAAATCGAAAACAAGTTATGTGGTGATAAAAAGTGGATGCAACTGGTCCCATGCATGTTTTTGAGCAGTTATTTTTACAGAACAACTTTACAGCAGAAATACTAGTTCCTCTCGATCTCCATATATCTCCACGTACATTTACATCTATATGTTAACGCATATGTTTGAGTAGTTATATATAATTTTGGAGTTTGGAGCTCATTGATGACCAAGATAACCTTCATATATTTAAGCCATGAGAATCTGTGTCTTTTTATATGTGGTATTAGGTTTTTGATATATATATACATATGTAAGCACATGGCACAGGTAGTGAGAGTCACTTAGTTTTTCATATCATGTAAATATATAGCACATTCAATATTTAGGAAGTGCACTGAAATAAATGATCGAATGTATAAAATCATGTCAAATAAACTAATTAGATAACCCAAAATTTTGAAAAAAGAAATCCTTTTACTTGGACCTCCATTTGAGTTTATCAAATATTTAAATTTTCTTTCTACGTGAGACTACATATATATATCTCTCTCTTATTTTTCTTATTAATTCATTATTTTTAAATTATTACTGCAAATACTATTTTGTCCGTTGCATTGTTCACGAGATTAAAGAATTGTAGGATAATCAGTGGAATAAAAGCTCTATTATAGAAACATTACTCTACCAATTGAGTTGCAAATGCATGTTTTGTAGTGAAAATGTGGTGATATATACCTCATTAATTGACTTCTAGAACATGCTTTATTCATGAATAGTCCTTTTGCAAGCATTTTGTGAGCACTGTATTCAAGTTAGAGACAAAAGTTTGATACATCAATGAAAGGTAATATCTTTTGGAATAATTAACTTGGCGACAAGTTTATTCAGTTATCTGTAACAAAGGGCCACATAACAGTGTTATCTTTTTTTTTGAGATTAGCCACATAACAGTGTTCGGGACCATCTTATTAGATATTGTTCATCTACATGCTAAAACATAAATTCCAAGTGGTGATCCTATATATACATATATAATCCACCTGCTATTAGAAACAATATTTCTGATAGTTGATTCACATTTTCAACTAAAACAATATTCGAATCCTAGTTGATTCACATTTTTAGCTAAGTTTACTTCTAATAAGAAATAAACGAAGCGGATAGCGTGCTACCTTTCTCTCAACAAAAAAAATATATATTTCTGAATATGAGAGAGAGAGAGAGAGAGAGATCTAAATATTAATTAGTGAAAGTATGATTTACACATTAATTAGTGATATATTAATTGGCTTGTGATAAACAATTTTGATGGTGAGCATATGCCAAATTAGCAGAACAACCAATAGAAACTTACAAGCTGAGGAAACGAAATGTAGAGAGTTGGTTTCTCAAGGACATGGTAACCAACATACTTAACAAATTTAGTTAGCTTAATTATATTTATTTATTTGTTCAATTAAAGAACTATTAGATGCACGAGGCGCATCTACACATTAATTAGTTGCAATGTCATGTCAAAGTCGATCGACGAAGAAATCCTACTCTATTTGTTCCACATGCGACTCAGCTACTGATGTGGTGATGATGTAGCAAATGAGTCATCTGAATATCCCTCTACACGTTCCTCAATGAGGACACATCTAAACATAACTAAATTGAGTAAGAAATATCTAAAATGCTCTAAATTGGTACGAACGCACCCGTCGACATATTTTCCTATGATGATATAGGTTAACTCGCAATACTCTAGAGTACTTCAAAACAATCGCGTTCAATAGTCGAACCGGCCAACCAGCTATTACAACAAATCTTGCATTTAATGACACTTTAGACAATAACTAGCGACGCTTTAAAGCGTCGGCAAGAAAAATTTCGATGCTTGTAAAAGCGTCGAGTAAAGGATCGTTAAGTAAATATGTTAGGATAAATGTACCGACACTTTAATATATGTTGGATATGACTCGAAATTGATAATCGAATTCAGTTTTGGACTTCGACTCGCCAACGGCTTCGCGGTGCGACCAAATTGGAAATCAAATTGTGGAGGAAAATGAATGTCTGTGGTGGGTAGCGGAGGGCTCGGGCCGTTAGGCCCGAGCCCGTTAAGATGTTTCTCTTTTTCGTTTTGCCCTAGGGCGACAGATGGTTGTAACGAACATTGTATTCCCTATTTCGTTCATAGTGAAGCTCTCTCCTCCCTCGCCCGTGGTTTTTCCCTGCAAAGGGTTTTCCACGTAAATCTGTGTGTTATTTACTTTTCTGCTTGTGGTTGTATATTTCGTGTTCGCCGTTTTCGTTTCTGTTTGTGCGCTCGTCGTAACAATATAGCATCAAAAAAATTTCATCAGTATTAGATAAAAATATGTTTATTGGCTACGCTTAATCATAGTGTCGGCACATGTCAAATATTGCAGGAACCAATGAACCATTTTTTATTTCGATTGAAATATATTTTAGTCTTCTTCAACCAAGTAGTTGAAAAGCAATTGACACCTTCTATTAATAGAATAGATGTTTAGGTTAATATTATTGTCTGCTTTGCTTTAGTCTAAAGCTTAATTCTCCAATATTTTATTAATTAGCAATAAAATAAAATTCTCTGTTAAAAGCCTCGATCATTTACTCTATCATAAAGCCTGATGGATTTGCTTTCGTTTATTTCTTTTTAAAAATAAATTTAGCTAGAAATGTGAATTAATTAGGATTCGAACTCGGGACCTCGAATACCAACCACCAAGTCCTTTGCCACTTGCGCTAGGAATGGTTGGGTACAGGTGTGAATGTTAGAGGCACATTTGTTTCATTGTGTGTGCGTAAGCGAAATAGAAGGCCTTTATGAGGATGGTTCTAGGAGTAATTCGATCCGTCCAATTATTGTTGAGAGGATGATCTCGACACTTATACGGCGACGTGGAATTATTAGTTTCACATTAATGTGGATGCCGATGCATGCTTTATGAAGATTAGAGGAACACTGTAGCATAAAAGCAACGCCATATATATAGTTGTTATTAGATAATAAATTAAGATGTGATATAATTAACTACTACACCACCTGATACAAAAAATATATCATGTGCGTATATACTTTGCTACTATATATACGTACACAACCTTATATAGCAGTACCACGTTGTGAAAAATTTCGTGCATTCAATATATCTCTTCGTTTCAACGAAATAAGTAATTAATAATTTGTTATTCCAAATTAAAGCGCAGGGATTCAGATGATAATTAATCGACACTTAACAACAAATTTATGTAGGTTAATGATTCGAACCTAGCTTCTGTTTTAATTGTATTCCACTCACTTGTTCCATGGTGAAATATATAGTGTTGAGCTAGGCTACAAAAGGGAAAAGATAGCGTCACATGCATACACATGCACACGTGCTGGCGCGCTCACACGTGCACACTTGCATTCCATTTCTATGACCATAATTGGAATTTTTCTTCTCAAGTACGTAGTCGGTAAAGTAAAATTGGTTTTTGGATTACAAACAATTCTTTCCAAAAAAAAAAAAAATCTATAATCAGATGAATACATTGGTAATTAATATACCAAAACATTTTATATTTTACTTGTGGGAGCCAATAGTTTGATATGGATCTACAATCAGCAAACACCCAACTATTAACGGAGCTTATAATATTGTTATATATATTTATACATGTTTATATAGCGGGTTTGGTTTCTAAATAACACGCGTGCTTAATTTGTACGTTCTGCGAAGCGACTTAATACATCATGCCACAAACCTTTCTCCTTTCCACCAACCAATATATAATTAGTGCTTAATTAACCACTATTAACTCCGAAAAGAAAGGCTTAATAAAACTAATCAACCCCTAGCTATAAAAACCCCTCCCCCGCCCTCACCACCCCAAGCAAGCTCCCTCTAAATTGTCACACGCACATGCATACAAAACCTCTTAATAATTAAACCCCTCCGATATTAATTAATTATTCAATGAGCACAGCTGTGAAGAGGGTCTCCCAGGTGGTGGTGGCCCCCGCGGGGCCGACACCCTCCGGCCGCCTCCGCCTCTCGTGGCTCGACCGATACCCGACCCAGCGGGCGCTCATCGAGTCGCTGCACGTGTTCAAGAACGGCGGGGACGACCCCGCGAAGACGATAAAGCGCGCGCTGGAGAAGACGTTGGTTTTCTACTATCCGATGGCGGGCAGGTTGGCGGAGGGGGACGATGGGGAGCTGCAGGTCGACTGCACCGGCCAGGGGGTGTGGTTCGTCGAGGCCACGGCCGAGGCCACGTTGGAGGACGTCGACTACTTGGAGTACCCTCTGAAGATACCCAAGGATGAGCTCTTGCCTCACCCCTACCCTAAATTGGACCCCTCGCAAGAAGATAAACTCGTTTTACTCGTCCAGGTACAAATTTTATTCATAATGATATTTTATTTTCTTAATTAAAGGCCCCGATTTCCTGTACTGTTTCTGTTTTTTTTTTTGTTTTTTTTTTTGTGCTTTAATTAACACAGATTTTTGAGAAAGAGAACACAAAAATTCCTACTGTTATTGAATGTACTATAGAGTAGCTGATGGATATATATTTGTATATTCCTGCAAATATTAATTAGCTTGTAATGCAATACTACGTACTATATATTTTTCTAAGAAGCTACGAAAAAGTAAAAATAATATTGCTGGATTTTCGTTTCTTAATTTATCGCTGATCGATAATGCGTAATCCGGTATATATACTTACTAGATTAGATAGTATTAAGAAAGATTTTTTTTAAAAAAAAAAACACTCTCCTTCCTTAATTATTGGCTCGATCGAATTAAAAAGTTTAATTGTTTATGCTTATTTATGAAACCAGGTGACCCGATTTAGTTGCGGTGGGTTCGTGGTGGGGTTCCGGTTCAGCCACGCGGTGGCGGACGGGCCGGGGGCGGCCCAGTTCATGGGCGCGGTGGGCGAGATCGCGCGCGGCGCCGCGGGGCCCAGCGTGGAGCCCACGTGGCTCCGCGAGGCGATCCCGGAGCCCCCCCTGGGCGCGCCACGTGGGCCCCTCCCGGCCGCGACGGGCGTCCGCCTCGAGTACCTCGCCATGGACATCGCCGCCGACTACGTGAACCGGTTCAAGGCCCAGTTCCTGGCGCTGACCGGTCAACGGTGCTCGGCGTTCGACGTGGTCATCGCGAAGGCGTGGCAGAGCCGCACCCGCGCGATCGACTTCGAGCCCGAGTCCACCGTCCACCTCTCCTTCGCGATGAACGCGCGCCCTTTGCTGGCCCCGGAGATACCCCCGAGCTGCGGATTCTACGGGAACTGCTACTACATCATGAGGGTGTCGGCCCCGAGCGAAAGGATCGCGAGTTCGTCGATAGTGGAGATCGTGAAGCTGGTCAAGGAGGGGAAGAAGCGGCTGCCCTCGGAGTTCGCGCGGTGGGCGGCGGGGGACGCGGCCGGGGACCCGTACCAGATCACGTCGGACCGGAACACGCTGCTCGTCTCGGACTGGACCCGCCTGGGCTTCGCCGAGGTGGACTACGGCTGGGGCCCGCCGGTCCACGTGGTGCCGCTCACCAACCTGGACCACATCGCCACGTGTATCCTCGTCAGGCCCTCCGCGCACAAGCCCGGTGGGGCCCGCCTCATCACGCAGTGCGTTGCGCCCGAGTGCGTGGCCGCGTTCCACCGGAGCATGATGAGCTTGGATTAGTGATAAAGAAGATACACTAGATAAGAAAAGAATAAGTTCGTTAGTTAGTGTCGCTTTTGGAAATTGTGCAAATGCGTTACGCTAGCTATATATATATATCTGTCTTATTTTATACTTCAGTCGTCGTCATTCATTGTTAAACCCTTTTAAAATTCGAAAGTTTAAAAAAATTGTAGCTCTTATATATGAATGGCGGCGATTGAAGAAGTACTAGGACACTAGTACAGTACGATTTCTGAGCTGTATCAATTTAGAAAAGAAGGGCTTGTTTGGTATAGTTAGGAGAAAAGGTAGAGGGACGACTAATTGAGTTCTTTAAGAATAAAGAAAAGCAAAATGCTCGACTGTAAGGAGACGTAACTAGGTTGTTGTTTGCCAGGTAATTTGTATTGTTATTTTAGGGGGGTGCTAGAGATTCCTTTGGATATATTATACCTTGTACTTATTTTTCTTATGGTTTTTTTTTCTTTTATATTTCATTATTGTGTGTAACTGGGTGGAAAGCCACCACTGTCCCTCTCAATCAATTTATCAATAGAAAAGTTTGTATTTTATATTGGTAAGAATCTCTGCTTTGAGGATTTTTTATTTTTTATTTTTTTATTTTTTAGTTATAAGTTGATAGAGTGTAGAAAAGTTCGGCCAGCACTCGTGCCAAGTTCGGGGTCTAGCTAGTTTAGAGATTATTTTGTAATTACCTACTAATTCCTACACTGATGGATGAATCGTGGGGTGCTTTATCTTTGGTGCCTTTATCGTATATGAAAATATAATAATTTAAAAAAACTCCTTGTTTTGTAGCAGTTCATAAACAATTTCAACGAGCAAAACACCATGTTTCTTTAAGTCTACTCTAATAATTAGCAGTGTGTTTACAGCTGATTGAGAATAATAAAGATGTTATCGTACACTAATTTCTTATCGCAAAAACCCAAAAAAAAAAAAAAAAAAAAAAAAAAGAACTCCAGGTTCATAGCATGACAATGCAGAGCAACTTCCTTCTAGGAGAAGCATCGGGTAACAATAGTAACTAAGTAGAACATAAGATTCGGGAAAATATGATTTTCTGGAAAAAAAAAAGGAAAAAACACTACTATTCTACAAATGGATAACGAAGTAAATCATGATAGTAGGGAAAGTAAGGAAATTCGTTAAGCCGATGCTGAAAATTATATAAGAAGAAGCACTTAGGATTGTGGTTCACTGTCATGAGAAGGAGAATGACAGTCTCATTTCGGATTTTATTATTTCCCACCTCCTAAAGTCTTGATATATTTGTCCACGCTCGAGGAGAGGATTCGGTCTCAAGGTTTATAGGTTTCTTCTCCCTTTTTTTTTCATTTTTTACTGCGCTTGAGAAGTTTGGACGAGAAAAATTGAAGACAGAAAAAGGACGAGATATGATTTATTGAGATAGGTAAACCACCACCACAAACAAAATGGCAGCCGAATATAAAAATATACTGATAGTTTCTTCATGAAACACATAATTATGAGTTATCCAGAGAGGACACCAGCAGTCCTAAAAAATAACATTTTTTTTTATCAGGACAAGGGTGCTGTAGCCTGTAGGGTTGCAATATATTTTGAACACCGAGCCTAGAGAATTGCTTTCCCAGAAATAACAAAGAATTTTTTTTTTAAAAAAAAAAAGCTCTCCTCTGAGTGCAGTGAAGAAAAGATAGCAGAGAGAGGTCCCCGCCTAAAAATAATTTTTTTTTATTTTTTAGAAAAAAGGTAAGGAATGATGCCAATAACATATGTGCACGGCAAAGTGGAGAGGCCGATGTTGACCACCGAAATCTCCCTAAGCCCCGCTATGTTAGCTATTTGAATGATTTGGCCATATCCGTCCGAATCTTTCAAGGTTGGGTTGCAACATACGGTAACCATAATACACCATCTCAAAATAACCCAAATAAGCGTTTCTAAGATTATTAAGATTCAGTTATCGATATTACATATTCTTCATCAGTCCCACTAACACGGTTAATTTAAGCAGCCCAAAATTTAGCAAGGAAATACTAGGCAGAACGAAAATGCATATCATGTGCTACAACCTGCATTCGATCTAACGGCCTAAAAGGACTATGCGGATCATACACACATTTTAATTACAAGGATGGAGAGTTAACTTCCGATTACATCATCAAAATCGCGCTAAACACCCCTATTATTACGCGGTGTTAGATCCGGTCTCCACCCGATGGAACTCGGAATTGACCCACCCATGCTATGAAAGCCGTAGGAGTGCCCACTTAAGGGAAGAGGCTGCATTAACCCATTGTTCGCATGCACACCCACGTCACTTGGCCATTGATTAGGGTTCCAACTAGGTTGAACCACGCCCATTTGAGGCTGAAGCGGTTGTTGATGTGGTATAGCCATCGGCGCGAGCAGCTGAGGTGGCAACTGCTGGTTGGCCATCACTGCTGCATTATGGTTCACTTGGAAAGTCTGCAACTGCGGCTGCTGATACGAATGCAACTGTGATGCAGGCTGCTGTAGCGGCTGCGGCGGTGGTGGTAGTGATGGTGGCGGTGGAGGTGGGTTTAGTGATTGTTGTGGTTGTGGTTGTGGTGGTGCTGGTGCAGGCGGCAGTGCAGCCCGACTTGGCAGCTGATTATCTTGACGGGGATCCCATTCTGGGATATCATCATCATCATTCCATGGCTCAGTTTCTATATTTAGCGCTTTAGCATTCTTACCGTGCCCATATTTGTACACCAACTCCCTCATTTGCTCCATCGGGCGACCCGACGGTGGTGGATGACGGACCACCGTACCACGAGAGGGGATCGACGGTACAGAAGGTTTTGTGTTGTTAGTGAAATCAAATTCAGGGAGATCATCTTCGTCCCTCGAATTTGCAGGGCCGAAGCCCGGAGGCACATCATCATCATATTCATCATCATTTGACAAGTGGATATTATTAGTAGGTGTGGGAGATACAGGATGAGTAGGCGTGAAAGAAGATCTAGCGGAGTTAGAATTGATGAGATGTTTCCTCGAGTGTTTCCTGGAGCCACTATGCTTGTGGTGGGAGGACGCCCTAGGTGACATATTTACATGGGGCCTTCTCCACACCACCACGCCGATGAGACTCTTCTCGGCCGAACGAAGAGTCTCGGCGTGCTCCTTTGAAAGAAAGGTCGCGAGTACTCCCAGAGTCCTTGAGTGAGGAGGGCACAAGTATAGCTCCACTCCGGGGATAGGTTCGGCAAATCCCACTCTCTCATCCGCAATGTAAGACTCGACTGTCTGCAAAAGATAGGGTGATAAAGGATTAGGAAACGAGAATTAGGTTAACGAGCTTTTACCGTGAAGAAAATTTACAACCTCAGACAAGTTCACTAGGCCGCTCTCAGGAGAACCTTCCTTCCAACAAAACTGAGAAATCTGCAAAATGGAAGTAGCGAGATATAAATATGAGGAAGGATGACTTTTTTAGGTAAGAAATTTCACAAAATAAATAAAAAGAATGCGACTACTTGTCAGATTATATCTTTCCAATTTATTGGTTTACTCAAAAACAATTAAATCCAAAGGATCAATATAAATCAACACCTAATTTTACACATAATAATAATCCATTAGTTTGAGCAACAAGAAAGCACATACACGTAATGCTTAGCAGTTAGGCCTAATTTTGCCAATATGATAGCTGAAAGCATTATTTTTATATTATAGAATACTAGAAAACTCTAAAACGCTGCATGCTTCTCTAGTGGTGGTTGCCATTGTAAATTTAAAAGATAAAAGAAGAAAAGATTATACGCGTTTTTTAATTGTTTTGGGCCTTCTATCGTCTAAATACATTACCAAACTAGGTGTTGGTCATATTTGCAAGTGGGAAAGAGCACTTTAACTTGAAGTCTAGTAACAAGAAACCATATACAACGTATTGCATAGCTTTTACTCATGTTTGTAAGTAGGACGAGTGCTATAGCTTCAAGTTTAACAGAACAATGCGGATCCATGACTCCAAGGCACTCCAACATAAATGAGAAATATACTTGTCGAATATCCACCTTTCAAATCTTATATCTAGATCCTGAGGTCCTAAAGATAATCAATAAGCTGAGGTACAAGTTTGTAATTTATCGGTTAAAAGCTCACCTTCATTAAATAATTATACTATTGCAAGTTTCAGATATACATAACATAAACTGTGGGCATAGATTCGTGCCATGCATCAGTCCTCAGTTACAAAATCAACCAGCTTAGGTATGGAAATCTTTATACACATTTTAATTTACAATTACATCCCCCAGTAGAAATTGCCCAGATATTTCTTAAGTATACTTTCCAAGTTTGCCTAGACAGATAAAGTTTCACCATTAAACATTACACTGTGAAGAAGAATATTGATACCACAATCCCGATACAGATGGAGAGAAAATTACAGATAGTCAGTGTCTAAGCTTTAATCCCAGATAAACAATTGGACAGTAAAGTTATAGTTCTGACGAGAAAATGCTAAGCCATTGCAGATTAGTTAATATATATAAACAACAACAGCTGAACATATCACAATGTTATAATGACACTATCAGTGCTTTTAACAAAAGATAAAGGGAGGATCTATGTCTCTAAAGTTGTTAAGTTATTCAGATATAAATATTTTGTACTCTTAGTTTAGGTTTTATTCAAATAACCAAGACGAGAACTCCATTAGTTATCAGTGTACAACTACAATTAGCAGCCTTCCTCGCCTCACAAACAAGAATCATGCATAAGTCAACGGAATCAAGGTTAATTTTTTTTTTAATAATCCAAATAGGTTTAGTAAAATGAGATTTAAAAAACACCATCAAGACAGCAATAACCAATAAAATGCATGTAGCCGCAGAAACTCCGTAATTTTACAGGGCCAATAAAAAGTTAAAAAATCGCAAACTTCCAACTAGGACTTCCAATCCAAGCTACATATTCTAAATATAGTCATCATACTTCCATACAAACTATGCCCTATCCATTTCCGCTCAATTAAGGTCTTCCCAACCACGGGTCTAACCAATTAAAGCCTACTTAATAAAATCTCAGAATCTCAATACCATGAAGGCTTGACTATTATTAGCCTTCGTACAAATCGAGACCAGAAGTAACACCTAAATTCACACAAACTTAGGAGAAATCAAGAACAAAACAGCGAATAAGATAGGCTACAGCAGGCACAGTCTGAGGGAACAAAATGAATACCACTTTCCAGTTTCCACAGGTATGTGTTTGAAAGGGAAACTAATGCAATAGTATGCTTTTTCTTTTTTCCCCCTCAATGATTTCAACAAACTTGATAATCTTAAGTACCTACTTGCTATGGTGGTGCTACTTGGCATGAATGTTGGACCCATTAAACCATGATGACGCACTGGGAGACAATGGGATGTGCTTCATGCACTAAGAAGCCCTTTCAAATACCCTTTCCTATGCAGAAAACATATAATAATAAATGCAAGACCTTGATGTTGGACCTACTCTCTAATCCAAGAAGATGATTTCATTTAGTTATGACCTGTTGAAACCTAGTGATGGTGGTTGCAGTAGTAAAATAGTTGCATTCTGTACGTGACTTTTCCAATATATTATTACATAACTAGAAGAAAAGAAATTTGAAGAAGTGAACATATAAGCTAATTGTTCTTAACGGCATTCAAATTGCGGGTATGATAGCACTTAAACATACACTGAGATGAACTAAAAAGGTATAAAGAAAATTTGTCCACGCTACATTGACTAGGAGAATGGGAAGAGAAATAGATCATATAGATCAAAAGTACCATGATTGCACGGCTCCGAGATAAAGGAAGCTGTTGGAGGAACTTCTCAAAAGCATCAAATCTTACTCTTCCTTTGATCTCAAGAAAGCTGGGCCATTCTTTTGTTTGAAGCTTCTCACCACTGCAAGGACAAGGCTACAAATTAGTTCTGCTTGCATTCATCACATTTAAGAATAGAATCGTATCAAATTAAATAAACAACTATTAATTCTCTATTGTCAAAGAGCTTGCCGGCTCATTAATGTACCACAAGCCTAAAGATTAAGTTATTGAAGATATACTAATGTAATTTTTTTTCATGATAATAGAACAACCGAACCTCTGCAGTCTGAGCGGAGAAAAAAAAAGAAATCAGTGAAATCAGAAAGTCAGAATGAAATTATACAAGGCATTTAATGACATATAGAGCATTGTTATTAGAAAAAGAATAGCAAAAATTTACAAGAAAAAACCACCAAACCTTCTGAAGAGACCAATGACATTTGCAAGCGAAGAAACCGTCAGTTGCATTGCACCCTCCCATAAAATCTCACTCGTCAATGCAACACTAGAAGAGGTGTCTGGTTGTAAATTATCAGAAGTAGATTTCGCGCCATTGTCAGTCTTTGCATTTTTCACATCCACTTTACTATCCTTCGAATCTACTTTGAGAGGAGAACCATCTTTCATGGAGTCTAACTTGGATGCAACGCCATCTGATACAGTAACTGGATCAGATGTAGGGTAACCTGATTCAGGAACTCTCTCTGAATCCGAGCTAATTAAGTTTTTCCGACCAGAACTTTGGTCGCCTTGTGAAGTATCCACTGACAAATCCTCGAATGGTGGTTCAGAATCAAGGGCCTCCATGAACTCATCATAAGAAACTATAGGAGGAAGATCATCTGAATCTTTGAAATCATCAACCATGAGTTCCTGCATGAGATCACTTTTCTCCTCCAAAATTGTTTCCAAATTGCTTGACAAGTTAGGGTTGCCAGCTGAGTCAGACTTCTTAACTTGCAGCTTTCCTTCAGATTCCTTTAATACATTAGATTTGGACTTCTTTTGAACTTCTTCTTTACCTTTTGCCGGAATCCGAGAGAGAAGACCTGCCCCAAGTTCAACCTCCACAGAGACAGCATCAGATTGGTCTACTTCAACTTGAAATTCTCCTTTATGTGTCTTCTTTACCAATCGCCTAACATCAACCTCTGAATCTGGCAGCACAACCATCTGGGCCATCTCTTCGGCCTTAGCCAACCGCCACTGTGAAAGTTCCTTTGAAGCAAGTTCCTCCGCAGTCATAGCACAGAGACGTTCTGGTGCAATGTCGCCAGATAAAACCCGTTCCATTAACTCTGGGTTATTCCGATCTTTCAGATTGAACAAGAGAGACCTACCCTTCTCCTTATATTTCTTATTGACTCCTCCAAATAGTCTGAAGAGCTCCGCTTCAATTCTAAACGCCAAACTTTCAGACTTCTGAGCGATTTCTTCGACATCGTTAGTAACTTCCTGGGCTGTAGTCTTCAGTCTTTTTGAATCATGTTCTATTACAGCTTCGGTAGGCCCAGCATCAAGATCAGAAACCCATTGAAGCCCGTGACCTTGCAGGAGCTCATCAGCAACAGTCATATTGTTACTTGGTACTTCATTATCAGAGGAAACAAGTAGTGATTGAACACCTTGTACCTTATCACCGGACAAGTTCGCATCTTCATTTATCTTCTCCTTCGAGCCTACATCACTGGCTATGTCTTCTTCATCATTATTACATTTCTTTTCTGCAGATTGCTGCTCACCTGGCTGTTCAGAAGCTATAGCCAAAGCAGTAGCTAAGGATTCCCGCAGTTTCGACCTCACCAACTCAAATGACTCTGATTTGGCCTTTGATGTCTGTAGTTCCACCTGTGCAGGGCGTTTGTTTGAGGATTTGGTCAACCCCCCTTTCACTGCTTGCAACTTGCCTGATGTTTCCATCTGATTGGGCCTTTTGTTTGTTGATGGTGAGGGTAGCAACATAGAGGTTTGCATGTTAAGAAACCGTCCGGAGCCTAATGGCACTATGTTTGAAGAATGTAACTGATGTAAGCCCAAAAAAGGAGGAAAAGGAGAGGGATGAGAAGTTCCTGGCTGAAACGATTGTTTGTTTGGAGGCATTATGTTACATGGTCTCACATCAATGGGCACGGATGCTTCCCCCATACTTCGAACTAGGTATTTGTTCGCTGACGACAGTTGCTGTGACCCCCAATCAACAGGCAAGGTGGTATGAAACATGGGCAGCAATTCAACCTGTGCAGATTGATTATCCGATGAGGGTAATTGTTGCGATCGGAGATTAGCTGGCATGGTTGTTTGTCCCTGCTTTGTCAGCTCCATAGATCAGTTAAACGCTCCACAAAACCTGTACAAGGTTACAAAGATCATGCAAACAAGGTCAGTCAATTGTACATTATCAGATTTCTATATTGAAATTAATACACATTTAGTTCATATGGTTATCGCATTGATCAGTGATACATAATTCTAAAAATTTCCCTCATCACTATACTTGCATGTAATTACAACACATGCCAACATGAGGTATGGATAGTTGAAAATTTCCAGTCACATGTAACTTAATTCAGTAGAAATCTTTAAACAATAGAGACAGAAGTACACCTAACCAACTGTATGTGCATTTGGACTAAACAAGCAATAACCAACAATATGTGGAAAAAGCAACAATTCAAGCACAAATAAGTGTTCATGAAGCAGCATACAATGAAAATCAGTTAGCAAGTAGCGCCATCAGGCGCATGGCTCCTCCGATCAATTATTCGGCAAATTTTAGTAGAACCACAGACAGGCACCAAAGACGAGGCACCAACGATGAACGAGGATTCTTCTCCTTCGAGGTCAAGGATTGGAAGGATTTCACTAATAGTAACTTGTTAAATTTTCAGTCCCTAACTTCTACCTCTCTGCATTTCGAGAAAGAAAACCCACTTGCTTATGCTCTCCAAATGTCGATAAAAATGTACAACTTGATTTAGTTATTGAAAGACTTTTGCAATAAGAAACTGCAATATGGACTTAAACCGTGTGCCTAAGTCCAGCTTAACACACAAAAAAATAAGAAGAAGAAGAAGAAGAAGAAATCAACACGGAAATAAAATTACACGCCAAACAACCAATAATTCCTTGATTAATGAGACTTTTCACAAATCACAAACTGCATCATCCAATCAAGGGGGTCAGAGGATGGTTATTTTTGTTATAATGCTTATTTGTACTCGATCTTAACTAACTAGAAACTCTGATCGACTTCATCAAACTATGAAACAAGCTTTAGCAAAAGCACTGGTTCTAAGATTGATGTGTTATCAAGCCAACCGATATGCAGATAAGTGAGCTAAGGAAATATAATAAATTTAGAACAGAAAATGTCTCATTAGCCAAGACTGGGCTCATGCAACACGGCTTCGGGGTCAAGCAAAGCCTGTTCATTGAACAACATCCACCAAGCCAACGCTGAGCCGTGTAGGGTTCGGTTATAGCCCAACACCTCAGTAGCACTATCTTGATCCACCATCTTGAACCCCCTGTACTCATCAATTCCAATACTAATTAGAAAACCTAGGAGAAGTATACACCTCAACCTCCACAACCGCAAAGAAGAAAATAGAGCGACCAAAATCAAACATTAATTCCTTCACAGACTCATCCCTCGCAAATTTAGTTTCCTTTCTCTTCCAACCGGTCCCCCAATGCAATTAATAACCCTAGAATCCAAATCCAAATCCAAATCCAAATCCAAATACAACTAGATCCACAACCTCGTTCAATAGCCTATCGAAAACCCTAAATCCCTAAATCGATCGAGACCAGCTCTACCACTAGTCCAAGCCTCACCAATCTCTCTTCCCTCAATCAATCGTGCACAAAAACCTAATAAATCAATCCAAATATTATCCAAACCCTCGTTAAACAAATTAGGGTTACACATCCTCCCAATCCAGACAAAAAAAACACCGAGAAAAACAGAAACAAAAGAAGAAAAAACACGAAGATAGAGAAGAAACGAAGAAGATGGAGAGATTACCTTGTACGGATCGGCGACAGGAGATGGAGATGGAGAGGAGAGGAGAGAGTAAGGGAGCGGCTCGATTCGACGAAGTTAGGGTTTGGGTTTGGCATGGGAAGTGCGGAGGAGATAAGAAGGGCGACCGAGACGTTTCCGACTTGGTTTTGCCTTCGTGGTGTAAGCGTGTATATATAGAGATGGGCCGGTATTGTTGTTCGTGGGCCTTATAGACGTTGGGTTGGGCTCGGCCCAAACTTAATCTGGTATCGGCGGTTACGGTTTACCGAGTCTGGGGCTTATGGCACGTGCTGCGCAAATGGGTAGGGATCGGAAGTTTTACCGGTTCCAGGTACAAACGTAGCAGCACAAATAAGGATTTTGCAACTTAAAAAGATATTAATATATATTTTTCCCGCAAAATTTATTTTTATTTATGAAAAAATGAATTATGTCTCTCTTATGGATTACATTTGATGCTTTAAACTTTTTAAAGGAAAAAAAAAAAAACTACATAGGACCAAATCTGAAACGAGCCCTCAACCGGGCCTGAGTTGCTTTAATTTATCAGAATTTTAGAATTAAATAATTATAGTGGACTGGGCCTGATTCAACCCATGGATTAGAAAAGCTAAATGTCGACTATACTAGACCGGCCCAAAACAGGCCCTATCTCATCTCATCCATCATCCAAAGAAACGAAGCGCGGAACAGGTCCTGGAAATGTAAGGGTCTGTTTGGCCCAATTCCTGGGGGTTGGGCTCGCACCAAATCGCACCGCACTACGCGCTGTGCTGCACCCGTGGGTGGGGGCTTCTACTGCGAAGCTGCGGTATGTAGTACATTTTTTGATTGTGCACTGATTTGCATCCTGTAGAGGCTGGACAAATAAATACTCGGATTCTGCAGCTGTGGATCATATCGTATCCCACAACGAGCCAGGCTAAGCTGGGACTAAGATCTATGCATGTCTAAGTTGAAAAGAAATTTTAAAACGAATTCATTCGGTTACAAATTTTGATTTTAGGATCGATGCCCACAATTCGGGCTCAATGTGGTACTTAATCTATTCGGCCTCATTTCATTCCGCTATCCTTCCAATACCTTCATTGCCCAATCAAGTGTGGTTGCCAACGTTCTATAGGATCGAAACCTGTTGAGATATTCAGATTCAATTTTGGAATTGAAAGATCCTGAGGACATAACTAATAAAATTGGCGATTGAGAACATTAGCATTTTTTTTAAGAAAAAGAATGATAGCATGCTATCCGTTTCATTCAATTCTTTTAAAAAAAAATTTAGCTGAAAACATAAAGCAACTAAGGCTGCTAATTTGGAACCTCAAGTATCAACTATTAAACTATTTGCCTTTGGTGTCAGGGAATGTCCATTGTTTTTTTTTTGTTTTTTTTTTTTTTTTTTTGAGAGAGAGAAAGGTAGCACGCTACCCGCTTCGTTTATTTCTTATAAAAATAAACTTAGCTAGAAATATGAATCAACTAGGATTCGAACTCGGAACCTCGGATACCAACCATCAAGCACTTTGTCACTTGCGGTAGGGACGGTCGGTTGTTAACATTGATTTTGAAGAGGAGAGCGGAGAACTAACAATAGAACAAGCTAAAGAACTCTTTACTGGGAAAGACTAGGCCGTTCGGTTGGCCCAAGAGGAGAGAGACAAATTGCGATTAAAGCCCATGTAGGACTTTTTTCCTCTTTTTTTTTTTTTTTTTTTCTTAAAGAATCCTAATCCAGTAATCCGGCCGCTCCATTTTCATCCTAGTATCTTACCACTGACGTGCCTAACTGCGCTTTACAATTTATGTCCAAGTGTTTCATGAGTATATATAGCTGCTTGAAAAAATACTCATAATTTTTCATAAAATTAGGCAAAGCGGAATATTAATTCTAGCCCTTCTATATACATATCAATCCATTCAATTGCATATTATTAGAGCTCTACCCAAAAAAGAAAAAGGAACAAAAAAAGCTAACACCCAAAGAGGCCTGCGTTAACTTCTCACGCGAGATCATAAAACTATTAAACATTCTATTTGTCAAACGCGTATCAGCTTCTCCTCAAAACAAGCAAGTTTCCTAAGAAGCCAAACAAAGCATGGACATTAAGCCACTCGTTGCACACCATTTTTGGTAGACAATCTCTACAGGGTGGATGGCAGTTGAACTACTACCAACCACCACTCTTAATCATCGTATGCGTGAAAGCTAGATAGAAAGCGCCAAGCCTTTCTCGTGATGACACATAATTTTTGTCTCGAAAACTCATCTTCTTATTTCATTGGTAGAGAGACTGTGTATGTGCATATCATCTTAAGAAATTTCATTGTTTAGGAGTATGAGAGAGCACTTCTTCTGTTATACGTAACAAAAGCTTTTTGACTAGGATTTGTAACATTCAGACTTTTGGAGTCTCCTCCGTTTCGTGTAAATCAACTTTGTTTGATTCGCAAAGAAGTGATTGACTTGGTTTTCTTATAGATTGTATGGCACGGTCATTAGTTTTCTTTATACGATGACAATTGTTAAAAAAGAAATATTAGAAAAAACAAGACGGAAAATTTAGAGGGACATGAGAGTCTCAATGAGAGACTGAAGAGCATAAGAAATGAAGAATATTCAAATACATCCACATTTACATAAACAAAACTATTGCATTAGATAGTAATAGTTTAATACAAAATCGACTGTATCTAAAGCATGCAGTTGGCTAAGATACCGATGGTTGCTACCACTATAAGAAAATCTCAATATAATGACGTTTTTTAAACGACGCTTGCAGGAAGCGTCTCTACAATATAGCAAATACTGACGCTTTAAAAAACGTCGTTATATGAATCCCCTATTATATTAAACCAATTTATTAAATAATAAATTTTACTATTATTTTTAATTTTCGAACGCTTTAAAGCGTCAAGATTTTTCAGGATTTAAAGCATCACAATATATTTTACCGACGGTTGGTATAAGCATCGGTATATATATGACGACTCTTTATTTGCCAACGATTTCAAATATGACGATAGACTGTATTGGGACGTTTTTAAGTATTATTAAATATAAAAAAATATTTTTAAATGTTAATTTTTTTGTAGTAATACATTTCTCTCTCTCAAAAAAAAAAAAAAAAATTCAATACAAATATATATACCCCGGCCCACATAGTGAGAAAACAACTCTTTGCAACATATCAAAGATTGAAATAATAGCATTAAGTATTGAGACTTGGTTGGGCATCCGCATCTGAAATTTTAGTCTCACCGTAATAGAATGAATATATATTATATTTTATGTTGGCTACGCTATATTTTTCAAGCAATATTTTTCATAGGAATTGACCTGTACTTGTTATTTGTCAAATAAAAATAAATGGTTAGGTTGGAGCTACCTGATTAGACCAGTCATAATTGGGTTCGGATTTTGAGTTCGTGACATGGTCCAATAAAAAAGCTCGTGTACGAATGGATCTGATTGAACCCTACAACTGCATGACGTAGGATCGTAAGCGCTAACCAACTATCCCAAAAGCACGTGCTGATAGGAAGGGCGCACTCATCGCACTTAAGGGCTCAGCCATAGCGCTCGCGGGCTTCGACCTGACTCAACCCACCTGAACGTTGGGTCTATTGTTGGACCTCTTGCCGTTGGGTCTCTTGTGGATCACACCCTCACTCAACTTATTAGGCTCACCCAACTCAACTTATTTGTCTCCTGGACCTATTGTCACGGGGCAGGAAGTTGGACCTATTTTAGCCCAATAATAAATAGCCAACACATGAGTCCAATACCGTCTCATACATCGTTTTCATCATTAAAGATTTCAACTAATAGTACTAATAAATCTCCCTTTCTCCATTGCTGTGCATTGACACTATAATAGCAAAATGAATAAAGGTGAAACGTTGCTTCTTATACGTGATACGAAAATCTATTAATTGATGCGATTAAGATGCAAGGAAGAAGCCACATTTTGTTTTTTATTCTTTATTTTCGTCTTTGTTTCGTGTTGTCATCTTTGAAACTGAGAAACATCGATTTGTTTAGATATTATTGGCTAAATATTTGTTTCTTTCTTTTGGTTATAGTTGATAAGTTATTTTTGAAAGCGAGATCGAACTACTCAATTGTCCATGTGTTCGAGTTCTACAATTCTAATGATTTCTAGCTCTTTCTAGAATGACAGGGTGTGAATGGTTAAGGAAGAGTCAGGCAATTCGCCTGAAATATTTTTTATTGACACATGAGTGACCCTTTTCTTCTTCTTCTCTCTCTCTCTCTATTGTTGAAAAAACTTCAAATAAATCTCATGTGATTTCTCGTTTTCTTACGTTAGTATTCTGGAGTTTCAATTATATCATTTAAATACTAGTTTTTTATTACACCCTCTGTTAAACCCGTTATGTGCTGCGTATGTGCATCGAAATGTCTAAAACACGCACGAGATTTCTTAAGGTTTAATTCTGATTATTTTTGGTGAGTCCGTAACAACGAAAAAAATGACAATTCGTGATGCACGTGCGCGATACGTGATTGTTCTAATAATGGAGAAGCTAATAGAGGGTATAACAAAAAATAAAAATAAAAATCATAGAGTACTTAAATAATACAGTTAAAATCATATAGTATTAATATAAAAAAAATGATAAATTATATGAGGGTATCTGATGGTTTTTTAAAAAAAGTGTTTACGTGAGTGGCCCTGGTTACGAAAGTTTTGATAGGCCACAGAACGAACTATTCTTGAAAACCACTTCAATTTCACTTTCTCAAGGTTGAAAATAAAATAAAATAAGAATAAAAATGATTCAAACATGAATAATTTATTGTTAGTCATCTAAAATCGGCGACACAATATAATAAAACTTATGGAGCTTAGAATCAGATCTAAAATATTATATAATGCAACGTGTATATATATATATCTAACAAGAAACAAGTGCAGGGTAGTTTTAACTATAGTTTCCTATATTATTTTTAAGACAAAATCTCTCTTTGTGAATCTCACTACGTATGGTTGCATCTACTCATAACACTAATTATCCAAAGAATACGACACGTGATTCTTTTCTGGGAATAATGCATGTACTGTATTTGGTCTGCACGAAAGCTCCAGAAGCTCAAACTTTGATCACTTTGGATAAAGAATTAATTATATTAAATTGGAAGTTGATAATATTACTATAGTACGTACTTGAAATAATTTGGTTAGTTATATATGTTAGAGTTTACACAACCCATCTTTGCTTTAAGTAACATTATCTACTCCTTTCCTTAGATTTTCACTGGTCTAAACATCTATACCTAACACTATGCCCCCTTAAAAGGCAAAGCATTTTAAAGACACCCTCTTAGATTACGTGCCCACGTGAAGAACTTAAATTCCCTAGTCTCTCAGGACTCTTTTGGTTATCTATTCGAGTTTTGGTGTAGAGCTGTTCTGAAAAGTACTGTTATTTTTCTTTCAAAAATTATTACTATAAAATCATGTTGGACCTGTTTTAACTTTCAATCATATTCATAACTTTTTGTTTGCTTAACAGTTGCATATGCTTTTCGAAAGTGTTCCGAATATCGTGTCACCGGACATATGTAGCAAGAAGTAAATTTCTTAGGCACAATAAGGATACTTTTTTAAAAAAAATTAGGTATTAATTATGGTATTAGGGCAATTGGTTGGGATGACAATAACAAGAAATAATGTGGCCATTATTGTTCCATTAATCAACTTTCTTTTAGTTGGCACAACGAGTGCAATAAAGAGTTCAGCTTCCTCATCTACCCTCCTCTTCAATTAAAATTAAAGTACGTACTTTGACCACTATGTACGTAGAAGGAAGTGTGATTGAAATATTTTTTGTATATTATGTGTATGTGTACACAAAATAACCCTGCACAAGAAAACAATTAATTGTTGCAATTTTCTAATCGTATCTTCTTTGAGATGCATGGCGTCTGATTAACCCTCACATTTGCGGTTTCACGCGGGAGATGAAGGGCAAAAAATCAAACTCATTTAAGATCAACATTTGTGTTTCTTAAAAGGAAATATTATTTGCAATATTACAAATTGAATTTAACTTAATTAATCGTGGTCAGTGTAATTGTAGTTCGATTGGCTTTAGTTTTGCCAAAGAATTTAACTTAAGAAAACATTTGTCTAGGGTTTAGGGTTAAGGTGGATTTCAAAAAGGCTTATAACAGGATCAATTGGTCGTTCCTCTTAAAGATTTTGGAATTATGGGGTTTCAACGCCAAATGGTGCCACTGGGTGGGTGAGTGTATTTGTAATGCCAAGGTGGCTGTGTTGGTTAATGGGACCGCCACTAACTGGATTAAAACGAAAAGGGGTGTGAGGCAAGGTGATCCCCTTTCGCCTTATCTTTTCTTACTCGTTGTTGAGTGCCTTGCCAGGATGACAGAAGCAGCAAAATCCCATGATCTAGTCAGAGCTATTGGACCATCCGAGGATAGTCGAGTGACACTCATCCAATATGCGGACGACGTCACTCTTTTCTTTTGTGAGGCGAAGAAGAAACTTTTGAAGAATATTCGATTTATCTGGGGCTTATTTGAATGGGCCTTGGGAGTGAAGGTGAACAAAGAGAAAACAGAATTATTCTATATGGGAGATACGCTCGGAAAAGATATTAGACTTGCCACTTATTTAGGGTGCAAGGTGGGAAAGCTTCCAACTAAATATTTGGGTTTACCTTTGTCTTCCAAAGTTCTACGCAAAGAGGATTGGATAGGGATCATCGATAAAATCCGAAGAAGGATAGATGGTTGGCGAGCTAAATTACTATCAAAAGGGGGTAGACTAACATTGGTGAATTCAGTGCTTACTAATTTACCTCTGCACTTTTTCTCTATTTTCAAGGCTCCGAAATGGGTTATTAAGAGGATTGAGGCTCTAAGACGAGATTTCTTCTGGAAAGGGGGAGTGGGTGACAAGAGAGGTGCACGTATGGTAGCATGGAATTGTGTATGCAGGGAAAAGAATGAAGGAGGACTCGGGGTGAAGGACCTCACCATAATGAACGATGCGCTACTTTCGAAATGGTGGTGGCGCTTTTTATCTGAGCAGGACCTACAGTGGAGCATCCTTATTAGAACTTTATATTACAAAAGGAGGAAACCTTTAAGTGAAGGAAGGACGTTTCGACCAGCTTCACAATGGTGGAAGAGTGTGCTTTCTACTAAAGATATCTTTAAAAGTGGCACATGCTTTGACCTCGGTGACGGACGGTCTATTGACTTTTGGTCTGATAGGTGGTGTGGTGACGCTTCTCTAAAATTTCTTTTTTTCGACATTTATAAAAGTAGCTACAAAGGGACTTTTAATCAAGGAGTGTCGCTCCCTTCAAGGGTGGAGATGGAGAAAAATCCTACGAGGAGCTGGGGTAGGGATGTCGAGGGGTGACTGCAGAATCAGAAAATTCAAGGAGTTCCTTTCAAGTTTCCACGTATCGGACAGGCCGGATGAAATTCGATGGAGATGGAATGCAGGAAGGTGTTTCACTGTTAAGTCGATGTATGTATTGATCCGAGATGGGGGAGTACGTGATTTTCTTTCGCTTAAAGTTTGGGAGCTGAAAATACCATCTAAAGTTAGAATTTTTATTTGGTTAGCACTTAAGAAACGCCTACCTACGATTGACAACTTACTCAAAAGAGGCTGGTCCGGGAATCAACAGTGCGTGCTGTGCGGCAGCGATGTAGAAACTGTTGATCATTTGCTTGTTGGATGCGTTTTCAGCAGATTTTTTATGTACAACATCCTAGAAGGTAGGCACATCACGAGGCCTGGGATGGAGGTCAGGGGTGTCTGGGAGCTTCTGGCTGGGGATCGCTGCCAAGGGGCAACAGCGAGGGATCTAACCAGGGTCGCAACCTGTTGGTGGATGATCTGGCGGGAAAGAAATAACATAATTTTTAGGAACCAACCACTTGACCCTTTTTTGACTATTAGACGAATCCGGGACATGAGCAGAAAATGAGATAAGTTTTGCAGCTCTTAGTATTTTCGTTTTGAGTGAGAAGTAGAATTTTTATTTTTTCTACATTTTTTTCTTCTTTGTTTTTATTTGCTTTTTTTTTTTGTTTTCGTTGCCTTCAATTTTTTTCGAGGCCGCGTTGCCTCAATCCATGTAGCTAAATTCATCTGCTAAATGAATGAAGCGGATAGCGTGCAATCTTTTTCTCAAAAAAAAAGAAGAAAACATTTGTCAAAAACCACCAAATAGGAATAGTTGTAGATAAATTTCTCTACACTCTCTCTTTATTGCTCCATGAAATATTTGATTTTGATAGCTAACTAATTTGATTAAAGCCACACATTAATTCCATGTTTCAAAAATCGATTGAACTAGCTTGCGTGTATGCGTGACATTGTTCGTCTTAAATAATAATATTTTCATATCATTATCGGTTCTTATTTTCACAGTATTGATGATGATGATAAAGCATCCAATTTACTGTGCGAATAATTGAATACGAAGTTAATAAAGAAATTAAAAATGGCATATTATGATTTTGACCCAGATTAGGAAGCGGGGAGGGAAACGAGTATAGGGACAAGAAACTGGGATGGGCTTATGGGCCGCAATGTGGCCCATTAAGGCCCATTGGGCCGCAAGGAGAGGTGGCAACGGAAACGCTGTAGCAAAACACACGTCTCTCGAGTCTCGATTCTTGCAACGGTCAAACAAGTTCAGCTACGTCGCGTCATTGATGGACACCATTACATGAACGAGGTGCACCATGTCATCCATGGACCGCTTGTTTACTTGCCCATCCTATCCTTTCAACTCTTTTAATTCTCCACCATAAATTAATTTCGGAGAAAAAATATAGTCCTATATGATTCATTCTGTATGTTTTTTTTTATTTATAGAGTAGAAAAATATAATATACAATTAGTTTTATATTATAATTTATTATTCTATAATTTGTATTATTTAGTGCTTTATTATTCTACTATTAAACGATAAAATTTTTAGATAATAAATATAAAATTTTATGCTATAAAAATTCATACTTTGAATTATATTACAGTACGTTGTCTAAAATGCATATATCATGTAAGTGCTTCAAAATTCTCGAAAAGAGTAAAAACAGGGGTTACGTTCAGTGTAATTTTATATGTAAAATTTAATTTTTTTAAAAAAATTTTTATGCACAGAATTGTCGAGCAACAGCTAAATATAATATATTGTAGACAGTTTGGTTGGTCTACGGGCGATGTGGCGAGCAAAGTCCACGAATCTATGATTTTGACGGTCAGATCACGTCAGTCAAAAAATGACAAAACCTCAAAAACATTTGACGCCCAGAAAATAAAAAAAAAATTCAAATTTTCACTCTGCCCCCCACACCCCATACGTTTCATCTCGTCGTAATTATGCAGCATAATCAAGGGCAGTTTGGTCATTTAACTCCCCTTCTCTTTCATGGGAGGGGGCCGTGGTTTGTGTTATAAAATACGCGGTGAGCGATGCCAACGGATATAGATAGAGAGAGAGAGAGAGATTCTTAAAATAACCTCCCCATTTCGTGGCTTAGAGAGAGAGAGAGAAGAGAGAGCTCTCCCCATTTCGAGCACGTTCTCTCTCGTTGCAGTGCAGGAGAAGAGGAGGAAACCCTAATCGCCGAGAAAAAAAGTGAGCGAAAATAGGAGGAGAAAGGATTACGAGGAGGAGGAGATCGAGGAAACCCTAGCTATGGAGGTCGGCGAATGAACTAGGGTTCTTAATCCGTGGTGTCCTAGTCCTCCCCATTTTCCCAGTCCACCTCTCTCTTAGTTAAGGTTTGATGGCGATCTCTAACTTTTGCGTCGTTCTTTTCCTGCATTTGAATGGGGGATTCATTATTAGACAACTCTTTTTTGTTCCGATTTTTGATATAGTCCTAGTTTTAATGGTGAGCGAGATTGAGATCTAGTTGTGTTGTCCCATTTACTTTTTGTTTTTTTTTTTCCCTTTCCCTTAATATTTGTGTATTTGTTTATAAAAGGAAAATAGTTTGACAGCTGGATCTGTTATTATCTTTTATTGAGTATTTGTTATTGTTATTAGTAGTAAATTTCGGTTTCGCGCACCTATTCTTTGAAATCTCTTCATGGCTAACAATTTCTAGTTTCAAATCAGGTAATTTTTGTGCTCAAACTTTTCATGTCTTTTGAAAAAAACTGTAACTTTACCCATTTTACCTTATATTTACATTATCTTCTTATTTTTTTTGATGCTTTTCATAATTATTATTTTTAAATCTCTACGCTTCTAGAATGCCTCGCTGGAGTAATTAGTTTAGAAACTAAAGATTCTGCCCCAATTTTTAAGTTGGGGGCGGCTGAATTTTCCGGTCTATTTGGCCAGTTTGCTGAGATCTGGTGGCCTCCGATTTGAACTTTAATAAAGTTTTCAACTTTCTTTTGCCTCTCAGAAAATTTTCAGCTTTAATTTTTTTCCTTCCAGTAATCACACCTCGTCTCTTCAAAAACATGTTTTAATTTCTAAAAATTGTGTCTGATCAATATGCCACTTTGATTAGATCTCGTATTTCAACCATGGCCGCTTCAATCGCCGCCTCGGCGTTCTTCCCCACCACATCTTCGTCCCCCTCCTCTTTGTCGAAGAAGAATGCAGTTGGCGAAGGCCCCGACAGTGTGGATCTCCGCGGGATTGCGTCCCGGCCAAACTCCTCTTCGCGGGCCATGCAGGTGAAGGCACAGGCTCAATCCGTCCCCAAGATCAACGGCACCAAGGTCGAGGAAGAAGCGCCGTCGTCTGGCCCAAGAACGTTCTACAACCAGCTCCCCGATTGGAGCATGCTCCTCGCCGCCATCACCACCATCTTCTTGGCGGCGGAGAAGCAGTGGACCCTCCTCGATTGGAAGCCCAAGCGTCCCGACATGCTTGCCGACGCCTTTGGGTTCGGGAAGATCGTTCAGGATGGGCTTGTATTTAGACAGAACTTTTCGATTAGGTCGTATGAGATTGGGGCCGACCAAACGGCTTCTATAGAGACTTTGATGAATCATTTACAGGTGCGGTAGGAAAAATAGCTTTTCGATCCGGTCAATGGACAATGATGTTGTTTTAGACTTTTTTTAAAAAAACAAATGTTGCATTTCTTTGGGTTGCAGGAAACGGCGCTTAATCATGTGAGGAGCGCCGGACTGCTGGGAGATGGATTTGGTGCTACGCCGGAGATGACCAAAAGGAACTTGATCTGGGTTGTCAGTAAAATCCAGGTCATTGTTGATCGTTATCCATCATGGTATAGTTTCACTTTTACTCTTTTAAATGGAACTAATCCATATTTGCAGCTTTTAGTTATGAGTTCACTTAAGAAGATTTATTTTTCTATAGCAGGGCTTTATTTAGGCAAGCATTTCCTTTCTTCCTCTGGCTGTCTTTTGCCTAACATATATTTGATATTTGCTTGTTCATTTCATGAGAAAATTGATACTCTCTTCGAGACAGTTATGTTTGTATTTCAGACAGTTGTTTGTTACTCCTGATGTTTAATTCTTATATGTATAAGAAATTTCAATTTAAATGCTTTTAGTAATCAAGTATATTAGTTAACCAAGTGATCTTCATGCTAGAGTTTATGCTCAGTCGCTTGTTGCCATCTCTTTCCTGCTCTGGGTTGTGTGTTCCTTTTCTGATTTTCTTTCTAGAGTGCTATATATGGTCAGTGGTGAGCATAAAAGAGATGATCAATTGTGAGTGCTTTACACCATGTTTGGATGCAACTTTCTCTCTATTCTCTGATCTTTGAGCATTCTGTAACTTTCTTATTTCCGCATTTTCTCAACTTTAAGACTTTGCTTTAAAACATACTGGTTTTCCTGATGTGGGGTTTCATCGCTCGCATTACAATTGATGTACTTTATGGACACGTTATGAACTAATTGCTACCGCTTGATAAAGAAATTTACCCTTTTCTTCTCTGTGAATAGAAACTAATTGATGTTGCGGCTTCATCATCCATTGTTTTAATTGCAATAATATTTTTAATCTGATTTCTCCAGGGGAGATGTTGTCGAAGTAGATTCATGGGTAGATGCTTCAGGAAAAAATGGTATGCGTCGAGATTGGCATGTTCGTGACTTCAACACTGGCCAAACTATCTTGAAAGCTACAAGGTTGATGTTCAATTTTTTTTTTTGCTCTCATATGACTTTTTTCCCATGCTATTTTTAACTTCCATACAGACTTATCCGTTCAACCTACTTCATTAAGATTTATTGGCTGAAGTAATTTAGTTATGGCCTCCTTCTGCAGTGTTTGGGTCATGATGGACAAGTTAACTAGGAAATTGAAAAGAATACCAGAAGAAGTATTAGCTGAAATAGGCCCATTTTTTCTTGAGCGCAATGCTATAGTGGACGAGGACAGTAAAAAGTTCCCAAAGGTTCGCCCGAAGGTTGAGGTGGAGGGGGGCGCCGATAAAACTGCTCCCAGCTATGTCCGAAAGGGTTTGACTGTAAGTTTGAAATCGATATATATTGTGACCAAAGTGTTAACTTTATTCGTCATTTCGTGCAACTTTCATGCGAAAGATGATGGACTATATTTCTGCAAATTGTTACTTATGGATATAAATAATGCAGCCTCGATGGGGCGACCTGGACGTGAACCAGCACGTGAATAATGTCAAATATATTGGCTGGATTCTTGAGGTGATTTCATTGTTTTAAATTCCGGTATCCATTTCGACTTTGTTACATGAGATTTCTTTACCGCACATATCTGCTTTGCTTCAACTCTATTTTTGCATGGTTTGGCTCATAATTTGTTTATTTTCTATCACTGTCTAATGCTTAAGTAGCTTCTTTCTTATGCTTCTCCATCAAGGACCAATATTATCGTACATGCGTGCTGATTTAGTAGTTTTTGTTGTTAGCAATACCATTATAGTTTGAAAAGTTTTTTGTCATAGTGAAGTAGCACTTTCTAGTCTTTTGTTTTGTAATAATTTTAGGAAGTTGCTTTGTTCTTTGCAAGCTCTGTTATCTTGACAGACAGACCATCTTGAAAAAGCAAACAACTGTGTCATGACACTTTCAGGGCTGATCCTAAAATTTGATATGATTTTTGAGTTCGGAGGCACATCTTCACAGAAATGAGTTGGCTGGGAGTAACGTAATTGAAAGAATTACGTAACTTGAATAAATTATCCTAATAAACGGCCAATTTAGGTAGCTCTTGCAAAGAAGATCTCTTTAATTTGGTTTTAAATCGATCATTCAGCTGCAGTTTACATTGATCTTCAGAATTCAGATATAGAAAATGCCTAATGCAAGAACTAAAGTCATCCTATGAGAAAATTGGGCCTATATGAGACGAGTAAAAATGTATTGTTGAGACTAAGGGGGTTAAGGCAATTGTGAAAATTGGTGTTTTTGATTGAGTAGATTTTTTTTTGGAAACCTTAATACTTTTCTGGTTCAGTGGAAAGTAGCTTCCTTTTTTAAGCTAGGATAGAAGCTTCAATTGGAACTTTGCCTTTTAGCAGTCAAAAAGCCTATTCAAGCTTCGTGGTAAGGCCAAGACTAATAAAACCCTTCTTGCTACCAAACACTCTATGGCGTTTTAAATTTAGTGTCATTTCTTCCTTATTTTAATTGACGCTCCATTTGAACCTCTTATTATATTGTTGGTTTGTGAATCGTTATTCCTGTATGCACATGGATCAGGGCCCACAGAATGTGGTAATTTTCGCTGTTTCTCTTTTCTTCTTCTTATTCCCTATCTGAGCATTCCTCTCCAGCTCCTCTGCATCTTCAAATTTATAGCCTATTTAATGTTTTGCCGTATTTCATCTTTAAAGGATATCTCCCGCATTTACTTGTCTTAATCTGCTGTACCTCACCGTCATATGCATTATGTCCTCTTACACAGCAACTTCCATTACAATTCATCATAAAACAATACCCTCTGATGTACCTGTTTTAACTGAATTCCCAGAGTGCTCCAATCTCAATGCTGGAGAAGCACGAGCTGGCGAGCATCACGTTGGATTATAAGAGGGAGTGTCGGAGAGACAGCACGCTCGAGTCCATCACCACCGTACACTCCGACTCTGCTGATGGCGAATCAGCAGAAACTTCCATTCAGTGTGAGCATCTGCTGCAGCTGGACTCCGGGCCGGCGATCGTGAAGGCCCGGACCATGTGGAGGCCCAAGAAAGCCCATATTGAAGAGGACATAGGGATAACTTCTGCTGAGGGTGCTTAAAAATGGCTTGGTAAAGAATTAGAACAAATTGCTGGTAAGATCAGTTTTTTTTTAAAAAAAACCCAGCTAGAATTGGAGGGGAAGGGGAGAGGGGATGAGACATGTTGCTCTTTTAAACTTTAACATCTTAAGTTGTCTATGTAGAAAGAGAGAGAGAGAGGGGGAGGGTGCGGGGTTGTTATTGCTTGTGTGTGTAAGTTTATCCTTCTTTTATTCTTTCCTATCCTTTTTTTTTTTTTATTTCTTTTACTTTTTTTAACTGTCCTCGACTATTCTTGGGAACCGAAAAATGGATGCCTGTAATATGTAAGTATTAAATTTCATGCAGCTGTTTTAAGTTTTGTGCGTTGGACTAGCCTTTACTACTTGGCTGGTGAAGCGTGATGAATGTAGTAATCAATTTCAAAATAATACTTGTAATTTTAGTGTGTAGTATTCAAATTTCAAATACCAATGGCAGTGTCATTGTGGGGTATTGTTTGGTGCACTGGAGCATCTGCTTCACTGTTGCCTTTACTTTTTGGGAGTTGAACTTGTCTTGGCTTTTTCCCTCTGCAATAATTGGGACGCAACTTTGGCAGCTATCTCCAATAATTATTTGCGTGTACCCGTTCTAGCATTTTTTTAACGCCCCCTTCTCAGGAGGTTATCTATTTTCGAAGTATTCTAGTTCTAGATTTTTAGCAGGCTTAACTTTTTTAATCTCTTGGATCTGGCCACCACTCAAAATGCTATAGTTGGATTAAGAGTTTTTAATCCTATTATATTTTATATATAGGACTACTGTCTCACATTCTCTTCATCTTTAATCCCTGACGTCCTCGTCAGGCTCAGACTCACAAGTATCAGGCGATATGTGAGACTCATCTCGCTAGCCTTAACCGACCTTTTTGGGGAGCCGCACTTTACCCGCAACAGTCATCACCATGAGAGTATCGCTCTTCCCGCTGTAAATTCGGATTCAGCTGAGACTCATCTCACATTTTCGGCTGGTAATTGACTCTGATACCAATTGTAACGCCCCACTTTTCAGAGGGTTACCCATTCTAAGACTACTTTAATTCTAACATGCTTAATTCTCTTAACCTCTTGAGCCTAACTACCACCCAAAATACTATAGCAGGGTTAAGAGTTTTTAGCCCTATTATATTATATATATAGGATTATCTGGGGTCTCATATTTTTAGACCCTTATAGGTTCATTACTGTTCATGTGTTGTCCTATACTATACATACTAATAGGAAAAATAATAATAATATATCAGTATATAAGCATCTCTATCTTTTGTTGAATAGAAGTATGTAAGCATATCATCAACTAAGATGACTAGCATTTACTAACAAAAAAAAAAACTTATTAAAAAAGTGTGTTCCTTTGGTCTGATCTGTTTATTAGCTTGTACACACAAAGAAATAAACTCTATGGAACCTGCGGGTTAGTCGTTGATTTTGGTCTCTAACAGGGTAATCAAATCCGCAACTAAGCCTACAACTCTTTAGGTTGTAGGCTAAAGCATTTCTCTAAATCAAAAGTTTCCATATTATGGGACCTTGATTAGCATCAAACATTGATGATTAAAAGGTATGGATTTTTCTTTCGGAGAATAGTTTGGAATGTCAACAGAAAACGTCGAGCTTTTGCACTGTAAAAACAAACATTCAAAAATTTAAATGTTTTAATCGTTCTACTGTCAAAACTTAAGGTTATTTCCGCTAACCTTCCAGCGCGTTTCTGAACTGCTCAACATAAAAGATCACATCTATACACTGACACCAGAGGAACCAAACAGTTTCGTTGATAATCGCTGTACCACATTTGGAGAGGTTTTCTCAATGAGGTGGTAGACCGGGTCCACGCTCCGTTTCTTCTCGTGTGCGTGGCAGTGGAGGCGGGCAGAGGCGAACGGGAATTCTCGGTCTACAAAGCTAGGTGGACCGTTTCCTCGGTGGCGGGAACGTGTCAGAGTGGTTGGATTTGGGCCCCACCCCCATCCATGATGGGGACGAGATGAACGGTGGGCGACAGCGCGTGCCGAGTCGCGACGAGACAACATGGGTCTTTGCCAGTGATGAAGCCTGGGAAAAAGCGCTTTTTTAAATTTTCCTTTTCTCCCTTTTTTTGCTCCACGCTAGGGATGCAAATGGATCCGGGTTGGTGGAGCTCGCGTCCCGATCCGCTCCGAATAGAACGGTAAGTGAGAATAAAAAGTATAAAAAAATATAACTCATCCCGAATCCGTCCCGATCCGCCAAGTAAATGGAGCGGGAGGCGGGAGACCCTTTTTCTTCCTTCGATCAGTCCCGATCTGTTAAAAATCCGCCAAAAATCAGCTCACGTCCCGATCTGCCCCTAATGGAGCGGTAAATGAGAGCCAAAAATAAAATGAAAAATAACCCACCTCGAATCCGTCCCCCTGACAAGAAATAGAGTGGGAGGTGGAAGAACCCTCCCGCCCCCAGATCCGTCCTGTTTGCATCCCTACTCCACGTATGTATACTTAATTATTTTACTTTTTGCCCTTCAATCCATTGTCGCCCCCGATTTAATTCCTGTACCTAAGAATCAGCTACCTTGTTCTATTCATCCTTTTTTCCTATTAATTACTACAATAATGTAGAGTTTTTTCACTCGGAGGATCTACCGTTGCTTTTTGGAAAAGTTTATTTTATCATGCGGTTAAATTTTCATATTTAACTGTTCCTGGTTATTGTTGGTTGGTGCCGTGCAATGTTGGTTCACAAAATAAACTCGAAATTACTTGCGCCACGCGTTATGTTCTTTAACAAAAGAAAGGAACCTTGCTAGGTTCGAGTTTTGTGCTAGAAAGTATGTCTACATACTTTGCTTTTATTATTATTATTATTATTATTATTATTAAAATAAATTTGAAAACGAGCATCCAGGGTGCATGCAACGTGTCATCCCCGTGGCCTCGGATCGAAGAGATTGCACAGCTGTGTTTCGAAGACTCGTTAGATTCGCGGTGCAGTCGTGGATCTTTGCCGGGCTCGCAAAAAAAGGGTCTTGCGGATGGATGACACTCCGAGCACGTCGCTTGTGCATGCTTTCCGAAAATTTAATAGTAATGCTAAATAATCATCGCAGCCACGTGGCAGATGGTGATTGGTGACGTGACTAACGCTAGATAAAATGTAGGGGACTCGAAGTGGATAATAAATACAAGTTATTTTATGTAGAATACAGGTATAACTACTAACCACATTTGAGAGCGAAAATAACTGTGCTTTTATTTGGAGGAGTAAAGAGTTAGATATGTCTCCTATTATTATTATTATTGTTTAAAGTAGCTTGGAGAAAAGGGAGGAGAAGCTGCCACTTTCCTCTTTCAGATAATTCTGGAATCGTGCATCTTTTATGTTGCTCATATGTATGCCACATTTGGCTCTCCGAGAAATGTGCTATATTGTTTATTGAAACACGGATGACGACTTATAAGTTTCGATAGAGGACGGGATAAAGGTTTCCTCAATTACCAACTATAAAACTACTTCATCTTCAATTATCTGTAATCTACTCTAATATATATTAGATATCTAAGATGGAGAGAGAGAGAGAGGGAGAGAGTTTTTATTCATCTCAGTTTTGTTAAAAGTAAAATCAGAGAGGCGCCAATCACCACCATCATCTGTTTATCACTACATTAAAGCATAGCGTTCTCGATGGGCACACTAAGCAACATCAGATATAATAAACCAACCAATCCTACATTGAAATACTTTTCTAGACAAAAAAATATTTTCGAAATTATTTTTGGAAAAATCAAATACACCCTAGACTAACCACAAAAAACCACAAGGGGGAGGGGGGAGTATTACTCTTCCAGGATAGCTGCAAATCACGTAAGCAACAACATCGTTTAACTTCGATTTCGATTACCAACTACAAAGAGAGCTCATGATGTTAGTAGTAAAAAAGTACATTAGGCCTCGGGCGAATTTGGGTGTCTTCGTCTCTCACCATTGCTGTCTGTCTACAGACAAAAACAATATAATCCCACCAAATCTCCCGAGTGCTCTCAATCTCGAGGTATCTCAGTGAACTAATAACAATATAGAAAGACAAACTAATCCTTTTAATTGTTTTAACTACTTGGAATTCACCTCCACGTAGAACCACCCAATCGGATCACCTCTTCGGTTCCGTAATCCCTGTGCAGTCGACCGCCGTCATTTTCGTCACTCTTCTTATCAGTTGCGTCGCCGTACAAGTCCTTCAACTTTGCTAGGTTGCTCGGGGCACTTGCAGCTGCCTTTTCTTTGCTCGCATCTCTAAATGGGCTAGAGCGATGTTCGGATGTTGAACCCTGTACGTGCGTGCTCCTACTTCGGCTCCTGCTTCTACTCCTGCTCCTGCTCCTGCTCCTGCGTGAGCTAGGGCGTTTATACCGATCAGAATCACGCTCACTTCTCTCATACTTGGACCGATAGTAGTCCCTATCTCTGCTATCTCGCTCATTTCGATCTAGCTCCCGCCTCCTGTCCCTGTCCCTGTCTCTGTCCCTGTCGCGATGATCATCACGATCTCGATCACGGCGATGATGATCGGGACCTTCAAGACTGCGACTGCGGCGGTCACTAGGGGATGATCTTTCACGAGGCGGAGGCAGTGCACGACGGACAGGGGAAGAATCACGAGTGGACGCACGATGTGGTGCCCGCTGACCAAAAGAGACAGACAAGGCAGCTTTCACGGAAGGAGGGCGACGAGCAGTGTCGTCAGAGCCATGGCGAGTAGATTCTCCAGTCACCCCGGAGTGCTTGGTTGGAAGCTTCATCTTCTCGAGATTGGCAACTATTTGGCGCACGACTGGCACAGGCACACGCGGAAAAAGGGTATCAAAGTAATACTGCAAGAAAATAACCAATGATCTTAAAATTACTCATGCATTGTATTGCTGCAAATAAAGCTGCTTCGCTGAGCAGCATTAGAATTTTCAATCAATTACAGAAAGCCAATAACCACGAGCAGGAAGAGTTCAGAAAAGCAAACAGCAGCACTAGAATAAAAAAAATGAAAAACCTACCATTAACAAATTTATTACATTTGAAATACAATGGCATTATTTAAAGCAATTGATCAAGTTCTCCAGTTATGTCCAATCTTGTAATCAATCTTGTAATCAAGCATGCTACTAACATATTTCCTAGAGTTATTTTCACATCATCATATCACTATGACAAAACCCTCGTAGAAAATAATTGCGTAAAAACCTTCATTGGTTGATTTCACCCGAAATTCACAAGAGGGATATTCCACTGTTTCTTAAACACCTCAAGTGGGTATTCCACTGTTTCTTAAACACCTCAAGTTACGGATCAAGAACCGTAAACATACAAAAGGCTATCAATGCAGATCCTGAGACTTGAAATGTAATAGACATATCTACATAACAGGCTGTGAAATAAAATACTAGTTCATCAACTATTCCGCTTCTTCCCCTTTTCTGCGTGTTTCCTCACATTATCATTCCTAAGCCACCCCCAAAAAAATCCACGACAATGCTAATGTGCCCTTTTATTCTGCTCTCTAACATGATCTTTGGTTACTTTTGTCATATTTTTTAACTGCTAAATTTCGATGCCTCCTGTTAATGCTGCACCTTTCAAAATCTATCTTGGAAGCATCAAAAGACCAAACTCAAATTTGTAAGAATAATATACTTAAATTTGGCTAACATGGACATACTTTGGAGATGGTCAACATTTACTTAAAGCTTCATGGCTATAATCTCTAATCAGATTACTGAGACAAGGTAATACACAAAAAGAGAAAGCGCTTAAAGAGAGAGCATTACAGGAGAACTTAAAAGAAGATGAATAAAGCGTACATAATTGATGTTTATATGCATAATATTAGCTGGTGGATGATGGATAAGTAATTAAGAAATTGACAATAGGACTGCAGGTCACCCAAGGGAAATAGTACAATCAACAAACTTTTATAGTGGATAACATATCTTTTCAAGATAAATATTACAAACCTCATACAAATTGATGACATAGATGTGATCTCCTCTCAACGCGAACCCCATAATGGAAATCCAAGCTCAGAATCTCACATCAAGAGACGAGTCATTTACCAAAATCAATTACCTTTTCAGTTACTGTGCCAAGTAATTAGCTTACAGGTGCAAATCTATACATGCATGCGGTAGAATAACTATAGCAGCATGGGGAATAAGAGAATATGAATCAGATTTGCAAGGAAATAAGTACTAGGAAAACTACCTGTCCAAGCAGAAGATCACGCACATACACACCCATGGTTGTCATTCTCCCGTTAGATCCTGGAGAGAACTCCTGCAAAAGAAAAACATATTAGCACTTGGTATGATATAGTCTTACATAGTCGAAATCCATCTACATGTTTCACACATGATAATTAAATATTAACCGTAGGATTGTTAAGCAACGACACCCAATTATAGAACACAAGAAATAAATTTACCCTGACAAGTAAACTGAACAGAATAGACCTAATTCCACATTTTCAGAGAAAGACAAGTACCAACAATGATACAAATCATATGTAACAACATGAAAAATTAGAGTCTTTTTGTGAATGGGTGAATGAATGGCTTGATGAAAGGATTTGCAGAAAACTACTAAAAGCATGAACTATCCCTGCAGCCCAATTTCGAAGATGGAAATACCTATAAGAAAGTAGATTGCCCTCTTACCAACGCCAGTCAACGCAATATTGAACATATCTAAGTTACTCCCATGAGGTACTAGGTAAAAGTTCATTACACCCTCATCCCTTTCATTTCCTTAAAGTAGCCATATGATATAAAGAGTAAAAGGCCGAAATAGAAATTGTCCAAAACTATCCACACTCATTGTCAAAAAGTATGTCTTATTGTTATCAAGTTTCTTCGTATTCCAATGATATGACTGTCATTGAGTTTCTTCATATTCCCATGATACAAAATCAACTATAGCAATTTCTAAATCTCAGATCCCTTGTTATACTGCATATCAACCAGACCACCTTTTTCTTTTCCGCCCAGCCACCAGCCGTCCTTAGAATTAAGAATCAAGAACAAAATACTCTGCATTAGATTTTCTTACTGTTTAGCTTCATGCTTGAATTGTATCCCACATAAAGTAAACTGCACAGATTATTCAATAAACTCATAACAGACTGCAAGCCGTGGTAAATGAAAGAAAATGTGAAATTGACCAATCCTTCCATGAAGAAGCAAGCTGCAGAAAGCATTATACCTCATCATCTTTTATGTAGGGCTCATACCAAGTCCATAATGTCTTTGGATCGGCAACATATCGTAGATACAGGAAGCCAACCTGCAAAAGCATAAGATATCACATTTCAAATAATCTTAGTTTACGTAATTAAATGGATAAATCACCAGCATATGGTCACAACCCCATACACATATGGAAAAGTAGTGATTGCTGGCATGGCAGAATGACAACATAATTGCCCATTTGTTGGTCCTAACACCCCACCAGACACCAAATATAACACCTCCATAGATATAAATCCAAACAAGTAGGTAGTACGGCCAATCATAACAGCAATTGCCTCAAGCTCAATGTCATGTGCGGACGCACATATGCCAGGCGCTGCATGGGTTAGCCTAACTTAGATTAGTAAACTTAGATTAGTTAGTTGTTTTGGAAATTAGTTAGTTGTTTTGGAAATTCCTAGAATCAAGGAGAGCCTTCTCCATTTAGGTAGGTTGTTTTGGAAATCCCTAGAATCAAGGAGAACCTTCTCCATTTAGGTTGGGCCATTGGCCATATATACTTGTAATCGCTGAACAATGAATTAAGCAAGAATTATATCTCTAATCTATCTCTCTTTCTGTTAAGCCTCCGGTCGAGGGGAATAACCTCACCGAAGAAGACGGCCGACGGCTACGAGCTACGTAGCCGCGGACCGGCCAGTCGAGGGTTCGACGCCCTTGACAACCTGGTATCAGAGCCACGTCGATCCTCTACCACCCGCTCCACCCATTCTTCCACATCCGCCGCCCACCAGCCTAGCCCTCCACCATCACCGCAGTCCTCCACCACTGCCGCTCCGCAGCCACCAGCCATGAGCAATCCCACCATCGCCGATGTGATGGAGATGTTGAAATCCCTCACCACGGAGATGACATCCATGAAGGCCGACATGACGGCTATGAAGGAGAAGTCGGCCTCGTCGTCGGACAGCGGCGCCGGCGGCCGCTCGGAGGGGCCGCGCGATCTTGATCGCCCCCCAAAATTCCACAAACTGGATTTTTCCCCGCTACGACGGCAAGACCGATCCGATGCTCTTCATCAACAAGTGCGCATCCTATTTTCGCCAACAGCGCACCATGGCGGAGGAGCGCGTGTGGATGGCCTCGTTCAATTTGGAGGACGTCGCGCAACTCTGGTACATCCAACTCCAGGAGGACGAGGGCACGCCATCGTGGGGGCGATTCACGGAGCTCCTGACCTTGCGGTTTGGGCCTCCCCTCCGCTCGGCTCCGCTGTTCGAGCTCGCCGAGTGCCGGCGTACAGGGACCGTGGAGGAGTACTCCGATCGCTTCCAGGCCCTCCTGCCTCGCGCGGGCCGCCTTGATGAGGCTCAGCGCGTCCAGCTCTTCACCGGCGGACTCCTGCCGCCGCTCAGCCACGCCGTCCGCATCCACAACCCGGAGACACTCGCAGCCGCCATGAGCCTGGCGCGACAAGTGGAGTTGATGGCGATCGACCGCCCGGTGCAGCCTCCCCCTCGGGCGCCCCCGCGCGGCCTCCTTTCCGCCCCCGCGCCCCGGCCAGCGCTTCCGGTGCCACAGCAGCCGCTGGCGCTCCCTGCTCCTCCGGTGGCCGCCCAGCAGGGTCGCGACGAGGGCAACCAGAGGCACCTCACCCCGGACGAGATGGCGGAACGGCGCCGTCTGGGCCTCTGTTTTAATTGCAATGAAAAATATACCCGTGGCCATAACAGATTTTGCCGGCGCATCTTCTTCCTTGAAGGCGTGGAGATCGGGGACGCCATGGACGCCGCGGGCGACGCGGAGCACGACGCCGAGGCGCCCTGTTTTTCCCTGCAGGCCGTGGCTGGGGTTCCCATGGCGGGCACCATGCAGATCGCCGTGGCACTCGGCTCCGCGTCCCTCGTCGCCCTCCTCGACTCCGGCAGCACGCACAGCTTCATCTCGGCGGAGGCGGCGCGGCGCTCCGGTCTGCCCCTCCGCAAATGCCCCCGCCTCACAGCCTTGCTCGCCAATGGCGAGCGGGTCACCTGCACCGGCGTCATCCGCGACGCGCCCCTGCTCATCGACGGCGATTCGTTCCCGGCCGACCTCTACGTCATGCCACTGGCCGGGTACGACGTCGTCCTCGGCACCCGGTGGCTCGGCGAGTTGGGGCTCATTGTTTGGGACCCCGGCCGCCGGCGCATGTCCTTCCAGCGCCGGGGGCGCTCCGTCTCCTGGACCGGCGTGGCCAGCCCCTCCGTGCCGGCCCTGGGCGCAACAACAGAGGTCGGTTCCCCTCCTTTCAGCTCGAGGACGAGCTGGCCTTCGAGGCGGGGAGAGATGTCATGTGCGGACGCACATATGCCAGGCGCTGCATGGGTTAGCCTAACTTAGATTAGTAAACTTAGATTAGTTAGTTGTTTTGGAAATTAGTTAGTTGTTTTGGAAATTCCTAGAATCAAGGAGAGCCTTCTCCATTTAGGTAGGTTGTTTTGGAAATCCCTAGAATCAAGGAGAACCTTCTCCATTTAGGTTGGGCCATTGGCCATATATACTTGTAATCGCTGAACAATGAATTAAGCAAGAATTATATCTCTAATCTATCTCTCTTTCTGTTAAGCCTCCGGTCGAGGGGAATAACCTCACCGAAGAAGACGGCCGACGGCTACGAGCTACGTAGCCGCGGACCGGCCAGTCGAGGGTTCGACGCCCTTGACACTCAATGAGAGCTATATGCCAAAAGAGAGGAGGCCGACTGGTTGGAGAAACTTACAGCTCTAATATATGGAGAATCCGAATGCTTCAACAAACCATGCATTTGTTTGACAGTAAGCTTCATTGTGAAGAACTTATAGAGAAGACAAAAAGCTGTGGAAGGACCTCTACAGTTGCCGGTCATCCATGGCTCCACATGATCGACTTGATTGTAAATCTCATCAATAACTTCGTGGTAAGTCTTCAATCTGTAAAGCTCTTTAAAATAATCAGAAGAGAGGATGTTCATGCAAAGCACCTTCTCAAGCAAAGTATCAATAGGTCTCCCAGAGGTTTGTATCTCCATAATGTCAACGCTCCCTACAAACAAAGACAGACAACAGTAAGGACCTTAGCAAATTATCAACTTTTTCCAAGCCTATTGGTATAAAGAGGATATGCAGATCAAAAAGGGTCATAAATTTGCAAATTATTCTCGTTCAGATTCTAAACTTCATGCGCTGCAAAAACTATTTGGAATAAAGAAATGTTGAAAGCTAGCATAAACGTGATTAGATGATCTATTATATTTGTGAGATAAATGGTCCTCGAAATGATATTGACCACAAACAAGACTATAATAACCTTATCTGAAAAAGTAGACAATCTATCAAATCTATATGATGTTAAGAATTACATTCGGAAAAGAAAAGTCCAAATCCAAGTCACCAAATAAGCATGCTTTGAAGAGGAGAATATACGTCTTTTCCTAACCAAGAATCTATGCCAATAAAGTGCCGTCAAAAAGTATCGCATACAGCATGAACAAAATACCGTTCCCAATGAAAAACTTGTGCATTATGAGGATTTAGTTATAAGATTTACTTTTATAACTAAAACATAGGAGTTTGATTCTAGTCCACTTCGAGATTCACATTGTGCTACAAGAAAAATGATCTAAAGGCCATATATACTACCCGGTTATAGCCATCCTTCCACACTCCCCGTCAACCAATTACCACATAGGCTGAACAACATGTTCATTTATCCGAGTAGGCCAATAAAGAATTTGTTTCCTCGAATAAAGGTTGAAACAAGAAACAAGGAAAAAAAAGGCAAAAGCGAGAGAACGTACAAATATATGCTTCATGAAACATAGAGCAGTAGCACAGGAATTCAAGTTCGGAAAGGAACTCAATTCGTAAAAGGGCATTACATCGGAAAAAACCTAGATACCAAAATTCCGCAACATAACACTATGATTCATCCAATAAAGAGAAGCAGTATGAATTCCAGCATACGATATCAAATTCGAAACTTGATCACAAACGGGAGAAAAAAGTCGCACCTTTATCCAAGGGAAAACCCTAACCGAAATCAAAGGGTTTCTCACGATTAGGTAAAATTTAAAGACTAAAACGATCTACAACTTCCCAGATCGAAACAATTCGAAGAAAACACACGGGCTTCGTCCGAATCCGAGCTTCCGAGGGCGAGATCGGCGTCGCCCGCAGCGGCAGCGGCGGCGGAGGCGGTGGCGAAGATCGCCGGATCAAGGCGGAGGAATCGAAGGGAGTGGTCCTCGGATCGAAGCGCGAGGTGGAGATCGACACGAAATCGAAAGGGGAAAGGGTCGGGAGTGAGGGGAGAGAGAGAGATGGAGAGAAGAAAGGGTTTCGCGTGTTGATCGAGAAGAAGCCTCTCTTAATGCTGTGGCGTCGACCTTATCAGAAGAGGGACGAAATCACCACCGTCCGTGTGCTGATCAACGATGCGGCGACACGCTGTGCGCCGTTAGATGTGAACTCCTTAGGTTTAGCTGAGCAACTAGCGGGCCGAGCCGGGCCTAATTCTGTGCCGAACCAATTGGGCCGAAAATAAGATGGGCCTACGCCAAGCACAATCCATTGAGCCTCGTCCTTGGGCTTTAGATTCGATCAAAGACACATTGGTCCTCGAGTCAAATATAATGGGCCTGAATGAATCAGTAAAGCCCGGCCCAAATAAAACAGAAGCCCACAGCATCACCTGTCCCCATCAAAAAGCATCATGTCAACGTGGTTGATCCCCATTTCATCAACGCCTTATTCCTCCCCAAGTAGTACTGCACACGCGCGTGTTTCGTTGTTCTTACATACTATTATTGGTAGTTGATAAATTTATACGATAATTTTAGAGCGCGCGCAAAAACAATATTCTGGTGACCTACAACAGCGCTCACCTTCGCACGTTGACGTATCTGTCGTTGGTCATAAGTAAACGCCGCCAGTGAGATGAGCCACGGCTGAGCTTCTGCATGCAGAGTAATCTTTTATGTTCGTGTCTACTCGTAAAGATCACGAAGGAGGTGACCGCACCGCGAACAGATTGAGAGAGAAGTGAAGCATCAGAAAGGAAGAAGCTCCTCGCTTAATAATGCGAAACAGCTAATTATAGCAATTGATGGAAACATATCATGCAGGAATATATTCTTGATGGCAAATTGTAACTAACTCAAAGAGACAGCTTTATGTAGGTGTATCTCTTTTTTCTCCTATAAATTTGCTCTCTAATCTCGTTAAGCTCCAGTAGCAGCTCATTAAGCTAACCGCGATGTCGATACCGTGTTTAAACATAAATTGTAATTGTTTTACGTTGAACAAGAATGACGGAGATAAGTCAATTTGCAAAGCAGGAAGGCAAGAAAAAGGATGAGGGCCGCTGCAGCGCCTTTTCCAGCTGGTTCTCTCTCTCTCTCTCTCTCTAGATCTTCTCTTTCTCTCTTTTTCTCTCTCTCTCAGTTCATATTGTTTTAGTAGTAGTGTTGGCTAGGAATAGAATGAATTAATTCGGATAAAAGATTGAAAATGAGGATACGCTATTTATCTCACCATATTCTTCGCGAAATTGCCATTTCCAGTAATAAACCTGCCAATTTTGCGTGAATATTTAATTCGGTATATCATTTTGATTTAAGTCATGTTTGAATGCATAAATAAGTTATTCGGTATATGATTTTAATCTCCTCAAAAAAATTGTATATTTAGTAAATAGGAAGTGTAAGCAAATATCAAGAATTGGATATTATATATATTTGGCTTTCAAATTATTTTTTTCAAATAAGATAAATCACCTCATAGATAGAAAATGATATCATATATACTGAATTATGGATATCATGATCTTTCAAAGAGTAAAAAATCAAACTATTTTCTTGCAATCACACTAGAATATCAATTAATTATCCTTAAGTAACTTATTTCGATGTCCAAAAAAGGCCTTACTCAAAATATTTGTATATTTGATTAATAAGAAAAGTGATCAAATATTTAGAAAGAAACATAATATTCAGATTTCAAATCATATTTTTAGTACTATAAAATAAACTATTTCGTAGATGAAATATACTATCCTACCAAATTAAGAATAACAAGATAATCTTTGAAAAAGCAAAATCAAACTGTTTATTTAAAGTCATACTAGGAAATCCTCATATATACTAGAAAATCCTCATACAAAATATCTTATTATTGAACAGCTTATTTCGACAGCCAAACATAGTAGAAAATTAACAATGGGAATATGTAAACAGTGTTTATTTTTTTTCGAATTAATTGTTATCACTTATATTACTTCAATCATTAATTGACTGCACTGACATGTAACTGTAACTTCATGCAGTTTTTTCACCGTATTTCGCTGGTGCTTATGCAATTTGCTGAATCAGTAATGTTACCTGTATCCCCAAAAAGAGGTGTAAATCTTAAATCTCGATCTTTATCCAATGACCAATATATATTTAGTCTTTGTATTGACAACTTTTTATTTTATAAATATTACAAATTCAAAACGAATTTGTGAATCAGAAGATAAAAAGATGTAAAATTTATTTTATTTTTTTTTGAATTGTACAGGTAACACTTTCTTTCCTTCATATAACATATTAACATGCACAAGAAAGCGAGTGGAATATCAGTGTAACATTTGCGTACTTCTATTGTACCTGGAGCTAATTAAAAAAAAAAAAATTGTATGTGGAACTTCGTAAGTACAATAAGTTTTCATGTGGATCAACTTATCGTTCAGTTACTATTAAGTTGTGGGCACCTTCATTTTATTCTCTCTTGAATCTACTTAATTATCTCTGTGTTATGGTGTACATATATACCTACGTGCTCTTTTTTTTTCCCTGTTTCTTTTTCTTTTTCTTTTTTTTAAAAAAATTTGTCACAAATTAATTTGTGTTGAGTGGTCGCAAGGTCGTATATATGCCTTAATTGTGTGAAGTAATTGGATTTGCCACTAATATAGTACGGGCTTCAACTAAAGTCAATAGCTTTGGATCTTAAAGTTGAATATCAAAAATAGTACAATTTGCAAACTTGTTAATTAGCATTTGAAGAGGATTAGCCACCAACCAGTTTTACAAGAGTACTGTTATAGAATTTCCATAATATTAGCTTATATATTTTTGATGTGTTGATATTTCAAAACAAATTGATTGATTAATATATACAAACATTTCAAAAATACTACATAAATTTGTTAGTATATCAACAACACAAAAGGACAATATTTAAGAAAATTCAAAGCATTTCCTACTCAATAAGGAACGGAAAAAGCGCTTCTACCATCGGCTAATTGATGAATTCTACGACATCAAACATTTCAACGGAAAGATTAATATTTGTCCAGGTTTGCGATGATTTGATATTAGAGCAAATAATTCGCATTATTTCAAACCTCTACTCCCCTAGTTTTAAATGGCTTTTCTGATATCTAATATTTAGCTAAATCTCATATTCTCATAGCCCAACTAGTTCATGTATACTACTACAACCACCTTTTGTTTTTTGCTTTGAACAAGAGAATAAATTTCCGATATATGTATATATATTAGTACAAGTCATCAGCTATATATTTTCTGATACGAACTAATTATTAAACACCATGAATCAGGCTAAGGGTAAGGACAAAGTCACAAAGGGGTATTAGAATGAGAGGTATATCCTTCTAGCAATTATTGCTTCAATGATGTGCTCATTGTGATTAGAATGGAAGCTTTAAAATAGGAATATAAAACACATTCCTACCGCATTATGGGTATAAATAAGTTCTAAACTTATCCAAGATGACAGCACAAAGTACCAAAAGGAAAAACAAAAAACAAAAGGAAATTTACAGAAACAAACAAAGTATATTTTATAAAGACATATGACATGCATGTCCACCTCTTTTTTTAAAAAAAAATTCAAGTCACTGGGGCCTCCAAGCCCAATTGGCCCTAAATATTGCTAAATTTTATTGAGAAAATTTCACCATTTTCGGGAGATAGAGGATATATATATATATATATATATACACGTCATGGGCTCATTGGCCTCAATATCAAAAATTTCGTGGGATCGATTGATGCATCCTAATGAGATTCATCTCTATCTACATATGGATATATAATATATTCTACACAAGTATTATCCACCTATAAGAAGGGGCGCACCGCATCGCGCCTTTGTTCAGAGTTAGTGGAGTAACATAAGACTCAAGTTTAAACTAATTCCGCTTGTTTGAGAATAACTATATATATATATGTGTGTAGTAACCTATAGGCATCTTCCAAATGAGCAGCCATATATATACTAGCTTCTTCGCCACGCATGTAAATTAAGAAGACGTTGTTTTTTTTCTTTTTTTGAAAACAAAGAATACAGTTATCAGTTCAATTTCTACACTAGCAAGCCAGGTTGTGATCATAATCCAAACTATTTGTTTCTACTGAATATTGCAACCCCATGTATTAAACTTAAATGAAATGCATGGCGAGTCTTCAGGGAGAGAGCGAGTGATATATGATCATTAATTGTTGTTTTCTTTGTGTCAATATATATGCATGTGTGCAGTACTATATACCAATTATATATGCGTGAAGCTCTAAATAAGTTAATATTGGTATATATATATATAGCTAGCAGATTATATGTACTTGTACATTAATTATTCTTATTAAATTTGACACGGGTATATGTTTGGCTCGACCAAATTTTTTCGAAATACGTTGTTAATTTGGATAGATATGTTTGTTCACATTAACAATTTGCTTACAGATTAAGAATTTCCGGGAATTAAAGCATTTTGTTGTGATAGAAACAGGAGCTTCCATTCTTAATTACTTCTATTAGTTGAGATTTAATGCTCATTTCAGCTTTTTAGTTGAGATTAATGATCAAGTTTGTCAACTATAAGATTATAACTGATCAAAATAGAAAAAAATTGTTTGAAAAGCTGGAACAAATATATAGACTCTGAATGGTGGATTCACATGCATTAATTTCACATGCCGCGAGGGATGGAACTCGAGACAAATCTCTCTCTCTCTTTATTTGAGAGAGAAAGAAAGCAAGCTATCTATTTCGTTTATTTTTTATAAATAAATTAAGCTAGATATTTGAAATAATTAAGCTTAGTTCCTTTGAGTTATGCATCTGTCATGTTTTAAACGAGAAGAACCCTTGGAATTATGCATGTGTCGAGTTTTTGCATGAAGATTAACAACGCTGGGCAAGTCAAATTAATTTTTATTTTTAAAGTGTCTCTTTGCCTTGCTCAGTTATTTCTTTCATGCCCCAAGAATGCTAATATTAGCGCGTACCGAAATGTAACTCGGTATTTAAACAACCATTCTGCCACATTTCGCTCAAAGGGTTGAAGGGAGATAGTGTATCAAAGCTATTCGCAAGGGCCAACAATATTAGATTCCAAATTCAGAGCAATGCTTATTGTACCCTCTTTAAATTCTACTAATTCATCTGTCATTACTGAAGGGGGACCGGCCGTGGGGTTACCGAGCACACCTCAAACCCACACAGCACACGAGCGCAGCGGAAACAGGATCTTTCGTAGACGTAAGAGACGAGAACGATCGTAGAAAAATAAGCACGAGGATAACAAAGCAATAAAGAAAACAAGAGAAAACAAGAACACAAGATTTACGTGGTTCGGCCAACCATGAGTCGACCTACGTCCACGGGCAAGACCACCTCAATGCGCTCTTCGATTAATCCACGGCACACAAGTACAAAGGAGTAAGATTGGATTACAAGAAACTCTCTCTCATGAGCTCTCTACGTTTTCCTCTCAATTAGGGTATTTTTCAATGAAGCTCATAATGAGAAACCTCTAACAATGAGGCTCTAAACTCTAAAGATTAACTACAAGAGTTTATATAGCCCTAAAATCCTAATTCTAGTAGGAAACAATTTTAGTCTTCCATCCAAGTCCGATTCATCTCTAGTCACCATATATCCTCTTAAGAATCCTTTTAGGAATCCTATTAGGAATCCTCTTTAAAGTGATCCTAGAGAATCCCTAATCTTTTAGAATAAGATTAGATCCAATTAGAGTCAAACTCTATATATCGACTCGGAATATGACTTTACATAATCCAACAATTACTTCATCAAAATCATGAATACGAGCAATGCGGTCGCCTATTTTTTTTAAAAAAAGAAGAGACCAATAGAGTTCATAAAAGAGTGCAAACTATATTCTTCAATAAAAATGACATCACTAATTTAAGTAAGACAATAGCTAATAAAATCATTTTAGTTACACAAAAAAATAGTACTACTACTACTACGGGTATATCCAAGAATACTCAACGCACTTACGGGCTGTTTGTATGTTGGCATACATTGTACAAAGTTTTGATTGATCGATACATACAGTTCAAGTATTATATAAAGGTGATCAATTATACGTCAACAATCAAAAAGAAACCTTTATAGTGACTCAAAGCATTTTCCTCCATGAAAAGAGTGGAGCAAAGTACTGCGGATCAGGACCGATGAAGACATCAGATATTTTATTTGGCTTTTTCATGGGTGGTTAGCAGAAAATATTAAATTTAGTTATCATTTGCTTATGATCAGATTAAATAAATTTAATCTCAATATCATTTTCACTTTTTTATTCCACCAATACCATATGTATATAGAGAGAGATCTAGTAGAACTATTATACTTTCGGAAGCATAATTAAGTGAGTTGGTGCTTTCAACTTTTCGGCTCTTGGATCAACCAATTATTTGACCATTTCTAATCTATAGATTAATATTATTATCTTAGGAGATCACTCAACTCTAGGGGGACCATTATCATTCCAACGCTATAATTTTTAATCCAAATACTAAAAAATCGAAAACACAAACTCTCTTATATTTTTGAAAGCATAGTAGTTCAATATATATATATATACACCCACTTGTAAACCTCTGTCTCTCTCTCCATATATATATATATATATATATATATATATATATATATATACCCTTTACAACGTTCAAAGCAAAAATAAGTCTCCATGCCTCCTCCCTCGGAGGAGCCTCTCCCTCCCTACCCCAACCGCCTCCACCACCCCGAGCACTTCGACTTCGGCACCACCCACGAGGTCCCGGACTCTCACGCATGGGTCGATCTCCACGACTACCCCACCGCGGCCACCTCCGGCGCCCTCTCGGCCCCCGTCGTCGACCTTACGCACCCCGACGCCGTCAACCTCATCGCCCGCGCTTGTGAGGAGTGGGGAGCATTCCAGCTCACCGGGCACGGCATCCCGACCGGCCTCCTCGATCGGCTCGAAGCGCAAACACGCCGCCTTTTCCAACTCCCGGTCGAAGTCAAGCTCAAGGCGGCGCGAACGGCGGATGCTGTGTCCGGCTACGGCTTGGCCCGAGTCAATTCGTTCTTCGCGAAGTTCATGTGGTCCGAGGGCTTTACAATCTCCGGCTCGCCGGCCGACCATGCCCGCAAACTCTGGCCGCGCGACTACCGCCAATTCTGGCACGTGATATAAAATGGAATTAGAAAAATCATTTCCACTCTAATTTGTAAAGGAAGACGTACTCCATGCTTAATTTGCACGGCGCATAGCAAATTTAACCAACAATAATAACAAATAAGTGAATACTTTTTCTTTCTTTTTTTGTGTGTGCATGCAGTGACGTAGTTGAGGAATATACGAGGGTGATGAAAGAGTTAGCCGGGAGGTTACTGCATGCAATGCTGCTCTCACTGGGCCTGAAGGAAGAGGACGTCAACTGGGCCGGGCCAATACGAGATCTCCGCGACTTGTCGACGGTGCTCCACCTCAACTCCTACCCGCCGTGCCCCGAGCCGGACCGGGCCATCGGCCTCGCGGCGCACACCGACTCGAGCTTTTTCACCATGCTCTACCAAGGCGGCGTTAACGGGCTCCAAGTCCTGGGCCGGGCCTCCGACGACCCCACTGGCCCGGCCCAGTGGGTCACCGTGCCGCCGGTCCCCGGTGCCTTCGTCGTCAACGTCGGCGACCTCATGCACATCCTCTCCAACGGCCGGTTCCGGAGCGTCCGGCACCGCGCGGTGGTGAACCGCACGCGCCACCGCATCTCCGCCGCGTTCTTCTGCGGCCCGCCGGCCCACGTCAAGATATCACCGGTCACCGGTCTCACGGCGAACGGCGTGGGCCGGGGCTTGTATCGGGCTGTGACGTGGGCCGAGTATCTCAGCCTCAAGGGAAAGCTCTTCAACAGGGCGCTCGAATCAATAAAAGTGCCGGAGGAGGATGGAAACAATGCGTCTTTAATAGTAATTAAGTAGTATATAAGGTTGTGTGTTCTAAAAGAGGTAAAAGTAGAAAAGGGTATAGTTATTAGTGTTTGATGCAGAACTTACGAGGGAGAAGGGAAATGAGAATTGAGGTGCATGCAGAGCCTTTGCATGCAAAACAAAACATCACATTCGTTGGTATATATTTATGTATAGTCTCTGTTCCTGTTGGTTTTCGAGGTGCGTTATATGATATAGTATGATTTGCTCGAGTATCCGTAAATGGCTAAGAAACTTCTTCTGAAAACGACCTCAACGATCATGTTTTAATTTTACATGGGTCAGTTTTGTTGTCGCCAAGTAGAGAAAAGCATCCAAATGTTGTTTGATCCCTGCAATGCTATTTAAGTAGGTCAAACAAAGGGATAAGTAATCAAACCAAATTGTTCAACTAGAAAAAACTAGATTAGTAGTTGCATGAGGACCGTAATAGTTAACCATTTGAATCCTGGGAAGAAACCGCGTGTCGAGTATTCAAAATTTTTTTGCAATTTTCGCTTACACCCACGGCACGACATCTACTCATTAACCAATCTTGCAATCCACCCCTGCTTATACTTCTCCTCGCCAGTGAGTAGCAGCATTTTCAGTGCGTCTGATATCTGATCGGAATACATACAGCAGTATGAGATGCAGCGAGGCTTTGCACTCTATTATCAAAATGGCTTCATACATATTTAGCCGAAACTCATGTTGCAAATGCAGCTAAGCAACAAACATCAAAGCGCAAAGAAGTGGCATAGGTAGAGCAATATTACAGTCAGAAAACCGACCACGGATAGGATCTACAGTCAAATGAAGCCTACTGCTTGTGAGGTTGATGCACATCTCATCCAAACAAAAAGAGAAAAGGGAAGGCATCGACGCATAACCTGAAATCAAAAAGGCGTACACAATCTTTTCCGCATAGGAAGATCATGTTATGCGGTACAAACGAACTTGAGTTTGCAGAGGAAGCAGACAGATAAAGGTAGCTGCAGATAAGCCCTTCTCTCTTCTGAAGAAAATGGTTCACTTCCACAGTTTGATGAACTTGTCATGGCTCACGGAAGCCACCAATCCATTCGCATTCGACACTGCCAAGGCCGCGATCAGTCCGTCGTGCGCTGGGAGAGTCATAGTCTTGTTCTCTGACATGTCCCACAACTCGAGAGACTGCAGGAAACACATCCATATGGCAATTAATACTTCAACTTGTACGCGTAATTACCCAAAACATCAGATCTATGATAGCATTCTTAACAGCAAAAATCAGTTAAACAGTAAGTAACGAAATAAGACCGTAGAGAGATATGACTTGCCTGGTAACAGCCAATTACCAGCAAATGTGGATAGGTAGGGTGGAAAACACAAGAGTGGAACTTGTTTCCACTACAGCTCAACTCGTGTACACATTCCGCATCATTCCCGGAACTGAGCGACCAAACCCTAACAGAGTCCTCGCTAACAGAAACAACATATTCACCACTCGGATCCCAACACACTGAGTGGACGTGCTTCGTGTGCCCCTGCAATTTGAAAGAGGTTTCAATAGCCCAACGATTAGGAGAAGAAAATAAGTTAGTAATAAAAATGAGATACCGAGTTACCAGGAAATTTAGTTCCCGCAGCATTATTATACAGAAGAGAGGCAAAAGAAATATCTCAGAAAAAATTGTTTCAAGCGGAAGGTAATTGACCTGCAATGAATGAATGCACATTTGAGTCTCAACGTCCAGAATAGATACTATATTCTCAGCAGCAGCTGCAAGATATCGGCCCACACGAGGTTGAAATCTCATCTGGGTCGTGCCACCCTACAATGAAACAGCTGACTTAGATAAATGACGTGTGAAAGAGAAATGCCAATCGACGATTCGAAAGACATAAGAAAATGCATATTTGCAGGCATACAAATGTCAGTACACAATCTGACAGGGGACACGTAAGTATAAATTGGAGGGGGAAAAAGAATTTGTGGACCTTGAAAACTCTTATGCAGCTACCATTATTGACGCTCCAATAGCGTATTTCACCATCACCATCACAGGAGCATATGAGATCCTCTTTGTTTGGGTGGAAGTCCAGAGACATAACAGACGCAGAGTGTCCAGTAAAAGTACGGAGTGAATAGCCGGGCTGAAAGTTCAAATATTTAATTAGAAAAAAAAGAAAAACAACATAAAAAGCACAAAATCATCTGAAACATGCAGAAAGGATTTCTTGCATTTGACTAGCTACGCAGCTAGATTATATAGAAAAAAGCTAATGGAGGAAAGGAATCCATCACGAACAAATGACAAAATGGCTAGGAGGGCCACAAACAACTTCAAGCCAAAATTTTCCTCTTTGTTTTTCATACAAAATCATTTGAACAATAAATTGCTACTTACATTGTCCGCATCCCAGACCCTCACAGTTTTGTCAAAAGATGACGTGGCTAATCGAGCTATGCTGGGACTAAATCGAACATCTGTTATCAGTAGAGAGTGTTCTTCTAGTGTAGATTTTGGTTTCAGTGTATCGGTATACCACAAAACCGCCTGCATTGCAATAGTATCAGCAGTATTTATATGCATGCGCACACATATTTAAACCCATTAGGGAGGAGAAAAAAAATCACAAAATTACTATTGTTGTTAGAGATCCGTAATTGATTCTTGAGTTTACAACATACCTTCTTATCATGGCCCCCACTAGCAAGTAACTTTCCATCTGATGAGAAATGGCAGCAAATTACTTTACTCGTACTTGCCCTTGTTGATCGAATCTCAGTAAATGCAAACCCAGCTGATAGAATAAAGAAGAAATTACTCCAAAAGTGATCTTTGAAAGTCATTCCAATTTCTAACCGCTAAATTAAGAAAATAGTTAAAATATAATGCATTGGCGGAATAACATGCAAATATACCTTTACTAACATCCATACATCGACTAATTGTATCTCTTGGATCTGCAACATCATGAGACAAAAATGAATCAACATTTTCATCCAGGGATCCATCCTCCACAAAACGATCCATGTCAACCTGCAATACAAATATCTTGATCGTGAACTAGCTATGACAGATCATACGCTTATGCAAAATATCATCTAGCATGGACTTCCAACACAATTACTTTTCTATAACAAATGAATAATATTGAGAAGAGATTTGCATGTATAATCATACAAAATTTTCTATTTCCATATACAATCCTGCAAAATCTGAATTTTTCATGTATGCCCTTCAAAACTCAATTTATAGACTTGCACCTCCAAAAGTGTCCCTTTTTGAAAAACTCTGCCTACTACAGAAACAGCTTCCCTCACAAAGTGAATGTCTCCCCCATTTGAGGGAATATTTTACAAGAAATTGAACTTTGGAGAAGTATGTAAGGAAATTCAGATTATAAAGCCACAAATACACATAAAACAAATAGATGATTTCATAGGATATATGCAAAAGCTCTAAAAACTTAAAAGGAAAGTAGTTATATATACCAATTGGTTAGATGGAGATGTTAGGGTTCCAGGGCCATCAGAGCCAAACACAATTAGAGGCTTTGACGAGCTCCCGCTGTGCGGCAGCGAAGGCATAGATATCACATCCCCCGGTGTATGAGTGGAAGGTGTTGAGGGAGCTGAGCTAGGAGAGGGGCCTGCAGTGTTTGCAGTTCCTGAACTGTTGGCTGGACCAGACGATGACACAGGTTGTTTCCGCTTACGGCCATTTTGATTCTTTGAAGTCTGAAAAATCCATCAGAATTTCAGATATTAGGATTGGTGAAGAGATAAGAGCCAACAGACAGAAAATTTCACAGATGATCTTCCAAAGTTTTAGAAATATATAACAAATGCCATCGATATCAATGAGAAATATTAGTATGAACCTGGAAATCTCATAAATGCCCTAGAAGATGTGCTTCCGATTTTCATAAAATGCACTCCAAGAAGAGTACTTGTTAAATTATATGACTGTATTTTCAAGGGGCATATCTGATATTACAAACTTTTAGCAATATGCACAATATTTTCCAGCCTTTGAGGGGTTTGATTGATAGTGACCTGATAACTTTTAGGGAAAATTACATCTACAATAGGGAAAATTAACCACATATATCATATCTAGATTGGTTTAAGAGAAATTCGCAAAAGGGCATTAGGATGAGGTTTACAAAACAAAAAACCTGATCATTTCCCCTATATGAATTTGATACGCTTCCCTCGACTGTTACACTAGCAGTGCCCATTTTCTCCTGCTGGTTTATATGATGATTAGAACTTTGTGATTGCTGGCTTGGTATGGGATGATGTTGGAGATGCTGCTGCTGCTGCTGTTGCAACTGAGCTATCTTCTACTACACATAAGCAAATATAGATAAAAGAGGCACGGAACACTACAAGTGACAAGATAGAATATACAAACATAAACAACAATGAAAATATAAATTAAAGCCTTGTTTAGTGCCAGTTACTTTTCTTTTGTTTGTTTCTTTAAACTCATATTTTATGTGGTTGAATATGCCAGCGGATGGAGAATTATTTGCAATTTATACATCTATGGAAAAGCATATAGACATTTTAAAACTCACACTAAATAAGCTATAAAATTTGGCTTTTGCTCACTGAACTAGAACAACCAATAGATCTACTCCAGGTAAGTGCAAAGATACCTTAATTAACATGTCCGTATCTGTGCGGGGCAAGACTGAGCACATATTCTGCATCGGAGGCCCAACATTTGGCATGACATCACTGACAGCACCTGGTGGGCCATCCTTCCCGACAATTAAACTTCTATTGCTGAGAAACATCCTAAGCCTTCTACTGTCAATATCTCCAGGTGACGGGGACGCCAAATTCTGTTGCGCCTGTAATAGAAGTTGCTGTTGTTGTGGACTTAGAAACTGAAGTTGGTGGAGAGGTTGAGGAGACTGCGTAAATGAGTTCTTTTGTTGTAGAATTCCCGACCGAAGCTGATCTAAACCCTAAATAGTGCAAACGTCAAAGGCTTATTTCCACCGTAGATATAATAAAGGCATATTTATGGTTGACATATTCTACCAAATACGCATAAAAAGGAGTAATAAAATATAATGAACAATAAAAAAGGTATCATAAAGATAAATCCCAGCATGATAAAATAAAATTACAGCAACTTACTGTGAGGGGCCATCCTTTCAATGTCAAATTGTTCCCACCCTGATTTGTTCCTGCCAAAAGTGGTGGGTATTTTCAATAGCTCATTAAAAGGTTTTGAATGTGTCATTGCCAAAAAGAACATGTTTTAGCACAATTAAGTTAAAAAGAAAATATTTACCAATAATACACACTGCAGTGGATGGGCTAAAAGAGCACAGCAACTATAGTGGCAGAAATTTTCTCATAAGAAATATTCTCAGAAATACAAACTTATCTTCAAATTAACCACTCCAAGAAAAGGGGAAGACAAACTCTTAGACTCTTTATCCGAATGCAAAATGCAAGGATTTAAATGTTTTCAACGTGAGTTCATAGCACGAAAAATTTTACCAATTAAAGTTGTGTATATGGAAAAGGAGAAAAATACAATAAAAACTACAAAAAACGCATACAGTCAAAACCTGGTATTCCAACTAATGATCCATCAGAAGCTGCAGCTCTGGGGTTTAACACTGGATTAATTTCAGTCTTAATATCCTGTTACAGAGTGCAGGAATCATTAGCGCCAAAATGTCACAATAAATCTTCAGAATTTCTCTAGTAGAACCAACCTGTGTCGATCCAGGGAGCGCTTGATTCACTTGATTTCTATTCTGCATTTGCTGCAAGGTGCTCGCCATGCTGCCAGCTGAACCATGCAAAATTTGCCTATATTGGAAAGTAATGTTTTATTGTTCGAACTATTCATGGGAATTTTTTCTATATCCAAAAGAAGAGGAAACAAAATACAGCATGCAATGCAAATACTTTATATATATACAGCATGCAACGTCGGAAACTTCAGATAGATTGAGATAATGAGAGCCAATATTGGCATCATGCTTGAGATAATAAGAGCCAAGAATGGCATCATATGTATAATAATAAGTCAAACATGAATCCTAAGGAGTTCACCGAGTACACAAGTAGTGACCTATTAAATAAATGTTAACCAAAACTTGATTTAGTCAGTAATTTTTATATACTGCGCTCTGAAGGGAAGTGAGAGTACCCTGGAAGTTGGCCAGAAGTTGCAGTCGACTTCAAGATCGAAGCATGGTTCGAATCCAACAACTGGCCCGCATTCTCTGTGAATCTTTGCTGTAGTAAAAGAGTTGATATTGCAATGATATTAACCAGCAAAAAATCATCAATTGTTTTATCTTGAAAACATTAAAATAGAAAAATAAAAACCAAAAAATTGTTTGAAATATTACTTTAATAGATGCTTCGTCGAGAGCATCCCTTTGCATAGGCAACTTGAGTCTTTCTTCATACATTTTTGCAGCCATTGCATTAGCGGTTCCGGGGTTCTGTCGAATCAGAGGATCAGAAGTAACAAGGCCATTTGGTGCACCATTAATCACATTTGCGGCATCTCTATGTTGTTGTTGCTGCTGCTGCTGCAGTAGCTGCTGTTGATGGTGCTGCTGCTGCTGCTGCTGCTGCTGCTGTTGCTGCTGCTGCTGTTGCTGCTGCTGCTGCTGCTGCTGCTGCTGATGTTGTTGTTGAAGCTGCTGCTGCTGATGTTGTGCATGCCTCTGTAAAAGCTGCTGCATTTGAATTTGTTGCTGTTGTTGCTGCTGAAATTGCGGCTGCTGCAGCTGCTGCTGTGGCTGCTGGTGCTGTTCTCGAGCTTTAATTAGCTGAGTCTGAGGCCAATTAGATAAGCCAGGAATTACAGGTCAATAATTGGTCGGAGATCCAGTAATGTCACACTTACAATTGGAAGAAGAGCAATTGAAGAAGGAAAATGTTACAGAAGCAAAGAAAAATAATAATAATAAATCGATCTCTTGGACATCTGTATGAACTTAAATGTACCCTTATATAAAATTAAAGGGATATCTACTAGTAAGTAGTCCATAAATTCATCGCGAAGATTCAAAATGTACACTTTTCATCAGTCCGAGTTACGCCAACTAACGAGCTACTAAACCAATATGCTTAGCATTGCATGTAAATTCATATCATTTAATCGGGATATACAAGAGCAGCATATCAGATGAAAAATACAACTCACTTCTATATACGATGCGGCGACATCGGAGTGCTTCTCATTTGTCCGCGCAATGAAAATATCCCAAAACACTGACCACCATTCAAACAGGAAACCGCCGGGAGCATCGATAGCTGATCGAAAATACCAAAATAACCAAAACAAATCTTAAATTACAATAGAAAATATTTGAACTTTAAGCCAAAGTGTAGAATCAGTACAAACTCACCAACAGGATCCGCGGACACCTTAGCCTCAGTTTGAAATGCCTTTGCCGAGGCATGCAGGTTCCTCTTCACTAAATAGTCGTATATATACACATCCAACCTGTTTCCAAGCATCAAACACTAATTAACAGTATCAAAACGAGGAAGAGCGCAAAATTAGGTAAAGAAGATAGAAGTAATAGCGAGCATAAGAGTACAAAATAAATAACAGTAAGAGAAAAGAAGATCCACAGTAATTTTAAAAAAAACAAATGAGGGAAAATTACCTATTGTAAATGTAGTAAATATGAGAAGTAGAAACACCAAACGACAAAATGAAAAAAAAAAAAAAAGTAAAAAATATTTATGTCAAAACTGAGGTATACATGCATCAGGCTCCAAAGAAAGGAGACAAAATAGCTCAAATCATTGAAGAAGGAGAAGTAGTGTCCACCACTCGTTTCAACACGATAGTCCAACAAACGAAACCCAAACCCAGAAACAGGAACACAAAGAGAAAGAGAGAGAGAGAGTAAAAAAGACACAAAGAAACGTTTTTTTAGCTCAAAAAACCAAAAGAAACCCCAGCTCCGTTCTAGGAGGAAGAAGAAGAAGATGATGAACATGAACATGAACATGAAGAAGTAGAACAGATAAAGATTAAAAACCAACAGAAGCAAAAGAGAACAAAAAACCCCGAAAACAAAATAAAAACACCAACCCATCAAAAACCATTGATCAAACAGAGTAAGAAAGAGAAACAGAGCACACAAATACACAAACTTAATCCCGAAAAAAAGGGGTAAATCTCACATTTTGTCCGCTTCCCAGTTGTTCTGAGACATGTTTCCACCCAATCCAACAAAACCCAACTCCCCTTCTCTCACTCTAACCCCTCCCAATCCACCTCCTCCTCCTCCTCCTCCTCCTCCTCACAAGCTTCCACCCCCATCCATTGTCGCCTTCTTCCTCCTCTCCAACAAGACCACCTTCTCCGATTCCTACTCCCACCTCCTACATATTCTCTACAGCAAAATTTTGAAATACCCACTTCCCTTTTATATGTATATATATTATATATATATACTGAGGATATATTAGAATGGTAGGAGGAGAATAGAGAGAGAGAGAGAGAGAGAGAGAGAGAGAGGGAGAAAAACAGGGGAGGAGATTAAAGAGAAGTAAGAGGGGGTGGGGGGGAAGAGGAATAAATTTGTTCTTCGGAGAACGACAGCCAATCCTTGTGGTGCTTTTAAACCACTTGCGCTCCAACACATACAACTGCGACATTACTTTTGGACCAGAGCTATCTCTTTGCTAAATATGCACGCAGACCCCTCAACTATAGCCTCTTTTGAAATAGGTGACGTTGGATTTTTATTTTTTTTCTCCCTCTCAGTAAAACTTTTGTCTCATTCAATGTCATTGCAAATTTTTATGAATTAAAACCATACAACTGTACTTTCTCCTCTTTTTTTTTCTCCCAAGTAGCTGAACAAATCCTTTAGATAAACACCCTGCAAGCACACTACGATGGTTTACTATAGTTGTCATTTTTCTTAAATATTAATTTTATATAATTTGATGTATTGAAAGAAAACAAATTAAAATTTTTTTTGTGTTGTCATAATTGGTTAACTTATAATTCATCCTATCAAGTGATAGATGAAAACTTGTTTAAACAAATTTAAAAACAAAAAAATTATTTGTGAGTTTTTATATTTTACTGTCAAATAAATACTTTGAAAATAATTGCTTATATTTCATTGTCCGCTTCTATACATTTTGATTTATGAATTTTTATTTTTAAAAAATATAAACACAATACCAAATTAGGCCTTAGCTTTCGAATTTTTTAAAATCAGTAAATTTAGTTAATTAAGTTACAACTTTTATTATTTCTATTGATAATTCTGTTTAATTTAATAGTTTTAACTATTTTGTATAAATAAAATCAGAGTAATAAACTCTTCGTAACTAATAAAGCTATTTATTCTTTTGCTTAGAGTAACTCAAATGAAAAAAAAAAAAAAAAAAAAAAAAAAAAAAAAAAAGGAAAAAGAGAGAGAGTAGTCGAGAAATGCGAACTTAAAAAAGAGTAACGTATGTGTTCCAAAATCGTAAATAGTTGAGGGTGGTCTAATTGTACGCAGGTGGGGCCCACGCAAGAGTATGGTCCATTGTGATGGTCGAATTTGAGGGTGCGGTTGCAACCGAGGGTCAGACTCAGACACCTCTTGGGACATCTATTAGTGGGCGTGCGTACGGTGCGAGTCGGGCACACGATTTTAGAATGTGTCGCTGTGTCTCTCCTCGACGCTCCCGTGAAATATCAACCGTCCGATCGGGCCAGTACCCTGCGTTATCGCCGTAGACTTGCAGATCCATCGATTTGACTTGAGACACTAAGGGGAAACTTCTTACGTGGACCATGTTTACCACGTCGTACGTGGACCGACCATTTAAAGCGTACAACTCTTCAATTCCGCTGCACTGTGTGGACCGGTCTACGGCTGCCGAACAAAGTCGAGCTACGATTAAAGTTGGAAATATTCTCGAAGACTTTTCAATAGCGATAGCATTGATTTTAAACTTGTTTTGGCGTAGCAAGAGACTCACTGCTATTTCCACATTGAAAAGTTGATAAAAATAGAATCTAAACATCAAAAATTCATTTTATTTAAATCAAAAATTGATAGTATCACATTCTATTCAATAAAATAATTATTTTCTATGGTAAATTATACTTGAATTCATTTTTAGGAAAAAACAGAGTACTTTTTATATTATAAAGTTGTTTAATAGGAATTTCAATCCAAAATTGAAAAAAAAAAAAAATTCTAAAAGCTCTATCTAGAGCCTTTAAACTTGGCCACGTAATATCAATCTACTTTTTTGGCCTGCTCGGAATATTCATTTTTTTGTATTTCATCAAAATCTCCAACTTGACAATTAATTTTTTATTATTTAGATAAAGATAGTAAGCTATTAATTTCATATAACGTATATTTTTGTATTTCGTCAAAAATTCTAATTTGATAATGATTTATTTTTTTAGATAAAGATAGAAGTTGCGTATTTTGTCAATTTTTTTTAACAATAAACTTAGTAATAAATATGTATAACTATGTTTTGAATTTGCTGCATCGGGTATCTACGTACAAAGTCCATAGTCGATTGTACACTAGGCACAGTCAATTATGATTTTGAATGATAGTAAAATACAACAACATCAGATGTATTGTATGAAATTCAATTATTATTATTAACATTAAATACGAATGTCTTGCATCAGAATATTACATATATTTGTAGATTTTGATATCAATAATATTAATTTTGTTAATATAAGATAATATTTATATTTATTAAATCTTATTAAGAATAAGGCTTAATTACACTATATTATAATATATTTTATATTTTTCACTGTTTATGCTATACTTTTCTTTTTCAAAGACACTACTCAACTATTTTTTTTTTCAATTTATATGCTATAACCAATAAATCTATAATTTTATACAAAAGCTGTTAAAAATACTGATTAAAAGTGGCAAAGTACATATTTTACTTGTTTTGGCATAAAAATAATAAAATTTATAAAAATAAAGAAAAAATAAAAATAATTGAATGAAAACTTTTAATGAATCTATCGTGAAGATTAATTTTATATTTCTCTACTATTTAATTATTTGTTTTTTAATAAAGTAATTAGATTTTGCCTAAAATAATAAATTTCTCAACATTAATGAACAAAATAGTGAGAGAGAGAGAGAAAATAATTTAGTGAGACATATATAAGAAAAAAAATAGTATAAGATAGAAAAATTAAATTAAATTTAAAATATAGTATAAATATTGATAAAATATAAAACTATAATAATATATTTAAAAAAAACAGTATAATACAGTACATACTAAAATATAGCATAATTAAGCCTAAGAATAATCGATTTAATAAATCTATTCGTTTACATTTGTTTACAGAATTTGTGCTCAGGTATTTGACTCACACTAGAAACAAAAGAATAACTAATTATTATTATTTTCAAAAAAAATAGTGGAGAATGAGAATTTTTCCTGGGGCGCATCGATAAGTGCGCCGCCGCAGATACCATAATTGCGTCATAGGAGGTGTCGCCAAAAAGCGCCCCTTTATTTCGTTAAAATATCAGAACAGCCCCTCCTTTTTGGCCTCCTTTGCAGCCTTCTAGAGGTCATTATGGTCATTTAATTTTGTTGGCAGAGTTTTCCACAGCTTGTACATCGCCCACTCACCCCATTTAAATCTGTCCGTGGAACCGTCATCCGACGGTAGCTATTAATTAAAAATTATTAAAAAGATACAGAAAAAAAAAATCTTTTTGCATAAAAAATTCTTTAGTTTTGTGCTTTTGCAAAATTGGGTCGCTATTTTCGATTTTACAGATTCGGTCCGAATTTCCAACAAATTGACCAAAATACCCTTCTAACTTTTTCTCTCTCCTCTTTTTTTTCTCTCTCTTTTTTTTTCTGTCGCTCTTTTTTTTTCTCTCCGAGCGGAGGCGGAGGCGGAGGCGGAGGCGGAGGCGGAGGCGGAAACGGCCCCTCACGCCCTCGCACGCGCACCCTCGCCCTCCTCGCCTCCCACCCCGCCGAGGCCGCGCCGCGCTGCGACTCCTTTTTTTTTTTTTTTACCTCTCCGACCCTCCTCCACACGCCGTCCCCGCCGCCGCCGGCGACGAAGAAGTGTTTCTTGCGGTCGAGAAGCACGCCGGCGAGAGAGTGGAAAAAATAGTTACACTCCGGCGAAGGCGGTGGGTCGTGACCAAAAAAAATTTGTAAAGAGAAAAAAAAAAAAAAATAAATAAAAATTTTCCGACATGAAAGATCAAAAATCATAGAAGAAGGAAGAAAAAGATGAAATTGCACTGTTAAAAAAATGTTGCACTGTTTTAAAAAAAAATTATACTGTTTTAAATAACTTTGAGACAGAAATTACACTTTTTGAGATAAAAATTATACTTTTTAAACTAAAATTATACTATTTAGATGAAAATTACACTATTTTTTTTTTCTCTTCTTCTTCCCCGTTGCACCATTTCTCATCGTTGCACTTTTTCTCCCCAACCAAACTCGGATCCGGTCACCTCCCTCTCCAGGCCGCGCGGCGCGGGACGGATCTCGAGGAAGCACTCGGAATTGGGGGAGGCGGGGAGGAGGAGCACGACGACGACGAGGAGGTAACCTTAAAGGAGGAGGAGGAAGAGGAGGACAAGGACGGGCGCGGGCGCAGGGGCGCAGCCGGCGGGGGCGCCGGGCGCGGGCGCAGGGGGCGCACCTGCGCCCACCCTGGGGGCGCGGGGCGCAGGGGACGCAGGGGACGCGCCCCTGCGCCCGCCCGGGCCCACGCCCCCGCCCGGGCCCGGGCCCCTGCCCCTGCCCCAGCCCCGGCCCGGGCCCGGGCCCCCGCCCGCCCCCTGCGCCCCCCGCTCCCGCGCCCCCAGGGGGTGCAGGGGGTGCAGGGGGCGCTCCCTGCGCCCCCTGCGCCCCGCGCCCGGCGCCCCCGCCGGCTGCGCCCCCGCCGGCTGCGCCCGCGCCCGCTTCCGCGCCCCTGCGCCCGCGCCCGTCGTCGTCCTCGTCCTCCTCCTCCTCCTCCTCCTTTGAGGCTTCCTCCTCGTCGTCGTCGTGCTCCTCCTCCCCGCCTCCCCCGATTTCGAGTGCTTCCTCGAGATCCGCCTCGCGCCGCGCGGCCCGGAGAGGGAGGTGACCGGATCTGAATTTGGTTGGAGAGAAAGAGTGTAAAAAAATAGTGCAACGGGGAAAAAGAAGAGAAAAAGAAATAGTGTAATTTTCATCCAAATAGTGTAATTTTAGTTTAAAAAGTGTAATTTTTATCTCAAAGAGTGTAATTTCTGTCTCAAAGTTATTTAAAATATTGTAAATTTTTTTTAAAACAGTGCAACATTATTTTAACAGTGCAATTTCATCTTTTTCTTCATTCTTCTATGATTTTTGGTCTTTCCTGTGGGAAAAAATATTATTATTTATTATTTTTTTTCTCTTTATAAATTTTTTTTGGTCACGACCCATCCGCCTTCGCCGGAGTGTAACTATTTTTTTCCCCTCTTTCGCCGGCGTGCTTCTTGGCCGCAAGAAACACTTCTTCGTCGCCGGCGGCGGCGGCGGCAGCGGGGACGACATGTGGAGGAGGGTCGGAGAGGTAAAAAAAAAAAAAAGTAGTCGCGGCGCGACGCGGCCTCGGCGGGGTGGGAGGCGAGGAGGGCGAGAGGGTGCGCGTGCGAGGGCGCGAGGGGGCCGTCTCCACCTCCGCCTCCGCCTCCGCCTCCGCCTCCTTCGTTCGGAGAGAAAAAAAAAAAGAGCGACAGAAAAAAAAAGAGGAGAGAGAAAAAAAAGAGGAGAGAGAAAAAAAGAGGAGTGAGAAAAAGTAATAAGGGTATTTTGGTCAGTTTGCTGAAAATCCGAACCGAATCTGCAAAATCGAAAATAGCGACCCAATTTTGCAAAAGCTCAAAACTAGTGGATTTTTTATGCAAAAAGGCCAAAAAAAATTTTGAAGTATATATATATATATATATATATATATATATATATATATTGGCCCTTGGATGAAGAGATGTGCGGTTAGGATGATAGTGGTCCCATATGGTTGAGTGGGTGGTTGGCTGAATAGCATGATCTAACGGGTGGAAATGATTAAAGAGGTAGATCTAACGGCGAAAAATTTGATAGCACCAAGTGCTTGGTGCTATTGATAGCATAGTAACCGGACTATATATATATATATAATGTTTAATGAGTACGTCTCCTGTGCTTTCGAAAGTATTTCGTACTTGTAAGTTATTTTCGATGAAAGAACATCCGATTCGACGATCCGCTCCGTTAAGCATAATCTATGCTATTGGACTTATCTAAAAATCAGATTTCATAATTTTTTGACATCATTTATCAAGTGATCAAAAGGTCTAAAAAAATGACTATTTTAACGATTGCTGTGATATATTTTTAAGTTCAATGGTGTAGAACAATCCAAATTACATGAAACTTTAATAGAAAATTGTACTTAACATCAATAGTAATATCAATACTTCTGATTTGAAATTTGAATCTTTTAGCAATATTTTGTATGAGATTTTTATTTTTAGCCGTTCATTTTGAGACTACTCGTTCACTAGGCAAATAAAGTCAAAAATTATAAAATTTGATTTCTAGATAGTTTCAATAGTGTAGATCATGTCTAACGGAACCGATCGCCGAATCGAATGTCTCATCATCGAAAACAACTTACAAGCACGGAGGCCTTCGTACTTTCGAAAGCATAGGAGCCTAGCTCGTGTTTAATAGCCAAAACTTGTACTTATAATTTTTTTAACTAATTTTATTTCTAGAAAATAAACGAAGTGAATAAAATGCTATTTTTCTCTCAAATTATTTAAAAATTAAAATTTTAAATGAAAATTTTGGCTAATATATAATCTGAAATACACTAGCAAAATAGTTAAATGATAAATAGACGAATAATGTCGACTGTTCTTAGTACAAATGATAAAGGACTTGGTTGTTGGTACACGAGGTCCCAAGTTCGATGTCTAGTTGTTTTATATTTTCAGCTAATTTTATTTCTAAAAGAAATAAACAAAGCGAGTAGTATGTTATTTTTCTCTTAAAAAAATAGGCATATAATCATAAATTATATATTATATATATTGTCAATGCATTATTAAATTATAATTAGTGTAATCAAACCAATAGACTAAATCAGTTTTATTTTTGTTTTAAAAAAGTATAAATATCTCAATTTTCATACCACGAATATATATAGTTTTCAATAGTTGATGATAAACGTAGTTTGGGAGAATTATTGGTAAATAAAAAAACTAAAAGCGATGCATCAGAAAGACTTAGGGTGTGTTTGGTTCCACGTAAAATCACCTCGAAAATTTATTTTTCGATGAAAAATATAATCCCAGTGTTTGTTTGCTCGTAAAATATTTTTTCGGAAATTTTTTTTACGGATTCCGTAAAAAAGGAAATTCCTTTTTCGTTTTCCGCAGCCAAAAATCGCGGCGTTGGAGGAAGCGGGCACGCGGTCCACAAGGTGCACTCCACCTCGTGGACCGCGAAAGAGAGGTCCCCCTCCCTCTTTTCTTTTATATATATATATATATATATATATTAGAAATAGTATTTTATTTTTAATATAAAATTCTACTATATAATATATTATTTATAAATATAAAGTAATTTATTTTAAAGTGATAAATATATACTTTTATATATTATATTACATAATTAATTATTATATATTAATAATATATAATATATAAAATAAGAGAAAATATATATTTTTGATATATTATGTTATATATTTATTATATAATATATTTATTTTATAAGTATAAATTATAATAATAATATATATAGTACAGTAATTATTATATATAAATAATATATATAATATAAAAATATATCAAATAATTTTTTATTTATTTTTCTTTCCAATCAAACAATCGTAATAAAAAATTAATTTTCTTTTCCTACAAACCAAACGCTAAAGAACATAAAACTTATCTTTTTTCGAAAAAAAAATTTCCACGAATTTTTTTTTTCACCGTTTCCCTTAGCTTTTGTTGTAATTACAAAAAAGGCATCGCGAAACGTTGCCGAAATTTCCGGAAAACAAAAACTTTGGAACCCGGTTGGTCGTGGGCATTTTCGTCATTTCACGCAGATGGAGGGTCAGGCATTGTCAGCTCTGTCCTGTCCGAGCGTCCGATCAGTCGCAGGAAATTGAGGTTTCGCATCCGCTCGCATTGAGCTCTTGAAATGACCAAAATACCCACGTGATGCCAGAAATCGTAGTACTCGTATGGGGATGTTTTGGTAATTTCGGAGAGTAAGACAAAGCTGGAAGCCCAGTGGTGGCGGGGCCCACAAAGTTGACACGACGCGGACGTGGACGTGGTTGAAGCGATTCCCGTCCCGATGATTGGACGGCCCAAATCATGCGGATCGATTCGGGATCGAACCCCTAATTCACGCTCGGAAATTTTTTGATGCACCGTAGTGTACGCAAGAGTGCCGCGAATACAAAACTTTAATTTAAGAGGCGGGAAAATGGAATGAGATGTAATTTTGTATAAATTACTTTTTATTAAGTGTGTTTAAATTTAGTCGATAAATAATTATCAGATTCGATTAATTATTATTTAGTTAATAATAAATTTACTCTACGGCCTACACCGTTTTATCCAGAAAATAAGGAAAATATCTTTTTCAAAAAATTTCAAGATAAAACGAAAAAGTGCTTGTTTAATTTGTTTAGATTTTAGGCAATTGATCGTCACAAAGGGATGAAAATGAATGGGATATGAATTATTAGATAGTGCCTAATCTGTATTCATATTTTTTTATCGAATTTGAATCTAAATATGAATACTGGTTGGATGTTAAAATTCAAACTTATATCACCTACCGTCCCTAGCGTAAGTGGCAAAAGGGCTTGGTGGTTGGTATCCGAGGTCCCGAGTTCGAATCCTAGTTGATTCACATTTCCAGCTAAGTTTATTTCCAAAAAAAATAAACGAAGCGGGTAGCGTGCTGCTACCTTTCTCTAAAAAAAAAAACAATCTTATATCCGAAAAAAGGGATCATAATTTAAATTGGGTATTAAACAGATAAGAATACGAATAAGATATCAAACAAATATATAGAACTCAACAGCAAAATGATTTGCCGATATATATTTATAATTTTTAAAAATGTAAAAAGTGAAGGAAAAATATATATATGGACTCAATTAGAACATTATATATTGAAAATATATCAAAATTAATTTTAGATTCAGGCAATTTAAGTCTGAATCCAGAGAAAGATAGTGAATCCAAATCTAAATCAAAGATCCAAAAAAAATTACTAAATAGAAATCCAAATCGAAATCGCAGTTGGAGACTAAAATTACAATCTATGGTTCAGATTTGGAATCGGGTTGGATCGGATATTATTTGATCCATCAAAGTGTAGAGCTCACACAAGCAGTGTAATGCTCTTGGCTGAAGTGGACTTTCGGGTTTCAATTCCAACAAGAGTAGAATACAGTGTAGAGTTCAAATTTTTATACATGATAGATTACAATTTTAAATTAAACTTTTTTTTTTTTTGTACTCCTACGAAAGGGGTAAAATATTTTTCTAAAATATATACTATCTAACCAACCGTTCATAGCGCAAGTGGCAAAAGACTTGGTGGTTGGTACCCGAAGTTCCGAGTTCGAATTCTAATTGATTCACATTTCCAGCTAAAGTTTATTTCTAAACGAAATAAAACGCAGCGGTTAGCTTGCTATCTTTTTCTAAAAAAAAATATATATATATATACTATCTATTTCGGAGGCAGAGAAAATGTAGAATAAAAAAAAAAGAAAAAGAAAAATCGCAATCTCTCTCCCTACAGTTTCCACTGGAAGAGAAATAGAGCTTTTTCGACGGGAAAAGAAGGTCGCTTCTCCTTTAAATATACTTCATGTTTTTTCTTTAATTCTGTTGTTGCTCCAATATTTTTTTTTTTTTTTTTCTTACACATATTTAAATGCTCTTAATAGTGCTCTCTAACTGTTTGTCAAATTGTCTTCTTAGGTTTGTATATGGAAAATGCTCTGATCTTCTGTAGCATCATTATGTGTGCTTTACATGTTTGCAAATTTGATAACATTTTCTATCGCTGCTCTAATATCCAATTTTGTATCGATTACATGAAGTTGCTGCATATGTTCAGATCTTTTTACATGCATTGATCTTATTGTTTCTGTATGCATTTCATCTGATATGTTAATCTTGCTCCATACTTTGATCTCTTCGTTATTAAATCAGCGAAACAGTGAAAGTTGGGTGCAGATCATCTTATGAACTAAAACTTGTCAACTAATGATGCAATGAAGATTCTGAAGGGCTGCAAATTATTTTCCTCTTTGCCGAATTTATACTATTACAAACTATTTTACATGAATTATATATATAAGAAAAGAATATTTCGATTAATATCTACACCACTTGAGCAATCCTAGCTGCATTGATGTGGTAGGAAATATCCCTTTATCTCCTCTGGAAGTTGAATACTCTGATGGAGAAGGCGAAGACGAAAGCAAAGAGCAGAGTGAAACCGACGACGGCGACGGCCACCACGCCCAAGAAGTCGTGCCTGAACCCAAAATACCGATCGATGAAATCTTTCACGGTTTCTCCATTATCCATGTGATTTGTGTAGTCCCCATATTGCGAAGCCACGAGCCCGTATAAGGTCCATGAGACCGGGCATGCCCAAGTATACCATCTCCACCATATTGGAATCCTCTGTAACCACCCATAAAATAACTTTTAGCACTTTTTAACTATGCCAAGTAAGTTTAGTTGCATCATCGGTATGTTGTGGGAATTTCAGTTTAGTAAAATATAGGTTTTGAAACATCGGCGACAGTGTGGAAAATATGATATTTGTAGGTTCTTTCACACATATTAGCATAAAGATTATATACCAAAGAGGGTTGGGTAGGACTTACTGGTCGAGGAACTAAAAAGCCGGCGAAGATATTCCAAATGGCATAGAATGCAGTAGAGACTATGGCGGCTATATCGCTGTTTGGTGTCATGGCGACCGCCATCATGCCGTAGAAGGTGAAGTACATGAACGTGAAGAACATGAAGAAGAGATACCAGAGGAATTTCTTGGCTGTCCAGTCGAAGCCAATGAAACTGTAGACGATGAGCCCGTATATGACAGTTTGAAGGAAAATGTGTGGAATCTCAATAAGAACCTGCATGGTTCGGCTAAAGTTAGAACACTGACAGTAAGCCGAACTATTAAGAGTAGTTTTTAGATATCGTTTAGTTTACTTACCTGTGCAAATGCGTACGGAAGAGCTGAGTACATCCCGGCAGCTTTTTCTCTGTAGAAAACCGTTCTCTCGACATCCACAATTGGCTGCACAGTTTGGCCATTCTGTATACCGATGAAGATAACGGCAGCATACATGGATCCCAAGGAATTAAACAAGTCTTGACGAGCGGTCCTGAAATATTTCCAAAGATTTGATTTGTTAGAATTGTTATTGATAATTGCAGAACTCTAATTTGTGCATCATAAAAAGATTGGCTGTTTGCTTTAACTATGTTAGTTACTTACACTTTTTTTCCTAGTCTCCAGAAAATGGTACCGAATATGAGGGCAATTACAGTGGTGAAGAAAATTCTGGTGGCCGTGTACGAAGGATTACGCCAGTAAGATTTGTGCTGCTTCCACAGGCAAGCCATGCATTGCGTGAGGAATGGTTGCGAGTATTTGGTTGGGAAGAAAAGGTCTTTTGAACCTGGGGGAGGGTTACTTAGTTCACTGATCAAAGCTTTATTTCTCCTGCAGCAACAAATATTTATTAGTTTAGGCAATGAATTGATATTGACGATTATCGGTCATGAAGAATGGGAATTATTACCTGTAGAGATCAGAATTTCTGTATATTTCTGCAAAGTTAATCCCCAAAATATCTTCCTGGGCCAGGGTAGTCACCTCTAACATCCATGTTGCCGGGTTGTAACCATCCTTTATTCTTTTTACTCCTTCCATTCCCTGGATTTAGCCGTGCAATAAATGCCGATGATATCAGTATTAACGTCATCGAATTAAATAAGAAAGAAACCAGTTCGATATTTTTGCAATTTAAGTTATCCCTACCTCAAAGTAGTTGATCAGATGGCAAGAATTACGCCCTAAGGGCCCGACGTATATTTCTTCTCCTCCTCTTTTCATTAGGAATAGCTGCAATGGTGCAAGAAAAGAAATATGAGTACCAATATGAACATGCTAAGGTATCTTGAAATTCTTTTCTCAATTACAGTGGCCCACCTCATCGAAAGCTTCAAAGATGTCGATGCTGGGTTGGTGGATTGTACATACAACTGTTCTGCCTGTATCAACGGTGTTTCTCACGGTTCTCATTACAATTGCAGCCGCCCTTGCATCTAATCCGGAAGTTGGTTCATCCATGAATATGATCGATGGATTAGCGACAAGCTCAACAGCAATTGTGAGCCTCTTTCTCTGTTCAGTTGATAAGCCATTTACTCCGGGCAATCCAACTAGTGCGCCCCTCAGAGAAGTAAGCTCTACTAGTTCCATGACCTCCTCAATGAACATCTGTAAAGATACAAGCTTTAATAAATAAGCTTCAATAAAAGCAAAATTTTGAACACTTTTAACTCAATTTGATGTCATCAACTAATGTTCTTGATGACTGAACTACTCGTTTGTTTTTTTAGATTTTCAAAACTTTTGCCTAATGCTGAACTTCCCAGCCATGCCGAATTTAGCCCAAGTGCTCAACTTGTAACTATCCTAATATCAGCTCAACGAACCTTTCTTGTTTCAGAGTCAACTTCAGTGGGTAAGCGAAGCCACGCGGAGTAAAGAAGGGATTCATAGACTGTGACATGTGGGGAGTGAATATCATTTTGTTCACAATATCCAGCAATCCGAGCAAATGTTTCCTGTTTTTTGGGATACCCAGATATGCAAATATTTCCATCTATATGACCTCCAGTTTTCCGCCCTGCCAATACATCCATTAGTGTTGTCTTTCCTGCTCCGCTTACTCCCATTAAAGCTGTAAGAACTCCTGGCCTGAAGGCTCCACTGACTCCCTTTAGTAGTACTAGACGGTCATCCATCACACCTTTGTCTTTCATTTCCTGCAAGGAAAGGTTTCATATTTATTCTTAATGTTTTATATTTTCACAAAATAACAAAAGGTTTATTTGATGATTTTCGAGGTTAATATACCTGAGGCATGTCAACAGAGTATTTAACGTTGTCAAAGGTGATCGAAAGAGGAGAAAATGGAAGCACCATTCCCTTTTTCTTGTTCTCAGCTGCAGTAATTTGACCACCTCTTCCTACATTTTATGTCAATTCATCAGGATGTCATGAACGGTTCTTCGAAAAAGGGAACTTTTTACATTTATCCCTCAAAAATTGTCTGTTTGCATATGTATCTCTGTAATATTTCAATTTTTGTATACACCAAAGTGCATATATATAAAAAAAAAACATCGTCCAAGAAAAGGATTTTCTCAAGAGAGTTTTTTTTTTTCCCTTCATGCAACAATTTAAAATGTAAGAAACTACGTTTTTGAAGGCATACGTGAAGTTCAGACTTTGTATGCAAATAGATAATTTTGCAGGTTCATATATGTATTCTGAATAATGTTGCTAATTTTGCAGGTGCATATATGTATTCCAAATGATGTTGCTTGAGACTAACCTTCTGATAATCCTGGCTTAGAAGAGTCAGCTCCGGCCGGTAACAACTCAACAGTTTCTCCTGTTCTATTTGCATGCTTCTCCCTAAGTGTCTCTTCAGATATTACTGTTTGACCTTTTCCAAGTGCTGTAGGTATCAAACAAGAAATTAGCACTAGTAGATACAGAATTTAGAGCAACTGAAAGATATACGATCGATCAAGTGAAAACTCACGGTCAAGCCAGTCGAGGAAGAGAACAAAGAGGATGTTGAAGAGGAAAATATATCCAAGCAATGCACCGACTCCAATCCAATACCAGTTAGGATCCACAAAGATCCCACGAGCTTTTAGTATTTGGACTCCTAGCGTGTCATTGCTTGCTGTTGCATTGACAACCTACAATAAATTGAGTTATTTCTTTTTCTTTGGGAAAAAAAATCAATCATTTCTTATTTTGCAATTTTGATCCCTTTTTTTGGCAATTTCGGACCAAAATCTCTTTCATTAACTGATTTGCTCGCTCTCCTTTTGATGAATATATGCATCAGTTAAGAGTATTCGGTCCATATTCCATACACTGATACTTTGATCCAAAATGACGAACAATGAAAGCAAATCAAAGTTGCAAAATAAAAAATATGTCTATTCCTTTTGCAAATGGCATTATGACATATAAGGCTATTTCAGTTCAACAGCAAATCACCTTTTGCCAGCTATGTCCAAGGAACTCATTCACAGCAACTGCATTCTGAGCGTACATCAAAGGAGAGGACCAGTATCCCCATATCCACCATTTCTTTATATCGTCTGCAGAGAAATGTTTTAAGAGGTGAGTTTTACCATCATAAAGTAGGCTAAAAAAGCTATTTTTTAAAGTATTAGCTCTTTTCAGTTTAAACTTCTTTCAGACCTCGTGATATGAGGAAACCACCGAGAATCAGAAGCACAAGCTGTGCAAAGGAGCCAAACGTATCTGCAACAACCATTTCCCTTCCAACAGCGGCAAGAAGCCGGAAAAGCCCAGAGGCCATCTGGCTTATCAATACCAAAAGCAGATAATGCCTGAAAAACCTGCATGATAATAAAGGCTATAGTTATTGAGGAGAATCTACGAGAAAGAGAATTTAGAAGTTTGAATACCCAACTATCTTTCTTCTCTCTCTAACCTTTCTATATTTGGATCGAAGCCGATGACATAATACGTCATGAGAATCCAAACAGCACACTCCAAAAATGATATGGGGATTTTCAGAATCCATGTGGGTAGTGCATAAGCCCATGATGGATAGAACAAGAGGTCTCTTTGCTTGTAGAATATGGGCAGTTTTGCAATACTCATTGCAAGTTCAGCGAATCCATTGAATAGATGGGTAACTAAACCAAGAAACATGGCACCCAGGTAGATGACTCCATCCTCCACTGATCGGCGGTGCATTTTGGTCCGCAGAAAGACGGTCATTGCAATTGTTCCAAGGATTATAAGCTGGCACAAACATGAATGAAAAATGTTAGAAGCTCTCAAGGTCATTAATATGAAAATGTCAAGGACTAGATTTGTAATTATCCCTTTTAAACATGAAAAAAAGCAAACTTATCCCTTTTGTCTCATGGCCTACTTACCTGGACTACTTTGAAGATATACACAAATGAGTTCCTCTTCATTAGCAGCCATTCTCTTGAGATGCAAGCTTTCAATAGCTCCATCTTGCTAATGCCATATTTGGATGTTGTTAATGCAGCAGGGTGGTTTCTGCTTCTGTCGAAGGGGGTGCTGAGCTCTTCCCCCAGCTTGCGGCCAACGTGGAATGATTGAACCGCTTCTGCAAACTCATTGACTGAAACATACCTGTACGGTTCGTCTCTGCTTGCCCAGTACTGGTGTTGATCCTTCCTTGACGTGACCTGCATGTCGATGTAAGAGAAGTCATTCTTGAAGGACAATATCAGTCTGTGGGAAGAAACAATCTTTTTTAAAAACTAATAAGAGAATATATTAACGTTTGATTCTTCTGGGTTTTAAGTATCGGGGCTCTTACATATACATTGCCACAAAATCATTTATCTATATGTACACCTCGACAAAATTTGAAGTTAATGTGTACCTCATGGAAGTGCAGTTTCTTACAAAAATACCTTTTCTAGGTCAAAAAGTAATCAAAATCATGGGGAAATTTCTAATCCTGTTAGAAAAGGTTCTTTAGAGGGATACATTTGTCCGAGTACAAAGGTGTATACATAGGCATTATGTTTTCAAAGGGGATATATAGAAATTTACTTTTTGTAGGCTCTGTATGTGTGTGTGTGTGTGTGTGTGTGTGTTAATAGATAATTTGGCAGGGAGATATGTTTGTCTTAAAATATCTCTTAGTTACAAATGCAGCTAATGTTCTCACTTCTTGCAAGAAATCAGCGACGCCCTTCCTCTCGGGACATTTGAAGCCCATTTCTTCGAAGAATTCAAGGACGTTCTCTCGAGGGCCTTGATACACAATTTGGCCCTCGGAAAGCAGGAGGATGTCGTCGAAGAGGTCATAAGTCTCTGGAGCAGGCTGAAGTAAAGCAATCAACGCAGTCCCTCCAAGAATGTGAACTGATTGCCTTAAGGAGTTGACAATCTGGTACGTCGTGGAGCTGTCAAGACCAGTGGAGATCTCATCCATAAAAAGCGCTTTAGCTGGTCCCACAAGCATTTCACCTGCGTAAACCATTTGTTTTTATTATGATGTTGTTTTCATTAAATTAAAAAACTGATTGATTCCAACTTATTTAGTTATCCTTTTCATTTTTCTCGTCTTATTTATACCTGTTGTAACGCGCTTCTTTTGTCCTCCAGAGATGCCTCTTATCATCGCATCTCCTACCATAGTGTCTGCACAGATTTCCAGTCCCAAAATCTGCAAAAAAAAGAAAAAAAGAAGAAGTCAGATGAATATTTGGTTTGTTGTTAATTTATTTTCTAATTGGATAAATAATATTTTTCCAGAGCTTACTTTCAGAATGTAATCAGTAACCACGCTTTCCTGGCCTTTTACAGATATAGCCTGTGGATGCACCAGTCGAGAACAAACACAAGTATTAGTAAGTCTATAACTACTATATCCTTGCTATTACTGCATAAACCTGAAGGATTTGAACTTGAAAATTTCAAAGTTTCCTTCCATGGTTCAATCCAACAGCACTTCTAATGCAAAAATGGAGACGTGAAATGTTTTAGCATCCTTTTACCTTCATGTACACATCGATGTCGGGATCTGGTTTAATGTTTGCTTCCTTTTCTCGTCTAGATAACTCACTAAGCATATCTGTGCATAATTGCGAATATATTGCATGAGAACAGTAAGTAAAATTTGTTTTTTCTGAACTTATCCTGTAAAAGCCTACCATAACGAGTTCCGACTCCTTGACATCTTGCAGAGAATGCCAACGTCTCCCTGACCGTCATTTCCCCGATGTGGAGATCGTGCTGGCCAATGTAAGCTGACGTCCTTTGAGGGACAAACTCATCCATGTCATGACCATTGTAAGTCACTCTGCCTGAAACCTGATATTTTGGTTGAACAAAAGTTATTAGGTTGAAATTTAGCAATATAATTAGCCTCAATTGAACAAATAATGGAAATATGGAAAGAACAACAACATTGGTTTAGCAGTGCTTTATTTGTTAAAATTACCTTTAGAGTCGAATCAAGCTCTCCTGCCAAAGCTAAAAGTAAGGTGGTTTTCCCCGAGCCTGGCGGGCCGAGAAGTAGAGTCATTCTGAGAACATAAGTTTTCAGTCAGAGTTCCGTCAAGATCGTGGAAACTGATTTGATATTCATATGATAGAATCAGCTAAAACTTAAAAGTATTTCCTACCTGCAAGGTCTGATGACTCCACTTATGTCATGAAGGATTGAGATTGGTCTCTTTCCACTTGGAACTATATGAAGGTAACTTAATACATCCTGAGCAGCACGAAATACGCTTCACTCAGTAAACAAGAAGCTTGAGAATATCTCATTAAGGGGTTTGATGTTTTTTCCCGGGTTTTTGATATTTAAAGTGCTGACTTACCATTATTTTGTTGTAGAAGAAATTTGTAAATGTTGGAACGCCTCGGTTTCCGACGTAAGCTTCAGCATCGATATTCAGGTGCTCGAACCGGACTTCAATGGTCGGATTATCAATCCCAACGCTGCAGCAAACATCCGTAAGTCGCTCAAATAACTAATAAGAAAGATAAATAGCTCCTTTGTGGCCTAGTAGTCGAAACAACTTCTCCATTTCGAGAAATAGTAGTTGGCTTGCAAAAAAGTTAGAAGTTTTCGCTGTTGCAAAAGTAGAAGCTCTAATATAAAATCTTTGATTTTTTCATAGTAGACAATTGTTAGGAAGCTTTTTAATGAAAAAGTTGTTATAGCTCATTTGAAAAATATACATATACTGTACTCGGACAACACTTGTACACAAACAAGCCTATAGAGGTGATATATGGGTAGATATAACTAGGAAGAAAATTAACAAGATTTACCGTTCCATTCGGTTCCTTAGCTTTAGAAGGAATCTCTCATTATCTTCCTCTGCAGTTCTCATCAACCTCTCCAGCAGATTCTTCCTCTCCTGCAGGCCGAGTCCCAGAATGTCTACTTCTTGCGCCTCGCCTTCTTCCCCCGTGAGTATCCCTTTCCGCATGCGATCGTAGGTCGGAAGCTTCTCGATCGCGGCCCACTTCAACGCCTCCTCGTCATCCTCCTCCCTAACCGACCTGCCGAATATGTCGCTCGCAGTCGACGACCGCCATGACGACACGGTGCGCCGCATGCTTCCTCGCATGCTTCCCCGCATGCTCCCTGCAATACTTCCAATTCTATTGTTCTCCATCTCTGTTCCTCTCTTTTAACCGCTTTGATTTAACGGTCTTCGAGATCTCGATATGAAGATCAGGAAATGCTTCGCTCTCTGTGCAGTCTCAGAAGCGTAGAAGTTCGAAGATAGCGAACATGGCCTCTGCTGCTGCTTCTGCTGCTTCTTTCTTCGGCTTCTGCTTATCGTCGACGACTTGGCGGAGAGATTCAAGGGGGATGATGTTAGGTTGTTAACGACGGTGGGGACAATGCGGAGATGGAGATCGATTGGAATGGGGTTTATATATGCATGGTAAATTTGTCTCACTATGAGTAATTCTTTTTAGTATGATATTGTTGTTGCCTTGTTGTCTCCGCGGGCGGATAAATAACGGGGCATGCAAAGCTTGACCGTTGGAGTTTGAATTTTCAGAAACGGACTAACCCAATTTCCACGACGGTCAAAAGCTGAGGCTCCGAATTCGTTATACTAGATTTGTGAGCTTCGTCGTGGACCCAACTGTGGTCGTTCCCACGGGAAATTGTTGCGTGGACCGCGGTCTATGCACCTGGTCTCTTAAAGTCGAATGTAGGTGTCTTAAAAATGTAAGCGTAATGTGCCCAAAAAATTCATTAACTTGTAGAAATCTCTTTTCCAAACATCAATTCGTCATGAAAAATAGTAGCGCTAAAAGAATTTATAGCTCATCAGATCGTGGAAGAAAAATGTTAGGAGTGCTGCGATGTGTTAGTGAGAATGTCGGACTTGAAAATTTTAGATTAATTCATGCGCATGCATGATCTAAAATATTATATAATTTTGCCAACGGAGGACCTTTGTATCTAGAAACAAAAATTCTAGAAACTTAGAATTTGAAGCATGGTAGATTATATTTAATGGTCTACACCATAAAAGTTGACTTTTTAAAGGTTGGGGCTTATGAAGAGCCCGGTCTATGGGGCGGTCTATGGGGCGCGGTCAATGCAGTGGTGTTGGATGATCGCGACCGTGTGATTGGACTTCAAGCGTCAGGATATCGTAATCAGCGACCGCTGTTGGAGGCCGGCAAAGGATTTTGGGTGGGAGACGAGGACAACGGGATGTAAACAAACCAAACGTGTGGTATACGTGGCGACGTCGTATTCGCGGTGGAGTTTGTGGTCGTACGTTTGTGGTTGCAGCTGCGGTTGGATCGCCGGGCTCCTTTTTGAACGGTGGATGTGGAGCCCACCACTGCTCGCTTTTGGACGTCGAGGGAGCGTACGAGGGCCGCTACAAATCATCAGGTCAACGTCCGAGGAGACCACAAAAGGCTTTTAACGACCGTTTTCTTATTTTCTCATGCTGTGGGTTTTTTTTTATTAAATTTTTTAATTAACTTTAAATAAATAGCAATGCTATTATATTATACTATACATAATAATGGAATACTGTTTATTATAGACTTTTGGGACCCTTAAATGTTTAGAGGTTACTATTTGATGATTTTATTAGAAAGAATCTAAAGGCCCAAAAATCGATAATAATTACCATTTACCTACTATTTATAATATAGTAGTTCAACTAGACTTTTTAAGTTCTACGTCAAGTTTATATTGTGTTAAGCATTTTTCTTTACCAATTATTCAGATTTTCATCTCCAGATTTGAGTTGATTCGATTTGATTTAATGGGTAGCTGATCATAAAGTTTGTTCAGTTTCAGACAGAGTGAATTTGAAATTCATATTCTTTTTTCAAAAATTAATTGTTGATAGTTGAAAATCCAGACTTTCGCTCTAGCTCAGATTAGAACTAGCATCAATTTAAATAGGTAAAAGTCGTTGTAAACAATACCTAATTCCAGGTTTTGTTTGTTAATAAAGTGTAAAGTTTGGCAATTTAATAAAGAGTTTGTTTTACAGAAATAGTGTAGAAAATGAAGTAAGCCTGGTGTTGCGATCAAAGATGGTTTGCTTACCGAGTTGATGATTAAATTAAAATTAAAACTCGGATCAGATCTGGGTATATATGATGTTGTGCGTGAGATTGGCCTTATTGTGACCTAGCCGGAATGCTCTGTCGAAAAGGGGATTCAAGACCAAGTCTAAAATTATTTACGAATTAAAAAATATGTTATATAAAATAAAAATACTCATGAAAGTGAAAAATGTTGTTACCCGTTTAACCGCCGCAGGGTCTGACTCCTTGCAATTGCCGTCCATGACGTTATTTCGACGGCAACAACCTCCAATTTCTGTGAAGTTGACTCGAGATAAAATCCGTCGTGGACTCCGTCCATAACCAGGTTCACTTCGCCAAATTATAAAGAACGTAGAAATTTCTTCTTTTTTTTTTTTTTCAACGTTTTATCGTCCTTTACTTCATTAGTGTTCGCATGAAACGACTTCATAACAGAATTGTAGACGGCAAATTGGACGCGTGCTAAGTGGATGGTCAAAGTAGAACTATGTTTGCCTTATGGGAAATGCTACATGTATACTCATACATATGTATAGATCTTACGATCTTTACATCCTAAGATTCACAAAAATTCAAGCAAATTTTAGTTTAAAAAAAAAAAAAAATTCGATAAGACCAGAAAGAGAAGATGGACTTTTAAATGAATGAAATGTAAAATATACATGCAGCCTAGGAGCATACTGGTAGTATTGCTCTTGCCTTGTTCAATAGAATATACTCTTTTTGACCAAGAGGGAGCAAAATAATTCATCTCCAATAAATTATTTAAAAAAAAAACATGGCAGTTCAACATGAATGCGAAGAGGGGGAAAAAAAAAAAAGAATATTGAAATTGAATGAGTGAATCAAACAAAACACTCCCCGAAAGAACACCATCGGTTTTATAGAAACAAGACTGTTGTAGCATCATAACAATCAGTGCTGTTGCTCAACCTAGAAAGAAATTCATCAATTGGGCGACAAGACTAGACTAGTAAATAAATAGTAGATCAACATTTACCGTCAAAAACATTAGGCATGTGTTTCTTTACAGTGGAGCGAAAGGCGATGCAATAAAGTAAAGAGAGGATCCAAAAAAGAGGGTGCAAAAAAAAAGATAAGAAAAAAAAGAGGGAGGGAGGTAGAGAGAGTTTACAAGCTTTTTAAGAAGAACAGCACCCGTATCTCCTATCCTGGCCGTTCGCTTCATTTGTTTCACCCTGTAAGATGACCGTCTTCCCGTTACTCAACGACGACAGCTCGTTTCTCTTTAGTTCTTGGGATTGGAACACCTTCCTACTCAAAATGCTGTAGATCTCCTTCACCACAGTTTCAAAGGCGGCCGCGACATTGGAGGAGTCGAGTGCTGAGGTTTCCATGAAGAAGAGGCCTTGGGCTTCGGCTAGGGCTTTCCCTTCTTCGGTGGTTACCTCTCGTGCATCCTTGAGATCGGTCTTGTTCCCGACCAATATGGTAACTACATTCATGTCGGAATGAGCTGTTCCAGTGTTGAAAATTGAGGCAGGCAAGGATGAGGATTGCATCATGAAGAATTTGAGAAGAAAAACTACTTGAAGTAGAAGAATAGATGTGCGCTTTACAGTGAATCTAGCTGTAAATTACTGGACTACTAATTATAACAATCCATGACCAAGTCCCAGATAGCATGATGGATTGTAGAAAGAGAAAGTATTTGAAGAAAGGGATATATTTGAGGTTGCAAAATGGGGATTGCAGTGAAAAATTGCAAGTGTCAACAATTTGACAGACAATAGGAAAATGAACAGAAATTAAAAATGACCATGGTAGAGATGAAAACAAAGGCATTTGCAAGCTTTCAAGAAAATCAAAGAAAAACATCTAGACAGAATTTAGAAACTTACTATGAAGTTCATTAAGCCATCGCCCAACGCTCTCAAAAGTCTGACGCCTGCTGATGTCATAAACCAGAAGAGCTCCAACAGCTCCTCGATAATAAGCAGAAGTAACGGCTCTGAAACGCTCTTGTCCAGCAGTGTCCCATATCTGAGCTTTAATTTCTTTCCCATCAATATCCATTTTCTGTGTTTGGAACTCGACACCTATAGTGGATTTGGAGTTCGGATAGAACTCATTCCGGGCGAATCGGGCAAGCAAATTTGATTTTCCAACAGCTGAATCACCAATAAGAACGATTTTGAACAAATAGTCCTGGCTCTGTTCTTCCTCTCCCTCGTAAGCCATCTCTCCAAAGACACGTAAAGGAGATTGACGCTGTGTGTAGCGATAACTAAAAATTCATACTAGCGCTGCACAATATAAAAAAAGGAGTTAATTCAAGCATCTAAATAAGAAAATACAAAGCTAAAGTAACATTAAACAGTACAAAAGAGCTAAAACTGACACTGAAACTGGCATGGCATCTCATGAATGACATGTAGATTATTATAGGATAACAAATTATTCAAGGTGCAAAAGCCTTGAGATTGTTCGCACAAAAAACTCAAACTCGTTCTTCATATACGAGAAACCAAATCTTTCCTGTAAGTTTACTTCTTTTGGTTTCTATTTTTTATGCGCCAGTCCCACTTAATTTGCCTTGTAGATATTTGGCGGCAATCAGTGAAAATTATTGTGGACCAAAAATTAACTATGGAAAGGAAAAGTTCTATGGAAATTACATGTGGATAAAGCTTCCTTGAATTTCATAAATGCTCCAGCATTTGAGCCAAGTATAATGTAGAATAAAATTATGTTTTTCTCGCAATGATGCAGTGGAGGCTCCACAAAAGCCAAGATTATATGAAGAAAAGAGAACAAAAGTAAAATAGGTAAAACATCCTAAAACCACAGACACTAAACAAAACCTTTTGTCCTCTATAATAAAGATGGACAGCTCTGAACAATCACTGGGAAGCTCGGAGTTCTTCAGGTAATTCTAAAAAGAGCCAAATTTTCAAGATAAAGAATGAGCCAAATTAGTTGGACCATAGTTAGCACTCAGCAGCTCGGTAAGACGTCTTTAAATGGAAAGTTAAACACCTATTCCACAGACGAATACTCCAGTGAATCTATTTGCTTAGTTATATCTGGCTGTTCTTTGTTAGTTGCATATAAGGATATGTAGTTAACAATTTTTGACCTTTAAGTTTGTTAACCGAAGGAGACAGATCACAACCACATTCGGTAACACTAACTGGTGATATTACATTACTACCTGTCAAATAAGAAACTACAAGTTAAGGCATGAAGAATACTAGGTTGAGAACAGAAAAGGAGAATACAGAGTGGAGATATTGTATCAGGGATATTCTTCTCTGCAAAAAATTAGAATCAAGCCTCCATATGTGGCAAAAACGCACAAACAAAGTTCAACAAAGCCGACTCCATGAGGAATTTCTCCAACAAGAAAGAAGAGTAAATTAGGAGAGTAAAATTCTTATCAGTTTAGATAGGCTTGTTAGAGAATTTCAAAAATTATTTAAAATGATGCTTAAATCACATTTTGGGGAACTCACATTTCCAAGGTCATACATTTTAATTGAGATAAATCAAAAGATATAGCTGCAAGTTAAAACAGTCGACAACAAAACCATGAAATACATTAGCAAGTGCCAACCAGAATCAAAGTAAACAACACAAGAAGTTATTGACGAATTCAAAGAAGGTGATGGCACATCAAAACAGAAGGATTCCTCGTAATCCACAGATCAAAACTCCGTTACCTCCTAGTAACGAGATGGTCTTCTCACCCTAGAGAGCGTCAAGAGCTACAAAAGAAAGCAGTTGCCAAAACTCTCACAAAATACCGCATCTCTACTTCCCGAATTAACATACTCACGATCCCAGCTAGGACAAGTGCATTATCGAATTATCCAACATCGAAATGCCGTCCTCTTATAACAAAAAGTTATCTCCAATAACTGCTAACACATGAGAAAGAATAGAATAAGTTCTTTCCTTGCAATCAAAGCAAACCAGTTTAGAATCTTGGCACCATGAACCATCCCCATCAGATGATTGGATGCAAAACACACATGCCATTATAGCATATTGTAATCATCATCTCTAAAACATTAGAGTGATGATGGCAAAACAAAAGTTGAGGTAACACCACAACCAAGTAAAGCATTATATGCACCAAGGGTACATTGTGCTTCTCTTTTAGCTTCTGTTTTTTTTGTAGAAACTTCAATTTCGTTTCCAATAAAACCTTTTTAGAGCTAAAAAAAACTTTTTCCACTCGAAGCCTACAGCAGGAGCCTGACTTACACAATATGGAACTGTCATAAACCTAGAATGTCATTGATACCAAACTTGTCCTCTGATAGAGAACAACACTTTAACTGAATTCCCATATGATATCTCCCAACCAAATCGAAGAAACTAGTGCCTATTCAAACATGACATCGAATTTGGAATCAAACAAATAAAAAGAAAAGAATACTCGAATGAAATCATGAATAGCAACAAATCATGGGGTTTCATGGCAAAATTAAAGGAGATGCTCAACTTCTGGAAGATGACAAGCAAAGAGAAGACAGTTGATTCCCTTGTAAGTTGTAGCATTGCCAATGTAACAGTATCTTGGCATATCTCACACCATTCATCCTGTTAAAACTCGGCATTTTCCCACAAAAGAAAACATGTTTTGAGAAGACATGTTGTTATAGTGAATAGGAAGCTAATGAGATCAGAATGTACTGTTAAATTAAACATACCGGACAATGTCTCTGCATAAGATCTTCGTATAAATCGCAAACTAACTGACTCAAAAGCCTCACTTACGAACTGTAACACAGTCGACGAAACCCTAAGGACTCCATATTACCTAAACTAGTATACCAATTTATAGAAGTACGACACAATACTTACCCATAGAAGAATCGACGCGCACTACGAACAAAAGAGGATTATACACGTCTGGAATCCTGCAGAAACCTGGTGATTCATCATCTAACAACCGAAAAATGATCTGCGGACCGTAGAGAATCGGTAAAAAATGGTGCGAAATTCCTCTAATCCAGTAGAAATGAAGCCCATCGAACACAACAATTAGGTCAAACCGAATCACACATCCCAACCACTAGATCTCGCACCACTGTTCAAAAAAAAACAAAACAAAATGTCCTCGAAATCGAGGAAGAAACAAAAAAAAGGGAATAACACGAGAATTTCGCGCAAATGGGAACAAATCAAGCGAATCTTTACCTCGTAGGAAACCGGATCGGGGGGATCTCTATCGTTTAGGGCGCTGGATCGACCCCGATTCGCGGGGAATTAGGGTTTTGGGGTGGTAGGCGAAGCGTAAGCGTCTCCTTCCTTTGGGAGGCGATGGCGAGGGGTGGCGGTGAGAGGAGAAAGCAGCAGGGAGAGAGAGAGAAAGAGAGAGAGAGAGGCGTCTCAGAAGATTCTGGAGCGGTAAAGTTACCGCCGTAGCTGGAGGAGAACGCAAAGGTCGGGTGAGATTTAAAGGGAGGTGAAGGGATTCGCTCTTTTTAACTAGCGAGCGTTACACCCGCTCCGGTCCCTTTCATATGTACCTTACGGACTCGTTAAGTTATTCTCGAAGGAAAGGGCCGGGCCGGGCCTAGCGGGTTCATGGACCGGATCTCTGATTTTTTGGTCCGGCCCATTATGATATACTTGGGCCCTGTTCTGGGCTTTTCTTTTTTCTTTTTACCAAACATGATCACAGCCAGGTCCAGAGTAGTAATATTTTGATAGAATCTTAAAAAAGATTTTTTTTTTTTTTTTTGTGTGTGTGTGGAAATAGTACTAAGTTTGAGAAAATTAGTTAAGAGGGAATATCCCTTCCCTGTTGTATTTGATTTTTAAGTTAGAGGATGTTACTATTTCACCCGCACCCACGGATATGTAGATTGCTTAATTCAGATTTTATCTGTTCTTCGAGTATTTGGTGAGATGGTGGGGACATTTATTTATATTTTCCTTCTATATTCATCCAAATCACATGTAGTAACTACCCTTTTTTTGGTTCTACGCAAGCTCCAACCAACCATCCTCATGAATTTGTTTCACACCGCAAAACATAGGTCAGTAGCATGCGAATTTGAATAAGAAAGAAAGGAAAAAAGAAAAGAGAAAAAAAAAAAAACAATTTATTACAAACTTCCCACCAACATCTAATAAATAAAAGAGGGAAATTTCAGAAGAGGCTTGCTGTTGGTGCTTAGCTTAGCTTTCTCACACGCATGGAATCAACATGAAGATATTCAAAGCTGTGTGTCAGATGCTTGATGCTTCCTTTCATAGTAAGGAACAAATGGATCCTCCTCTTTTTCTTTTTTCTTTTTTTCTTTTTTTTTTTCATATAACTCGGTAAGAACTAAGAAGTAGGTCGCTCATCAGAAAGTTTAAATTCATGGCAAAAATTCCAAGAAATAAGTACAACAGTACACTGCCACTGTAAAAAATTTCCTTCTTTCTGTTAGGAAAAGCAATCCAGCAACACAAAAATAATACAAATTACAAACTCTTCATCAGAAAACCTCAAGAATCATAGTACAACTCATGAAAGTATGTCAAACTCAGCTCTAACATTTCAACAAAAGCATCAAAACCAGTCATCAGTCATCAGGGTTCTACAAAGAGAAAATTAGACAAGTTACTCAGTCACTTCCTCTCTCTCTAAGACTTCGAAATTAGAACTCACTGAAGTAAACATTACAATAAAGAAACCCTATTAATCTCTATTCTCGGACAAATTGTTGTGGACTTCATTTTCATTCACACCAGAAACAAGCTCGGCCTCAAAAGTCGCCGATGACAGTGACGGCAGCCTCTCATAAACTCTCGACCCCATAGGAAGAAGCTTCTTCTGCCCTGATCGAAGTGTGTTGCTAAGCTTCTCATAGTTCCACCTCTGCTGAACATACACCACAACAACAAACACCACAGCAACCAATGGGATCGCCACATCACCGAACTTGGAGTAGAAATCCAAGCTCGGGTTCACAAACTCGTACTCCTCCGAGAAATACGGGTTGAAAACGGGAGCTCTAATATAATCATAAACATGAGGAAGAATCCGGACAACTGTTATTCCGATGTAATAGGATTTCTTCAAAGGCTTGCACTTAATTTGCCATAGAAAATTGCCTATAATTTGAGGAAGTAAAAAGAAGTCCTGAATGAGCCCAATATACTCCTCTAGTTCAATTCCCCACTCTCGCAGTTTATGGCTGTTTCCCCTCGAATCAATGTACATCTCTTGGCGAGCTGGTCTATAAGAATTAGTAATAAAATGTACAATGACAATTATGAGAAAACCAACCGCATGGACCCCGAAGCTGTAAAGGAGAACCCGTTTGTCATTAGGGACCCGCCACGGCTCTAGTGGACTGCGTGTTAGTAATCTTATTCGGGATCTCCATACCTTCTGACCAAGCCGAACTGTGAGAAGGAACGCAGCAAGTATCAAAATCTTCACCAAGTAGTCCATAATCCAGTACCATTGATTCTTGTTGAGATCGTATGATTGGGAATCGAGCGATTCAGATGTCAATCTTGTAAATAATGCTTCGACTCCAGTGATGAGAGGGACACTATAACCGAGAGCTTGAACACCGAGCATGACAAGAGACATGTAAGGAACTACATCAGTATTCTTTTTTACATATAAAAGCTGGCTAAATATGCAAAAGATTGCAATCGATAGCGTAAAAATGCGAAGAAGTCCCTCCACACTTCTTCTTGAGAGTATGTCTTCTCTCTGCTCTCTGTACAAAATCGGAAGAGTTTGAAGCTCAATTGAATTAAAATGAAGAGGGTCATCATCGTTCCTTTGGCTCGTGATTGAGACCTTCGCTGATGGGCTTATGAGCCACCGTGCGGTTGTTGGTGGGTATTCGACCTTCACTTCAATCAAACAATCCAGGCCGTCCTCAAGATCCGCGCTCTCGAACAGTATTTGCCAGGAAGCACGGACATCCCTACAGCCGATCAGATACATGTTCCCGTTGATCGGATTATAAAGGCCCTCTAAGTATAGCAAGGAGGCATTAGTATAGTTCTTTCCTGAGAGAGTGAGCTCCGCTGAGATATTCAATAGCAGCTCCCGCTCTGTGGAAGAAGCTCTTGGAGAAGCTGAAGCTGTACTCTTAGATGCAGATGCATTCTGGAAAGCCCAATAGCGGCCCACCAATGGCCCTATAGAGAGGATCTCGAGCTGAAAAAATGGCCATTGTGTACGATTTTTGGGTATTGGGTCGCCAACTGCAGGGACATGGAGGGTAAGATCGTCGGCAAGATTGGATAGACTGGCTAGCTCATCACTGTTATCTCCTTTTCTGGGATAACTAAGGAGCGATTTCTTAATAATAGTGCCGAAGTCAAAGGGCTCATTTCTCTCTAGAAAAGCACCCGCCAGCTTGATCTTCGAATACTTATATTGATTCAACGGGGAAGCACTGAACTTAGTCCACAGTTGCGAGGGATGGATAGGCCTTTCAAATGACAATGGGAAGTGAGTGTTTTCCTTAATGCTCGATATTGTACCGAATATGATATTCCGTTGCTTGATAGAGAAGAATGTAGGAATATACAAACAGATGCGGGAGTTGCATTCTTTGTCACCGAGACCTAAACAGCCGACCATGCAAAGTTGACCTTTTGAGGAATTCCATATGCCCTCGGCCGAGAGAGACAAGCCATTAAGCCCGGACCTTTGTCCCGCAGTGTACTGATTCTCCCATGGAGGAATGGCTCTGAACACTGCAGAAACCTTAGCAGAGCTTGCATTGTTTTGGTCAATTAGTGGTTCACATCTCACATCTTGCATTATGAGCCCGACATTAGCGAATCCCCCATCGGTTGCCCTAATTTCTTTATCGGTTTCAAAAGGACCCAATTTGCTGCAGTAATCGTCGGTGGAATTACAGTTCCAGTTTGGAACAACATTGAGAATTTCTCCGGACACGAATCGATCAAGAATCCCACAGAAAAAAGCTCCCTTGTACACCTCCAACTGCCCTTTTACAACATAGTCCTCATAAGGATAAGGTGTGCAGGCTTTCGCAACGAGCTTTTCTGCCCCAAACTGGTAGTTTGAATAAGCACCCAATTGGGAAGAGAATCTAACAAGATCAAAGTATCGAGGATTTGAAAAACCATTTAGGCTTCTCATTTCTCCGATCACCGCTCGGCTAGTCAAGGTGAAGGTTTTAGGATAGCGAAGAATAAGCAATATACGATCATCTTTCAAGAGCGGTGGCTGGAGATGTTTCGACCCAGATATTTTAACCCATTCATCTTTACGAGAAGGGAGCAAAGCATCTCCCAACAAGCATAGAACACTCTCGCCCCCATTCTTTTCCGACTCGGTGTATACACCTTCAAAAAGAATTCTAAGTTCGGAGCTACCAGGCCAAATATGAAATTCGGGAGCCAAGTACCTGCCCACTTCAGGGAAGGTACCGTTTCTAGAAATGGCGATGCCTAAAGCTCCACTTACATTGAGAGCATTAGGGGAATGGTGGTTTAGGCCGATGTGGGTCAGCATGAAGGTGGCAAGGCGAAGTGGGTCGGGAAGGGAAGTGGAGTTCGGCGGAGCATCGCTTCCGTCGAACGGCATGAGGGCAGAATCGCCGGGTTCTTGCGACCAATCCCCTTTCGAGAAGGAGAGTTCGGGTTTGAAGCCGTTGACTCTATTGACATCGAATTCGATTTTGGCAGATGAGGACAGGAATTGCCGGCATTGCTTCTCCACTTCGGGGAAGCGGGAATAGGTGTGGGGCATGAAGGGATCATCGGCGGTGGCTTCCGCCAACGGTTTGCGTGGGCCAACCGGAGAGGAGGTAGTGGAGGCGAAGGACAGTATAAACGTTAAGGCCCATAAATGTGACACCAAGTAAATGATCTCCATTGCAAAACCTCAGCAGAAACTAAAACCCTAGTTTCTCAAAGATGAATAGATCCAGTTACTGTGAACAGGTTCAGATATAGAAAACAAACTAAAATTAACCCCTCTGCCCTTGAGATTTCAGATACTCATTATCCCAAGACATGAATATGAGCTAATTAAAGCCCAAAAAATTCTCAAAAACAGCAAATTTGAGCAGGGCAACGATGCGTAAGTGGATCAAAAGGCCAAAAAAAACATCTGGGTAAGTGTCAAAATCAAAACTTTGTCTTAAATGATCTACCAACGGATTGAATTGGGCATGAATTTGGATCAATTGAGGAATTTAGAGAGGAAATTGGTCTTTGAAAACTGACCTAGGAAAGAAGGGGCTCATGCAGCTTCTTCTTCGGGGCCAAAAACTGACGCGAAGATCCGCTTCTGCTTCATCTGTGCGGGGATCTCAGTCTCATAATAATCAGATCGAAAACAACTCAGACTTTGTATTAATTAAGTATAAAAATCCCAGCTTTGGAACCTATTGATGCCTCCTTTCTTATTTACTTATTTGCAGTTGAAGAGGAAGCTTCTCACTGTGTTGACTTGGGAGGAGAAACAAATGACGTTGGAGTAAAACGCTAAAACTACAGCGGAAAAGTTAAAGGCCGTTGGATTATCACGAAATTGCAACTGTGCCATTGATAGCGGGGCTAAAAATTGTCGATGGGGCTTCACAAGTGGGAGGGCATTTTCGGTAGTACATGGTAGGAAACGTCGTGTATGGAACGGAGAGGGTGGTGGGGGCAGTTGAAGAGAACGGAGAGATGGGCTTCGCCGACGGCGTGATTCCCGCCGTTTACTCGTCGTCGATGCGGTCGGTGCTCCGATGGCACGTGATCGCACGTGAAACCGGGTGGAAAAGTTTCCAGATTTATTGGTGATCATCCAACGGCCGTGATTTCAAGTTTTGGATTACTTTACTATTATTATTAACAAAAGAAATTATATTAAACTAATTGCGTTTACTTTAATTTTAAAACAATCTAATCTGTGATTACTAGCGCTTCCCTGGTACTCTCTACTAAAATGTCGATGATAAGGATAGTTGGGGAAGTTGATTGGCGGATTGATAGTACTGGATTTGATAAAGACTCCATTTATAACTGGAACCTGCATTGCACGTACACTCTTGGATAATACATCAAGAATTTTACGAAATTTTATTATGCTTTGTTTGTAAATAATATGAGACTAGGATAAGAAAATAAGATATTGGCTGCTAAGAGAAACAGGAAGAGAGCAGGATTACACACGCATTGACTCGTTGGCTTAATTTTCTGCATATATATACCTATAAATATTAACCACTCTTCCGTTCTAGAGTTTACAAAATCTTTTAAAATTTTTAGTAGCAAAAAATGATAAAATTAGTGAAAAAAGTAATAGTCTTTTGAATAAGTGGAATGTAAAATTTACATTTAGTGCAGGAACAACATACATATAGGATTGCTCTTTTTATATATATATAATTCTATCCACTTCCATTTATTTAAGACTTAAGAATTTGTAGAGCATGTGAGAAGCACACTGATGGTCAAGGTGCGCATATGGTTACATACACAGCATTGTATCGCTGTCAATATTCACAGCGGAAACTAATCACCATAATAATTTAAGTCAATTTTACTTGTAATTCATTGTTGGTTTAAGAAAATCAAAGATAAAGGATCCAAAAATCCAGTTAATTTCTTTATAATTATTTTCTAGAAAATGACAAAAATCTGCTAAGAGAAATGACTTGTTGTATAACTTACGGTACCAATTGGAACGTAGAACAACTATATTCCGCTATTAATGACAAATTATGATCTGTCGACTTTACTAAGTATCCTATGCATTCATTTAAATTGAATGGGTTGGTTACTGAAATCCAACAATTTTGTGTGTGTGCAGCCTCACAAGAACAATTAACAAGCACAGCCAAGGAAGATTTTAACACTAAGTTTTGACTAAACCAATTGGAAAAGATTGTATAGACGCTGCGCCAGACTATTAGACACATTTGCTGCTATTTTTGCCTCAAAATGCAACAAAAAAAGAAGAAGATGTTATTGAGCTACATTGTGCAAGTAATGAACAAAGAGTCATTGAAAGCTCTATTACAAAGCGCGCACGAGTGTAATAAATTTGCATTAAAGCTTACCAAACTCGAAATTTCCATTTATGGATAAACAAAAATGATGATCAACTGGGAGGAGTATTTATACCAAGCCATTACCATAAGCTGATCCATCTTTAGCAAGAGCATCCTCGCCCACATCAACTTCGGCGATGGCAACATCAACAAGAGACTGTAAAAAGGAGAGAAGGGTGTTAGAGAATTACACTAATGCCCTCCTCATAAGCACATAAAAGTTTTTTATTTTTGTTCTCTCTCTCCTCGGTATTCTTTATTTCCAGCAAAAAATTGCATCTTATGAATTTTGTACAATAATTAAGCTAGTCGATGTCTGGTGAACAAAAGCAAGCAAAATTAAACCAGATTTTCTACATCAATTTATAAGAAATGTAAAACAAAAAGGAAAAGGTAGGGATGAGTTACAAGCAAAGACCTGAAGTTCCTTTTCGGATATTTTGACCTTCTCAGTATAGTCGTGAACTTGTAAATAAACTCTTCGCAGCTGTACATGGGTGAAAGAAAATGTATTATCTCCACAACTATTCCCCTGTAGTCTGGGCTTGAATAATGAGGAATAGGGAAAAAGTTATGTACCTTTGCTAGCATTGACCGTCGTTGAGAGGTAACTTTCTTTACGGCAGCCAATGCATCCTCTAAATTCTGCATTTTAACATAATTAATCAAAGAACAGGAAACAGGCAGATGTTATGATAGAAAATTTCTAAACCATTTGAAAGAATCAAATTACAAATACCTGAGACTTCTTCTGCAAATCAGAAACAAGTTGTTGCTTTGAGTCAACCTTATCTTTAATCAGAGTAACCTGCAAATTACATCACTTAGTAATTGTATCTCTGGAAAATATGCATGATAGAAATGTCCATGCATCATACAATTGCTCATCCAGCAAAATAATACTCATCTCAATAAGGTCACCTTGGAATTATGGAAAAAAAGATAGACGGGAGTAATCTAAAGAAAGTTGAAACAAAAAATGAATGCCTTAGTCAAATATTCTAGTGACGCCTGCTTTGTAACCTAAAGAATACGACCCATCACAAGCAGGTCGGAAAATGGGACCAAAGGCAGAGAGAATACAAGAAATCATAATCAGCTAAGCCAACCCAATAATAGATCAATTTTGGGAACAAGTTTGGGAAGTTGGTAGTGTCGGTTAAGCATTTCATTAATCTCAGTTGCGTACAATAAGTACAAAAACGACCCAAGAAAAGGCCTATAATTCACACATTGAAAGACAGCAAATTCCGTAAATCTTTATAGTACAACAAGATGAAACCCACAGATAATTACATATGGTTATATACCTACAATATATTGGGACAGTTTCAGTTGCTACTGAAGCCATAGCATTAAATTATCATCAACACAAGATTAACCTAATCCAGCACCAAGTGTTCTCAAGATTCTCAAATTAAATCCCTGATAATTATAAAGAACTCAATAGCCGGGCAGCTTCAGGTTGAGAAGGCGTGATAACACATCTCACCTGTTGAAGCCCAGCAATTTGAAATTGAGGTAGTTAAGCATAAAGAAACACATCCGATGCACAAATAGTTTCGTCAAAAGATCTGTATATTGAAGTACCTCCTTTTGAAGCTCATCAAGCTTCTGAATGGATCCATCCAATTGCTCTTTCACCTAATCAACACAACAGCAGTGTGATAAAGGTTAAAAACTAAAGTCAGTTGCAATAGACAAATAAACTAAGACACTTCTTCTACCTGATCTTGATAATCATCACTAGAATTTGGTGACAACTCTCTGCTTTGATGATCATTTAGACGGCCAACACTGCAATCAAGCAGGAAAATCACTATAACAACCCTTTAAAAAGGTTTTATAACCTAGATGCTTCTCATGCGCTGAGAAAAAACAATGGCACCTAAATTTCACGTTTTAGAACGAAGTAAGAAAGAGGGAGCATCTTCCCACTATTTGTTGCACTTGTAGATAGTAAGAGACAAGATGAACAAACAACTACGATCTGAATATTTTAAGTTGCAAGCCGATACATAGGGTCATTGACCTATCTTAAATATCTATCTTAAATATCAAGGGGAATTATTCAACCATGCCATATAACAAATAAAGAAAATTGCGCATAGGTGTCTAGCACATGGTCAAATTTGTATTATGTTCACAATAATCTGGCTGACTAGATGATGGATACAGCTAAATTCTAAGAAACCGTCGGTTCAACTTCATTGCAACATTAGCTCAGTTCCTCTATGTTAATTAGCAAATAGGGATGTCAATGGGTATGGATACCCGAAATTTTATCCAAACCCGAACCTGAACGGAGCGAATTTACCCGATGCTAAACAGATATGGTTTCGGATATGGATATCAAAAACAAAATCCGACGGATATGGATTCGGGTATGGATTTTAACTGTACCCGAACGCGAACCCGACCCGAACTCAAATTTATTTTATACTATATATAATATGTATATAAATATTTGATGTTATATTTGAATTTGTATTTTAAAGATTTAAATTTAATTTAATATATTTTGAAATATTGAAAAGAGAAATAATTGTTTCGGGTTCGTAGTCCCGGGTTCGCGTTCGGGTTTCGGATTTTTAGTCGGATTCGGATTTGGATATGGATTTTTAAAATTCGTCGGATTCGGGTCCGGTTTCAGGTTTTGGGTTTGGAGTCGGATTCGGATTCGGATTCGGGTTTTTGAAAATCCACCCCGAATCCGACCCGTTGACATCCCTATTAGCAAAGCATCTCACAGGAACTGGCTTGCTAGTTTAACAACTAACAAGCGATTATGTATTGCTTCGAATTCATATCAATGGTCCCCACATTTTACAAGTAAGGATTACAGTTTGGAAAACTGAAGTTGCAGGCCAACTGCAGCAATCCCAAATCAGTTACACCTTTATTATAGAGTAGATGCAACTTGATAATATATTGAAGCTAGAAAACACAAGTCAACTCATAAGCAAATAACATGGTTGGTACAATGTCCCAAGCAAAAAAAAGAGCAAATACTATTGAGACTGTAAAACTCAAAACCTTACCTCAACCTGTTCCTTGGCTGTTGCTCCTTATTCTTATCTCTTCCACTATCATAACCTTTGGCTTTATCTATTTCTCTCTCATGGTCTTTCTCCATTTCTCGCTCCCTTTCCCAATCTCGATCAAGATCCCTTGCATGTTCCTGATCATGATCATCATGATCTCGTCCTCGATCCACGGAACGATCTCTCAACCGATCAAAGTCGTGGGGCTGCTCGTAATCTCTCTCTCTATCTCTATCGCGCTCACGAGACCTCTCGTTGGGTCTCTCATGATACCGTTCTCTGTCGCGATTATAATTCCTTTCTCTATCCCTACCCCTGTCAAAATCATCGTCCCTCCCGAAATTTTCACGAAAAAAATTTGGCCTTGCACCTCTTGTCAGAACTTCATTAACTCGCACAATTCTTCCACCAATAGTCTAATTTAAAAACAAAAAGAAGATGTCAAACAAATGAAAAACATAAAATTTGATAAGAACAGAGACATATACCCTGCCATTCATGTCTGCGATAGCGTCAACAGCAGACCTTGGGTTGGTAAAGGTAACAAAGCCATAGCATTTTCCTCCAACTTGCCGATCATTTATTATCTGCAGTTAAATTGAATAAAATTATAACTAGAAATTTCAACATTTGAATATATAGGAAATGGTTTCATGAAACTCAGACCCCTCTAAAATATGCTTGCAAGTATTCATAAAAGGACAAACATGTAGTCAAAGTTTGCATCATTAAAACAGTTCCTGAAACACTAATGTTGATTTACTGTATATTTTTCACAAAGGAAACCACGGAATTTCTTCCAAATAGCACAAAACTTCCAAAGATAATTTTGAGATGACACAACCGGGAACTAAAATAATGACTCAAATATTACTCTTTTCCCCAAAATTTTAGTTCTCAAACTGTATTAACAGTAGCTATAAGTTACAAGCCACCAAACTAAAATCCAGACTTGCTTATAAGGGAATATTACAACTTGGTCGCTGAACCTAAAATGAATTTCACTTAAGGCACTGAACTTTAACTTCTGCTCTACTCAGATCACCACATCATCTCTTAGAGATGGCATGGCTGATGATTCATCTCTTTTAGATGACCTGATTGTTAATTCAACTGCCACATCATTCTGTCATATCATTTTTCATCTGTCATCTCATTCCTTTTCATTCGGAAAATTAAAAGGAGTTAAGAAGTGTTACAAAATTGTAACAGAAATCGAAGTTCAACGACCTAATCAACACAGGCTGAAGTTTGATGAGCTAAATGAAGCTTCAGCAAAGGTTCATTAAAACACTAGGGATAAAGCCTAGTTACAGAGATGCTAATGCATGATAAACCCTAGCTCTACAAAAGCAAATCCATCAAATGGTTCGAACCATCGACAAATCTCATGGCGTACGAGCACGAGAATAAGATCGAAAGCGAGGGAAGTAGAGGATGAGAGATGGTGAGGGGTAAGCGGACCTTAACGGCGACGACGGCGCCGTAGAGGTCGAAAACGCGGCGGAGGCTCTCCTCGGAGGCGTCGTAAGGGAGCCCACCCACGTAGATGGAGTTCTCGTCGTCGATCGTCATCTCCCACCCCCGCGACCCCAGGGTTTTGCGAGGAGGAGGAGGAGGAGGAGGAGGAGGAGGAGGAGCTCGGGAGAGAGGTGCGAGTACAAGCGCAGCGAGGGACGTGACGGGACTCGGGTTGAGAGATCGGAACAGCATAAAGGTGCTTATGCGTTCACTTTCACTCGGCTGAGAGGAATGGAGAAGTCCGCATGCGGACGATGGGTTGGGCCGGCCCACTACGAATTAATTCTTGGTTACTTAGTTGGTTCGCAATTATGGGCCTAGTTGGTACAGCCCAGCAAGAAAATAGCCCAGATAAGGCACATGGTCCCAATGTGAAGTGTGGTGTCGAAAGACCCAATGCTGGCGCCAAAGTGTAATTTAGAATTTGGAAAGCAAAGTAGATAATGAGCGACATTAAATTATACTATATAGCTTAATAAAACAAAGCCGGTAAATCGATACGCATGATTCGTGAAATTAGTAAACAGTTTAAGAATAAAAAAACAGAATGATATGAATCTCAAATTTCTTCTCAACAAAAAAAGTAAAAAAAAAAGAATGATAGTTTACATGACGTTCAAAAGTGGGGCTTTTTTTGCATTTGGCCCCCTCAAGAATTTTTTTTTCGCAAATGGCCCTATCAAATTTGTAATTGCGGAAATGGCCCTATCCCCGCCACGTAGGCGCCACCTCAGCGCCACGCAAGCAGGCTGAGCTCGGGTGGAATAAGTTGAACACGGTGAACCATTCACCGTGTCTAAACACGGTGAACGGTTCACCGTGTTTCGTCACTTATACCACCTTGCCTCTGGAAATAAAAACACTAAACACGGTTAATGGATTACCGTGTTTAGACACGGTTATCCATTCACCGTGTTTAGACGCGGTGAACTATTCACCGTGTTTAGACGCGGTGAATGGTTCACCGCGTCTAAACACGGTGAATGGATTACCGTGTCTATACACGGTGAACCATTTACCGTGTTTGTTTGAAATATATGCCCGAGTCTTCCCCACTCTCACTCGGTCGCTATCTCTCTCCCTCTCTCTCTCTCTCTCTCTGTTGCCCACCCGCCGCCTCCCCCCGCCGCCGCAGCCTTTCTCTCTTCCTCTCACTCTCTCTCTGCACCCCCATCACCCCCCCCCCACAGAAACCCCCCCTCTCTCTCTCTCTCTGTGAACCCCTCCACGTCGCTCTCTCTCTCTCTGTGGCCCCGCCGCCGCATCCCCGCCGCCGCATCCCCGTCGCCGCCTCCCCGCCGCCGCCTCCCCGCCGCCGCAGCCTTTCTCTCTCCCTCTCACTCTCTCTCTTTACCCCCATCAGCCCCCCTCACAGAAACCCCCCCTCTCTCTCTCTGTGAACCCCCCCTCTCTCTCTCTGTGAACCCCCCCTCTCTCTCTCTGTGAACCCCCCCCCCCCCCCTCTCTCTTTCTGTGAACCCCCCCTCTCTCTCTCTCTGTGATCACTCTCTCTCTCTCACACTCACAGATCACTCTCTCTCTCTCACTCTCTCTCACACAGATCTCTCTCTCTCAGATCTCTCTCTCTCTCACAGATCACTCTCCTCCGACCGTGTTCGCACTCTCTCACTCTCACAGATCACTCTCGTTCGAACGTGTTCGCAAAATGGTAATTTCATCTCTCACCCTTCCCTTTGTTGTATGTTAGAGAATGCCTATGTTAATATATCATGAATGTAGTGCTTTTGTTAATTTTATTATATTATTTCATACAAATGCCTAATATTTATATAGTTTTTAGAGATTTTGTATAGAGAGGACAACTCACGTATATTTTGATAATATTATTTACTTTAGAACTCTATGTCCGGCGAAGGTGTTCCTTTTTGTATCCATTGGGACGGAAATTTAGTCGTGAATGATAATGTACCACGATACATTGGTGGTCGTAAAGAATTGGTTGGTATCCGACGCGATATCACATTTCGGGAATTTGAGATGGAAATATACAAGGTTACTAACTATGATCGAGTGGAAGACCGTCTCCGCATAATGGTTCGATGTCCAATGGGAGCCAACGAATGGGAATTACTTAACATATCAAGTGACAATGCACTATTTGGAGTGATGAGTTTATTTCCGTTCCATGGATGTATAAAGTTATACGTAGAGAAATATGTGTTGACGACACAAGACCGTCCAAGTACCGTTAACTATACGGAAATGCTACCTAGTGATTATCAAAGGAATTACGTCAATTGCGAACGAGTTCCTACGTCAAGGTATAGAGTAATGATCTTTAAAAATATTTTTCATAATTCCTCAATTAGTTTAGGTGCGCGAAATTATTAACTTTATATTGTAAGTGCTACAGAGAATTTGAACTCCCATGTGTGCCAGTTAGTGCATCATTGCCATCTACTATGATGGATCCGTCTCCATCGGTTCGTCAAAATAAGCGGTAGGTGATTGTTTGATTTAGTTATATAAAAATTGGACCAATACGAATAGTTAATCTTAAATATCTTTGCAGGATGACTATCCCTCATAATCAAGGTGAAGGTCCATCGTCTAGTATTCGTGAATGCACCGATTGGGAAGTGAGAACTACAATTGATAATGAGGGAAATAATTGGAAGTGATGAGGAGTATGTTATTGAAAGTGATGAAGAGAATCTAAGGCGAATTGATGATGAGTCTAGTGATGACGAGGAATCCTTTGTTCCGCATTCTTTGGATCCTGATCATGACGGTGGTTTGAACACACTCGCATGCGCCATTCGAGATGAAGGTGTTGAATGGATTGAAAATTCAAATGTCAACAACGATGATGTACCGGACCCGGTGGAATTCGAGGAATTTGAAGATCAACGACAACGGTTTCTCATGGGTAATGAATTAATTCATCAAAACGTTGTTGATGCATATACTGAACAAAATATTGATCAGGGTCCTCCAAATGATGAGTCATGGGCTAATCGAATATTTTCTGATAAATCATCCTTGGTGAATGCTTTAGAAGCTTGGCACATTGAACATAATGTGCAGCTTAAAGTTGTTAAGTCAAATACAACTAGATACACTGTGAGATGTGTGGTCAATTCTTGCCCTTGGAGATTACATGCTCTCTCAACCGAAAGGTAGTCCATTTTTTAAAGTAAAGACTTATAGAGGTCCGCACACATGCATGGTTCCAATTTTGAATACAATGCATCGAAACTGTACATCTTCTTTCATATGTCAATTTATACTACCTACATTGAAGGCAAGGCTTACTATGAGTCCTATGGAAATTCAATCTCGAGTTCAGAGTGAGAAGCACGTTAGCATATCATATAGTAAGGCTTGGCGGGCACAGAATAAAGCACTACAAATTATATACGGTAGTTGGGAGCAATCATATTGTGACCTTCCTCGATACTTTTCCATGTTAGAAGCAACAAACCCCGGAACTATTACGAAGATTGATTTCATTAGTGTGACAAGTACTACAAGAATGTTTTCACGAGCCTTTTGGGCTTTTGGACCTTCGATTCATGGTTGGGAGTATTGCCGCCCATTACTTAGTATCGATGCTACCCATTTGTATGGAAAATACGGAGGCCACGCATTAATTGCCACAGGTGTCGATGCCGATGGACACCTGTATCCGCTAGCGTTCGCAATTTGTGAGGGGGAGAATAGCTCGAGTTGGGAGTGGTTTCTAAGTTGCCTACGAAGGTACATAACACGATCTCGAGTTATTACACTCATTTCGGATCGTTTTAAAGGGCTAGCAAATCTTGTTGCACTTGTATACCCACGATCAGAAGGTCATGTTCATCGATGGTGTTTGCGACATATGAAGGCTAATATGAATATTCATTTCAAAGCAAAACACTTGCTTACGAAATTTTGGAGAATTGGGAGTGCATCAGAAGAACGAGAATATTACGCATTAAAGGAAGAATTGAAGGCTATGGATGAAGATGCTTGGCTTTGGGTTGACAAACTTCATGCCGATAGGACATACTGGGCTAAAGCTTTCGATGGTGGTCGACGATTCGGTATTATGACAACGAACCGATCAGAAAGTTTAAATGGGGTGTTGAGGGGGGTTCGTGCCTTACCAATTACAGCTTTTGTGATGGCAACATTTTATCGACTGGTTGAATTTTTTCTAACGCATCGTAAGGAAGGAGTCGCAATGTCTACACAGTTTGTATCGACTGTTGATAAAATCATCAATAGCCGGATGACATGTGCTAGAGCATATACAGTTCGGCGATTTGGAGTTCAGGAGTTCCAGGTATTTACTGGGGGGGATTTGCAATATCAAGTGGTTATCAATGGAAGAGATTCTAGTTGTTCATGTTTGTGTTTGCAACTCACAGGAATTTCTTGTTCACATATTTTGTCATGTTGTAGTTCTTCACACATGAACATAGATTACTATGCCTTATGTTCAGATTGGTATTCTACCACATCCTATCATAAGGCTTATGAACCGCAGTTCCATCCCATTCCCGATCGTCGTTATTGGGTCGAGACATATGGTTCACCTATACTTCCACCACGCGAGAGAAGGAAAAAGGGACGACCAAAATCTACTCGCATTCGCAATGTTATGGATGAAGGCGTTGGGAACAGGAGGGGCAAGTGTAGTATGTGTAAACAATACGGCCATTATAAAAGCACATGTCCTGAAAATCAGCAAAGAAGCGAGAGACGTCGTCGCTAGGTTATTTGATATGAAAATTGTTGTTGCCTTTTTTAATTATTATTTTATGTTAATGTACTCATATTACAGCCACAATGTTTCTCACTGATTTTATTTCACTATTTCAGATGGACGATCACGAGGAGCCGGGACCGATTGATACATCTGTGCTGACTGAGCAGCCACACCATAGATCCACTTTGATTAGAGAGGAGGTGATGTTTTTTAAACATTTCAAATTTACTGGTAAACTATGTACTAATATTGAACTAACATTCATAATCATGCAGGGTTATTCTCCTGTTCAATTTACGGAGCATGGCCGTAAATTGAACCGATGGCAAGTTGAGCATCCTGCAGTTTTGGACCTGTTGCGACGAGCAGGATTTTTTTATGTATCACGATTGCGGCGCCTACAGCTAGATCAGTCCTTATTGGGATCATTAGTCGAGAGGTGGCGGAGGGAGACGCAGACTTTCCATATGCGACACGGGGAGATGACTATTACTTTGATGGATGTCGCTGTTATTACAGGACTCTGCGTCCATGGTGGGGCTGTGACCGGAGGGGTGTCATATCAGTGGCCACAGCTCTGCGAGCTACTTCTCGGGGTGGTTCCTGAGGATATTAAGGGCGGTGAGATAAAGATAGATTGGTTATACTATCATTTTCATGATATCGCCCTAGATGCACCTCCCGCTATTGTACGAGCTACAGCTAGAGCATATATACTGTTTCAGATAGGATGTAGTTTGTTTCCAAATCCAAGCGGGAATAGAGTGCATTTGAAGTGGTTGCCACTGTTAGAGGATTTTGACGTCTGTGGTGAGTTGGCATGGGGTGCAGCTACGCTAGCTCATCTCTATCGGGCATTAGAAAATGCTTGCATGAGGGGGAAGGTGGAGTGTTGTTGCTTTGAGACATTACTTCAGGTACATTGCCTTACTAGCTTTTTATAAGTCATGACTTTTGCTGTAATTTCTAACTATCTTTTTGTATAGATATGGGCATGAGACCACCTGCACATTGGTCGCCCTGAGATTGTTGGACCGCAGCCTGAGCTTGTCGACATGCCACTAGGTTCTAGGTAAGTTTTGTTTTTTTCATTTTCAGTTTTCTATATACTATTTAATCATGCCTAATATGATATAAATGAATCAGGTGGAATACTAGGCTGGCTTTTCGAGATAATGTCAGGACTACTGACATTGAGTTTTATCGTGATCAGCTTGATCAGCAGCTAGAGTCTCAGGTAAATGAAAGTAACTCAATCTTATTATAACTGTAAATTATATTTAAAAACGAGAGGGTAAGTAACCCTATGTATTTTTCACAATAGATTACATGGAGGCCTTATACCGATGCAGTATTAGAGACACTTCCACCTTTCTGTGTAGCGGGGTCCCAGATTTGGCGATCTAGGACCACCTTAGTCTGCTTCCATATTATTGAGCTGCATCTTCCAGATCGTGTGCTTCGGCAGTTTGGTCTTCGACAGCATATACCTGAAGCAGTGGTTGCCATACCTCGCATCACTTCACGAGGTAGAGCAGATGAGAATTGGGCGGCGTTTCATGCTTCTTATATTCAGCGTTGGGATGATAGATTGAGGGACATAGTAGAGGTGGACCCTGAAGTAGATCCAGATCCTATACGAGCTAGCACTGTTTACATGCAGTGGTACTGGAGGATCACCAGGAGATGGATATTTAGGCCAGTACAGCGCCCACTTCTCGCGTATCAGCCACGTGGACATGTCGAGAGAGTATTGGTATGATTTTAAGATATAATATTTCTTTATATTTATTTTTATATATAAAGAAAGTTTAGTGTTATTTTTATAATGGTGCTTTTATTTCAGGTCGATGTTGTGCAGAGATCACATTATACGATTAGACGTGTCCTGCCAGATATTCCATATGGCGGAGTATTAGAAGCCCTGTCGCAAGTTGCCGATCAAATGGAAGCAGTTTTGGAGACTCTACCTACGCTTCCAGTGTCTGTAGCTCCACGGCCAGCCGAACATGGTGGACCATCGACGTCGGGCCATGTACCACTGTATAGTCCGCCGAGGCCATCTTCACCGATAGAGGAGTCACCTTATCATCCAGACACATTATCAGTGCCAGTACCAGTACCAGTACCAGTGCCAGTACCAGTACCAGTACTAGTACCAGTACCAGAGGATCCACCTCGACCAGCTGATGTTGTTTATCGTAGGCGCCGACGGCAGTTGCAGTCTCTCCACGTAGATCAGCCCTCATCTTCAGCTCCTCCACAGACAGACATACTACCGACACCTGCTATGGTTGAGCACGAGATCAGACGGGTGATGGAGACGCAGGACACTCAGCCAGTTGTTGAGGGTGCTTCTATCGAACATCTCGACCAGTTGGATGTCATAGAGCCCTTTGATGAGCATGGTGTTGATCGATCGTGGTCGCGGTCGTGGTAGGGAACGTGTAGGTAGACGTGGTCGAGGGACTAGGAGGAGAACATGACATTACATTTTTGTAAATTTTAAATTGGACAGAACTTTCTATATTATTGAAAAACTTGCTCTAGTGTTGGATTTGTTGTTGTATTGTTGTGTTGAATTTGTTGTTGTATTGTTGCGTTGAATTTGTTGTTGTATTGTTGCGTTGAATTTGTTGTATTGATGTGCTGAATTTGTTGTGTTGTTGTATTGTTGATGTTGAATTTGTTGTGTTGTTGATGTTGAATTTTTTATATTAATGTGCTGAATTTTGCACTTGCTGTGATTCTACGGAACACGATAATTCATTCACCGTGTTTAGACGCGGTGAACTATTCACCGCGTCTAAACACGGTGAATAGTTCACCGCGTCTAAACACGGTGAATGGATAACCGCGTCTAAACACGGTGAATGGATAACCGTGTCTAAACACGGTAATCCATTAACAGTGTTTAGTGTTTTTATTTCCAGAGGCAAGGTGGTATAAGTGACGAAACACGGTGAACCGTTCACCGTGTTTAGACACGGTGAATGGTTCACCGTGTTCAACTTATTCCACCCGAGCTCAGCCTACTTGCGTGGCGCTGAGGTGGCGCCTACGTGGCGGGGATAGAGCCATTTCCGCAATTACAAATTTGATAGGACCATTTGCGAAAAAAAAATTCTTGAGGGGGCCAAATGCAAAAAAAGCCCTCAAAAGTGTGAACAAAATTCTCAGAAGAAAATACAGTGCCATGCTTCTAGCAGAGTAAAGCAATGCACATGTTCTCCGTCGCTAGCAACTATATAAATTTTTACAGTTTGGATTCTTAAAACCCAGATGAAATTTCATGCTATTTTCATCTATAAAATAAGCTTTATAGAACTTCCAATCCTTCTCCCAAAAAAAAAAAAAAAAAAAAAAGGAAAAAGAAAGTTATCAGCCATAAAATAGACCAGTTCATCCCCAAAATCAGTTACTCTCCAAAATACAACTTAAAGACCAAGCCTGTACATCGAACTCGACTATTATAGCTCAATTCCTGCAGTAAACACATGTAGAGCGCCATCTACTTCAATCCAACTCCGACCGACCTCCTTTCTAATGCCCTCATCCTTCATTCTCCTCCTAACCGCCTTCGATTTACTCCAACACCCTGCTTTCGCGTAAATGTTCGACATTAGCACATGCGCTCCATCATGCGAGGGATCCAACTCAACTATCTTCGCATACGCAATCTCCCCCCGTTCCACATCACCATATGTTCTACATGCACTTAAAAGGGCTCCCCATGCATTAGCTTCAACTTCGCAATTCAAACTCTTTATAAAGTTAAAAGCTTCTTTTAGATGCCCTGCTCTTCCGAGAAGATCAACCATGCCCCCTACATGAGCCATTTCCGGTTGGAGTTTGTAATCCAACATACTACTGTAAACTTCCCACCCTTCTTCGACTAACCCAGCATGAGCACAAGCAGAAAGAACACTTAGAAAAGTAACAGAATTGGGCTTCAATGAGTCCCCTCCTATAGTTTGCATCGCTTTGAATTTTTGGATAGCTTCTTTGCCGCGACCATGCATGGCCAAACCAGAAATTAATGCAGTCCAAGCGGAAACGTCCTTGTCTCTCATGCTGTGAAAAACTTCTGCAGCTTCTCCTAGGCACCCACAGTTCGAGTACATATCTATAAGTGCTGTACCCAAGGAGACATCAATTTGAATTTCCTTGTTCTTTATGTACCTATGAATTGCTTTTCCTTCTTCGAGTGCACCCAAATGAGCACATGCCGTCACAAAACTAAGGATAGTCACATTATCGGGTTCAATATTGGCTTCTTTCATAAGCTCTTTGTAGATACTTATGGCTTCTTCTGGCTCGTTGTTTCGTACGTACCCGAGAACCATACTACTCCAAGAGAAGTTATCTTTTACCAACATTTGATCAAAGAGCATACGAGCATCTTTCATAGATCCGGATCGAGCATAGCAAGAAATCATCGAATTCCATGAGATAATGTCTTTGAGGGTCATCTCATCGAACACTTTGCTCGCTAGCTCAACACTTCCACTCCTTGAGTACATATCGATAAGCGCGTTGCATATTGAGATATTCGTGTCAAAACCCATGTTTCTAACATGATCATGAATCTCAAGCCCTAACTCCAACTCCCCGCAAGCTGAAACCAAGCTCAAGAATGTTGCTTCATTTACCTTTACATTTCTCCGATTCATCTCAGAGAACATCTCTAAACCCTTTTCTAAGGATCCATTTTCAACAAAGCCAGAAATAAGAATATTCCACGAGATTGAGTCGGGCGTAGCCATATTCGCGAACAGGTCACGAGCAATTTCCATCTGCCCACATTTCGCATACATGTTCATTAGTGAGTTACCTAATATTAGCCCAACCTCAACACCCTTTTCCTCTATATAACAATGGATATCCTTTCCCAATTTCAACTCTCTCAGCCGAGCGCACGCCGAAAGGACACTGACGAGCGTGATCTGATCAGCATCCATGTTTCTCCAATCCTCGGAGCAAAACAGAGCCAATGCTTCTTTCGGGCGATCATTACTTACAAACCCAGAGATCATCGAAGCCCAGGAGACCTCGTTCCGCTCTCTCTCAGGCATTTGGTCGAACAGAAGCTCGGCGAGCTCAAACCTCCCAATCTCCGCATAGAAGTGAATCAACGAGTTCCCCACAAATGGGTCCCCCGAAAATCCCATTTTGACGACGTGGGCATGCACCTGTAGACCCTCCGACGAGGCGAGGAGATGGGCGCACGATTTGAGCAAGAAAGGGAAGGTGTAGCTATCAGGAGCGAGGCCAAATTGGAGCATTTCGACGTAGAAGCGAAGGGAGAGGTCGGGGCGGTTGCTTCGGGAGAACGCGCGGACCATGGCGTTGTAGGCGAAGAGGTTGGGGGCGGGGAGTAGGCGGCGGAAGAGGCCGAGGGCGTAGCGGAGGTCGCCGCGGAGGGAGAGGGCGGAGAAGGCGAGGAGCCGCGACGCGGCGAAGGGGTCTTGCGCGAGCCCGGTGGTGGTCATGTGCGCGTGGAGGGCGCGGAGCTCGGCCATGGAGGCGCACCGCTCGAGGCGGGCGAGGACGGGGTGGGCGAGGTGGTCGAGGCGGAAGTTGGGGGCGGAGTTAGGGTTTCGCTCGGAGGCGGAGAGGCGGTGGGGGAGGAGGACGAGGGGCGAGGAGGGCGGAATAAGGTTGGACATTTTTATATATTATTCGTCGGAATAGCTCAGCTGTGAGCCTTTCCGATTAGGTAGCTGTTCCGGAAACTATTCCTCATTTCTTATTGGAGGAACGAGTTACAAGGTGGTGCCTAATCCTATTAAATTCGGCGTTTCGAAGTGTCCAGCCGCCGACTCCATGACGTAGTCGCCATTCCAGAGTGTATCACCGCCGACTTCAATTATAATCAGTTATTCATCGCTCGACAGAAAAAAAAAAAAAAAAAAGGGGAAAAAAGAAATGCATCAGTTGATTGATAGGCTACAGAAAATGGTCACAAGCAAGATGTTGCGAGGATTCTCTTTGAAAGGAAAGCGAAAATAATTGATTGATACCATTTCGCAAAATGGAGGACTCATAGGAAACTATCAGCAAGCTTCACAGAAAAGAGAGAAACTTGCTAATATAATTGCAAAAATATTTATTACTATAGAGTGTATCGATCAGTTAATGATTAGCTATGGCCTCTTGATGCTGATACAACAACAGCTTATTGCCAATTTATCTTCTCTCTCTCTCTCTCTCTCTCTCTAGCATAAGTGATAGAACAAATGAGTGCTACATATTCTCCTTCACCTTATTTTCTATCTAGAACAGGTCTCTCTCCTCATAAGAGGCATTTCACTCTTTAAATTGCCTAAATTAACATTACTGACTCTGGGGAGTCGAGGTTTCTGATGAGCTCTCAAATTCAGAAGATAACTTCTGCTTCGAAGCCGACCGGTTTGATGAACTCTCAGCGGCCACGGATTCATGAAGAGAGCCATTTGCACCGTCCACGCTGATTGTCGGCTCTTTTACCTTTTCCTTCATCATTTTCTGTCTCTCTAGCTCCTGCTTAGCCAGGGGAGAGAACTGAGAGTCCAAGGACCTCGCGGCACCTATCCATGCAAGAACGATCACGAGTAGTATTCCTCCGAGATAGGGGGTTGAGTTTGCAAGGGACCCAAATGTCAGAATCATGAACTGCTGGATCAATGCGCCTCCCGACTTCCCCAATGGGTTGCAGACTACATCAATTGCAGCTTTACCTTTGACCTATAGCAACATACAATAAACTTATACGAGAGCGAAACAAGAATAAAAGCACAAAATGTGACTATAGTTTTTTCACATTTTGAATCTTTGTGTGTTCAATTTCTCGAGGCCTAGGCGCCAGCTATTATTTTCTAAAAATAGCACAATGTTAGTACAGTATCATAATTTTGGGGGCAAAGGTTACCGACCTTCATATCTTCATCCAAAGGAATATATGCCATTTCCTTGCAAGGATCAAATAAGCTGTATTTTGCGCTCTTACTGAAAATATTCTGCAATGCTCCCACATAAACTGCTGCTAGCAAAGGAGTCATACCCAACTTAGCCAAAATAGGAGCCAATGGCTCGCCAAACAATATTAGCGAGAAGAACCCGACTCCTGTTAGAAGCAAAACTGTCGGGGTGATCATGGCAGCCACCCCCCACCCGAATTTTCTCAGTATTACTCGGCCCAGCAACATCATCGTGAAAGTTGCTATACCGGTGGCAGTTGAGAAATCGCCCATGAAAGAAGAATACTCGTTAGGGCTCGGAAACTGCAAAAACAAGTATGACAGGGAGTTAAATAAATAATTTCCTGATCTTTTTACAGGTGCAATTTTCTTGAGGAGAACAGGAAAATATCCACCTGTGCCTTGAGTTTCGATTTCCAGGTCACTTCAACAAGGTTAATGCTTATGCCATAAGCAACCACCAATGTGGCGAGATCCCTCACATATCTAGAAGATAGCAATAATTTCAGACTCTCACCCATACCAAGTTTGGGTTTCTCCTGCAGAGATATTAGTTGTCAATAACTAAACAAAAACCAGAGGTGAGTTACGGAAAATAGTGTAGGCTTAACTCTTGGAGCCAACCTTCTTTTTTCGTTCAGTTCTTGGAAGAGAGGGATCATTCAGAACGAATTTGTTCACTCCCCAGTAGATTGCGCAGATGACGAGACCCAGAAGGACCACAATGCTCATCATTCCTTTGAGAGAGATGGCCCAGCCGTCGACTCCAGGACCCAAATTCTTTCTCAGGTTAGAGAAGTATTTTACCGTCCGGCCCGAGAAGATGAGGGCCACGTTCGCTCCCAGGCCGAACAGAGGATAGAATTCTTTGGCTTCCTCCACGGTAGTGATCTGCAAAAGTGCAAAAGTTTTATGTCAAATATTGATCGTCGCGAAGGAAAGCAGCAACTTTTCTTAAAGAAGTCAACTAGGAAGAGCAGAGCCACAGAATAATAACATTGATTCAAATTTTTTTTAAAAAAACCCCTTAAATGTACAGTTAGTTAACAGTAAGATACAATCATCATTTTTGTGTACTAAACAGGACTACTTGAGGGAATGAAACATATCTTGAATTTATCGGCACGAAGATAGTGTCCTACTCACGCTACTGATAGCATATCTAGCCTCGAAAAAATGATAGAAAAACAACATAAAAAGAATTACTTCGATAAACACAGCTTAAGACAGAAAGAAAAACTTAAAATCTAACAGATATACAAATCGAAATCAAATGGATCGTTCCAGAACATAAATTTGTCCATTCATGTAACATATGGCGGAGATGCAAACTACCATCAACCTAGTATAAGTTTATATGATGACTGGAATATAAAACATCCAATTATTTCAGGATTAGAATCTGAGAATTATCTCTGTAATTCACTTGTACAAAGATCCCAATTTGATCACATTGAAGCGCAATTGGGAGCCTAGAATCAACCAAAACAATAAAGTTTGTCGAGAGAGCAATTGATCACCTGATTGGCAAAACCCCAGAAGAGCACCGAGATCACGACGCTTCCCCAGAGCTCCGCCATCACATAGAACAAGCAGAAGCTCCAGATCCTCAGAATCGCGACGGGCCCGAGAAAGCTCGGCCCGAGCGCCGCGAGAAGCTTATCTGCGAGCGCGGTGGGGTGGATAACATCACTAAGCGGGTACAACACAAAGGCGAAAGCCCCAAAGAAGGCAATGAAGGGGAGGATAACTGTGTAGAAAAGAGCCTCCTTTGACAACACATTGGAGAGCTTGGTGTACAAGAGCATGAACCCCACCGCCATGGGCAGGTTCACCCACGTCTTTAAGAAGGGGATGATCTCGGCGCTGCTTCCTTTTGCGGTGACGACGAGCACGTCCTTGGTGTCTCTAAGAATGGTGTAGTTGAAGAGGATGCAAAAGAACATGATACCCAGTGGGATTATCTTCTTCAAGGTTTGGACCTCGACGCCGAGGAATTTGGGCTTCTCCTGCTCCGGCGCCGGCGACGGAATAGTGGCTCCGGCGCGGCGGAGGTGGAGGCTCCCATCTCTACTACAAAACCACCACCCATGAGTCGGGTTCCTCTGCTTCGACGAAAAAAGCGAACTTTGAGGCGGAAACGATGGATTGGGAGCATTTGGGGAGAACCCATGAGAGGGTTTTGGTGGGTTTTGGGCTCTGAGCGTTGGGGCAGGGAAGCCACCATTGATGGGTCGTTTGGGGCGGAGGTGGAGGTGGGCTCTGAGGTTGCGGAGAGGGTAAAAGGCGCGGTTTTGAGGATTGGAAGGGATGGATAAGAGGCTTTGGCTCGGAATAACTCCCTCCATTATCCCTGGAGGTATCCCAAGAGAGGATTGGAGCAACAGGGAGAAGAAGAGAGAGTGAGAGTGAGAGTGAGAGTGAGAGTGAGATCAAGAGAGAGACTCAGAAGGCTTTGGAAGGAGAAACCATATCCGTTTACAAAATTAGGTGATTAAACAGATGATTAGAGCAGAGACACCAAACTAAACTACTAACAAAATACTTAACAAGAACGCTAAAAAAGGATCAAATCAAAGAATCGTTAAAAAAAGATAATTTTTTAACCAACCAGGGGTCAAAGAGGATAATGGCCCAGTTCCCAAACTAAGCGTCCATTTAAAATGAGTATCGTGTTACGTACACGTGCCCTGGGAGCGGGAAGGAGGGGTGAAGTTGTTGGTTTTGCTTTGGCTTTTATATGGAGATTGATGCCACCTCTATGCCTGTGAATCCTTAAATTTTTTTTTTTTTTTTTTTTTTTTTTTTTTCTTCCTTCTGTGCCGTGTCTAAGTAAAGGTGAATCTCCATTAAGGCTTTCAAATACAGAGCAACAAACAGATTTAATTGATACACACCTATTTAAATTTCGAGCATATAATTAATCCAAATTTTAAGGACTTAAAATCTATAATTTACCTTTCTCTTGTGCTTAACAGGACGTGCACCGACCCAATGCAAGAGAGTTCATTTCCCGGTCCAATATCAGGCCCAGGCTCTCATTGACAAGTAATACCCGGGCCTGACTCGGCCCAATATCGTTTTTGGGCCCAATAGCATTTCTAACACGAGCACCAATATCGCTAATACATCTCCCTTCGATCCAGTCGCGAGACTCGAACTCACTCTTCTTCTTCCTGAAAATGTTGGGATCGAGCTCCTCATCGTGGTCGCGCGCTTTGACGCAGATCTCGCCCTACACCTTCGCATCCATCGGGATCGCCATTTCCATCGGCGTCTCCGTCCTCGGTGCCGCGTGGTGATCATCTCGATCCTATTCATCATTTTTTTTTCTTTTATTTTTTGGCCTCTGTTTTTCTGATTTTTAACGGTGTTTTTGTTTGTATTTTTTTTTTTTAATATGCATTTAGGGGAATTTATATAACCGGGAGTAGTTTGATCGGTGCGGCCATTAAAGCTCCGCGAATCACCTCGAAGAATCTCATTAGGTATACTCCTTTTCCGGCGATTATTACATTCATAACCCCTTTTTCCTGAGAAAAAGTAAGTAAAGCATAGATTATTATATCTAGTTAAATTTCCATTTTTTCCAAGTTCGGGAACAATTTCCACCAGTAACCGCGAATAAACTTTTCTGGTTATTCCGTTAAGTCTAGAAAAAGTGGGTTTTGTTTTAAGTAGTTTCAGCAAAAATGAGATACAAAGATCTGTGAGTGCCACATAATTAAAGTAAAAGTTAGATAAAATGTGTAAATATAAGTCAAACAATTTAACATAATGCAGTTGGAGTGCACGTAGAAATTACTGATCTAGTGATGGATGGATTTTATTAATTTGGTAATTTATTGACATTATGAAATTGTCTTTATAATAAACCAATTGTCATTTACTTCAACTATACTTAATGAATCATGGCAATATAACAAGTTTCAATGCAAATCACTTGGCCCTGCTTCAGTTTAGATTTGAGATCATTGGCAAAAAGAAAAAGGATCATCCCTCGCTATCAGTGGCTTCTAGTAAAAGGTTCTAAGGGAGGAAAAGCCATCAATGACCTGTCGTAGGGGCAAGGACTGGCTTCATGGTGCGGATTTTTTGTGTGCCTTTGTGTCTGTGTTTTCGCTAGTTCCTTTTTTATGATGGGCTGCAAATCTGTTTATGAAAGTGTGCAAAATGTATTCAAATGAACACTTCTAGGCCTAAGGATGTTGTATGAACATCAAATTAATCTTGAGAATCAAAAAAAAAAAAAATCCAATATCATGGACACAGATCTAGCATCTAACTATTCTCATCAGTTTACTCCATACATTCTATAAGTTTGCTTGCTTGTTCTACATCTATTGTGATCTAATCTATATACTGTGGGTATAGTTTAGGTCTAAGCTGCTGCATTTTGTGCTTTAAAAGCGATCACTCTAACGCAACATATTGTAGCACTTAGATGGTGATATTATCACTCATGATGAATCCATGATGCGAAAAAGGTTAGAAACCCCTAGCATTCAGCATGATCCAATCAGTCCTTTATGTAACTACACACCTAAAACCGACGATGTGACTGATTACACAACACATTCAATAATGCGTTATTTATGTGTCTTTATTAGCTATGAGATCCCTGTCATCTTAGTTTTCCGATTGAACTTTTCAGTGTCATCTTCTGTGAGGCCGTTGCTATATATGGTGTTATCGTGGCGATCATTTTGCAAACAAAGTTGGAAAGCGTGCCGTCATCACTTATATATGCCCCAGAATCTCTCCGAGCTGGTTATGCCATCTTTGCTTCTGGGATAATCGTTGGGTTTGCAAATCTTGTATGCGGGTATATTTCACCTCAATTCTTCTCACTAACAACATTACACTAATTCCTATGATCAATAAAACAATGCAAAGTTTAAAAAAAAAAAATCTCACAAAAGTGCATTTGGCTTATTTGCACTTTTAAATAGGCTTTGTGTTGGAATAATTGGAAGCAGCTGTGCGCTTTCCGATGCTCAGAACTCTTCCCTCTTTGTAAAGATTCTGGTGATTGAGATCTTCGGCAGCGCGCTCGGATTATTTGGCGTGATCGTGGGCATAATTATGTCTTCTCAAGCAACATGGCCGGCAAAGATGGCATAAGCTCTTGTTCTCTGATCAGATCTCTCATTCTCATTTTTTTTCCTTTTATGGAATTCTTGCATTGTATGTATCTTAAACTTTGATTACAACAACAACTCTGTACGTTGTATGCGCCTTCTTTTTGCCTGTGTAGTAATAATTACTGGCATTTTCGGAGTGTTAATTGCGGAGAATTCAGTATCGATTTTCTATGAATGAAGTTAGACAATGTGATCGGTGCTTCGAGCTTTCTCATTTTTTCTTCAATATATAATTTAATGTATTCTTGTTGGTGTTTTTGTGAAATTGTCTTAGAATTTGTCACACAATGTAGATATGAGAATGTAGCTATTCTTTGTTAAAATTTAGTAGCAGAACTTCTATTAACAGCGGGTTCTGAGTGAATCCGCCTCGAATGCATCATTTATCCCATAATAGTTTTATGAATTGTCTCAAAAGTTAAAATGATTTTTATATTATTATAGTAATTTTTCGGTAGGAAGATGGTTTTAAGTTGGATTTATTGGCTTAATTAAAATAATGGTTTTTCCTTTGCAATCATTTGGTTTTACATATGATTGATATTTGGAAACTGTGAGGACCAGATATTACAATAAAGAAAATGAAAAAAAATGATTTGGTCAAATTTTGTGCCTTTAGCTATTTTGAAGCATGAATTTCATTATATTAATTAACAATTACTAACAAATGAAACCAATAATTTCAAATATTTTTTTTTATTTAATTGATAGGCTGAGAAAATGTTAATTGAAAGAAGAAAAAAAAAAATCATGGGCCTATTGCTGAGCGGCCTCAATTATATTGTTCACGAACCCATTGTAGTTAGAACTTAGAACTTGGTGTCGCATCACCACAAGGTGAGATCACTCTGGGCGGCACCTCCTTACTCTCACCGCCCGTTGCGTCTCTCCTCTCCGACTCTCCGGGCGGAAACCCTAAAACCCCAAATTCCTCAGGTGGGTCGCTCTCGTTCTCTCCCCTCTTTCGTTCTCTTCATCCAAAACCTAATCGATCCTCGTATCGCATCTCACTCCGCTTAACCTAATCAATCCGCGCAGATTCTAATGCCTTGACAAAGTTTAGAGAAGTGAGCTTACTTCGTGCCTGTTTTCAAATTTGTTGTAACTGTAGACGTAATGTTTCAGATTATAGATGGAGTACTCCTCGAGCGAGGACGACGAGCTGATCGAAGATTTTGCGGATCTCGAGGACGATCCAACGCCACCGGATGCCGATCAGGCCGGCGGCGGGGCTGCTTCTTCTCAGGGGCATTTCGTCGACCGTGATGCGGGCGGGACCGATATCATCGCGACCGACGTCGACGTCGACGTCGACGTCAAGAGCCAGGATCCCTATCTCGGCATGGAATTCGAATCCGACTCGGCCGCTAGAGCCTTCTACAATGCCTACGCATTGCGCCTCGGCTTCGGCATCCGCGTCGCCCGCTCCCGCAGCGAGCGGCGCAAGGGCGTCGAGGTCCTCGTCATGAAGCGGTTCGTGTGTCTGAAGGAGGGCCACCACAAGAAAAAGGCTACCGATTTGAGTGCCAAGAAGAAAAGGAAGCGCCTTTCCATTCGCGACGGCTGCCCCGCCATGATGGAGGTGGTCCGCCGCGGGCCCGACCGGTGGGTCGTCACAAAATTGGTATCGGAGCACACTCATGTCGTCGTTAGCCCCGATAAGGTGAGGGAGATTCAGCTCCGTCGCCTCTCGGGAAAGTACAGGGAGCACGAGAACTATTTGAAAGAGATGCGGCTTAGAATGTTCGGAGATGGGGATGCGCAGGTCCTGCTCGATTATTTTAAGAAAATGCAGGCAGAAAATTCCGGGTTTTTCTACGCGATTCAGGTGGATGGTAGGAATTGTATGGCCAACGCGCTTTGGGTTGATGCCAAAGCCCGGATTTCATACACGTATTTTGGGGATGCCGTAACTTTCGACACGAGTTATAAACAGAACGAGAACATGACGATGCCGTTTGCTGCTTTTACCGGTGTGAATCATCATGGACAGCCGGTTGTTTTCGGCTGTGCTTTGGTTGTTGATAAGACAGAGTCTTCTTTTACTTGGTTGTTTGAGACTTGGCTAACCGCGATGTTTAGAAGGCACCCGATTTCGCTCACTACCGATCAAGGCAAAGCTATGGGAGCGGCAGTGGCAAAGGTGTTTCCTCAGACTCATCACAGGCTATGTAGGTGGAGAATCTTATCTAGATGCAAGAAGAAGCTTTCTGATGTCTGTTCTAGGTTTCCCACACTTCACGAAGAGTTAAAAAAATGTGTTAATGAGTGTGATGGCATCGAAATGTTCGAGATTTATTGGAGGTCTATTATCGATAAATATGATCTTAGAGAGAATGCTTGGTTGCAGTCACTATACAGCATGCGGAATAAATGGGTTCCTGCTTATCTCACGGGCTCTTTCTTTGCAGAGCTATCCACAACCCGGAAGTTAGAGAGTATAAATAGATTTTGCCGGAGCCACTTCAGCACGGAAGTCCGTTTGCAGACTTTCATTGCTAAATTCGATCAAGAAATGGATAGTCGGTATGCAGAAGAAGCCCAAATGGACAACACCGTTGTGCCGCCCGAACAGATACTGAAAACCGACACTGTCATGGAAAAACAAGCGGCGAGTATATACACACGGGCAGCATTTGAAACATTCCAAGAAGAGCTGGTTGAATCCCTTCACCACTATCCAGTGAAGGTTCAGGAAGGGCAATATAGTAAATTCTCAGTTGAAAGGGTCGATGATTCCCGTAATAGGCATGTTGTTTACTTCAATGCGCAAGAAAAGAAAGCGTGGTGCAATTGCTTTAAGTTTGCATTCTCGGGGATATTATGCAGGCATGTGCTGGGAGTGTTCTTCCTGACTGGTGTAATTCTTCTTCCGGATCATTGCATCTCAAGAAGATGGACTAAAAAGGCAAAGATTGGGCCCGAACCTGATGGACGTGATGATGAAAACGAAAGTTATTGTCAAAATTCTCCGATTTTGAGATACAATGATCTTGTTCGTGATGCCATGAAGTGTGCAGAGAAGGGGGCAGTATCTGCTGATGCTTTCAAAGTTGCAAAAGACATGCTGCGAAAAGCTTTTGCAGAAATTGCTAGCTTTGAGGAGAAGCTAGCTAAAAGTGGGCAACATCAGGTGAAAAATACGTGAAAGAAAAAGTTCTGGAGGCAATAACTGATCGACTTCGAAGTGATCTCATAAAGTGATATTTTTTCAGGGTGAATTTCGAATTAGGGCTTTTGTTTGGTGATTAAGGTTATTAGCTGTTTGTATGATTGTAAAGAGCCAATTGTGTTTATTAGTAGTGTTAATTCTGCATAGCTGGAGTTAGGTAGTGTGAACATACTGGCTATTCATGACATCATGTTTATTCATTAACTGCACCTGTAAATATACATATTAGCCTAATGAATATTGCTGTTTATTCTAAGCTGTGCATTTTGTGGTTGTTTCTGCATCCGCCGCATATACCTTTTCCGTAATAAACATGTACAGGTATGTCGTTCTTTGATGTTGAATTCTAGATTCTTCTCACTATCCATCTAGTGGTTTATCCTTACATTTTCAAAAGAAAATTGTAACATACGAATCTGCTCCTAGCTAGTACTTTTAGAGTACTAAAAATAATTCGCTGCATTTGCTGAACAGTAATATCTGCTCCAGGCCTTTAGTCTAAAGCGTATTGCCGGTTAAGATTCTTCTTTGCTAGCAATGGAGCTGATGAATTCCTGTGTCATTTTGTTATGGTTCAAAGCAATTGTTGTTACTAAGCTCGCCGGCAAGGAAGATCACATGTTATGTGCTGCAGAAGTGCTTTCTGCAACTGAAACTGAAGGTCACATGTTCTCATGCATGAACAAGGACCAGCAACCTGCTGATAGCACAAGCGGCTTATGTTCTGATACTGCTGCTGCTTCTATTAACTGAAAGTTATCACTAGTGTTAGGTTTTCTGATTCACATCAGCTGATTGTACCAAGCTACTGATAAACAATTAACTGGCTGCATGTATTTTCTTGTGGTAATGCCTTCAAGAAAATACTTGTTTTGATCAAAGCATTCTGATTAGGTTGATTGATGACACGCAAAACCTTTGAACAGACTAGATAAAAGATATGTTTGTGCTCTTCAGTTTATTGTCTAACATTTGAGAGATGCAGAAACTTTTACATGACAGCATAAATGAACATGAAAATCTGAGAAAGCAAGAATCACTGTTGTGTTTCCAGAAAGGCTTGGAAAAAGTTTACATAGGATATGTTATCTCTTCAAACTGTATAAAAATACGGAGGACCCACAATAGTTCTTAACAATCAATCATCTGAATAAATAGTCTTTCCTCAAGTCTATATGTTATACAATTCAAAACAAAGCTAACCTACCTTCTCTCCGGCCGTTCAATCCGATCGAACTGCACCCCGATCAAACTACACCCAGGGGTCTTCTTAGCTCCTAAATCTTTCATCTGTTTCCTCACTTTCGTCGCATCCTCCCATCTATTCGCCACCGCATATATATTGGCAAGAAGTGTGTGCATTCCCACATTCTCGTTTTCTACTTCAATAGCTCGTTTAGCCAACCGCGCACCCATCTGAACGTCGCCATGAAGCTTACAAGCCCCAAGTAGAGCTCCCCATAACGGAACCGCATCTTCATCGTTCATTCCCCTTGGCATTTCGTCGAGCAACTTCTCTGCCTTGTCTAGAAGACCGGCACGCCCGAGTAGATCAACCAAACAACTGTAGTGTTCGACTTTGGGCTCTATTTGATACACTTCCTTCATTGCATGGAAATGCTTACACCCTTCGTCTACCAATCCTCCATGATTGCAAGCACTTAATACACCGATAAGTGTGATATCATCGGGTTTAGCTCTAACTCTTTCCATCTCCACAAACAAAGCAAGAGCTTCATACGTTTGGCCGTTGGTGGCTAAACCGCAGATGATTGAAGTCCATGCGGTCGTGTCCTTTCCTTCGATCCTCCTAAAAATTTCCAAGGATTTCTCTACACAACCACATTTCGCATACATTTCGATTAATGCCGTGCCAAGAACAGCATCAATCTTCATCTTTGTATCCTCAATATACCCATGAATCCATTTGCCTTGTTCTAGAGCTCCCAAGCTAGCACAACAGGTGAGGAGAGCCACCACCGTAAACTTATCGGGCTTGATTCGATTCAACTGCATGTCCCTAAACAAAGCCATAGCCTCTTCGAATCTACGACAATGCATGTACCCATTGATCATCACGGTCCAGAGAATCACATCTTTCGCCGGGCTCCGGTCGAAGAGCCACCTCGCTTCATCCAACTGGCCGGAATTCGCATATCCCGTGACCATGGTAGTCCAAGAAGCCACATTTCTCGTCGGCATTTCGTTAAACAACTTACGTGCATGATCCAAGCATCCGCATTTCACATACATGTCCAACAAAGCATTCCCAATAGAGAGACTAAAACGGATTCCATTATTCATACATCTATGAATGCTCTTACCTAAATCCAGATCCCCCATTTGAGCACAAGCCGAGAGTGTGCTAACCAATGTAGCCTCATCAGGTTTCAAACCCTCTTGTTCCATCCTCCTATAAACCGTAATCGCCTCCTCGAATCTCTCGCACTTCACGTAGCTCGCGATCATGGCGTTCCACAGTATCACGTCTCTCTGAGGCGTTTCGTCGAACAGATACCGCGCAGTCTCGATGCGACCCATCTCCGCATACATATCTAAAAGCGAGTTCCTCGTGAAGGGATCGAACTCGAACCCGGTTTTAACCACGAGCGAGTGAGCTTTTCTCCCCTCCGACCCCATTCGGAGGCTCCCAATCGCCTTTAGAACAAATGGGTACGTAAAGTTATCCGGAGACAAGCCGTTCTCCCTCATTCTCGAGTACAAATCCACGGTTCGTTTAAAAATCCCATTTTTAGTGAACGCTTTGATCATTACGTTGTAGACGAAGAGCGACGGGTCCTCTACACGGTGAAACAACACGTCGGCGTAGTTCACGTCGCCGTGTTCTGGGTGGGCACAGGAGCCCATTAGTTTGTCGACCACCTCTCGGCTTCGGTGGAGCGAGGCGACGAGGGTTTGGGCGTGGATTTGCTTGAGTTGGTTCATGTTGCTGCACCATTGGAGGAGCTGGATGCACACCTTCTTCGTAAGCCTCTTCCGTACTCGATTTGGAGATGAAGAGGAGAAGAAATGGCGCGGAAATCTTGAAGGAGAAAGTGATTGTAGCCCGCGAAATTTGGGTGGCATTCGGGGACGGTGAAGTTATGCAGATGAGGTGTTTGTGAAAATTACAAACAACACATGGCGTCGACAGTGACCGTTCGATCTCGATCGGAGGGTCAGGAGATGAAGGGTTTGATCCTCCAGAGTAGAAAAAGGTGGGCTTTTGAAGGAAAAAGGGGAGGCGGAAATGGAAGAGAAGAAGAGGGCGGGGAAAGCAGTGGTGGTGGGAGGGAGCATAGCGGGGCTATCGTGCGCCCACGCTCTCATCGCCGTCGGATGGGAAGTGACGGTGATCGAACGGTCGGGAGCTCCCCCAAGCCGAAGCCCCACCGGAGCCGGGCTGGGCCTCGACCCACAGGCTAGGGAGATCATCGGCCGTTGGATCGGCGATCCGGACCCCCTCCATGATATCACCGTTCCGCTCACCGTCGACTTGGTAATTAATCTTAAATCATAACACACATGCGCACACAATTACACTCTTCAAGTGTGATTATGATCATTTTGTATGTTCGCAGAACCGGGCGACGGAGAGTGAGCAGAAGAGCAGTTGGACGTTGACGAGGGACGACAGCTTCGGGTTCAGAGCAGCTCATTGGACCGATCTACATGGGCTGATGCTCGGAGCACTGCCGGAGGGGGTCATACTTTGGGCCCACCAGTTCATCACTTTCCGGGTTTCGGAAAGCAAGTCGAATGTCGTCGCTGAAGTCGAAGCCCTTCAGACTGGCGAGACGCTGCAGATCGCGGCGGATTTGCTGGTGGCCGCTGACGGGTGCTTGTCGACTATCCGGCAGCAGTTTCTCCCGGACTTTAAGTTGAGGTTTGTCGGCTTAGTTTAAAACTTGTTTTTTCTTAGTTTGTGTTGGTTCTTCCACCATGTTAGTAGTTAAACCACTTCTGGTGTTGATGTTGGCATATCGAATTAAATGGTTTCGTTTAGATGATGGTAAAAGAAGGCTTAGTAGTAGAATGCGGAAATGGACTAACCAGTGTAGTGTACCAGTTTAAACCGGTTTTGACCCAGATCCGAAAAATTGGTTGATGCTAAAACCTGTTCTGTGATTGGTACAGAAACTATGTCCTGGAATTAAAAATGACTTGTTTGAACCAATTATGATTCTGATTCTTTCTGTGATTGGTGCAGAAACTCCCTATACCTGAATTAAACCTGTTTAAAACAATCTCTAGAATCTGTATATAATCACAGAGACACACTCACGACTAACGCTTCATGCTTTCTTTTTGGCTAATGCAGGTACTCAGGATATTGTGCATGGAGAGGGGTGTTAGATTTCACTGGAAAAGAGAACTCGGATATAATTATCGGTATCCGGAGGGCTTATCCAGATCTAGGGGATTGTTTGTACTTTGACTTGGCCCATAAAACACATTCTGTGTTCTACGAGCTGAAGAACAAGAGGCTGAATTGGATCTGGTACATCAATCGGCCCGAACCAGAACTGAAGGTAATAAGATTCATCTTAGATAAAAAAAGAAGAAGAAGTAATCTATGTTCAACTGTATACAATGTTCTCTAAACTTAACATATTTTATACAATGTGCGCGCGCTATTCATTGGTCGATTCATTTAAGTAAATATCGAGATCTTCTATAGAGTATACTTCGTTCTGTTAGGAGTTTTGATCAATGGAAAACACATAAAAGTTTTCATGTGTATTCTTTGAACTGACATTTTAAGGGATACTTCTAGGGAAATTCAGTGACTATGAAAGTGAGCAGTAGTATGATTGAGGCTATGCATGAAGAAGCAGAAAAGCTCTGGGTTCCTGAACTAGCCAGGGTGATGACTGAAACAAAAGAACCTTTCATCAATGTGATATATGACAGTGATCCTCTACAAAAACTCTTCTGGGACAATGTAGTTCTCGTCGGAGATGCCGCGCACCCGACAACCCCCCATGGATTGAGAAGCACCAACATGTCGATTCTCGATGCAGAGACCCTTGGAAACTGCCTTAAGAAATGGGGGTTCGAAAACCTTCGCACGGCTCTTGAAGAGTATGAGGCTGTCCGGCTTCCTGTGGTATCGAAACAAGTAATACATTCACGGAAATTAGGGCGTATGAAGCAAGGATTAGTTATTCATGATCAGAAGAGCTTTGATCTGCGGACGGCCACTTCAGAGGAGATTACGCAGCTGCAACAAAGAAATATGCCATACTTTGATGGTGCTCCTACTACTGCTAGCTGATACCTTCATCGATATTCTGATGAATCTAGTGTTATATGCCTCCTATTACCTAAACTATTTGTAGTATGTTAAATAGGCCCTATTGTATGATTAATCTATCTGTGCATCTGTACAATCCAATTAGATGTACACTACTCCGGTAAATATGTACTTTCGAGGCATAACATGTATTTAGAAGGTATTTGATAACTCCAGAATCTTTTATTTTTCCTCTTTTCAGTTTATGTTTGGTAGTTATGAATCTTCTCCTTTTACGTTACTCCTTTCATTTCTTTTACTTTTTTATGTAGTCCATAAGCTTTCGTGCCTCTAGAGATTTCAATTCCTAATACAGCATAATTTGGACTCGAATTTTAGAACCTAAATCTTCCGACCAAGTGCCTTATACACCTACACTACGGGCATGTTTGTTTTTTGAATTTTGGACTCATAACTTCGAGAAAGCTATCGGTGTTGATTTGTTTCGGCACCAAAATCACAAGATTATCTGGAGTTCCAAGCTCTCATTACAATTATAAAAAGATTGGCTTTTCGACTTTGATCAGATGGAGGATAAAGTCGAATTTGTGAAACTAACAAGCTTCTCACTCACCGACTTCTTGATTCTAAGCCGCGCCTGAGATGAATTGGCAAAATATTATTATATTTTTTATACGAATGAAAGTTAGTAAAATCTTCATTGATAGTTTATATATTTTAAGAAAAGAATTCTCCATCATACATAATTTATTTATATTGTCTCAAAAGAATTTATATGTATTTATCAAAAAATTAAAATATTTACCATCTTACATTATATATGTACAAAAAATATAAAATAAAAATATGTATAAATATATTATTTTAATTATATGCGGTATGTATCGGTATTGAACGCGCGTCTAAGGAGTGTCCACATCGGACACGAGTCCAACACAAATACACAAGATTTATAGAAATATTCATGATACAGATTTGGAAATTGCTCCACCGAAGCTGAGTGCTCCACTGAAGTTTATCCAAAGCAGTGATACAGGCTCCTCACCAACTCCCACCCTCCCAGCCTCCCTCCGTTTAAAACCGGAAACCAGAAACCAGGGTTCGTGTAGACCCCATATCACCTCTCCAACCTCTATATATAAATATATATATATATATATAGAGAGAGAGAGAGAGAGAGGGAGGGAGAGGGCCGATCGAGCAGGCGATGCGATGGGTTCGGAGGCGGCGACGCGGTTCTTTTGGGGCGACTCCCCGGAGGAGGAGGAGTACTACGCCTCCCGCGGCGTGCGGAACCGGCAGTCCTACTTCGCCACCCCGCACGGGCGGCTCTTCACGCAGTCCTTCCACCCCGTCGTCGCGGAGGGCGAGGGCGGCGAGGGCGTGAAGGGGTGCGTGTTCATGAGCCACGGCTACGGCTCCGACACGGGCTGGCTCTTCCAGGAGATCGCCATCAACTACGCCGCGTGGGGCTACGCCGTGTACTGCGCCGACCTGCTCGGCCACGGGCGCTCCGACGGCCTCCGCTGCTACCTGGGCGACATGGAGAAGGTGGCGGCCGCCTCCCTCTCCTTCTTCCTCTCGGTGCGCGGCGACCCGGCCCACGCCCCCCTCCCGGCCTTCCTCTTCGGCGAGTCCATGGGCGGGGCCGCGGCGCTGCTCATGTACCTCCGCTCCCCGCCGGGGGCCTGGACGGGCCTCATCCTCTCCGCCGCGCTGCTCGCCATGCCCGAGGAGATGAAGCCCTCGCGCCTGCGCCTCTTCCTCTTCGGCCTCCTCTTCGGCCTCGCCGACGCCTGGCCCGCCATGCCCGACAAGAAGATGGTCGGCAAGTCCATCCGCGACCCGGACCGCCTCCGCGTCATCGCCTCCAACCCCCGCCGCTACACGGGCCCGCCGCGCGTCGGCACCATGCGGGAGCTGGCGCGCCTCTGCGGCTACCTGCAGGAGCGCTTCCCCGACGTGACGGCGCCCTTCCTGGCCGTGCACGGCACGGAGGACGGCGTGACGGCGCCGGAGGGGTCGAGGATGCTGTACGAGCGGGCCGCCAGCGCCGACAAGTCCCTGATCATCTACGACGGCTTCTACCACTCGCTCGTCCAGGGGGAGACCCCCGACAACAGCCGCCGCGTCCTCGCCGACATGCGCGCCTGGATCGACGACCGCGTCGCACGCTACGGAGCCCACTGACGCACACAGGACTTTTTTTTTTTTTTTTTTTTTAAAAAAAAGGGCAACAACAAGAATTGTTGGTTGACGATAAATTAGAGTATATACTACTACATGTAATGTACAATGCACGGCGGATTTGGCGTTCAGTTCAAGGAGATAGTAATGAATTAATGAGTGGCCGCCGATCACCCTGAATGGAATTGATTAAGATTAAGAAAAAGAAAAAAATTAAGAGTCGTTAATCTGTTCCCCTTTTTAAAAAAAAAATATTATTAGTTTCTGGAATTTATTATCTTTCCTTGCGTCAACTAACTCTATTCTGGACGCAATGCGGTTTAATTTGGTAGGTGGAGTCGGTGAGCTGGTTGCGTCAACTTGCTCGTGTGAATGTGAATGTATGATTCCGCGACTTCCGGCGTAAGAAAAATCTAAGAGCTAGGGTGGCACGTCGCTTAAATCGGTGTCCACGTCACGTTCGGTCTCGTTTCGATCTGCTCCTATTAATTTTTATCTGTTTATTATTTATTGATCTTTATAAATTGATTGATACCTACCTACACCCACCAGCAGCACAGATTGGCTGAATTTTATATTATCTTACTCCTTTGGCTAATTCTAACAAAGTTATTTATAATTTTTTTTTATTAAGACCGACCCTTTCCAGCGCAAGTGGCAAAGGGCTTGGTGGTTGATACCAGAGGTCCCGAGTTCGAATCCTAGTTGATTTACATTTCTAGCTAAATTTATTTCTATAAGAAATAAACGAAGCGGATAACGTGCTACCTTTCTCTTTAAAAAAATATATTTTTTTTTATTAAGAGAGAGAAAGAAAGTTAAATTCTTAGCCATCTGCGCGCGTTAAGTATGATCAGTAACTAATGATTTTTAAGGTGATTGAATCATGCATGCGTCTCCGATCCAATGGTGCCGGAATAGCGCTACTAAGTAGAAGAAAGGAAAGAGAAACAACTAGGCCTCCCTAAATGTCAGATTTCAACAGGAACATGCTTGACTTTTCCTTCCCAGTCTCCTTGATCTAACCATTCAAGCTCTCTTAGTTAGTATTAACTTATCCTTTAATTAACATTTCATTGACGTACTCTATCATGAAAGCCACTTACACCTACTCAAATCCAAGTATCCAACATGCACATGGCATGCACGTCATATCTAGCAAATGCGTGCCGTCTAAGAAATTAGGGCTCGATCTCTTTTTGTGCATTTGGAAAAATAAAATCCAAGCTCCCATGTTGTTGGATGATATAGTATTATAGGTAGTCGCAGAGTCTTATAAACATATGTGGGCCAAATTGCAAGATCATTAGCAAGTAATTCCTACTAATGTTTACCCAACCAAAAAGCATATCAACAATTAAGAATGCATATAAAAAATCAACTCATTTTTCTTTACTTTGGTTTACTTTAAATCAACTGAAAACAATGCAAAACAATCTTCGTATGATCGTTATTGCTATCAAATATAAAAAAATAAAAAATATCGTTCTATAATAATTTAAATTTTGAAAATATAGACGGTTTAACATACCGTAGAATGAAGGATAGAAAATAATGTCTCAAAGAGTGGGGGTACATGAGGGATAAAAGAAAAACCTTACTTTCCCTAGAATAAAAACTGACTTGGGGAAAAAAAATTAATCAACGAAAACATAAGAAAAGTATGTCATATTGTAAGTTATTCCACAACTAGCGGAGAAAAATTTATTAAAAAAACAGTAGAAAAGTAGAATTTGTGGGGTAGAATAAGGAAATTGGGAGAGAATTGGAAAGCAACGGCCAATAACACGTGCCTAACAAAATTGTAAAAAAAAAAAATGCTAAGTTTATAATTAAAAGGGGTTGTAATTCATACAATTCATCATCCAAAATTTGCAGGATTTACTTTTTTTAAAAAAAATTGTATTAAAAAAAAAGTAAGACAAGTAAAAAAAAAAAAAAAAATTTTGGACAAAAAATTATAAAATTATAATTCAAAGTGAATTGTAGATCTGACACTCCTGAAATTGTAATATGGTATTTCTCCACTCCTTCGATACATGCCTAATTATTAGCTTTACTTTTGGACACAAAGAATGCAATGATCCCTTGGCCTCCACATGCTACATGGCTCATGGGTCCATAAGGTAGGTTGAGGATGAGGACATTTGTGGCCAATTGCCTACCTAGGCAGCGTTGAGCGATGGGGGTACGAGGGACGCACGCGCGAGCATGATTTGGGGACTCCGAGTACCCTTAAAAGTAAAAATATTCTGTTGGCTTGTTCTCAAGAAGAGACCCCTTACAGCTGAAAATCTGACGAAGAGAGGATGGACAGGTGACACAGCATGTGTGCTTTGTGGGGCAGAAGAGGAAACGGTGGATCACCTATTCACATGGTGTGTATTCACCAAGTTCATCTTAGTTATGGGTCAGGAGGGCGTTCAGGCTAGGGACCTGGGGAATGACGTGACCTCCGTCTGGGACAGGTGGATGGGTAGGAAAGGAAAGCACTTTTCGAGTAACAGCCTAACCGAATTATTGGTTTTTTTTTTTTTTTTTTTTTTTTTTTTTTTTTTTTTTTCCTCGTCCGTCGACAGAGGCTCTGACTGCCTCACTCCTGTAGCCTAATTCATCAATCTAATGAATGAAGCGGGTAGCGTGCTACCTTTCTCCTCAAAAAAAAAAAAAAAAAAACAGGTTTTACCTTCCTCCGTACCTTTTTATTGGTTTTGTTGCCTCTAGCAGGAGGGGTACGTAATTTGTAGAGAAGTTCCATAATGAAATTTTATTAAGACAGTCTTATAAGTCAGCACGATTCAATCTATGTCTGATTTTTAAAATATATTATAATTTTAAAAAAATTCGTCTAAATTTTAACTCTAATATTCAGTACTCCTCTATTATGTGTGTTTGTCCCAGCTTAAGATTTCATAAAAATAGCTATTGGAGAAAGAACCAATAATTTTCATATTTGCAAAAGGTCTAAAATTGTAAGTTAAAGTGTCTATTTGAGATGGCCACAAGCTTACTCCATCTCTTATCTTTGATAAGAAGTATATTTCAGCTACAGAAAAGCCTCAAAATTTTACCATTTGATTACCCAAAACAAATTGAAATAAAGAAGCTTTCTGGAAGCTTGATCGAGGAAGTACACATTTGGATTTAGGGAGCCCATTTGTTAGGAGTTGCGGAATCAGTTCATAACATTTCTTGGCGAAGATTCTTTGTACCTTAGTACCTTACCATCGTCACATGGGGACATCAAGGCTCCATTTCGCCCCAAATATCTAATTCGAATTAAAGCAAAGTAAGTACGACATGAATCCTAACAAATTTTGGATCACATCGGTGTTTTTGACCTTGTATAGTAAACGAATCTAATCTAATGCCATAGTAGAAAAAAAATCTGGACGAACCATGCACGAACCATGCATGGACACAAAGGGGCCAAAGTTGGACGGGCCCCAACAATTTAAGATAGTGATACAATTGGGCTATTTGGGCCGGACCCGAACTCCACCTAATTTCAACCCTACAAATACCTAACCGGATCAGGTCACGTAAAAGCGCGGAATAAATAAAATAAACAAATAAAAAATGGCCACACTCCCCACCTCTGTTTCCCGTTTCCCACTTCCGACCGCCCACAAACCCACCGGAAGTCTCCACTTCCCCGCCAAACCCGGCGCAGAACGAAAGCCGGCGCCGTGTAGGGAAAGGAGGCCGAATTCGGCGCTGAGAAGCAGCTTAGTAGAGCGGCAAAGCCCAGCGAAAGGAGGGGAGGCGGAAGTGGACTTACAGGAGCTGGTGGAGTTCCTGCGCGGCGACCTCCCGCACCTGTTCGACGAGCGCGGGATCGACCGGACCAGGTACGACCGACGCGTCCGGTTCAGGGACCCGATCACGAAGCACGACACGGTGGAGGGCTACCTCTTCAACATTTGGCTCCTCAAGCTCCTCTTCTCCCCCGAGTTCTATCTCCACCACGCCAAGCAGGTGATAATATGTTCATTTCTTACGAATTATTTTGGTATTAATTGGGTACTTTCATATATTCTCTGGTGTACTTTGTTGGTTTTGTACTGTGAGAACTGCAGTTACGTTCTTCATAAGTTAATTAACAGATTGAGATTGTAGTTTCGAGACGAAGAATGATGTGAGACCTCCTATTGTAATTCATGGTATTCTAGGGAGTGGTTTTTTTCTGTTTCGTGCGCAGAAAATTTTTACACACAGATTGTGTCAAATTTTGCTCTTTACTTGGTCGAATCACTCTGTTGTGTTCAATTTTGCTCTTTACTTGGCCGATGCTATTGTATTTTCAATTGAAAGAAGGAATCATGATCACAAGCATCTTAAATTCTAAGGAGTTTTCGTTCATCTGGCTCTAAATTTGTGCGTTTGCTTTAGACAGGACGTTATGAGATCACAACAAGATGGACTATGGTGATGAAATTTGCTCTTCTGCCATGGAAACCAGAGTTGGTCTTCACCGGAGTCTCCGTAATGGGTGTCAACCCTGAGACTCAAAAGTTTTGCAGTCACGTGGTGAGCATTTTTTTTACACAAGAGTGGTGAGTGATCTTATTACACAAGAGTGCAATAATGCGGTTGTGGCTTCTTTATATGTTCGGCATGCTCAACATTCTTTGTGATTTTAGGATCTTTGGGATTCAATCCAGAATAATAAATACTTCTCTTTTGAAGGCTTGTCGGATGTTTTAAAGCAGGTACTGAGTGGCAATTCATTTGGTGTATACTTGTCAGATAATTTTCATAGATGAATCTGATATATTTTCTATGCTTATAAACTTGTGATTCCCCACAGCTGCGAATTTACAAGACTCCAGATCTGGCAACACCCAAGTACCGGATATTGAAAAGAACTGCAACTTATGAGGTGTGAATTTTTTTCTTTGGAACTATTTAAGGTTGAAGTTCTAGCTTCAAATTTTCTAGTTTCAGAAACATTGCAACAAAAATCTGTTATGGCTTTTAATCTGGCCTTTTACTTGTACTAGTGGGATATGTTTGTTGATGGGCATATACCAGTGTACTCCTCTCACTTTTTTCTTCAGTATTCATATATCGGAACATATGCTTTATTTTCTTCCTCTGAAGTGCTATGATGTGTTCTCTTTCTTCGGTAATGGCATGTGCATTCCAAACCTCCGTGTTAATGCAATTGGGGCTGCAGGTGAGAAAATACGAACCTTTTGTGGTTGTTGAAACAAAAGGAGATAAACTCTCAGGCTCCTCTGGCTTTAATGATGTTACTGGGTGAGCACTTCGCCTTGTCCAATTCAATAAAGTAGTACACTACCTGTCCATTTCCTATTTATTTTAATTAAATGATGCTCTAATATCTTCTAGGTATATATTTGGCAAGAACTCATCCGTGGAAAAGATCCCAATGACCACCCCTGTCTTTACTCAGGCTTCTGACGACAAACTTTCAGAAGTACACATCCAGATAGTTCTACCAATGGGCAAAGAATTGGACAGGTAATTGTTATCGTTTGATGCATTTTGGAGTTAAATGGATTTCATAAACTCGTGTCATCTGTTGGGTTTAATAGTTGATTGCAGCAACAAAATGGATACACTTGACGAGATTGGTCTCCTTTGATTAACTTGCCTTTTTGATGCCATCTTTATTTGATTAGTTCCCCAGCCCCCGAGTCCAAAGCAGTTCACTTACGTAAGGTTGAAGGAGGCATAGCTGCGGTGAAAAAGTTTAGTGGGAAAGCGACAGAGGAGGTTGTTCGTAGTATAGAGGAAGAACTTCGTTCTATCCTACTTAGAGATGGTTTGAAGCCTAAACAAGGTTGTTTGCTTGCGCGGTACAATGATCCTGGAAGGACATGGAGCTTTATCATGGTATAAGTCTTCCTTCTACTTGCTAATATATATTATTATATACACTTCCTACTAGTTTGGTAACATTAATATATATTACTAGGCCCACTTCCTATTAGATCGATCTTTTTGTAACATACTATCAGAGCTAATTCTAAACATCTTTCATTCTACAATGTTGAAGGTTTGTTCCCCACCTCCAATGTTTAATAGGTTAAATTTCTGCATTATATTTTATGGGTTAAATCTTTATCTCCTAGCTCATCTATTAATTTCGCATGTCTTTTATATCCTTTGTTATACGCGTGATTGAGGGTGTTAATATACATTACTGGGTCTGTTTTCCTACTGGATTAGTCTTTTGGGTAATGCTACCATCGACATTTTTTTTTATTACAAGGGAATACTCTAGTCATTATGATGGTCTAATATACGCAAACTTACTTTCATATTTACTTTCAGTATAACCCATAAATGCTGCTAAAGCATACACAAATCCTTGACATGTACAATTAATCTCTTGTATCTTCTCCATATAACTTGGTATGCGGAGGCTGCCTATGCTGATTGTCTTGTTTGTATTGGTAAGATCTCTTTAGGTTCATTCTTCAGATTATAACAGCATCCTACTCTGGCTAGGGGTTTTCATATCTCAGTTTGTTTTATTTACAGTCACCTTCCTCTCTCTCTCTCTCTCTCTCTCTCTCTCTCTTCTGAATTCAGCATCCACTAAGTTTTGTTTACGCATTTTCATTAGCTATTCTCTTCTTTCACTGTTCTTAATGCTTTTTGCCTTTTAACTCTTTTTGGCTCAATAGAGGAATGAGGTGCTCATATGGCTTAAAGAGTTCACACTGGAGTAGCGTACACATGTAACTTCTGGAATAGATCAAAGACATACTTCACACTGATGCCTCGGAGGGCTATGTCATCATCACCAGCTAAGTTCTCATTATCGACAAATCTCATATCATTATTTACAATTTTCTTTTCATTGAAGCTCCTTCTACCCGAAGAGCAATGATATATTCTTTGATACCTCCCGTGATTGGTTTTCTTTTACTGTATTTACATATTTTATGTAATAAAATAGATGACATGTTCTCTATTCATAAAAATAACAATGAAGTATAGTCCTGTTATGTGACATCTTTATTAAATGATCTTTTAAATCATGAGACGAATTAATAATTCTATTAGGTCTTATCATAAATTTTGCTGCCTTAATTTTCTGATTAAATCGAGATATGAAAGCAAAGAACCCACATAGGAGTTCATATATATATGATACTAGCTAGTTAAAGATTAATCGAATAATACAACAGGAGGATTAATCTGTGTTGGATATGACTCGAAATTGATAATCGAATTCAGTTTTGGACTTCGACTCGCCAACGGCTTCGCGGTGCGACCAAATTGGAAATCAATTTGTGGAGGAAAATGAATGTCTGTGGTGGGTAGCGGAGGGCTCGGGCCGTTAGGCCCGAGCCCGTAGCCCACCACTGACATTCGCCAGGGGGTGCGGGGGGCGGAGCCCCCCGCGGTACGGATCAGATCCGAAACCCGTTAAGATGTTTCTCTTTTTCGTTTTGCCCTAGGGCGACAGATGGTTGTAACGAACATTGATTTCCCTTTTCTCGATAGTGAAGCTCTCTCCTCCCTCGCCCGTGGTTTTTTCCCTGCAAAGAATTTTCCACGTAAATCTGTGTGTTATTTACTTTTCTGCTTGTGGTTGTGTATTTCGTGTTCGCCGTTTTCGTTTCTGTTTGTGCGCTCGTCGTAACAAACTGGTATCAGAGCCCTAGGTTCATCGATTAGGGTTTTGTTCATCAATGGCGTCCATGAAGTACGATCTTCCTTTGCTCGATCACAGCACAAGGTTTACGTTGTGGCAAGTAAAGATGCGCGCAATCCTGGCTCAGATGGACCTGGAAGATGCGCTGCTTGGGATGGACAAGATGCCTATGTCCCTCAGTATGGCGGAAAAGGAGAAGATCAATCGGAAGGCCCTTACGCAGATCCAACTGCATCTCTCGAACGAGATCTTACAACACGTCATCAAGGAGAAGAATGCTGCGAGCTTATGGCTGAAACTGGAGTCGTTATGCATGACGAAAAGCCTCACCAACAAACTCTGTCTGGCAGAAGGTAAGAGCATTAAGACCCATCTCGATGAATTTAAAGAGATTATTACTGATCTGGAGATGATGGAAGTAAAGTATGATGATGAAGATTTAGCACTACTACTTTTATGTTCTCTGCCCACTTCCTATAGAAACTTTAGAGATACTATGCTCTATGGACGTGATACCATATCTTTGGAAGATGTCTCAACTGCGCTTCTCTCGAAAGAGAGGATCGATAAGGAGATGAGTGGTACCACGGAAAGTCAGGCAGAGGGCCTGTTCACTCGCGGAAGATCCAAGCAGAGAAATTTTGGTGACAGCAAGGAGAAGGCTAGATCTAAATCCAGGCATAAGAACTTGATATGCAATTACTGTAAGAAGAAGGGCCACATTAAAGCGGACTGTTTCAAATTGAAAAGAAAGGAACAGACCGAAGGGAGAAGTGATTGGAAGGGAAAAGAAAGCTCGAAATCTGCCGAAGCCAGTGTAGCGGAAGACTATAGCAGCGAGGGGAATGTTTTGCTGGTCTGCGATGATCAATCCAGAGCCAGCACAGAGTGGATTCTTGATTCTGCCTGCTCGTTCCACATGTGTCCCAATAAGGATTGGTTCTCTACTTTTGAAGCTGTTAATGGTGGAGTTGTCCTGATGGGAAACGATGCATCTTGCAAAGTGGTTGGACGAGGATCGGTGAATATTAAGAAGATGTTTGATGGCGTAGTCCGAACACTCACCGATGTCAGATATGTTCCACAGCTGAAGAGAAATCTGATTTCTTTGAGTACCCTCGACGCTAAAGGATACAAATTTACTGGTGAAGATGGAACTCTGAAGGTAGTTAAAGGAGCTTTCGTGATGATGAAAGGCCGAAGACAAGAAGGAAAACTATATGTGTTGCAGGGCTCTACTGTAACAGGTGGAGCAGCAGTATCCTCTTCATCCACGTCCGATTCATATGTCACAAAATTATGGCATATGAGGCTGGGACATATGAGCGAAAGAGGACTGACGGTGCTGAGCAAGCGAGGACTTCTTGGCGGCCAAACTACTGGAATTCTGGAATTCTGTGAACATTGTGTGTTCGGAAAGCAGAAAAGGGTCAGCTTTAGCAAGGCAATCCACAGAACCAAAGGGACTCTCGATTACATTCACTCAGATCTCTGGGGGCCAGCACCGGTGCCCTCTAAAGGTGGAGCGAGATACATGTTGACCTTCATAGACGATTACTCCAGGAAGGTGTGGACGTTCTTTCTCTTGCAGAAGAGTGATGTATTCAAGACCTTCAAGCAGTGGAAGACCTTAATTGAAAAGCAGACTGGAAAACAAATCAAGCGCCTTCGCACGGACAACGGTTTGGAGTTCTGTTCAGGAGAGTTCAACGAATTTTGTAAGGATGAAGGAATTGAGAGACATCGCACAGTTGCCTACACGCCGCAGCAAAATGGCGTTGCTGAACGCATGAACAGAACACTGATGGAGAAGACGAGATGTCTACTCTCAAATGCAGGTTTTGGTGAGGAGTTCTGGGCAGAGGCTGCATCTACGGCGTGCTATTTGGTGAATCGGTCTCCTTCGACTTCTATTGATCTGAAAACTCCAGAAGAGGTATGGTCTGGCCACCCTCCTAGTTATTCTGATTTAAGAATATTTGGATGTCCTGTTTATGCTTATGTTAGTCAAGGAAAATTGAAACCTAGATCAAAAGAATGCAAATTTCTAGGTTATGCATCTGGTACTAAAGGTTTTCGTTTATGGTGCCCTGAAGATAAGAAAATTATGATTAGTAGAGATGTTAAGTTTAACGAAACTGCTATGCTTCGCCGGAAGGAGGAGTCGCGTGTTTCTTGTGATACAGGTACAGGTGCAGATGCAAATACATCAAAGAAAATTGTTGAGGTAGAGTTCCAAACTAACTCCAACAGTCAGATCACTCCAGCACCAGGTACTACTTCAGGCGATTCTGTTCCTATCGAGCCGCAGGCACCATCACAGACAGACACTTATTCGATAGCCAGAAATCGACCGAGAAGGGATATTAGACCACCGCAGAGATATGAAGAAGCAAATTTGGTGGCTTATGCTTTCGTGACTGCCGAAGAGACAGATGTCTACGAGGAGCCTACTACTTATACAGAAGCGGTTTCATGTTGTGATTCCTCAAAATGGTTGCTTGCTATGGAGGAAGAGATGGAATCTCTTCATAAGAGAATCAGACTTGGGATCTGATGAAGCTTCCTAAGGGAAAGAAAGCTGTTCGTTGCAAATGGGTGTTTAAGAAGAAGGAAGGTACACCAGGAGTAGAGAGTATCAGATATAAGGCACGCTTGGTTGCAAAAGGATACAGTCAGATTCCGGGTGTCGACTTCAACGATATTTTCTCACCAGTGGTGAAGCACACATCCATCAGGGTTCTACTTGGATTAGTTGCACTGGATGATCTAGAACTTGAGCAACTAGATGTGAAGACGGCTTTTCTACATGGCGAGTTGGAGGAGGAAATTTATATGCAGCAACCCGAGGGTTTTGTGGTTGAAGGAAAAGAAGACCACGTCTGCAGATTACAGAAATCGCTTTATGGGTTGAAGCAATCTCCAAGGCAATGGTACAAGAGGTTTGATTCTTTTATGATTAGCCATGATTTTAATAGAAGCAATTATGATAGTTGTGTTTACATAAAGAAATTAATTGATGGCTCTTTTATCTATTTGCTGCTTCTTTATGTGGATGATATGTTAATTGCTGCTAAGAACATTGCTGATGTTGATGATCTTAAAAGGCAGTTGAAATCTGAGTTTGAAGTTAAGGACTTAGGTGCAGCAAAGAAGATACTTGGTATGGAGATTCAGCGAAACAGAAAATTGAAGAAGTTATGGCTGACTCAGAAGGCATACATCCAGCGCGTGTTGGAGCGCTTTTGTGTGAAAGATATTAAGCCTGTAAGTACGCCTTTTGCTGCACACTTTAAGCTTTCAACTGATTTGGCTCCGAAAACTGATGAAGAAAAGGCATATATGGAACGAGTCCCTTATGCCAGCGCAGTTGGTAGCATCATGTATGCTATGGTCTGCACGAGGCCAGATCTTGCACATGCTGTAAGCGTGGTGAGCAGGTACATGGCAAATCCAGGAAAACAACACTGGCAAGCTGTGAAATGGATTATGAGGTATTTGCGAGGTACTACTAATGCTTGTTTAGAGTTTGGCAGATCTGATGCAGGTTTGACAGGATATGTGGATTCTGATTATGCTGGAGATCTTGATAAAAGAAGGTCTCTTACTGGTTATGTCTTCTCACTTGGAGGATGCGCTATCAGTTGGCGTGCCTGTTTACAGCCTACTGTTGCGCTATCTACGACAGAGGCCGAGTATATGGCAATCACGGAGGCTGTGAAGGAAGGTATTTGGTTAAGAGGCCTATTTGGTGAATTAAGTGGAGGCAGTCAGAAACTTACAGTATTTTGCGACAGTCAGAGTGCTATTTATCTCACGAAGGATCGAATGTTTCACGAGAGAACAAAGCATATTGACATCAAGTTTCATTTTGTTCGTGAAATTCTTGCTCAAGGTGATATTGCAGTGAAGAAAATCAGCACTTTAGAGAATCCTGCCGACATGTTGACGAAGCCTCTTATTCCTCACAAGTTCAAGCATTGCTTGGACTTGATTAGTATTAACTGTTGATTGGACCGCCCTTAGGGGCTTGTGGAGAAGGTGGAGAGTTATGGTTGCTGCTTCATTCAAAGGGAATTTCTCGTCAAGGTGGAGATTTGTTGGATATGACTCGAAATTGATAATCGAATTCAGTTTTGGACTTCGACTCGCCAACGGCTTCGCGGTGCGACCAAATTGGAAATCAATTTGTGGAGGAAAATGAATGTCTGTGGTGGGTAGCGGAGGGCTCGGGCCGTTAGGGCGACAGATGGTTGTAACGAACATTGATTTCCCTTTTCTCGATAGTGAAGCTCTCTCCTCCCTCGCCCGTGGTTTTTTCCCTGCAAAGAATTTTCCACGTAAATCTGTGTGTTATTTACTTTTCTGCTTGTGGTTGTGTATTTCGTGTTCGCCGTTTTCGTTTCTGTTTGTGCGCTCGTCGTAACAATCTGAAAGGTGGAAGATTACAATAGTTAAGCAATGGTTGCCAACACCAACATGGGTAGTAAAGAACGGTAACATTTATCAGTGCAAACGTACAGAATGCGTGATGTTGTTGCGTTCTACATTGTTAACTTCTCATTCACATGCATATTTTTAGCCTGTATTTCTTGAATGAGGAGTTTGGTATTCTCATAAGATGATCCCCCTTCCTCCATGGCCCTTCTCGCCTTCTCTCCGAGCTCTCGAGCTCTCGTTCTTCTCTCTTCGCCTTCTTTCCCTTCGTCCATCAACTTGCTCACCGCGGTCTCGACATCGTCTTTCTTTATGAACACCTGGGTATCGTCCACTCCCCACTGTGTCATGGCTTGAACCCCAATTGGAACCCCGATTTTCAGTGATTCCACTATCAGCGTCTCGTTCAGAAATTGCTCGCCAAAATGAGGCCATGTTATCATCGGCAGGCCAGCCACCACTCCCTCCAGCGTCGAGTTCCATCCGCAGTGCGTCATGAACCCTCCCACCGCCTGATGCGATAGGATCGCCACCTGCGGCGCCCACCCCTTTATTATCAGGCCCCAATCCTTGACCCTTTCCTCGAATCCCTCCGCCTTCAGCCACTCCTCGACGTCCGCGAACCTATCGCCGGCTTTGATCACCCATACAAACGGCATCTTCGAAGCCTCTAACCCGAGTCCTACTTCTATCAGCTGAGCCGGCATAGTGCGAGCGAGACTCCCGAAGCTCACGTAGACGACCGACCCGTGCTTCTTGGAGTCGAGCCAGCGCAAGCAATGGCTCACGTCGACATTAGACGCGCGCCCCCTCGCCGCCATCTCGCCGACGCTCCTATTGCAGAGCGATAGGGGCCCGAGGGTCCAAATCTTTTTCCCGGTGATCTTACCGTACGCGTCGATGTACGAAGCCTCCAACTCGTCGAAGGTGTTCACCACGATCCCGTCGGCTCTCCTCTCCTCAGCCAACGCGGCTTCGCGGAATTTCTCCGTCCCGGGCCCGCCGAAGTTCCCCGGCGACTTGGCCTTTGTCAGCTCAAACCGATGAGGCAAATACGGAACACTAACCGGCTCGTTCTCGTCGGCCACGTTCTCGAATATCTTAAACTGGTGCATGACGCACCTGACGAGAGAGGCAAACGCGCCGAAGCCGGGAAAACTGAGCCTCGGGATGCCAAACTCCCGTGCGACGTCCCCGGTCCACGGGTGGCCTGTATCGGATATAATGCAGGTCGGCGGCGCCGGGGAGTTGTGGCGCAGGTGGCGCGCCAGCGGCTCGCGGAGCATGGCGCAGGCGCGCCAGAAGCTGGGGACGAAGTCGCTGGACGGGAGCACGTCAATGTTCTCGCAGCCGTCGGGCAGGCCGCATTCTGCGCACGGGAAGCGCAGGGGCAGGAAGTGGATCGGGAGGCGAGAATTGGCGACGGAGTCGGCGACGGATTTTATCCGGGCGAAGTTGAGAGGGGTGGTGACGAAGGTGACGGCGGCGCCACCGCCGGCGAGGAGGCGCGCCATGTCGAGCATGGGGATGGTGTGGCCCTGGGCCATCACAGGGACCAGCACGAAGTGGGCCTTCGCCTCGTGATCGCTCATGGCCATTTTTGGTAATTATATCGGAATTAATTGCTCGTGATGGTGCAAGCGACGAGATTGTGGTGCTACGTGGACATATAAAGTAAAGTAATAATGCAAGGAGACTATTACAAGTGGATTTGGATACTGCCTCGCATGGTGTTATATTTATATGCAGGTGTTTGTGCGCAAACAAAAGAGGGGTAGCGAAAGAGGTAAGAAGATTCTTGCTAAAAGAATAGTAGTACTGTAGTAGTAACAGTTAAGTTATTTAATTAGCCAGATTTATATATATATATATATAAATATACACACACATAAAAGAGACAAATAATAGTTCAGATATACACAGATATACAGTCTCGTGTCTCTTTGTGGGCGTGTCTCTGTAAAGTGCTTGTCCGTTTCGGTAATGGATGTGTCGACTGGTGTCCATGGGTTTGTCCATACGTGTTTATATTTTCGAAAAATTTATTTAAAAAGTTTATATAATTTGATGGATAAAGAATATAGTCAGATGGCTAGAAAAATATATTATAAATAATTTTGTAAGTAAAATATATTTTTTATCAGATTTTTTAAAAATAAAAAAAATTAAACTCTTTTTTGCTCATATTAAATAAACTATTACAACAACTTATTCTGACGTTTAAATAAAACTTAGAACGGAAGCTAATCTGAATAGTGCTTAAACTGTATATAAAGAAATGATTGTGCATGTTAGATATGATGTGATAGATTAAGCATAAAATTTCTCTGAAGGATGACGTGTGTACATACATCATATTGATTGTCCATGTGTTTATGTTACAGAAAAAATTATTTAAAAAGTTTATACTATTTGACTGATAAAGAATATAGTCCGATGGCTAGAAAAATATATTATAAATAATTTTATAATTAAAATATATATTTTTATCAGATTTTTCAAAAGTTTTAAAAAGTACAAAAACTTAAATTATTTTTGCTCTTATTAAATAAAGGCCTTTTTGCATAAAAAATTCACTAGTTTTAGATTTTTGCAAAATTGGGTCAATATTTTCGATTTTGCAGATTCAGTCCGGATTTTCAGCCCTCTTTTTTTTCACTCCTTTTTTTTTTTTTCTGGCGCTTTTTTTTCCTCTCCGAAGAAGGCGGCGGAGGCGTAACGGAACGCCTCGCATCTTCCCCTCACGCTCTCGCCCTCGCCCGCGCACCCCCGCCCTCCTCGCCTCCAACCCCGTCGAGGTTACGCCGCGCCGCGACTCCCTTTTTTTTTTCCTCTCCGACCCTCCTCCACCCGCTGTCCCCGCCGCCACCGCCGGCGACGAAGAAGAAGTACTTCTTGGGACCGAGAAGCACGCCGGCGAGGGAGGGAAAAAAATATAGTTACACTCCGGCGAGGACGGTGGGTCGTGACAAAAAAAATTATAGAGAAAAAAAATAAAAATAAAAAATATTATTTTTCTACTGAAAAAAATAAAAAATAAAGAAAAAGGAAGAATATGATAAATTGCACTGTTAAAAAAAATTACACTGTTTTAAAGAAAATTTACATTGTTTTAATGAATGTTGTACTATTTAAGAGAGAAATTACACTCTTTTAAGATAAAATTTACACTCTTTAGGCCAACGTTGCACTATTTAGAAAAATTTTGCACAATTTTTTTCTCTTCCTCTTCTTTCTTCTTCCTCTATTCTCCATCTTCATCCTCCTCTCTCTTTCTTTTCTCATACTCCCAAAATTATTTTGGACCGGTGCGGTCGAAGTCGGAGAAGGAGGAGCGGCGGCGCGGGGCGGATTTCGAGGAAGCACTCGGAATTGGGGGGAGGCGGGGAGGAGGAGCACGACGACGAGGAGGAGGCCTCAAAGGAGGAGGAGGAGGAGGACGAGGACGACGACGGGCGCGGGCGCAGGGGTGCGGAAGCGGGCGCGGGTGCAGGGGCGCGGGGGCGCAGGGGATGCGCCCCCTGCGCCCACCCGGGGGGGGGGCGGGCGGGGGCTCGAGCCCGGGCGGGAGCGGAGGCGCAGGGGCGCGTCCCCTGCGCCCCCTGCGCCCCTCGCCCGCGCCCCCAGGGGGCGCAGGGGGCGCGTCCCCTGCGCCCCCTGCGTGTGCAGGGGGGGGCGCGGGCAGGGGCGGCCCTGCCCCTGCGCCTGGCGCGCAGCCCCGCGCCCCCCCCCGCGCTCGCGCCGGGGCGGGGCGCAGGGGGCTGTGCCCCCTGCCCCCTGCGCCACCGCCGACGCCTCCCTCTCCCTCATCCCCCTCTACCCCTTCGACTCCCGCGACTACGGTGGCGACGGTGCGGTGCATGGGCGCCGCCACGGCTCCGGACGCGGCGGCGGGGACGTCGTCGTCCGCATCGAAGAAAGAGTGCAATGAGGCCGAATCTAAATGGTGCAATATGGAGAAAGAGTGCAATGAGAAAGAAGAAAAAAAGAAATGATACAAATTTTATCCAAATAGTGCAACGTTGGCCTAAAGAGTGCAACTCTCTTTTCAAAGAGTGTAATTTCTGGCTCAAATAGTGCAACTTTTATTTAAAACAGTGTAAATTTTTTTTAAAACGGTGTAAATTTATTTTAACAGTGTAATTTCTTCTTATTCTTCCTTCTTGTATGATTTTTAGTCTTTTCTGTAGAAAAAAATATTATTTTTATTTTTATTTTTTTTATTTTTCTTCTCTCTATAATTTTTTTTTTCACGATCCATCCCTCGTCGAAGTGAAACTATATTTTTTTCCCCTCTCTCGCCGACATGCTTCTCGGCCCCAAGAAGCACTTCTTTTTCGTCGCCGGCGACGGCGGTGGGGACGGCGGGTGGAGGAGGATCGGAGAGGGCAAAAAAAAAAAAGTCGCGGCGCTGCGCGGTCTCGGCGGGGTCGGAGGCGAGGAGGGCGGGGGTGCGCGGGCGAGGGCGAGGGCGTGAGGGGCAGAGGCGAGGCGGGCCGTTTCCGCCTCCGCCTCCGCCTCCGCCGCTTTCTTCGGAGAGGAAAAAAAAAGAGCGAGAAAAAAAAAGAGAGAGAAAAAAAAAAGAGAAGATCGAAAAAGTAACAAGGTTATTTTGGTCAGTTTGCTGAAAATTCAAACCGAATCTGCAAAATTGAAAATAGCGATTCAATTTTGCAAAATCCAAAACTAATGAATTTTTTATGCAAATTAGCTTTAAATAAACTATTACAACAACTTATTCTGATATTTAAATAAAGTTTAAATCGGAAGCTAATCTGAGTAGTGCTTAAACTGTATATAAGATATGGTTGTGCATATTAGATATGATGTGATAGATAAAACGTAAAAATACTCTGAAGGATGACGTGTGTACCTACGTCATATTGATTGTCCTCGCTCACTAAAAATATCAGCCAAAAAAATTAGAGCACGCCCCATATTATTTTATAGGCCTTATCATTTTATTATATTCGCAAATGTGGACTCATCAACGTTACTTTCTGGTGTGATTTGACATAACGAGGGTTGTATGCGTGTGTGTCTCTTGCATTGCGAAAAAATTTATTATTATTATTATTTTTTTTGAGAAAAAGGTAGAACGTTACCTGCTTTGTTTATATTTTCTTAAAAATAAATTTACTTGGAAATATGAATCAACTACGATTCGAACTCGGGACCTCGGATACCAACCACCAAGTCCTTTGCCATTTGCGCTAGGAACGATCATTATTGTGAAAAAAATTATTAAATTGTGTGTTCCAACAATTACAAAGAGCTTTCTTCTTGGTTTTCTATGTTATTATATTACCAACGTATCAACAAGACAAGCAGCATTATAAATTTGAATCAATTAAAAAATATATACTAATATAATTTTTTTTAAATACTGTTTTTATAAATTATTAATATGCTTGTATGTATAATGTAGACAATGATTTGTTCATAAAAATACTAATCAAAATTATTAACGCACCAACAACATATTATTATGCTGACCGTCCCTCGTGCAAGTGGCAAAAGACATAGTGGTTGGTACCCGAGGTCCCGAGTTCGAATCCTAGTTGATTCACATTTCAAGCTAAGTTTATTTTTTTTTTAAATAAACAAAGCGGATAGCGTGCTATCTTTTTTTCAAAAGAGGAAAAAAAAATAACATATTATTATAAGATATACAAGCAGTAAGAGATTCAAAGTGTTTTTCTTAGATTTAATATAATTGACGTGCAATAATACTTGGGCTTTGAGTAAGATCGCCACGAAAGCGGACATTTGTGGCCAATTGCCTATCAACTGGTTTTACCTTATTGGGTACCTATTTATTGGTTCTGTTGCCTGCAGGAGGGGTACTTAATTTGTAGAGAAGTTCCATAATAAAATTTTATTAAGACGGTCTTGTAAGTGGCACCATTCAATCTGTGTCTGAATTTTGAAAATCATTATAATTTTAAAAAAATTCCTCTAAATTTCAACCCTAATATCGAGTACCCCCTATTATGTGTGTTTGCCCCAGCTTAAGATTTTATAAACATAGCTATCGGAGAAAGAACCAATAATTTTCATTTCTGCAAAAGGTCTGAAATTGTAAGTTAAAGTGTCTATATTTGAGATGGTTACAAGTTTACTTCATCTGTTATCTTGATAAGAAGTATATTTCAGCTACAGAAAAACCTCTAAAGTTTACCATTTAATTACCCAAACAGATTGAAATAAAGAAGCTTTTCTGGAAGCTTGATCGATGAAATACACTTTTTGGATTTAAGAAGCCATTTGTTAGGAGTTGCGGAACCAGTTCATAACATTTCTCAACGCAGATTCTTTATACTGCACTTCCACTATATCGACAGGCTAGCACCTTCGTACTGTACCATCATCGCATGGGGACGTCGATCAACGCGCCATTTCGTCCCAAATATCTAATTCGAATTAAACCGAAGTACGACATGAATCCTTAAAATTTTGGATCGGATAGGTGTTTTTGACTTTGTATAGTAAACGAATGGAATGCCATAGAAATAGAATCTGGACGTCGAACGATGCATTATCATGGAGCGAGCACGATCCATGCATGGACCCATTTACGTGGAGAAACTAAGCATAAACGGGCCGCCCAAGTAGGCCCACAGGTGAGGCCCCAACAATTTAAGATCGGGATAGAATTGGGCTATTTGGGCCGGACCCGAATTCGACCTAATTTCAACCCTGCAAATACCGGATCATGTCACGTAAAAGCGCGGAATAAATAAAATAAACAAATAAAAGATCGACCGCAGGATCGACCGGACGAGGTACGACCGGCGCGTCCGGTTCAGGGACCCGATCACGAAGCACGACACGGTGGAGGGCTACCTCTTCAACATCTGGCTACTCATGCTCCTCTTCTCCCCCGATTTCTATCTCCACCACGTGCAGTTGATAATATGTTCATTTCTTATGAACTATTTTGGTATAAATTGGGTAATTTCATATATTCTCTGGTATACTTTGTTGGTTTTGTACTGTGAGAATTGCAGTTACGTTCTTCAGAAGTTAATTAACAGATTGAGATTGTAGTTTCGAGACGAAGAATGATGTGAGACCTCCTATTGTAATTCATGCTATTCTAGCGAGTGGTTTTTTTCTGTTTCGTGCGCGGAAATTTTTTTTTTTTTTTTTGAGAGAAAGCAAGCGACCCGCTTCGTTTATTTTTTTTAAAAAATAAACTTAGCTGAAAATGTAAATCAACTAGGATTCGAACTCGGAACCTCGGGTACTAACCATCGAGCTCTTTGCCACTTGCGCTAGGGAAGGTCGGTTGCGCGGAAAATTTTTACACACAGATTGTGTCAAATTTTGCTCTTTACTTGGTCGAATCACTCTGTTGTGTTCAATTTTGCTCCGATGCAATTGTGTTTTCAATTGAAAGAAGGAATCATGATCACAAGCATTTAAAATTCTAAGGAGTTTTCGTTCATTTGGCTCTAAATTTGTGTGTTTGCTTTAGACAGGACGTTATGAGATCACAACAAGATGGACTATGGTGATGAAATTTTTTCTTCTGCCATGGAAACCAGAGTTGGTCTTCACCGGAGTCTCCGTAATGGGTGTTAACCCTGAGACTCAAAAGTTTTGCAGTCATGTGGTGAGCATTTTTTACTTGAGTAATCTTATTACATCGGAGTGCAATAATGCGGTCGTGGCTTCTTTATATGTTCGGCATGCTCAACATTCTTTGTGGTTTTAGGATCTTTGGGATTCAATTCAGAATAATAAATACTTTTCTTTTGAAGGCTTGTTGGATGTTTTAAAGCAGAGGTACTTAGTGGCAATTCATTTTTGTGTATACTTAGTTAGATAATTCTCATAGATGAATCTGATATAATTTTCTTTGCTTATAAACTTGTGATTCCCCATAGCTGCGAATTTACAAGACCCCGGATCTGGCAACACCGAGGTACCGGATATTGAAAAGAACTGCAACTTATGAGGTGTGAATTTTTTTCTTTGGAACTATTTAAGGTTGTACCTAAGTTGAAGTTGTAGCTACAAATTTGCTTGCTTCAGAATCATAGCAACAAAAATGTGTTATCGCTTTTAATCAGATCGGATCATATGTTTTTTTCCTTCCTCTGAAGTGCTATGATGTGTTCTCTTTCTTTGGTAGTGGCATGTGCATTCCAAATCTCCGTGTTAATGCAATTGGGGCTGCAGGTGAGAAAATAAGAACCTTTTGAGGTTGTTGAAACAAAAGGAGACAAACTCTCAGGCTCCTCTGGCTTTAATGATGTTACTGGGTGAGCACTTCGCCTTGTCCAATTCAATAAAGTAGTACACTACCTGTCCATTTCCTATTTATTTTAATTAATTGATGCTCTAATATCTTCTAGGTATATATTTGGCAAGAACTCATCTGTGGAAAAGATCCCAATGACCACCCCTGTCTTTACTCAGGCTTCTGACGACAAACTTTCAGAAGTACACATCCAGATAGTTCTACCGATGGGCAAAGAATTGGACAGGTAAATGTTATCGTTTGCTGCATTTTGGAGTTAAGTGGATTTCATAAACTCATGTCATCTGTTGGATTTAATAGTTGATTGCAGCAACAAAATGGATACACTTGAGGAGATTGGTCTCCTTTGATTAACTTGCCTTTTTGATATTGTCTTTATTTGATCAGTTTCCCAGCCCCCGAGTCCAAAGCAGTTCACTTGCGTAAGGTTGAAGGAGGCAAAGCTGCGGTGAAAAAGTTTCGGGGGAAAGCAACATAGGAGGTTGTTCGTAGTATAGAGGAAGAACTTCGTTCTATCCTACTCAGAGATGGTTTGAAGCCTCGACAATTTTGTTTTCTTGCGCGGTACAATGATCCTGGAAGGACATGGAGCTTCATCATGGTATAAGTCTTCCTTCTACTTGCTAATATGTATTATTAGGTGCACTTCCTAGTAGATCGATCTTTTGGTCACATTAATATATATTACAAGGCCCACTTCCTATTAGATCGATCTTTTGGTAACATGCTATTAGAGCTAATTCTAAACTCCTTTCATTCTATAATGTCGTAGGTTTGTTCCCCGCCTTCAATGTTTAATAGGTTAAATTTTTACATTATATTTTATGGATTAGATCCTCATCTCCTACCTCATCTATTAATTTCGCATGTCTTTCACATCCATCATTATGCACGTGATTGTAGGTGTTGATATTTATTATTGGGCATGTTTCCTACTAGATTAATCTTTTGGGTAATGCTGCTATCGACGTAACTTTTATTACAAGGGAATACTCTAGTCATTATGATGGCTAATATATGCAAAGCTTTCTTTCATATTTACTTTCAGAATAACCCATAAATGCTGCTAAAGCATACACAAATCCTTAACATGTACAATCTCTTGTATCTTCTCCATATAACTTGGTATGCAGAGGTTGCCTTTGCTGGAATGTCTTGTTTGTATTGGTAAAGATCTTTTTAGGTTCATTCTTCAGATTATAACAGCATCCTACTCTGGCTAGGGGTTTTCATATTTCAGTTTGTTTTATTTACAGTCACCTTCCTCTCTCTCTCTCTCTCTCTCTTCTGAATTCAGCATCCACTAAGTTTTGTTTACACATTTTCATTAGCTATTCTCTTCTTTCACTGTTCTTAATGCTTTTTGCCTTTTAACTCTTTTTGGCTCAATAGAGGAATGAGGTGCTCATATGGCTTAAAGAGTTCACACTGGAGTAGCATACACAACTTCTGGAATCGATCAAAGACATATTTCACATTGATGCCTTGGAGGACTATATCATGATCAAAGACAAATTTCATAACTGTTAGGATTTGGTTAGATTTGTAATTGTTTCCTAGTTGGATAAGAATTAATATTTAAATCTATTGGAGATATATTAAGATTTAAATATTAATTAGAATAGAAATCTAACTAGATTAGGATAAATATTTAGATCTATTGGAGATAATTAAATATAGATTTAAATATTTATTGTAGTAGGAATCCTAATTATACTAAGATTGGAGTACGTTTTAGGGTGAGCTTTATATATAGCTCTATGTATTCAAAGTTGAATACTCCTCTAGAGAGAGTACGGCAGAGAGCTCCAAAGAGAGGGGTAGTACGGCCATGTGCTGAAGCTCTTTGGTGTGCCGTACCCGAGAGAGAGAGAGAGAGAGAGAGAGAGCTATGGTTTGATGCACCTAGTGCACGGGTGCACGTTGAGAGTTGTCTTCTTTTGGGTTTATAGAAGACGAGAGAAGGGTAGGAGAGATTCAAAAAGAGGGCTCGGGTTGTAGCTACTTTGTGCAGAAGAGGAGTCAGGTGTAATCTTCTCTTATTTAGTGAATCTTATTTTACCCGCATATTTTCTGTTTGGTTTTTTCTCTCTTTTATGATTGTATCAGCTTTTGCTGAGGAGACGGGTTTTTCGTTAAAAACCCGATTCGACGCTTCCGTTGCGGAATCCCAACAATCGATACCGGATCAACGGCGGTCGGTATCGGAGCGGGTTGCGGATTCTCGAGATCCGGTACCGGGGCGAGTACCGGATTCCCAACAAATTGGTATCAGAGCGAAGGTTACCGATCCGCGGGCGAGATCGACGGAGATGGCCACGAAGTTCGAAATCGAGAAGTTCGACGGCAAGAACAATTTCGGCTTGTGGCAGATTAAAGTACGGGCGATCCTCGTACAACAAGAGTTAGATGAAACGTTGAACGGGAAGGAGGCGAAGCCGGCGGAGGTCACGGATGCGGCATGGACGAAGATGGAGCGGAAAGCGTTGAGTACGCTTCATCTATTATTAGCAGATGAGGTTCTTTACAATGTAGCCGGCGAGACGACACCGGCAAAGTTGTGGAAGAAGTTAGAAGATCTGTACATGACCAAATCCCTGACGAACATGTTGTATCTGAAGCAGCGACTGTTTACGCTGCGGATGCAGGAAGCGGTGAGCCTACACGAGCATCTAAATGAGTTCAACAAAGTGTTAGCCCAGTTGACCAGCATCGGAGTCAATCTGGATGACGAGGACAAGGCGCTGATTTTATTATCTTCGCTACCGGCAACATATGAGATCTGGTGACCACGTTGCTTTATGGCAAGGAGACCATAAGCGTGGAGGCGGTCACGGCGGCGCTTCTCTCGAACGAGATGCGGAAGATGACTCAGGAGTCCGGCATGCAGAGCCGTGATACAGCTCTAATGGTGAGAGCGAAGAAGGAGGCGACAACATCGGCGACCGGAGATCGACAGAAGAAGCCATTATCCGAGGTGGAGTGCTTTTATTGTCACGGGAGAGGACATATCAAGCGCAATTGTCGAGAACTTCAGAATGATCTGAAGGAGTTGAAGCGACAGAAAGAGAAAACTGTCGTGAACCAGGACGAGGCGATATCAGCGATGGTGCAGGCGGCAGAGTCGGAGATGTTCGATTCTGATGTGCTGTATGCGGCGACCGGCGGTGCTAAAATTTCGGATGATACGTGGGTGCTCGATTCCCCGTGTTCCTTCCACGTCTGCCCGGAGAAAGAGTCTTTTGCTACCTATAAGGCGATTAAGGGTGGAAAGGCTCTCTGATGGGAAACGGGACGGCGTGCAAAGTTATGGGAGTCGGCACGGTGAAGATCCGAATGCACGATGGGGTCGTGAGGACGCTGACGGGTGTGCGGCACATTCCTGGTTTGAAGCGGAATTTGATCTCGCTAGGCGCGCTGGACTCGAAGGGTTGCGATTTTTTTTCGGCTTCAGGTGGAGCTATGAGGGTCCGAAAGCGAGATCGGGGGTCGTGTGCGAGGCGAACAAGCGAGGGAACTTATACGTTCTGAGCGGGAGCACAGTCAGAGCGGGAGCGAAGACGGTTTGGGTTCCAAAAGTTCGCGGAGGTACAGTCGCCAGAGATGGAGCGGCGGACGTAGCGACATCGAGCGGAGGAGACAAGCTCAAGGTGGAGCTTGCATGGTGAGCTCGACGCAGCGGTTGAAAATTACAAATCAAACCAAGGTGGAGATTTGTTAGGATTTGGTTAGATTTGTAATTGTTTCCTAGTTGGATAAGAATTAATATTTAAATCTATTGGAGATATATTAAGATTTAAATATTAATTAGAATAGAAATCTAACTAGATTAGGATAAATATTTAGATCTATTGGAGATAATTAAATATAGATTTAAATATTTATTGTAGTAGGAATCCTAATTATACTAAGATTGGGGTACGTTTTAGGGTGAGCTTTATATATAGCTCTATGTATTCAAAGTTGAATACTCCTCTAGAGAGAGTACGGCAGAGAGCTCCAAAGAGAGGGGTAGTACGGCCATGTGCTGAAGCTCTTTGGTGTGCCGTACCCGAGAGAGAGAGAGAGAGAGAGAGAGAGCTATGGTTTGATGCACCTAGTGCACGGGTGCACGTTGAGAGTTGTCTTCTTTTGGGTTTATAGAAGACGAGAGAAGGGTAGGAGAGATTCAAAAAGAGGGCTCGGGTTGTAGCTACTTTGTGCAGAAGAGGAGTCAGGTGTAATCTTCTCTTATTTAGTGAATCTTATTTTTTACCCGCATATTTTCTGTTTGGTTTTTTCTCTCTCTCTTTTATGATTGTATCAGCTTTTGCTGAGGAGACGGGTTTTTCGTTAAAAACCCGATTCGACGCTTCCGTTGCGGAATCCCAACAATCGATACCGGATCAACGGCGGTCGGTATCGGAGCGGGTTGCGGATTCTCGAGATCCGGTACCGGGGCGAGTACCGGATTCCCAACAAATTGGTATCAGAGCGAAGGTTACCGATCCGCGGGCGAGATCGACGGAGATGGCCACGAAGTTCGAAATCGAGAAGTTCGACGGCAACGGCAAGAACAATTTCGGCTTGTGGCAGATTAAAGTACGGGCGATCCTCGTACAACAAGAGTTAGATGAAACGTTGAACGGGAAGGAGGCGAAGCCGGCGGAGGTCACGGATGCGGCATGGACGAAGATGGAGCGGAAAGCGTTGAGTACGCTTCATCTATTATTAGCAGATGAGGTTCTTTACAATGTAGCCGGCGAGACGACACCGGCAAAGTTGTGGAAGAAGTTAGAAGATCTGTACATGACCAAATCCCTGACGAACATGTTGTATCTGAAGCAGCGACTGTTTACGCTGCGGATGCAGGAAGCGGTGAGCCTACACGAGCATCTAAATGAGTTCAACAAAGTGTTAGCCCAGTTGACCAGCATCGGAGTCAATCTGGATGACGAGGACAAGGCGCTGATTTTATTATCTTCGCTACCGGCAACATATGAGCATCTGGTGACCACGTTGCTTTATGGCAAGGAGACCATAAGCGTGGAGGCGGTCACGGCGGCGCTTCTCTCGAACGAGATGCGGAAGATGACTCAGGAGTCCGGCATGCAGAGCCGTGATACAGCTCTAATGGTGAGAGCGAAGAAGGAGGCGACAACATCGGCGACCGGAGATCGACAGAAGAAGCCATTATCCGAGGTGGAGTGCTTTTATTGTCACGGGAGAGGACATATCAAGCGCAATTGTCGAGAACTTCAGAATGATCTGAAGGAGTTGAAGCGACAGAAAGAGAAAACTGTCGTGAACCAGGACGAGGCGATATCAGCGATGGTGCAGGCGGCAGAGTCGGAGATGTTCGATTCTGATGTGCTGTATGCGGCGACCGGCGGTGCTAAAATTTCGGATGATACGTGGGTGCTCGATTCCCCGTGTTCCTTCCACGTCTGCCCGGAGAAAGAGTCTTTTGCTACCTATAAGGCGATTAAGGGTGGAAAGGCTCTGATGGGAAACGGGACGGCGTGCAAAGTTATGGGAGTCGGCACGGTGAAGATCCGAATGCACGATGGGGTCGTGAGGACGCTGACGGGTGTGCGGCACATTCCTGGTTTGAAGCGGAATTTGATCTCGCTAGGCGCGCTGGACTCGAAGGGTTGCGATTTTTCGGCTTCAGGTGGAGCTATGAGGGTCCGAAAGCGAGATCGGGTCGTGTGCGAGGCGAACAAGCGAGGGAACTTATACGTTCTGAGCGGGAGCACAGTCAGAGCGGGAGCGAAGACGGTTTGGGTTCCAAAAGTTCGCGGAGGTACAGTCGCCAGAGATGGAGCGGCGGACGTAGCGACATCGAGCGGAGGAGACAAGCTCAAGGTGGAGCTTGCATGGTGAGCTCGACGCAGCGGTTGAAAATTACAAATCAAACCAAGGTGGAGATTTGTTAGGATTTGGTTAGATTTGTAATTGTTTCCTAGTTGGATAAGAATTAATATTTAAATCTATTGGAGATATATTAAGATTTAAATATTAATTAGAATAGAAATCTAACTAGATTAGGATAAATATTTAGATCTATTGGAGATAATTAAATATAGATTTAAATATTTATTGTAGTAGGAATCCTAATTATACTAAGATTGGGGTACGTTTTAGGGTGAGCTTTATATATAGCTCTATGTATTCAAAGTTGAATACTCCTCTAGAGAGAGTACGGCAGAGAGCTCCAAAGAGAGGGGTAGTACGGCCATGTGCTGAAGCTCTTTGGTGTGCCGTACCCGAGAGAGAGAGAGAGAGAGAGAGAGAGCTATGGTTTGATGCACCTAGTGCACGGGTGCACGTTGAGAGTTGTCTTCTTTTGGGTTTATAGAAGACGAGAGAAGGGTAGGAGAGATTCAAAAAGAGGGCTCGGGTTGTAGCTACTCTGTGCAGAAGAGGAGTCAGGTGTAATCTTCTCTTATTTAGTGAATCTTATTTTACCCGCATATTTTCTGTTTGGTTTTTTCTCTCTTTTATGATTGTATCAGCTTTTGCTGAGGAGACGGATTTTTCGTTAAAAACCCGATTCGACGCTTCCGTTGCGGAATCCCAACAATCGATACCGGATCAACGGCGGTCGGTATCGGAGCGGGTTGCGGATTCTCGAGATCCGGTACCGGGGCGAGTACCGGATTCCCAACAATAACATTATTTACAATCTTCTTTTCATTGTAGCTCTTTCTACCCGAAGAGCTATGATATATTCTTTGATACCTCCCGCGATTGGTTTTCTTTTACTGTATTTACATATTTAATATTTTATGCAGTAAAATAGATGACTTGTTGTCTATTCAGAAAAATAATAATGAAGTATAGTCCTGTTATGTAACATCTTTATTAAATGATCTTTTAAATCATAAGATGAATTAATAATTCCATTAGGCCATCATTAATTTTTCTGCCTTAATTTTCTGATAAAATCGAGAAATGAAAGCAAAGAACCCACATAGGAGTTCATACACGTATGATGCTAGTGAAAGATTAATGGAATAATAATACAACACCAACATGCGTAGCAAAGAATGATATCATTTATCAGTACAAGCGTACAGGGTGCGTGATGTTGTTGCGTTCTACATTGTTAACTTCCCATTCACATGCATATTTTTAGCCTGTATTTCTTGAATGAGGAGTTTGGTATTCTCATAAGATGATCCCCCTTCCTCCACGGCCCTTCTCGCCTTCTCTGCGAGCTCTCTCGCTCTCGTTCTTCTCTCTTCGCCTTCTTTCCCTTCGTCCATCAGCTTGCTCACCGCGGTCTCGACATCGTCTTTCTTTATGAACACCTGGGTATTCTCCACTCCCCATTGTGTCATCTCTTGAACCCCAACTGGAACTCCGATTTTCAGTGATTCCACTATCAGCTTCTCGTTCAGAAATTGCTCGGCAAAATGAGGCCATGTTATCATCGGCAGGCCGGCCGCCGCTCCCTCCAGCGTCGAGTTCCATCCGCAGTGCGTCATGAACCCTCCCACCGCCTGATGCGATAGGATCGCCACCTGCGGGGCCCACCCCTTTACTATCAGGCCCCAATCCTTGACCCTTTCCTCGAATCCCTCCGCCTTCAGCCACTCCTCGACGTCCGCGAACCTATCGCCGGCTTTGATCACCCATACAAACGGCATCTTCGAAGCCTCTAACCCGAGTCCTACTTCTATCAGCTGAGCCGGCATAGTGCGAGCGAGACTCCCGAAGCTCACGTAGACGACCGACCCGTGCTTCTTGGAGTCGAGCCAGCGCAAGCAATGGCTCACGTCGACGTTAGACGCGCGCCCCCTCGCCGCCATCTCGCCGACGCTCCTATTGCAGAGCGATAGGGGCCCGAGGGTCCAAATCTTTTTCCCGGTGATCTTACCGTACGCGTCGATGTACGAAGCCTCCAAATCGTCGAAGGTGTTCACCACGATCCCGTCGGCTCTCCTCTCCTCAGCCAACGCCGCTTCGCGGAATTTCTCCGTCCCGGGCCCAGCGAAGTTCCCCGGCGGACTTGGCCTTTGTCATCTCCAACCGATGAGGCAAATACGGAATAGAAACCGGCTCGTTCTCGTCGGCCACATTCTCGAATATCTTAAACTGGTGCATGACGTCCCTGACGAGAGAAGCAAACGCGCCGATGCCGAGAAAAGTGAGCCTCGGGATGCCAAACTCCCGTGCGACGTCCGCGGTCCACGGGTGGCACGTATCGGATATAATGCAGGTCGGCGGCGCCGGGGAGTTGCGGCGCAGGTGGCGCGCCAGCGGCTCGCGGAGCATGGCGCAGGCGTGCCAGAAGCTTGCGAAGAAGTCGCGGGACGGGAGCACGTCAATGTTCTCGTAGCCGTCGGGCAGGCCGCATTCTGCGCACGGGAAGCGCAGGGGCAGGAAGTGGATCGGGAGGCGAGAATTGGCGACGGAGTCGGCGACGGATTTTATCCGGGCGAAGTTGAGAGGGGTGGTGACGAAGGTGACGGCGGCGCCACCGCCGGCGAGCAGGCGGGCCATGTCGAGCATGGGGATGGTGTGGCCTTGGGCCATCAGAGGGACCAGCACGAAGTGGGCCTTCGCCCCGTGATCGGAGTCGCCGTTCATGGCCATTTTTGGTAATATTGGAGTTGTGCGCGCGCGCAAGCGTACGTCGCCACGTCGATATGAAAAGTTAAGTAATAATGAAAGGAGACTATCAGAAGTGGATTTGGATACCGCCTCGCAATATTGCTTTCTCGGTTATATCTATACGCAGGTGTTTGTGCACAAACAAAAGAGGGGCCCCGAAGGAGGTAAGAAGATTCTTGCTGAAAGAATAGTAGCAGTGACAGATAAGTTATTTAATTAGCCAGATCTTTTATATATGTCTGTTGGATTTTTTAAAATTTTTAAGAAGTTAAAAAAAAAAAAGTAAACTCCTTTAGCTTTCAATTATAGAAGAAAATGCTCAAATTAGATAAGCCATTACAACAAATTTCGGGCGTTTAAGTAAAACTTAAATCTGTTTTAGTGAATGAGTTTTTAAATTTTAAACCTTGAGAAAGTATGCAAGGCAGAACATACATAGCACAAATATTGTTTAGATATGATGTGATAGATAAAGCATAAAAATTACTCTGAAGGATGACGTGTGTACGTACGTCATATTGATTGTCCTCGTTCACTGTCAAATACCAGCCAAAGAGATTCGAGCACGCCGGATATTATTTTAGGAATAGCTTTAAATATCATTAATGTGGTTTTGTGCTTTCTTATTTTAATACCTTTTGGTTTAAAACGTATCACTTTAGTATCATATGGTTTGGTTATTCTTTTTTTATTATTTTTTCGTTAATTTTTTTGTTAAATTAATAAGAAAGTTAAAATTATAGAATAGTAAAGTGAATATTCGATAAAATATAGGTAGAATATTTTTAAAAAAATTTGTATAATTTAACGAAAAAATTAACGAAAAGATAATAATAAAAATATCAAACTACAAAGTACTAAAGTGATACGTTTTAAATCACAGGATACTAAAGTGAGAAAGCACGAAATCACAAAGATGATATTTAAAGTTATCTCATTATTTTATAGATAGGCCCTATCGTTTATTATATTTGTAAATGTGGACTGATCAACGTTACTTTTGGGTGTGATTTTACATAACGATCGAGTTGTATGCTTGTGTGTCCTGCACTTCGAAAAAATAATTAATTTGAGTGTGTCCCAACAATTACAAAGAGCTTTCTTTTCGGTTTTCTATGTTATTATATTTATCAATGTATCAACAAGACAAGCAGCATTATGAATTTGAATCAAATAAAAAAAATACTAATATAATTTTTTTTTTAAAGTACTGTTTTTATAAATTATTTATATGCATGTATGTATAATGTAGACAATGATTTGTTCAAAAAAAATACTATTCAGAATTATTAACGCACCAACAATGCATTATTATAATATATATAAGTACTAAGAGATTCGAAGTGCTTTTCTTAGATTCAATATAATTGACGTGCAAGAATACTCGGTTTTTGAGTAAGATTGCTATGAAAGCGACGCAGCTTACGCATGCTCCAACATAAGCACTAAAATTACTGAATGATTCGTGCACCTCGCTGCTTCTCCGAGGAGTGCACAATTTTAACTTGGTAACTGCTGCTTCTCTATCACAACATTCACGTTCGTGGCAAGTCGTAAAGTTTGATTCATGCTTTGCTTCATGATTTTGGGCCAAGACCCTACTAAGGATATATAGCTTGGCCCATTAATTTGTGTCTAGGTGCATCAGAAGCTTCTATTTTCATTATCCTCTAAAATGTTACTGACGAATTGTACCCACAAATCAATCAATATGTCATTGCCAACGCACAAGCGAGTAGGATCGTTGGCGCAAATCATTAATCTCAAAAGCTCGAGCTGTTAGGAATACGCAACCAATTCACTAAAAGCGTATAGATACAGCGTGCACGGGTCTTGATTGTGACTCGGTCCAATCTGACCTCTAGCCACAGAGCGGAATGCTGACCCATTTAAAGCAACAAAGAGAACATTTAAAGGCGCGACTATAACAATCTTGCATATATTAATCTGATATATTAGGTTGGCTGAGCCCAATGTATAGTATAGTGCATGGCATGTGATCCGCGCATGTGCAATTGTGTTTTGTTAGGTGAAGCTGAAACTTGAAATGGAGATATCATGGTTTTGCCCTTATCTCACATTATTAAATTTTCACACATTTTACAGCGATCAAAGTTAGGATGATTTTGCTACATGCACTTCATTTTACGTCGACGTACGCTATCTCCTGTTTAAGTAACAATCTTGCGCAAGTAATTAACGAGGAAGTAATTCAAACTGTAGACATGGAGACTTGTTTCAAGTAGGTGGGTAGATAATCAAAATCATATTCAAAGATATTACTAAGCATGTCGAGGCTTTTTGGGATTGATCTAATTAGTCTCACCAATGAAGCCATCTTTTCTTCTATTTTCCACATCTATGTAGAATTTAGATGCTTATTTCACATAATTAGACATCTAGAGATTCTTCGAATAGTTGAAATGCCATGGCCCCCGCCATCCCCCCTTCGCTTCCGTCGTCCCATGACTGAATTCAAATGGCAACTTTCAATTCTCTTCAATTTTATTCCACCTGCAGAGGCCAATTTGGACTTCGCCCACAAATGGCACGAAATTTCCTACAAAATGGTATATTTTTAAAACTTGAATACAAGAAAATAATTTGATAAGAACTTTCAACAAGTCTATCATGGAGGTTTATTTTATATTTTTTTTAACTATTTCACCTGTGCCTCTTAATAAGATGTTAGATTTTGTTTAAAATAATAAATTTATTATCAGTAACATATATAGAGATTAGTAAGAAAAAAAATAGTTTAGTGATATTTATAGAAAAAAAAGGAGTATAAACTAGAAAAATAAAAATAAATTTAGAATACATGGCAGGCATTGATAAAAAATAATAACATAATAGTGTCTTTAAAAAACAATATAATATAACAAATAAAAAAAATTAAAGTAAAATATAATAGAGTGTAATTAAGTCTAAGGGTATGTTTGATTCATATAGTGTCTTTAAAAAATAATATAATATAATAAATAAAAAAATTAAAGTAAAATATAATAGAGTGTAATTAAGTCTAAGGGTATGTTTGGTTCACTTATTTTAGACCATGAAATCGGAATGAGATTTATTGATTTCAATTGTTGTTGTTTGTTTTAAAGGAATCGGATTCCAACTCCCATTCCACTATGGAATGGAAATAACTAAATCCATTTATGCCTCAATCCGGCTTTGAATACCGGATTGACCCATTCCAAAGTAAACTACTCAAAATTTTCTTTCACAACACCTCCCCTCCTCTTCCTTTATCACTTTTCTCTCTCTTAATCAAAACACCCTCTCAAAAATTCTAAATTTTTATTCTGATACTCATTCTAATAATGAACCAAACGTCTTTGAATGATTTATCATTCTATTTTTTATTTCAAAATAATTTAATTTAATTTTTTATTTATATTTCAATCGCGAACCAAACATGCCCTAAATGTAACCAACAATTTTATCCGTCAACTAGTATGCCTACACTTTTGTACTCAAATTGTACAATTATTTCACATATTTGTGCTTTTCTCCAAAAGTGACAAAAACACGTGACTGAGATTGGTAGGATATTCTACGTCGCTTGATTATTAAAATACTTATTAAAGTTAAAAACAGAAATGAAAATCCATTCATTTTCTATTGAGTGTTTGTCCTTATTTTTGTCGTTGCATTCGACAATTCCGCAGCCATTGCATCCGATAAAACAAAAGAATTAATTAGAATATTTAGAAAAATTATTTTTTTTTTAGAGAAAGATAGCATGCTACCCGCTTCGTTTATTTTGTTTAAAAATAAATTTAGCTGAAAATATAAATTAACTAGGATTCGAACTTGGGACCTCCGGTACCAACCACCAAGTCCTTTGCAACTTGCGTTAGGAACAATCGGTGTTTAGAGAAATTATTACTGATTACTGATTTTGCTCAAATTCGATTAATATGATCTTTATCAAAAAGACCGCTTCTTCGAACTTATTCATTCTAATTAAAATCTAACCTAGCTAAATGCCTAGCTTAATTGAAAAATAAATCGTAGGAAACTAAAACTACTATGAAAGTGAAACCTTCACGGCTTAATTATCCAATAAACTGAGAGGTCTAATGAAGGCTTCTGCTAGTGCTGTAACGAGAGGCTGATGGATGGTTGATTACAATTGGAAAAAAAAAAAAAAATAGTACCAGCATTTTATCTAATTCCTCTGGTCATAGAGGACAGGTCTGGCTGGATTTGATTTAAAAAATTATAATCAATGTGTTAACAATGACGGGCTAACCGACCGTTCCTAGCGCAAGTGACAAAAGACTTGGTGGTTGGTACCCGAGGTTCCGAATTCGAATTTAGTTGATTCACTTTTCTAGCTAAGTTTATTTCTAAAAAAAATAAATAAAGCGGATAGCGTGTTATCTTTCTCTCTCTCAAAAAAAAAAAAAAAAAAAAAACAAAAAAAAAAAAACAATGACTGGCTAACAAAGTGCAGACAGAAGTGGTGTAATCGTCAAAGCCACTTGGGCTCGGATGGCTCGGATTGAGGCGGCGGATGGAGCCTCAGCCGCTCAAAACAAAATAATCGTCAAGCCACTAGCACTCGGAAGCACATACTCGACAATTTTAGCTGCGGTCGGGATCACACATCAGCACGTACGCGACCCGACCGCGTCGTCGCCCGAAGAGTCTAACAAGGATCATGTGGCGCAGCACCGCATTGCCACTCAACTTATCGTCATAACCCCTAATCTTGGACTCGTTCCCAGCTGTTTCCGACGAAGTATTTGCGTGGACCACAGGTCGTCTCCACTGCCGACTTAAAAATCAAAATGAGTTGATGCAAATTGTTCGATGATGAAAGATCGAGTCAGTTTCTCTGAACAGTTGGTCAATGATAGGCTATGGTCCTCAGGTTCAAATCTGATAGACTGAAACCAAACACAAATTATTATGAATATTCTTCCATCAATAAAAAATAATAACCATATATATATATATATATATAAATAGGTACCTAGTCCAAGGAACTGTTTCTTGTTCATCACGACAAGTGCAACTAACGAGAGCGCCCACCATTCTCCATAAATATCGTAGAAAATAGCACAAGTTAACAGCAACAAAGGCGATCGAGGTAGCGTCTTCGGTGTTAGTAACCAAACCACCAAACCAACAAACAACACAGCACCATGACCTGCGAGGCGGAGGCCGAGGCGGGGGCGGGGGCGGAGCAAGCCCACTTCGTGCTGGTTCCTCTGATGGCGCAGGGGCACATGATCCCCATGGTCGACATGGCGCGCCTCCTCGCGGAGCGCGGCGCGCGCGTCACCCTCATCACCACCCCGGTCAACGCCGCGCGCATCCGCCCCATCATCGACCGGGTCAGCAGGTCGAACCTCCCCGTCGCCTTCGTGGAGCTCCAGTTCCCCGGCGCCGAGCTCGGCCTCCCCGAGGGCCACGAGAACGTCGACCTAATCACCCAGAACGACGGCTTCAGGACCTTCTTCGACGCCCTGCGCCTGCTCCGCGCGCCCCTCGAGCGCCACCTCCGCGCCTGCTCCCCGCGCCCCAGCTGCATCGTCGCCGACGGATGCAACGGCTGGACCGCGGACGTGGCGCGCCGCCTCCGCGTCCCGCGGTTCGTGTTCCACGGGCCCTCGTGCTTCTACTCCCTCTGCGACTACAACATGGTGCGCCACGGGGTCTACGAGCGCGTGACCGACCACTCGGAGCGCTTCGTGGTCCCCGGGGTGCCCGTGCGCGTCGAGGTGAACCGGGCCCAGGCCCCGGGCTTCTTCAACGCGCCCGGGTGGGAGGCCGTGCGCGACGAGTCGATCGCGGCCGAGGACACCGCGGACGGGGTCGTGGTCAACACCTTCGCGGAGCTGGAGCGCCCGTTCGTCGAGTGCTACGAGAAGGCGCTGGGGAAGAAGGTGTGGACGCTGGGGCCCCTCTGCCTCTACAACAAGGACGCCGAGGCCATGGCGGCGCGCGGGAACAGCGCCGCCGTGGACCACCGCCGCGTCGTCACCTGGCTCGACTCCCGCGAGCCCGGCTCCGTCGTCTACGTGAGCTTCGGCAGCCTCGCGCTCTCGCGGCGGGCGCAGCTCGTCGAGATCGGGGACGCGCTGGCGGCGTCGCAGAGGCCCTTCATATGGGTGATAAAGAGCGCCGAGCTGGTCCCCGAGATGGGCGCCTGGCTCCGCGAGGAGTTCGAGGAGAGGACGCGGGAGAGGGGGCTCGTGGTCAAAGGGTGGTCCCCGCAGCTGACCGTGCTGTCGCACCGGGCCGTCGGCGGGTTCGTCACGCACTGCGGGTGGAACTCCCTGCTGGAGGCGATCGCCATGGGCGTGCCCATGCTGACGTGGCCGCGCTTCGCCGACCAGTTCCTCAACGAGAGGCTGGTCGTGGACGTCCTCGGCGTCGGGGTGTCGATCGGGGCGAGCATGCCCAACTCCGTTCTAAGCGAGGACTCGGTGCCGTTGGTGAAGCGAGAGGACGTGGAGAGAGCGGTGGAGCGGTTGATGGACGGAGGGGCGGAGGGAGAGGAGAGGAGGGGGAGGTCCAAGGAGTTGGCAGAGAAGGCGAGGAAGGCGATGGAGGAGGGTGGGTCGTCGTACGTGAACATGACGCAGCTGATACAAAGTGTTATGGGGCGTAGAGAGCAGAGTTATAAGGATATTGAGGATGTTAAAGAGAAACTGGCTAGTATTATTATAGATGGAGATGGAGTTTAAGCAGTCATGGATTGTACGTACTCTCTATATATATTACATTAATGTATGTAACTTTGCTTGCTTCTGTCGAAGGGGTTTGTACTTTATGGTATAATCAACAAAGTATATATGGATGGATCCGTATGATCAAGTGGCCTTAATTTTGAAGAAAAGCAATAAAAAGTGACTCTTTTATAAGAAGCATATATATATATATATATATATATATATATATAATATTATTCAACACAAATTGACGGAGAAAAGTACTACTGTCACGGGAAAGCATCCCAGAAATTTCTCACGGTACGTGGACGGTCAAGTTCCCTAGTTGTAATTAATTGGCCTTGCGATACGTTTCATTGAATGTAATGAGACTTGCATGTACAGAATGAGTACAAAGCATATTTAGTCTATTATAAACGTATAATTCTCTAAAGACGATTTCATAACAAATTAAGGTGGGAGCAATAGGGGCGCAGAGTTAAAGAGTTCGGTGACACAGTGGGATGTATTTTGTTTGGTGAGGTTTATTGTCGGTCGACAAGTGTAGATTATTTTCTTTTCTATTTGCTTCTGTTTTCTCTCTCTGATTTGTTCCTATAATCTTTTTTTGTTTTCTAAAAATCTAGTTACCTCACTGATGTGATTAATTTTTTTTTAATTAATAAAACTGATAACGTGTTTTTTTTTCTCTAAAAAAAGATAGAAATATTTTTTCTTCCTTTCTTTCTCTCTCAAATTTGTTTCGTACTAAAAAGTTTTACGCACCGAATAGTCATGTTGGCGTTGCTCATCAATAGCAAAGATACATTCGGATCGTGTGGATGGAACGGAATGCAATAATTAAGAGCCCTACGTTTACCCTCTCTACAGGAAAAATAAAAAAGGGAATTTTGTTTTATCATCATAATTGTCCTTATTATCATGTGGCGTGAAACCCCACGAATAAACAACCGCCCTCAATTTCGCATTAAAATAGTTTTCCACCAGAATGCAAACTGCAACTCCGCCTCTGATTCAGATTCGCGACAAATTAGCACGAGTAGGAGCCTACGTCACGGGATCGAAACCACATGGTCCACGTCGCCCATAGCCTAGTTGGCTACGCCACGAGCCTAACCCAATCCCCCTAAGTACCACACTTCTCCACTCTTCCTGATCACTCTTCCTCTCGCCCAACTCCTAGCCATCCAACCATGTCCATGTGATCTCCGAAGCTTACACGTGCAACTCTCACAATCACACGCACAATACAAGCTTGCTCAGTTGCTCACACACACAATATATATATATATATATATAGTCTCTTCCCTTCCTCTCTCCATCGTCAACTTAATAAGTCGACTCCTTATTATCCACTACTACGTGCGCATAATTAGTTGGTTTTACGTACTCGCGCGAACTAATGAAGGGGATAACTCCGCACTTCGTGTTGGTTCCTCTCGCGGCGCAGGGGCACATGATACCCATGGTCGACATGGCGCGCCTCCTCGCGGAGCGCGGCGTCCGCGTCACCCTCATCACCACCCCGGTCAACGCCGCGCGCATCCGGACCATCATCGACCGGGTCAGCAGGTCGAACCTCCCCGTCGAGTTCGTCGAGCTCCAGTTCCCCTGCGCCGAGTTCGGCCTCCCCGAGGGGGCCGAGAACATCGACCTCCTCTCCTCCCCGGAGTACTACAAGCCCTTCTTCGACGCCATGAAGCTGCTCAAGGAACCCTTAGAAGCGCTTCTGCGGAGCCAGCACCGGCGCCCCGATTGCATGATCGCCGACATGTGCAACGGGTGGACGAAGGACGTGGCTCGTCGGCTCGGGATCCCGCGGCTCGTCTTCCACGGCCCCTCCTGCTTCTACATCCTCTGCGCCTATAACATGGTCCACCACCGGGTCTACGACCGCGTTACCGGCGAGTTTGAGCCCATTGTCGTGCCCGATGTGCCTGTGGAGGTCGTGACTAACAAAGCCGAGTTGCCGGGCTTCTTCAACTGGGCTGGGTGGGAGGACCTCCGGGATGAGGTATTGTCCAACTAATTAATTAACCACTCGTCGCTATTATATACGCGAATTGAGAAGTCAAATTTTAAGCTGGTAAAATATAACGGTTGTTTGGTATAAGTTAATATGGTATCAGAATAGAAGGTTCTAAGTTCGAACCACGTCGTGCTTCTAGCGATATTAATTTTTTATTTAATTCAAGTTTACGTCATAAAGGTTGCGAAAAGTTTCAAGTTCAGACTTGAGAAGGAGTATTAAATATTTTATACACGCAAAATATTTTACGCTGAACAGGTATTGGAGGGGGAGTCGACCGCCGATGGGGTCGTCATCAACACCTACGACGATCTGGAGCCTTCATTCATCGACTGTTACGAGAAGATCATGCGAAAGAAGGTGTGGACGGTGGGGCCACTGTGCCTCTACAACAAGGACGTCGACAGCAAGGCCGCGCGCGGGAACAAGGCCGCGGTCGACCACCGCGACGTCACCACCTGGCTCGACGGCAAGGGCGCGCACTCCGTATTCTACGTGAGCTTCGGCAGCCTCGCGCGCACGCGACCGACGCAGCTCATCGAGATAGGAAAGGGCTTGTTAGAATGCTCCGATCACCGGCCCTTCATATGGGTGGTGAAAGAAGCCGAGATAGTCCCCGAGGTGGAGAAGTGGCTTTCGGAGGAGCGCTTTGCGGAGAGAACTAAAGAGAGGGGCCTCCTCATAAAGGGTTGGGCTCCGCAAACGGTGATCCTGTCGCACCCCGCGATCGGCGGCTTCCTGACGCACTGCGGATGGAACTCCACGCTGGAGGCGATCTCCATGGGGGTGCCCATGCTGACGTGGCCGCACTTCGCCGACCAGTTCCTCAACGAGAAGTTGGTCGTCGACGTTTTGAAGATCGGGCGCTCCCTCGACGTGAAGGTGCCGAGCACGCACGTCGTCGACGACTCGACGCTGCTGGTGACGAGGGAGAAGTTGAGGAAGGGGGTGTCGGAGTTGATGGAGGGAGAGGAAGGGGAGGAGATGAGGCGGAGGGCGAAGGAGTTGGCCGAGAAGGCGAAGAAGGCCATGGAGGAGGGAGGGTCTTCTTATCGAAATATGGATGATATGATCGAGTATATGGCGGGGCGCTACGGAACGGAGGAGAAGGTGGAAGATGCGGTCAAGGAGCTCTCCAATGGTTTTGGCGCCCATGTTGTCGTAACTTGAGAGTTTGGCATTTGTATTGAGACCAAAAGAAAAACTAAGAGATTCTGAAACGATTATTATGAACAACCATTGTGTACCGCGCGCGCCCTTCCAATTATTATTATTATATACAATATTATTTCAATCGCAATCATAGATATTCGAATCCTTGACCTACAAGATTATATTTGGAATATCAACCAACTGCTATGAACTATGAGTCTAATTTAACCCAAAAAAAAGGAAAAATTGATGGATGTTTGAGAATTGAGATTGAGCCTTCAAAATTTAATTTTTTTAGTCGTGCTAGCTCCTCGAGTGGCCTTCGCATGTGTTCTTGGGCTGAAAATGGGCCTCCATTGTATTTGGGCCTGAAGCGAGCAGCATAATAACTTAATAAAAGGGCCAGGCCATTAGCTTATTTGGTAGCTATTTCAAACCAAGATAGAACCTTCTGGATGTTTCTAGAATAAGTCATTGAACCAAATCAAGTAGTGGCATCTAATTAGCTTATTTACTTCCAAATAGCGCAGCGGGCCCCTTGGTGCCTCCTCTGTCACAGCTAATATCCACAGCTTTTCATTCGGTGTATCTGTTGAATAAGGACAAGCTAAACACAGAGCAATTAAATGCCTATTTAGTTTCACTCGTGAATCTCTTCCTTCCATAGGGTCATGTTTCCTCCAATGAGCCCATGCAAGAAATGCGGTTTAATTTTGAGTCGTTCAAAAAACTGTAAATAATTTTTTTATAAAATTATTGACATTAATATAGAGTACTCATCAAATTAAAGTATTTTTGATATTCAATAGCCTATTAGGATCGAATTGATGGTTCAAAAGCCCTTCTCAGCTTTTTCTTGCAGCAAAAGAGAAAAACAAAGATATATTTTTTTTTATTATCAAAGGCCTTGCTAGTAATTCGCGTAATAAGCCGAAGAAATCGGGCTAAAGAGCTAATCGAGAATGATGCTGAAGAATTGTTGAGTTTTATCAGTGCAAGTCGCACTCGATTTCATTTAATCTAATCTGCTCTAGAATATGGGGCTAAATCTGCTTCCTGTAGTCAAATTTTGACCTGCAACCTGATCATATATTACATCTCCAAGCATCTTGATGTGAGAGAAAAGTCTCGAGTCAATTGCATATGAATAAACAGGCGTGAAAAGGAAGAAAAAGAAAAATCCTAATGAGGATTCTAGAGTTTGAGAAAAAAATCGTACATTTGACTGCTAGAGCGTTCTCTATGACTACAATTAGAAAAACGACGCTCATGATAAGATATAAAATTGAGCCTTTGATAAACTGAAAGAGACTCGCCTCAATGTAAGGTTGGTGAAAGGCAAGTGTGAATTAAGTAAAATAATAAGCTTCTCTAGAAGCTTAGGTTGTCAAACAACGATGTATTCGTTCTTTTTATATTTAACACTTTCTTTTCCGTCTTAGTCAGAAGCTGAAGTCTAATTAGGTTGTTTGATTCCTTGAAGAAGACTTTGGTTTAAATTGATAGAAATAGTTTTGTGATCTCCAAAAGATGAGGAAGATGATTTGTATTGAATAACTTAGATATTTAGGCATCCAAACAGGTTATTAAATAATACTAAATCTTCTACAGAATATGCTTAGAGTAAAAGTCCTATAACTCGATCCGAACTAAAACGAAAGGAATTGGGATATATGTACTTCCCAATTCCAAATAAAAGTTTTGGAAATTTTTCATAATGTTAATTGGAATAGTAGGAATGTTTACCTCTATTTTGATGTTATCCTTCAACCATGCACTTTCTAGAGAATATTTAATTCTTAAAATTAAATCAAGCCCTGCAAAAAAATATGCCTATGTTGTCAAAATCCAGATTCAACTTTACTCTTAATTAAAAAACAAAGGAAAGAAACTCCTTTTCTTTGGAAGTTTCCAAGACAGTTAATACAAAAGGAAAGGAACTCATGGTGTCCAACTTTTATGAAAAAGAAAGAAATGGAATTTTCAAAGTTAAAAAATCTATCGACGAACCCTCAACTAAATGCCATTATGAAACAGGCCCTCCTTTGTTTATTTTAAGAAATAAATTTCAAGGAATGACATTTCTCAATTGTTTTTTAAATTTATCTTTGTGTTTGAGTTTCATGATCCATTGATTAGATTATGATGGTTAGCAAGATTCGCAAATTCATAGCTGAGAAGGCATTTAGAATAGTTAAATTAAACACGATGATCACCATGTATGTAACTTAATCTCTTTTATTTACTTTAAAATACACTCTCTTTTTTTTTTGAGGTGGTTTGTGTACATTAATTTTAACCAAGCATTCCCAAATAGTGAGCCATCATGTGGAGAGAATCTTGGGGCGACATGGTTGGGCAACAAAGGAGATAACATTCAGGACAAGGCTCACATGGGTCATGTGAATGGCCAGTTCACACGTACAGCGACATAACCATTTTATCACAAGCAACATTTATAAAGAGAGAGAGAGGGGGACAAATTAAAACCTAAAAAGGTTCCAATAAGCCCCCAATGAGAAGATCTCACCAAGGACATAAAACTAGTAACCTATCAAGTACACACTTTTCTCTCTTTTTACATTTAATTTTTTAATAAAACGATAAAAGAAAAAGTAGGTAATAGGTATATTAATAATAAGTATTTAGGTTATTCTTCAGTGGAGAGCTTTCTAATGGTACCTTATTAGAAAGCCCTTAATATACTGCCACTTGTTAATTTTGGCTTTATTCAAAAAATTATTGGATATTTTTTAATACTAAAATTTAAAAAAATTTAAAATTTATTATAGTCTTGAAAAGATATAAAACTGATATATGACAGCGGATCAAAAGCTTCCCAACAAGACATTGTCGAGCAGCTCCCCTACCAAATTTTTTTTCCATTTTAACATGATTCTTTTCTTTATCTTTTTGTGGAGTTCTTTCCATGTGTGCGCCTCTGTAGAGCATCAATTATATTGACAATAAATTGTTCTAGTTACCGACCGTCCCTAGCGCAAGTGGCAAAGAGTTTGGTGGTTGATACCCGAGGTTCCGAGTTCGAATTCTAGTTGATTTATATTTCCAGCTAAGTTTATCTTTTAAAAAAATAAACGAAGCTGGTAGCGTGCTACCTTTCTCTTAAAAAAAAAAAAAAATTCTAGTCTACCTTAAAGATAAAGAGGTATGCAAATAAAAAAAAAGCAAGCTCATCGCGGCCCTACTTACGAACACATTCATCAAAATGTTACATAATTACCCAACGGTATGATTAACATAATAAGTACGTAGAATTAACACATATGATATTTGAAATAGAGTTTGGGAGTTCTCTCCTGATATCGTATTATCTATAGATCAAAAAATTATTCAGTTTAAGTGTAAATTTTATTCAGTCAACTAACTTTTCACTAGGGTGCCGTGTTTAATTTTTTTTTTTTGAGAAAAAGGTAGCACGTTATCCGCTTCGTTTTATTTCGTTTAAAAATAAATTTAGCTAAAAATGTGAATCAACTAGGATTCGAACTCGGGACCTTGGGTATCAACCACCAAGTTCTTTGCAACTTGCACTAGGAACGGTTGGTGTGCCGTGTTTAATTATGTTTCTAACTTGTCCTATATTTTTCATTTCGAGAGAGACCAAATAATTACTTTAATAGGCCCAGGTGCTCCATTCTCAAAGGCGTAAGCACATCATCAACTTTGTCCCTTTTATATTCCAAAAATGTGCGTGGGTTCTACAACTCACAACTCACAATCCATACAACAAGGGCCAGGTTTTTTTCGTTTTTAAATGTCTCTTGATTTTCCCATTGATTTAAATATTTGGGTTTACAGCCAAGGTGAGCCGTGACCTCATGCACTTGGTCAAGTTGCTTAGCTGTATATCTCCCTCCGTGGGCTAGCATTTGTGACGTCCTCTGTATCTGGAAATTGATTGGAGATTAAATAAAAAATTGATTAAACATGTAACCCATGTTTTTGTTAAAAAATATTTTCTTTATTTTTTCTACATATTCTATGAGTTTATCTAATTTTTCGTAACTTTGAATAAATAAACATTATATCTTTTTGAAGTTGTACTAAATAAAATTTATTGGTCGAACCTGCTCGACATAGATATGGTATTTTGTTATGGGGTTGAAAAAAAAAATTTAAAAAATATTTTATTTATAAATAAGTCTCACAATATTTTACAAATGATATAATTTAATAGTTGAATTTCAACTCTAAAATTATAAGTTTTTCATATCTTTTCTTAACTTATATTTTTTCATCAATTAAATGCCGTCATCTGTACTGCTTTGTAAAATATTATAAAATTTATTTAAAGTGTAGCGATATCTATTATACTTCGATTGGTGCACAGATGACGTGGTAGATCTGGTCGAGACAATCCTTTTTTAACTTTAAAAGGAATCCGTTGGAGAAGCCGCAACGTGGAGGCGTTTACCAAACAGAACAGAATATTATATTTTTGTTTTAAAATTTTGAAATCAAACATGCTGATTAATTGCTGTGTAACTGTCTCTTTGCATGCTTTATTTACATTATTAATGTTACTCCAAATCCAACACGTAACAACCCGTCAAACCCGTTATATATCACGGAGTGTGCCTATGACATGTGGGTCCAACGTCGTGTGGGGTCCACGTGTCACCGTTGCAACCAGTGACATGTTTGAAAGTCAAAGCCGGCGACCATAAATCCTTGCAACGCGTTTTTTTTTTTTTGTGCTTTGGAAAGCTCGCGATGCAACCCAAAGTGTTCCCATTTTTTAAATCCCCAAGGATAAAAATTTAAATTAACTGTCCCAAAAGAAAACATTTAATTAAATTACAAATTATTAGTTAGTATAATTTTAGTTAGTATACGAGGGTAACCTCCAAAATATTGTTGCTAAATTAATATTTTTATATATTAGAAAATTATAATTTAATTTTTATGACAGGTGGTGAGTTATCTATGGCATTTTAAGAGAAATTCCCCTCATTTTTGAACCGTCCCCGTCCTTCAACGTGGGACGCACACGTTGACCGCCACTCCTCCGTGCATTCTCTCATGTCCCCTTCTCTTTATTAGTGAGCAATATTATTTATACATTTTTAGACTAGACAATTAAATTTTTTCTCTCATACTATTTTTTCTAGACCTCTATTTTTAATATTAAAATTTCAAAGAAATTGTATTTACTTTTGAATAAATTAAATGTAAGTTCAACTTTACATATTCTTTTAAGATTAAGATTTTATCAGATTTTTTTTTAATTAAAGAGCAATACTAGAATTACAATTCAAAAAAATTATAGTGAATAGTTATAGGATTCCACCTCTTTTGGAGAGTAGGTTTAACCATTTTTTTTTTAAAAAAATAGCAAGCTATTTATTTTAATTATTTTTTATAAAAATAAATTTAATAAAAAGTATAAAATAAATAAGGATTAATTGCATACAAATCTCCGCGAATATAGTAAATTGCAAATATATCTCTGCAAAGTTCAACTTTCATTAATTATCCCTATAAAAGTCCTAATATTCTCAGATATGTTCCTGCCGTTAGGATCTGTTAGAGAAATTTAATTAACCATAGGTTAAATATTTAACCCTAATTAGTTTTTAACATTTTTACCCCTCTTATATTATACTGTTATGATTTTTAGAGAGACATATTTGTGATGACAAAATTAGAAATATAAACAGTTCTCTAATGGTTCTCTAACGGTAACAAACCAGAGGACATATTTAAAAATATTAGAAATTTTGCAGGAATAATTTATAAAAATTAAACTTTACAGGAATATATTTGTAATTTATATATTTACAGAGATCTGTATGCAATTAATCCTAATATATTTTAAATTTTTAAATTTTAAATATTAATCATGAAATTTTTAGTCAAATGGGACGGTTTAACCTTTCTCTTTTATTGATATTAGGAGAGGAGAGAGAAAGGGGAGAGGCGTTTAATATAGTGCCTCTCTTCGCCTCTGTTTCGTTGTGTTCTCTGTTTCCCCCTCTATTTCTCCGCGCCGCTTGTGTTATTGGACAATAGAGAGAGAGAGAGAGAGAGAGAGAGAGAGGGGTGGGGCGTGGCGTTCATGTTCTCTCTCCTTTGCGTTTTCCTCCTCCCCGTCTCTCTTTTGCCGATCTAAAGACACGACGAGATCGGCGTCGGAGGTTAGTATTACGATCTATTTCTTCTTTTTTTTTCTCATTTAATGCGTAAATATGTAAATGCCCGACTTTTCTGTGTTTTTCTTCTGATTTTCTTCTCGATTTGGAATTTTTTTTTTGTGTGGGTGTGTTGCCGAGTTTCTGGGAAGAGTTTCAAAGCTACATTGCAACGATAAAGTAATTTTTGGATGTTATCTGCTGGTTTTTCTTTCTTTTTTTTCTTAATTTTTCTCTTTTAAGTACTCTGTTTATGCGTAGGAAAAAGATCGGAATTTTTTTTTTTAGTTTTTTACTTTGCATTTTATTTAATTTTTTTTTATTTGCTGCGACGGATTCTCTTGACAAAAAATGTGTTTAGATCAAGGCACTTGGGAAGTTTTTTTTTTTTTTTTTTTTTTTGTCAAAAAAAAAACTTTTTTTTTAAATTTTTTATGGGGGATTTTACATGAGTTTTTATGCAAAAGAAAAAGTATCAGATCTCGACTTTTCGTTTTAATCCGTTAAATCTTATATAATTTTTCTTCTTTTTTTTTTAAAAAATTTTTTTTTGTTCTTTTCAGGGAGAACCTCACCACCTTTCACCCGATTCACAAAAACAAGGGAAAAGAAAAGGAAGAAAAAAAAAAAAGAAAAATCTTTCTTTTGATTAGTTAGGTTCCGTTGTCACCCTTTCGATCTCCAAAATCCTCAGCAATGGCGGAACCAAACCCACCCACCACCACCACCACCACCGGTAACGCCGCCTCCTCGTCCTCCTCGTACAGCCGCCAAAAAAGGCTGCCGGATTTCCAGCAATCGGTGCGGCTGAAGTACGTGAAGCTGGGGTACCACTACCTGATCTCCCACGGGATGTACCTGCTGCTCTCCCCTCTGATGGGGCTGGTCGCCGTGCAGCTGTCGACCTTCTCCCTCGAGGACCTCCGGGAGCTGTACCGCCACCTCCGCTTCAACCTCATCTCCGTCGTGCTCTGCTCCGCCGCCCTGGTCTTCCTCTCGACCCTCTACTTCCTCACCCGCCCCCGCCCCGTCTTCCTCCTCGACTTCTCCTGCTACAAGCCCGACCCCGCCCGCAAGTGCACCCGCCCCATCTTCATGGAGCGCTCCGGCCTCACCGGCTCCTTCACCCCCGACAACCTCGACTTCCAGCGCAAGATCCTCGAGCGCTCCGGCCTCGGCGAGAGCACCTACCTCCCCGACGCCGTCCTCAACGTCCCCCCCAACCCCTCCATGGCCGAGGCCCGCAAGGAGGCCCGCGCCGTCATGTTCGGCGCCGTCGACGAGCTCCTCGCCAAGACCAAAGTCAAGCCCAAGGACATCGGCATCTTGGTCGTCAACTGCAGCCTCTTCAACCCCACCCCCTCCCTCTCCGCCATGGTCATCAACCATTACAAGCTCAGGGGCAACATCGTCAGCTACAACCTCGGCGGCATGGGCTGCAGCGCCGGTTTGATCTCCGTCGATCTCGCCAAGGATCTCCTCCGCGTGCACCCCAACTCCTACGCACTCGTCATCAGCATGGAGAATATCACCCTCAATTGGTACTTCGGCAACAACCGCTCCATGCTCGTCTCCAATTGCCTCTTCCGGATGGGCGGGGCCGCGATCCTCCTCTCGAATAAGCGCTCGGACCGCCGCCGGTCCAAGTACGAGCTCGTCCACACCGTCCGAACCCACAAGGGTGCGGATGATAAGTGCTTCGGCTGCGTGACCCAGGAGGAGGACTCCGTCGGAAAGATCGGCGTCTCCCTCTCCAAAGATCTCATGGTGGTCGCCGCCGACGCCTTAAAGACCAACATCACCACGTTGGGCCCTCTCGTGCTGCCCGTTTCGGAGCAGCTGATCTTCTTAGCTACCTTGATCGCGAAGAAGGTGTTTAAGATGAAGATCAAGCCCTACATTCCCGATTTCAAGTTGGCTTTCGAGCATTTCTGCATTCATGCCGGCGGGAGGGCCGTGCTGGACGAATTGGAGAAGAACTTGCAACTCTCGGACTGGCATATGGAGCCATCGAGGATGACGCTCTACCGATTCGGGAACACCTCGAGTAGCTCTCTGTGGTACGAACTGGCGTACGCCGAAGCCAAAGGGAGGATTAGGAAGCGGGACAGGATCTGGCAGATTGCATTCGGGTCGGGTTTCAAGTGCAACAGCGCGGTGTGGAAGGCGCTGAAGACGGTGAATCCCGCCAAGGAGAAGAACCCGTGGATGGACGAGATTGATAACTTCCCGGTTCCGGTTGCAAAAGTCTCGGCGATTTGAAGATAGGGAGGGAGGGGTTTTGCGAATGGTTATTATTTAACAATTGCTTGCAATTTGTCTTTTGATCTCGTTGCATGAATTGCTGTTGTTTATTCTTGGATGATGATCATCCTTTGCGGTTGGTTCTTCTAGTCGCTTCGATTTTAGTTGTTATTTGCTAGGCGATTTGGGGCTCGTCTTAGTAGGTAATTTGGTAGAAGAGGCAGCTTTGAGCCTTATCTTTTGTTTAGGATTATGATCATGGATTAAGAGATTATTATTGGGGGTGGATGAGTGACATGTGATGTTATCTATGTAATACCAAACCCTGTAGCATTGGATTCTCCAATCCCTATTAATCTTGTTGCCATATGTGAATCCAATTTCTCTTCATAGAGTTCCTTGTGTCCTGGTTCTCACTCGATGTTGTTGCGTCTATTTTTTAGCAGCAATATAGTAGTGGGTTTGGCTTCATTGTTCTTTCTTTGTGTAGCTAGCCTAACCTTTTTATCAAAAAGATCCTTTGATTTAAAGTTTCCTCACATAATAATTCATAACATTAATTCTCATTGTCTCAACACCTGAAGCACTAGCACTGTACAAGAACTGAGCCATTGTCAAGTCCTAATCACCAACGTGGACTACTGGCAATGAGTTATTATGCTATAGAATCTATTAATGCCTATTTTAGAAAAGACTCTGCGTGGCCAAATTTGGGTAAATGTTAATTGCAATGTTGGTTCCCAGCCTTCACCCCATTTTCTTTACTTGGATTATTAATTTTTAAATTTTTATTATGATCGAGTTCCATCAAAGACTTTCGTCAGGAAGTTGGTTAACTCGGATGAAAATTAATGTGTGGTAAGATTTGGCACGGCAAATATGGTTTGGTACAAACATGAAATGAATTTGACGGAAACAGATTATTAGGAATTCAATTGCAAAAAAAATAAAAAAGGTCAACTGAACGAGAACATCTGTTCAGGGAAATCATGTTGGCATTTTCTAGTATTGAGCACCTATGTCACGAGGAACCCGTAAGTTGCAAAAATCAATAATCTAAAGCATGAACCCGTGAGTTGCAATAACCAATAATCTACGGCTAGATAACATTTTTGGTCCTCAAACTGTAAGTCCCGTTAACACTTCCGGCCATAAAACTTTAATTTATTATAATTTCTAATCCAAATTCTTATTGTAATTAAATCCTACAACGCAAACTTAGCTAGATAAATATTATTATGACGCTAATCTAAAAAAAATGTAACATTAATGATAGAATAATAATTAAAATTTCACATTAGGATAGTATCAATATTTCGTCAAATAAATAACATTGTGTGATTTGATTGTAATAATTTATAAAATTCGAATTACAAATTATAATAAATTAAAATATAAGGACCAAAAAAATATAATTTAGCTATAATCTAAAGTATAATAACTTCTTTTGAGGATGGCGATATCATACACTTCTCTCCTATTTGGTGGCAAACAATAAACAGGAACGAGTAGGTTTAACCTTATGGTGGAACGTCTCATGCAGCATTACATTACAACGACTCTTCAATATCGTTAACCAGCGGAGAGTAACGTGCAGAAAATAGGAGTTACTGGTTCTGCGAGAGCAACAACAACTGTGCTTCTGAGAATGGCCTCTCTTTCTGTAGTTCAAACATGAATTAGTTTTCATATCATGTCCAACAGCATAATATCAACCAAGCGACGTATAGGACTGTTCACTAAACGTTATACAGAAAAAAAGAAAAAAAAAGAGACCTTAGCTATCTTATTCCCAGAAACAAACAGGAACCCTCGAGAAAACCCGATACTTACAACATGTAAGGGAAGAAACAAATCAAACAAAGGAAACAGCCTTCGCTATAACCATTCTTCGCTAGACCAGCACCGGGCATGCATTATCGACGGCAAAAATCCTAACCCTCACTTTGTCCATCGTTGGTGATGTGGAAGCCCTCAATCTTGCGTGACACCTCATTCACCCCAACCTTCAATTTTCCAGCATTAGTAGACCCGTTAGCATTAAGTGCCTCACTCTCATCAGCAGTAGATGGGCCCATCTGCCATATTCTGATCGTGCCGTCCTCAGATCCCGAGGCATAGGATTCACCACCTGGTGAGAAGCGGACACAGTGGACGGGCCCATGATGGCCTTTGTTACAAGCTGTTTTCAACAGAAAACAACCATCAGAATCAGATTAGAAATTCAAGGGTAAAAAAAAGGAAAACAGAAGAGGGTGAGAGTTTCAATCCATTTAAAACCATCACAGTCCCATTAGAAATCCAATAGTATGACTGGAAAAAGAAAAAGAAAAAACACTAGTGATAAATCTAATTCCAGCAAGCTATTTATCAGCCAGAGAGCAAACATAATGCCTCATCCATCATGCTATTTGCATCAATCCAAATGCAAATAACTTGATATCCAACATATGCGTCCAAAACTTACTGATTTCTTCGCCTGTGACGAAATCAAAGACGTGGACCCACATGTCTTCTCCTCCAGCTATGAATCTGTTCCCATACTTTGGTTCAAGCGAAGCTGATTCCACATTGCAGGGCATATTGTAGCTTTTCATAAGACCAAAACTGCAGAATAATCAAGTAGGCGATTTAGAAAGATGAGAAAGTTAATTTCAAAAGCTGGGCCAAGAAAGAAAAAGGCTCAGAATGGCTTACTGGTTTGCATCCCAGAATTTGACAGTGGAACCATCAGCAGTAGTGATATATCGGCCATCTTGACTAACCTCTGCACTAGTGACAGGTGATTTGGTGTCAAGAGTTTGGATGATTTTGCCACTCCTTACATCCCACAACCTAACAGATTTAAGCAGAGAGAGGGGTAAGAAGAATAACAATCCCAACACGTACCTTTTTCCTACTCATTAGAAACCTTAATAGGATAAGACATTGATCACAATTATAACATAAGCACACCTTACACCCCCAATATCAGTGCAAGAACTTAGTATAGTCTGGTCGCTGTGAAGCCAAGCAACAGTTCTGACAGAACCTGGTGACTTGTCAATTTCCCTGGGAGTTGAATCTGGACGATTCAGATCATATATACGCAAAATTTTCTCAATTCCCCCGGTAAGCAAGAGGTGAGTATCCTGCAGGAGAAGAATGCCTAATTAGATAGACTAAATTGCAAGAAGCTGAGAAAGATCAATACTGCACTCATTGTATACTGCTGAGACCACCAAACCAAGCAACGGCAAAAGGCAACTAGAATAGCAGAAGGCAACTGGAACTAACACAATCAGAGATTAATATCAAAGTGGCCTCATTACAGATTGCAAACGGTATACTCAAATCATCAACATCTGCTCATCTAAATACTGCTGCCAAATAGCAGATATATCATCCAACAGGGTTTTTAACAAGATCAGATGAATTTATATTATCAGGTGAATTTATATTGTCAATATAAATTCAGTCGAGTATAATACTGTGGAAGCAAATACAATAACAGGTCACAATAATAGCAAACAGTAGATATCTGATTATTCCAGAAAACTGACAAGAAAGAATTACATAAATCCATTGCACTTGGCAGCTCAGCCCCACAAAACGCTGCAGATGCAATTCAGATAAACATATGGTTTACCAGAAAAAGCAGATTATGAGAAGAAAATTTATAACAATGTCAAAAGCATGAAATTCATTAAGCAATCTCACAGTAAAACACGCATTACCTCAGAAAAGGCACACGCACGGACGATGTGCTTATGTTCAAAGGAGTGTAACTCATCACCAGTTAATGCATCCCATATCTTACTGCAAACGAGAGAAACAACAACAAAAATATTTCAAAATTGAAAACTATAAATAACAAACACTCAGCATATAAATTCATCGATCTTCTTCCATGAGCAATGCACCTTCATAATAACTATCTAAAAAACCATAATCATTATCAATCAAATGTGCTTGAAAATTATTGATGAATAGTAAATAGATTATATTACTAACTTATCTCTTGTTGCAAGTGATGGATTAAAAGTGTACACATAAAAACAGATAAAACCAGAGCCCAAGGAAACTCCAATTACAGGCTTACTATTTAGAAGGTGACTCCATTTAACAGTAATGACTTAAAAACAAAATTAGATTTATCAATTCAGAATGCTAATCTCTACACCATCCATCTAAATTATGAACAATTCAATAACCATGGATATATCAAGTATGTCCCATATACTAAGTTTTTGAAATTTCCATGTGATACGATCAAATGGTTCCATCAAGTACGCCAAGCTTATATATTAGCAGGCATTATACGTCCCAAATGTTATTAGGCCAAAGAGTACTACTCTTAGCAACAAGTAGAAAATCAGGAATGTGAAAAACTTTTGATACACATGCACATAACAAAAGATATGATTTCAAACGATAGCCATGTAATATGAGTGCAATATGTCATACGCAGAGAAATCAGCAGAACCAGTAGCAGCACGCAAAGCATTTCTGTCCAAGCAGCAACTCCAGACTGCACCCTTGTGCCCTTCAAAAGTTCCAATCCAGTCTCCTGTCTCACCATTTCTAAGCATAGGGTTTGCATCTGCAAAATTTACAAATGCAATAAATATCAACGGTACAATCTTTTGAGAAAAAGTTCAAAAGCCAAAAACATAGTATCATATGTTTAAAACTAGAAAATAATGATGGAGCTACTTCATCTACATGAATCTGTGTCTAAGTTTGCGCTGAGTGAAGCACTGTCTTAGTAAAACTGGATTCTTAATATACTTCCTGTCGCAATATAGCCTCAGGGATATATGCTAATAAATGTGTTGCATACATAACGGAAAATAGAGAAAGATTCAAATAAGAGATCAAGGGTGTAAGATGCTGAACAATGTAAAGACCAATTAATAGTGATGCATCCTGTCAATCACAAGTAATCACAGGACCAACTATGTTACTCACTACATAATAATTAAAGAAAAGCTCCTTATTTCTCTGCTGAAAACTTCTCTTAACTCTTTCAACAGTTACCGTCTTTCTAATAGACAAGGTTGTAAGATCAAGCATATCCAAAAAGAAATTTTTTTTCCGATAAGAAAATGTTCATACCTAAATTATAGCAATATAACAACAAATTAAGTGAGTTTACAAAGCAAACATTATGCACATCTAAGAATTCCTCTAACAAAGAAGTCTCATTTACTACAATTGGTAATTTTTGCCCCCTTTAACTCATAAAACAAAATGTTAAAAATCACAATAAGACCATTCTACAGGGACATATCATTTAGAGCAATCAACACCAAAAAGATGAGATATTTTGATCTAATCCGAACAAAAACAAAGCAAATCTCACCCTTGCTTGCGCTGATGAGGAAGAACCCATCCGGAGTCGCAGGACTATAAAACAAATCCACCACCGGCCGCGAGTGCCCGTGGCACACGAGCGGAACCGCCACCTTCTTCTTCTCCATTCCACGACCACCGGAAACCTTAACCCTAACCCTAACGCCGAACCTAATCCCTAACCCTACCCTAGCCCCAATTTAACGGACCAAACAAAATCTTCGTCGGATAAAAAATACCAAGCGAAGTCGGAGAAGTAACAATAAATCAAAACCTAGGAGAGAATCAAGAGAGGAAAAAAAAAATGAAGGAGAGATCCGATTTGTTTAGAATTTAATGAAAAATGGATTAATTACATTGAAAAAAAAGGGGAAAAACAAAGAAAATTAGGAGTGAGGCGAACGAGGAGAGGGGGGCTAGGTGGGAGAAGTAGAAGACGAGCCCAGTTAATATATAGCGAAAAGGGCGACGACAAATGAAACTGTGGTGCGTTGAGGCGGGGATTATCACCCGTTGGATGGAAATCTATCGTTTAGACATTGTCCACGTGTCCTCGGAGCCGGTCGAATCCGGTTTGGCATTTGGGCCTGATATCCGGTCTAGGGGCTCAGAGGTGCTTTACAGAATTAATTGGCCTGGCCCATGAGCCCATCACGTGAAGAATAGCCCATCTTCTTACATTTAATCCCACTCGGCCCTAATTGGAGATTGGAAACTTGGTTTGGGCCGTAAAAGTCCGACGAAAAACTAGTCGACCCGACCCGACCCGATCATGCACAGACACGGACTCCTCTCCTATTATTCATATCTTACAAAAACATTACAAAAAAGTAAAAAGTGCCAACTTATTTAAAAATTATGGGAAGTTTACAAATTTATTCCCTGCTTGTCCGTAAATTGAATTAAAATATTGCAAGCATAAATTTTTAATTTTTAATTTTTTTCAGGGATATTATACGCATTTTGTTTTGGTTTTTTTTTTTTTTCCTTCTTCGTTAAAAAAAAAACGAGCGAGAGAGAGAGAGAGAGAGAGAGAGAGAGAGAGCAGGGGAAGCGAACTCTGTAGAGCTCAATTTTGCATAAACGAAGAAAGAAAGGTCGGTGGAGAGAGAGAGAGAGAGAGAGAGAGAGAGAGGAGGCGATGGCGACGGTGGCGATGGACGTGTCGAAGGAGCCTCCGGTGGCGGTGGCGCCGCCATGTGCGGCGGAGGGCGAGATCCGGTCGCCGGCTGTGAAGGTGAGGGGGGGCGGAGGAGAAGGGCTTCGGCAGTATTACATGCAGCACATCCACGATCTCCAGCTCCTGCTGCGGCAGAAGACCCACAACCTCAACCGCCTCGAGGCCCAACGCAACGATCTCAACTCCCGAGGTCAGAAACCTCATCGAACCCTAACAGTACCTCCCTACCTAGGGTTTCCTCTTTGATTGCTAAAACCCTATCTGTGATTCCATCTCGAATCGGAATACGTTCCTACCTGTAAATTCGGTTCTGATCGCCTTTAGGGTGGTTGGTTATGTTGGATTCTTCGATTTTGATCTCATTGCGACAACTTGCAAGCGTGAGGAGGTTGGCAAAGAGTTGATCTAGAGATCTCTAGAATCCTAAACATGATAAGCGAGTTAGATGAACATGGTTTATGATCCAAGTTTTACGAGTACAGCGGCTGAATTTGATATTTTTTAGTATCTCTACATTTAGTTTTCTGTGATCATTTATTCGAGCATAATTCTTCTAATTCAGATTTGATTAGAAATTTTATGAACTGTGATGCTGCGCTGCCTATGATGGATTAAGAAATTTGACTTGCTTACGGTTAAAATGCTCATGTTTATCGGATGCCATGCCCTTTTTTCTTAGAATGTCTTTAACTTTGTTTTTGTTCTGCGTTTTGGAATTGCAGTGAGAATGCTCCGAGAGGAGTTGCAGCTACTTCAGGAGCCTGGCTCATATGTTGGGGAGGTAGTGAAGGTTATGGGGAAATCAAAGGTTTTAGTCAAGGTAAAATTGTATCTATAATCACGCCTTATGTAGGTAGTTGATATCAAGAGATTTAATATGAGCTGGTTATGGTTCTCGTGACTTGTTTTTGATAATGATGTAGAATATTGAGTGTTACTTTGCAATCTTTTAGGGGGCAAAAAAAAAAAAAATCTTATATGACTTGTATATTTATAGTGAAGCTTATAGTTGAACACATTTTTATTTCGTTCTCATTTGCCTATTCATCTACTTGCAATTTTTTAATGATTTTTGTTATTAGTATCTTTAAGTGCATTCTTTGTTGGCATTATGTGATTTTCTATCTTAGAGTTATTTTGGTTTTGTTTTTATATGTCAGCTATTTCTTGATGTCTGTCTGCCTCTGCCACATTTTCAACTTTTGAGCTATTGTAAAAACTTTGTGTTTGGCTAATCGTTGGTGCTTGCTTCCTGACTACTTGTATCTACCATCTGAAAAGGATGCTTTAAAATCAGGCATTCTTAGTATCATGATGGATTTATGGTGGTGTAACATATGGGAAAGTGTCTACTCAAAAATAGTGAGACCATGTTAATTTAACAAGAACAATCATGTTACTTTGTATGTAGTTGAATTGCAAGATGAGCCTGTGGATCAGTACATACTTTGTCCAATAACTGTCTGCTTTATTGTGTTAACATGGTTTAGCTTTACTTTTCTTCAAATAGTTGTATTTTAGCAAAAGCCCGCTACAAGCCTACAAACAAGTCCCTAGAGCTCAGTGATTTCAACGTCCTATTGGCAGTTTGTTTTAACTCCAATTTTGGTTTTATTTCTACTTACGCCATCAATAGCTGTACAATGCCCCATACAAGTTTCTTGATCTCTTAAATGAAAGAATTCTTCCTTAGGGATATTTTTTTTTCTTTTCTTTTTCTTGTTGTGTTGGTTTTGTCCCTTTTTTTCTTTTTTTCTCTTGGTGGGAAGAGGGAGTGAGAATTACCTGGTTGATGGTGTTTCTGAGTTCAGAATCCAAATCCTATATTGAATCTTATGCTAACTAAGTGCAGCATTGACAGCATTTGACACCAAATTTTACTTGAACGAACGTTAGCTTTGATCCTTTTCTATCAGAATAGTAGATGTGAAACCTCCTATGTATTCTTTCAGGTCCATCCAGAAGGCAAGTATGTTGTGGATATCGATAAGAGTATCGATATAACAAAGATCACTCCATCAACAAGAGTTGCTCTTCGGAATGATAGTTATGTGCTTCACCTGGTCTTGCCCAGTAAAGTTGATCCTTTAGTCAATCTAATGAAGGTTGAAAAGGTTCCCGATTCTACCTATGACATGATCGGTGGCCTTGACCAGCAAATTAAAGAGATTAAGGAGGTTAGTAAAGAAACAAAGTGTTTTTTGGATATTTAAATAAATTTTCTTTTCCAGGAGAAAGTTAAACTTTTTTCTCAAACATTTCAGGTTATTGAGCTTCCAATCAAACATCCTGAATTGTTTGAAAGTCTTGGAATTGCTCAGCCAAAGGTACCAAGATGGTCAATTCGTTTGTTCATTACATCCCCTTTTCACATCTTGATCTTATCATAAACACATCGGACAGTGGGAATATAACTTTGGTTCGTTTCCTCTAGGGCGTCTTGCTTTATGGGCCACCAGGTACAGGAAAAACTTTGCTGGCCAGAGCAGTAGCTCATCACACTGATTGCACGTTTATTCGGGTTTCTGGTTCTGAGTTGGTTCAGAAGTACATTGGAGAAGGTTCCAGAATGGTCCGAGAACTTTTCGTAATGGCTAGGTAATTAAAATCTTTCATTTTCGACATTTCAGTTACATTTACTCGGCTCTTATTTGTATACAAGGTTTACCAGCCTATTGAAGAAGGCCAAAACAACATTGGCGAAAGAATTAGTATGCCATGTGCTTGCAGTTCTAACTGTTTACAAGTTAGAAGGTCTGTCTACCCCAGCTGGAGCTAGTGCAATTTAGGCAGAGGTGTTCGAGGAGGGAAAACAACAATTTCATTTCACCAGTAAAAGCTCCAAATTAGAGCTTCTACTCTTTTAGTGTCGATAAACCAATTCTGTTATTTCTATTCTAGCCAAAAGCTCTAGACTTTTTCTTGTCAAGCATGGATCTGGCCTTTTGTTTCTCGCAAGCCGGTTTGACAGCTGGGCCAAACAATCATAGGATGTAGATTTTCTGTTGCTTACAACAGTTCAGATTTATGGTATCTATAAGAAAAAATTCTATGATGTAAGTAACATTATAGGTATAATAATACTGCCTGCTGTAATTTTTCTCACAGGGAGCATGCACCTTCAATTATCTTCATGGATGAAATCGATAGTATTGGATCTGCTAGGATGGAATCTGGCTCTGGAAATGGTGATAGCGAAGTGCAACGTACTATGCTCGAGCTTCTTAATCAACTTGATGGATTCGAAGCATCAAATAAAATTAAAGTATGCCATATTTTACTTTTCAATTTTTGTAAAATTGGTTATATAAACCTAGTATTACCAATGGTCCCCTAAATGAAAATTTTCCGCACAGGTTCTGATGGCTACAAACAGGATTGATATCTTGGATCAGGCACTCCTCAGGCCCGGCCGCATAGACAGAAAAATTGAATTCCCTAACCCTAACGAAGAGGTTTTTTTTGCTCCATAAAAACTGCCGAGTCATGAATTTTATCTGTTATTTTTTGCACCCATCTGATCCTTCCAACCTAATTTACCTCTCATTACTTTCAGTCTCGTTTTGATATCCTAAAAATTCACTCGAGGAAGATGAACTTGATGCGAGGGATTGATCTTAAGAAGATAGCAGGGAAGATGAATGGGGCATCTGGAGCAGAACTAAAGGTTGGTCTTCAGATTTCTTATCTCCCTTTACAATGTGTCTAATTACTTTTTACCTTTTGCATCTGTTCAGTTTGTATGCTTAAAAGTGATACTTCTTATGTGCTGTATTGTTGTGGAAAAAATTAAATTTAAATATTTGTTCGCAGGCTGTGTGCACAGAAGCAGGCATGTTCGCGCTGAGGGAGAGAAGAGTCCATGTGACGCAAGAGGATTTTGAGATGGCTGTGGCCAAAGTAATGAAGAAGGATACAGAAAAGAATATGTCCCTTCGGAAGTTGTGGAAGTAGAATCTGTTCCTCCCTTTTCTTGTTTTGCTTCACAAACATTTGTGCTCTTTCGTAGCGGAAACTCTCTGTAGTATATTTCGCTAGCTCATCGACCTTGGGTTCGCACTTTGCTATTCGTGTTGCTTATGGAAATGCTGATGTTATTGATAGATGGTTTTACTACTAGAAATTTAGACCGACAAAAAGGAATTAACGACGTATGTGTTTAATTGATTGTTTATTTTGAGCATATATTGTGTAATCTTGCTTTATAACCGTGCAAGTTACGCAGTTCGAGGATAAAAAATCAATACATACTTATGAAGTGGCTTGATTATTAATAGCAATTGACGACAGACCTATCATTTTTGTTCTTTCATTTTCTTTTCTTTTTCATTTTTGGTCTATTGAGAATGCTAGCAGTCGGCAACGATAACAGCAGCATAGGAGCCCATCCAAAGGCACACAAATCATGTTAATTTTAGTTTAAGGAAAAAGAAAAATCAAGGTAATTAAAGGAGGTCTCAGATTTTGCATCAAAGAAACAACTGTTGTTATAAGACTAATTGTTTCAAACTCAACTCAAAATCTGAGAAGGCATAAAGACAAAACCCAACGCTCGAAGCATTCATTCTCTCGTCGGCCCAATTCCATGCGCTACGCGATCAAAATACCGTGGGACTGCGGAGGAGAGACGCAGTACCCGCATCAAAGAATCCGTAAGCAACTGCAGATCTTCGGCCACGTGGACGGTCCCACTTGAATTCGCGGCCGGAGCGGGATCGAATCGAACGGCTGTTAGAGTCGCGTCAAGTTAAAGCTAAAAGGGTCTTCCTCCGAAGAAAAGGTCGCGTGGGTTCGAAGCCCGAGTCCTCGCTATATATACTCTCCGCTCCTCACCTCATTGCTCCTCATCTCCACTTCGAAGAAAAAAAAAAAAATTCGAAATCGTCTCCTGCTCCTTCCGATTCCTCACTGAAACAACCGAAGAAACAAAATGGTGCATTGATCTCCTTCTTCTCCTAATTTTCGATTCGATTTATGCTGTTTTGTGGTCCTATATCTCCGTTCTCTGCCTTGATCTTATTTGATTTTCTAGGGTTTTAGTAGTTGTGGTTGTCGTTGATCATCTCTGATCTTATTGTAGGCTCTTCCGAACCAGCAAACGGTGGATTACCCTAGCTTTAAGCTCGTGATCGTCGGGGACGGTGGCACAGGTGATCGATTCCGCTTCTCTTTCCACATTCCCTCCCTTTCACTCAGATCTGTGATTTGATCCGTTAGATCCTTCGTTTTTGTTGAACAATGTGATAAAGGAGCTCTTTTATAAAGATTTTGTGTGATCGCTTGATGCAGGGAAGACGACATTCGTCAAGAGGCATCTTACCGGGGAGTTTGAGAAGAAATACGAACGTAAGATTCCGATCGGTTTATGTTGTATGCTTTTCTATTGTGTAGATGAGTTTGCATGTCTATATAGAACTGAATGTTTGAATATTTTATGAATTTTGTGTTTTGTCGTATTGGTGTATGGCAGCTACCATTGGTGTTGAGGTCCATCCCTTGGATTTCCACACCAATTGTGGAAGGATCAGATTCTACTGCTGGGATACTGCTGGGCAGGAGAAGTTTGGTGGGCTTCGGGATGGATACTAGTGAGCATAGTTTCTGTTGTGCCACATTTTCTTTTTATATCTTCTGATAAGGGTGATTTGCTCAAAATTCTTTTTCTTTTCTTTCACACTGCTCATAATTGTCTGATTCCGCTTCCTGGGTGATTTATATATATGACTGGCTTCTACGAGGTTGATGTTCATATGTAGATACATTTTATTTTTTTTTCCTCTCCTTTATTTCTGTTCTGATCCCACTTATTCATGCGAATTTCTACTTGAAAACTTAAACATTAATGTACATGACTCTTTGTCCTTCTATTCTTACATTGTTGATGTTTCAGTAAGAAGTCATTTGTAGTTGAATTGCGTATTGTCTATCAATTTCATTGCTTTGTTAGAATTCTGCATTGATGGAAACTAACCGTAATTGCTTTTGCCAGCATACATGGTCAATGTGCAATCATCATGTTTGATGTTACTGCTAGGCTTACATACAAGAATGTTCCCACATGGCACCGGGATCTCTGCCGGTAGTTTTCAGAACCTTTTGTTATCTTTCTCTCCATATCTTTCTATGCTACATTCGGTCGGAGTTAATCTCAATTTCGAATCTTGTACCATTATGTGCTTGGGAACAGGGTGTGTGAGAATATTCCTATTGTTCTTTGTGGAAACAAAGTCGATGTAAAGAACAGGCAAGTTAAAGCGAAGATGGTCACATTCCACAGGAAGAAGAATCTTCAGTACTATGAAATTTCTGCTAAGAGCAATTACAATTTTGAGAAGCCTTTCCTCTATTTGGCCAGAAAGCTTGCCGGGTAAAGCAGTTTGTATCGAAGTTATTTGCCAAATTTTATGACTCTTTTATTCCAGGAGCTGGTTTTAAATATGAAATTATAACTAATTCAGGGATCCGAATCTTCACTTTGTTGAGTCACCTGCTCTTGCACCTCCTGAGGTTCAGATTGACCTAGCTGCACAACATCAGTAAGTGGTCACTTGCTATCTTCTCAGATATGTTTCCCAAGGGTTGCTTCTATTTGTATTACAGCAACTTGTTTATTTTTTTAATTTCTATTTTCTTTTGCAGGTATGAAGCTGAGATAGCTGCTGCAGCAGCACAACCTCTTCCTGACGATGATGATGATGCATTTGATTAAGCGTATATTACAGGCGCTGAACATTCATATTTAAAAAGCGTTCAACACTCGCAAGATATCCATTGGAGCACTTTTGTATGCGTAACTCCGAGTATAGTTGGCTTGGAGTCTGAAGCAAAATTTTAGTTGGGGCCTGCTCTTTTAGATGCTGTCTTGGTGGTTTAGTTTCTGTCTCTTTCAAATGTTCTTTTGAATGTTTATTTCTCTACTAAAGCTGTAAGAGTGCCTTCAGCATGCTATTTTCCCTATTATTATCGTACTTCTGTTTGAGATCAATTATTATCGCAGCTGATTCTGGATTTTCAGGCCTATATAATCCTTAGGAGAGCTATCATAATCTTTGCTGGAATTTTAGGCATTACGTTCAAATCTCGAAATAATATCTCCAGCAGTTTGATAGCATAAAACATTTCATCTTTTTTCTATTAACAGTATGTCACAAAAATTAACTTATTGAGATAAATGTCGGAGAATTGCATTGTCAATGACGCAAGGCGTATTGGAACAATAAAACTAGAAAAGAAAAGATGCCAAGTATATATAGATCTTTCCAATGAAGCTTGAAACACTACTGATCAGAGTTTCTAAGCACCTCGCATCATTTTATTTGAAAGCATGGAAAACATAGGAACAATTTGGGAAACCAATAAATTCCGTGTGTAAATCAGGAAATTAATCTTATACAATTGGGAAGCTATTGGTTAGGGTACGGTTCGCCATAAAACTGGTCGGGAAATATTTTTTGATTTGTGAAATAATTTTTGGCTTGTTTGATTTCACTTAAAATTATTTTCCACATAAAACCAATTGGCTGAAAAATCGCAGCTCACCGTTAGGTCGCACAAAATCCACTAGCTAAACTGGACATCGTGGACCGTGTCAGAGAGGTCCACCCTGGACCTCTCGCTCTTTTGCCTAGTTTCAATCACATTAACCAAAGAGGATATAAAATAATGCTCTTCTTTATTTGTTCTCTAGTATTATGTATACTTTATTTTCTCGTGTGTTTGTATATATATATATATATATATATATAGTCCGGTTACTATACTTTTATGAGTATAGAATTCTTTGTACTCATAAGTTTTTGACCGTTAGATCTACTCCATTGACCATTTTCACCCGTTAGATTATACTATTCAACCAACCACCGCTCAACCCTAAAGGACCACTATCATTCTAACCGCATATTCCTTCATCTAACGGCCAAAAATTTATGAGTACAAAGAAGTCTATACTCATAAGAGTATAGTAGCCCTAGCCTATATATATATATAGAGAGAGAGAGAGGTAGACTACTTTTCTTTCAAAACATGTAAGTTTCTGTATTTTCAAGTTATTTTCGATGATAGAATATCCGAATGACAATCGGCTCTATTCAAAAATCTAATTTCATAATTTTCAATTTTTATTTGCCTAGTGAACAAATAATCTGAAATGAAGGACTAAACAAAAAAATTTATAGGAAATACTGATAGAATTTTTAAACTTTAGATCAAAAGAGATGATCTTGCTCTGAATGAGAAATAAACTTTTCTATTAAAATTTTGTTTAATGTGGATTGTTCTACACTGTTGAACTTACTAATATACCACATAGGCCAATAAAATAGTTATTTTTGAGGCACTTTGATCACTTAGTAAATAATATTGAAAAATTATGAAATTTAATTTTTAGATAGTGGGTGCGTATGTACTAAACAGTGTGCATGAGTTGGACGAATATATGTCTTGATACTGTTCAAATAATCAGCAATCTAACAAAAATAAGCATTAACTGTGAAATAATTTTCCCATCTTGTCCCATAAAGGATGTTCAATGAATATATTTTTCATCCTATGGAAGTTCTGTGGTGCCCTGTGCCTGCTGCCGTGCCAGTAATTAATTGGGAGGAGGGTTGGTTAATGAGAATTAATTTTGGGATGAAGGAATTAATTAAGAAGGGTTAATTAGGGTGGATTAGCTATCAAATCTTTACATATTTTAAAGCAAATCTAATGGCTAAAAATTTATGAGTGCACAGCTACTATACTTATAAGAGTATACTAAAGAAAAAAATTAATTTTTAGTCTGGAACAAATAGAATGCTGAGATGGAGCGAGAATCTTACGAAATAGTGGTGGGATTAAAATAGAATGTTTTTAATTAATAATGATCTTTTCCAAGGAATTGATTTATTGCACAGTGGAGGCAACCTTGGTGAGCCCAAGGCGAGCCGGATCCCGAGCCCGAGAGTTTGGGTCGTGTTTGGGCGACCCAATGGGAGCACATGGTCCCGAACCTGTCCCTATGTCTTGGTCCCATTAAGACATGGGACTTTGGGAAGGTATGTTCGCGAGGAGCAAAGTGCCCCTCACAAATGTCGTGTTTGTTCCTTCGTGCCCATCACGATAACCTTCTCTAAAGCTTAAATATCTATTTGACCCAGTTTTCGCTAAAGCTTAATTTCCTGCTCGAAAAGTTACAAAATTGATATTTGATGCTCAAAATATCTAAAAAGTGAAAATGTATTATCAGAACTATAAACTATTTTGATTTTAATATTCAATCTTTCAAAACTTTTTTTTTTTCCTAATCACTTCTAACATATATCTATCCTTTAGCAAAAGCTAGGAAAGTTATTTGCATGCACATCATTACGCCGCGCGACATTCTCATATTAAAGAGTAAAGAATTTAATAATACTGTAGATCCTTCTTACACTTTTTTTTTTCCTCGAATAACTTTTCACTACGCGCTCTCTACTTAACCCGAGCTAGCGAGAGCCATGGATCGAGCTTCTAAAATTAATCTTAACCACTCTTCTTTGTTTTTGCAACTTGATCAGTTTCCAATCGCCTTATCCAAGAAAACAAGACAACCCTCGCGTGAAGTAATATATTATATAGCAATTTAAGTTGGAAACAATCACCCGATGTTAAGGCCTCATTTATTATCGTGGCCATCTTTTTTTATTCTTTAATCATAATTTTAATGCTGTGATGTTTGTGCAATACCTAATACAAAAGCACTTTAAATAAAGTCGCAATTTAAAAGACTAGCTCATCAACACATTGACAGTATATATATATATATATAAAATCTTAAATAGAGGATCGATCCAAGTCATTTCCCTAATTATAAACAGGCATATGGAATTATTGGCTCCTTTGTTTGCATTTATTAATTAAGCCCCGTACATCCATTAATTCCACGCATCAAAGGGTCACTTTGGTCATTTTAAGCAACCTTTTTTGCGCACCTCGTTGACCCTTCATATACAATTAATTAACCACGCTTCTTTCTCTTCTTCTTATATAAATCCCCTCAAACACCTGTATATATCCTTCTATATATACGTCTCCCTATAATATATAGATAATATATTATATATATACATAAATATATTCACCAGCTAGCTAGCTAGCTCTTCTTTATATACAAATTGATTGATCTCACTCCCTATGTCATGAGCTACAACTAGCTAGATGCAACAACCAACAACGGTAGAGGTGTGTTGGGTACGTTGCGGTTGATCTACTTTATAAGCACATAAATGGAACAGTAGATCGACGCACAAGTCTCGTACATACACAAGAAGAAGACGAAGAGTTCGAGGCGATCGATCGATCGATGGGGGGCACGACGGAGTGGCCATGGCAATCGCTTGTGCTTCTCGGCGCCATTGGAGTGCTATGCGCGTACACGGTGGTGAAGGTGTTGGATGTGCTTTGGTGGAGACCGAAGAGGTTGGAGGAGTTGTTCGCAACGCAAGGGATAAAGGGCCCCCCCTACCGTTTCTTCGTCGGGTGTGTTAAGGAGATGGTTGAGTTAATGGTGGAGGCCTCCAAAAAGCCAATGATACCTCAAACCTCGCATAATATTCTCCCTAGAGTCCTTTCCTTTTACCATCATTGGAAGAAGATGTATGGTGCGTATAGAGCTTGCTCTTTGACTTTCTCTTTGGATCTTGATCCATCTAGTACATACTATACTTGGTTTTATATATGTTTTAAGTTAGTTTACTGGATATATATCCTTATAATTCTTAAAAAAATAATAATAATTAAATAAATAAATAAATAAAGGAAGGAACCAAATTAATTAAAGTGGTGATCGATCTTGGGTTTGTTAATTTGTTTTGAGGGTGCAGTTCTTGCGTTTCTTTTGTTGTGCTTAATTTGGCTTTACAAAGTGGTATTTTTTGGGTTGTTTTCGCCTTTCCGCTTCATACGTTGCTTCTCACTTTGAATCTTTCACATAGAGATTCAAGTGCTCCTTGTGACTTATTATTATATAGTTAATTTGTTAACTTAGTCGATCTATATATGATTTCTCTTAGTTTCCAGATTAATTACTTTAGGGATGATTACTTTGATTTATCTTTTACTGATGATCTATATATATATATTCTGACTAGGGTCAACTTTCCAAATATAAGGTACATATATAGATGAAATAGATGAAATATTCATGCATGAATCCCTCATTTCTTCAAGCATATATATATCTATATATATATATATATATATATATACTAATTGAAGCTTCTAATTAAGCCACTCTAATATATGTAGTAGTGGAGTTATGGGATTCGTTTTTAATGGCGATGTTCTGCTTTTGTTTTCTTCTTGACTATATATTCTTTTGTGAAAAGATATATGCAACCTTTGATGCGTACCCTCAGATAGCTAGCATCAATGATATATGCTTCAAAGTTCAACCCAGCCCGTGTTTTGATAAAATATCCCGTGTTTTGCGTGTACTACACTAACAGCTTCAATACCAGGCCTGCTGTGGTAACGAATTAGAATTTTTTTGGGCCCTATTCACTCACAAAGAGACAAGGACTCAAATCTCTTGCGATCGCTTTAATACATATTCTCTCTCTCTCTCTCTCTCTCTCTCTCGCGCGCGCTCTCTCTTTTCACCACCGTTTGCTCCTGCACGTAGTTATCAATCTCTAGAGAGTCCGTTACTTGTTGTTGTTATCTTTCCTTTTCCTTGTCCCCATCTAGCAAGCTTCCCTGTTAGTTTTACGCACATACATCTATCTCACATCCTCCATTATTGCTCAATTGTTTTGATCAGCAATATTGTACGTATAGAACCCTCAGCTATATCTCATTTCAAACATTGGTCAGGTTAGGTATTATTCATATTGATTTTAACAGTAATTTCATTACAACTAATATTCCTAGCTAGTAATTTCAAATGCATGTCGAGCTCGCGCATTTTGACTCTCAGCATTGATTGCCTGCATTTGCCACGGCATTGGCCATGTGATGATGATGTACATGATTCGTGGCTGATTGATTCGGCAGGTTCGACGTTTGTGATATGGTTCGGGCCCACGCCGCGCCTGGCCATAGCGGACCCGGACCTGATCCGAGAGATCTTCGTGTCGCGATCCGACCACTTCGACCGGTACGAGGCCCATCCCATGGTCCGGCAACTCGAAGGCGACGGCCTCACCAACCTCCACGGCCCCACGTGGGCCCTCCACCGCAGAGTTCTCTCACCCGCCTTCCACCCCGACAATCTCAAGGTAATAGTTAATTAACTTACAATGTTTCTAAAATAAAAGTACTTTTCAGAAAATGCAGTAGCAGGATCAAGTAAATATTGTTTCAAACATGCATACCACAAACGAAAATAGCAAACATTTAATTTAAACCAAAATAGCATGCAATTACTTAAGTTGTAGCTAATTATCAATTTTTTTGTTTTTTGTTTCTGATGTGCAGTTGTTGATACCGTTCATTGGTAAGACGGTGGTGGACATGGCGAAGAAGCTATTGGAGGACATGTCTCCCTCCGGTGAGGTAGAGATCGATGTCTCCGAGTGGTTTCATGTCGTCGCTGAGGACGCCATCACCCGCGCGGCATTTGGCCGCAGCTACGACGACGGCAAGGCCGTGTTTCGATTGCAGAACCAGCTGATGGGCTTCGCTTCCGAGGCCTTCCGCAAGGTCTTCATCCCTGGCTACAGGTGCTCATCAGTCGCACATTGAGACCGACCACGCCTAGTGGTTAATAGTTATTATTAGGATAAATTGCACAAATGCTTCTTAAATCATCGTTGTACGAGTTGCACTTTTAATTAATTTATTATTATACAAGTCATCCAAACCAACAGATTATAACAATAGATCAACTTGGTTATAACTAACCTGACATGTAGTTTGAAAATCACTGAGGGAATTTGCTCTTACCATTATATTATTACTATATATCCTATGTAATTAAAGACGCAATAATTATACATGTATATGCAATGAACAGGTTCTTACCGACGAAGAGAAATAAGATTTGCTGGAGATTAGACAGGGAGATTAGGAAGAATCTCGTCGAGCTCATCAACCGCCGGAGAGACGACTTTGACGTCGCGGAGAAGCCGAAGCTCCGCGATGGTGACGGCACGAAGGATCTGATCGGCCTCATGATTGGCGCGGGCGGCAACACCGGCGGCTGTGTGGCGCCGCCCCCTCTAGCTAGGCCGATAACTGTGCACGACATCGTGGAGGAGTGCAAGACGTTCTTCTTCGCCGGAAAGCAGACCACGTCCAACCTGCTGACGTGGACGACGGTGCTCCTCGCCATGCATCCGGAGTGGCAGGAGCGCGCCCGCGACGAGGTCCTGCGCGTGTGCGGCTCACGTGACGTCCCCACCCCAGACCAACTGCCCAAGCTCAAGACGGTACATTTTCATCGTTCATTACATTTACATGCACTGCACGAATCTAGTCAAATAATAGCAATTAATGATTGAGGCTCTTGCATGTATAACTTTTTTAATTTTCTTTCGGTTTCTGGGCGCGCAACAGCTAGGGATGATTTTAAACGAGACGCTGCGGCTGTACCCGCCGGTGGTGGCGACGATACGGCGCGCGAAATCCGAGGTGGAGCTGGGCGGCCACGTCATCCCGCGCGACACGGAGATCCTGATTCCGATCATCGCCGTCCACCACGACCCCCTCCTGTGGGGGCCCGACGCGGACCGGTTCGACCCGGGCCGGTTCGAGTCCGGGTCGGCCCGCGCGGCCCGGCACCCGATGGCCTTCCTCCCGTTCGGGCTGGGCGCGCGCACGTGCATCGGGCAGAACCTGGCCCTGCTCGAGGCCAAGCTCGCCGCCGCGATTCTCCTGCAGCGCTTCTCGCTCCGCGCCTCCCCCAACTACGTCCACGCTCCCACCGTGCTCATGCTGCTCTACCCTCAGCACGGAGCGCCCCTGATCTTCCACGCCCTTTCGTGACCGTGACGAAAATGCCCCCGTGGTTATGCCCAAATGACGATCGGAATTCGGACATGCTAACCCCAGCTCATGACTGACCATGTATAATAATAATTTTTATAATTCTTTGGATATGTAAACAATATTTAAGTTGCCCAAAACACGCTAGCTCCAGCCAATTCTCTCTCCTTCCTGATATTCTTCTTTTCTTTTTTCATGTATATTTTGTTTCTTTTTCATGGCTTAATTATGTGTATGTAGTACTCTCCTATCTATATACGTATAAAAATTTATGTTTGTTCATGTTTCACGTGATTCCCCTCCTCCTCTTAGTTATAATTAAGCATTGTAGCTTAACATTTAACTAATGCAAAGTACATTAATGCACAAAGGTATCAGATATATAGGCCATACAAGTGAAATTACGAAGGGCAACAAATGTAACTTGGGAGCTTCAAATATATGATCAAAAGAAATGGGTTCCTTATTTTCATTCTTCTGCTGTGATATATGAGAGAGACACAGAGAGAGAGAGAGAGAGAGCAAGAGACCACCGGGAGGAGGTTGAGTACATCCTCTTCCTTGAAAACAAGCTTAGTTTGCTCATTGAGCTCCCTCCTTAACTGATGTTGGGCCTGTCGAGAATTGAAAAGAGTGATTTGTATAAATCTTGATCTGGTAAATTAATTAGGCTCCTCAATGATCGATGTTTTCGAGAGAGTAAATGGAAATAACATTACTGATCAAAATGTATTTTATAGAAAAGCAAGTTTTCTTGTTTTGGCTCAAGTACATAGCTAAGACCCTTCATGTTTTATTCACAAATGACGTACAACACGATAAGCTTAGCTCGTTAAAGATATATATATAGTTCTATATATATATATATATATCTTAGCTGGCAAAAATGTGTGCATCAGGCATTAATCAAATAGGAGAAGGTTGTTAGTAACTAGCTTTCAAGAATGCTTGCTGCTTAAGCAAGCGCACAATCCCCTCAACAATGGCAATTTAGAAATTTGGTAAGCGGCGTATATTTAGTACTTTGAATCATGCATGTGCAAATGAGAAGTTGACAATCTTATTTTAGTTATTCATCCATACATTTATATATGTAGGAGGCAGATCATATCACTTATTAATTTTAGATAATGATGTAATTGGCTATTAGATTAAGGTTTCTTAGCTAGCACCAGAACACATAGGAGAAATGATTGGAAATTAATACCCGGTCCCTATGCCAGCTAATCTGCATTCTAGAATGCTTAAATGAACAATAAAACAATTAGTAAAGGCTTATACAATAGATTTTGACTACATAATTGCGTATTCATTGATTTATATTTTCTTGTTTAGAACTGCAGGAGGGAAGAAAAAGTCAAAAAGCTCCATTCATATGATTGACCGAGAATGAGAAAGGTAGGAATCCTTTAAGTACTAACAAGTGACCTGCACAAATGGCGATGGACGTCCAACCAGCAGCTTACGGTCAAATCACTCTACCAATTTTTAACTGACGCAGGACAGAAAGACCTGACGAATCAACACATATGGAGACTGAATATCCCACTCAAAATAAAAATCTTCATCTGGTTACTGCTTCGTAAGAGACTACTAACCGCAAATAGAATGCTCAACCGAGGGATGCTAGTGCAACAAGACTGTGTTTACTGCGCGTCTACCATGGAAAGCTGCGACCACCTATTCTGCCTCTGTGTTTTCGTTCGTTTCTTAGCCCTCTCTATTCAGGGCTTAAATGAAACTGTTGGCGACCCGGGCGATGTTAGAGACCTTTGGACCAATACTTCAAACATTCCGGATGTCAGAAAGAGAACCGAAGGCCTAACCTTTTTTGCTGCAACCTGGTGGGTCGTATGGACGGATAGAAACAACGTAATCTTCCGTAGTATGTCCCCTAGTGCTATTCGGGCCCTCGAACGCATTAAACTTTTATCGGCTTCTTGGCTCAACCGGACCTGAGCTCGCTAGCGACGGGCCACCCCTTTCTAGCTCTTTTTTTTTCGGTATTGTTTGTTTTTGCATTTTTATGTTTTTTTACTCTTCGTTACGGAGGCCTTAGCTGCTTCCACCTTGTTCGTCTAGTTCATTTTGCTTAATGAATGAAGCAAGTAGCTTGCCACCTCTTTCTCAAAAAAAAAAAGTGTTTATGTTCAATTAAAATTTCTCATAGTTTTATTTTTTTTCGAACTGATACTTTATATTATAAGAGAAGCTGGAGCAGAAAATTTTTCTTTTTTTCTTTTTTTTTTTTGTTGAGAAACACAAATGTGGATTAGTTACGATCACAACGCTATATAGTACCAACAGTCCCTAGCGCAAGTGGCAAAGGGCTTGGTGGTTGGTACCCGAGGTTCCGAGTTCGAATTCTAGTTGATTCACATTTTCAGCTAAATTTATTTCTAAAAGAAATAAAACGAACCGGTAGCGTGCTATCTTTCTCTCAAAAAAAAAAAAAAACTGTACAGTGGTCCTATCCCGCAAATTGGTAATACGCACTTATTTTCATCTCATGAATCGCATCAATAATAATAATAATAATAACATATTAATATTCTAGCATCATAAAAAATTTCTTATTTATTTTTATTTTTTTTGAGAAAAAGATAGCACGCTATCCGCTTCATTCATTCAGACGATGAACTAAGCTACATAGGTGAGGCAGCAGGACCTCAAGGTAGGCGGAAAAAAAAAAAAAAAAAACCCTTAGCAGGGTCTCTCGACGTGACCCAGTTTCCCCCACAGAGACCTCAGTTGACTGATCTTGGAGATTCCGTGTAATGGATCCGTCTGAGTCTTCCTAAAAATCACACCATTCCTGGTCTCCCATATGACCCACCAACAGGCTATTATACCAACTAAACCGTTGCGCATTGGTTGCGTCCCTTTTCGGCCTTTCCATCGATCCCAAACTAGATGCACTTCTTCTCCCAAATCTGTTAGTTGTACATCCTCTAGGGACATCACCATGAGAAATCTGGAGAACACGCATCTCGAAAAAAGGTGGTCAACAGTTTCCGCTTCAGACCCACACAACACGCAGGTTGTGCTGTCCATCCATCCTCTTTTTAACAAATTATCTGCAGTAAGGTGCCTCTTCTTGAGGACGAGCCAACATAACACTTTCACTTTTAGAGGGATACGAAGCCTCCAGATCGTGTAGATACGGGCGTCCCTTGTCCCCCCGTCGCACAATGCAGCATACGTTGATTTCACGGTAAAACACCCGTCAGGGGTCCACCGCCACTGCACACAGTCCGTTCCCTGCCCAGGTCTGAAATTGGATATCCTTCCCTTGAGATCCGCAATGCTCAAGTTTACCCTTTGGTCTGCAAAGTTGACGTTGCTTAAAATCTTGTGCCAGCACCATCCGTTACTGTTAAAGCAATCACTAATTATCAAGTTTTTGCGGGCCGCTAAGCGATACATCTCAGGGAACGACGAAAGTAAAGAGGTTTCCCCGCACCACCGATCGGACCAAAAGTCTATTCTACACCCATTGCCCAGTTTATAGTGCGCTCCCCATTTAAAAATATCTTTCTGGCTTATGACTCCCTTCCACCAAAAGGAGGGCGGTCTAAAGAGCATGCCCTCCTTCAAGGGTCTTCTTCTAATGTAGAACAGCTGACGGATTATCTTGTTCCATTGTAGCTAGGGCGCCGTATGAAACTTCCACCACCATTTAACGAGGAGGGCTTGATTCATTACTTCAATATCAAGGATGCCGAGTCCTCCCTCTTTCTTGCTCCTGCAGACGCTCTTCCAAGAGACTAGGCACCCCTTACCAGGTGCGGTGATTCCACCTTTCCAAAAGAAATCTCGTCGTAAAGTTTCAAATCACTTAATAACCCATTTGGGTATCTTGAACACAGCGAGAAAGTATAGGGATAAATTAGTGAGGACAGCGTTTACTAGGACGAGTCTACCTCCTCGCGACAGGAGTTTCGCTTGCCAGCCATCAATTCTACATTATACTTTACGGATGATCCCCCTCCAGTCCTCCTTGGAAGGGGGTCTGGTCGCCAGCGGCAGACCTAAATACCTAGTGGGTAAACTACTGAGTTTACATCCCAGTATATGCGCAAGACGGCTCGCTTTTCCCTCTACCTGGCCTGTATAGTAAAGCTCCGACTTCTCCCTATTGATCTTCATACCAGACGCCCATTCGAATAATTGCCAAAAAAAATTTAGATTTCTCATGCATTTCTTCTTGGCCTCGCAAAAGAAAAAGGTGTCATCGGCAAATTGGATAATGGAAACTCTAGATGCCTCGGACGGGCCAATGCCACATATAAAATTGTTAGAAATCGCCTCATTCGTTAGCCGGGCAAGGCATTCCGCGACAAGTAAGAAAAGGAAGGGGGAGAGTGGATCACCCTGCCGTACTCCCGTCTTCGTCTTAATCCAATTAGTTGGTACGCCGTTGACTAGTACAGCGACCTTGGCATTGCAAACACATAATTTGATCCAGTTGCACCACTTATCATCGAAGCCCTACCATTCTAAAATACGGAACATGAAAGGCCAGTAGATTCTGTCGTAGGCCTTTTCAAAATTCACCTTAGCCCCGACTCCCTCAATCCCTTGCTTACTCCCCCAACCGAGCAACTCACGTACCGTTACAAAAGCATCAGTAATATTTCTCCCCTTCAAGAAGGCCGATTGAGAGGGAGATATCAGTGAAATTTCTTATTTATTATTAGATCCAAATGTGCGCTTTGTTAATTAGAAATAAGAGGAAGTTGGAGACATAGAAAACAAAGAGCAGTGTGTTGGACAAATGTAAACACCGAAGCTGTGGAGGACAGGAGCAGCGCGCGTGTTCCACGTCAAGTGGGGGCCCAGCAAGCTGCTGGTCGTTAAGCATAAAACTGTGAGCCCGACAGTCGACCGACCGACGGTTATGCAAAGACAGGTTGCTACCAGGTTTTGTGCACACCTTTGTTTTATTGTCTATGCGCAACACTCTGAATAATTATCTTTATTTAAAATTTACTTAAATATTTAGATTAAAAACGTACAAAATTTATTTAAACTATAGATCATTTTCAATCGATTATCTAATCTTTCAAAATTTTAATCTTACTAGGCAGTCTTTCAATTTGTTTGATTTGAGTCAGCCAACGACACCTTAACTTTATAATTTAAGCTAATTATTTTATTTTAATAAATTTATAATTACGAGAATCGCATGGAGTATATTAACTAAATTTGTAGAGATAAACGACATATTCGAATTTTGAAATCAAATCAAGCACATTTAAAGATTGGTAGTAACATCAAAAATTTGAAAGATTAAGTAACCAACTTAAAATAATCCATAGTTCAGATGAGTTCTATACATTTTTACCAAATATTTATAATAAGACTTGGATTCTCCTATAAGTAATTTCTCATTTGGGTCTATTGTATTATTATGCTGTGTAAGTGAAACTTTCGGATTTAGTTAGTGTAGTATCAATTTTAATTTTTTTGGGTACATTGTAATATGTTTCTCATTCAATTGTGTTTAGACTTTAGATTGGGTTATCACACAGTATCCAAATTAAATTACCATTCCTAGACCAGCTCTTGTGTATACAGAGTCAATCCTACTATACAAACTTAGAGAACCATAAACTCTTGAAAGATGTTTCGTTCACTCTCTTTACAGGCTTGGATTCTACACTCCTCATGAACATCCGAACATAGTGTAGTAAACTCCCATGCGTGAACCCATAACGCCGTTTGAAACTGCTCCTTAAGCTGGGCCAGGCCTTAATCAGTTTTACTGTCAGATTATGGTCCTGCCGGAGTACGCGGGATGGATCATGCGTCATGTAGGAATCATGCTTCGTTGTGGGTACACCGGCACATACATATTGACTTGATTAGGCGACGAACTGCAGCAACATTGCGAGGACGCTTCTTAAATCAGAATCAGCCATTGTATAGATGTTATCACCTCACTGTTTTTTGTGTGAATGTCCCATTATCGTACCTGCAAAATGTTGAAAATTGTTACTTTATATTTGAAATCGGCCGCCAAAGTAATTGATTGATTCGGATTCACACCTCACCGAAGCAGATAGCATGCTACCATTCTCTCTCTCAAAAAAAAAAATTGTTAAATAAATAAATCAAGATCAAAATTGTCTTCTGGTTATAGAAAGCACTTCAACTATGTTAACCCTAATTCACCAAGCAGAATATTCAACTCAATGCATCTACATTATTGTATAAAGAAATGAGAGTATCATAAGTTACATGCACAATATTGCGGTTGTATATTATACATGCGTGAAGACTTAAAACCCTCTAAACACTAGCAGAAAATCGCAAGCACATCAACCAACTCACTTAACTATTGACAGCATGTGTTCTCTACAATTCTGTTCTCGGGTAGTACAGACAGATTCAGGCAACTGAAACAAATCTCACTTAATGGCAAGACACGTTGCATGCAAGCAAGTTATGGAAATCATGATATTTTATTACATATTTAGCATGCAAAATTCATAAATCAAAACTAGAAAGAGCAATTTAGCCAATGAAACTTAATGGTAGCAACTTACAATATGCAAGATCTGCAAAGCAAAGATCTGTAGGACTTGATTGGTTCATCAAATAGATCATTCAAGATCTTAGAAGTAAGCATAGGTAGTATACATACATAGATAAGCAATGCACGCATTGTTTCTTTCACCATGCATCTAGCATGAAAGATTTCATTTTTGAATATTGGAAGATCACAAGAAAGAAAACAACGTTATATGGATTACAAGAACCTTACTTATGATATAATACTCGAGAACAAATTTCTATGAACACGATAACGTAAATCTTCAATTTATACTTAACCTTCTTGACCTTTAAATATCTCATCTGGATTTCTAACATAAACAGGCAATATATATCACGGTAATAGAAGCAGAACAAACTGTAACTGAGATCCAGACATAGAGTTCAAAAGGTGTAAGTCTTGGTTGTCAGTCTTCATCACCAAACTCTTCACTTTCATAGACCTAAATGGTATAAAATAAGTAAATAACTTTGTATCCACTGGCAGATGTTTCAAACTGTTCAAGGACAAAACCAATTATGCTAGTTTAGCTTCTCCTGATGAAAGGGATTACAAAATCAACAAGCAAAAAAAAGAAACTGCGATGATCTCTGTAATTACGTAGACATTCCATCTTACACTCACAATCTAGAATTCCACTTCCTTGAAATTCCATGATTTGCAGCTTTCAAAAAGGGATATTAAGGATCATTCTCTCGAGTCTCATCGACATGAATACAATTAGAACTTGTTGTGGAACTAATCTTTCCCTCCCTCTCAACCTCCCTCCTTACACATTATATGCAAAAAGAGTGGCAACCTATGATAATATGGTTCTAATGAAAAACATATATACAAAAACAAAATGCAGAAAATTCTGGCGTGTGATATTGTTTCAGCAAAAATGTCTTCAAATATATTAATTTCAAAAAACAATTGCAACTTCCCTGGTAACTTCTGTCCAAAAATGCAAGCGTTACAGGCATATAAAAAGCCTGAAACAGAAGGAAATAAAGGAAAAAGAAGTACCAATAATTTAACTTGCACTGGATTGTTTGTAAGAATCAGATGGAAAGGTTGCCACATTGTTCAAAGTGCAAAACACATGACAAACTCCACCATCATCACAGACCTATGGAAGCATCCTATAGAAGCCTCCAACTTTGGCCCTGGAAAAGTCATGAGATAATCAGTAATTTGTGGGAATAATATACTCCTAGCTGCATCTCAATTTCCAAAAGCAGCCCAAGTTTGATAAGAACAACAATAAATTGTCCAAACTTCGCTCAAAACGCCCTCGAAAGCTATTTATGATAAACAGACCGCATAATATTTCCATCAGTTCATCAAATGCATAATTAGGCAAAAAGGTGAAATAGCACATCGCTAAGCATTTGAAATATCACATCGCTAAGCATTTGTGAATTGTACTATATGCAATGAAATCAATATCCAATCCCTGTACCCTAGGCATTGAAGTTTGTCAAATTCTTAGATAAGGCACTCTTGGTGCAGTTTAATTCTCTTTCGCAAATGTGCATTTCATGTATCAGAAATGTCAGAATACTATTAGCAACCCAACCAAGTATTACTGCAGTACAAATCAACTAAGATTTTGGGTGTAAATAAAGTACATCAATTAAGCATCAGAGTTGCCCCAATCATGCTTTAATATTCAACTTTACTATGCAATACAGCGAAAATAATAACTGAAGAAAAGGATTGAAAGCAACTATACATCAAAAAAAGACTACAAGAAAATATTTCTCAATGCTTTTAATTAGTTATGATACAATTTCTTTTCCAAATATTCTGCCCTTTTCATAGAAATACAGAGAAATGTAAACTTGTGCAGAGGCAGCTAAAAGTGCTTTCCCCACTATACAGCGAAGAAACAAATATAACAAAATTGAGACAAATACCACTGTACAAAAGATTAACCAAGAGATGGCTTTGGGATAGCAAGAAGGTACTTCAGAAGACACTAGTCACTAAGTTCCTCAACTCCAAACGATGTTGGTCATCAGAGATGTTTAACACATTGCGGAGATTCGTCATCAACGCTTCCTGTTCCCAACTAATGGGCCCAGAAACGTACAGTGCGATCAATGTGGAACGGTAGGCAGACAACTCAAACAAGCGTGTTTGTGTTCTAAGCAGTTTTTCTGAAGGAATAGGTTGTTTTCTTCCATGGCAACAAGAAGATTCAGCGTCATCCCAATTATCGTGAAAGTCCTGAACTGGATCAGCAATAGGACAGCTATAGGAACTATCACCGACGCTACAACTACCAACAGAGGATGAGGTAATCTCAGCACAGCTAGGTTCCGGAATTCTCCTACTTGCAGCCATATGACAAAAGCCAGTTATTCCGTTGTTTAAGGAAGAATGCATGTTATTTTCACCCTGCATTATGCATGGGGAAGCAACAGCATCTACCTTCTCCCATAAATGAGGTGAATGTCCTGCCGCCAGTTGTTCACATCTTCTTCTCTTGACTGCTCGCTGCTTTTTGATAGCTCCATCGGTTGACTTGGCAGGATGCGATAGGACAGGTGATTTTCTCTTCATGCCTCGAGATAACTTTTCTCCTTTAAATGTTCTACCAGTGTGCTTTCCACAATCCTACATTAATAAAAAAATATTTATATATATGTTAGAAATCATAAACAAAATTGCAACACAAAATGTCTAGAAGGGCATGTGATACAAATTATAGAACAATTCAAAACTCAAATACTAGAAGAAAAATCATGCTTGCGCCAGCACTCGATGTTAGCCATGCACTGCCCTAACCTGAATGCCCCCCATCTTATCGCACACTACAATCCCAACCTTGCAGCGAATTGCAGCCTTTTTCGTTGTTCAAAATTTACTTCCTTTTCTGTGGTTGTTATTGAAAATATGTGATGGATGGACAGCATCGGGTATGGTGCTGCACCGCAGATGTTACGCAGCCGGTGCAGGCGAAAGATATATGCAGACAATAATGAAACAATAGGAAAGAAGAAACATTCATGCACAGTATGCAGAAAGCAAATGAGAATAGACGGCGGTGGTGTTACCTTAGGAATCAGGATCCATTGGTCATCATGCCAAAGCTGCCGAAGTCGAAGGTTGCATCTTTGGGCTTCAAACTCCTCGCAGTTACAAAGAAGTCGAACAAAATAATGATGCCCATCAACGACCCTTGCCACCTCCGCGAGTTTCCACGAGCCATTGTCAAAAACCTCAATGATGTCACCGGACGCCAAATCTAGCGGAAGTGCCATTGGAGGAGAAGAGGGCCGAATTGCCTTCCTTGGCACTCTCTCCACAGCTGTACACTTGTCACGATAACATTGGCCGTACTCGTATCTAACATGATAGAGGCGCCCATTACCGGATATTATCTGCGCAGGCCACCAGGAACCTATCGGAGACTCCATCTTCCTCAGTACTTCAACTTTGCTCCCTTTCTTGAATCTCATAATTGAGAGTTTGTCGCGAATGCCAGTCACTATTCTAGAGAAAAAAGGAAAGAGGAAGAATCAATACCAGGATTATATAGTGAAAATGAACAATAGTGAAAAAAAACAAAAGCTTTCAAAAAAAAGATAAAAGATAAAAAATAAAAGGGAAAATATTTAAAAGGAAAGATTTATCATATCAAGAACAGAGCATAGTTTCAATTAGTTATAATCTCCAAAATAGAATGCAAGTCTGAAAATTGAACAAAACAATTATCACCACCCCACTATAACAAAAACCTGATATAAGACATTATAAAAAAGAGACACTATAATACTAAAACAAAAAGAAAAGGAAAAATATTCCAGTTACAGAAAATCTCCAATAAATTTTCCACCAGTTATCAGCAGCTTGAAAATTGAACAAACTTTGAAGGACAGTTATTGGGACGCTAAACTAAACTCCGAAATCCTACTAGTATGAAGCAACTTTCAAAAAAAAAAGTATGAAGCTCTTAAAAGTAACAACTACAGAAGAGAAAAAAAAAAAAAAAAAACCATAAAAAAGAGAGCAAAATAGTGCTCCATAAACCGGAAAATTATAAACGAAATATACATCAGTCATCGAACATCGAAATTATACCACATGATTTTCCAAATCCCGAAACTAATACATAATGCTAATGATGATGCGTGTGATCTTATGAAAGAGACTCTAGTAATAGCCGATGCACAGAAAAAAGAAGCTCCATTAATGCGATTCCAAGCCTCAAACAAATTACAAAACATAATTACCAATCAATGAAAGATCAAAACAACTCCACGGGTGAAGCAAATTGAGAGATTGCTCACCTCTTGATGCGCAAGCGACGAAGAAGACGATCGAGAACGAGAGATCAAACGCGCGATTTCTTTAATCTCCCTCCTATTTCTCCTTCCGATCACGGGGGTAGTAGTGATTAACAAATTTTTTACGAGAAAAAAAATATACGACGAAATCGGAGTGTACAGGAGGGCCTCTTATTATATTCGAATGTAGAATATCAGCCAATCACAACCGTTGGATAGAAGCTTCTCCGTCTCCTACTCGAATTAGGAAAGATGGAAAGGAAACGAACGGCTATGATTAGAGTCGGCGTTTCGGAAAAGGAGAGCGACGGTTTTAGTACTTACTCACCGAGTCGGAGAATGACTTGTGTACTTGGGTTTTATGCGGACGCTTGTTTTTTTCTTTTTTAAAAAAATATACTTTGTTTTTATTTTCCTTTCTTTTTTTCAAGGATAAGTTGGTAACGAGCCTCATTGGAGTGCAATTAAGATGTCACGAAATGCACATGATGAAAAAGGTGAGATTCGGCTGCGGCCGTTAAGGATTTGGTTTGTACGGGCCCATTAATTAATACATAATAATATTTGTTATAAATTTACAATTATTTTATGGGCCTGATTCGCCCAGTTGAAAGCTTTTGCAATCTTTGATTTTTAGAACAAGCTGAAATAGAAAAGTACTTCCAAAACTAGACAAAGGAGATTGAGAGATGTTAAAAGAATATAATTATATTCCAGCTTAAAAGCCTTCATTTGAGAAATTTCGAAATTCTGGTGGAGATGTAACTGAACTTCGGGATTTTGCAATACATCAATCTCAGCCCGGTTGGCGGTGTATGTTTAAGTTTACAGAAAATCTTCTTTTTTTTTTTTAGAGAGAAAGGTAGCATGCTAACCGCTTCGTTTATTTTTTTTAATTTTTTTAGAAATAAACTTAGCTGAAAATATAAATCAACTAGGATTCGAACTTGAAACCTCAGGTACCGACTACCAAGCCCTTTGCCACTTGCGCTAGGGACGGTCGGTTACAGAAAATCTTCTTCATTGCTGTTTGTGTTGACTTGTACTAATTACCAAAATCTATCAAGCTGCATCTCAAATTGAATCTTGCATGAATCCTACAAATACAAGCAGATACTACACACAGTAAAAGCTACACATCAGCTCGACCAAACATAACTACCTTTTTCCATGCATCGAATTAGTAACATCTATAAGTTGCTTGTTATCGGTGAATAGTGCGTAAAAGAGTATAACTGCTGCAGTCCTTTTGCCGCTTCATTACTTAATTGTGTTTTTTCCTTTGTTTAGAATTTGTTGGTAGAGAACCCTCTCGATTCTCATTTTGCAGTTTCCTTCGCAAGACAGTTGAGGACCTCTCGCTTGGCACATTCTCAGCTGAATGATTTGATGCATAAGCTTCTGCCATCTTCTTCTTGCATTCCTTGCTAGCGATATCGTGATCAACCACTATAACATTTGGAAAGTTCACAAGGGATTCAACAAGAATATCCTTACAAAAGAAGAACAAAGGATGGAGAATCATAAAGAAATGTTACATAGCTAGGACCATTTTTGAACAACCATGCTCATGAACTATTGTGTTTGATTTTGAAAGCTGTTTAAAACAGCTGGGAAACAAAAATCTAATAATTAATAAAAAAGAATCAACAAAAAGTTTACCTGGCTTCGGATAATCCTTCCCGATAATGCATCTTGCTTTCTTCTGAACACTCAGTGGAGCAGTCCAAGGTTCGTAGATATATTCCTTAGGCATATCTGGAAAATATAGTCATTTGAAACCTCCCGAAATAACGCGGTAATTTGATGTAAAAGATAGGTTCAACTGTATTAAAAGATAAATCTAAATAATTTTTAAGCACCTTTCAACACCGGGAGAAAATGTCTTATGTAGTTTCCGTTTGGATCATACTTCTTCCCAAAAGAGATGGGAGAATAAATTCGATAATACTGTTTTAGAGGAAAAGCAAGATTAATCTACATAAGCAATCGTTCTTCTTGAAAATACAAATTAAAAGATATTTGTGACTAAGTAAGAACGATTTCTTCCAGACCTGATAGAAAAAGGATGAACAGGAGAGCCATAACCAATTACCATTGTTTATGGCCCAGTCAGAATCTATCAGTAGTCTTTCGAAGACATCACGTCCCTTCTCCCAGTGGATAAACTACATGCAAAAAGTAAATTAATTGAGGCCAAAGCAGACAAATTCGTATACAAAAAAATACTACATTTTGTGATAAATATTTGAAGTCTAATACTTTAAATCCATTATTGAATTTTGCCAGCTCAGTAGTTAAAAGGGTGAGAAGATTGCCAAATCTCTAGAGCATTTCTAAGCGGCAACCTTTAACTCCTAGGCAAAATGTCTAGGCACTTAGGCGGCACAGATATAAAAATAAACCTTGAAAATTTGATCTTGGCGACTAAACTTCCCACTCCATAATTCAAAATGTGAGAAAGTAGGTTGTCAAATTGATTGAAGTAAATGGCAAACCCCTAAAGTCTTCGGCAAAGCGTCCAGGTACCTTGGTTGACACCAAAAAGTTCATTTTCCAATACACATGCAACAACTTCTATAGTTATAACATAAAATAAAATTTCACATCTTCAAAAATAGAAAATTTCACAATATAAGACATAATTATTTAAAAGATCTTACCAGATCGCCACGTGTCAGGAAACATGCAACGGAATGCCGTGCTAGATGGTGAATCCATCCCCACTTCTTCAGCTATTGTTGACAACATGAGCAAGCTTCAGATCATCTGGCTAATATGTGAAAACTTCAATATAGAGAAAAGGGACAGAGACAAACTGTTCTATCCATGCATCATATGGGACTTTTTGACCAACCTGGATCATAATAGCATCAATCCAAGGATATCCTGTCTGACCTTCTCTCCAAGCTACAAGCAATTCTTCATCATCCCTCCAAGGAACCTACACAATAAAATGCAAAATTTCTCTTGTGAAAATGAAAAGTTTATGTGAAAAAAGTGCAATTGCATAGTCAACCTTAATAATTCAAGTTGAAAGGATCGAAAAGATTCAGGAAGAACTGGCAACTTTGCCAGACAGGAAGAATGGTTTGAAAGATCACGAAAGAGATCAAAACGAATCAGGTCATCCACGTCATGGTCCGTTACAAAGTGAAGTAGCAATGTAATTCAGATCCAAGTTCTATATTGACAAAGTTAAGCCACGGTCACAGGAGGCCTGGGAGGCATCAAAATCTAAGCACACTTCGGCTTTTGCGATGACGAAAACTAGGCTGATGATAAAGGTGCAAACTACCATGCTTACCTGCTTGCAGATTTTGTTGCCTCTCATACAGTCAAAATTAGGAGTTCCGAAGGCCACCGTATAGAAGAAGTCTCGCCACAGTAACTAGTCAGAAAAAAAAAACCAGCAAAAATCAGATAATACTATCAATTATAGATATAACAAAATTTTCAGCTGATGCAGAACAGACCTGCCCAGCCAGCGAAACCGGAGGTGATGTATGCTTTCCGACACTCTTGTAGATATCATGAAGACATTGGTAAAAGTATCTCGAAGAAAGACAACCAAACTGCACGATAAGAACATAACAACCTTCTTGAACCATTCAGCATAGAATTAAAAGAAGATAGAGAGGTATAACTTAAAATATATATTATTACCTATAAGACTCACTTTCAGATATGGTGATAAGAGAGTGGTTGCTGGCTTTAGGAAAGCGGAGGGGTCACCTTTCGGCTTCTCAAATTTTGCTACCCACTCCTGCAAGATCCAAAAGTATGCTAACAACAACATCTCTAAATCCTCCAAAAGGTTCACGTAAAACAACCTTTGGATAGAGAGTCAATTGTTCGTAGATGTGAGGAAGAAAACAAGTGTATAGTATGGAGGAAATTAATATCAAAGTAAAAGGACAGAGTAGTAGCTAAGTGATCAAGGAGAGATAATATACCTTATCCTTAAGCGACTCCTTCAATCTCCTCAGAGCTTCTGACTCACCCCCTCGGAAGGGAGAAAACTCTTCCTAGAACAATAAGTAATCCCCATTAAGGACAAGGCATCAAAACGATTCACTTACTCTCCCTACGCGGATATTAAGAACCACAAACCTGACTAATATCTCCATAGCCAAGTTCCTCAATTTTCGGAACACTTAGCAATTCATATTCCCCAGTATCTCCTACAGGAGGAAGCTCATGATACGTCACAGATAGCGGCTCTGGGGGCTTCCCGGCAAGTGCTACAAATGATTGATACGTCAAAGGCGACCGCCCCCCATTCTTTGAATTTAGAGTGCATACAAGAATTTTAAACAAAAACAAAACTGTCATTATCCATCCAAAAAATAGTAAATACTAATTTAACATGAAAGGAGTAAATTATTTATCATCGTCCCTAAATTTTAACGAAATTCGCCCTTTGAACCCAACCATTTAACTTCTAGAGTTTGGTCCTCAATGGCTATCAGTTGTTTCACTTGAAGTCCTTTCCATCAAAACCCCAATAGCTCAGACGGGAATTGGTAGAAAATTCCACCTGAATTAACCAACTTTTTGACAAAAATGAACTTCACTGAAACAACTACAACATGTTAGTAACTCGACAACAAAAATTAAAAAGCAGGGACCAATATTATGCAACTTTGGTAAAACTTGGGGACAACGGTATTATATATCCTATAAAAAAAAAAATCCTCAAAAAAACTTATGCATGTACCTTTTCTATGATATCTGCGGGGTTGAAGAGGGTGTGGCTAACGGGAGAAAACACCTGGATTCCTGAAGCAGAGGCAAAATCCTAGGAAAAAAACCAATCCAAAATTCTCAATTTAGATCTTTCTAATTGAGATTTTCACAGTTTCCACTCATATCAGACGATTCAACTCACCGAAACTTGCTTATCGCGTGCTAGAGAGTACGGCTCCGTGTCAAATTCAAAGCAAAGCTTCCCAATATTCCACTACAACATAGGTATAATAAACAAGGTGATCCCGATCACAAGCCCTAGCTTCAATTGTATAGAAATTAAAGTGGAAAGAGAGAGAGAGAGAGAGGAGGACGCTTACGTCCTTTAAGACGCGGCAAATGAGAGGGGCGGGGTCGCCGCGGAGGAGGAGGAGGCGGGAGCCGAGGCGGCGGAGGGCGGCGTCGAGGTCGGCGAGGCTCTCGAGGAGGAACCGGATCCGGTTCAGCCCGGACCGGGCGGACCCGGGCGAGAAGGCGGTCGGGTCCGGTTCGAGATAGCGCGGGTCGAGCACGAAGACCGGGAAGAGGCGGGCGCAGCCCCCGCGCCGCGCGTGGTCCAGCGCCGGGTTGTCGTGGATCCGCAGACCCTTCCGAAACCACACCATCGCGTTCGACTCCATCCGAGAGCGTGGAGATCGCCGTGGAGGGGTTCGAGGGGACGAGAGGGGGCAAAGGAAGACGAAGACGAAGACGAAGACGAAGGGTGGTGAGAGGGTTGATGGGGATCGGACGGCCGGTATTTGAAAGAGCATGGCAACGGTAACGAGGGGTTGATTAGTGGCCACGTCGCTTTCTCTGTTGAATCTGTTCTCTGTGTGCAGGTCCCGCGCGGTGGCATCACAAGAACCGTTCGTAGGCTCGTGATCTCACTAATAAGGGCCCATAATATTTTAGCCCACAATGAGCCCACGTTCCCAGACAACTGGGCTCACAGTTAGATCATGTAACTTGCGATCACATGGTAGCAGATAATGGGCCATACCCTACAAATGGCCTCCCAAGTAGGCCCAAAATAATCCTCTATTTGCTTCTATGGGCCCATCGCCTTAGGAGTAGCCCATTTGCCTGATCACGTGAGTATCACGTGACTCCTCGCTCCATAGATAGATGGATCTCGAAGCTCGGTGTTCTCTCCATCGCAAGCCACACAAGCACGTGTCCCCCGGCCGAAGCCAAAGGGGCATCTCTACAAATATCCTCCGATAGCAGGGGCATATCGGTAATCTCACGAGCTCAGTGAAACGAAAGCAAAGGGTCGGGCCGAGGGGGGCCTAGGTTTTGTTTGCTCGTCGCGTCGTTTTCTCTCTCTCATCTCTTCGTTATGTGGCCGCAGCTGCTCTCGGACTCTTAGGGTTCGCCTCTCCCCCGCTATTTTTTTTTCTTTCCCGATTGAATTATTTATCCATTTCTGTATAATCTCTGTGTAAATCTAACTCGTTTATTCACCGATCTAATGCGTGATTGCAAAGGTTTCCTTCTTTTTGTTATTTTTTAACTGGATCTTATCTCATCTCATCTGAATTACCTTTCGGTTTGCCTAGTTGATCTGTAGTGCGATCGATTTGTCGCCCTTGTTTGTAGCTATTGTGTTTGGGCGATTTCGTATGTTAGGGTTTTCTAGGACTGGATTCGGTGATACCTCTTTAGTAGGGTTTTGGAGAGATCTAGTAGGGTTTTAGGTTTCGGTTCTTCCTGTTTATCTGCTGGAGAAGAATAGAAATTTTACATTTTTTCTGCTATTTTTTATATCTATAATTCATCTGAATTTTTATGGTGATTCGAGGAATATTTGCTGATGTATAAATATCGTGAACGAAATGTTCTTTTACTGTTTCTCTTCCAATTTTAGAAAGGTTAGATAGGTTTTCTGGAACACGTTATGTGCTAATTTACGTCATCTTCCTGGGGACTTATTTTTTCCAGTGCTGTTACTTTTATATATAATCTTGGAAGTAATGAGTGTTCTTTTGTGTTTCATTTTTAGATCATAATTTGCTATCAAAGGAAGATGTAGAGTCTCATAGATGAGTAGTTGCAAAATGATTTACCTCAAGGAAACAAGTATAATTTTTGTTGGTTGTCAAATTTTGTGATGGAATTCTTCATGGTTTCTAATTCTTTAGTTATAAAATATTATTTATATGCTTGTTGCATATATACTTTAGTTTAAAGTGCGAACAGCATAATAAAGCGCAGGGTATTTGAAGCTCTCTCTCTCTCTCTCTCTCTCTCTTTTGTGCGTGCGCGCACGCACGCGCTCACCCCCCCAGTGCTATCTTTTTACTAACTCTAACTGTATTTTTTTCCTTTTTTCTGCAGCCAGTTTGGTTCTTCTGGTGTCCTTGAATTTAACGCAGAAAGATGGCCCAACATAATCCCATTGTCTTTTTCGATGTATCTATAAATGGTGGAGCTGCTGAAAGAATGGTCTTTCAGGTGATTTTGTGTATTCTTAATCTTATCGGCATCTTTCTCTGTCCAATTACTCAAAAGAATTTTCTAATAGTGATTGAGATTTAGCATGGCGGGCATTTTATTCTTCATTAACTCTCTTAATTGCATTATGTGCTTCTCTGCTTCTTTTTCTCTTGCCTACATAATGAATTCAACACTGTTCACTGAAAGCTTTATTGTGCTTTCAGCTCTTTGCTGACATCGTCCCCAAGACTGCTGAAAACTTTCGAGCACTTTGCACAGGTAATGACCTTCTCCGTATTACTTATTTGAGAGAAGAAATAATCTTCTGGCATGGGTATTATGCTTGCAATGCGAGAATGGCTTGCTTCTTTTGTTCAGCATTTTATCTCTTGTTGCGTCATCTGTTACTTGATTGATGTTAAGATATCTGCATTTGAACCTCCAACCATGTACTTGACCATATGAACATGGTGCAGTTCATTTCTCTATTTAGTCACAACTTGGTTTAGAATGTCTTTTTGGTGTACAGCAGTAAGAAATTAATTTGGTGTTTCAGAAACTAGAATGATTTCTCATATTTTGTCACCATCTTACTTGCTTTAAATAAAGGTTATAAATGCGACTTACTTTTTGTTATCTAGTTGCTTTATTGGGATTATTGTTGAAACTGTGTTTAGTGGAAGAAATTTTTTGAAGTCTTCTATTACAAAGTTTGTTGCAGCTTCTGCCAGATTTTCATTATTACCGTTTTGTGATTTAACGCTGCTCTGCTCTGTTTCTTGTTGCATTTTCAAAACTTAGGTTGGCATTGGATTAATTGCCCATTTAGTTGCATTAGATTGTAGTTAGCATCTTGAATACAAAGACAGCTACATGATACTCAAGTAACCCATTTTTTAACCAATGTGTAATTCTATGTTGGAGCCTTATAAAATGATTGCGATGGTAACTTTGTCTGTAGGTTTACGTTGAGTAGTATGACTTGTGCCAATTAGAAATTGATGAAGATCTTGGTTGCGCTTAAATGACTATTTTGTAGATATTATTACTGGTTTTGATAACTTGGTCTAAATGCTCGCTTTGAAGCTACGTGCAAGTGAAAAATGAAAAGAAAAAGTGTTGGTACCAACTGTTATAAAAATGTAGTTTTGAATAAATTTATAAGCATTTTCAAATTTGTACTTGGTATCCAGAACTGAATATAAGCTGGGGCATTTCTTATGCCTTTAACAATCTAACAAGTGCCGTAACTTGTCTTTTCCATTCGAACCCTTAATATACATTTGTTTCCCCAGAAGAATTCTAGGAGAACTTTATGGAATCTACGAATATTCTGCTCGTGTTTCAATGTTTTCCCCACCAGGGGAACTTCACAATTATTTACCTTTCATGTGATCACTGGGCTTTTCTTGTACATCACTTCATAATGTGTCTGCTAGTTAACCCAAAAGGCATACGCTAGTTCAATGTGTATGGCATTTAGTTGGAAATGAAACACTACCTTTTACCCCGCTATCGGAGGTCTAGAGTTGTATTTTATGATGATGTAGAAATAAATGAAGTTGAAATCTAGATTGCTAGGTATGAGATCCTTACTTTTGATTATCCACAAGGAACTTTCTTTACGTACATTCTTGTAATATATGCAAATATGTCAGCTGGCTTCTTGCGCTTTACTATATCTGCTGATTTTAATGTTTCTGTAGGTGAGATGGGAGTTGGATCTACAACTGGAAAGCCGTTACACTACAAGGGATCCATCTTCCACCGTGTTATAAAAGGCTTTATGGCACAAGTATGCTATTTCTATCTTTTTACTTTCTTAAAATAACACACTTCTTGGAAATATGGTTATTAAGGGTTAACAATATCAGTCTGTGCAACATATTTTGCCATCAGAATTAGTTAGCTGTGATGCCTTTTGTCCTTTTCCTTTTCTATGCTGTAGGATACAGGGCAAATGGTCTCAACTGCTTTTCTTGTCATGTAGTATTTAAGGTTGTATTTTGTAATGCTGTATACCCTTATAATTTTTGTGAACTCTATCATTTAAATAATATTATGTAGTGTTTTATCTTTGTCATATGCTTAACAATTTATGTTTTCATTTTGGCAGGGAGGTGATTTTTCTAAACGTGATGGTAAGCTTTCTGGCTTGATCCTCTGGTCCTCCTTGTACCGTTTGTTTTCCCTATTACCTTATTTTCCTATTCATTATAGTGATGAGAAATAAGTGCCTTATGGCCAGCATATATTTCAATCAGTCTTCTCCTTTTTTATGTTGTTTTACCATTGGCAAACCTGTACTTTTAGGTAGTGTGACTTGTGGGAGAAGTTGCAGCTTGGTGGTCAGTGCTACTAAAAATAAATATTTTACCCAGTAGAATCCTGATAAATATCATCGTAGTTAACGGAGTCATAGTAGCGCATTGTGCTTGAACGTATAAAAGTTCGGCGTATTTAAGGGTTGTTTACTTTTCCCCCTTCCACTTTTGTCCTCAGCCGTCCAACTGGTTGTGTGGTGACTAGTTCTACACGATTGCAGAGTCTCATATAAGATAATAATAAATGAAAAAGTACTCTGTAAGTTGGACTATTCTTTTAGTGCTGTATTCGATTGTTCTCAAGTTTTCATGTCCTAATGATTTTCAGGAACTTATAAAAGTTTGGCCTATTTAAGGGTAGTTTACTTCCCCCCCTCCACTTTTGTCCTCAGCCTGCCGACTAGTTGGGTGTGATGAATATTCTACACTATTGCAGAGTCTCATATAAGATAATAATATAAGAAAAAGTACTCTGTAGATTGGACTATTGTTTTAGTGCTGTATTCGATTGTTCTCAAATTTTCACGTCCTCGTGATTTTTCAGGAACAGGTGGAGAGAGCATATATGGTGGGAAATTTGCAGGTAATTATACTTACAAACTCCATACAGTGTGGTAGATAGAGATGTATGTTCGTTGGTTTTCTATTCATCAGTTACCTTAGAATTTTGGCATGGTTTTATTGCAAAACTAGTCTTGCTGGGATTTGTGCCATGTAATGTTTTTGTCCTTGCTGTACTCTCATGAAACATTTTTGTTTATTTCATACATTACGTTCATCGGTAAGTACATCTGCTCTCGTTTGTGGGAAACACATGGAAGGTACATAATGGTAGTATATGCTGATAAATTATACAACTAAATTCTGTTTTGCTTCTTAATCTTTCCGTTGTTGTCACAATGGGTTTCTTATGGGCTATAGCTTGATGTTTACAAATAAGTAATTAAGCAAGTATTTTTTAGAATTTCACCTTGTACCTCCCTTTTCTTATTGAAAACCTACAAATTAATGCTCACTGACTGAATACTGACATTTCTCAAGATGTCAGAAGTATAAATTTCTTGATTCTTGTGCTCTCTGGCTAAAAAGCTTGCTTCATGTAACTGAAACTTTGTTTTGTCTTGAATATTTTAGGTTCCTTGTCAAATATTTCTCACAAAAGCAGTACTTTCTTTTGCTCTTAATTATTCTTTCTAGAATTTAGTATTACTTAGAAACTGATGAAGTTCCAGGGGATAATTTGTTGTAATCAGGAGAGGCCTTATTGTTTTTCCTGCATGCAACAGTAGAGCTTCCACTTAAGGCTTCTTACTTTGATAGCTCTTTCCCAGCAAACATAGCGGACTTTCAAATTATATACTTGGACAAGGAAATTTTCTAGTGTACTATCACCTCCTCTTATATTAACTGTATGAGATACATGTATTTCTGGTGTAAGCTCCTAGTTCACTTATAGTGTCAGTTTTCCTGCTGATGAAAAGTTAATATCCAATGTTTCAGATGAGAACTTTGCGCTCCGCCATGATGGTGCTGGTGTCTTATCTATGGCTAATGCTGGTCGTGACACTAATGGCTCCCAGTTCTTTATTACTTTTAAGTCTGCACCTCATCTTGATGGGTTAGTTTCATCTTATTAATACTATATTGCGTTCTTGTTTTCTATATAGTAGATGGACACGTCTTGACTGCATAGCAGCTCAGGATGTATTTGATTCTTTATGTGCAGTAAAGATCTTTTTTGGGGGTCCTGGACATATGTAGGATGTTCAGATAAAACTTCTATGGGCTTTCTGGGATGTACACTAGGAAATGCTTTTAGCGTCGATGCTTATTTTATTGCTTTGTTTCAAATATTTGTGGTTTTCCCTGACCTTTCCTTATGAAATGATTTGATCCTTCGCGCAGGAAACATGTTGTTTTTGGGAAGCTTATTCTTGGAAATGAAACTCTGAAGAAAATAGAGCATGTTGAAGTTGACGGTAGCAGACCTGTTGTTCCTGTGAAAATTGTACATTGTGGAGAACTTAAAGAGAGCAAAGATCAGAACACTATTGCAACAGAGAATGGTAATATATTGTTTCTTTCTTGAAATGTGATATTCCATGATGCTGTATACACATAGCATAGCTTAGAGCTTTTTTGCCATGTGAGATCGACGCGTGAAATTGGCTTTTCAAAATGGCTAATAAATTCTCTCTTCTTTTGTAGATAAAAAGAAAGCTGCTAAATCAAAGTCATCAAAGGATCTTTCAGGCAATGAAGGCCATGATGGGAAACGAAAGGGACGGCGCAGTAAACCTTCTAAAGGAAGGAAGAAGAAAAAACGAAGAAGATATTATTCATCAGAATCAGAAAGCTCATCTGAGACAGAAACTGAATCATCAGAGTCTGAAAGCGATTCTGATTCTTATTCAACTGCTTCGTCTGATGTCAGTACATCGAGTGATGACCGGCATAGGAAGCGAAAGAAATATTCTAAGCGAGACAAACATAAGCATGGAAAAAGAAAGAGGGATCGGCGGCGAGACAAGAGACGCAGGAAGCATGACAGGAAATTGAAGCCCAAACCAAAGAGGTTGTTATCCAAAGTTCTTCCAAGTCCATTATACTGTCTCATCAATATTCTGTGTATAATTTTAATATTAAACTTGTGTATAATTTTAATATTAAACTTTGTTAGTAGCTATATCTCTCTTTCTGGAGGTGATGTTATTACCATCTCTTTTGCTGATGCCAGGACGTCAGCTAATGTCAGTGAATCAGAATCAGGTGCTAGTAGCGCTGAGGATGATGGAGATAAGAAACAAAAACAGAAGTCCAAGGTCTCTTCTCAGGTGTCTGGTATGTGCTTTCATTTTGAAATTATAAGATTGGTGAGAAAGAATCATGACTTTGTGTTTATTCTTGATATGTGTTATTTATTTGTCATCCTTGTATACTATGTTCTTTTCAGCTGACAATCAGCTATTCTTGGACACGGCTAAAGGTACTGCTGATAGAAAGAAGGGTGATACGATCGAGAATCCCACCAGAGAAGAAGATGATAGATCCCCATTTGAAAACGGGGAGCTTCGGAGCAATGGCATGACTGAAACAAAGTCTGTCAAAAATGCTGGCAGCTTAACTGCTATAGATGGCAATCGGAGCAAATCTAGGTTTTCTATACTTCTCATACCCCAAAAGTCATTTCTTTGTGCTACACGTTCCACTTCGAGAACCAGTGTTTTATCTGACATTGATGAGCAGGAGCCAAAGCATGAGTGCTAACCACTCAATGAGCAAGAGCATGAGTATCAGCCCGAGGAACAATGCTGGCAAAAGCCCTAGTGCGAGCCCCGTAAAGAGTTCCTATCGGCAAAGTCGTAGCAGAAGCCCTCTCCCGCCCAAAAGTATCAGCCGCAGCAGGAGCCCGTCTGGGAGAAGCATTAGCAGGAGCCCGTCTCGGAAAAGAAGCATTAGCAGGAGCCCAGCTAGAAGTGTCAGCAGAAGCCCAATTGCTGAAGTTCGCAGAAGCACAAGCAGAAGCCCTGTTCAAGCTCACACAAGAAGCATTAGCAGGAGTCCTAGTAGAAGCCCAGAAAGGTCTCCTGTGCAGAGAAGCGTGAGCAAAAGCCCTCCCCCTAGGGATAAAAGAAGAAGCATCAGTAAAAGTTCAGCAAGATCTCCGCAACGGAGAAGTGTTAGCAGGAGCCCCGTAAGGTCTTCCAGGAGAAGCATAAGCAAAAGCCCTGTGAGGGATGCTGTGCGGAGAAGCCTCAGCAGAAGCCCTGTAAGATCCTTCCGGAGAAGCGTGAGCCATAGCCCGGTGAGACCCCGATCACGGAGGACCAATAGCAGAAGTCCAGGAAGCCCCGTTCGCAGGGCCGTATCACCACCTGTCAACCGCGGCAGGAGCTTGTCAAGAAGTGGTTCCCCAGATGGGTCCCCAAAGCGCATAAGAAGGGGTCGAGGGTTTAGCCAGCGGTACTCATATGCAAGGCGATACAGGACCCCCTCTCCGGAACGTTCTCCTGTTAGGCCTTATCGTTATGGTGGAAGAGGTGATCGTGACAGGTAATTTTTGAAGTGCTGATTTAACGTTTCTTTTTTCTTTTTTTCGATGATAAAAGCGTTTAAGTTTAAGTTTCTATTTTCGCATAGGTACTCAAATTACAGAAGCTACCATTACCGATCCCCCCCAAGACGATACAGGAGCCCGCCCAGAGGAAGAACTCCACCAAGGTGCTTTTAGCCTTTTAGATCATTTTAAAGTAAATCATATCTAAAACTCCAGTATCAAAAGAAATGTAGCCTTTCATTTTTTAAATAACGAAGGTTTCCTATTGTTGTCGTGCCTACCTCTGAATTTTCACAAAATTGGTAGTTTTGTGTCCCCTGAGCAGATTTTGCCACCCAGTAAGTTGATTTGCTACTTGTTGCCTTTTTATCAAATCATGCTTCTTTCACCAGGGAATACATAGCATGTACTGAGTGAATGATTTTAACAGTATTTGGCCACTGGAGAATGTAATGAAACTTTGGTGTGCTGTATATATTGACATCTTGTGCAGGTACAGAAGCAGGAGGAGCCGTAGCCGAAGCATATCACGAAGCCCTGCTGGCTACCGCGACCGGACAAGAGGTGGCTATAGCAGGAGCCCCATCCGCAGCCGTTCACCCCCTGCTGAGAAACTAAGGGCTCGTGGCGGTCAAGACTCCGAAAACCGGCATTCAATTTCGCGGAGCAGGAGCCCATCTGTGTCCCGGTCCAGGTCCAGGTCACAGTCTAGGTCCCGGTCCTCCCCAAACACCCCCTCACAGAAGCGCGTAAGCAAAGAAAATTCAAGATCTCCATCCACCAGTTCTGGTGGGAAGAAGGGCTTGGTTTCGTATGGAGATGGTTCCCCGGACTCTGCTGGGAAGTAGGGAAATAAATAGTTTTGTATGAGCTTAAAAGGTTTTTTCATGAATGCCTGGACTGTTGTTGTTGGTCCTTTTCACTGGATAGAAAGCGACAGCCTTAAGGAGACTAGCTTTGTTTTATGAGATGTTTTTAGTGAAGTGATGTAGTAGTTTCGGATTTTTACTGTAGTTTATCATCTACCTGATGCTTGCTGTATTCATGTATGGATTTACAAACATGTGTTTCTTGTCAAGCCGGTCTTTCTACTTTATTTGTAGAATTTTCCTTTTTTATCTTTTTTTTTCTTCTTTTTCTGCCCAGCGGCTTGTATGCCGAGTAAAGTTTCATTAAGGATAAGCGCCGTGCTACTGGCCTGGTAGCAACTTCGACTGATGGCTTGGTTGTTTATCTAGATTACTTTTTTTTATATGTTTCTCTTTAACTGGTGGCACCCTTTGTGGATGGGATGATCCTATATCTTTCTAACACTACAAAGCTGTAGAAAGTGAATGCAAAGTTCCAGTCGGAAGGTTTATGGAAGGCAAATGGGATTTCATGAAGCAGAAATTACGAGTAGAAAAACATATGTTGTGGCAACTCGGAGGAGTATGCCGGCAGCTGTTTACTAATGAGCAAGATCGTTGTTTTTGGAGCTGGACAAATAACCTTAGAGGTGTTGTATCTTCTTATGACAATTGTGAGATATTGAAGATGTTTTAAATTCTTCTTGTCGCTTATCTCGTGAAGTTCTGATCTTCCTTTGAATTGTATTTTCTTTTTTTCTGCTAGGATTGTAGCTGGCGACGAACAGCATTCATCCAAGAAGAGGTAACGGTATATTCTTTGCACCCTCCTCTTCCTGTTGCCAAGTATTATGACTTTTGCTAACTCTCTGGATTGATATTTTAATGGCTTGGGGATATCCATGGGCATTCCTCGGCCATTTCACCATGTAAGATAGGAAATTGTCGTTTAGTCTTTGCCATCTGCAAACGCTCCAAGGAGTTTGTCATGTCTTCCTAACTTAACTTCCATAAGGGGGAGATTGTTTCAACAAACGACGGTGGTGGTCGTGCTAAACATCAGTAAACATTGTATAACACATCCTGCCGAGGAGGAAGAACTGGACTGTCATGGCGGCACAAGCCACGGAAATCATTACCGAACTCCTGCAGCAGATCCAATCTCTAGACTCCCCAGAAGCCCAAACCGCCGCCCTCCGCTCTCTCTCCTCCCTCACCAAAGTCAGCTCCCACAACCGCAACCTTGTCGCCGCCGCCCACAGCGCCGTCCCTCTCCTCAGCCTCATCTCCGCCACCACCCCCTCTTCCAACCAGACCCTGTCCCTATCCATCCTTTTCAACCTCTCCCTTAACACCAACCTCAAGCTCTCCTTGGCCCAAACTCCCAGTCTCATCACCCTCCTCAACTCCCTCCTCCTCTCCTCTAAATCTCCTCATGCTGCCAAGCTGGCTGCCTCCTTGCTCTGCAGCCTTGCCATGCTGGACAAGAACAAGGCCCCACTCGGAGTCGCAGGTGCGAAACTATTTTATTTTTTCTCCAAAATCTTAAGCTACTACAGAACAGTGTATTATGCAATTCAGTTATACACAGTTCTCTACACTCCCTTTACCTCTCTCACCTCATGCCAGCAGATTGATTTTCACCACACACGAATACATGGGTCAGATATAAATGGAAAGAAATCAAATGAAACTAGGAGGCTTAAAAGATTTGAATTTAGGACATCTATCGCTAGTACTATAAATATCCTCTTTTTTTAATTTGAAAGCTAAAGCTGGTAAAAAAAAAAAAAAAAAAAAGGTCTATGAACCATTCGTACTCAATGGCAGGAACCGTGGAGGTGATCGTTGAGGCACTCAGATGTTCTACCGATGTGTCTTCTTCTTTGCCGGCCAACCACCACCTGCTTAGCGCACTGGCGGAGCTCTTACATTTCCATGGCAACTGCACTCTGGCCGTACAGGCCGGAGCCGTTCCGCTATTGGTAGGAAACCTCGAATGTTCTCCCGAAGAGCTTGCCGGCTCTTTCACCGTACTTGGTCTCTTGGCGAGGTTTGAAGAAGGCATCAAGGCAATCATGGCGGTGGACGGAGTGGTGAGCTTGATGGTTGATGGGCTTAGGAAGGGCTGCATGGTGAGTCGGGAAAGCGCGGCAGAAATTCTTATAAAGTTGTTTGAGGAGAGCGGGGAGTGCTTAAAGGAGGCTGCGTTGAACCACGAGTGGTCGTCGCTGCTGGCGGATTTGTCCATCCGTGGCTCTGCCCGCGCGCGAGAGAAGGCCGCGGTGCTCATGAGGATGATGATGGAAAATGATTTGGATGGATACCTGGATATGGAAGGAAACTACATGGACTGAGATAAAGGAATAAGAACAGTTATTAGGCTGAGAACAAAAGGGTTATCCTCATATGCTCAAAAACATTAGTAATCTAGTGATTCTTCAATGTAACAGTAGCATCCTCTATTTCACTTGGCTACTATGGGGAGTCACCATATTATCCTTTTGTGGCAATTTGACTGCATTATGCTAATTTCCTGCTTCTCATTGTACGGTCCATGGTTGTGTTGTTACGAAGTGTTAGTTTTAGGATCATTAATCTTCTATTTAACTATTAGTAGTTCTCTTTTCGAGAAATTGAATCACCATATATTTCGAGATAGTGTAACACTAATAATTCAGGTGATTGGCTATTTGAGAAAATTGGATACTAATCACATCTAGGCTTTGGGTTTCGGCCGTATAGATAGTAGGAGTGATTCTTTTCACTAATCTTAAGTGAAAGCTGAGCATCTATGCTGCAGGTTGTTCTTTTGGTGAGCCTTTGATACAGTAGCAGAAATTATTTAGATGATTATGCGCATGCGCGCGCGCGCAAGCACAATATATTATGAAAATTTTGTGTATGCCCGGTAAAACTCAGTTTTTAATTACAAAAGTGCCCCTCAATAAAAGACTTCTTTTTCAATCCGAGGTAGTTTGACAAAATTTCCCAACCAAAGATGAGGATGTTCTTGTAAGAAATTGTAATTTGGAAGAGTATAAATGTACTTTATATTTAGCAGTATATATCTACAGTACATAATCTAGCAGAGGTACTTATGATTTGATATGCACCCATCAATTCTTTTTTCAACACATTTGGCTAAACAGAGGTTTGAAGCTTTCATTAATTATAAATAAGTTGCATTATTCTAGTAGATCCCTTGAATTTAGCACCATTCTTTTTTTTATTTAAGGGAATGTAGCGCGATAGGATTGCAAATTCTTTTCTGAAAAATTGTCTTGAATGCTTCAATACACCATCAACTTGGTAATTTAGTTATCTCCTACTCCTAGATGTCACCATTGACTTTTTTGTATTTGAAGGCATATACAAAACGCATTCCAAAATTTTTTTGCTCTTTCATTATCATTATCATAACCTCCCCCTCATATAATAATTAACTAAATCCATGTGGGTTGGCACCAAAGCAACAGTTAAACATATTGAGATTTTAGTCAACTACACGAGAGGGGATTTTTTCTAATCTACCACCAAAATATATATCAGCGACGACAACAACAACAACAACAAAAAAAGAGCCATCAAAGACCCTTTCTTCTTCTCCCTCCCTCTCCAAGAACCCAACTACGCATTGGTTCAACTTTTTGATTTATGATCATGAAAAGAAACGCCATTCTTTTTTCTCCCCTTTGATGAGCCTCCTCCGATGGAACCCAAAACTACAAAGCTCCTCGTTCTCTCATCTCTCACCTTCCTCTTCGTCCTAATAATCCTCATCATCCTCTCACGCTTCATTCTATCGAAAACACTATTCTTCGTCGCCGCCGTTATCTTCTCCTTGCTCCTGATAGTCATTGTATGGATACTGCTCGACCACACTCTCCTCGATCCGAAAAGAAAGAAGTCAACTATGAGGAATTCGTCTCTCGAAGGCGCCGAAGATCTCCGCCTCGAATACAGCTTCCTCCGCAAAGTCGCGGGTCTACCTTCGAAATTCTCGTACAAGACGCTAGAGGCAGCCACAGACAGCTTCCAAGCATTGATCGGACGAGGGTCTTCGGGCGCGGTGTATAAAGGAATTCTCGACGACGGCACGGCAGCAGCGGTTAAGAGGATTGACGGTGCTGAGCACGGGGTTAAGGAGTTCCAGTCTGAAGTGGCCGCAATCGGCAGCGTCCAGCATGTGAACCTCGTGCGCCTCCTCGGCTACTGCCTCGCCCCGCGCGGCTGCGGCGGCCCGCACTACCTCGTCTACGAGTACGCCGACAACGGCTCGCTGGATAGCTGGATATTTTCGCATTCGAGACGTGACGGAGTCCGCAGTGGCTGCGGCAGTGGCAGCTCCCGGTGCTTGCCGTGGCCGATACGGTACCAAGTCGCTATCGACGTGGCCAAGGCGCTGGCGTACTTGCACCACGACTGCAGGTCGAGGGTGCTGCACCTCGACGTCAAGCCGGAGAACATACTGCTCGATGAGTGCTTCCATGCGCTCGTATCAGACTTCGGCCTGTCGAAGCTGATGGGCAGAGATCAGAGCAGAATAGTAACGACTGTGCGGGGAACAAAAGGATACCTGGCGCCGGAGTGGCTGCTGGGGGCTGGGATCACGGAGAAGTCTGACATCTATAGCTACGGTATGGTGCTGCTGGAGATCGTCGGAGGCCGGCGTAACGTCCGGCTGGTCGATGAAGGCGGCAATGCATCGGAGCGGAGGTGGTCGTACTTCCCGAAGATTGTCGCGGAGAAGGTGAGGGAAGGGAGGATCATGGAGGCCGTCGACGAGAGGCTGACGGCGACGGGATGCGAGGGAGGAGTGGATAAGAAGCAGGTGGAGACGTTAGTTTACGTGGCGCTTTGGTGCATTCAGGAGAAGGCGAACGTGAGGCCGAGCATGGCGCGCGTGGTGGACATGCTCGAGGGAAGGGTCTCTGTCGCCCCGCCGCCAGAGCCGGAGATGATTGTGGTAGACCTGCTGTCCATTGATCAAGATGACAGTGAAGATAAATCCTCTGAAAGGAAAGTCGCCAGTTCGTCGGATGATCGGCGGCCGTCCTCGTTGAGCTACTCGTTCGCGTTCTCGGCGTTGTCGGGCCGGTAGCACTGGCTCGATCTCCAGAGAGCAGCAATATCAGGTTGAAGCAGTAGCCTTTCCGGTTTGTATTGTTTGGTCGTCTTCTTGCTTTGCTTGGTTAATATGGTATCATTGCTATGTTCTCTTACTCTGATGAGGATTAATTGTATCAGAATTTTTCCTTTTTTCCTTTTTATTTTTTCCTTTTGCATGTAAAGAATGAGGTGAAGTCAATATTGAAGAGAAATTATATGATACAAATGCAGTTTTAATAGTATTGCAGGGTAATTAGTCACACTACATTCCTTTGCGGTAACTCTAGTTGCGATTTAACTATCTATTAGCATCCACCATTTTATCGGATCAATCACCGTCTCCGTAATGATCCATCGATCGAAAGTATTTTAGAAATTCACCTTTCATTGAACCAAGTAAATGCATTGAAATATTTCTCTCCGCAAACATTATAATGAGGCATAACACCAAAATCTATCCTGCGCCACTGCACTCCCGATGCCAGAAAGGAAAAAAAAAAAGAAAAAAAGAAAGAAAAAGAAAAAGAGAGAGAGAGAAGAGGGAAAGAAATAGAATGCAACATCACCTGCGAATAAATTAATAAATGACAAAGCACCATAGTCTTTTTGAAGGACATCTGACATGTAGAATTACAGAGGCATAAGGAAAACATACCCTAAAAAGCGCTTCCACAAAATAAGAACAGCAACAACAATAACAACACAACATCTCAAGATATATATAAAGCTTTCTGAGTTAAGTCCTAATGCTTCTGATAAAAGCATATGCTCCGTTAAAATGCATATTTATCAGCACTCGAAGAGAAATATATCAGTTGATATTAAACTGTCTAATGCTATTTGCAATTACATACCATCTAAAAAGAATTCTTTGTGTTCAGGCAGAGTACATAAAGAAGACATTGAGCAGAATATAAACTATTTTAGACATAATAAGGTACCACTGTCAGCCAATCCAGCAACACTCTGCAAAGTTGATCAATCGCTGCAGATTTTGCCGCAGTTCGGACACTATCACAAAAAATGGTCGGGATAGGTCAGTTGGTAGAGCAGAGGGTCCTCTCAATGCTCTAAGATGTGCACCAGATAAGGACCAAAAATTTCACCTAATTGGGCACGTCTAGCATATTTTTTCACAAAGACACCAGAGGAAACCACCTGCAACATCAGTATGCAAAGAATCATCAAAACACATCACTTCAAAAAACTATAAACAAAATAACGATGAACATCAGTGAATAACAAGAATAAATGAGTGAGTGGACTCACCTGCAAATGAATTAAAAGCTTCGTCACGAACCTTGCCCTCTATTGTTTTTACTATAGGGAGTAAGCGGAGGAAATGAAGGAACCGACTGCAAAATAAATTTCCTACCACTTCTCAGACTAGGCGAAGAGCTCGATCTCGTTCCATGTAACCGTCTCTGGGGTGGAGATACTCTTTTCTGTTTAGGAGAGCTCGCCTGTACAGACTTTATGGGCAAACGTACGTCTGAAATCTCCTGTGGAATATCATCTTCTCCAATGTTCGGAAGTGCACTTTCGGAGTCTGGCTCTGAAAAAATCTTTCTCTCACCAAAATGGGGCAATGGAGTGGCTGGTGAGCTTCGCCAAGGAAACACTTTCGTTTGTATAATCTTGGGTTCTTTGATCTTAGATGAGGAAGGGTTAGTGGTACTTGGTGAAAGGCTTGCCAAGGGGCTGAGATTACATATGTCAGGAAACCCATCCCATCCCGGTGAAAATGAGTCCATTTTTAGATAAGTTTGGTCTTGATCATAGGGGATCATAGATAGTTCTTCTCTTTCCTTTTCGAATGTGTTGATGCTCATTGAATTCGTTGGGGAACTAGGAGACTCCACATAGTATGGTAAAACTAGTGCCCCAGATTCAGGAGAGGTGTGATAACTTGCAGGAAGCTTATGAGATTTAGGCACATTGTTTCCACTGCTGTATGCAATCAAAGAAAAGGATGACAAAGTTGAAAATAAAGAAAATAAAAAAGATAGTGGAAAACAAAGTATAATTACTAAGCCTGAGAATAATAAAATGCTAAGACATGACAAAACAAAGCACAAGCTTTATAAAGTTTTGAAATATTACTTTGAACCTTGGATAGATGGTGTGACAGGAGAGAGGCGTAAGAGGCGTTGGGAAGTGTTTATAACTTCCATATTGACTCCTGTGCTTTTCAGTTTCCCAGCAGATAGATCCTTCTCTTCTCTCTCCACTGGCTTCTTGTGTTCAATTTCTATAAGCTCACCGCAACCTCCAAATGAACACAAATTTCAATCACAGGCAAGAGCAGGGAAGTTAATAATGAAAGCACAATTAGAATGTTTTATCTATACATTAAATCCAAATGTTCCAAATAAAATACACAGAATATTCCAGCAGATGTCTACTGGAAGTTTTCTATGTTCTATTCCTGGCTATCCCCGGAAAAGAATTTCTTAACAAGCCAGTATCCTGCATTCACCAGAACATTAGAGTCGTAAAGTTTAACTTTTCGTTGCCCCCAACCAACTCCAAACTTAATCACTTTCATTATACTACTCTTTAAGCAATCAAGGTGCAGGGTTGTGTGGTGAAATTAACCCCCTACAGAGATCTTAGTAATGATTCATCTAATTCATCACACATCAATTTTCATTCCACCATTCAGGTCTTAATCAATTAGAGGGACTCTTTTGGGTAATAGTAAACTGGACTAAGCCACTAGAGATAAAAGCATACTACATGGATAGCACAAAGAGAGAACCTCGCAGTAAATATTTAACCACAGTAACCAAAGGGCATAACTATTTTAACTTCATACTTACCATCTTTTCTGCCATATGTATTCTTACAACCTTCGCAACGGCATCCAAAGGAACAACCAACACCAGCCTTCAGAATGATAGTGAGAGACAGAAGTGTGAATAAATAATCTTTAAAAGAACATATATTGAATAATAAGAAACTCTACAACTATCTAAAGACCTGATAGCATTCGCAATATTTTTTGAGACAAAGTGACTTTTTGCAATTGCATCCCCTTTTATGTCTTGCTGAGGGTGGTGTTACCCCCTTATTCTCCTGAAAAAGATGAGAATAATCAATCTTACCGTTTGAAGAGAATTAACCTGAGAACTAGACAAGATGAAAGTTCTTACTTCATTTTCTTGGTTTTGTTGAGTAACTCGCAACACAACCTTAGGAGCAAATGCAAGTGGGTTTCGAGACTCTATCTGTTGCTTAGCTTCACGAATGGTGTCTTCATATTCTGATCTATTGGAGCACTCCAGGCATGCACAAGCTTCAGAACAGAATGCTCCAGCAGCAAAGCAGTCGCAGTAACTGCAAGATCCCACAAAAGCGGCAAGAAAAATAATTATTAATACCGAAAAGGAAAGATATTTAGATATACCCCCGCATGGTTATACATACATACCTACGTATGTACATACATATATATATATAAAAGATATTTAGATATACCGCCGCATGACATACATGCATATACATACATACATATATATATATATATGGAAAACCTGAATTTTCAGCTATGCCTTTTTAAAAATTTAATTTTCCAGTATATGTCCTTGCACTTAAAATAGTGTCCCTATTTGAAAAATCTCTCAGATACAAAACCAAACAATTCCCCATGAACCCGATGATCCCAATCCCAAACTTAAGATAAATGTACTATTATAAGAAACTGCACTTTCGAGGGAAGTATATGAAAACTCAGATATTACAGTTTCACAAGCTTAAATACATAAATTTCGAAGGAATATATCTGTAGAAGCCCAAAAAATAAAAAGTTGTATACACATGCTTACAGTTTAAGGCATTTCGACCGCTTACAGTTGCAGCGCTTATGGCCTTCATCCTCTGGTGCCTTCTTCCTGAGACATCTCATATTTGAAATAACAAGACAAGAATAATGCAATATATCAAATCATTCTATACAATCCACCTACCTCTTCTTTCTAGGGCTCATTTTACTTGACTCTTCTGATCTGCTAGCATCTTTTGAGTGCACACCTTTTACATTTATAGGAGTCATGATGATATCTGTACATTTGGACGGCTGAGAGCTACAAAGGGGCTCCACATCCAGAGGAGAGTGATAACTGGAAGAATTTTCTGGTAATTTAAGCATTGGGTTTTCTTGGTTTTCCTCTTTAATGCTTGCAATACCAGGGTCAGTTAAGGATATTTCTGTACTTAATCCAATGCTTGCAATGCTATTTAAATGTAAGCCAATGCCGGATGGTCTAGGAACCATCCGGACAGTGGTTGCTTTCTTTTGGCCGCCCTTATTAACATTCAATGACGATTTATGCAGAAAAGTCTCTGATTTGCTAGAATTTACAATGGGAATTTCATCAGAAGCATTTACAGAGTGCTTGTCCAAATGAAGTTGTGACTCTGCAATGGAAACATCGTCAGTTGAGTCTGTAAAGTCATTGTAGAGCCATGTAGACAATTTCTGATTATTCTCAACAGCCTCAAACTGCAGGCGTTTGCGCATGCCACGTTGACATTGAGCAGCCCCATCCTACATAAAGTATCAAATGATTTTATTGCAACATCAAAAGAAAAGAGGCAACAATAAAAATAGCAGGCCACAATTATCTTGCATTATAAGACTGCAGTTATACAGGTCAACCAACAGCATATCAAAACAAACCAATAAAACGAAAAATGTGTTATGTAATAGAAAACTATGACAAAATTGATAAAAAATAGTCCAAATCCTGAACCAGAATTAATTAAGGGTGCAGTAAAAGACCATACTTCCTGATCCCATAGAGTCTGGTTCTCAGCAGATACAACAGATAATGCTAGACAACTGTCATTGTAACTGTCAACCACTCGGCTAGCATCATTAGGTTGTGGTAGAAATTGAGGGTTACAACTCGATTCACCCCACTGCTCACTTCCAGTGTGCAGCTTAACATCTTGGGCTCTATGGCCTTGAATAAGTGTAGCTGCGTCCGGTTCCACAGATGAACCATCACCTTTACTAGCATTCTTCAGCACTGGCTGAAGCTCCTCAGTATGGGGTATTTCTTTAACTTCCTTTTGTTTATCAGGTTTTCTCAAGTACTCTTCATTTGAGCTTTTCTTTAGACCCACCAATGGCTCTTCACTAACTAAATGCTGTTCAGCTTGATAAGAAAACTTCACGTCCTCAACCATGAGTTCCTTAGTAGTGGAAGACGGAATTTTCATCTCGATCTCCTTAGTGCTAATAGACTCACTCTGAGAAGTTTGCAAACCACCAGAATCTTGGTCCAAATGGAGACTAGGTGAATTAGAACACAAATCCCTTACGGCACCACTATCCTTCTGGCAACACTCTATTTGAACTTCACTCTTGTTAATTTGAGACAGTCTTGAAGCTTCTTCTAGGGAAGCATCTCGCGAAACTGATGGGTTCTCACAGTCTTCTGAGGGCTCCACAAGAAATGCATCGACACAAGTTGAAGGACTGCTACATGGTCGATCCTGCGGGAGAGATTCATCTCCTTCACATTCTTTTCCACAGCATGCATTCAGCTGAGTCATAGATGATGAGATAGGAGGTGCAACTTCTGAAAACAACTTAGGGTTACGAGAAGGAGAAGGGAGCTGCTCACATCTAGAAGAGAAAAATGGTGAATGATGTCAAAGATCAAAATAGTCTAACAGGATTACTCAGTAGTAAAAGCTGTCAAAGTACCTTCTCAAGAGATCCAACTTTCTTAGGTGATTAATGTGTGGTGTTTTGAAAACAGGTTCCGGAGAAGGGAAGTTCACATCGACAAATGCGGCAGGCCTGGTATCGACAGGTTGTATGGGGGACAAAGTGCTAGCGAAGTTTAAGAAAGGAGAGTCCTACAAAAGGAAAATAAAGGAAAACCCTAGCATCAGAAATCCAAATCAAAGACGACGCAGGTGCTAACTAGTAGCGCAAAAACCAGCTACTATGTTGATATATGACCTGTTAAAGAAGATGACTTACTCACAAAAGAAGATATTAGGCTTGCATTGGCGGAAGAAGAAAAAAAAACAAATTTTCCAGTAAAAAGAACAATGAATTAAAAGAAGCAAAACAAAACATGCTCCATTTGTGCCAAAACTGTTGTCGTGATTTTCTGCTTTACTAACTGATAAGGGATTTGCAAACAGCAGCCATGAATGTAAAATAATTCCAATACCTTTTACTTGGAAACAATAGGCCTGCGAAAAAACCCCTCGAGTTCAATCTCAGAGCTCTCAGGAAACTAGTTCACCGCCAACCAAAAATCCCCAACTTTGTTCACAAGTAGTAAAAATATTCACACATAGATAAATGGAGATATACAACATCTAAAGAAAATTCACGATCTCACAATAAGCACCCAACAGAAAACCAAATCCGGGCAAAATTAAAAATTAAAAAAAAAATAAAAAAGGGCAGAGAGCATCAGATAGCTACAGCAACATCGATCAGAAGTAGATCGCTGGGAGAAGTGAAATGGCATCAGTAAATCAGCAAAAAAAGGAAAAGATCTGGTGAACAACAGATCGAAGAATCGCAGAAAGAGGGAATGGAGTGGAGATGGAGAGATCGAAGCGGCACCTTAAACTGCGGCGATTCGGCGGCGGCGGCGGCGGCGGCGGAGGAGGAGGGCTTCGCGACGGCGTCGGGGGAATCCATTGGAATGGCTCGGAAATCCTAACACTAACCTAGACCTAACCCTAGCCCCTCCGAGAGCAACAGGGACGCCCCAGCCTCTGAGGAGCATATGTCGTCCTCACACTCATCGCGCTTTTCTGCTCTCAGTTTCCTTATTTCTCTTCTTCCTTTTTTTTAATGTGTTTTTATTTTTAGTTACGCTCTCAATGGGAGTGCGACAGTGGGAGCCGAGAAAATGGAGGAAAAAAAAAAGAGGAAAAAAAAAATTAAAATGGGAGCAAGGCGGGAATCCGCAATATTGCTTATTGGGCTTCTCGGGGTGCGTACACAGTGAGGCCCAATAAGCGTGCGTCGCCCATAGAGTATGCTACTACGAAGGAACAGAGTTTACCACATATCATAGGACACGTACGGCCTGCAGCACGTTGTCATGGCCCGCCACCACACGTCAATCGACCGGGCCAGACAGGACGCTCGATCTTAATGCCGGGACAGAGGCCCAAATCAGGCCCACGGCACAACTGCCCTTTCCGTAAAGTCGGCCGCGAAGCTGTTAAGGTGTTACCATCGGCGACTTGATGCTGGGAAAGGAGCGTGGAGGAGAAAGCACACGACCAGCAGTAACTTGGGAGGCAGGGAGCCGAGGAGGGGGAAGCAGCTGAGGGCGGAAGATGGGCGGGGATTGGGCGGAGATGGCGATTCAAGGCGCGGTCCTCTTCCTCGCCCTGGCCATGTTCCTGGGCCTCCACTCCGTCCCCCGCCGCGCCCTCTCCGGCCTCCGCCGCCGCTCCAACTCCTCCGCCCAGTCCCGCCGCCACTTCGTCCAGGGCGCCCAGCTCCTCGCCCGCGCCCGCTCCTCCCCTTCCTCCGCCTCCGCCCTCGCCCGCTCCGCCATCGCCGAGGCCGACCTCGCCGCCGCCCTCGACGCCCGCGACGCCGCGCCCCACATCCTGAAGGCCCTCGCCCTCGACCTCCTCGGCCACCGCCTCCCCGCGCTCCGATCCCTCGACGCCGCCCTCTCCCCGCCCGCCGCCAAGTCCCTCTCCCCCCGCGAGCGCGGCGACGCCCTCTTCAAGCGCGCCGAGATCCACCTCGCCCTCAACCACCGCCGCCGCCTCGACGCCGCCCTCGCCGACCTCCTCGACGCCGTGCGCCTCAGCCCCGACAACGCCAAGGCCTTCGCCCTCCTCGGCGAGTGCTACGAGCACAAGGCATCCGCCGAGGCCGCGCGGAGCGCCTTCGACTCCGCCCTCCGGATCGACCCCTACTTGGAATCGGCTCGGCAGGGCCTGCAGAGGCTATCCGGATCGAGAGGCGCAGACACGAGCAGCTGAGTAAGGAGTGAGGGTTTTCCTTCACCTGTCCCTCTCCCTCTTTCTTGCTTCCGTTCCATTTCGCGTAGGTTTTGCAATAACTCTGGCTCTGCATATCCTCTGTATAATTAGTCTTTCAGTCACCAAAGATCACTCTTGCCTTTTGTATTGTATCAACTAGCTAGTAACAAGTGAATCTCTTAGCTCTGAATAATATCAAACTGGATGACTAGTGATTGATGACGGATCACTTATATGCGGCAGATCTCTTGGAGTAGTTTGGGTACAGTATGCTTGCAGTATGTGCCTTGTTGGGAATTGTCATCGAGATGCAAACTTTAGTAAGCACCAGAAAGTAGGTTTCAATTTTCAAACAAAAGATTGGAGGACGCGCAGTAGATGAGTAAACACAAAATTGTAGAGCATAAGATGAAAACGTTTTTCAGGGCACGCTTGTTTTGTTTTGCAGGATAGAAAATTGTAAGAACGGGAAAGAAAAAGAAAATAGCAATTTGTAGAACTGTTCAACCTTCTATGCTAATTCAGCCTGTTATGATTGGATATATTGTCACCTAAATATACATGCTTTAGTAGCTTTATCTTCATAAATTTTAGTGCACTGTGATGTCGTTGGTCATATTTTTACTGTGCAGTGCACAACTTAAATCTTTTTGTCGTATCTTCATTGTATAATCCTTTTGATATGCAAATACCAATGCAGCCTAGCATTTGCAGAATTTTGTAGATCCTGTTACATTACACAGATCTGCGATTTATCTGTTTGTGCGCAGTTATTGGTGTTTTCTTTAAGTAACTTGTATTTCACCGTCTGCGACTTAATTCTAGGATTTCCCCTATATTCACTGCAGAGTGTAATTTTCTTCATTGCAAATTTCTATTTGCCATTAACGTACATATTTGTCTGCTGACTCACCCTTTTTGCAATCCTTCAGTCAATTTAGAAAACTCTATGGTCCAGCATCCTTTTTTTCTTTTTTCTTCTGTATTCCAAATACTAGCTTCCTTCGCAGAACCTTGATACCACTCTTTTAAGATATAGACTGCTGGGAGTTGTTAGTGGAAGCTGTAAGCTCAAAGAGTCCGCTGCAAGTTTCTTCTGATCTACACCAAACTCTAAGAGTTAGGTTAATACTAACTGATATCTTCTCAACCAATCATCTGGTCAAGTTATGATCTTATATTGCCTACTGTGTTGTTAAATTGTCCACCAAGTATGTCGATCTCCCAGTTACCAGTTCATCTATATGTAACCTTTAATCGGCACCCAAACTGATTGAGTTGTGCCAAATTTTCATTAGCTGTGGTATATCCATTGTCCTATGATACTGCTGGCTAATTTGGTATTTTCCTGATATTTGGTGTATCTGATTTCAATAATTATGCGCTACATGGATGTAATGAGATGAATAAAATTTGGACCTGGTTTCAGTTTTCAGTCCTTTTTGAACCAGTCGAATGGCAAATGGCTAGAAATGTCTTGTAGTTGATGATTTTATTCTCTAATTTCAAGTAATATTGCTGATTTCTTATAGTAACTAAACTGGCACATTTACTACCTTGCATTTATCATATTTCCAGATCTAGAATCTGTTTTTTTTTCCCCCTTCTTCCCTACCTGGAGTGTTTAGACTGGTTTGTCCTTTGTATGACTAGCATTTTGGACATTATTTCAACTTCTTGGATGCTTCCTTCAGCTTTGCTAATTTTATGCATGGAACTCGAGGTAGATGCTAAATAGTGAAATAACAATGGGATGACTTCTAAGATCTTCAACTGATCAATACTCAAGGTGGATGAACATATTAGATTTCAGACGCATTAATAGGTCCCCACTTTAGGATCTGGACCACCTGAACCAATCAATACGACAATTTTGAAATATGATGGGGCTATAGTTGAAAAATCCCAACCTGGATTAAGTGGGATTGATCTAAAATCCAGCTGAACTCAACTCAATTTCTGTCTTCATTTGTCCAATAGCATTATTGACAGATTACATCAGTTCTAATCTCTTTGAAGACATGGTGGTGTTAGTAAACACTTTTCATTACCGGCAGGGATATTTATTGAATTTGATCATATTATTCACTAACTAAGGTTTAAGTGAGAATCACACAACTGCATGGAACCGTTTCCCTAGGAGCGGAATCTATAGTTCTAAACAGTTCACCGTCTCTTTTCGCAGCTTTCATTTCACAGTCCACAGCTAACCTTTAACAGCACCCGAGGGAAAGGGGTAAACGCATATGCCATCTTCCTATACATCCGGACTTGAGTCACTAACAAGAGGAGAGTAAAATAAAGTATCAAAAGCGAAAGCAAAAACCACTCAAATAAAGGGATAAGGCTCAGGATAAGGATTGAATAGAAAACAAACGGAAAAGATGGTCGACACTAAGGTCGAAAATCACTGCTTCTATTGCCTGCCTTTATTTTTCTTTACTTTCTTTACAACAATTCTAATTTACTGCTCCAGAACTATTATTAACGGAATGCTTCTCAATGCCTTCAAAATGCTCTCCAGGTAAAAGCCTACATGAATCACTACAGTATTTCATGCTTATCTAACTTGCTAGTCTCCTTTAATGTGAGCTTATCTTCACTTCTTATTGGAACATAATGTCCACAATGATGTAGATGGAACAAAGAGTTGTTGCTCAGATCTGTTTGATTGAAGTGGTTAATTTGTGTCAGGCATGTTGTTTCACTTTTCACTAGGTTTCCATGCATGGAAATTATGGCTTAGATGCGGTTCGCTATCAAATGTGGATCATTCAGTTAATCTAACCTCTTCAAATCCTCACCACTGGATACTTTTCGTTATTTTGGTTGCAATTTCGCATAGATTAGCAGGTGGTGATTTGACGTTGTACTGGTCCGCAACTTCGAGCCATTAAGAGCTCTATCAGAATTTTGTTTTGGCTATAATTTGTTTTTCTTTCATATTTAGGTAGGCTTGTTCTCTTCCTGTCATTCGTAGTCGCTAAAATATTGGAGAATCTCTCAGCTTCAAATTACCCAATAGTTATCAAGACATTCTCCTGTTGACAGAGAAACACATGGCTATATATACATCATATTCCGATTATCGAACTATATATGTTTGTTAAATCCAAGTGTTCAAATGAACAATTGGAGCTCACAAATGAACAATAATCATTCAAAAGCATTACCAGCATGATCCGCGTTATCTGTGAGAAGTACTAATTTACAGTTCTTGTCGCACGTGCCCACATACACTTTCGACGACCTGAGGACACGTGTAAATACGATCTCATAACATTGATGCACGGAAATGTGAAGTTTCTTCTACATGTTTCAGTGTGCAATAATGCACCCACATGCGTGCATGTATACGTACCCACAGATCTCTTCTATCCATGCATGTCTTAAAAGATGTTACCAATTACTAATTATTCACCCCGTATGTATTCGATCATAATTTTTTTTTGTTATCCTTAATATGAACTTTCGCGTCTTTTCCTTCTTTAGTTTTTTGTTTATGGTTCCGAGTTTTGCCCGTGTAAAAGAATAGTAATACACTAATACTACATTCCACAGTACCCAATTTTGAGTTCTCAATTATTTTTGAGGCCCACACAACTATAAAAGCTACCACACATAGTACACACCAGCACAACACCCACAGCCCAAGTTCCTGTACTCCGAAGCTCACAGCTCACCGACTCATCATCTCATCCCTCTCTTTCATCTTTTTGCAAGTTCTACTTCTTTCTCTATTTATTTGCTTAAACTAATTATATATAATCAATCTTATAATGGATCGATCTTCTTATGTATAGTTTCTTATCCTACTTAAACCAGCATTTATTGACAGGTGCGGTTGTGATCAAATTAAGATGAGTAGGAAGCCGGGAGACTGGGACTGCAGGTCCTGCCACCACCTCAACTTCAGCCGCCGCGACTCCTGCCAGCGCTGCGGCGACCCCCGTCCCCGCAGCGGCGGTGCCTTTGGATTCAGCACGGGCGCGGACGTCCGGCCGGGAGACTGGTACTGCTCCTGCGGGGCCCACAACTTTGCGAGCCGGTCGAGCTGCTTCCGGTGCAACGCATTCAAGGACGACTCCGCCGTCGGAGGCAGCGGCAGCGGCAGCGGGCGGGGATTCGGTTTCGGCGGCAGCGACACAGGGGGCCGTGCAGGATGGAAGTCCGGTGACTGGATTTGCTCCAGGTGTCGTATTACTATTGGTGCATATATATATTTTTTTGTTTTTTCTCGCCTATTAATTAAGCTTCTGTATGACTTGCTGCTGCTTTTTGGAAGCGCTTCACATTAGTTGCATGCATCTGATCTACGGTTGATATATAGCACTGGCTAGTAGAGTACTAACAATGCACACAACGTGCTTGCACTTTGCACTATCTCTGGGTGAAATGTACGAGTAACTACTCCCTGAACTATCTCTTTACTTGATCCCTATGTTAATTGTTTGTCATTTGATTAGTCCTAAACCTGTAACATAGATGACACTTTGGTTTCTAGCCGTTACCCCACACACGCACAAAAAAGAAGTTACTTATTTTTCTTGTAAAATGATGTTATGCGAGTATTGTTAACTATTAATTACTGCGTACCCTCACTGATAAAATGGACTGTTATATATAATAAATAATATATCGATCACAGGTCTGGGTGCAATGAGCACAACTTCGCAAGCAGGATGGAATGCTTCAGGTGCAATGCACCGCGCGAATTTTCCGGTATGATTAATTAACCTAAGTATTTCCTTAATTTGTGTGCTATTGTACTATCCTAATTGTTATATGAGTGACTAAAATTTTGTGTGGCAGGTAATGAAGAGTAATTAGGATAAGACCGACAGAGAGATGAGATGATCCATAAGTTATGATGCATTAACATTTTCTTTTTTGCTTTTTTCCGTCTCTTTTTAGTTTCATGGCTCTCTACTGGGAGCATGATTTGATGCTATCAAAATTACAGTCATGCAGTAATTAGTCTATATTACCATCGCATATATATGCTATGCGACATGTTGTCTTTCTTGTTATCTAACAAATCGATCGGATGGAAACCGTCGTTATATGATTTTAACACCTCCGCTGATCAAGTGTATGGTAAAGATAAAATAAATCGTGCGTTGATAGAAGATATAATAAAAAAGACGATAAATAAAAATCGAGTATGCCGATTGACAGACTTAAAAAAACTAACTACATCAATCTAGAAAAGAAAATGGCGTAAGAATAAGCTTAACATATGTATATCTGACTTAATTAGAGAAGGGTCTGTTAGCTTTGGGGTCAAAAGCTTATAAGATGAGTTATTTATCTAAATAAGAGTTTGGTCAAAAAGGCAGTAAGTGCATGATACATTCATGATTTTTTCCTTACACCCTCCATTATTTTGGACTCAATTATGAGATTCTCACACCATTTAAAGCAAACTTTACTTTACCTCAACTTTGCCTTAGTTTCTTTTCTTTTATTATCATTAACTTGTACAAGCAAAGAGATCTCAGATCAAAGAGCACTTATATTCGTGGCATTGTGTTCTTGCTTTTGGACGAATGGATGCATGCACATAGATCATATGTGTGATGGATGAAGAATTGTTAAATATGCAATTTCTCTTTTTTCTTTTCTTTTTTTTAGAGAGAAAGGTATATAGTATATTATCCGCTTTGTTCATTTTTCATAGAAACGAACTAAATTAAAAATGTGAAGCAATTAGATTTTAAATATAAGACATCGTGTATCAACTATAGGCTATTGTTCAAAAAGTATGAATAAAAAGTTGAAACAGCAGGAAGAGGCGTCTCGCTGCCGAGTGTGTATATATATATATACACACACATGCAAAGACGGCAAACATAGCGCTTTTTGTCGAAATGCCGAGTCTTACAGAAGGAAGACGGCTGCTTCGTCACCGAATTCAACTTGTACAATACAAGTGGTGTTTTACTGTTTGCTACGATAGACTCGGCAAAACGAGGTGCTTCGCCGCCGAATTCAGCCAATAGTCACAAACTTTGTCTAATCTCGCACGCATACAATTTGAATGTCCCCTGTACATTGAAGATGATGGCATTGCCTTGGGAAAAAAAAAAAAATCAAATCCAATTTGCACGCAACATTCGAATGTTTCTTTTTTTCATGTGTAACTTATTCAGGTCCATTAATTAGGCGTTCCAAGTTGATTAATTTTTCATGGTAGCAGACCACCATTCTCTATCATTCCCAGACCCAAGGAAGGTTTATATACACCTTTCTCTTTTTCTGCTTCTTCGGTAAAAGAAAGGGTATTAAGTAATTAAAGTTTGATTAAAATGTGCAGAGCTTCGGGTTTACTCAAAAAGGTGAAATAACTTCTAATTCTACGTATAAAAATAGAAGTTCCAATTAAAAAAATTCAAGTTTTTATATGTCAGCTTAAAAAGACAAGCAAAATATATATATATTATTAGGAAACTGTTGGGACTATTTGCACAACTCTCCTCGAACAAAAATTGCCATGAACCTCTTAAAATTCGCGTCTACTGAAGTTACAGGAAAATATTTCAGAGGAGGTTCTAATAACATATTGCACAAAAAGATAATTTGATTAAAAATAATTTAGAAATAGATTAACTATATGCAAATAAAGAAAAGATTATGTCTTTCTATTTATTGTTATTATTTTTTTGGCTGCGGCAACTAAATAGCTGAGGGGAATTTTAGATGGGCCACAACTGACCGGTGACCACGCCAAGTGTCAACTAATTTGGCGCCGTGCGATCGCAACAAATTTTAGTCAGCGCACCAGGTCAATGAACCATACCTATACCCATGGAGGTTTTTATTTTTTATTTTTTATTTTCCGCTATTTTCACTATTATTTAGGCTTTATTAGAATTGTCTTTTTAGCAGGTTGCTGCAGGACTAACACACTTTACGGAAGATGAGGTTGCTAGGCAGAACAATTTTATTCCGTCCTCTATCATACTAATATCAGTTATACTATTTTTTCCCCCGTTTTGTGACTGTGTTGCACGCTTCCTTCTAAGCACGATTTTTGTTTATGCATTACTCACATTGATATTAAACGGAGTCATATTAAGTTAAGTAAAACAGTAATATGTATGCGCGACTCCCTAGCTAACAACAGGCTATTATGAAATAAACCCCTTGGCTGTTAATTTTCAATCAACACCTTAATTTTTTATTATTTTAGACTAATCTACTTTAATAGTTAATGATATTTGTAATATCGTCATCTCAAAAAAAGAATTAAATTATTATGAAATTTAGTAAATATTTAAATTAAATTCAGAAAAATTATCCAAAGCAAAACAATTTGGGATACACTTAATCAAAACAAAACAAAACAAAACAAAACAGTAGAGGGATTCTTTTCAAAATGGCCTGCAGTTGAGTGTCCCAATCAAAATTTGGCGTGACATTATCATCCTCCATCATCGGTGAGTTCTTCTATTTCTTTCTCTTCCTCTTCCTCGGTCTCCTTTTCCTCATATCTCGTTTCTTCTTCTACCGAGATCCCTAGCAATGTCGGTTCTATTGAGGAGGCTCTCTAGGGTTTCGGCCGTAGGAGGCGTCCATGGCTTCGGGGGGCAATCCAGTTCGAATCCCGGCCGTCGATTTCCCTTTGGAGCCGCCGCCTCCGCCGTAGCCAGTGGAGTCGCCTTCTACTACGCCTCCTCTTCCCCCCCCGTGGTGATTTCTCACTCTAGCTCCATCTTAATCATGGATTGAATTGTGTTAAACCAAATGGATCGACGTGGGTTTTGCTTATTTTCGATCGTTCCCATGGGAAATGTGCCGATTTGATCTGTTAATTGTGCTGTTGTTATTTTAAATAATTGATAGTCGTTTTATTCTTTTCTATGTTATTAGGAGATGTGATTCGTCTCTTTAGATCAAAATTTGTATGCATGTTATGTGTAAGAACATATGGAAGCACTATTGATATGCTCCGACCACTTAGGAAATAAGCACTGCTTCTGCTTGCTTGTTTTCAATATGGTTGAAATGTGATTTTTATTGTATAATTAGTTGCTTCACATCTCGTTTGTTGTGGGCGTATATTTTATATCTTCTCTGTTTGTCCCCTGTTACTTAGATATTTTAAGGTGAAAATCTTCGGCGTTCTAATGCATGGTAATTCACTGTTTCTTTCTCAGGTAGTATAATTATAATTTTATATACATTTCTTTTGGCGCTTACATTGATCGTATAGCGCCTCATATGCTCGGCCCTATCTGATCCGAATTAGAACTTGAGTATTGGATAGCTAGAGTGCTTTATGTACCTTGCTGAGCGCTACTGAAGACTGATTTTGTCTATGTGTTGATTAGATGTAACTCCAGCTAATTAGTGTTGTCGAATCTGCAGGCTCATCTCGACGAGAAAGCTGAAGTTAATGCCGATAAAGTAGGTCAGTTCCTATTTACCTGAAACAACTAACTTGTCGTAATCTTGCTAGCTTGCTTCGTGCAGAAGAAGTTTGGAAGTGAAAAAAAGAAAATAAAAAAAGATTTTGTCTTTTTTGTCAATTCAAAAGGGCATCATATTCCTTGCTTCAGTTTTCTTGACTGTTCCTTGACACTTATTTTTTCGCCATTGTTTCACATATTTTCTTATTTTTCCAGCACTTGACCCTGAAAAGTGGTTGGAGTTTAAGTTACAGGAAACCGCAAGGGTCAGTCATAACGCTCAGTTATTTAGGTACATTTTCTTCAATATGTTACTTCTGTTTATATAACGTCAATGGCTTTTGATGATTGGTTTTCGTTACTCCCATTAAAACTATCTTGTAATATGTAGTCGGACGTATTTTGCTATAGTTTGGTAACTTGAACGGGATTTATTTGTTGTGATAGTGAGATTTTCCTATTGACTGCTTTGCTTGATCCTCCATTACATTATGATAAGGAAATATATTTAATTAATATCTGGGCAGGTTTTCTTTTGATCCTACTGCCAAGTTGGGCCTTGATGTTGCTTCATGCATCCTTACAAGGTAGTCTCCTTTTTCGTGAGCCCTCTCTCCCTCTCTCTCTCTCTCTCTCTCTCTCTCTCTCTCTCTCTGTTTGTGTGTGTAAAATATGTTCTCCTATGTATTATTCATGCAGTGGAAAGAATTGAATTTGGAGTTCTTGTTTCATGAATCTCTCTCTCTCTCTCTCTCTCTCTCTCTCTCTCTCTCTCTCTCTCTCTCTCTCTCTCTCTCTCTCATACTGGCACTCTATTTATTGACTATCAAAATTTGTCATGCCAATTGCAGGGCTCCTATTGGAGAGGAATCAGATGGGAGAAGAAAATATGTCATTCGGCCGTAAGTCCTTATCTCATATGAAATATAAAATGCTGTATATGGTGTTTAGCAATTGCCTCATCGAGGTAGATATGCCTCATGTACACGCCAATATCTGATCCAGATTCTAAAGGCTATTTTGATTTACTGATAAAGGTAATGGTGCAAACTTCTATGTCATTCATGTCTGATTCAACCTGTTCATATGAAGTGCATTTTAGCTTTTCTACTGTGTGGTTTTCCGAGACCAATTGATTTAAACTTTGTGATTTTTCTAAAAGTGCCAATAGGTTGTTGCTAATTGGACTTCTCTGTGCAGGTTTATTCTGATGGAAAGATGAGCCAGTATTTTGCAACTCTAAAGCCGGGCGATGTTGTTGAAGTCAAAGGGTAGGTTTCCATAGGTAATAGAGATAATGCCAGGGATGATTCCTTTTTCATTTGATCTGACTGAACTCTTCTTTTTTGTTAGACCAATAGAAAAGATCAGATATAGCCCGAATATGAAGAAGAAAATAGGCATGGTAAGATCCTCTTGTCTAGGTAAATCTTAATTTTGAGTTTTCCAAATTGGGAGTATAAACAAAGTTGATTGTCACTTTTGTGTCTCAATTTTAAAGTCTTCAAATGCAGTGTATACATGCAGAGTCGGCCATTACTTTTGCTTCTTTATTGAGATTTCAAATTCATTTTCTTGCTTGAATCAGATATCGATCTTCAAGTAGTATTGTCCCTAGACGGTGAATTATTTGGAAGCATGAATTCCAATTTAATGGCTGATATGTGGTAGATTATGCACGTAATGTACTACTCTCAGATTGCAGGGGGCACAGGTATCACACCAATGCTACAGGTTATCAAGGCTATTCTGAAGAATCCTGATGACAAAACTCAGGTGCACATTTTATTATTTTAGTTCTGAAACTTTCTATTTTTGGGCTAATTATGATTACTCCAGAATCGTGTCGCATTAATGCTCACTGCTAAAACATTAACACTTGATCGTGATGTCAAAATTTCGTCGGGACAGCTTCTATAGTGTGAAATCAATATTTCTGAACTCACTCTAAATTGAAGTAACACATTAGCTACTTGCTACTTACTCCAAGTTCTTATTTGTCTTGATGGATACATCGCAGAATAACACCATTATTGTATAAAATTTTCTATTGGTGAAACTTTCCAATATAATATGCTTTTGAGAGCTTGAGGTGCTGCTACTTCAGAGCTATTTCTGGATTACAGTTTGTTCAGTAAAGAGTCCCAAAAAACGTCCTAAATCCTATAAGTATTAGCTGATATTTAGGAACATATCAAAATTTCAATTTTGTTCTTTTTGGTGATTCTGCCTTTGCTTGTTCATTTAATTCATTGTGGGGGTTTTTTTTTTTGGGGATAATTCCTTGGCATGTTCATTCAGGTTTCATTGCTGTATGCTAACATATCACCAGAAGACATTTTGCTAAAAGGTGAACTTGAGAGACTCGCAGCTAGCTATCCAAATTTTAAGGTAGCTGTTTTAACTACGTTTCTTTAAATGGATGTACTCACATAGTCTTCCTGACTACTAATTTTATGTGATTTTGGCATCTAATGATCAAAATTTAGGTGTTCTATACAGTCGATAAGCCGTCTAAGAACTGGCGAGGCGGTGTGGGATATGTATCACAAGACATGATCTTGAAAGGCTTGCCTGGTCCCGGGGAAGACTCTCTTATACTTGTAAGCAATACAAGCTAGGGTTACATAGTGATTTTTTTTTATTATTAGTTTATTTTTCCGAAATGTTTGAAAAAAGTACCTCAATTTATTAACAGGTGGATGATGTTTTTGAGTTAATTAATCTTCCCATCTTTATATGTTAAAATGGCTGATGGTTTGTCAGGTTTTGCTTAAGAGAAAATAAGCCCTAGTCTTAAAAATGTCAATAGACTTCATTCAAAAAAACTCGGGATAATACCTGACTGAGTTGAAATTGAAATGTTAACTAACCTCTGTCCTGTTTTCACGTGATAAAATGATTTAACTTCCTCGAATTGGGAAGTTGGATCCCCCCCCCCCCCGCCCTCTTCTGAAGAAGCTGTATCAGTTTCCAGCAAGGAAGCCTATTCTATGAACCAATAATCGCTGAAATTGATGGCCTGGTTTGACCTCATCTTTGCAGGTGTGCGGACCCCCAGGAATGATGAAACACATATCTGGTGACAAGGCGAAAAATAGATCACAAGGCGAGGTATCAAGAATTTCCCGTCTCAAATTAGTTTTCTTTTTTCTTACATACATTCATTCTTACGTAATAAATGCAAATACGGAGGGCTTTTGGGAATGCAAGACCCATATTCTTATTCTTAGTACTGCACATCTTCTCATACTCAAATCTCCGGTGATCTGCAGCTCTCTGGGCTACTCAAGGAACTCGGATATACCGAAGAGATGGTATACAAATTTTGAGAGGCTCACAAAAAGATCAGTTGTTGCCATTGGTTTTCCGTTGGTTTCAGATAAAGATGATACAAATAACTAGCTTTTGTTACATCCCATGTCACAAACAAGTATTAAAGATGGTGGCATCCCTGTAGCTCCAATAAAAGAACATTTTCAGATGTGAGAGTGTGATGCATTTTTGTTCTTATGTTCCACATTCACAGACATTCTAGTTCTAGAAACTGTAGTTATGCTAATTTTCTTTTGGCCCCTTCATTTGAAAATTTATTTTGTTTCCACCCTGTGCACTGCTGCGTTCTCGTCCTGTCAATCTCATCTCCTCTCTTCGTCTCCGCTCCTTAATGTGATGCTGCATTTTCTTAATTACAAGGTAATCCTAAACATCAGTTGGATATAGATGTTAAAGTATGAGATGAGACGGAGGACTCATTAATAGGTAGTAGAGTATAGGGGTGTCAACGAGCCGAACACGAGCGAGCGTGTTCGGCTCGTTTACTAAACGAGCCGAACACGAGCTGGTTCGTTAAAGTATCGAGTTGAAAAATCTAATTCGTGTTCGGCTCGTTTATTAACGAGCCGAACACGAGCTGACCCACGAACAATAAATTAAACAAATTAAATTAGATATATATATAAAATAAATTTATAAAATATTGCTTATTAAATTTTGATATAATGGTTGAAATTTTACATATAAATGAGTCTTTTACAATTAAACTCAACTATATATTTTGATTTTTTTTAAAATTAAATAATAAGAATATATACTATATATATAAATATTCATCTAATTATATAAATATAAATTATATAAATAAAAAAACATATATTTGAGCTCTTATCGAGCCGAACACGAGCGAGCTGACTCCAGCTTGTGTTCGGCTCATTTATTAAACGAGCTGAAAAACTCAGCTCGTGTTCGGCTCGTTTACTAAACGAGCGAGTCTATCTCGAGCTCATTTCGAGCCGAACACGAGCTGGCTTGCGAACAGCGAGCTGAATTGCCACCCTAGTAGAGTAGGCATGGCGTAGCGTATTATTTTTTTTGTGTATTTTTTTTTCAGGAGAAAGGTAATATATTGTCCGTTTTATTTTATTTATTTTTTTAAAAAAATAAAATCAATTAGAAATATAAAGTAATTAGGTTTTGAATTTAAGATTTCAGATATCAACCGTCAATCTCTTAGCAACTGCATGTACAGTTGGTGGCATAGCATATTGTTTAACAAGTGGGACATCATAATCTCCAATCTGGTCACCAATCCTATCTTTTTTAGGAATATCTGTTGAAGAAATATTATTCCTTGATTGGGATTGGACATTCCATCTGAATATTATATGTCTTCTATATGAAGAAGATCCTGCAACCTTCCATATGAGAAAGATCCTACAACATAATTTGTGCTACTCTACCATGTATATGATTGTATAATATTTTATTTCTATGATTGGTAAAGTTGTCATTTTGGGATGTAAGAATCATGTATATATTAGTGTTAATGGAGAACATAGAAGAACAGAGAGTTTTTCTGCTCTTTTAATTCACTGTTTCTTTTTCTTCTTGAATATTTCTAACATGGTATCAGAGACATGCTTTTGAGGAGATAGTGATTTTTTTTTTTTTCCTTGCGCACTGAAGATATACTTCAGTGGTCCGAGAGGATTTGTTCGTTGATGAGATTCTAGCCTTATCAATTTGCTCATCTTTATACAAATTATCTCATATATGGCTCAAGCAGATATCGCACAACCTATCCAAACTATTCTCGATGGATCCAACTATACTCTATGGGTTCAAGACATGCGAAACTTTCTCAAAGGACGTAGATTATGGCGATATGTCACCGGGGACATCACAGAACCGGTCCTTCAGACGAATGAAGCTGATGGTACGTACAAGCTCAGAATAGAAGAATGGGACAGCAACAATCATAAAGTAATTTCTTGGTTTGGTAACACATCCATCAAATCAATTCGTCAGCAATTTGGTAAATTTGATACCGCCAAAGAGGTATGGGACTTTCTAGCCAAGAGATATTCTGCTACTAGTAGTGCTTCTCGTTATCAACATATCACTACTTTACATCGCATGCGTCAAGATAAAAGTCAATCTATATCTGATTTTTATTCACAAATGTCATATATTTGGGATCAATTGTCTTTATCTGAACCTCAGTGGGACTGCTCTGCTCTAGTGATGCTAAGAAATTCTATGAATATCGCGATGCTATGCATCTTTATCAATTTCTCATAGCATTGGATGATAATTATGAACATGTTCGAACAAGTTTGTTACATCGTGATCCTTTACCAAGTATTGACAAAGCTGTAGCTGAATTGATTGCCGAAGAAACTCGGAAGAATATTTCGCATGTATCTTTTGATAATGTGTTATCAACCACAACTGTGTCTACTAATATCGCCTTGGCCACTGCTTTTAATCCCACAACCATGAATTCCTGTAAATATTGCAAAAAGAAAGGACATACAATTGAGAATTGTTGGAAACTTGAAAGAAAAAGGCGTGACCAAGAAAGAACCAAGAATGACTCTTTCCAGCGCCCTGCTGCTGCTGTTAACACCAGTTCAAATGTCGAAGCTGCTTCTACCACCCCTACTATTTCTGCAACGGATCTCGAGGCAATAATAAATCAAGTGTTGTCCCGCACAAACTTACAATCTTCTGCTCTTTCTGCCGCATCAGGTAATTCTTCTTGGTTTTTTGACTCAGCTTGTTGCAATCATATGACACCCGATCGTTCCAATTTTTCTTCGAAAAATGTTGCTTCCAACACTTCTCCTATTCGAACTGCCGATGGATCACTCTTATGCATATTAGCCATATTGGGTCCATTAATACTCAAGACTTATCAATATCTGATGCATATTTGGTGCCAAAACTATCAATGAATCTTCTCTCAGTAGGACAATTATGTGATCTTGGATTTGATATTTGTTTTTCTCGTACTGGTGTTGTTGTGCAGGATTCACTGACCAAACGGATCGTTGGGACCGGGCATAAAGTTGGTCGTATGTTTGAGCTAGATTCATTGCACCTACCTCAATCTTCATTTGCCGCTGTTACGAATTCTGGTTTATCTTCTAATTCTCTTAGTCTTTGGCATTCACGTCTTGGTCATGTCTCCAAATCTAGAGTCAAAGACTTAGCTTCTAATGGTAAACTTGGTTCAGTTGAATTATCCGATTTTAATTGTATTTCTTGCCAACTTGGAAAACAATCAGCATTACCATTTAGTAATAGTAAATCTTTTGCTCTTGCACCTTTTGATCTTGTGCATTCTGATGTTTGGGGTCCATCTCCTATTACCTCATTAGGTGGATCAAGATACTTTGTAATATTTGTTGATGATTTTTCACGATACACTTGGATCTATTTGATGTGTCAGAAATCTGAATTGTTAGGCATTTATCGAGAATTTTCTACTATGATAAAAACCCAATTTTCTCGCACTATAAAAGTTTTTCGATCTGATAATGCTTCAGAATATAAACAAAAGGAGTTTTTATCAATTCTTAAGCAAGATGGAACAATTTCTCATGCCTCTTGTCCCGGCACCTCTCAACAAAATGGTCGTGCTGAACGTAAGCACCGACACATTTTGGACACTGTTCGTACTCTTCTCATCTCTGCATCTATTCCCGAACAATTTTGGGGGGAAGCTGCTGAAGCTGTCTCTCTCTGCAGTTTACACCATTAATAGAGTTCCTTCTAATGTTATCGCTAATCAATCTCCTTATGAACGTTTGTTTGGTAAACCGCCTAATTATTCCGATCTAAAGATTTTTGGGTGTGCATGTTTTGTTCTTCTTCAATCTCATGAACATAACAAATTGGAATCTCGCTCTCGTTTGTGTTGTTTTCTTGGTTATGGCATTGAACACAAAGGTTATAGGTGTTATGACCCTGTTAGTAAACGCCTTAGAATTTCTAGACATGTGATTTTTTGGGAGCATGCAATGTTCTCAAGTCTCTCCAAATTTCATGTTTCTTCTTCTGATTCACATTTTTTTACCAATTTGACAATTGATCTCTTTCCCGAAAATAATAATACAAACGAAGGTGATGACATTTCAGCTCAAACAACAACCACAATTAACCCACCCGATGAATCCAGAAGGTCGGATGATTCCTATGAGCAAGCCATGTATGAGTCAAGCAATGAAGATCTCTTTCTCTCATTGATCCTACCACTTCTGTCGATGTTCGTCAATCTAGTAGGGTTCGTGCTCCACCGACTAAACTCAAAGATTACCATTGCTATTTTGCACTGGCCACTTTGCATGAACCTTATACCTTTCGTGAAGCCTCCTCTAATCCTCTTTGGCAGCAAGCAATGAAAGAAGAACTTGATGCACTGCAGAAAAGCAGAACTTGGAACCTAGTTGATTTACCTTCGGGGAAATCAACAGTCGGTTGTAAATGGATTTATAAAATCAAAACTCGCTCTGACGGTAGCATTGAGCGCTATAAAGCTCGCCTTGTAGCCAAAGGCTTCACTCAAGAATATGGTATCGATTATGAAGAAACATTTGCTCCAGTAGCTCGCCTCACCACAGTTCGATCTCTTATTGCGATAGCTGCAATTCGCCGTTGGTCTCTTTTTCAAATGGACGTTAAGAATGCATTTCTTAACGGTGATCTTGATGAAGAAGTTTATATGCTACCACCTCCTGGTTTGGAACATCCTCCAAATAAGGTCTGTCGACTTCGAAAAGCATTATATGGGCTGAAACAAGCTCCAAGAGCCTGGTTTTCTAAATTCAGCTCTACAATTAGTCGTTTTGGCTTTTCTTCTAGCCCATACGATTCAGCTCTATTTTTGCGAAAATCGACAAAGGGTATTATCATTCTACTACTATACGTAGATGATATGATCATCACTGGTGATGATATACAGGGCATTCAAGACCTCAAATACTCTCTTAGACAACAATTCGAAATGAAAGATTTGGGCACACTGAGTTATTTTTTGGGCATTGAAATAACATCGAACTCTGATGGCTATTTCTTATCTCAAGCCAAATATGCATCTGATCTCTTATCTCGAGCTGGACTATCAGATAGCAAAACTGTTGATACACCATTAGAACCAAATATTAAATTTCGTCCAACTGACGGAGAGCCACTCGCTAATGCTACTCTCTATAGGCAATTAGTGGGTAGTCTTATATATCTTACAGTTACCCGACCAGATATATCATATGCTGTGCATTTAGTAAGTCAATTTATGGCTTCACCACGATCAGTTCATTATGCTGCTGTTCTTCGCATTCTAAGATACATTAAAGGAACTCTCTTTCATGGGCTCAAGTTTTCTTCTTCGTCGTCTTTGGAACTTCGCGCATATTCGGATGCCGATTGGGCAGGGGATCCAACAGATAGGAGATCCACCACTGGCTATTGCTTTTTATTAGGAGACTCTCTCATCTCTTGGCGTAGTAAGAAGCAAAATGTTGTTGCTCGCTCTAGCACTGAGGCGGAGTATCGTGCACTTGCTGATACAACCACCCAATTACTTTGGCTTCGCTGGCTACTTGCAGACATGGGTGTTACTCAAGATTCAAGTACTCCATTATATTGTGACAATCAAAGTGCTATTCAAATAGCACATAATGATGTTTTTCACGAAAGGACTAAGCATATTGAAATAGATTGTCACTTTATCAGGCATCATCTAGTGCAGGGTAAACTCCACCTCTGTTCAATCTCATCGGCTAATCAACTCGCGGATATTTTCACCAAATCTCACTCTACTATGCGATTTCGAGATTTATTGTCCAAACTCAAGTTGACATCTAGTATGCCACCTTGAGTTTGAGGGGGGATGTTGAAGAAATATTATTCCTTGATTGGGATTGGACATTCCATCTGAATATTATATGTCTTCTATATGAAGAAGATCCTGCAACCTTCCATATGAGAAAGATCCTACAACATAATTTGTGCTACTCTACCATGTATATGATTGTATAATATTTTATTTCTATGATTGGTAAAGTTGTCATTTTGGGATGTAAGAATCATGTATATATTAGTGTTAATGGAGAACATAGAAGAACAGAGAGTTTTTCTGCTCTTTTAATTCACTGTTTCTTTTTCTTCTTGAATATTTCTAACAATAAATTAAACAAATTAAATTAGATATATATAAAAAATAAATTTATAAAATATTGCTTATTAAATTTTGATATAATGGTTGAAATTTTACATATAAATGAGTCTTTTACAATTAAACTCAACTATATATTTTGATTTTTTTTAAAATTAAATAATAAGAATATATACTATATATATAAATATTCATCTAATTATATAAATATAAATTATATAAATAAAAAAACATATATTTGAGCTCTTATCGAGCCGAACACGAGCGAGCTGACTCCAGCTTGTGTTCGGCTCATTTATTAAACGAGCTGAAAAACTCAGCTCGTGTTCGGCTCGTTTACTAAACGAGCGAGTCTATCTCGAGCTCATTTCGAGCCGAACACGAGCTGGCTTGCGAACAGCGAGCTGAATTGCCACCCTAGTAGAGTAGGCATGGCGTAGCGTATTATTTTTTTTGTGTATTTTTTTTTCAGGAGAAAGGTAATATATTGTCCGTTTTATTTTATTTATTTTTTTAAAAAAATAAAATCAATTAGAAATATAAAGTAATTAGGTTTTGAATTTAAGATTTCAGATATCAACCGTCAATCTCTTAGCAACTGCATGTACAGTTGGTGGCATAGCATATTGTTTAACAAGTGGGACATCATAATCTCCAATCTGGTCACCAATCCTATCTTTTTTAGGAATATCTAATATAAAAGTATCAACCAAAAGAACAATATCAAAAAGAAAAAGAAAGGAAAAAAAAAAAGGAAGAAGGAAAATCAGAGCGGGTCAGTGGGGAAAACCAACATTTATGAAATCCAATTTTAACATAGTTTTGCTACAGCATTAGAAGATGCAATTCGGGTTAAAAATATAGGTACTCTTATAGATATTCTCCATCCCTAATAATACCATAATTTGCTCTCTTCCATGAAATTTTCGCTCTCTCTCTCAGGGACAAAGCTGCTTATGATAAGCAGGACTCTAATGACAAGCTTAGTATATGTTTGGGATAGCTGCAAGAGACGGCAACTTTTTATTAAATGCTATTTGAGTAGTACTGTTAAAATGAGCATTTTTTATTATTTTTTAATCAAAAATCTCTTTCAAGATTTTATTTTGTTTTTTTGTGGTAACAACCGAGCTTAATAGTTAACTTCTGCTTATCACAAAGTACAAACTCTAAATATTCTTTTTGGATAAATATTAATATGTTCGAGAAAACAAAATTAAAGTTTGGCTTGCGTTTCTCTACAATCGAACAAATGAATCTTATCTTCTTCTTTTTTTCTTTTCTTTTTTGATCACTGGGAACTAGGTTTTTTTTGAAAGAAAAATAGTATGCTATCTCTTTTTCTAAAAATAAACTTAGTTGAAAATATAAAGTAATTAAGTTTCGATTTTTAGACCTCAGATATCAATCATAAGTTTTTTGTCACTTGCGCTAGGAACGGCCGGTCACTCGGATCTAGTTCTAAGCGAGTTAATGCGGTGGTTGTATTTATGCGGTGGTTGTATTTATGTGTTGCTGCTGAACCAGTGTGTATTTTTTTTTATAGAGAGAGAAAGGTAGAACGCTACCCGTTTCGTTTATTTTTTTTTAAAATAAACTTAGCTGGAAATGTAAATCAACTAGGATTCGAAATCGAAACCTCGGATATCAACCACTTGCGCTAGGGACGGTCGGTAAACCAGCGTCGGTCTTGAACAGTGCAGTACTATAAAATATATATTACTGCAAGGGCATGCCTCGTCCGCTTGATTCCTAAATCATGTTCCCAATCCCATTAGATTCGATCGAGTGGGTTTTCCGGGTCGTATCATTAGCAGCTCACCGTTGACTGTGCGACCATCAGCAGGACACTCTTCTCCCTCTTCTTCGTTCCTTTTCATCTCTTTATTCCCCTTTCACCAAACTCCACTCTCCGCTCCCCGAGAGTTTCCTGCTCGAATTCCTTTGCAGTTTCCAAGCTCTGCAACTCAATTTTGGTGGGGTTTCTCTTTCACTAATCCCCTAATATTATATTTCGGGAATTAGCTGTTTCTTTTTGCGGGATTATGATTCATTTTTAGCGCATATGGAGTAACTTGGTTTTGATTCTGATCGACGAAATTGAGGATCGAGTGATCTCCAGAAATTGTTTTGGTCTGGGGTTTCCCGCATAAAACTTGTCTCAGTTATTTGGATTCATGAGTTCCTGATGTTTCTATTGCTCTATCACTGTAGAATTTGATTCCTGTATCCTGTAATTTTTTTGGTACTTTTGAAGAGAGGAAAAATGGATGTAGATGGGGTAAAAAAAGAAATTGTAAAACTGATGCTACTAAGTTTGATGTCTGAATTCCTGGAAACTGGAAAAGAAGGTTTTTGCAGTTTCAACTGGAGAGATTCATTTTCTTTTTGTTGATTGAGACCAGGTTAGAAATAATTCCGTTCTTGGGCGTTTCTTTTGTTTGATCATTTGCTTTTGTGCTGCTATGGATGCTCTTCAAATAGTTTCTTCGGCGACACAGATTGTGTCGACAATGTTGGGAGCGGTCAGTGCGCTTGAACAAGCTTCTACGAATCTCAACGAAGCTCCGAAGAAAATCCGAACCCTCGAGGAGTTTGTGTCGAATCTTGAGAGCTTAGCGCGGCAATTGAAGCAGAAATATGCCCACAAGGTCCATAATCCTCAATTGGACCGCCAAATCAATGGCTTGAACGGTCTCATTGATCGGCTCCACCTCAATGTTGCGAAGGCTAGAAGAGTTCTCACGAAAAGTAAAATGAAAGGATTTTCTAGGGTTGTATGGAGTTCCATGGTCGGAGACCCAGTATCAAAATATATTCAGTTAATCAGAGATGATTTGAACTGGTGGCTGGAATTGCAGAAATTAACTGAGAGTGTGGAAAGTATTATAGCTTCTACCTCAGAAAATGTGTCATCTATACTAAGAATTAAATCCGAGCAAGGGTATCCTGTGTCCAATAAGTGCTATTACGTGCGTGAGCTTCTTGAGAAGGATGATACCCGTCCAGTTGTACTAATTGTTGGCCTTTCTGGAATTGGCAAGTCGTGTCTGGCTCGCCAAATCGCATCCGATCCACCTAGCCGGTTTGTGGATGGGGCAGTTGAGCTAGGTTTCGGCCGGTGGTGCAGTAGAGCAGCTTGCAATGGAAGCAGAAGCGACTACCATAAGCGCTTAGTGAAGAAAATATGCAGATTTTTGGTGCAGATTGGTTCCATCAAGAAGGCTAGGGATGAGTTGAATGAAGATCTCGAAGATGTTTGTTGCTTGCTACAAACGGCATTGGTCGGGAAGAGCATGTTGATCCTTCTTGATGATGTATGGGAGCAAGATATAGTGGATCGGTTTGCAAAGTTGTACGACAATGACTGTAGATACTTAGTGACTACAAGGGATGAGGCAGTTTACGAAATCACAGAGGCTGAAAAGGTGGAAATATGCAAAGATGACATCAAGGAAATAAGCAAGGAGATTCTTCTCTATCATACTATGCTTAGCGATGAGGAACTTCCGGTACGAACATTATTCTACTACGTGTTTGCTTAGTTCAAAATTGGTGCTCTATGAGATGATTTGCTCAAATCATTCCTGATTATTATTTTCACTAGCGTAATCAAATTTTTCTGAAGGGCTAGTGTACTTTATTTACTCATGCTCGTTTGTTTTGGAAATAGAAATAATTTATATGTATTAAATGAATGGAAATAGTAAGTTGATTGAAAAGGAAAAGGACGTTTCAACTCTTACAGTGCTTGATTTTTTGTTGATGTGTTGTTCGCTTGTTTTTTGAAATTTCCTTAATCCTCATTGTCGGTGTACTTTATCTATATTCGATTTTTTGATGCCATTTGTTCTTCTATTTTCTTGTAATATAAATATTTGATCTTGTAAGAGGCAAATCATTTTATACTGCTATAGTTCTGCATTAAACTTTTCTTATCTACATTTTATGTCTCTAAAAAAAAAAATTATAGATAACAAAAGTTGAAGCATTTCTAAATGTACAAACTGAAAAGAACTTTGTTCCGTGTGTTTAGTAAATAATTATTCCCATACAGGCTGTTGCAGAGAATTTGCTAGATCGCTGTGGTCACCACCCTCTCACTGTTGCAGTCATGGGTAAGACTCTCAGAAAGGAAACACGTGTTGAGAAATGGGAAAGAGCCATAAGTGACCTCTCTACACACGCGACATGCGCCCCTGGCCCAGTTCCCTATGTAAATGAAAAAGAAGTAGAGACCACTTTAACTATCTTTGGATCATTCGAATTCAGCTTGGAAGCAATGCCAGAACATTCTAGAAGGTTCTTTGTACTTCTTGCTGCAATTTCATGGGCCGAGCCTGTCCCTGAAGCATGCTTAGAAGCTCTTTGGTCGGTTCTCAGGCAGGATAGCCTGTTCCCTCTCGTGGTCTGCAAGCTAGTCGAAGGCTCATTATTAATCAAATTGGAGTCACAACTATTATATCATGTTCACGATATGGTTTCGCTATACCTCGATAATAAAACAAGTGAGGCCATGGAAAACCTTCTGGCGAAGTCCTCTCATGAAACTGCTGCTCTGATTGCTCCTTGGCTTCTCATTTTTGGGAAGGAGACAGTACAAGATATAGCTGAGGAGAAGCTGAATTCTTTTTTAACCTCACTACAGGATAGGGAGGTTGTGATGATATTAAAAAGTACTATTCATTCTCTCATGGCGAGCAAATCGATCTCGCAATTTGAAGCTAGTAGATTGAGATTTAGTAGAGTAATTACTCCTCGAATATTGGGGCTTATCTCAGTTGGTTCACCAAATATACTTGTTTCAGCTTCGAAGGCCATCACAGTTATATTTATTCAAGAAGATTATTGCATTCTTGCCAAATCTCTTGAGGAAAAGAGCTCGGTAGATAAACTTTTGAATCTTTTTGAAGATTCTAAGGACATCTCAACTGTAGTAGCTGTATCAACTGTTGTTGCCAGGCTCGCGGAATATGCAAGTACACCAATTATTGATAAAATTTTAACAAGCATACCAATGAATCAAATAGCGGAGTTTCTCTCCGCTGACGTGGAGGAGTGGCATGATAATATTTTCATGACTATTCTGTCATTGACTAAAGCCGGAAAGTCAAAGGCGGTTGAGATGATGATAGAATCAGGTGTAGATAAGAAGCTTCTCATACTTCTCGAGAATGGTTCTGAGATTGCTCAACATCATTCTATCGTGACATTAAAAACATTTTACGAGCTAGGGGGCCCTCTTGAACAAGGATGTTTGAAACCTGGTACATTGAATCACTTGCCTTGGCACGTTAGACTTAGCTTGGAGAGGTTAGTACTTTCTGATCGAAACATAAGCCCTTTGCCGAAACCCCAAGTTTTCGAGGTCCTTTTAAGTAAAATCCTCACCAGAGATAGTAAAGAGATTGTTGAGGCGCTACAGGGTCTGATTCCTATAGTCGAGAAAGCAGGTGATGAAAGAATACAAGACCTTATTTTGGGAAGCCAGTTAATCGAGAGACTAGTAGTTCTACTACAACATGGAGGAATCGATCAAACCCAAGCTAGATCTGAATCTGCTTTTCTGGTGATGAAATTGGCTTGCTCGGGTGGCGAGCCATTCATACGTAGGTTCTTAGAGCTCGACATTGTTCTCGAACTTGTTAAAATGATGCAGTGCAACATCGAAGAGCTGCAGGATTCTGCATACACTGCTCTTCATCAAATTATATTTGCTAAAGGAGGATCTCTAGTTGTGAATAAAATTCTCCAGTCGGGTTTAATTGAAAAACTAGTCAATTCGCTGGAGCGAAAATGTTTGAAAACGAAGGAGGTGAGTTTGCTTTTCATTGTGGACATCGTGGAGGTCGGTTCAAAGCCCTGCATAGAAAAAATGCTTTCTTCGCAAGTGGTTGAGAAGCTCGTTGGGCTTGACAAGACGGGAGGAAATTTTAGTGGGGCGGTGTTGAGATTTATCAAAGGGTTGGATATGTGTAAGAACTTGTCATCGGCCGAAAGACAGGTTATGAAGCAGCAGGTTATGCGGAAGGTAAGAGTGGCAGCGAGAGGCCATAAGATAGAGGCATGTCTTATAGCTTCTGTTGAATCTGCCATTTCCGAAGGTTCGAGGGGAGGTAGCAGCAGCAGCAAAAGAAAGAAGTAGATTATGAAACCGATGCATACTTATCATGGGAATGCGGCACTTTTCATTGCATAAAATTATATGCTTAAAATCTGGCGACTTCAAAGAGGAGAGAAGGAAGGTGCATGAAATTTTATTAGCCATGCATATTAATGCGTATGGCTTCTGCAAGAAGCTCTTACATTTTGTCAGTATATCATGAGAAAAGTGTATAATTGCTCGATAAAGCATGCAATTTAGATGAAGCACACATTGTCTGACTTTGTATCATTGTTCTTAGCAAATATTTTATGCTGCAGATCATATAATCCAGAATTGGTACAGTCATTGGATATGCCTGCCATGCTTAATCTTAGAGCAAGACATTCGTCAGTCTGCACACTTAGGGTGCGTTTGGTTCGCGCTATCTTTTTAAGATTCCTAGTAATCTAATAGGAATAAAAAAATATGACGGTGTTTGGCTAAACGCACTAAGTAATCTAGTTGGTAATGTTGGATTAACTTGGGAATAAGATTCCCCCCCAAAGTACTAATCTCATTTCCTTGAGAGAGGGTGGGTATCCTCATATTAATAGATGGGATAATCATAATATGTCTAATTTTTTTCTCTCTTCCCATCCGCCGGCTAGTTGGTATTAATTTTTTTTCTCTCTAAACTCATATCTCTCTCTAAACTTATCTTTCTCTCTCTAAACTTTAACTTTTTTTTTCTCTCTCTAAGCTAGGCTTTCTCTCTCCCTTTCTTTTTCTAAAATCTTAATCAACTCTCTCGCTCCATCTAACCTCGACTCTATCTCCCTCTCTCTCTATTTCTTTAATTATTATTTCTTTCTCTCTAACCTATTTTCTCTCTCTCTTTTTAAAAAAGATGTTAAATTTTTTATAATATTTGAAATTAATTAAGAAAACAAATGCATTAATTGTATATTTTTCGTAATCATAAATAATATGACTTAATAATATGATCGTGTGAACCAAACATCGGAATATCATATTCTTAGTAATAAGATGGATATGAATAAGATTCTTGGGTATCTTTTTATTTCTAGTAATCTTTCATAGTGCGAACCAAACGCGCCCTTAGTGCTTTGTGTTTCTAAGAATTTGCATTGTGTGTTCATGCTCAGCTCTCATGGCATGCAGCCATGAGTGAGCAATGCTTTGGACAGGTCTGACTTCAGGCCAGGTTCGCGGCTCGCCATCATACTTCAATCCAAGCCTGCGTAGCCTCGAACATTACTGCTCGGCCCAGCCCAACGAACCACGCCGGGCTCGATCCAAACCGGCAAAAACTGGGCTGAACGGCATGGTTGAGCGCAAAAAGCGGCCTAATAGTAAGCAAACACAGCCCATTTTGACTGTACCCTTCAACTTTATGTGTTTTTTTTTTTCTTCTTTTTAGTCGGTGGATTTTGTTCAATTAAAGGCTCGGTTATTGTCGTTCCATTTAATTAATTTTTTTTAATTCACATGGCTAAAAATAAATTTATAAACAGACAGATAGGTGTGTTAATCACAAAAATGAAATATCAAATTTCCCATGCATTGCAGTTTGCACGGCCCAGCCCAAACGGCCCAGGTTCCGGGTCGGGCTCGCATCCGATTCGAATCGAAAACGCCAAAATATCCGGTGTAAAAACTCTCCATAGTGATTAGCGAACTCAACTCAGCTCCACCGTCTCAAGTGTCCTCCTCCTCCTCCTCCCTTTTTCCCTCGCGAATGGCTTCTTCGGCTTCTTCCTTCTCCTTCCTCTCTAGGGTTTGCCCAACCCATTCATTTCCCCGTGGCGGAGTCGGTGATATCTCGGTTCCCCGGCTCTTCGTGGGCGTCTCGAGGCCTCCGCCGCCGCTCCTTCGTTCTCCTCCGCCTCGCTCCTCCGCCGTCGCCTTCTCCCGTGGGAGTCGGAGGAGGAATAGCTCGTCTACAACAAGTAAAGATCCTCCTGCCAAGCATAAGGTATCGATTTCGTGTTGTGCGCTCCCGAACTCGATTAATTTCCATTTACATATATGCGTAGAATGGTAAATTTGTTGATGTTTGGTACTGCTCTTTTATGTGAAACCAGCTCTTTAGCTTCCTTTGTTGAGATTAGGAGCAAGTTCATGTCAAATTTAGGATAAATAACTGCTGTTCTTCTCATCAAAATGAGATTTTTGTGGAAAAAATCATTTTCTCGAAAAGCTTATGCTGGGATTTGAATTAGGAGCTCCACTGCTATTTTTACCCCACAAACTGTGCTTGTGTTTTGGTAGCACTCTACTGGTCGGCAATACATAAATTATGCATAGGTAGGTCGATTTTAGTATGCTATTGTTCAATTCCATATTTCTGGCGTTACGAGTTTTGCGAACATATCGATACTTCTGAAGCTTGTTTTCTGCTGATCTTCCTGTTGGATTCATCCCGTGGAAAAACTTTTTCTTGGAGGGAACAGAACTTGGATGAGCCACCTGATTAATATTACTGTGAAAACAAAAGTAGATTGATGTTGCGCGCTACTTAGACCGTTTCCTGAATTGATTGAAATTGCTGTAACAGATATATCTTTGAGGCTTGCGCTTTGTACTGTCTCTTCCTTCCCATATTTTTAGTTTGCCTTCAGTTTCAATTTGTCCTCATTTTCAATATTCTGTTTTAGTGCAATTAGCGAACCGTGTTGCACTCTTTTTCTTTGCTTATTATGAGATGCTTACACCTTCATTGATCACCATTATATTGTCAGATCACAGTACCTGATGGTGAGGAGGAAGATGATATTGATGATATAGATGAGGATGCTTTTGAAGCACTATTTAACCAACTCGAAGAAGATCTGAAAAATGACAATTCAGCCGATGACGATTTGGATGATGAGATAACAGAAGAGGATATGGCTAGGCTTGAACAGGAATTGGCGGAAGCACTAGGTGATGGTGATTATGATGATGAATCTTCAGGGGACTCACTCTCAGGTTCTGACAATTTGGACAACACTGATGATAGCGATGAAATCGAAGCTCCCAAGCTTAAAAATTGGCAAATTCGGAGGCTGGCTCGAGCTTTAAAGATTGGCAAGCGCAAAACTAGTGTAAAAGGACTCACCCAAAACTCTTGCTTACTTTTTCTCTTTTGAGCTTATTTAAAGTTTTAGAATTGCTGTTTTTTGACGAGTGATTTCTTATATGGGTAAACTGTGCAAGGGGTCCTTTACTTTTAAATGTAGTGTTACTTTGGCCTTACTTTGGCCTTAGAACCTTTCAATTGTTACAATTGGGTTCCTTATGGGGTGGTTGGTTCCTCAAAAAGCGTGCAAAACTGTTTTCCGAGAAAAAGTATTCCATGGAAAATCTTTTTCCACAATTTTCATTTTCCGGATTAAAAAATCGGAAAACAAAAACACTACTTCTCCATAAAATCCGGAAAAAAAAATTTATGAGAAAACTACTTTTCCTAGGAACCAACAGACGAAAAATACTTTCTCCAGCAGAAAACTATTTTTTAGAATATTTTCTGGGAAACCAAACACCCCCTTTCCTTTGCATTCCGATGCATAATTCTCCCCCCTTGGAAGGTCCTTCATCAAATTTTATAGAGATATCCAACTAATCATCATCTAATCAATAGGTAAATTTCTTTTTGACTTATGATATGGGAATTGTGTGTGCATTCCCTGTCCTTGTCAAACACTGGAGAAGTGAATCTTCTTATCATTCGATAACTAATAACCAGGAAATAGTATCTATGTACTCGTTGTTCTAAGATCTACATGAATTTCACATAAAATGCTGGTTTTGCAGATAAAAAATCTTGCTGCTGAGCTTGGTTTAGACAGGGCTCTTGTACTGGAATTGCTTCGCGATCCACCTCCCTATCTCCTATTAATGTCTGCTTCTTTACCGGATGAAGCCACACAAACTCATCCTGAACCTGAAACAAAGCCGTTGGAGGCTCCTTGTTCTACTGTTGACGAGGACCCTGTTACAGAAAATAAGCCTGAGGTGAAACTCCCGGTTTATGTCATGCAAACAAGATGGTCTGCAAAAAAGAGATTGAAGAAAGTGCATGTCGAGACTCTGGAAAGAGTTTACCGCCGTACAAAACGCCCCACTGTAAGTCGAATATCTTTTCTATATGTCGAGGATACCCTAAAAGTGCTTGTTAGTAAAATATGTTATTTCTTCACAGACGCAAAGAGACTGAGGCATGATTTACTAGTTTTTGATCCCTTATACGGATAGACTTGAACAGTACTACCAGGTCGTAACAGGTTTACAATTGCTAACATTTTGTAAATTTCTTCATATAGTATTTGATTTTTGGTAGTCACATGCGCATGCACTTTGTTTTTATGTGGACAGCTGATTATCTCCCTGCATAATTACCTTATCAATTTGATCAGTGTTTTCCACCGTACTTAGTTAATTTCACAGTTTATTTAAGTTGCCATCGTTGATTATTTGCATTCTATGCAGAACGCGATGATCGACAGTATAGTGCATGTGACAAATCTTCCATGGAAGACGGTGGTGAAGTGGTTTGAGGACAAGAGACTCAAGGATGGGGTTCCCGACCATCGTGTTCCCTTTAGGCGATCTATGCCTGAGACCATATCCATTGATTGATCGGAGATCTTGGTAACAAATTATTATCGTGATCTTCTTATCGGCGATCGTTCATGCACGTTTTACATCCAAAAGCTTCAAAGAACAAACAAACTATATACGAGTGCATCTCGACGAGCCTCAACCCTAGGTATATCGCCTAAATTGTTACTTTCTACCTTTTAGACGCCTCGTTCATTTATATGTTTTGATAACTTCTTCAGCTGTCTCTTTGTGCGCTGTGTAACACCTTGGGAGCAAATGATGTATAACTGCTGCTTGGATCTCTCTAGGGAGTTTTGACTATTTGTCTCTCTTACTTACAATTAAATGATGTAGCAACTAATTTACCGTTGTACCTTACTCATGACGTGCGCATCTCGCTGTAGCTCTTTCAATTAATGATAGCGTGGGAACTTAAACGTGTCTCATTTGCTTTCTTAAAAAATTAAGTTGGAATGCATCTGCGTCCAAGTCATAGTAGCTGTGCTGAGTTCGTGGAGAGCGGGAGCCCGGTTTCCATGCGAGTTGTGGAGAGTTAAGAGAGAGAGAGATTCGGCGGCTGCTGCTGCTGCTGCTGCTGCTGTTCAAACAAGCAATTATTCTTCTTTGCATAATGTGTGGACCCCCGTGTGGCTAATTAGTCCACTGTGTGATCAATCAGTCATGAAGATCGGGAGAGGGACATGGAACTAACCCACTCTTTCCACCCCGAACGTTGCGTGACACCTCACCCACGGCCACGCTTCATACAATGAAAAGGGTGTGCTCATTTTTGCAATCTGATCACCCAAAACGAAAAAAAGAAGAATTTGTCGTTTTTCTACAAGTGTTATTGTAAACCAGCTCTCATATATATATATATATATATATATAGTCCGGCTACTATACTCTTATGAGTATAGATTCTTTTGTACTAATAAGATTTTTATCGTTAGATCTATTTCTTTGACCATTTACATCCGTTAGATCATATTATTCAACCAACCATCCACTCAACTCTAGAGAATCACTATCATCCTAACCGCACAACCTTTCATCGAACGGTAGAAAATTTATAAGTACAATAGAGTTTATACTCATAAGAGTATAGTAGTTCTACTCTCTCTATATATATATATATATATATGCTGAGATATTACCTAGTATATTATTGATAGTATGAATATAATTTACTATCTTCTTTTTTATTTTTGGATTATTATTGTTTTACCAACTCTCATTAAATTTTAGACATTTAGGCCCCGTTTGGTTCGGGGGTTAAAGCGGGGATAACGAAGTTATCCCCGCTATTCCGCCAAACGAAACGAAGTTTGGCCGGGATATTTTATCCCGGTCAAACTTCGTTATTCTCGGTTATTCCGAAATAGCTGGGATAAACTATTCCATCGTTTTGACGGAATAGCGCTATTCCAAGCTTAATTCTAAATTTAATTAAGATTATAAATTTATTTAAACATAAATTATATAAACATAATATATTTAATTAATAATAAAAGAATAAAATATCCAAGCTAGATTTATAATAAATATTATTTAATTAATAAATTTATATATTAATTTATTTACTAATTAACTAGATAATTAATTAACTATTTAATTTATTACTTTAATAAATATTTAATTAATTTTTTGAGTAATTAATTCATTATTTTAATTAATTTACTAATTAAATAATTAATTATATTGTTTAATTAATTAATATTTTGAGTAATTTAATTATTTTCTTAATTAATCATCCGACTATTATTAACTAATTTATTTATTAATTTATTATTTTATTAAATTATTTGTAATTAATTAAATCATTAATTACCAATTAATTTTTATTTATTAATATTAAGGGTTTTTAGCAATATTCATAATTATTTAGTAGATTAAATAAGTTAAATTATTACTTAATTAATATTTCGTCTTAATTAATTAGATAAAATATTATTGTTTAAAATTATAATTATTCTTATCCTCGCAATTTCAATCAAACCATCCAAACACTATTTTCCTTATTCCCGAGAAAAATCTACTTTTCATCCAAACGCAAAATTGATTTAATCCCCGCTTATATCTTAATTTATACCTATCCCTGGAATAGTCACTTTTTGTTTATCCCCGAACCAAACGATACCTTAGTGATCAAAAGTTAATAGTAAACACTATTTTTCATACTATCAATAATATTTTAGCTCCATCATATTTATATATAGCATTCTCATTGAATTTAAAATCTATTTGGCTCTAGTGCCTACAAAAATGCTTTAAAAAGGAATGTTGTATTTTTCGTTAAAGGTTTATCTTTAACAACTTCTCGTCGCAAAAATATGAAACTAATTTCAAGAGTTGGAAACTACTCCGAGAAATGTGATCTATATCACACATTCTAATCCATCCGAGGAGCGCGACGGATTCACTAGTCAAGGTGAGATGACTAACCGCGGAAGTATTATTATTGTCACTCCGAACAAAGCTTGAATAAAATAAAGGAAGAGGATTGTTTTGCAAATTGCAAATTTAATAATTTTAAAAAATTATCCACGGATTCTACAAATATCTAAATTAATATTATCCAGTGCTGCATGCAACTTTTTCCCCAAATGCATGCATTTAAGAAACATTTTCGATCTATTTAACCCCCGCGACGCCTTCCGAAAAGGGGTAAACAACCAGATCGATTCAGTGTACGCAGCGCTGATCAGCGGCTGATCCTACGGCGGAGAACACCTCCACGCTCTCCGCGTCTCCACCTTTGGATTCTCTCCTCTACGTAAGGCTCCTACAGCGGCCGCGATGACGCACTGGTAACCGTCCGATCGAGCTTAATCGGACGGTGGATACGGCGAGTCTAAACCCCGCAACACCTTTTTTTCGAACAGTGGTATGGTATTATTATTATTGCTTGCTTCGCCCCACCGGCGCTTCCACCCGCTCTCTTGAGGAAGGAGACGTGATATGTATACGAATGAGATAAGTTGAGCTCAACTCTTCTCTTTCTTGTATTATTATTATTATTATTTTGTAAAAAAAACGAAAAAGAAAAATAAAATAAAATTAGCATATAAAAGAAGAATGCAGGATCAAGGTACGAACTCACTTCCATCGAGCAGCGAGAGATCGTCGAGCTCGGCTCCTCAGATGGAAGTCAAAGAAGGTGATCAGTGAAAAGATCTCCACCTTTGTTTTAATTATATGTGTTTTCCCATACATATATATAGTGTTAGGTTCCTATGGAAATTACTAAAAAGATCCCTTTTTCTATAATTTTAAAATTATTTAATCTGTTAGATTTTCTTAAAAATGAGTTTTTTTTTATTTAGAAAACTTGGACGTATATTTCTCGCTATTTTGGATTTTTATTTTCATTTTTTGTTTTGGGTTGGGGGGATCGATCATTATTCTATTGCATATATAGCCCAGTTGATTTTGTTGTTTGGTTTGAGTACGGTGTTTTTTTTTTTCTTCTTTCCTCCTTTTTTTTGTTTTTTTTTGTTTTTGTTTTGGTTCTCTCTTCTTTTTTCTCTCTCTCTGAAAATTAACGAGAAAAGATGATGATGATGCTTTGAGAAAGAGCATCGATGGCATCGCATGGATATATATATATATGACTGTATGTATATATGTATGTATGTATTTATGTGCGTGTTGGTGCACGTACGTATACGTAGGAATGACGAGCGACGAGGAGATACGGAGGGTGCCGGAGTTTGGGCCGGCGGAGGTAGGCGGGCCGTCGACGTCGGGCCGGGATGGTGGGCCGGCTGCTGGGCCGTCCAGCCAGGCCGGGGCCCATCGTAGGCAGAGAACCGGGAGGAACCCCGCCGACAAGGAACACAAGCGGCTCAAAAGGTTTTATATAATAATATTTATTAATATATATATAATATTTATTTATGTATACATGTGTAGGATGATCTTAACTGGATCGCAAATTAATGTACGTATATGCGAATATGTATGTGTAGGTTGCTGAGGAATCGGGTGTCGGCGCAGCAGGCGAGGGAGAGGAAGAAGGCGTATCTGAACGATTTGGAGGCCAGAGTGAAGGAGTTGGAGACCAAGAACTCGGAGCTGGAGGAGAGGGTCTCCTCCTTGCACAATGAGAACCAGATGCTCAGACAAGTACATATATGCAATTAAATTAAACTACTTTCTATATATATATATATATATATATATAATTGCTTTCCTACTTAATTAAGTACCCCTTAATTAGATAATTTATATATTACCTGCCATTATGCTCCGTTTTCGAATCTGATTAATTTGGACGTGCATGCATGGGAAGATAATTAATCATCTTTTTGTTCTTCGATTTTTAGAGAATGAACAAATTCTCGAGTATTTATACTAGTAACAAATTAATGAATCCAATTAATGGTGCATACACGTAGCGTCAAGCTGAAGCAAGTTGATCGAGCTCGATCGCCTGGAAAGCTTGAGCTCAATCTGCTTTCCGTATATGCATATCTGAGCCAACTCGAGCTCAATTCTTTTAGGATCCCCATTGCAAATCAATTATCGTTGCCATTTACTACATATCTTGTTTAGATAAATAATAATGCATGCAAAACTCAGCAAATTAAATCTGGTCCTGCATGTTATGAGCGATGGCGTTGTCTATGTTATCATGTCCTTGATTAATTTTTTTGTCAGTTAGCAGATAACTTGCTGTTGCTTCTTTACTGAAAAGAACTTAAAGAAGAGAACTCTTATTGCTTTAGGATTTGTAAGGGAAAAGGTTATACATTTCACTTATAGTATATTGTAATTCATACTTGAATTTCCAAAATCTCATTACTTGACCTTAAAATATATGAACTAGGTATCAAAAGTATAAAAACTCCGACTCTATTTCATAACTAATCTTAATTATTATAGTATTAAAACAAAACATTTATAAATAACAGAAAATTCTGTGAAATTCTCAGGTAGTTAAATCAAAACTTTAATGCTCAGATACTTACTTTAAAATCACTATAACATTAGCTAGCAAAAGATGAAAAAACTGAAGTTTAGCTAGGTACTTAATATTAAAGCTTAGATCCATACATTTTGTACCTATTCTTATGGAACAACATTTTTTGTTCAATTTTGTATTGCTGCAGCGCGCTCTGCGTGAGCCGTACCGTGTGGCACATGCTTGTGCAGTTGTGCCAAACAAGAAAAGAGGAGATCGAATAGACTGAATAGTTGCTGTTATATTGGCCCACTACTCTCCTGAGCACCCTTTTGACATATCTTGGATATCTTGTCTCTTTGCTAAATTGTCCTTTTTCTATTATTATAATTTTGCATTTTATTTAATTTTTCTTTAATCTTATCATACGCTTTTTTAATTTCTGAGGCATGTAAATAAAGAGACAGTATTCTTAACGTACGGTGATCTTCGTTTTGTTGCAGATACTGAAGAATACGACAGTTAGCAGAAGAGGATCAAGTAGCAGTGCCAATGTTGGAGACGGTCAATAGAATTTAGTGGTCCTCCTGGAAGATTAATATTAATCCAAGAGCCAGAAAATAATCAAAGGGTTTATCTAAGAGTTAAAAAAAGTTTTTTTTTTTTTTGAGAGAGAAGAGTTAAAAAAAAGTTGAAAGCACAAATTTCTTCATATTTTCGGAAGTACCATAGTGGACTCTCTTTTATATATATATATATATATATATATATATATATATATATATATTATATGTTAGCTCGTGTTGCACTTCTTGGTTCCAATTTTTCGTTTTTTGAGTTTAGTGTAAAACCTTTGGATGTGAAACTATTGTCTACTGACAATTAATTTATTCTTTCGAGTAGGGATGTCAATGGATAAGGGTACTCAAAATTTTATCCGAATTCGAACCCGAACAGAGTGAATTTCCGCGATGCTAGATGGATACGGTTTCGGATATGGATATTAAAAATAAAAACTCGACTGATTTGAATTCGGGTATGAATTTTTTATTGTACCTGACCCGGACCCGAATTTATTTTACATTATATATAATATGTATGTAAATGTTTGATGTTATATTTGAATTTATATTTTAAAATTTTAGATTTAATGCAATATATTTTGAAATATTAAAAAAGAAAGAATTTTCAGGTTTGGGTTTTGAATTTTTGGTCGGATTTGGATTTGAATATGAATTTTTAAAATTTGCCGAATTCAGATTCGGATTCGGATTTCGGGTTTGGAGTGGGGTTTTTAAAAATTCGCCCCGAATCCGATCAGTTGGCATCCATACTTTCGAGTATATGCTACCTGTAAGATCGTGGAATTTATTGCCGACCATACTTATCTAATCGACTTTTTTTTTTCCGGAAGAATCAATGGTCCTGTAAAATTCCGTATATGAGAGAACTAACTCCGTATAAAAGTGGTTACTAAATAAAATATATATATATAATTTGATGGAGGGTAGGAATAGCAAGAGAACACATGTTCAGGCCGAAAATCAATATGAAAATGGGTCAGTACATAAAACATTAGGGGCATGTTTGGTTCATTTATTAGACTATGAAATCAAATGAGATTCGTTAGTTTCGATAGTTGTTATTTGTTTTACAAAAATCGAATTTCGATCCCTATTCCATTCTGGAATCGAAATATTTAAATTCATTTATGACCCAATCTGATTTTGAATCCCATATTGGTTCATTCCAAAATAAACAATTCAAAATTCTTTCTCACAAATACCTCTCCTTCCTCTCTCTTAATCAAAACCCTTCCTCAAAATTTTAGATTTTTATTATAATAATGAACCAAATATTTTCGGATGATTCGTCATTTTATTTTTCATTCTTAAGCAATCCAATTCGATTTTACGTTCCTATTATAATTATGAACCAAACATGCCCTAGATGGATATATTGCATGCACAAGGTGCCGAGGGGCTAGCTGTTTCACTGGCTCATGAGTCATGAAATGGAGGTCATAAGTTATGCTGTGTGGTAGAGACTTCTGCGGAAACAAACAGGCCCTTAATTCAATTAATCATTGGGCCCGATGTAATTTGCTCGCTCCGTGATATTAGTTTGCGGCCCGTATTAGGCCCAAGAGGAAATTTAGGCAATGCAAGTTTAGGCTTTTTCTATATGTATTGGACCATGCACTAGTAAATTATAAGGATAAACTTCCATGTACTGCAGCTACCTATCCCCCGTGTCCTTCAAAGTTCAAATATTTATGTTAATGTTACTCTAACAAAATAAATTTAAAAATCATGCAAAATACTAAGCTGAAGTGTACAAAAACAGTAAGCCCGAGCGTGCAAACCAAATGCTCCAAATCTCAATCAACCTTATAGATAGATACTTAATCTGAGATGGGGAAATTGAATAATAAACCTGAGGAAAGTAACTGATATAGATCTGTTTCGATACCATGAAGGAACTTTCGATGTGATACTATGCGTAGATTTTGAATGAGTCGAGTTTTAATTGGATTGGATTTGAAAAAAAAAAGGCGGTCCAAATCTTTAACCAGTTCTGATGTTTAACTTATTCTGTCATTCACACTCCTATATATATATATATATATATTTTTTGAAGATTATAATATCTCCATCTAATTTCTTTTGTTGTATATAATTTAATTGAATAAGGCGCCTAGTGGTGAAAAATATGATACTGTTTAATTATAAATCTTGTAGGAATTGTGATTAGAATCCAGGCTGTCAATCCTGTCACGCCGACTAAATATAATAAAATTAATTTAATGTGATGTCCTACCTACAACATTTTGACAATGTTGATTATTTTATTATAAAAACAATATTTAAAATGCTTCTCTATTTTTAATTTAGTTACTGGTGTGTAGAAGATATGTGACACTGAATTGTTGGGAGGATGAGTAGGACCATGTGACGAGCGAATTTCACTAATTAATTTCCTAATCACATTAATAATTTGCATCCATATAAACAGATGTGCAGAAAAATATTATTCAAACAACATTAAAAATATTAACCAACAATTATTTGTACTTTTAAACTAGAAGCTCCAAATGAGGTCTCTTTATAAGTAATTGGTATTAGCCTCGATTATAAAAAAAAAGTTTTAAAATTTTCTTTTTCTTCGCATAGAAATATATATATACTTTTTCCTATCTAACCGTGGATAAATTATACTGCCAAACTATTTTTTTTCTTTTCAAAACACAGTAAATTTTCTGTGCATTTGGAATCTTTATCACAGTAATAATAATATTAATAATAATTTTTGAAAACAAAATAGTGAACTATACGATTTATTTATTTTATAAAAAATAAACTAATCTAGAACTGCAAAATAATCATGCTTCAAATTAAAAACCTAATTTACACATTATTAATTTTTTAATCAACTAAGATAGCTACGATTGGATACAAATTGTATGGGCATAACGAACCCTTTATCTTCCTCTGCCTCTTTCTCTCTCTCTCTCTCTAAAAACTCCGGGCATATAATTTTTTTTCTTTTTTTTCTGTTTTCGCTCGTCTTCCGCATCGTCCCCAAATGCCAATACAATTTTTGTCCACTATAATTGGTAATAATAATAATAATAATAATAATAATAATAATGTTGATGGATGGTCCTTGATGGATTGGTTGTTCCATTGGGAAAGTAGGGTGCGCGAGGAGCGGAGCACCGACGCCTCGAAAGCAGAATCTCAACGGCTGTAATTGACGTTGCACCCGACACCCACAATCCAATTCTCCAAAATGCCCTTTTCTCCAATTTAATATGCTTGTTATTAAAACCCATTTTTGTCCTATACTCAAGTCCCTTACTCACCTATATTGTTGCTATTCTATTTTTCACATAATAACCATGTTATAGGAGGCATTCTAAAAAAAAGTTTTTGTAAAAAATATTTTGCTATGATAACAAAAAAATAATCAATCTATTAATTTCTTTTATATATATATATATATGAATGCAACAGTTAATAATTGTAAATTGTTTAATTTGATTATAAAATTATTCAACAATACAGGAAGAAAATTTTCATAAAAAATCTCTTCAGAAAATTTTTTTTTTTTTGAGAGAAAAATAGCATGCTATCCGCCTAGTTTATTTCTTCTGCAAATATGAATCAACTAGGATTCGAATTTAAAACCTCGGGTATCAATCACCATACTCTTTGCCACTTGCGCTAGGGACAGTCGGTCTCCCGGAGATTTTCCACGCCTACAAAATGTAAAAACCCGATTTTAACGAAATTCCAGCGCTTTTTTGTTTTTTTGACCACACCTGCCACTGTAAAAGTGACACACACAGATAAGCGCGTTGACACTTGATAGGGAAGACGAGTGGCAATCCCGTAAATAAATTCAATAACGAGGGGCATTTTCGACACACACAGAGTAGCTCCACTCGGAAACGCATGCCCTCGGTGCCCCGACCGACGCCCAAGTCACCGACTACCGGCCATTCCCGGTAACCATCCGTGACAGCCTGTAGGGAGGGCGACAGCGGAAAGCGACGCCACGCGGACGCCCAGAAGGGCCCTCTCGTCATCGGACGGATCATATTTCATCAACTCTCCATCCAACGGCTCGATGGAGATAACGGAGTGTTTCCCAATCGTGTGGGGTTCGGAGTAACCGGTGAATCCCGGTAATAAAATATTATTTCATTTCGTAACAAGTTTTTTTTTCTTTTTCAGTAGCGCAGAAAATGACGAAAAGGGGAAAACAGGGGAAGGTAATCCCAAAGAAATATAGAGAGAGAGAGAGAGAGAGAGAGAGAGAGAGAGAGAGAGGAGTGGAGAAGAAGAAGAAGAAGAGGAGAGGGAGAGAGAGAGAGAGAAGGGTAGAGGAGTGAGAGAGATTGGATGGGAGGAGAGTTCCCATCAAATCTCTAGATCCCGATCTCCAATGAGCTGAATCGATCTTTGTTTCCCTCTACATTTCCTTTCCTTTGCTGGAGGAGTGAGAGAGATCTCACTGAGTTATCGAGAGAGATAAGAGAGGGAAAGGTGAGAGCTTTGGGTACAGCCATGGCGGCCAATGCAGGAATGGTCGCGGGATCGCACAACAGGAACGAGTTCGTCATGATTCGCCACGAAGGAGAAGCTGCGGTGAGTCGTTGGGGCTTTGATCCTTTTCTTATTTTTCTTTTTTTTCCCCCTTTTTGATGCATCTATGATGCCGCTTCTATTACTTGATGGATCTGTGAGTGGTCACAAGTCTGGATCACAGTTCGATCCGATTGAATCTGGAATAGATCTGTGAAAAAGGTTCCAGTCTTTTTTTCTTGGTGGTGGGGTGTACTACTTTATATTATCTATATATCGAAGTTTAATAGTATGATCTTATAAGCTGCAATTAGGTCTTCAAATGATTTTATTTTAATATCCTGAGTTTGTCAATTGATTAGAAAGATTTTTGCGAAAATTTCTGCTTGGAGTAGAAGTAAATCTAGTTGAGATCCAGCAATCGCAAACAGCGTAATGCACAGATCGGGGATTATATTGACACCTTCACGTAATTAGCATTATGCGCTCTTATATTCTTCCAAAATTCACGAGAATTTTGATAGATTCAGACTAACTAGCTTCAGTTCCCTATTCACTTCCGCTTTAACTGTTGAAAGTAAACAAGGTTTCATTGATTTACTCAATCAGCACAGTTTGTGTCGGACTATTAAAAGTAAGCCTACTTATGCTGCTCGATAGAAGTGGGATAGGTTGCTGCATTGGATCATTTTCTTGCTGCTGATGTACACTATTTTTATGGTTTTTGATGTTTCTGTTACAACCAAAATACAAGTCGTAATTTACGCCGTCGCTGATCAGATCTACTGAATTGTTGATTTATTTGATAATTCACACAACTTTCCGAATACAGACTTTATGTTATAAACTGTTCTGTCAGAATCCTTTGATTTGTTCCTAATCATTTTTTTAATTCCCTGTCCTTTTCTCTTTAATGGTCGGTGCTCACTTCATTTCTATTTTGCCTATGCTTGTTCTTGTTGGTAATACAGCCCAAGGCGCTGAAAGATGTTAATAGCCAAGTGTGTCAGATATGCGGCGACACTGTAGGCCTTTCAGCTACAGGCGACATTTTTGTTGCTTGCAATGAGTGCGCCTTTCCAGTTTGCCGGCCTTGTTATGAGTACGAACGCAAGGATGGGAATCAGTGTTGCCCTCAATGCAAGACTAGGTACAAGAGACAAAAAGGTCAGCAATTTCCATTGTGTAACTTGAAACTTTTTAGTTTATTTATATAAATCATTTTGAAGAGCAAGATATTTAAGATTTATTATACTTGTTCTGGATGGAGTTTTCAGGTAGTCCTCGAGTTGAAGGAGATGAAGAGGAGGAGGATGTGGATGATTTGGACAATGAGTTCAGCTATAAGCAAGGCAATGGCAAGGGAGTGCAACAGTGGCAGCTCCAAGGCCAGGGGGAGGATGCTGATTTATCATCATCTTCTAGACATGAGCCTCACCGTATTCCCCGTTTGACCACTGGGCAACAGGTGAGATTGATTAGTTTGAAGATATTTATACCTTGCAAAAATGGAATTGTCATGCACATGTTTCAAAAACTTAGTTTGCCTATCAAAAACACTCCCTTTTGAAAAATCTTATGATCTTGGCATCAGCATTTCCGTGTTGGCATGGACATTCGTTATAAAATGGTCTAAAATGGGATTTTGTTATGATGATGTTTCCAACCAAGTCAAATCGTATAGCTTTTATCCTACAGATTCTGAAAATTCGACTTTTCATTTCGTCCCGGAGATTCTGAAAGTTTGACTTTTCATTTAGAATAATTGCGTACACTACTTGTTTTCTTACGGATTTAGTATCATCTGACAGTTTAATTCTTTTTTCTGGGGCTTGGGTGGTTAATTTGGTTTCTGCATTAATTTTTGGTCCTTTAAATATAATATTCTTTAGTTACTAATATTTAATATTTCCAGATTTCTGGGGAAATACCTGGTGCTAGTCCTGATCGCCACTCTATTCGAAGTCCATCCTCGGGCTACATTGATCCCAGCATGCCAGGTAAGTTTCCATTATTCTTCTTGGTTAAGGTTTTGCGATCCAATTATTGTTGAAACTAGTTTCCGTTATTGTCTCTAACTTTTCCTGATGTCATAATTGTAGTTCCTGTAAGAATTGTGGACCCTTCAAAGGACTTGAATTCGTACGGGCTCAATAGTGTTGACTGGAAGGAAAGAGTTGAAGGTTGGAAACTTAAACAGGACAAAAATATGATGCAAATGACCCATAAATACACGGAAGGTAAAGGAGGAGATATTGAAGGAACTGGCTCAAATGGTGAAGAATTGCAAATGTATGTATTCACAGATTTTCTCCATGGTGTTTCGATTCCAGTTTTTGTTTCATAAATTTGGTTTGATGAGTTGGATTTATCACACAAAGGCTAGTTACTTAGATTCTATGCAGACTTAAGATTTAACTCTCTCTCTCTCTCTCTCTCTCTCTCTCTCTCTCTCTCTCTCTCTCTCTCTCTCTCTCTCTCTCTCTCTCTCTCTCTCATCCTTAATACAGATACAATGATAGTCTGGTTCATGTCAGGAAATATCTCTGATGGCCATAGTCTTTATCTTTGTATTCCAGGCTTTTCAACTCATCCTGATTGTTGATCAAGCATTTATTCAAATATGATTTTGACGTTCATATGCAAATATAGTTTGCATTTGAAATAGAAATCTGGTTACGAAAAATGGATCATAAACAAGTGTGTTTCACAAAATTATTGCGACATTTCTATAGCTAATACTTTTTTTTTCTTTTTTTTTTTGCAGGGCTGATGATGCCCGTCAACCTATGAGCCGCATAATTCCCATTCCATCCAACCAACTAAATCTTTACCGCATTGTGATCATTCTCCGTCTTATCATCTTGTGTTTCTTCTTCCAGTATCGTGTAACTCATCCAGTGTCTGATGCTTATGGATTGTGGTTAACATCCGTTATATGTGAGATTTGGTTTGCTTTATCTTGGCTTCTCGATCAATTCCCAAAGTGGTCTCCCATCAACCGCGAAACCTACCTGGACCGGCTAGCATTAAGGTTAAATTATTCAAAGTGTTGTCCTTCTCTATCATAATATTGCTTTAGCAAAACATGTTCGCACACCTTTCTAACTATTGATTATTTATAATTTGTAAAAAGGTCCTTGAACTGTAAATTTTTTGACTTTCAACCCCTCATCTATCTGTTGTTTGATTTTAGAATGTTATATAAGTTCTTTTAGAACTTTAGCGTTTCTTTATAGAAGTTACAGAATATTCCGTCAAAAAGGTACAAAACCTTTTAAGTTCTGGTGGGATTTTCTGACACCAAACAATACATTAGTTGGGTGTTCAAACCCAAGAAACTGAAGTTCATGGACTTATTTCCAAATGACTAAACAGTTGAGGGGTGGTGTCTGTAACCTATCAATTCAAAGCAAGCTAGATTCTTGGTATTCACCATGTACTCATATTTCCATTTATATTCTTCAACAGGTACGATAGGGATGGAGAACCATCACAGCTAGCTCCAATCGATATTTTTGTCAGTACAGTGGATCCTCTCAAGGAACCTCCTCTTATAACGGCCAACACTGTGCTCTCTATTCTCGCTGTGGACTATCCTGTAGACAAAGTGTCGTGCTATGTTTCCGATGATGGGTCCGCAATGTTGACTTTTGAATCCCTCTCGGAGACTGCAGAGTTCGCAAGGAAGTGGGTGCCCTTTTGCAAGAAGCACAACATCGAACCGAGGGCTCCGGAATTTTATTTTGCTCAAAAGATTGATTACTTGAAAGATAAAATCCAACCTTCATTTGTGAAAGAACGCCGTGCAATGAAGGTAAGTGTGTATGTGGTTTGTTTTTATTATATTGGTACCCTCATGCTTTTGGAGTCCAATATTTGTTAAGTTTTAATCATGTTTTTTTTCAGAGGGAGTATGAAGAATTCAAAGTACGAATTAATGCTCTAGTTGCCAAAGCACAAAAAACCCCAGAGGAAGGTTGGACAATGCAAGATGGCACTGCTTGGCCTGGAAATAACCCAAGAGATCACCCTGGCATGATCCAGGTATCAAATACTTTCCATACCTCTATACTGTTTGCAGGTTATTTAATTTGTACTTCTTATCTTAATGTGACTTGAAATGCAGGTCTTCTTAGGGCACAGTGGTGGGCTTGATACAGATGGTAACGAGCTGCCTCGCCTTGTATATGTTTCTCGTGAGAAGAGGCCAGGTTTCCAGCATCACAAGAAAGCCGGTGCAATGAATGCTTTGGTTCGTACATTGTGCACACTTTTCTGGTTTATTAATAACTGCCAATAGGCGCAATACTATGCAAATTCTCTTTGTACTCTTATAAATCTTTTTTCCTCCACTGGACAGATTCGAGTGTCTGCTGTCCTAACAAATGGTGCCTACCTTCTAAATGTGGATTGTGATCACTACTTCAATAACAGCAAAGCTCTTAGGGAGGCCATGTGTTTTATGATGGACCCTGCACTGGGAAAGAAGACATGTTATGTTCAGTTTCCTCAAAGATTTGATGGCATTGACCTGCACGATCGATATGCCAATCGCAACATCGTCTTTTTTGATGTAAGAACTTAATAATATGTGCAAACTAGTTGTTCTTATCAATGCCATCATAAGTTCTGAGTGGTATTATTTTTTGCAGATAAACTTGAAAGGTTTAGACGGCATTCAGGGTCCTGTGTACGTCGGGACAGGATGCTGCTTTAACAGGCAAGCGCTATATGGTTATGATCCTGTGCTGAGCGAGGCTGATTTGGAACCTAATATCATCGTTAAGAGCTGTTGTGGTCGAAGGAAGAAGGGGAAGGGTGGAAACAAGAGTTACATTGATAAGAAGCGGGCTGTGAAGAGAACTGAATCCACCATTCCCATCTTCAATATGGAAGACATGGAGGAAGGTGTTGAAGGTACGGGTTGAATCCACCAATCTGGACAGCCATGCTTTTATTTCATGTGCTGATTAGCAATCGCTTCTTTTGCCATTAATTTTAAGGTGTCAAGTTTCTTCCTTGTTGATAATTCATTTTATTCTGCAGCATATGAAGACGAGCGGTCTTTGCTCATGTCTCAGAAGAGTTTGGAGAAACGATTTGGTCAGTCTCCCATCTTTATTGCATCCACCTTTATGGAGCAAGGAGGTATACCACCGTCAACAAATCCAGCTTCTCTGCTAAAAGAAGCCATCCATGTTATTAGCTGTGGTTACGAGGACAAGACCGAGTGGGGAAAAGAGGTTAGCTATAGTTAGCTCATAGCTGGTAATATATTTATTTTCCACATGCACAACAAGAATTGTCATTGAAACTTTTTCCCAATTTTCTTCTTTAGATTGGCTGGATATATGGTTCGGTTACTGAGGATATCCTTACTGGTTTTAAGATGCACGCACGGGGATGGATATCGATTTACTGCATGCCCCCTCGCCCTGCCTTCAAGGGTTCCGCTCCGATCAATCTTTCAGATCGTCTCAACCAAGTGCTTCGATGGGCCTTGGGGTCGGTTGAAATTTTACTTAGTAGACATTGCCCCATTTGGTATGGTTACAGTGGGAGGTTGAAGCTTTTGGAAAGGCTTGCCTACATTAATACAATAGTTTATCCAATCACCTCTCTCCCTCTGATTGCCTATTGTGTGCTACCAGCTGTCTGTCTTCTAACTGGAAAATTCATTATTCCAGAGGCAAGTATTAAAGCATCTAAAAAACATTCTTGTGCTATATATATGTTCTTGGAATGATTGACTTGTTTGTTTAACTTTACTAAATGATGATTCACAAAGTTTTCAATTCATAATTATTCACCTAGTGCATCCATGATTACTAGGGCATAAATTTTATCCAACTTGTCCACTATTCTCTTGTTAATATCTCTTTGTAGTCCAACTTTAGGCAGTTTAAAAGTGACTACTGTCCTAAATTGTGCTTCTTTGTGTTATATCTAATTACCTTTTACAGTTACTTTCATAAGAACCTTGATGAATTGCTATTGATGTAATGCAACAAGATTCCCATACATGCACACGTTGATAGAATATTATAAAGAAATTACAAACGAGTTTCCTGCTTATATTCTTCATATTTTTCTAAATAAAATGGTTCTCTTTGCAGATAAGCAACTACGCAGGAATTTGGTTCATTCTCCTCTTCATTTCTATCTTCGCTACTGGCATTTTAGAGCTTAGATGGAGTGGTGTAGGGATTGAGGACTGGTGGAGGAACGAGCAATTCTGGGTGATCGGTGGCACATCAGCACATCTCTTCGCTGTATTCCAGGGCCTTCTTAAGGTACTAGCCGGGATTGACACTAACTTCACTGTGACGTCAAAAGCATCAGATGAGGACGGTGATTTCGCTGAACTATATATTTTCAAATGGACCAGTCTCATCATTCCTCCGACCACTGTCTTAGTAATAAACTTAGTTGGTATAGTTGCGGGGGTCTCGTATGCGATCAACAGTGGCTACCAATCTTGGGGCCCTCTTTTTGGGAAGCTATTTTTCGCGATTTGGGTGATTGTCCATCTCTACCCCTTCCTCAAGGGTCTTTTGGGCCGACAGAACCGTACCCCGACCATTGTTATTGTTTGGTCCATACTACTAGCGTCCATCTTCTCATTGCTTTGGGTGCGTATCGATCCTTTCACCTCTCCATCCCAAAAGGCCGCAACAATGGGCCAGTGCGGTGTGAATTGCTGATTCTTATTAAGACTTCTTTTTCAAGGAAAGTTTGTTTCTCCAGGCCGTAGTGTAGATACTGAAGTATCTTATTGGAAAAGTGAGAGTTTGGTATGTATGCTTGTTTCTCTTTTGTGTTGTTGCCACCTTAAGTGCACTAGTGAAGGTGTTACAAAATGTGGGCGTCCAGATCTTTATTTATTTATTTTTCTTTATAGGAAACATGTAATAGCGTTTACTTGTCAAGTTTATGCGTGTTATTTATGTAAACTAGCGTTAATAATTATATATTTATGTATGAGACCATTCAACTTACTTTATCTCTCGTTGCCAATCTGAGAAACTTCATGTTGGAAGTGAGTAGCTGAGTTTCTTTATAAACCAAATACCAGTGAACACAACATGTTATTTGCTCGCACTGACTTATTTGCTACAGCTTAGATAATGTAAACTTTCCGCAACCTTAGAATATGGAAATTCTATTTTTAAGTTTGAATAGACTCGCAAGAATTTCACAGATCTGCTAGCTTATTTGATTTTCCATGTTGCTACTTATCGTGATTTATATTCAGTTGGTTGGAAATCATAAAATTGCTTCAGAAACTTTTCTGTCATTGGATACGAATCATATGGATCATGTCAGAATCTTCATGTTAGAAACTTCTCTGCATATCTTATTGCTTGCTTCTTTGGATTCATTGATATTTCTTGGAAAAGTTTGACCTGTCAATCACCTTGTGTCTAGTGGACTTAATTGGAGCAATTTAAATCTACAGACTTAAAGCGAAGAGTTTATGTTAATAGGGGGTCTAAATTGCTAATTTGGCCTAAGTTGAATAATCCACTGATGAATTGGTCAGAATTATGACATTTTTAACTTTTGTTTAATTTGAAAGAATAAACATAGAATCATGACTTGTAAGCATGTATTGTGAGAAAATGACAGTCATAGCGAAGACTATATATAGATTCCTGGTCTCAATTTTCCTTGATGTTCTGCAGTGTCACTGTTCTGAAGATATGCTGCGAAGATCGTATGTTTTTTTTTGTTTTTGTTTTTTTTTTGACTTGGGTTGTGAAGAATTAATACGATATAGTAGAAATATCTGAAGCCTAGATATGGCAAGCCTCAATGTGTGTTCTATATTGCTTTAGGTGTTGGATATGTATGCACTCATATTTGTTTGTTCATGTTTGGCGGAATTTTTTTTTGTTTTTTTGAGAGAGAAAGGCAACATTGTTCATTTTATTTAGAAACAAATTTAACTGTAAATATGAAACAACCATACTTCAAATTTGAAATTTCGAATATCAATCACCAAGTCTTTTGTTACTTATGTTGGAAACGGTCGGTTGGCGGAAGAAGTATTGAAATGCAGATGAAAAGAAACTTAACCGGCTGATAAAATAAATTACTCTAGAATGTTGCAGATGAAGTGGATAGGACCTTTTTGTATGGGCTCGAACCACTCCGGTATGCAGTTAGAGGGACCAAAAGAGAGAGAATCCGGATCTGAAACTCACTGTATTGGGGCATCATAACATTATTTACCATAGCAGTTCGATAATAGATTCCACTTACCTTTTGGTTACTTTTATGTTTGTAGGTAGTCTCGCATCAAATGCTCCCAACGTCTCCATGTAATGTCTCCTGCATCGGAGAGGCTTCTCCTGAGAGTCCCTTTTTGAGTGTTTGTTTAGTCCGACTTCTAAAAACACGCCAGGTACCCAAAAGCAGAAGTTAAACTTTTGTTACATAAAAAGAATTGGGTTCTTATCGCAATTGAACACAAAAATAAGATTTTTTTTTCCCCTCCGCAGTAGAAAAATATATTATGAAACTTTTGTTTATATAGTTGAGCGATGCTATAGGAAAAATCTTAAGCAGAAAATGCTATGAGAGTTTCTAGCCAAACATCGCTTCTGTATAAGCTCTAGTCGTATTAAACAGGGTCTTGGCTTGTAGAATAAAATTGCCGCAACATTTTTACGATTAATAATAGCATCATTGAAATGTGTTGATCTTTGTTTTGCCATAAAAAATATATATATATCAACTACGGCAGTTTGGCTCCCTACTCTCTTCTTCTTCTTCTTCTTCTTGTCTTTCTCATTTTTAGGAGGAGTTTTTTCACCGATGAAATGAGAGTGGCGGAAAAAGAAGGGCGTTGGCGTCGGCCCCAATATTGGTTGAGATGGGAATTCTAAATCAAGTCACTTCGGAAGACCCCGTCAAACCAGTCATGATCTCTGATTACCCTCTTTGCAAGGGCAATTATACATGGGTAGTTGACGAAAAACTCAAATAGCCTTTTTCTTTAATTTGATTTACTATATATATTTTTTTTCAAAAAATACTATCTGTACACTCCTTATGCCTAAGAATCCGAAAATTGATAAACTCTTTTGGATTTTAGTAAAAAAATAAATAAATAAAATAAAATAAGTGGGTTAATAAGGACTCTAAGAGGTATATAAATGTAAACTTTATTATACTTATGAATAGAGGGTATGGATAGCATTATTTTTATTATTTTTTGAGTTGTAGCTAACAATATAGATTAGGATTTAAATTCTTATTTTACTGACAGTAGTATCAATTATTTTCTCTCTTATTGGATGGAAATAAAAAGAAGGAAAAAAAAAACTACTGAGAGAAATAGGATGAGAAAAACTTACTTTCCTTTTCTCTTCTATTCTCTTCATCCGGCAAAATATTTATCGCCGAATATTTAGGTTTTACTTTTTACACATGTATGTAATAAATTTATGATTTAAGTGTATTTATAAATCATCTTCTATAAAATTGTTTGATCTTTCGATTTGACAGCACAGGAACTTTTCAAATGTTCAATTAATCATACATTAAAAAAAAAAAGCCACAGAATTTTATATTACAACATTGCTTTCCAAAAGAAAAAAAGAAAAAAAGAAAAAGGATCGATTTATATCCAAGTCAACTAGACCCTTGGTTGGATTGTGATCTTTTGAACAATTCAAACCAATTGCATGGAAAGAAATTATTATTATTATCATTATTGTTGTTGTTGTTATTTACTTTTCCACAGCTCACTTCATGACTTGTTCTCCACTCAAAAAATAGACTAGAGAGAGGAATATTTGTTGTGATCCTCATTGTCCCTTTGCTAGTCAAGCTGCTGCTGCCACCCTTGTTAAATGCTAATTCCCACCTTCTCCATCCATTTTGCTGTCCCCTCCCTTTTTTCTCACTATCCGACGACTCCCTTCTAATCCCCACCAATGACCAATGACCACTGACCACTGACCACTGACCACCCCTGATCTCTCTCTCTCTCTCTCTTCCTTTGTCCTTTCCAGTTTCCCCACCACCCCTTCACCTTTCTCAGTGGTTTAGGTTACTCTCTCTCTCTCTCTCTCTCTCTCTCTCCTCCCTCAAATGTTGGAAAGCACAAAGTACAAACAGAAGAGACTACTGGAGAAGGTAAGATGTACAAATGGACCACACTATATCTCAATTCTTGGATTCTGTTTGGATGTCAAAATAAAATATCCGACGGTGATTAATTATTTGCTATAATTTTCTTTTTTAATATGATTGAAAATTAGAGGTTCAAATTTTATAGCTCGAAAGATTTTGATCGCATCTACAAGGCAGTTTAATTTATTTTTAAAATAATAGTCTGAATGTCGAACATAGTATCTGTTCTAGGAATTGCGAGTTTTGTTATTTTGATGAGTTTGTTTAAATTAAATGCTCCGAAAGCTACCACCCTTCATCATATAATAAAATCCGTCGATTCCTTCAGCTAGCTGGATCAGTATTCTGGCAGAATTATCATTAAATTGACCAAATTTCTCAACTAATTAAAAGAATCACCGGTTGACAAATTTTAATAAAAAGAGAAATAGTTGAGCTGCTGAGGGGTCCGTTTGGTAGAGCGCCACAGTTGAGGGACTCCTCGGACATTTCGAGCCATCGGAGCCTAGTTATGCGTTGTGAGCTCATCGCGACCGTCGAATCTGTACAATAAATCATAGAATAGAAAGACGGGGTGATCAATCAACAACAGTTCACGTACATCCTATACTATTATTACGTGGGCCCATCTCCTGGAATTTTATTGGTCCTCAAGTAGGAGCCCAAACGGGCAACTGAGGCCGATGTGGGCCCTCCAACAAAAGCGGGGCACTGAGATATTAATGCGGGAGCGGGTGGAATCGGAGCGGTGGCGTTTCATTTCATTTCCGCTTCTTTGCTCAAATACTAAAAGCCGCTGCCACCTCTCTCTCTCTCTCTCTCTCTCTCTCTCTCTCTCCCCACCACCCTCTTCCTCCTCTCTCTCCTTTATTGTTTCCTCTCTTTCTCACCCCTCTCCATTCCCCATTTGCTAAGGAAGAGAGAGAGAGAGAGAGAGAGAGAGAGAGAGAGAGAGAGAGAGAGGAAAAGAGAGAGAGAGAGAGAGAGAGGTAGGGCTAGAGGGGAGTTGAGGGTTTCGGTGCCCAGCATTTAGCCTCTTAAAACAGCTCGATCGTTTTGGGATCTCATTTAATTTGGTGGAGGGTTAATATGTGTCTTGTCTGAGATAGTTCCGAGAATCTCGTGTTTGAGGTGTCGGATGCTGTAATGTTTCTTTTTGATCGTATGAGTCATGCATGTAAAGGTGTGATCTTTAGTCGTTTGAGTTGGGTTTTAGTGTTTTTCCAGAGATTAGGCGCCTGTGGGTATTAATGTTGTATTCTATCACTCTGCTGGGCTGGGTAGTTTTTGATCGGTGGGAGCTTCTTTATTTTTGATGATTGAGGCTGAAGCGATGAGCATTTGAAGGGAATTTCTCAGTGGATTTGGAGATGGAGGGAAGGAATCATCCTCCTTTGGTAAGTTCTACTCTTCTTTTTTTTTGTTTTTAATGTTTCCATGATTCTTTTACCAAAGTAGCAGGTACATTTTTTGGTGATCATAATGTCATATTCAGTCTTCATGCTTTTTTTAAAAAAAAAAACAAACAAAATTTATGCATGTTTTTTTTTTTCAAAGAAAAAAAAAAATTCTAATTGAATTTGATTTGATGCTATGTTCCTCTTGAAAGTTACTTCCTTTTCATGTTGGGATTGGAGTAGATAGGTGCATTCCTTAGTTACTTGTCCAACAACTTTTTTCGTTTTATTTAATTTGGTGGAGCAAGTACTGTGGTATTGATTTAGGTTGTTACTTATCTGGAGTAACAACTCCAAATTGGTAGAAAACTATGCAATGGATGGTTAAAGCATGACATTTATGGATGTTATTAAAGGACAATTTACTTGTGCATTTTTTAAAAAAATGGACAGATTTTGAAATTTCTAAAGAAGTAAACAACTGATTAATAAGCTGAGTCAATTACAACTGTAAACTGGTGGAAACTTAGACTTCTCTTAGCCACTGTACTCGGTGAATCGACATGTTAAAACTTATAATCTCTCTAGCTTTGCACTTACATGTCCCTGCATTATCGGAGCGGCTCCTTGGAGTTACGAGATGCTTGCACCTTCTGCTTACTCTTTCCTCTTGATGCTTCATAGCCCTAAACCATCAGGAGAATCAAAATATACCATTAGTTCGTCGTTCAACCCTCTACTTATATTATGTACTTGAGATGCTTTATCGGTGAATTCCTCAATATAACTCATAGCTTATACTGATCGTCTATTTAATATACTTTGACTTAATGCAGGTCGATAGCTCCGCATGCCTTTGCAGAGTAGACGCGGGCCTAAAAACGGTTGCCGGGGCCAAGAAGTATGTGCCGGGATCCAAACTCTGCGTTCAACCGAACCTCAGAGCGTCTATCCATCCCAAGTCCCAACCGTCTGATTGGAGCCGCTCCCAATCCCCTCTCCTTCCGGGCCTCCCTGATGACCTTGCTATCGCCTGCCTAATCCGCGTCCCACGAGCCGACCACTGCAAATTACGGCTCGTCTGCAGGCGATGGTGCCGCCTTTTGGCCGGAAACTACTTCTACGCCCTCCGAAAAACTCTAGGGATCACTGAGGAATGGGTATATGTAATCAAGAGAGACAAGGATGGTCAGATTGCCTGGGACGCCTTCGATCCAGTGTACCAGCTCTGGCATCCCCTCCCCCCCATACCAGCGGAGTACTCTGGAGCTCTTGGGTTTGGATGCGCTGTACTTAGTGGCTGTCATTTATACTTATTCGGGGGGAAAGATCCGCACAGGGGGTCTATGAGGCGGGTCATCTTTTACAGTGCGAGGACGAACAAATGGCACCGCGCCCCTGATATGTTAAGGCGGCGGCACTTTTTCGGTTCCTGTGTGATGAACAACTGCTTATATGTGGCCGGAGGAGAGAGTGAAGGCGGTCATCGATCTTTAAAATCGGCGGAAGTATATGATCCAACCAAGAATCGCTGGTCGTTCGTATCAGATATGAGCACTGCAATGGTTCCATTCATAGGAGTGGTCTATGAAGGAAAGTGGTACTTAAAAGGGCTCGGTAATCAGCGGCAGGTCCTTAGTGAGGTCTATGAGCCTGAAACAGATAGTTGGTGTTCGGTTTTCGACAGTATGGTAAGTGGGTGGAGAAACCCAAGTCTGTGTTTGAACGGCCAGCTCTACACGGTGGATTGTAGAGATGGGTGTAAGTTGAGAATTTACGATGAGCGCTCGCATTCTTGGAGCGAATTTATTGATAGTAAGCAGCATTTGGGGAGTTCTCGAGCCCTAGAAGCGGCGGCTCTCGTCCCTCTTAAAGGCAAGCTGTGTATTGTGAGGAACAACATGAGTATTTCTCTTGTGGATGTTGAAACAAAAGATAGTGCAGGGAGAGGGGAACAGCGGTGGGAGACCATTGCGGGGAGAGGGCAGATCAAGACGTTCGTCACGAATCTCTGGTCAAATATCGCAGGGCGCAATCGGCCCAAGAGTCACATCGTCCATTGTCAAGTTCTTCAGGCTTAGAAATAGAAAGCATGATTAAAGGGAGGAAAAGAAAAAGTTGTATTGAGCAGGAACTAGGACAAAGTTTTACTGTGGAGCTCCCTAACGAGGAGGGTGGCGTGGACCGTTGGATCGCACCTAACTTCATTGCGGAGCTCCCCAGAAACTAGGCAGGATATGCGGTAACAAGAAAAGCTTAGATGGTGTAGAGAGTTACATGTAGTATAGTGTTACTTGCCCACTTTGATTTTGATGTGTATACAATGAAATGAACCTCAGCAAAATGAAATGAGCCTCAGCAATTCCTCAAGGAACCAAAAATGCATTATGATGTTATTTGTGTTCTTTCTTTTTTGTCCCCTGTTTTATGTGTTATGGTTGTGCTTAATCTTGCAACATCTACCTCATCAAAAGGGCAAACTTTTTTTTTTACCCCCTTTTCATATAAGACTGTTAATGCCTAAAAATTACCAAGATCTCTTGTTAGAATTCATATTCGCTCAATGATCTGTAAACCTGATTCGTTATGGGGATTTGCATATTTGCTCTTTTGTAGTGGAAGTCCAAGACCACGAGGATCCAATGCAGGTTTGTTTAGTTAAGATGAAGCTGGAACTTGGATTGACTAGATCCAATTAAATACATATGACAAGAGAATGATAATGTTCTTTTACTGATAACTAAGATCACCCAACCATTTATCATTTCACTGGAAATGTGTAATCTACTTGCCAAGAAATTGGCGAACAATACAGTCCAATTCAACTGGGATGCGTCATGCGTGCATCCATTTTCCTGCAAATTAATATATTTATATTATCATCCCATCAGCTAGCAACACAATTTATGAAAAGTTCAAAAAAAAATAATATTAAATTCACTTTCAAATAATAGAACTGGAGTAAACTTCCGTAAAAGTTTGAGAAGCTAACAATACAATTTACGCACAAAAACAAGCCAACACATCCAAAGTCTGCAGCAAGACGTGCACTGTTGCAGACTTGTGTGCTGAATTCGGTGGCGAAACGCCACGTATTGCCGTCTTCGGCTTAAACCCGCAGCGAAACCTCCATCTGTACTGTACCCATGAAAAATATTTCTTGGAGGCCCGGGCCCATATCCCAGTTAGCTACTTTGATTTTTCTTTTTTTTTCTTCCAATAAGGAATATATAAGTATGACGATAGAAAAAACTTTAGGTATCGTTTGGTTCGGGGATAAGTAAAAAGTGACTATTCCAGGGATAGGTATAAATTGAGGTATAAGCGGGGATTAAATCAATTTTGCGTTTGGATGAAAAGTAGATTATTCCTGGGAATAAGAAAAATAGCGTTTGGTTAGGTAAGATGGAATAAGAATTAAAGTGGGTAGTTATAAATAAAAATTAATAATATTATCCCTTTCTTTATATTAAAATTTGAATTTTTATATTTTATATTTATATTTTAAAATTTAAAATATAAACTGTTATTTAAAGTTTAAAAATTAAATTTAAAATTTAAAATCTCAAATGTACAATTTAAAAAAAAGGTAAAATTTTTAAATTTTTAAATTTAAGATAAAATTTTAATTTAAAAATAAAAAATATCAAATTCTAAAAATAAAAATTTTTACTTCATCATATTTTAAATTAAATAATTTAAAACTTAACTTTTAATTTTGTAAATTTAAAAATTATAAATTTTAAAATTTAAACTTCCGAAATTAAATTTTATAATAAATAAAATTTTCTCTCTCTCTCTCTCTCTCTTCACGGGTGGAACAAGCTGGGCTATCCCAGCTTGTTCCACCTGGGGGTGGGAACACTAGTTCCCACCCCTTAACGGGCTATTCTAGAATAGCCCGTTAAGGTGGGAACTAGTGTTCCCACCAATCCCTTTTTGTGTTTGGAGGATAAGGGTGAAATAAACCCTTTATTCCACCCTTAACCCTCCAACCAAACACAGCCTTAAGGAATGCGCTGATAATATTGTGTAGGAGTGCACTTCTAAGCTATTACATATCTTAAAAATAAAAAAGTAAATAAATTTGACAAAAATTATATTTGATTGATTTGTTTTTAATTTTCGAATAAAATTTAATTTCAAAATAAAATTTAAAAAATATTAAAATATATGGTGTGGTTAGTGATTTACCATCTTAAAAAAAAAAAAGCTATTAAAATATATGTTCTTTGAAGAAAAAGATTGTGAAATACAAAATAATTTTTTTTAATAAAGTATGATCCAAATATATCAAATAGCTCAAATGGAGTAGTATATATAATAATAATACATAAGAAAAAAAAAATTCCTATATTTCTTAAGGGGGAAAAAAAAAACACTTAACTCGGAAGTGAGCATCGGCAAATTTTGTCCACTCCTCGTGCCCTCGACTCCGACCACACGGCGTCGACCCCCGATCGATCGACAGGTTCTCCATCCCATCCCATCCCATCCCATCCCATCTCTCTCTCTCTCCACTCCCTTCTCCATCATCAGTTATATCGATCCGATTCGTTTTCTTCTTTTTTAATCGATTCAGTTGTTATTATGCTTTTGCGTAAATCAAATATTTGTTAGTGCTTTTGTAAAATGATGTTTGTTCCTATCGAAGATTTTCTCAGTTGACGCGATGCTATTAGTTTGTTAGTGTGGCTAGTAGATTGATCATGTTTTTTTTCTTGTTTTTTTGGCAAATGCGCCTGTTTTTAGAGCTTTATTTTTCAAAACCCTCCCCATAAGCGGAGCGTTCTTACAGCACGGCATCCAAACTTGTACTCAGGTAAAACGTTCTCCTGCATATTATATGATTTGCATAGTGATTATATGTTTGTTCTTCAAATTATTGGAAGAAAAGGATATATAACAAGGAGGGATTCGGAGGCGGAGTCTTAGGTGGGAATGCTTAGGCTCTTCACATCGAGGTTTGGCCATCTGCGGAACCACCCTGTCCTTGGTTTTCCAGGTCGCCAGGTGAACCCAATATTCCAACTTATTCTGCCCTTCCGATTCCAAGTACCCGTTTGGAATCTCTTTTGGCTTCCTTGTGAATTTGGTCCCTGATCTCTGACCGCGATTTCAATTTAGTCTAGTCCCTGTAGCTTGTTCTGCACAACGATTAACTGTCGATTCATTCCTCTAGTATACCTTATAAAAGCGCGCCATGAGCACGGGCGTTATACTTTCTTTTGTCGCAATTGAAACAACGAAGATGGAACCGAAACAAAAGTCAAACTTTACGGACGAAATTGAAATCAATGTCAAACTTCAGGGGCCGAATTAAAACACTCGGGATGAAAGTAAAAATTGCGCCAAACTTCGCATTGACTATTATTAATCATACGCAGAGATGTATACACAGCCGGAACAAGAAGGCGATGGAGCTGGTAGCAAAAGGGTGGAGCGCGCTCCAGGAAGTCGATAGGGTCATCGACTATGCCGACCGCAACGATCCCCGTCTAATTCCGCTCCTTAGAGTAAGATAAAAATAATCACTTTAGCTATTGCAAGGAGAAAAAGAGAAGAACACGAAGAGGAAAATTGTAATTCATATTCTTCGGTCTATAAGTTTGAGATACAAGTTATTCTTCATGAAGCAATTTTGCTGACGTTCTGCATAATCTTCAACTTGGTTCTCTTTTGGCTGCATACAGATTCAGTTGATGTTTATAATTTCTTCCCACGGTGCTTGTATACTATTCTGTTGTTTGGATCTTTTCTTTAAAATTATACCTACTCTTACTTGAGTTTTGTCTATGAGACAGTCTGCGAAGGAGAATTTTGAGTTAGCTCTTGAGATTGACAATATGAATACTCATGCAAGATACTGGTTGGGAAGGATGCATTTCAAATATCATGTCCCTGGGGCTTGTAAGGCCATGTGGGTACTCAATCTCTTTAAGTAGTGAGCTGATATAGTGATGCTTGACACGTGCTGAAGTGCGCTATCTATCTGTTTACCTTGTAGTGGGAATGATTATATCTTCATTTTGCTCGAGTAGATTGCTGAAGTTCATATGTTTGCATTCATGACCTCAATCTGAAATCTTCTGCCACGACATTTGTTATGTTCTGAGGTCAGAGAGATTCAATCTCTTTCGCCAAGTAGCTCTGGCCCTACATTCCTTATTCTTGTTTTCTATGATATAGTTATGCACTTAGTCCTACTGAAGGAGCCTTCCTCATCACTCTGTTTAGTAGAAAGAAAGAAATGTGTGCGTTAACATCTTATAGTCATTTCAACTATAAAAAAAATGTCATTTGGGCAATAGCACATTTCTGTATGAATCCGCTTAGATTGCATTTCTTTATGTAGGAAGCTCGATTTGTTCTATTTACAACAATTTGATGGGAGATATATTTCCAACCTGTCAGAGTCTGAGAAAATTTGGTGCACTTTAGTTGTGGATAAAGGAACATTATAGTACACGTGGATCTGGATGTAGGACACCTCTAGCATTTGTTTTCTTTTGATCTTCTTAAAGTGAGTTTACTTCTGCAATCTTCTTTGGCTATAGAAATTTTATTTCACCTAATACATTATAAATTTACATTGTTATTAGAATGGTCCCTCATCTACCCTTTTGGTTTAAACACATTATTCGGGCTTTTTGCATGATGAAGCATTTGAACAAATGCTTATTGTTCCTATCTTACCCTTAGTAATATTTTTTGATGTATCATTGTTTTATCGTTTCTCTATCTTATACGTAGTGGAGCTGCTTTATTGGTGGAAGCTGCCAACATGGGTGATCCGGATGCACAATATGAACTTGGTTGTCGTTTGCGAGTTGAGGTCAAGTTATATTTGGCTAATCTTCTTATTTGCTTGTATCTTAAATCTTCATGGTTGTATTGTGGGAAATCTACTTTCTGCGCATCCCTATGAATTTTGTGAGAAAGTTCCGTAGTAGCTAGATGTTCTACTCCACATTATAACAACTATTGAAGTATGTTTCTGTCTCACTACATTTCTTTTAGTACAGCAGTAATCTGCATGTTACATCGATTAATGCTCTCTAATATATTTTTTTTTCCCCCCGGCTTTAGAATGACTATGTTCAGTCAGATCAGCAGGCTTTCTATTACTTGGAGAAGGCAGTTGACCAGGTATGTTTTGGATCTGAATAAAGAGCATGCTTGATACTTTAAAAGATTAATCGATTGAATCTTAAGCTTTAGTGTTATCTTCCTGGTTCTAGCTGCATCCAGGAGCTCTGTATCTTCTAGGTGCTGTATATTTGACTGGGGACTGTGTTAAGAGAGATGTCGCTTCGGCAACGTGGTGTTTCCATAGAGCATCAGAAAAGGTGATGATTTTAATCTCGAGCTCAACAATGTAAATTATATTGTATATTACAAGGGAGTACCTTGAGTTCTGATTGTTGAAAAATCCACCTCTTTCGATTACATGTCGTTTTCAGGAACTCAAAAGGTTGCCATTACTAGTGCCGGTTTCCTTTAAATTGCTCGTATCAGTTGATCAAAAGATCATTATAGTGCCAGTTTCCTTTAAATTGCTCGTATCAGTTGATTAAAAGATCATTATCAAGAAAATTTGATTTATTAACCAGCAAGTCTTTACAAAATATATGGAATTTCATATGAAAATCTCGTATTATTTTTGTATGGTATGTTGAAGGGGAAATTGCTGTTTGTCTGTATTTGGCTTTATTTAGAAGCTCTCATTTTCCTTGATAATTGCAGGGCCATGCAGGAGCTGCAATTGCATATGGATCACTTCTTCTGAAAGGTTCGTGAATAAATTACTACATAATGCCTATTTAGCCTAGATAATGTAGTCACCTTTAGTAGAGCATGTAGCAAATGGAAATGTTCGGAGTGAAATACACTTCTAAGTCCTCAAAGTAGAGGATGTTCAATTTGGATGTTTTGCTGCTTCTGCAAAGAGTTGGTGTGGGCATATGACAACTGAACTGAAACAACACTTGCTGCAGAAGCTTTCATCGGGCCGACAGGCTCTTACGAGTTATAATTAAATCGCGGAATTGTACAATTTTATTTCCATTCATTACTGTCGTTCCATCTCTTAAATGTTCTCCAATGTACTTGGAATGTGGACTGAAAATATAATACCTTCTGTTTAATACTTTTCCTCTCTTTGTAAATGATATAGGTGTAGAAGTCCCAGAAGTTATCACGAAATTCAATTCGAGTAGGAGCTCTTCTACAGGGAAGGCAAGGAAGAAAGGTCTAATGTTTAGACAGGACCCTGTGAAGTTGGCGAAGGAACAGTTTCAGATTGCTGCCCAAGCAGGGTGCGACCTCGGGTTAAAGTGGTTGAAGAGGCTCGCTGATAGTGAGGAACAGGAGGTAAAGGCGATTCAGTAAAGGGCATTCGTGCCGGATTTAGAATGTTGTCGTGCTCCTATTACGCCGAGAAATTTTGCTGAGCACCTTGCAGTACCTAAGCCAAAGATTATTTGTGTTAAGTAGTCAAAAAAAGAAGTTGAAAGATGCCATTATTATGGGTTTAAAATGTATTTGCTTAGGTTGCGTAAGTCGAATCGACCTAGTTTGTGATTGTCTGCTTCGGAGACTCGGCTGCAACCTATTGAATGGAATGTCAAAGGACTGTTAACAGCTTCAAAACATTCACATATTTTGCTTGTTCCTACTCCATCCGTCGGCCTGTACACATTTATATGCTAATGTGTTCTTTCAGTTTTCCCTTTGCGGTGGAGTGATCACTGTATTGACTATGAAAGTTAGTCTGTCTTTTGAAACATATTAAACTACTAGGCATTGGACAAATAAGTCAGTCTAGAGTTTATAGTTGAAATAAGATACTTGGAAACTTGATGCTCTGGTTTGGTCAGGGGAACTTATGCTCCTAGTTTTCAGGAGAGATATTATAAAGATCTTAATGAAAGATTTTTACGGAGTGGTTTTGCTTTGATCCGGGGGGAAAAAAGATTTATCCGGAAGCTCTTGTCATTCTAAACTGACGTTTTGCATCTGATTAGCCGGCATTTGTATTTTGCTGTAAAAATGGGTCGGCGTTGGCTCTGAGCGTTCTGAACGGTCACGCTCAAAAGCAGAAAATCTGCGTTTCTGTACTTAACACATTCAAGTTGATCTCTGCACTGTAGAAGTGATCATACGGGAGATTTTGCTGTTGTTATTTATGGCCAAGTGACCCATCAGATCTCTCTCTCTCTCTCTCTCTCTCTCTGCGCAGGCGCGATCATTAGCGGCCATGTGTCGATTAAATTCATACGCAGAAGAATGAAAGTTTTACGTCTTGTCTGAATTGTGGTTTTTTTAAAAAATACTACCTGAGCTTTTTTTTTATTTTTTTAATTCGACCTGAGCATCAATTTTTTTTATTTTTTTTGACAGAGACCTGAGCATCAATTTCATCCCACTTAATTACGTTGTCGTACATGGAAATGATCCCGTCCGTCCACTAGCCCACGGTGATCACTAAAATTATCTGGCACCGGCACCGGCACCTTCTCCTTCCCTCGTACGAATAAATTCTTCCTACTGCATGCCGCGTCACGCTCGTGCGAGCGGGAAATGGAAGCGCCCTCTTTCCGAAAATGCCCTTCCCGTCCTTGCCTATTCCCTATATGGCGACACCCACCACCTACTTGGAAATAGAAATGGGTAGCGTAGGGTTTTTGGGGCTCCACGAGCGCTCTCCCCTCCCTCTACCCCTCTCTATGTAGCTTGATGTGGGGAGATTCAGCTAGCTAGCTACCTTCTCCTCCTTTCCCGTAGGGTTCGTTCGGAGCTCTTCCTCGTTCAAGGCTTATTGGGGGTCGGTATTACATCTCGTCTTCTCCTCCTTTTGTTGCTTAGGGGTTCGTCTCTGCCATTTCGAGCGCTCGTATGCTGACGTTAGGGTTCTTCTGCTGTACCATAGGCTTGCTTTAGGATTCTAGGGTTTTAGGAGCAATGTCGGCATCGTGGTCCGACGAGACGCTTCAAGAGGCGGCTCCGCCCGCCGCTCGCCTCACCCGCCCCACGTACGTGCCCCCGCACCTCCGCAGCAAGCCCCCCTCGTCGTCGTCCTCATCTCCCGCCGCCGAGTTCTCTCCCTCCCGAGACTCCGATCGCCGGCCCCGCCGCGACCACCGCACGCCGAAGAAGCCTCATTCCCCGAACCCTTCCGGGACCGCGGATCGGCTCGCCGATCTGCGGATCGCGGAGGACGAGGGCCCCGCCGGCATCAACTTCGATGCGTACGACGACATCCCCGTGGAGGCGAGCGGCGCCGACGTGCCTCCGCCCGCGAGCAGCTTCGCCGAGATCGATCTCGGCGAAGCGGTGAACCGGAACATCGCACGGTGCGGGTTCGTGAAGCCGACGCCGGTGCAGCGCCACGCCATTCCCATCGCATTGGCCGGGCGCGACCTGATGGCGTGCGCGCAGACTGGGTCGGGGAAGACCGCTGCCTTCTGCTTCCCGATCATCAGCGGGATCCTCAAAACTTGCCCGCCTCCGCCGCCGCAGAGAGCTGCAAATGGCGGGCGAATTGCGACCCCGAGCGCTCTTATTCTGTCTCCAACAAGAGAATTGTCCTGCCAGGTCCCATACATCTATCCTATGTCGCAACAGAAAATGCGGAATATCTGGATGCGTTGAATCGTCGATTTTAATACTGTTTATTATTATGCCTCGCAGATATATGAGGAAGCAAAGAAGTTCTCTCATCAAACGGGTGTCAGGGTTGCTGTGGTTTATGGAGGTGCTCCCTTTTATCAGCAGGTTGGTTAGTTCTTTTGTTTATTGGGTACTTGCCTTTTCAAACAGGGATGGGAATTGTAATGGCATAGTAGGTAGTTATGTGTTGTAGAGGAAGATACCGGTGAAACCAGCTATTAAAAAAAAAAAAAAAAAAAAGTGAGGAAGGAAGTGTAGAGATTGTTCAAGAGAGGACACAGGGAATAGAGTACTGTATAAGGATAATGAATTCCTCACTTGTGATTAATTACTTGGGGAAAAGCAGCCCGTGAAGGATCTCGCAATGGGCCTGTTTGACCTTGATCGTAGAAAATGTTCTCTCCGGCGAAATGTAACAACTAGGATTTGACGATTTAAAAGTCTGGATCTTTCATTGAGGTCAAAAAGTGAAATTGACTATTTGGGTGGGTCCTAAAACAGGATCTCCAATAGAGAGCTTTTGCTTTTACTAAGCCATGGGCTCTTGGGGGGATTTTAATGAAAAGAATGTTAGTGTTTTTTAAGTAGCTCTATTTAACAGTACTTCTTTTACAGGAGATTATGCCAGGTCAAAGGGCCCTTAGAAATAAATGTTTTGACTTGTATTGTCCAGCAGGCGTGTTACAACCTATTGGCTTTATTACTTTATTGTTATAGAATGTGCTTTGCATTTGCTGTGGGCCCAGCTTGGAATTTTCTTATATGATTCATGTAAAGACTTTTCATACATGAACAACTAGTACTCAAGTTGGTTGTGTCAACAGGAAATTTGGTACATACCTTCTTTTTTTCTTTTTCCTGTAAGACACAGGCTGATTTCCCGTGTAGTTCTACTTATTTTATATCAGACTGTTTGTTGATCGTTTCTTAATTAGAGTGTGTAGTAATTCTAGAAAGAAAAAGTAAAGCCCATAGAAAATGTCTTCATCTCCATCAACCTTCCATTTGTGGTATTTATGTTAGGCTATTCTTGCTAAACTTTGTAGTTTAGCTTGCTTCGTTTGTCAGTTGATGTTTAATTTGCTCATTTCTTCTTATGTTTCTTTATGCTATACTTTGTTTCGTTTTTTAACGCCAATCCACAGAGCACTAGTTAACTTTGCTGAATTTGAGTTAGAGATGGTTTATCTTCTCAGTATTATTACTGCACTTTAATATATACATATGTTCCTTAAATTTAGTTTGGAGACCTGGAGAGAGGTGTGGATATTCTTGTTGCAACACCCGGCCGTCTAGTGGATTTGATCGAAAGAGCTAGGGTTTCTCTTCAGACAATCAAATATCTGGCATTAGATGAGGCAGATAGAATGCTGGATATGGGTTTTGAGCCTCAAGTAAGGAAAATAGTTGAACGGATGGGTATGCCTCCTCCTCCTGTTAGACAAACGATGCTTTTTAGTGCAACCTTTCCATTGGAGATGCAGGTATGATGTTCTGCATTCTCTGCCTAATAGTCCCCATGAGAATTTGAGTTTGGATGCTTCATCTATGTAGTAAATAACTAAGTTTTCTTTGGACATTATTTTGGTTTATCCTTTCTGACGTATTATATTTCTTTGAGTTCTTTTTGTTAGATAACAAAGCACTAATTCTTTTTTTCTATTTGTTCTATCTGTTACTGTGCAGCGGCTAGCCGCTGACTTCCTTTCAAACTACATTTTTTTGGCTGTTGGGAGGGTAGGATCGAGCTCTGCCTTAATTTGCCAAAGAGTCGACTATATTTCTGATGTGGAGAAAGGAAGCCACCTAAGGGATCTTCTCTATGAACGAAGAGCAAGAAGAGTTGATAACAAGGTATTCCGAGGTGAACATTTGTTATGAGTTCGTTAATCCATTTCAGTTTTGTTTATTGTTTGTTAGTACAAAAAATAAGTCGGTTTTCTTATTACTTCGATAATGTTTGAATGCACCGTTCGTGATTCTTACAGAGCTTGCTTACTTGTCTCACAGCAAGCTTTAACTTTGGTTTTTGTCGAAACAAAAAGAGGGGCAGATTTCTTGGAGCATTGGTTATCAGTAAATGGTTTACCTGCAACATCTATTCATGGAGATAAAACACAGAGAGTAAGTAGAAGTTGTGCCCTATTCTCTCTCTCTTTAATCGGGAAAAGAAAATGAAATAATAAGTAAAGAAGGTTACTAGTTTCACAAATCTCGGGAAGAAATAAGGAGATTCTTTGATTAGAAACCTGTGGAAACTGTGGAAAATAACTAGTTAAGAATCCTTTAATCCATGGGCTTCTAACAGAAAGGAAAATTACTTCTGAGATGTTCTGTTTCTTGGTTTTTAAATAGTACAAGTCATCCGGTTTGTGCTTATCTTTCAATCTGACTCTTTTATCTACCCCTTCATATTGAAGGAACGAGAGCTTGCGTTAAAATCCTTCAAAAGTGGTGCTACAACTATTATGGTAGCTACTGATATTGCCGCACGTGGTCTAGATATCCCACATGTTGCTCATGTGATTAACTTTGATTTCCCGAAAGATATAAACAATTATGTTCACCGGATCGGCAGAACTGGGAGAGCTGGAAAGTCCGGCTTGGCTACTGCATTTTTCACTGATAGTAACCAGCCCCTAGCCAAAGGTCTGGCTGAGCTTATGCGAGAAGCTAAACAAGAAGTCCCAGATTGGCTTCTCCAGTTTGCTGACATGTCATCTTATGGTAGAAGCAGAAGCCGACGGCCCAACAGTGGTGACAGGTTTGGGGGCCGTGATTACAGAAGGGATTCTTTATCGTGGGGAGGTAATTATCAGGCTGAAACATATGGAGGTACAAGTGCAGGTGAGAATTTCCGTGCTTCGGCTAATTATGATTTTGGCCATGAAGCGATCACTGCGACTGGTTGGGATTAGACCAATCTCCTTTTCTTTTCTTCCCATCCACGGGGAGTACATAATATACCACACGCGCTATACATTAGTTAGTGATGGTGAACCTCTCTTTTAATTTTTTGTTACTTGCTTTATTCCATAGTATTGGCTAACTATGATGGCGCAGATAAATCAGGTTCTTAGTCAGCTTTTGTTTTGGGGGATTGCTGTAAAAAGCTTCTTGCTCTTAACTCAGTTCTTAACATCGGCAGTTTGGATGAATATTTTGTAGCAGGCGAATATTTTGTAGGAAGGTGCAGAATACGCTGCATTTTGCATTGGGCTATAAGCCAATTGTTCAAAAACCCTGTTCACTGCTTTCACGGTTTCATTGTTGCTATTTCATTGTTTGTTCAGTTTTGGAAATCAGGAATGCTACTTGTACATTCAAAAGTCAGTGTAAATATTACATCCTTCTTATGCAAAGGCTATTTTTTTTTTTATCACTATTTTTTTTATGCTAAAGACCGAAAAGGATGTCTGAAGTTTAAATATTTGGATTAGAGGATATAAGATTTTACATCCATAAATTGGGTGTACACGTAGCATTTCTCTTGTTCCGAGTTTGCTCTTTTTTTCTCCTCGATTGGCATTGGGTTTGCTTGATTTGATCAACTTGTGTTGTTGAAGATGCTGTTGTTGTTAACTCTTTTTGAGTCTCAAATTTTATCTTATCTTAACAACCAGGGAAATCGATCAGATCTACTTATGTTGTGCTAAAGTCACATTGTGGATAAGATCTCTTGTTGTTTAGTAGGTTAGTTTTTTTATCTTCAATTATTGTAAATGTTTAAATTTCTTTCTTATCCGGTATTTAAGAAGCTGGAATTACTTAACAAACTCGCTCAGCCAATTGAATGTGAGGCAATAATTTCTTGTTTTTGAAAGGAAAGATGCTCTTTGAAATTTTAAAGATGCCCGCTTCCGATTTACCAGAATAAGAGCAATAATTAAATAAAAGTTAATTAAGATTATTATTATTTTTTATTTCTGTATCTAAAATTTTAAAAAATGTGCGCATAATCTCGGCTCTGTCGTTCCGGATCATGATAAAATAAAATAACCAGGTACGGACAGAATTCTAGTATTCCTGGTTCACGAAATATATCTTCTGCACGTCCTAGTCCTAATCGGAGCTAAAATTAAACCGAACCCGAACTCGCCCTCGCCTTGCAGTCATCAACCAAGACTTGGCTCGACTAGACCCGAATTGCGGCTTCATAAGCGCGACGCAATCGGAAAACGATGTATAAACAATATATATATATATATATATATATATATATATAGAGCTAGTCTTCTATACTATCTATAGTACCGGGGCTTCGGTACTATAGTCGCTTTTTCGATCTTAGGGTGTTCAAATCAACGATCCATACCGTTGAAACTGATCTAGGATATTTGAAGTTCTTAGGAATAAAATTTTATAATTTTTCGACGTAGTTTACTTTGTGATCAAACCGTTTCAAAATTGTCAAATTTCAATGGTTATTATGGCGAGTTTGTAGTTTAACGGTGGAGAAGAATCTAAATTTATTCAAATTTTGATAGAAAATACTTTAAACTACATAGATGAAGGTCAACATCCTTGATCTTAAATTCGAAACTCCTATACTCAAATTTTAAGAATTATTCAATTTTCACCGTTCATTTTGACATGATTTATTTACTAAGTAAACGATATCGAAAAAAACTAAAATTTTATTCCTAAGAACTTCACATACCCTAGATCAGTTTCAACGGTGTGGATCGTTGATTTAAACACTCTAAGATCGAAAAAATAACTATAGTACCAGAGCCCCGGTACTATAGATAGTATAGTAGCCTCATTCTATATATATATATATATATATATATATATATATATATATATATATATATATATATATAAAGGATTAACGAGAAAACGAAACTGGTTCCAGCATCCGCAGGCCGCAGCCGACTTTTCTTTCCTCCTCCCCTTCGTCTGTTCTCTCGGGCTCTTTCTTATCTCTCCGGAGGTTAGGGTTAGGGTTAGGGTTAGGGTTTTGTTTCCTCTCGCGAGTTCTGCCATGGAGGAGGTCACCGAGGGAGTGAACAACCTCAGCATCACGGAGCAGCACAAGAAGAATCGGATCCAGGTCTCCAACACTAAGAAGCCGCTCTTCTTTTACGTCAACCTCGCCAAGGTGAAACAGGCTTATCAATTCCTCCTTTGTAATTGTCCAGTATCGACTTTGATTCGTTTATGATGCTTCTCAGTGTGTTTTGCTAGGGCATCGATCTGTTTTTGGTTTTTGGGTGTTTATATTGTGATTTATTGCTTGCTTTTTGTTATTTATGCTGCTGCAGAGTAGAACTGGATTGTATGGCAATGAAGAGTTTCCTAGTCATTACTCGAGCGTGTGGTTTTTTAATCTGATTGCGAATAATAATGTTTTCTTTTCTTTTAATTGATGCAGAGATATATGCAGCAGCATAACGAAGTCGAGCTTTCGGCTCTAGGAATGGGTACTATTTCTCAAAGCCCCCTGTTTTTCTCTGTTTTTGTATATTTGAGTGGCTCCCTTGCATAGTTACTCCGTTCTGATATTGGTGTAATTTTGTCATGTAGATGTCTTTAGCATATTAATTCTATTCCTTTTTTTCTCCTTGATTTTTGCTATCCAATCTCTTGTTCGAAGATAGCCCAAATGTATGCAAGTTTTTGTTTGTAAATACTGTGTCTGGAATCCGTCATGCTCCGATTGACTTATCCTGATCATGGGAAACATGGCATCCGTCATGCTCCGATTGCCTTACCTTGATCATGGGAAACATGGCATTGTTGTGGTTTTTACTAGCATGAGATTAGTACTTGTATTTTGTGTTTCTCATGAAAGTTGTTGCTTTCAAGATCATTTATGGCTAGATATTTGTAATCTCATTATTGTACAGTAAAACAATTGTTTCATGGAATGCAAGCATTTCGCAATTATTTTAACATTGTCCACCTAATTGGAGAATTCTATGTATATTACTTGTTCATATGCAGCAAAAGGGTCCATACCTTGCATTACTTTTTCAGTAAATGTGATCTTCACTACTATCCTTGTTATCTCTTTGTTATTCGTGTGTTGGTGAGTTAAAAATTATGGGCTCGGAAAAACACATAACAAGCTGGCCTGGCATTTATTTTTTCTTTTCAATGTAAATTAGAAGGACTATGTAATTATTTCTCCTTTTAGGATATTCAACTAGTTATTGGTCTGTCTAGGTCATCGATTGTGAAATTGATTGTTATGCTTTGGCCGTCAATAATGACTACTCTTAATCATTTCTACTCGGTGAATGACAATATGATCAAAATGTTGGATTTCTCTCAATTTGTGTTACAGAAATTTAGCTCTTTGAATAAGTGCTAAGATTGTTCTTGCTGTCTCTTGCTTTGCATTTGGTTTTAATCCTGGTCTAAGAAAGCAATTGGAACAAGAGGTTGGTGCAAGTGATATCAGCTCCTCTCTCTTTATTTTTCTGGTGTTCTTTTATCTTGTTAGGACTACTTATTATTTGAGGTGCTTTATTCTTAGTGGTAAGGCTTTTATCTGTGTTGCAAAATAACTTCAAAGAATCGAAACATGGAAATGTCAGCCTACCGCTTTCTAGCAAGCAGAGCTTGTGATTTAACTTCCATAACATGGAATATGCAATGGGTACTTGTAGTGATTATTCCGTGTTGTGACGTTTTTGGATTACTTGCTGGCTATTTTTTTTCTGCATTCCTGACACATTAATCTAATCAAACTCAGTTGAGTGAACTTATAAGAACAGAGTTGTACAAGATTGTTATTCCAGTATACCTACCGTGATGCTACAATTTCTTGAATTACAATCTGATTTCTTGCAATTCATTGCTCGACACTGTTCTGTGTATTACATACTCTTATGCCGCAATCTCCAGCATTACAATCAGGCTGCTAGAATTTCCAGCAATCATTTACCATCTGTATCCTTCTACGGACAATACAACTGATGCTTGCACTTTACTGCATTGTTTAACTGTTCTGTTCTTATTTTATATTGTGATTTCATTTTTCTCACAGAGGTGCTTATAACTTCTCAGCCATGATTGATTTGGACTGTCAAATGCTTTTCTCCTTTTGATAATACCTTGCAAAATTCTGATATCTAAGATCGCTAAAGACAATTGTGTTTGATATTTCAGCTATCGCAACTGTGGTGACAATCGCGGAGATTCTGAAGAACAATGGCCTTGCTGTCGAGAAGAGTAAGATTCTTGCTTTGTAATTTTGTATATCACTTTCATCTCCTAAAATGGACGCTCCAATATATATTAGCCATGGGTATAAAGTCGGGATTTCACTAGTTACATTCTGGTTTAAACAATTCTTTTGCAGAGATCAGGACTTCAACAGTTGACGTGAAGGACGAAACAAGGGGAAGATCAATTCAGAAAGCAAAGGTTGGCTATGTTTTCCATTGTGAATAAGAGGTTTGCTTTTAATTCTCTATGTTTTCCAGGAAAGTCCATTCATCTTCGTTTCACATGTAATTTCATGCCTAGATTGAGATATTGCTGGGGAAGACAGAGAACTTCGATGAATTGATGGCTGCTGCAGCAGAAGAGAAGGAGGCGGGTGACGGTGAGGAGCAGAGCTGAATAGTGAAAGCTTCTTCTCGCTCTTGCTCTTTTTTCTGTCATTAGTTGGTTTTTCTTTGTTAGGACGTTAGTTGCATACATGATAATGAACTAAGTGCACTTATCACTAGTGAGCTTGTTTTTTCTTCTTCTTTTGTTTAATTTAAGGTACGTGTTAGTGGCTGCCTTTTCGGTGGGTGATGTACGACGTATTCACTTATATTTTTTCAGTAGTGAAGAATGATGATGTATCTTGAAGTTTTATGTTATCTTTTTTTTTTTTTGGCCTGCAAAAAAAAAAAATCAAGCTGCATATCTAGTGCTTATAGCGTTTGAATAATATAATTCTTCGATTGTTTAAGACGCTGAGAACAAATTTGCTGCTTTTTCGATTAATATAAAAATGATGTGTTTAACCACCACGTTAACAGACTAGGCTTAATTTGCTGTTTTTTTAATTTTAAGCGTCACCAATTGGCAAAATGAACTCTTCATTGCTTTCGATAAAAAAAGATTATGATGGAATTGGGGAATTCTAGGAACACAATTTGGATAATTAGAGATATGAATGATAGAGTGCAACTGTTAACATTTTAAACTGTTTCATAATTCCCACATCATCCGTCCTCTTCAGAAATATTCAAAAAAAGTTTTAAATGTCAATTCAGCTTCACAACTGAGAAATATTCAGAATTTGATGATCATGAGAATTTGATGATCATGAGCTAGACCTGAGCATCGCGTCCTCTTGGTTTGCTATACAACATAGTCCACCTCACATACAAAAGATAAGCTTCCAAAACACTACTGCTCCATAGCACCACAAAAGCAGTTGATCTGGTTTGAGACAACAGAAAATATGAAAACGACACTTAGGACGACTACAGCGTCATATCAGTATGAAGCAATTACTTCCGAGAGATTTCTCTACTACACCAAAATCCGATCCCCACCATAGAGGTTACAGCATAATCAAATAAGATGATCCAACCAAAATTTAAAAAAAGAAAAGAAAGAATCAGCTCAAACAAAATATTTGGTGCAATTTCGAGCTCCTATAACATACCCAGAAAAAAAAAATTAAGTAAAACATCAAAACTAAGATCAAGTCAAACATTTAAATATCTGAACCTAAAGCTATCGTCGCCCATGTTGAATGAAATATCAGGACTTATTGATCCTCTTCATCAATCAAAATCTTCTTGCAAGCCTCATAACACATGAATGAGATCCCCGCGGCAGGCACCAACTTCATGCAGCTCGGCCCCAAACCTCTGTAGAGCCCGCCAATCCCTTCATTCTCGAGTATACTCAAAAGAGCATGGAGCATGTTCTTGTACACCCGTCGGCCACCCACCGCTCCCACCTGCATGTGTTTCCTCGCCACCTCGAGCGGGAACGTCGCACTGCTCGAGATAGCACCGGCAGCCGAGCCGATCAGAAGAGTTGCAATGTTGCCTATTTCCTCCTGTTTGAATGTTTTCCTGTAGAGTTTCCTCAGTGTGTCATATGCAAAGTAGTTGGTCGCTGCGTAGGGCACCACACCAATAAGACTGGGTGTTAGGCCTCTGTAGAGCTCTGTTGGGCCTTCCTCACGCAAGATTTTAACGAAGGCATGTAGGAAATTATCATAAACCTCTCTCTGCATGTAAGATATTGGATTAAGATAGGTGGTAGGAGCACACATCATCCGTCCTCTTCTGATTTATAATAAAACCTTCAATTTTTCTCGACGAATTACTGACCTGTATAGTAAGTCGAGTCTTGATTAATTCAAGAGGGTATGTACACAGGGTTGAGCTGACTCCAGCAAATGCTCCGGCAACGAGGGAAGGAGGGATAGGAAGTTTAGGAGGTTCCCCGGAATTGGGAGTTAAGATCTTCTTAGCTGTGTCATAAGCAAATAGCTGCAAAAGGAAGAATTGAAAGTCAATCATAAGGATTGCTGGACAACATACTAGACTATTAGCAATCGCAAGTATATTACTGACAGAAGATAAATAATGCAAACACACTGGTTGATACTCCTTTGTTCATTATACATGTAATGTACACATTAGGCATAAATAAAGAATAGTACCAGCAGAAGAAATCAAGATATGATAAGCATTATGTATGTTAGCATTCCCAAATTTTAATGCAAATGATAACAAAGGCATCAACAGAAGATATTTCTTACCAATTCCACAGGCTAGCAAAGGAGTTAATTGCAAATATGTCACTCTACAAACACAGGCAGATGAATAGATAAGTATTTATAGTGTTGCAGGTGTAATTTTTGAACTATATTGTTCATCCGATACACAGTGTTGGGTTCAAAAACCTGCTTGAGTTTACATGAAAAGTTATCTTCATAACTGACGGAGTACAGTAACAACAAAATATGATTAAAGTTCACAAATGGGATGTATATTAATTCAGCTTCACAACATGAATCTTTTTTACTAACGAGTTATACATTAAACTTTCATTTTGTAAACAAGTAATGCATTCACATTCACTATCTGCAACTAGAATTGACCAGAATAGAAATCTTTAGAGAAACAACTTAAACGATATTTTGTATAATTGTGCAGGGAGAAAAGCCACAAAGCAGTACCAAGAAATAATCTGCTTACTCAACAGTGTATTTGCAGAATAACAACAGTGTATTTGCAGAATAACAACAGTGAAAACAACTGACAGAAATAAAATTGAATATCGATATTGCAGCTATCACATTTAGAGGACTTTAACCTGTAGCAGGATGCATTCAAATTTGACTATCATAATAACAAAATCTATACGACTTCATGAGCAAGACGATCAACAAGATTCTAGACATTATGGAACGTTACTGAATTTTATGCATCAAGAAGTCGGAAACAAAAGAGAGTATCCCCATAAAACCTTCACATGGGCGCAGACTATTAAGCGAAAGAATTCCTACCTGATAAACTACTATAGACAACTACCATGCCTGTACAATTTGAAAAATGTTTTTTTATCGTTACTGATAAGTTCAAGCAAAATAAAAACAAAGATAATCATGCAGTTTAGATTCATTTAGCAGCTCTTGAATCACACATCTCAATCTGGTCCTGACAAAAGAAATTTTTAAACAAAAAAGGGAAAAGAAATTTCAGCTGCATTACACTACATATTTTTATGTACATCCACCAGCCTTGCTACACACCATTTGCGACTATTTTGGAGTCTTGAAGCAAAATCCTAGAGAAGACGGCTTTTAAACATGACAAGATACTCGTGACCATGCATTTCCTCTATAAAATTGTTTCTTAAGACATCATTCACCAATTTCAAGGACAAACCAACCTAATATAGACAGTGTAGCTACATTTAAGGTGCTCTCAAAATAGGAAGCAAACAAATGCACAAGGTTCCCACTACAGCAAGATCCACCATTTGTTGAGAGCCTTTTTTGCATTTGGATCCACAACATTCAGGTCACCATAAAACAATCCTGCCACCTTACGAAGACTTTTGAGACGAAGAAAGCGAATAACAAGTCCCTAAAAACCAGTGCTGTTCTCACAGGAAAGGGTTTACACAATCAAGAAAGTTAATTTGCCAAGACACAAGATCTCTCTGATCAGTTGCAAGTCGAGCTTGTGCAACGAAGCCTCTAAAAGTCTTTCAATTGGAAGAAGTTTAGAGGATAAAAATAGGGAATTGGGAAAAGTAACTTACTGGAGCATATAATATGCACATATAGGATCTTAGGCTCTAATATGCAAAAAAAAATGTATTATGGAAAAACAACTAATTTCAGATAAAATGGCTCTAATTGTAGCAGTCAAAAAGATAATAATCAATACAACTTCCAACCCAAAAAAAAAAAAAAAATTCAACAAAATTTACCCGAACCAACATTTCAATTAAAGTTAGTCAAACAATAGCAACCAAACAAAAAATAATGAACAGCAACAGCTAACAAAACTATCTGCAATGGCAGTACGACACATAAGCGATATAGAATTGGCCAAACAATCTAACAATATTTTGTATCAAAGTAATCCCATAAATGCAGAAACAGATAACCAACAATAAGTTACCTCAATAGCCTTGCTCGGTGCAACTCGAATGACATTAACAAAATTACCACGAAACAAACCCTTCCATCCCTCAGTATTCATAATATTCTGAAACACTTCTGTCGTCGAGTCCCCATTGCTACCGACCATTAAGTGTGTTCTTATCGTCTCCAAGGGAGCAACAGCAGTCCTCGACACTGCCCCGGCAATTCCGCCACTAATTAACCTCCTAAAATGAGGGTTCCCAACCTTAATCTTAAACTTCAACCCACCCTTCTTCTCAATCTTTCTCTTCGTAGCTTCTTCAGCTGTTTCATCTTCGACTGCTAGAGACTCGCTCGAAGTTCCAACAACTCGATATCCAACTTCTGGCGACACGTACTTGAGGTAGAGATCAGTGCATGGGATCTTAATGCCATTATCTCTAGGGTTAGGGTTAGGGTTAGGGTTAGAGTTAGAGTTAGGGGTGTTTGGCGATACGCCAAAGCCTACTCCCATCTGCCCAACACTCGCGAATAAGCCGCCGGGAGGGTAGAAAGCTTCTTGGAGAAGACATGGAGAGCTTTTATCATCTTGGATGCTCCAAGGAAAGTTTAATTCCGGCAAGGGCAGGAACCAGTCGCTCTTCTTCTCAACGGGTTGCATACTCTTCTTCGTCATCGACTCAGGACTAGCAAAGGGATTGATTCCCAACTGGAGTTTTAGGCACCAAATTCCTATATTCCAGACGATCGAACTGCAGAGTTGGGGCCGATACTTGAAAACGGGAACCGGTAATTCTCAAAAAAGAAGGATTTTGGGGATCGATTGCAACAAGGGAGTCTGCTGATAGAAAATTGGTAATAGGAAAATTTCGATTTTTTACCGATTTCTCCAGGATAGGTGAGATTTTTTTAGCATAAAATACGGGTTAAGGTTAAAATAAATTTTTAAAAAAAAAAAAGGAATTGTGAGATGTCTGTCGGTAGGGAAGAAGAAAAAAGAAAGCAATAATCGAAGGCAGGTTTTCGCGAAATCGAAGGGGCAATTCCTATGTCGGAAACAGAAAAGGAATCTTCAAGTAATCGAGGCAACAAAAATTAATTATGGAATGATACGAGCGGCGGAGTGTATCGATAGAAAAAGGGAGAAAAATAATTAGGGTTTGGAAACGATCACCTGAAACTTGTCGGCGGCGCAGGCGCAAATCGATCGATCGATCGATCGCACAAGTAGATTCCCCCAAAAAGGAAAAGAAGAACACACCTCTTTCTCGTCCCTCTTCTCTCTAATCTCTCTCTCTCCCCTAGGGCTTCTTTTCTTCTTTTAGTTGGAGGAGAGAGGTAGAGAGAGAGAGGGAGAGAGAGAGAGAGGAGGCGAGGGGAAAGGGGGAGAGGGAAGGGGAAGGTGAGGGATCTGCTTCTGCTAATCTGCTTCAGCTGCCGTTTCCTTGGGCCTTCGGCCCCCTCGATAAATGCTAGGTGTGTCCTTTTTTTGATTCGCAACGTTCGGATTTTACCGTCCCTGCCCCTCGCGACGGAATTAGATCTTCGTAAAACGGACGATGGTGAATTAAGATGAGTCCAGTAACTGATATCCATACTGTTATTATTATTATTATCTTATCTTTTGGTGGTGACACTGACACCTTAAATAAAAATATATAAAGGACCTTCCCAGCTACTGAATATTTCTTTTCAAACAGCCTGTTTTAACTTTAAAATTTAGGTAAATAAATTCAAAAAAATTAGTAAATTTACTCATAATTTTTTGAAATTTTAATAAAATCTTAAAAATTAGTGACTAGTATAGCTATCAAATTCAATTTAAAAAATCTTAATATAACAGGCTAGAGAAATTATAAAATTATGAATTAAAATAATTAAAGGTAATGAATATATTTCAAATTAGGCAATATTTATGAGGGTCTCAGAATATCTTTCCCATCAATGAGGCGTAAATTAGTCTATTACGTTGTTTCCTAATTGACATTATATACATATATATATTCATATTCAATCGGCATATGTCACACGTGTAGCCCCTATTTGTACTAGCAGGGGTTAGGTGAAGCGAAGCACGACGGTGGGTGGTGGTGGAGACACTTCACACACTAGCCCATATTCTGTTTTGGGGAATGCGCATATTTGTCACTTTAATTAATGGAATTATCTTCTTCTTTTTTTTCTACTCCATCTTTTTCAAAAGAGGGCTTAAGTGGCATTATTACCTCTATCCTGGGTCTTATATCTACTAACTTTGAAAATGGTTTTATTATTTATTATTTATGCAGAAATATGAAAAGAAAAAGGTGCACGGCGACAACCTGAGAATTAATGAGAAATAATAAATTAGGATTCTTTGACTGAAAATAGTTGATTGAAAAACTTAATGGCAATTTTCTAATATCTAACCAGTGCGCATAAAGGACTTCAAAATAATGAGAAACTGTTAATTTTGACCGAGCACTTTTGGTTTGCTCATGTTTGTGTCAATTTTTGTATTTGTTTCTTTTTCCCTCATGGAGCCAATGATTCAGTAAGACCATTGGATTGGGTCTTAGTGAGATGGAGAGCTTGTTTGGAGTTGCAACTTCAAATATTTAGATACTTTGAGATGCAATACAATACAGTGTAGTCGACGAAATAATTCTTCTCAGTGGAGATCGAAACTATTACATAGCAATGATAGCATGTATATATATATATATATAGAGAGAGAGAGAGACTTGCACCACAAGTGCTTTCTCTACAGTGTCGATAACATGCTCTCATATATATATATAAAGCTGTGACCACATGTAACTGGATAAGACGAAGTATATATGTATGGCACGCTCCTATGTATGTACGTGCCTACATGGCATGAGAGTATTTTGATGTGAGGGTCCATTCGCTCCCTCCAATCACTAGTCACCTAAAAGAGATAAGTGGGACCTTTTGGATCCACACCACTTTTTTTTTGAGAGAGAAATGTAGCACGTTACCCGCTTTGTTTATTTCTTTTAGAAATTAACTTAGCTGGAAATGTGAATCAACTAGGATTCGAACTCAGAACCTCGGGTACCAACCACCAAGTCCTTTGCCACTTGCGCTAGGGACAGTCGGTATCCACACCACTTTTACTGCTATGTTTTGCCTAGTTAGCTGCTGAATGTTGACATAGTACTACTTTAATAAGAAAATGATATCAAAGTGTGTAGCGGTATTAAGGAGTTAAAAAAAAAAAAAAAAAAGAAGACTGAAAGAGATTAATGATATTCTCAGCATTAGTTTCGGTTAGAGGCAAGTAAAAAAAAATAAAAAAATTAACCTTCTGCTTTTCATACTTAAATCTCATTTTAATTTCTTCTCACGATAAAATAGAAGCTTCAATTTTCTTCATCGCTAGACACTTTCTAAAGTTCTAATTTGGTAATATGATGGCTAAAATATTAATTTAGTACTATAAAATTGTTAAAATTTTAAAAGCAATTTCAATCTTTTTTGTTTATACTATAAAATTATGGTTACAACCACCGCCATGGAAGCAGCAGGTTTAATCACAATTTTAAATATTATAGAATAAAAGATTATAAGCATTTTTGGTTTTTTTTAAAAAAATTGTTATTATTTTGTAGTATAAAAATGATGATTTTATTTTAACCATTATACTGTCAAAGTAAGCCTAAAAGGTGACGCGGCAGCAAGAGTCAATCAGGCTCACAGCAAACGACATTTCTCCCATGGGCTGGACTCGGTAAATTTGGGCCCCATTCTGTTATGGGCTGGGCCTGCACAAGCAGCAATGAAAGCGGGCCGATCATCCAAAGTCAGCCCAATGATCTCCCTACCCTACCTTTGCTCTAAATTGTAAAATTATACATACGCAAATATTCAGATTCATACTATTTGCAAATATCTGCAAGATAAGTGTATCAAATTTTATTTTAAATTTTACCAGAACGAAAAGGATCACAGCTCATCCCGGCAAACTTACCAGGCCACTTCTACTAGTTTAGCAATAACAATCAACCGACTCTAGTAAAGCATATGCAAAATAATAATAATAATAATAATACTGTAGCTAAAAGTAAAAGTAAGATTCTGAGCATCAAAAATCAAAATTTCTATTTTGATGCAAGTGAATCTCCTCGCAAACAGAGGTTGGTTTGGGGTCAAATACATTAACATAATGCTTCTCCTAATAGCATTATTGAGTGAAACTTTAATCAAAACTTCAAATTGAGAAACTTCTCCGCCTATTCTAAAGCGAATTATTAGTTATGAAGGACTTTAGTTAGTCAACAGAAAACGCAATCCAGGTCTGCTTTAATTAATCACATTTGTACACCTAATGGATCGAGATCTTTCTAAATGGATTTTTTTTTTTTTTTCCCGCTTAAGTTGCTAACCAGTTGATAGCGATACAATCCATGATAAAGCTAATAAAGCAAAGCATACGTTCATCAGTAGTTTTCTCGAATTAATCCACACTTTTCATTTGGAAATTAGATGAATATTCTAACTTCCTGACAAGCTCTTAGTTTAATGCAGGGAATATGCCCCAAAGTAGTTAATGCATCGACACATGGCAATTGCTTTGTTAGAGAATATAACACCACCATTATCGTCATCATGGCCACTAAAACGCAGTCCAAAGAGATAAGGAAGGTATCATCATTTATAAAAAAAAAGTTAATTAATTTCATACATGTCCTTAAAAATATAGTGAATTACAAATATATCTCTACAAAATTTGACATTAATTCATATGTTGTCCCCACAAAAGTCCTGATATTTTCAAATATATTCCTCTGATTTGTTACTGTTAAAACACTGTTTTTTTTTTAACAGCAGATAAGGAAAATAACATTTTTGCCATCACAAATATGTCTCTCCAAAAATCACAATAGCTAATATAAGAGGGGTAAAAATGTCAAGTTACCTCATTGACTAACCATAGTTAAGTATTTAATCTATGATTAATTAAATTTTTCTAACGGATTCTAACGGCAGGGATATATTTGAAAACATTAAGACTTTTTCAGGAATAATATATGAAAGTTAAACTTTGTAGGGATATATTTACAATTCATTATGTTCGCAGGGATATGTATGAAATTAATCCTAAAAAAATTAAAATAAAGATGATTCTCTCTCCTACAGTTTAAAGCATTTTTATTTGATCACCATGTTATTCGAAAAATTATACTTTATTATTTTATAAAAAAAAAAATTTTATATAAAAGTATTATTCTTTCATGAGAACAGTAAAGTGATATTGATAAAACCATATAATAATAAAGTACAAATTATAAGAGGATAAAATGTTATACTGCGCTACCAAAATAATTTACAAAAAAATATATCACTTTACTATTTTGGCTAATGATGAGCTCTTCTAGCTAGCAAAATAAATATAAAACAATTAAATAGTTAAGTGCAACTTTTAAACTATAAAGTGGCAGAATTAAAATACGCTAAATCATAATAGGATAAGTTGAAGCTTATCATAAATTTCCTATTAAACTATTTATATATACAATACACATACCGACATGTGAAAAATCATATATATTAAAAATAACATATAGAAATTCGTAAGATAAGATGATAGATGATGAAAATGAACCCATGCTATAACACCTCTTGGCACCGCGAGGTTTATTCTGATATTATATTATCCAAAAAAATAATCTAAGCATGCACTTTAGGAGCGAAAGGGCGTGATTATATATGTTACTGCTATGTAACGATGGATGAGCACGAATGCTAAGCATGCATGATGAGAACATCTATGGCACGCACTACAGCACCTATACTAGTTTTAGTTCCTTCATCATGGAGGCGGCTTGTTAATTCCTCAATATTCGCGAGTCCACGTGATAAACGATGATCGAAAAGCTACCCATTATATATATATATATCTTGCACGCAAAATGTTTTCGTAAAAGCCTGAGATAATCCAAAGATATATGTGGTTGGATTGTGGGATGAGGGTTGCTCGACTTATACAAAAAGAAAAGGAATCTTAAGCAATCTATTTGATGAGTAAAATCTTAGTGCAAGCTTAGGCGTGAGAGAGACTAGCTACAGATAAGAGCATGGTATATATATATATAGCTTACTAAATTATCTATAAATTAGCACTACTAGCTAGCGTTCAAACAATAAACACACACACACATATATATATATATATATATATATAGGAATCGAAGCATAGGATCGATTCACTCTCTCACTTAATTAAGGAGTAGTTTAACCATGAGGCTTTTCGCAATCATGCTAGCTTTACTAAGCTTACAGTGGTTCGAAGGAATAGTCCTAGTCTCCGCGGATGTTGCGACCGCAACCTCCTATGGCCCTCCGTACACTCGTAAGTATTTCATGCATGCATGGTGCAGTTTATCAGATGTATAAACATATCTCTCTCAAAGTTTTCTTAGGCTGAATTTCTAATTATAATGTGTTTAATTTAATTTATCCTTCTTCTTTTTTCATCTTTTCGGTTTTATATTTCATTTACTCATTTATTTTTTGTCGGAGTTCAGCTACAAAATGCAACGGGAATAGGGAAGATCAGTTTCCCCCGAACAACATGTTTGCGGCGGTGTGCGACGGGCTTTGGAACAATGGGGCAGCGTGTGGGAGGAAATACATGGTGCGGTGCCTGAGCGGCAGCAACAGGCCGTGCAAGGAAGGAATTAGTATAGTGGTGGAGGTGGTGGATAAATGCTCCCAAAATCCATGCCCTGCTAACCTCCTCCTCTCCGGAGATGCCTTCGACGCAATCTCGCAATCCACCAGCGGAAGGATCAACGTCGAATACATCCAGTATGTGCACAACTAGATCTCCCCAAATCATCATTCTCATGATGCATCTCCTTTTCTTCTTTTTTTCGGCGTTAAATTAAAGGGAACAAATTAATGTCTCTCTTTCTTATCCGTCGCATAGTTCCTTATTAATCTCTTTCTCACATTTGTGCAGGATTTGAAGGGGCAAGGCCATTTGATTAATAATTATACATGGTGCATTAGCAAAGGAATTTACGACAAAATTATACAAATGATATATGGGCAATAGCAGCAGAGGAAAAAATTTAATTTCCCCTGGATTGATGTGCAATATAAGTACTGCAATTAAGAGCTAGTCGCGTATATACTTCTCGGTTGCCGGATAAATACTCGAATGAAGCTGTTTAATTAAGATCGAGCAAAGGAATTAAGTGCATACCAGCACATGAGGAAATATATGTTGTACGGAAGAGCAAAATCATGACTACATCTGTACAAAATCATGACTGTGGGCTATCCTAAGGACAAATGTAAATATTTATTGGAGGACAATGTTTTAAAGGTGTGATATGTGTGAATGCTATTTCTACAATATTTTCATGGTGTCCGTACTATCCCTTTAAATCTCTTTTATATAGCGCTTTCAAAAAATCATGATTTGTTCCACTCACGAGTCAACTATGAACTTGAATCTAACTGTTCTTGTAATTTGTCGAGTCCGACTATGGTGCTTGTAAAAGCATAAAGCACTTGGTACTTCTAAACTTTCTGTCATTAGATCTATCATTTTGACCATTCCATCCGTTATATCATACTATTCAACCAACCACCCATTCAATCCTAAGAAACTACTATCATCCAAACCGCACATTTCTTAATCCAATGGTCGAAAACCTACGAGCACCAATGACTTGGCACTTTTAAAAGCATAAAAGCTCAATTCGTAATTTGTCATGCGCTAGCAGATATACTAGCAAAAAATAACCTTTTAGTTAAAATAGGTCAACAAGATGGCTGGGAATATGTAGACCTCTTACCGTGTTATATAATTGCATATATTCACAACTATCGTGCAATTAACACAACATCTTAAGATTGGTGCGAAGAACAAGAAATTAAAGAGTTTCGGAATATTGAAAACTTTCTTCATCCATAGATCTAATATTCCTGTTGGAGGAGATTCGCAAAAGATTTTGGTGCACTCTACGTTGGATCCAAATAAGAAAAGTAGATCACGAGTCCAATTAGAAGAAAAAGAAGTGTCCAAAAGAATTCCTTGGTGGATTCCACTATATACTAAGCCCACGGGAATCATCCACATAAAATCCAATGTGAAGCTTTTTGTTTCGTTAGGAGTCTAATGTAAGCTTCTGCATTCGATAACAAAGCTAGCTTATTCCTTTTTATGATAGAACGTTAGATACTCCCCGTTCTAAACATTGCAATTAAATACTTGCATCATTACGGCTAGAAAAATTCTAAATAACACCTGACCTTTTCTTATAGAATGATCCTCCAAAGTCCAAACTCTATATTTCAAAATGCAAGTGAAACGGGCAAGAAAATCATTTTATAGCGGGAAAGTAAATCTGTCATTTTACAGAAAATAACTAAGATTTTTTTACGATCGGGACGAAATTGCAGCGTGAGTGAAAGTTGGAAGAACAAAAGGTAATTATTTCATGGGCATAATACATGGAATAATGTGGGGATCATCCGCACGTATAATTTTTTTTTTTTTTGGTGATCAAATTTAAAAGTGCTCTCCCCTGCATTAGCAGGCCTAGTGGAAGCTCAGTAGAGCCGTGTGCGTATGAAATTCTCTGCTACTGCTAAGAGCAGCGCTTGATGAAGGAGCTTGACTTGATAACCACAAAAGGAATTGAAAAGCGGCTTTTGCGAAAGTGATGTTTTTTTTTTTTTTTTTCAGCTACAAGAAACAGAGGGTTTCAGTATCTGGGAATGAGAAACGCTGAGCGAGAGAGAGGGAAATATTTATGCGGAGTTGATATGGGTGGTTGAGAAATGCTTGTGCTTGACCACGTACATGCGTATGGTCGGTAATATATATCTTGATTAACTATTGAAGATTGAAGATTAAAGATTATGATGGGCGCCGCCATTCGGCGCGTGCACTCGGGAGGGGATACCAACGATGTTCAGAGTATAAATTAGAGTCTACGCTCGCTAAGGAGGAGAGCATGAGCACCTATAGTTGAGCAGATGGAAAGAAGTCTACTAACACTAGCAGCAACACTTGTTACTCTGTTCTACATGACCATTTGCGTTGGCAGAGTCGTCGCAGATGTAGGAACTGCTACCTCATACGACCCTCCATATCTTCGTGAGTCTTTTCTGTTCTTCTTTATTTCTTTTCTCCTCCTATCAATATTTTCTGATTCTTTGATGGTGGCTACTGAGGAACTGATTTTCTGGGTTTTTGAAAGTATATATATATATTTTTTTTTTTTTGAGAGAAAAATAGTACTAACCACCGAGCCTTTTGCCACTTGCGCTAGGAATGGTCGATTATATATATATATATATATATATATATATATATAGGGTAATGCCTGCATAATATGGCAAAACTGATTCAAGGCCTATGCAATTTGGACGTAAAAGAGGAACAAAGAAAATCCGAAATTCAATATATAGTTGTTCTATCAACAAAAAGAACATCCAGGAAATATAAACTTCAAAGTACTACATGTTGATGGTGATGTAATTTGAGTAATAATGATCGATCATGCATGGCTTGAAAAGTAGTTAGTTTAAAGAGGCTTGGACGTGTTTGTGTGATTCCTATGTGCAGCAACAAGATGCCCGGGATATGACCAGGATCAACTGCCGGGAACCGGCCTATTCGTGGCTGCAGGTCACGGGATATGGGACAACGGCGCAGCGTGTGGGAGAAAGTATCAGGTCCGGTGCCTGAGTGGCCTTAGGCGGCCGTGCAAGGACGGTTCGATCGTAGTCGAAGTCGTCGACCTCTGCAGGACGAATTCATGCACCTCGACTCTCGTCTTGTCCGACGAGGCTTTCAGTGCACTCTCCAAGATACCCAACACCAAGATCAACATAGAATATCGAGAGTAACATATCCATGCTCCCTTCTTGATTACTTGTCATGAAATTAGAAACATCTTTTTTTTCCTTCGAACTTAAGTCATTGATGATCAGATTCTTATATAATATTCTCTGACTTGGTTCAATTGGCTTTTCAGGCTATGAAGCAGAGGGAGTTTACATGAAATTAATGCAGATCAATCACGATGAATAGACACACTCCCTGTAAAAGGATTAAAGTTACCAATAGAGAGTCGTTTTAAAATTGTAAATCTTCAGCGAGAAGAAAAGAGAAAATGATATCACGAACAAAATGTTCCAGCTGTACACTACAGATATATAAATATATATATACACATAATGGATTATTATCTTCTGTTTCTTTTCGAATACTACATCTAGAATAGAGGAATTAACAAAACGAAGAAGATAATTTAATTTAAGACTAGCTAGTCTTCGAGGAGCCAGCAGAATCGGCAACTCCGAGGGCACAAACTCTAGCTTCAAGTGATCGTGACGACAACGTCAATGTTTCTGCATAAAAGAGCTAGCTCTTTAGAAGAATTTTAATCTTTCAATTAATTTCAAATTACACTTATTAAAGAGCAAGTAAAGTTTAGGTAGTAAATAAATATTTAAACAGATGCCATGCAAGAGAAATTTAATTTTTTTAATAAAAGCTTTGCATTAGAAAATTAAATATTTCAATAATCTTTTAAATCCTCTTACTTAATTATGTCATATTTTTTTTTTAAAAAAAGCAACACGCATATATAATAATGCACCTCTGGTGTGACTTTTAGAATGTGGGTGCATGTGACGGTGTAATGAGATGGCCCACCCCACTAGGTTGACCTCTTTTACATGACGAGAGTCATCCTGCGCCCGTGACCCGGCTACGATGTCAATACATGCATAATAATAATCTTAACTCTTTTTATATGATTCTGCCGTAGCAATCTTTACCTGTTTGTGCGGTGCCACCCATCCTATCAGAATACAATAATGCTGTTCAATTAGCTCCTATCCTTTTGCCCAGTTCGCAGCTAGCCACCAACATCGTCCTTTTACACCAACTCAAGAATCGGGATCCTCTACAACCCCTTCCGCAGCGAAGAGGGGTTTCTCGAGCGATAGATAGATTAATGCCGCGTGGCGAGTTACAGTTTCCTCCGACCCAAACGGGTGGCTCACGAGTCACATCTCGCTACACCCGACCTGCCGTTTCTCCGATTTATTTATTAATCTATCTACTATGCGCCATTTTTTTTATTATTAATTTCATTATATTCGAGAATTTATAAGGCCTTGATTAGTAGTATATAGTATTATTATTATTCCAGCGATATGAGTAACCACAGCATTTCCCACCGATGACGCGTAATACTTATTCCGCTTCTTTCTTTCATTCAGAGGCGGTGTGCTGACCATTGGACTTGGATCTGCACTCACCGTCGCTCAACCCGTTTATTAGAAAAACGTATTCGAGTTCGACCTAGCGGATCCCGTCACCGCGCGTGAGTTTATGGAAGCGCTCACCCTCGTGTCCCGCACCCAACCACCCACCCACCCCCACCCCCACCCGTGAGGACAAAAGGGCGGAGGCGCATGGGGAGCTGCGAGGGGCCCCCGTCGCAGCAGCAGCAGAGCCGGGTCGGGGCGAGGGGAATAGTAGTAGCAGTAGCAGTAGTAGTGGCTGCGGATCCCGAGGCGATTCCCGGTGAGGATAACCCGCCCCGTCTCCTATTTGTTCTCCTCCTCCGTCCCCCCTAATCCATTCGGCCGTAATCCCCCCAATCTCCATCATGGAGATCACGAAGCCGCCGCCGCCGCCGCCGACGACGACGACGCAGCTGCAGCAGCAGCAGCAGCAGCAGCAGCGGAAGTGGGTGGTGCCGTTGCTGGCGCTGGTGCTCTTCTCGTCCCTGCTCATCTCGATCTCCCTCTTCTCCTCCTCCCGCGTCCTCCTCCTCTCCTTCTCCCCCATCCGCTCCCTCGCCGGGGACGACCCCCTCTTCGTCGAGCCCAAGCTCCGCCTCCTCCCCTCGCCGCCGGTCCCCTCCTCCGCCGTGCCCCGCCTCGCCTACCTCATCTCCGGCTCCGCCGGCGACGGCGTCAGCCTCAGGCGCACGCTCCGGGCCCTCTACCACCCCGCCAACCGCTACGTCCTCCACCTCGACCTGGAGGCGCCCGCGCCGGAGCGCCTCGAGCTCGCCGCCGCCGTGCGCGCCGATCCCGCCTACGCCCGCTTCGGGAACGTGCGGCTCGTGACGCGCGCCAACCTCGTGACCTACCGGGGCCCCACCATGGTGGCCAACACGCTCCACGCCGCCGCCATCCTCCTCAAGGAGGGCGGCGACTGGGACTGGTTCATCAACCTCAGCGCCTCCGATTACCCGCTCGTCACGCAGGACGGTACAGATCTAGCATTTTTATCCCGGTCGCTTCCTCCCACCTACACTTTCTTCTTTCCTTCCTTCCTTCTTTGCTTTTTATGAGCGCGCTAGGGTTTCCCGATCCGCTAGTTTCACTTGCGCTCTTTTGGGAATTTGAATTTGGGGATTTGGAATTGAATAGATTTCCTTCTCCTGATCTGCCCAATATAATCCATATTCGTCCGCGGACTTGGATTATTGTATTCCCTCTTACTATTATTATTATTATTATTTTGTCCGTACCTGTTCCTAGGTGCTGCTATAGTGCTATCTGGGGAAGTTCTTTCCCTGAGATCATTTCTGCTATAATCTTATTATTATTTGCTACTTGGTCTCTTTCCATGCCCTACCTAAATGGGTTTCTGAATTAGTGGCAAGTTCCATATCTATTTCTCCCTTCCTATTTGGATTCCGCGCCCTCTTCCTCAACTTGCTCGACATAAAAATGTGCATGTGTGAAATTTTAATACCTTAGAGGTGGTCCCATCTTAATATCTTGTGACAATTTTCTATCAATTTGTTTGAATCTTTCAGCTTCCCCCCCCTCTCTCTCTCTCTCTTTGGTTCTTAGAAACTGATGCTGTCGCTTGAGTTTTATCTTTCATCAATTAACTAAGTTTGCGTGTATGTCCAAGATGCTCACTTTACCCTTTAATTTCCTGCCAGATCTGCTATACGTGCTCTCGAGCTTGCCGAGACACCTGAATTTTATTGAGCATACAAGTGACATTGGATGGAAGGAGTATGTTAATTTTTCTTCTCTGGTTTTTTTTTTTGGCTGCAAATTAAAATTTTATTTTCCTTTGACATAAGTTACCTCACAAACTTGTGTACTTTCTTTGTAGATATCAGAGGGCAAAGCCCGTGATCATAGACCCCGGTCTGTATAGCTTGCAGAAGTCGGATGTCTTCTGGATTACCGAGAAAAGGAGTGTGCCCACTGCATTTAAGCTCTTCACAGGTAATTGTTTGCTCTCCAAGCTGACTTATATATATATATATTTATTGGGATGGTATCTTATTCTCTATAAGAATTCTCTGATATGCGAAGCTTCAGTTGAATGATAAGACGACAATCTATCTTTGCCTAACAATCTGTAGGCAACAGTCCGGAATTCCAGATCCTTATTTTTTATTTTCTATTAGAAGACATTTTCATGCTAAAAGAGGGCCTGAGAAATATGTTGGGCAGTGATTTAATAACTGGAGGATGCATCTGCTCTTATCTGTTGACGTGATCGTGTCTTCATTTGCAAAATTATGAATGGCAGCATTTTCAGATTTTTCGGAAGTACTAATATACTTAGCAACAGAGACCTGTCGTTGTGCTTTCTTCGTAATTAATATGAGAAAGTTCTACATCTTCAAGAGCTACACAGGACTAAAGAGTACATATTGTGTTGGCATATAATTGTGGGTTGGTTGTAGTGTACATAATTATTTCTTGGTGTTTTGGGCCTCATTTGCTAAGAATTTTGTGGGTTATGCCTATAATAATAGTGGTTGGCATATGATAATCTACTGGCACTTGTTGATATCTGCTAAGCCAACTATCGGTTGTTAGAAAAACTATATGATTGGTAAGAGGTGGTTGGTATTAGGTCAGGATCAACGTGGAGCCATGTCTCTTAATAAGTTCTACCATGAGCCTAGGAAGTTATAAATATCATGGAGCTATATATTGCAGAAGGTGTAGTTGAAATAATGTCTTCTTATACGCATGCTTAGAAAGCTTTATTCATTGTTGATTGAATGCTCTGGTCTCTTAAAAAAAAGCATACGTCAAAAGCTAAGTATTGATAATTTAAAAAGACTGGAGATAATTTTTTGTTGCCGTCAGTTACATAGGGTTCATCTTCTTGAAGATTTCAAGCTACCAAGCGGCACTATCATAAGGATTGATGATGCTGTGTAACATCATGCTATCTGTCCAATCGATTGAAACAAATTGCACCATACTAAACGAACTGATGGTTTGAGAAGTAATGACATCTCATTTTAATGCATATATAAATCCTTTCACATTAGAAAATGAAAAGTAACATATTAGGTTTTTTAAATGTTTTGTCCTACTCCTACCTACTATTTCATAGCTCTTCTCTTGTCATGTATACTGCCCGCTGAATTTTCTAGGTTATCTTGTTATCCTTTAGTTTGTTCTTGTGACCAAGCCTAGTGTTGCAGGTAACTCTTCATTGAAAGCTACCTGCGGTAGCTTTTGAATAGCAGTTGATATCTTGTTATTCATTGATACCTACTTTATAGAATTAATAGACTGAAGGAAATGGGGGCAAGTTGATTGCACAGAAGAGAATTGTTGTGGTTTGAAGGCTCAATTTGAAAGATAAAATACAACGACCGAAACATATACTTTTAAGAGATTTTTACTGGGCATTCAAAATTTTAGGTCTTTTGAAATGTCAAGCCTTTTGATGCTTTTGATGCAATAGAAAATTCACACTTGACTATTAAAATCCCAACGGACTTTATGCCCTCTCACATTTTTAAACTTTTGCTTTTGGGAGGGCATTTCACAGAGTTTCTTGAACTGGATTGAAATTAGCGGGCATTACTATAATAATATCAAAAACACTTTGGGCATGCATCAAGGCAGTACATTTATGTCCTTGTGCCTGATTACTTGTGGATTATGTTAATGGATTTCTCTAGAACAATTGCATGCTGGATGGTTTGATGGTTGGTGGTACCTCTAGTCCATGTTATATCGATTATAATGTTGAAGACTGATCAAGGTGTCATTGCATATTTCATGTCTAAGGTATAGATAACCGCTAATATTTTCCTTACTGACAAAGTTGAGGCCAGAATTTTGTAACATTGATAGGGGTGGCACATTATAATTTGATTTGAGAAAAGGTTTCTTTTATCATCCCTTTGAAGTATAAATAATGTGCGATTGCTTACTCAAACGCATCACGTGTACCAACATGTATTGGTAATGCTTAGTTTGTCTCAGAAGCTGGTTTTGGTAAGCATTTGCAGCGTCACATGAAAACAGTTTACTTATATTGTTTCATATGTTCCACTTTCCAGGCTCTGCATGGATGATGCTTTCTCACCAGTTCACTGAGTTCTGCTTGTGGGGATGGGACAATCTCCCCCGAACTGTTCTCATGTACTATGCGAACTTCCTCTCTTCCCCTGAAGGGTACTTCCACACAGTCATCTGCAATGCCCCTGAGTTCCGGAACACCACAGTCAACCACGACCTCCATTTCATATCATGGGATAACCCACCAAAGCAGCATCCCCACTTCCTCACCCTCAGTGATTTCTCGAGTATGGTCGACAGCAACGCCCCCTTTGCAAGGAAATTTGGCAGAGAAGACCCTGTTCTTGACAAAATTGATAAGGAGTTATTGGGCCGTGAGCCTGATGGATTTGTTCCAGGTGGATGGTCTGATTTGTTAAAGATGAATAATAGCGACAGCCATTACACTGTCAAAGCTGCATCGGAGCTTAGACCAGGGGAAGGTGCTGAGAGGCTTAAGCGACTTATTACAGGTTTGCTTTCGGAAGAAGGTTTTGATAACAAACATTGCATCTGAAAAAAAAAAAAAATCTACAATAAGATATATGAGGTCGGGTCGGTATACAAAAATCTAAAGCTTTTAGCTGCTGGCTAGTAAAGAGATGCTCAAGATTGGTGGTTATACGCAGCGAAAGGATTGCCAACATGACAGGATGAGGGTATACATGCTACTAATGATTCATTAGATTGATGTTTAGAGATTTATCTGTTAGGTTATTTACATGACATATTCTTGGCCTTTTTGCCTTTCGGGTTGGCATGGATAGTTCTTCTTCTGTAACAACACGTCTTAATCTATGAACACATAATATCTATCATATTGAAACAGAGTATTAGCAATTAGATTCATTTGAATTGAATCAAGTGCTCTTGGTATTGTAAGCGACGTAATTCTGACTTTCAGGTTAGAGTACGGTTTGGTCGGCATGTGTATTATTATAAATAAGCATTACTACCGGCCGGAAAGCACAAACAAGCGGTTGAAATACATGGTCTTCAAACACTATCAGAAGTGTCCAAGATCTTTAGCTTTGCTCTGTTTGACCTTGTGTAATGGTTGAGTGTCGCCTCAAAAGTTGTCATGCAGCACAGCTTTTCTGTATAATTTATGCTATCGGTTTCTGGTTATTCATGCAGTTATTTGCCTTTTCAAGACATAGAAACTATTGCTTGCTTGCGACTCTGGCATTCGCAGTGGTTGAACCTACAGCAATGCTGTCCATTTCAACTGTCGTTTGAGCTAAAAAGCAGTAGGTGAAGACTCACGCAGGTAAATTTAGCCTGAGAGGCCCTTGTATCAATTATATATCAAAAGAAATCTATTTATGATAATGCTCAGGATATCGGAAGCAAAGTAATATGGTGCGCAAACCAGACGATAGGCTACAAACAGATACTGATCTGTTGGTTTAGTGAATAATGATATCTTCAAGTGCATTATCGATCGATTTGGTTTAAAGTTGAACCAGCTTCTTTCCCACATTGTCACCTCGAAAGAGCGCTATGAAGGCGGACGGAATGCTCTCAAGGCCTTGGGAGATGTCTTCGACACTCTGCATTCTGCCGTGCCGGAGGTGATCAGAAGTAACGGAGATAAATTCATCATGTACAGCAATGTGATCATAGGCTAGGAATCCTCGGATAGTAATCCTCTTATAGATCACCTGCAACATGTCGGGTGCCGCTCGCCTTTCGGAGTTTGTGTACTCTGAAATCACCCCGCAGACGGCGACTCTTCCAAAGGCGTTCATGTTGGCGACGGCTGCTTCTAACATCTCGCCGCCAACATTGTCAAAATATATGTCTATCCCGCTCGGAAAGCACCTAGAAATTTCCAGCAAGTGCAAGTAAAAGTTATGCGGCAGACATTGTCACTGTTTGAAGAAGGAGCGCGGATACCGAACAGACCTCTCGAGTGCAGAGTTGATATCATGCTCTTCTTTGTAGTTGAAAGCGTCGTCGAATCCCAGCTCGCCCTTTAGCAGGTCCACCTATATGATCGTACCAAAATATTAGTCACACCGTGGATCATCCACCCCGCAAGTTAAAAGTTCATGCAGGGAAGGGGGGTGGGGGGAATCGAACCTTTTTCTTGCTCCCTGCACATCCTACGACATAGCAACCAGAGAGCTTGGCGAACTGGCCGACGAGATGTCCGACGGATCCGGACGCTGCGGAGACGAAAACCTTCTCCCCCTGCTTCGGTTTGCAGATCTGATAGAAACCGGCGTATGCTGTAAGCCCGCTACTCCCTGCTCAAAAATGAGAGTGCATGGCAACCCACGTACATGTTATCTATCTATCTATCTATCTATCTATCTATCTATCTCCGACGCATAATACGTACGTTTGTTCAAAACAGCTGAACCACAATAGTTAACCGGATATCTAAACTGCTGTTGGATCAAATTAAATTCAAAAGGAAGAAAAGAAGCGACCTAAAACGGAGACATGGTAAGAGAGCGGGAAGTGGGAGGTGGGAATCTTTGTGAGCATGCTCCCGGGCCCAGCGACGGTGTACTCCTCCCATCCCAGCAACCCAACCACCGCGTCCCCCTCCTTCCACTCCTCCTCCGCGTACCCACAGGCTGCCACAACCCTCCCCACACCCATCGCGTCGATCCTCTTCAATCAACCGATCAAACGCATCAGTACGTAGTAGAATTTAATTAACAGTATATATATCATGTAAGATTTTTCTTTTTTTCTTTTCGATCGTCACCTTTCCTAGGTCGATTCGTTGAGCGAAGTTCGCAGATCTGTGAGAGGAGCTGCGCTTCTTCATGCGGTTGATCTGGTAGGGATCGACGGACACGAAGAGGTTCTTCACGATTACTTTCTTCGAGCCTTCCTCCGGCGCCAGCAGCACCGGACCGCTTCTGAGCTCGAAATTGGACTCCGACGGGAACCCATCCACGTACTGCTTCAGCGTCAAGTACTTGTTCTCCACCTCCATTACTACTTTCTTTCTTTTCTCTCTGCTTTATAAGCTGCAGTAACCCAGCAAGCATACATATATATGTATATATACATACATATGCAAAGAAATTAAGAGCAATGTGAGCCAGGATTTCTTTTATCTTCTTCTGTTTTTTTATATTTTATTTATTTTTTTGTGGCGGGCGGATGAGACTATGTGAGGCGTTGGGTTTCCTCAGCGTTACAGTATTGCATCCATCTGCCAAGGCTGTTTATTTGGCTTGGAAAATGATTTCGTTTCTTGTAAATGGTGGGTTATTTTACACGTTATGGACATGTTAATAAACTCATATAATAGCTTAAATTTTATAAATAAAGTAACCAAAATCATAATATAATATTTGATATAGTGATATTTTAAAATATAAAGACAATAATAATTAATATTTAGGAAACAGCAACAGTATCCTTTGATATTTTTTTTTAAAAAAACTTAATTTGGGGAAATCATGTGAAATGTATGTATAAACATTATTAATGGGATAGCAAGAGTTTGTATGACGCTTCGAGAATCTTTTCTTTCTGTTTCTTCCTCTTTTTTTTCCCTCAAAGAATCTTGTGAAAGCGTGGGAGCTGTGTACTTGGAGAGATGCCATCTTTGTTTGCATTTCCAGATGAAGGAGATGGGGCACCAGTATAAGTATGCCATAGTCTGTCGTACGTAGATTGAAATTAAAAAGATTTAAATCCTAGCCAAGTACAGTGCATATACTTTGGTAAATACCAATAAAAAATTAGGACAGTTTTAATTTCTGCTACTAAATTATAGAGCATTATTATCTGTACACCAAAAAAAATATATAAATTCTATACCTCCTGATCGAAGGATCCTTATTGGGCTCTTATCTTGTCATTTTTTTCAATACTGAAAATTTTAAAAAAATTTCTCAACCTTAAAATAATGGGGGTGTAAGATCTATACTGCTGATCGAATGTATAGGCAGAGTTATATGATCTTTCAGGTACTAGTTGCAAGTATGAACTAAGTCTCCAAAACTCCAATTTTCCGCCCAGGACAAGTTACATTATTATCTCTCTAATTACCAATTATCTGTAATTTTTTCTCATTTTCATAATTTGGTACTATATATATAGAGGCCCACGAAATACCCGAACAGAGCGCAACGACTCAATGTGGACTTAGATTCTGGCCTACGGGTGCATTGAGGTAGTGTGGTAAACATCACTTGGGCCCACCCGGCCCGATCAGGCCCGGCCATGGGTTGTGCTGGGCCTCCCCAATATTTGTTCCTGTTACGTTAAATCCACAAATTAAATTAGATATTTTAATTTTTAAAAAATAATTACATACTAACAACTTATCATATAAAAAGAGTTAAAAGAATATTCATTTTTAGGTTATTTTTGTAAAATCTTAAAACTATTCGTGTTAAGTTTGACCATAAAAAATACTTGATTCAAACATATTCCAAAATTTTCAAAAAAAAAAAAAACGAATACAAAATTAGTCGAAAAAATTAAAGTTTTAGAAGTTAAGATATCAGACACAAAATGTGCACGAGCTACACTTCAGATCAGATTTTAAAAATAAATCAAATAAAATAACTAATAGTAATTTAGCCTAAAATTATGTTCGAACCAACGGAGGTACACAGCAGTGTAATTAGGGAAAGCAAAATCGCGGGAATTCCAAATGCCCTGGCACCGTTTTGGCGTTCGCCACGCAATACGCCGCACTCTCCCATCGTCCTGAGTAGCAGCGGCGGAGCTCAGCATGCTTTTCCTCCTCCTCCTCCTCCTCCCCGCGCCTCACTAGGGTTTAATTTTAAACACCAACCCACCGCCCATCCCCTGTTTCCTCCACTTCTCCCTACTCCCCTCTCACTTCTCACCCGCCTCCTCCTCCTTCCTCCGGCTAGGGTTTCGGAACCCTGGGGGGAAAAGCAAAGTAGAACACCGGGAAAGCTCGAAGAGAGCTCGAGCGGCGGTAGCCATGGTGTCCCCGCGGGAGCTCCTCTCGACGATCGAGGACGCGCTCCTCGGCCCCGCTCCTCCCACCCCGACCCAGCGGATCGAGCTCATGCACGCCCTCCGCAGTTCCCTCCCGGCTCTCCAATCCCTCCTTTCCCATCCGGTCTCTTCTGTCTTGCCTTTGTATCAGGGTACTCTTACTTGTCCGGCGGAGTCGTCGTAATCTCATTCTGCGGAGTTTGTTGCGCAGGGCCCCAAGGCATCTGATCGGGCTCAGGTGCAGTCCAAAGAAGTTCGGCTTCCCGATTCGCCACCAATCTCGCTCGACGACACGGATGTTAAGATTGTAAGCTTCCATTGCTCTTGCCTGGTTTGTTTCTTCAATCTGCCGCGTCTCGATTATTGGTCCCAGTGGAATCTGTTAGTTATTTCCGCAAGCTCCTCTGAGCTATTCCTTTCCCAAAATGAAATATTTCTACTAATTTCTGTTAGTGGATCGCTGAATTGGACGCAGCATCACTAAAGTATCACCCCATCTGAAGTGTTATATAAGATTGGCAGCCACAACATCAGTCTTTCACCACGAATCAAATGTCTAAGCCAAAACAAGCACCATGTCTCTAAGCCAGTGTTGTTAATCCAAATCGCTCAAAATAGACTGCTGTGTCATCATACCAAGTCGTCCATGCCTCATCCAAATCAGTCTGAGTGGATCCGCATGCCATTAATCTTAGCAACCTATGCCTTACCTATCTCCCAAACTGCTACATCATACTGGGATGCCCGCTAATGTTTCTTAAAACCTTATTTTCACGTCAATTCATTCATAACGGGAGTATGCCTTTCTTCGCCTTTGTAATCTGAAATGTCCAATAATTAACTATTTTTTAGTTTTATCCTTTAGCACTCGAAAAAGTTTTCTAAGTTGAAGATCCCTAAAAAGAACTTAGGAGATAATTGATTGTCGATTGCTGAGATTACTGCAAGTCGTGTACAGTACAACCCAAACATATCTGCACCATTACACAAACAAATGATTCATACGACTTCTTCAACTTCACTTCACCATGAATCTCACAGCTGAAGGTCCACAGCTGAAGGCAGACAATGTGATACAAGTGGGTGGATTACACGATTACTGCACTCCCCAACCTTAGCCTCTGTTCGCTTCATTAAGTCTTGTTATCCTTGTTAGGTGGACTGTTGTATCAGGCTTTCCAATGCCGATTTAAGCTTTGGTTCATCTTTTGTCTCTGTTTGTTTATCCGTGACAGGACTATTAAATGGTTTAAAACCGCCTCAACATTTCTTTATATTTCTTACATATACAGTACATTGTGATTTTTTAGGCGTTGAAACTGAGTGATGACCTCAATCTTAATGAGATTGAGTGTGTTCGTTTGCTCGTTGATGCTAATCGCGAGGTACACTTTCTTACTTGCGCATTTTTGCTATCAATTGGCTAGCTTTAACCCTTGGAGCAGTTTACAGTGTAATGAAAACCTTCAATGCATTAACCGTCATGGCCTTGCAGTGGCTTCTGTATGGACGAGAGCCACTGGAGATATTTCGTCTTGCCGCGGGCCTTTGGTATATGGAGAGGAGAGATCTTATAACCTCTTTGTACATTCTTTTACGGGTAACATGCAAATACTTTGCAACTCGGTTATATTTGGTATATTTAAGCTTTGTGCTCTCTATTTGTACTATCTATTGCTCCTTTTTGTTTTTATGCATCACTGGAAAGTGAAATTCTAATTGTGCTTGTCCCTTGCAGTCTGTTGTACTTGATCAGGGGCTGGATGGTGGCCTTGTGGCTGATATTCAGAGACATATGGAGGATCTATTTAGCTCTGGTCTCAGGCAGCGGCTAATTATGCTTATAAAAGTTTGGACTTCACAAAGCATTAATTTTATGTCTTAATTTGCTTTTCTCCATCTTCTAGTATTTCTCCAGTAGGAGTTCTCATTATATGGTTGGCAGCATGATTTTAGTTAATCACATCTTTGTGGTTGTTTCACAGGAAGATTGTGATGATATATTTGGAAATGCTGCTGTATTCAAACTTATTTATTGCTGTATTGAGTTGGCAATTTATATTGTATCTTTGCTCTCTTTCATATTAGGAACTAAATCGTGAAGAACCTGCTGGTCTTGGCCATCAGAATGCTGAACGGTATGTCCTAGACTTCAGAGGTGCTCTTGTGGAGCGACGTGCTGTTGTGCTACGGGAGAGACTGAGTTTGAGTCACTGCCTTGCTTTATCAGTCCTTATTATGAGGATGAGTAAGCTAAACTTTCTTTGACATTATTCTTAATATGTACTCTGCAACCTTGCTCTTTTTTTTCCTTTTCTTTTTTTTGCATTGTAAGGAACTGTACTTGCAAGCAACTCTTTGTCATCCATGACTTAACAAGTGAAAATAATTGTAATACCCCCAATGACTTAACATGTGAAAATAATTGTAATACCCCCAGTAGTTGGACATAGGGAAAGTTCCTATGTCATCAATTACATTTGTGAATCATATTTGTTGGTCGGTACCTTATTAAAGTTATTTTCACTTTCAGGTCCTAAAGATTTAAAAGATGTGCTATCAACTTTGAAGGATTGTGCAGCTGATGTTGATGAAAATACTACAGTACAATTGCAGGTTTCATTTCTATATCTTTATATTCTAGTTGTTAATTGGAAGGTGTTGTAATATTGGATATTTTGGTAGATATTAATAGGATCCATTGCTTAGTAGTGTCATTAGCTCGGGGTCTTACTGTATTGTTTCCACTCATTGCAGATCACATTCGGTGTTCTCTTTTCCTTTGTAATAGCTTTCATCTCTGATGCTCTAAGCACATCCCCTGATACAGCATCCACGTTGTCATCTGATGCCTCCTTCAGACATGAATTTCATGGATTAGTAAGCTTATATATTTTACTTTAACTCTCTATATGTTTTTGTACATCAATTTGTTGGTGAGTTTTAATACGTTCTATTAATTTCAGGTGATGAGTGCTGGTAACAATACAAATATTGAGGGGTTTCTTCATGTTGTGCGACTTGCATGGGCTGTACATTTGATGTTAACTCAAGATCGAAGTACTATGAGAGATGCTCCATTGAGTGCTTCTTCCAGGGACTTGGCAAATATTTGCTCATGTCTTGAAGTTATTTGCTCAAACAATGTCTTTCAGTTTTTACTGGGAAATGTTATCAAAACTGCTGCTTATCAGGTCTAGTCCGATACGCTTCATATTATGATTGAAGTGATATGTCCTGATCAATCAAAACAATTGAGTCCTGACTCCTGATTAGCTATATCTGTGGTTATATCTTTAATATTATGGTTTCATGTTACTGAAGTCTTTTCATAATCTTTTTGCTTTAACTACTACTTAACAGCATAACTGTGACATGCATATGATGTTTTACTTCTCTCTTTTGAAATGTTGGCGGCTTTATCGAATTTTGGTTATCGTAGATGCACATTATGAAATTCAGTAATTTTGATCGGATTGATATTCCTTTCCTTTTCAGCAAGAGCACACAACAAAGGAAATAAAATAGCAGGAATGCTTTATTTTACGTCTACTGTTATTCACATGAATTGGATCTGCTAACATTGTACATACACTATATTTTATTGCTATGTTTGCCATTTGTTTGTCGTTTCTTCTGAGCTTTTTCTTTGTAGTAATCCTCAAAATACATTTGGATGATGGTTAAATAGGGTAGGTAATTTTGGAGTAATTTGATGATAGGGATGGAATTGTTAACTATTTAGCGATACTTCGACAGTTGCCTCGCTTTTATTTGATTTGAGCTCTATTTGGTGCAGAATGATGACGAGGATATGGTTTATATGTATAATGGGTACTTACACAAGCTGATGATGTGCTTTGTTTCACACCCACTTACTAGGGAGAAGGTCAGAATGTTTCTTCTGAGTTTTTTCTCTTCGATTTTCTCAGACTGGTCCGAGAGGTTGACCTTGGTTATTCCAATTAATTGAACTCTCATCTGTGTATTGCTGATAATAGCTTTTAGTAATCAGAAGTTTTCTCAGATTGAAGTGAAGATGTCTGTTTAAGTACTTGCATATTTGCATTTTATATCAGTATGAAAAGTATTACTTTCAGTTCAAGATATTTAGCATTTTATGAGTAGATCATGCATATATACATTCAGCCATTTATGTTTCAGAAGTATGGTCAGTTTTTCCTACTTGGACTACATATACATTCATACATTTGCATTTCGGAAGTATAACTAGTTTTTCCTACATTTGCACGTTCTTGACTAGTCATCATCTAATAGGTGAAGGAAATGAAGGAGAAAGCCATGAGTGCCCTTAGTCCTTACATCTCTCCAAGGTTGGATGATTTTAGAGATGATACTATTAATAATCTAAAAGAAGGTTCTCCAGGAAGTACTCAGCCTTTTGTATCTTTATTGGAATTGGTTAGAGAAATCTATCAGGTAAATCTTGTCTTTCTCTGTTGATTTGTTATATTTCAAAATTTATTTAACTTCATGATCTTCTAGAATGTGTTTTATGTATCCTCCTCTCATTGTTAGTGTAATTCAGTTATTATGATTTTTTCAGTGTTGAAATGTTGCTTCACTAATACAGAGAAAACTGTCTAATATAAGGGTAAAACTAAATGTCATCCCGATATGTTCTTACTTGATCAGTATATGATTCCACTGTCTTTCTCTATTTATTTGTTTAATTAATATTCAAGGTCATTTTGAAAATAATGAAGTAATGATGTTAGCAGTCAAAATTGGAAATGCTTCAATAGACATCTGACAAATTTTTTTTGTGGTTAACTATAGCTACAAATCCAAATTTTGTAGCAGTTATTGTTGAAAACCTCATTCATTAGGAATCGGCTTGAGCAAAGCCCATGACATTTAAGGAATCGGCTAGAGCAAAGTCCATGACATTTAATGTTACAAAAAGCACGTGATGGCTACAGAAGATGATTAAGGCGCCCATTGGCGCTATGAGTGGCCATCCTCATTTATGAATTTAGCTCCCAGGCTATTGTCATTTACGAATTTATCTCCTATTGAATCAATGGTGCCTATTGCCGCATGGGTTCCATTTGCTCAATTCATTGAAAAGATAAAGAAGACCTAGAGGTTACCAAAGCTGAAAGTACAGAAAGTTGGAGGTGTTCAAAACAGAGATGACAGAAAGAAAAATCCTACAATGTTTTTCATTCGTCTGTGGGGCAAAATCTGGTAAGATGAGACCTTTAGGAAAAAAAATTTAGGTAAACTTTTCTTTATTTCTAATTTGGGCTTCTATTCTGTTGGGAAAAAAAAATTCTTTTTGTATCCTTTGCCATATTGTGAATACGAAATGATAATTGGTCAAGAATTTGTACGTGCATTACTACTTATTCTCTGTTTTCTGAATAATGCATGCTAAAATCCTACTGCATTTCCTTGTTTTTTTCAGAAGGAGCCTGAGTTGCTGCATGGCAATGAAGAGTTATGGACATTTGTCATTACTGCTGGGGAAGATCATACTAATATTGAAACTCTTGTAGCTTTCCTGAGACTTCTTAGTACTCTGGTATACAAAATGTTTTCTATTACTTGGCATGTGCTACCTAAAACATCACGTTGCATTTTAACTTTCAAGTAGCTTGAACTTTTCAGGCTTCTAATGAAGAAGGTGCTTCAAGAGTTTATGAGTTGCTCAATGGTAAAATGTTTCGGTCAGTTGGGTGGAGCACCTTGTTTGACTGCTTATCTATTTACGAGGAGAAGTTTAAACAGGCTCTCCAATCTTCTGGGACCATGTTGCCTGATTTTCAGGAGGGCGATGCGAAAGCACTTGTTGCTTATCTGGATGTTCTTAAGAAGGTTTGGATTAGTAAACTGCTCCTATGCTAACTGGATACATTCTTCAAATTCAGATCGTTGATGTTTAGCATTTACCTAGCCTGCTAAGCCAGGAATAAAAAAAAAAACCTTTCGTAACTTTATATTCACATAAACAGTTGATATGAACAAATAAGTAAAAGAAGACGACCATGTGGTATTTATTTATGTGAAAATAACATATAATGAAAGTCAAATGGAGTCATGTGATAGGTTCTTAGAGAAGAAGGCATTCCTATCAAATAAGTCAGGACATGTATCAGGAAATAGAACTTGTGGCAACTCCACAAGATAAATGTTGGTAACAAAGTTGTTTACATTCAAGATAGTCTGCATTGTGACTTTCCTTTTCACATCGTTTGACCCTTCAAAAATGATATCCCATCGTAGAATCATAGATAATTGGATCAGATCTGGCTAAATTTTCTTTAGATATGGACATAGTCAAATAAAATTTGAATAGAATCTCATCATCTTGAGATACAATATCGTCAGCTGGAGATAGAATTCCTCAAGTCAGATACTATTCACATATTTAACCTAAAGTTAGATTTCAAACAACAAGCAAGCTTCTTCAAATGCTTCTAGACCTAGTTGCTGCTTGCAGTAATCTCTACTATTAACAATATTTATAGTCTCTAAATAGCGGATGAAATTACAAAATGTATAAAAAATTTCTTAAGGACCTAATCTTTAACTTTGCTATAGAAGAGTCTACCTCAAAAAGGCTTGAATTAAGCCCCTTAATCAGTATTTGGTTGTATCATTCATGTAGCAAATTCAACAGAAGTGTGATTAAGGCTGAGTTGAGATGAGTTTGGTTAATTATTTGTTGCTGTGTGGTCTATAATTATCTCTTACCATAATGAGTCTGAACTTCAGGATTTCTTCAGAATACTTTTATTTTACTTAAATATGCTTTCATTCGAACTCCTGTTGTCGTGCCTTACTTTTGTGCATGCATTTGAGGTTTATCTGCATTTTGCAATTTCGTATCTATAACTTGCTTTAATACTCATAAGCTAACTTATCTTGTCCTACTCTTTTGTCGCTGATTTATGTTGTTTTGTCTTATTATTAAGCAGTTTGTGTTTCCTAATTAAATATTTGATGTGAGCCATTGATATTATGTTTTAGGTAGTTGAAAATGGAAATCCTACTGAAAGGAAAAAATGGTTCCCAGATATTGAACCATTATTTAAGCTTCTTGGTTATGAGAGTGTGCCCCCATATCTAAAGGTATGAAGCTTGCATTACTTGTGCTGCAACTTATTGAAGTGGTATATATTTGGGTGAATGTATGATACACTTTATCTGCAGGGAGCTTTGCGAAATGCTATTACAGCATTTGTCAAAGTTTCACCTGTCCTGAGAGATACTATCTGGAGTTTCCTTGAGCAATATGATCTTCCAGTAGTAGTTGCTCCTTCAGTTAGTAGCAGTGGACAGCATATAACATCACAGGTACCAAACTTCATGTTTTGTGTTATACCTTTTTTTAAAAATTTAAATTGGGTTGTTGTTAACTAGTATAGAAGTGAGTTCGAGGTAACATACTGCTTAATTGGTATGGATTTTACTTGGAGTTCATGCTGGATATCGAGTGCATAATTGATTTGGACTTCTTGTAGCTCTGCAGTTGGTTTCTGTTGTTAATTCATATAATTTTCTTTTAGTTGTACATCTACCGCATGTTCTTGCTGTGGTGTCATAGGATGCATTTCATATGCCTTCAAGCTTAACATATTACAGATGAAATTTGCCTTTTCCTGGGTTTATGCTGAACCCAGTAGTGAACATTTTGTCTGCCTTTCTGTGCCTTTCATAGTTGGAGCAGTTTGTCCTTATCACTTCACCTTTTCTGTAGGTAATGTTTCCTCACACGCTAGTTTTATCAAAGTGATAATTTGATATGGTAATCAAGAGAATTTGTATCAATGTTACTAAGCGAGAAGTGATGCTGCACTGTGTCTACCACTTCTAAACTGATGACTAGGACATCCTACTCAGTTTATCTTTTGTGAAGAATTTCTTTCATTACTATACTTCCTGCGTCATCTTTGTGTTGCCATTTTTTTTAGTTAAATCTGTGGGGAATATTATATTGATAAAACACCCCACTTTCAGCTCAGTCGCCCTTCATGAGCTTCAGGCAAACAATTTTACTTTGCTGCAAATTATTTTGTACGTGCGGCTCATATTGGTATTTAAATTGTCAAAACTGTAATTATGTTTGTATTACTGTAACTATTAATTGATTATGGCCCGTTCAGTTAAAATACAAATTATTCTGGATATCTGTGAAGTCGTAATTGGTGAGGAGTATAGATTATTTCTTTTTTTGGTGAGAATTGACTTTGAGATTTGATTTTTTGCTATGTGCAGCATAAATCGGTGTCTTAAGTGAAATAAAAATTGAGATTTTTGCTGTGTAACGACCTTGCTTGTCATCTTGTGATGCCTTGATATTTCTGTGATATGATCTTGCAGATTTATGACATGCGATATGAGCTGAATGAATTTGAAGCCAGGAGGGAAAGGTATCCATCTACAATATCCTTTCTTAACTTGATAAATGCTCTTATTGCAGAGGAGAGAGATGTAAGTGATAGAGGAAGAAGGTACCTACCTGCAACTTGTTAATGGTTTCAAACTTCTTTTATGCGATTTTTATAGAAAACTAACAATCTATAGTTCATCAGATTTGTAGGCATCTTTAGGTTTGTTTATGATTATGTCTTTGGGCCCTTTCCTCAAAGGGCGTATGCTGATCCTTGTGAAAAATGGCAGCTGGTTCTTGCTTGCCTCGAGCACTTTCGGTTGTAAGTATATTACAATATATGCCAAATCTTTTCCTTTCTATTGCATTTCTCTTGGCAGATTTTGCGCTGCAAAATAAGGAAGCTAGTTTTGAGCTTTATTGGAGATCACATTTGCTATTGATCTAAGAATTAATTGAATTTCACCATATTTAAAAATTGATTTTTTATACACTTTAGATTTCTCTTCTCAAGAAATTCAGGAAACTTTGAGGTATTAAGTTTTAAAGGTGATATCAACAGGGTTTTGAGCATGTACGACATCAAAGATGAGGATATTGCAAGTGCTATTGACATGAAGCCGTCAATGCCTCATGCTTCCTCTGTTGAGACACAGATCCCTGTGCTAGAGCTGTTAAAAGTATGCCATAATTCTCAGCCTGGTTATCTACATTTTAATTGATAAAGTTAATCTTATTATTTTTTTATAATTTCTGCTTATATAAGTTCCTGCATATAGATTTCCACTATTTATGCTGTTAATAAAAGTTATGTTTGTTTTGATATAAGTTGTTAATCTCTTAACTTGTTAAGCAACTTATCTTTTTATCGTTGTACATTTAGGTATCGTTTGTTTTGGGGATAAGCAAAAAGTGACTATTCCAGGGATGGGTATAAATTGAGGTATAAGCGGGGATTAGATCAATTTTGCGTTTGGATGAAAATTGGGTTATTCCTGGGGATAAGAAAAATAACGTTTGGTTAGGTAAGATGGAATAAGAATTAAAGTGGGTAGTTATAAATAAAAAATAATGATATTATCACTTTCTTTATATTAGAATTAGAATTTTTATATTTTATATTTATATTTTAAAATTTAAAATATATTAAAAAATCAAATTTAAAATTTAAAATTTTAAAATCTCAAATGTACAATTTTAAAAAATTAAAATTTTAAATTTTAAACTTTAAATTTAAGATGAAATTTTAATTTAAAAATACAAAATATCAAATTCTAAATATAAAAAAATTTAAAATACCAAATTTTAAAATTTAAAATTAAATAATTTAAAAATTAAATTTTATTTTGTAATTTTAAAAATTATAAATTTTAATTTTTGAACTTACGAAATTTAAATTTTATAATAAATTAAAAATTCTCTCTCTCTCTCTCTATCTCTCTCTCTCTTCACGGGTGGAACAAGCTGGGTTATCCCAGCTTGTTCCACCTTGGGGTGGGAACACTAGTTCCCACCCCTTAACGGGCTATCCTAGAATAGCCCGTTAAGGTGGGAATTAGTGTTCCCACCAATTTATTTTTGTGTTTGGGGGATAAGGGTGGAATAAACCCCTTATTCCACCCTTAACCCCCCAACCAAACGTAGCCTAGATTATATCATTGGAGTGCCTTTAAAGTGTAGAAAGCTGCCGGCACTTTATCTGACTCCGAGTCTTTAATCCGTGAGTCTCTATTTTGAAGAAATATATGTATAGCTGATAAAACACTGATCACCAACTAAATATAAGTTCTAGAAGCGATGTCTTACCTGAAATATTTCTTGTTGCTCATCTGCTTGTTGGTGCCGAAAGTTTCCACCACTTTATTTGCTTTAATTGGGGTTGTATGTGGGCTTTGTGCTGTAAATGCTCGAATACTTCAATGAGCACTGTAGGGCTTCTGCTTTTGTTTTAATCAATTTCCTTTGTCCAGCGAAAGTGTTCTCTCATGCCATGTGATATCAATATTTGCCTATTATTCGGACTTTTTCCTGCGCTATGATGTTAACTGTTTTCTCTTTGATGAAGCATTGATACCCAGACACCAGAGAGTCTTGAAGAACTTGTTACATTTATACCACTTCTCTAGAATATTTTAGTCAGCTACGTCTATTGATGGCAAACCATTCTTGATTAATAATTGCTACATCATGTAATGAAATCAAATTTCATGACAGATAGTTTGATGCCTATCATAACATCATAGTTAATGAATGTCAATACAGGATTTCATGAGTGGTAAAATCGTCTTTCGCAATATCATGAGTATCATTTTGTTGGGCGTGAATACCATTATCAATGAGCGGACAACTCAAATATATGGAATATTATTAGAGAGAGTTGTACATCTTTCACTGGAAATAATTGTTCTTGTTATGGAGAGGGATTTGGTTCTCTCTGACTTCTGGCGTCCATTATACCAGGTCTCTCTCTCTCTCTCTCTCTCTCTCTCTCTCTCTCTCTCTCTCTCTCTCTCTCTGACATAATACATTTACTCTTATGTTTTAATTTATTATAGCCCTTGGATGCCATATTATCTCAAGATCATAGACACATAGTTGCTTTGCTGGAGTATGTACGATATGATTTTCTACCTCAGATTCAACAGTGCTCGATAAAGATCATGAGTGTCTTAAGGTATATGTCACTTATTTTTATTGCAAATTGATGTTGTTAGAGTTGCATCTTTTTTGGCTATGTGCTGGTTGGCAGTCTACTGAATTTTGTTAATTTAAATGAAAATGCTATTTTTGATGTTATATTTTGGATTTTTTATGAATCTCCTCTCGACAGTTCGAGAATAGTTGGCCTTGTACAGTTATTGTTGAAAGCAGATGCTGCAAAATCTCTTGTTGAGGATTATGCAACTTGTTTGGAGTTACGTTTTGATGAGTGTCAAATCATAGAGAACACAAAAGATGATGTTGGTGTTCTTATTTTGCAGGTTGTTTTGAACTCTTTAAATTTTTCTAGCTCATTATTTCCTATATGTGAAGCTACACACTATATTTTAATTTCTTTGTGTCTCTTTTCCCTCTCTATAACAGCTTCTTATTGATAATATCAGCCGTCCTGCACCAAATATCACTCATCTGCTTCTAAGATTTGATGTTGATAGTTCTGTGGATCGGACATTATTGCAGCCAAAGTTCCATTACAGGTCAACTATTTATATGTAATTATATTTGTTTGTATAATTATGAATATGCAGCTGATTCTCAACACAATATGCAGTTGTTTGAAGGTTATACTTGATAATCTCGAGAAATTATCCAAACCAAATATTAATGCTTTACTACATGAGTTTAGTTTCCAGGTTTGGCTTTTACTCTATGCTCCCACAAATAATGCGTTTTGAGTTAACGATTATCCATGCTTATAAATGGAGTGGACTAACACTGTTTTGCCAAATGCAGCTTCTCTATGAAATATGTGTAGATTCATTAACTTCTGGCCCTATAATGGATCTTTTGAGTACAAAAAAGTACCAGTGCTTTTCAAAGGTCCTTATTCGATAATTATAGAGCAAAGAGTATTAGTTTTCAGCTACATTTATGTTCCACTATGTTTATGCTTTGTTTATGGTCAATTACAGCACGTTGAAACTTTTGCTGTTGCTCCACTCCCCAAAAGAAACAATAATCAGGCTCTTCGCATCAGTACACTCCATCAGGTGCAAAACTTTATGGAAATATAATTATATGTTGAAATGTCTTTCTTTTTTGTATGAAATCTTTCGAAACTATAGAACATTGTTCTCTATATACATCAAAGTTAAAATTTTCTGATTATAATGTTCCTTATATACATCTAAGTTGTATTTGCTGACTACGTATATATTGTTAACAACTATTTCTTCAGTCATAGTTTTCTGGATGTAGGATTAGTTACTGAACATCTACTAACCTGTAGAGTGTCTACAAATACTAATCTCTGTAACCCGGGAAGATCTCGAATGTGAAATATAGGATTAAAACTTTCTATTTTAATTTCTTGATCACTCATGATTTATAAACAAGTACTACATAATGATCTTTACTTATTCTCCCTGCTGATGAATGTCATGTTTATAAGGTCTCTATCACATAATTCAATATAAAAAGAAATTGGATTAAACATGTCTGGTTTTGCCATTGTCAACCGACTAATAATTTGACCATCTGCCACTATGGCTACTATTACGCTTACACTCTTGGGAGCATCAAGAGTTTTTTGTGTGTGTGTGTGTGTGTGTGTGTTTCATCGGTGATTCTAAGTTTTTTTTCTTTTTCTTTTTTTTTGTTGTGTTTCCAAATCCAGAGGGCGTGGCTGTTAAAGCTATTAGCATTGGAGCTACATCTTGTTGATATGGCTTCATCTACACATTGGGAAACATGCCTAGCTATTCTTTCTCATACTTTTGTTCAATGCACTGCTGAGAGATGGAGTCCAAACATTTTGCAAACTTTTGAGGCAGATCTTAACCTTGTTCGAAATAGACCAATCAATAGAAAAAAGGTATTCCTGCAAAACCTCCTTTTTTTAATTGGAGCACTTGTTTGCTCTATTTCATTATTTACAGCCAAAACATTCAAAGCCTAAAACCCTTGATTATCTGTTTCATTTGTGAGGAAACAGAAATAGGTGCCAACACATATAAGTAAGTTCTGTTTGACTTGTTTCGGCATGGAAGGTATTGTTTTCGGCATATTTAGGTTGATTTCAGGTAGTTCTGAGATACGTTAGCCCATTTGATTGGCTTCATCTGTGTTGAATACTCTGTTCTTTTCTTAGCTTCCCTTCTCTTGTATTCACTCCAATAGAAGGTTTTCCTCTTCATAACTTGAAGATGTTGTTTGTTTTATATTTATTGACCACTAAGTGCTCCGGGTTAACATGTGTCTGGTTTACTTCTTCAGAAATTTTAAGGATGGCTACTATATTTCAGGTGTTGGAATTGCTTGAAGTTATCCAGTTTAGGTCTCCTGACACTTCTATGAAATATCCACAGCTTCTTTCTAATTTAAAATACGATGTGAAGGTGAGCCTAGTTGCATTGATGATTGTTGTTTATTTTTCTGTTTATAATTGATTTTTTTCCCCCTTCAGGTTGAAGATATACTGAGAAATCCTGCAACATCGGAATCCGGTGGCATATATTATTTTTCAGAGCGGGGTGATCGACTGATTGACCTTGATGCACTTCATGAAAAACTTCTGCAGGTTTCTGTCTGTAGCTTTTGCAGAAAGTGTTTTTGCAAGATATTAAATCTCTCTCTCTCTCTCTCTCTCTCTCTCTCTCTCCCCATCTAAATTTCTATTAATTTTTCTATCTACCTCAGCGCGTGTGTGTGCATGCGTGTGCATATTTAAGTTACAGAACCAAGAAGTTAAAATTATTGTATACATGATCAATATATCTATCTATTTTGATGTTTGATCTTTTCTCAGTCATCAATTGTCAGGATTCATTTTCCTTTTCTTTGGCCAGATGTCTCGAGAATTGAGCTCTCGTCTGAATGAGGTCGAGAAGGCTGAGCTAAGAGAGTCATTCCATCATATGTTGAAATGGTGTTGGAGATACAACAAAAATCTTGAAGAACAGGCGGCACAGCTGCACATGTTAACTGGATGGTCTCAGATTGTTGAGGCTGGTGTCATAACTTGTTTCTACTTTGATGAATAAGACTATTATATGCTTTCTGTTATTATCTTGAAGTGAATTTTTTGGTGATTTTTCAGGTTGCTGTATCTAGAAGAATGTCTCTCCTTGAAGATCGTTCTCAGTTATTGTTTGAGTGAGTTGATATAGTTTTAACATAAACTATGTTCATGAACATATTATTAATCATATAAGTATATTGCCGGCAGGTTGCTTGATGCTTCATTGAGTGCAACAGTATCTCCAGATTGCTCGGTAAAAATGGCAGTAATCTTAACCAATGTGAGTGCCATATAATCTTTTCTTCTTTTTTTCATTCTCAATTTTGTGACCTCCAATTGGTTCCATATCTTTTTAAAACTCACTGCTTTTTCTGTCATGACATTTGTAGGTAGCACTCACTTGTATGGCTAAACTTCGGGATGAAAGATTCTTATGTCCTGCTGGCTTTGATTCTGATAGTGTAACATGCCTTGACATTATCTCGGTTAAGCAGTTGTCTAATGGTGCTTGTCAATCTATATTGTTTAAGCTTATGATGTCTATTCTTAGAAGTGAATCATCAGAATCCTTGAGAAGACGGTACCGTGCCTATTGCAGTATTTTTGATACTCAGATACATATAAATACAAAGAATAGACCTTCCAGCACTGTACTAACCTAATCATGTCTCTTTGCTAACAGACAATATGCTTTGCTTCTGAGTTACTTTCAATACTGTCGGAGTTTTCTTGACCCAGATGTACCACCGTCAGTTTTGCGCTTCTTGCTTTCTGAAGAACAAGATGGAGAAGATGAGCTGAATCTTCAAAAGGTTAATTCTTATTTCACCTTTTATTTCTGAATTCTTTTGGCATAGTCCTTTGCTGATTACTGTATAACTCATGTTATCAAAGATTGACAAGGAGCAAGACGAGCTAGCCCGAGCCAATTTCACCATAATAAGAAAAGAGGCTCAAGCTATCATTGATCTGGTAGGTGCTTCATCAATTGGTTTATACTTATGTAGACGGACATTGGCATTTCTTGCGTTTTATATTGTTTCCCAGAAAAGGTATAGAAGATGGCATTACTTCATTTTATTCATCCCAAAGGCCCGGTTTTGGCCTTTTAAGCTTCAATAAGTAAAATTCGGTTGAATGTGTGCCTTGCTGAATTATTACTTACTCATCTTTCTTATGATCGTATAAAAATTTTACTAATTTTTCAGGGAATAGCAAGTTCAATACTTGCTAGTTTCTCTCTTTCTATATCTGCATATTCTTTTTTCAACCTCGCTTTATTGAGCTGTTTTCCTCAACTTTGCTAACTCTTTGGTTGTCACTTCGCACTGGACTACGACATCTCTTTATGTTCCCTAAACAAAGAGGATTCAAATGACAAATTCACTTTGCTCTGAAGGAATTTTTCTTTAAGTCTACTGTTTATTTTGCTCTCAAGAATGCCTCTAAATATTTAATGGACTGATATTGGCAGTGTTTTTTGGTTTCTGAAACATCTGGCTTGTCATATTTGAGTTCTTATGAGTGAATTCATGTCTGAAACATAATAGGCAACAAGGGAATAAGAAGAGACGAGATTTTTGCACCATTGTAGTGCTGCTGCCAGTGTTAATTCAATGTTGCCTACTTGTTCTTAAAATCATGTACTATTTGCTATCAGTTGACGGTCATGAGCATTTCTCTCTTTCTTTCTTTTTTACTGCCCAGTTTTATGTCTGTTTTCTTGGCTTGGACTTCGTTGCTCATTTTGGTTTATCTGAATTCCTCTATCATTCTTGAGGAATTCTCTCTTGATTATTTAGCTACAGTATGTGCATTTATAATTTGCATGACTTGTTTAGCTGTTCTTATTGATATTCTGTTCATTCTTTCAGATAACGAAGGATGCCGTTCAAGGCAGCGAAGCTGGGAAGGCTATTTCATTTTATGTTCTTGATGCATTCATTAGTATTGACCATGAAAAGTTTTTCTTAAGCCAGCTGCAAAGTAGAGAAATTCTCAAATCATGCATTAGAGAAATCAGTAATTTATCTCCGAAGGTCTGTCTTCTTGCTTAAAGGTTTCTGCCTCATCACTACATGCATCTTTGTTCTTGTACTCTTTTGATTTTATTCTTTTCAGTATAATTCACTTGTCATATACTTCCTGAGTTCCTGATGAATGAAATTTGTTATATATTATTTATTTTAGGCTTTTATTCTTCGCGAGTTGAACATAATATCGGATAACCTGTTAATTAATTACTGATTATCAGAGACTAATTGGTACAAAATCATGAAAGGGATGCACCAAAGGACGGCACGGGGGAATAATATAGTTTTTTTGTGGACCATCTTAACTACTACAGTCGGTGTGAATCAGTTGTTTATATCTTTTACATGATTGTTCAATTGAAGTGAGGAGATCGTAGGGACAACTTTTCTGATTCGTGGAGAGAAATATCCGACAAACTACTAGGTCCAAGAATAAAAGACAGTCATCAGATATCCAAATGAACAACTCTCACTTTATTCAGTCTATTATTTAATGTGAAGAGAACATTGTCCAGAATGGTGCACATAGAATTTAGTCCGTGATAGTAGATCAAGAAAAACCTTCTAGTGCTGTTTTGGCTTCTCTGTATTGCTTGTATTGAACTTGGAATTAATTGGTCCCCCGCTGGGACCATTGTCCATTAATGCTTTAAAGGTTTGAATGTCGACCATCTTGGAACAACATCTGTGTAAAAGTAGTGTAGCTTAGTTTAGGATATTGAGATGGGTTAATGACTTCATTAGTAATGTTCGAGCAAAAACAACTTAAAGAGTGATGGCATCTTGAAGTTGGACTAAATGTTGATTTAGGAACTCATTCAAGTTTTTGGATGATGATCGCATGGTGTATTAACACATATAATAATCCAATCAACTGATGTTTCTAAGTTAGATTAGAAGACAAAAGGACTTTAGACATAACCAGTGGGTACAATGACTTTTAAACTGATGGAGATGCTATAAGATTCATGAACCTCTGTTGATTATGTTCCTTGATGTTGTCATTGCCTGCTTGATTAAATTAAATATCTTTCCATCTTAAACATGGTCAATTCTGTGTGTGCATACTCATTTTGCAGAAGCTAGTAACATTTTATTTATTGGTACTTTTCAGGATGCTTCAGGCTCTTTGGATTCTCTTCAGCGCTTATGCACTATTGAGGCTCAACTGTCTTTGCTTCTGAGAATTGGCCACAACTATGGCAAGCATGGCGCTCAGATTTTGTTGTCCATGGGTACTTTGGAACATCTAGCATCATGCAAGGTTTTGGCTTTGCAGAGCAAGGTACCATCAGTTAGTTGCTTTATTATGTATCTCTCACTTGCGTTACTTAGATTGGAAAGTTACAGGGAAGTTCAAGGTTGGTTGGTCATAATAAAAGCAAAGATAGAGCTGGAGAGACTGACAAGGAGAAGTTGCTTGTATCTCCAATTCTGAGATTGGTCTCATGCCTGGCATCATTAGTCGACTCATCGGATTTTCTGGAGGTAACAATCGAGCCAATTATCTCCTCTGACCTTCCTTTCTTTCACTAAATTGAAAATTTACCAAAAAGATCCCCCCTTTTGTCTTTCTCTCGATTTTTGGACATACTTTGGGTTTGTTCTGAAGGCCATTGTGGTGGCGTGGTCTGTACTGTTACATTAAAGATGTCCTTATCAATTGGATTCTGGTGTGCCTAACAAATGTGAGGTGACTTTAGATTGGACATGTTCTAGGGACACCAACATCATGCAATATTAAATAAATCTCTCTCTAAAATACACATCAATAATTTATTCTGAAAGATGGTATGCAATTGGAATATATGCTATTCCCAAACGCTGCACAGATCTCATAGATTGTTATTAAATAAATAGCCTGCTAACCATTTTTCTTGTAAAATTAGAGTTCTTTAGTTAGTAGTATTAGTTCTTTGTAAAGCTTTACCAAATTTGAGAAGTTGCCTTTCTTTCCTTTATCTATATGTTTTTTATTTCTTTCTATGCTTGTCAAGAATCTACAGAATGTAACTTTTACAGGTGAACAATAAAATTGTTCGTGAGGTTTTGGAATTTGTAAAGGAAAATCAGGCTATTTTTCATCATAATTTAAAGGAAGATATCTCTGGAGCTGATGAGTTCACATTGGAGCGTGTTAATCTTGTTGTCTCTATACTCAGCAAGGTAAAGTATTTTCACTTTTCTGTCATAGATTCTTTATCCCTAGAAAGGCCATCCATGCAGGATTGGTTGGTTATTCAGACCCCTTCTGGTATGTTTTATGAGATAAGAAACCTTGCTTGAAATTTATTGATATCATAGATTTTGTTTTTGATATATCTGCGTAATAATTTATTCGCTTGTAGTGGACCAATTGGTCTAAACAGTGTTTGTGAGGTAATGCCATTTCAATTCTGTAGGTTTGGCCATATGAAGAAGATGATCATTATGGATTTGTTCATAAACTTTTTACCATGATGCACTCTCTTTTTAATATGGATGCTCAACCTTCCAATTTTATGCAGTCGTCGGATTTTCTCGAGGTATACTCTCTTGGTTTATTGTAATCATTCTGTTATTGCAAACTTTTCTTTTTCTGATATTTGCGCATGCTGATAATTTAACAGAACCAGAAGAGGACTGAGCTAATAATGTTCCATATATGCTTTGGCCTGAGCTCTTACCTTTATTTTCTCATCAGGAAGAAGCTTGTGACATTGCAAGTAAGTACAACGTTGTTGACCTTTTAAAAGGATTTGTACCGTTCTTTCCTCTTTTTGCACAATTTTTGTATTTCTCTTCCTTTTGATAATTCACACTTCAGGTTAGAATGCTTATCTGATACTATAGATGAGACAGTGCCATAACATTTTACACTTATCCCAGATCACTTTTTCTTTTTTCCTGAGATTTGTGCTTATCAAGCCTTTGTTCCTGAATACACTGGGTGAGAAGTGATGCGGAAGTAATCTATTCTCAAATCTTAACTATTTAGTTCTAATCTAATTAAAATAGTATGTTAATAAAATCTTATCTTTCTGATTCTAGGTCAGACAGAATTCCATCCTAATCAGCTATCAACATCTACTCTGTGTTCAAACAAGATTATATAATTCTGTCTAATCTTAACTGTCTATTATTCCCTATTAAATTTGAATTTTGAGTTTTATATGTTTGCAACTATGTAATTGTATATCAATTAATCTTGATTTTTGTACCCATGTGCCATAGACATGTCAATATCTGATACAGATACCTCGTCAAATTCTTTTGCTGCAACTTTATCTCCTCTAGATTTTAGTTGTTAACGAATCGGTTAGTCTCCGGATTCAGAAAAACTGCTAGGTTTTTAACACATGCATTATCATAGAGTCTCCTGTTATCAAGAACTTCCTGTCTAAGTCATTTTCGTGGTGAAATTCTGGACCACTTCATAGTGTCAAAGCAATGTCTGATGATTAATTATCTTCCAGACTCAAATGGAGGTGGTAATTTGGAGACCGACTTACTCTGTGATATTCAAACTATAAACGTCCTAAATCCCAAAATGATTAAAGTCAGAATTTTTTGCTGCTCTACTTTCTAAAAATAGTACGTAATAATCTATTTGGTGCCATAAATTCCTTCGTTTTTGTACTCTCTGAGGGATGTAAAGTACGTCTGAGAGTTATATTCTTTCACTGCAATCATTTGGACTATGTTAACGGCATTTACCAATTTAAATTGTGATTTTGTAATGGAACTTACCTTGGCATTTGTGTGTGGATGTTATACTTATACCACTTTTTATTTGAGGGTTTATATGTTGCTATATTCTGTGATTAGTTACTTGCTGGTGGCCAGCTACGTAAATTCTTGATTTTAATTGCTACAGATATTTTCCTGCCAAAATAGTTGCTACAATATAATGATATATGTGGGGCATAGTTATCAAGTTTTCATCTATATGTCGTCTTTTGTATCGCGTTGATCATTTGTTCTGTTGGCTTGGTAGGTTTTAAATTCTGATGGTGATCTGAATAGGCAGCCACCTACCTTAGAATCGCTCTTGGCTCTTCTTAACTCAATAGCAATTACTCTTGAAAGTGCAGGTGAAGAAAAAATTTTGTTGCTCAACAAGGTAATGCTGATAAAGAATCCAGTTTGCTTGTCTTTGGACTTTTAGCGGATTTATGGTTTTTGTTTATGCTGAATAAAAATTTCATATTGTGAGGGATTAGGAAAAGGTCACTTCGGTGAGGAAAACAGTTAAAACTTTACAGAATATGGAGAGGATATTTCAGTGGTTAAATTCTTTCTTAATGAAGCATATGCAGGATGTCATGGTTTCTTATATTGTCTCTTTGATTTTCTAGATTCGAGACATTAATGAACTTCCAAGACAGGATGTAGATGAAATAATCAAAGTATGCATGAGGCAAGATTGCATCTCTTCTTGTGATGATATTCGCAAAAGGTAAGGAAAATTATATGCTATTCCTGAGTATTCGCTGATTAAAATTTGTAGTTATGTTCATTTAGTCTTTTATCGCTATTATTACAATAGTATCTTTGCATACTTACACCATGTTCTGCATGCGAATTGCTATTTTTTATGAGCAGTCTTTTATGTTTGCAACTCTATTTGATAGTTCATTTATTTATCGTGCATTACCTTTAGGCAGGAAATAACTGCTTGTACTGGCACAGAGCTATTTATTATTTTACCTTTGGTACAGGAGATACATTGCGATGATAGAGATGTGCCACATGGTTGGGAATAGGGATCGCCTCATTACTCTTCTGCTTCAGCTTGCTGAGTGTGCTATCAACATCATTCTTATTCATTTTCAGGATGAGTATGACTATTTCATTCTGATCTGTTTATTTTGTTTTTGGTTTCTATCAATGAAAAGGAAGCATGCGAAAAGTGAATATTTAGGTTTACGGATTGCTTCTAGTAGAATTTGGCTAACCTAGAATAGGTTAAGTAGCGAATCACCCTTAATTGTTTGCTACTTGTTTCTTCTGTTCTTTGAAATCAAAGTCTGGCTTAGAAGTACCTGCACCAACGAGAGTATGCTGCACCCTACAATTTTGAGCAGCTTCTGTAAATTAGATGTTGAACACTTGGTTGCACATTAATGAACTTGTCTTTATTTTTCCTTTTCCGTTTTTTTTTTTGACGGTTTATTCTGTTTTAGTCTAAAATGGTTGCACAATGTCTTAACTTTGCAGCAAAACTGATCCACAAGATCTTTCTTTGTTTTGCGGGAAATTGCATCCTATTCTGGAAAGACTAGAGCAGTTCAAAGAGGTACTGTAAAATCTTCCTTGTGGATTTTTATATTTCAAGCATGCTTTGATAGCTCTCAAACATTTGTGACAAATATGGTTGTTTGACTGAATTAAGATTGTTTCTGATCTTTTTAGTTTCATGTCTCTCATGCCTTGTGTTTATCTCGACAGAGCTTTGTACCTGATTGATTGAAATATATTCAGATTGTCTTGACTGGCCTTCATTTGTTGACTTGCTGCTTCTATTGCAGGATAAAATTGGGCAGAATCTGAAGTTATTCCACAGATCTGTAAGTACCCTCAAAGAGATGTCTATCAGAAAAATGGCTCTGTAAAAGAACTAAAGAAAGCCTTTCTGTTAGATTGTCTTTTGCTGTATGAACTTTTTGTTGCCATGAGGCATCCAACCTCCTGTTGACGGGATTTAGAGAAAACGAACAGAAAAGGTTATTAGCTGGGGTGGGTTCGTATATGGTTGTTGGTATTGTGGGTATTCTCAGAATTAGTAGGTCCATTCTCGGCAGCCATATCATTGGTGTACATTGTGTTTGGTGCCATAATTATTCTTTTTTGCTTGCATGTTTAATTAATTTTAAAAAATGGTTTCATCCCCATCCATTCTTTTTTTTCTTTTTTCTTTTTGAGATAGAGAGGTAGCATGCTATCTGTTTTGTTCATTTTAAAAAAAAATAAATTTAGCTAGAAGACTCCATTTTCCGTAAGGGAATATGGATTTATAAATTAGCATTCTAAGCAATGATTATGAGCGAAAAATTAATTTGAACTGATGATCCTATTAGCACAGGTAACAATTTGTGTTCATGTTGGATGTTTACGCCAAATGGCACTGCTTGATAAGAATACTCGAGTTCATATTGTAGCTTATGTTTGTATTTTCATGTGTCCTGCCGAGTGCGGGTTACTCTACATAAACATAATTGCATAACCTAGTGGCGATTCCGAAATCATGTTTGTTACCAAAATTTCAAAATATGCACGTTCTTATGAGATGATATGTATATATATTCTCCATGGGATGCTACAGTCATGGTGTCAAGACAACTGCAGTGAATACTCAGACAACAAGAATGCCCATGCCCGTAGTATCATTGTATGTTAGTTCAAGCAAGGGACCTGGGGAACGACGGGCTCTTTCATCCTTCCGTGGGCGTTGACACAAAAGGAGGAAGTTGAAGCCCCTGGTTCGACATGCGAAATGCTGATATTCTCCATGATGATGCCGGTGCAAGCGATGCTTCGACTACAGTTTAGGGTGATTGCGATGTTCTTTGTCGTTGACCCTATGACTCCAACATAGCGCACATCACTAACTTCAACGGCCGATGGCTGCATCAGGATTCAGGCGTCCGTGAATAGTTAGTTAGAACATGTTCAAGGTGTCTGGGGAAGCCTCGCCACATGCTTCACACTTTACTAGCAAACCATACATTCCTAATCCAGGACCCTTATTTTCGAAGCCAAATTGAACAATAGACTAGCAAGAATTTTAATGCTCGTACCAATCTATGCTTATACAATACAGAGAATTGTACTTGTACCTTATTGTGGCATTTGTGACCACCGTCACAGTAGTATTGGTCTATGATTATGGGATTTTTGACAGAGTCGAACTCGATCTGTTCAAATAGTAGCCGCCTTGCAAAACCAGAACCTCCCTGGCAGATAACAGAAAAGTTCGTCACCGCTGGCTGAATACAGCAAAGTCACAATACTCGTCACCTGCAGAGGTTCGTTCGTTATCCATGCTGTCATCGCTTGAGTTTACCTGCCATGTCTTGATCCGAACGCCATTAGAAGTTCCAAAGAAACTGCACGATGAGACGTGTATCTGCTCCACCTGTGCCTCGGATTCACCCTTACCCAAGCTCCCAATGCTGCAATAATGTGCAGCCAATGTTACCGATTCCCCAGGCTATAAAACTACTTGCCTTTTCCGTACTCTTTCCTACCGAACATGTTTAGTTTCGTTTCCTTTCATTTGCGCCGAGAGAGCTTTAATGATTACGAGCAGAAGTAATATTGCTCCAGGGAGGGATCTCTCATCACACGGAATGCAAACCAGTATGGAAGTTTAATGCTGCATGCTAACTAATACTAATTGGCCATAAAAAGTTCTGAGTAGAAAGCATGCACACCTGATGCCGTGTCCGGGTCCACAGGTTATTCGGCTTATATTAAGATCGACGGTGCCTGGTCCAATGGAAATGCAGTCGTCCCCTGTGCCTATGCTAGTATCTACTATCTCCGCGTGCCGACTGCGCTCGATGTGCACCCCATCGGTGTTGGGACTGTCTTCCGGTGCTTCAATGGTTATGCCAAACACACGAACCCAAGCGCTGTCGTCGACGGAGACATGCTTCTTCGGGCTGTCCTTAAACCTCAGCCCGCTCAGCTGAACATTTCGACATCTCATTATGGCAAGCGACTGCAGGTGCACAAAAGAATACATATTACAAGCTAGGGTACTGGGTCATAGACAGATATACATGGATAGATGGCTGGTCGGAGATCACATACATCGGGGATGCTGGAACAACCCTGCATCATCATCATCATCATCAAATACGGCACAGTTAACCTTTCGTATTATTTATGTTTTTTTTTTTCCTCCCCTCAGAACATAAATTCCACAAGAAAAGGTAATATTATTATAAAGGAAGCGAAGAAGTGTTTAAAATTAATTACATGAGTCGCTTTGCAGGCCCACCAAAGAGAGCCTCGGCCGTCGATTTGGCCTGATCCGTCGACAGTTAAGCCGTTGATGTCGGCGAACGTGATCCAACGGTCGGTGTGATTGGAATGCTGCCGCCCCACTTGGCTCGGCGCCACGATGTCTCCGTCGATCTGGAAATCATCGTAGTAGTAGCATTCTATTTGTTATGCCCGGTTACTTTGCTCCTCTATATAACAACACAATGTACACAACACAACACGCGCGCCAGAGAGATCTCAAATCTTTAAAAGAAAATTTTGGAGTGGTCGGAACTCGGAAGGGATAGCACATATATACCCGAACACGGATCTTAGACCTGCAGGGCCCTCGGAAGGAGATGAAGCTCAGCAGGAATGTCTTCCCGGAGGGCGCAACCATGCTTGGATTCGCCGGATCCGAGCACGCTGCCTTCCATGCTTCTTCAAATGCCTGCCGAGCCCGAGAGTCGGGAGACGAAAACAAAAACAAAAATAATAATAATAATAATAATTGAATTTAGTTGAATTTTTAATTTTATTGCCTGGACGGACGCCCGGCAAAACCTGAAAACGCAAAACTTCTTTTCCCTCCTGGGTTTAGAAAACTGAGACGCAGCCACGAAAATAGGCTTGTAATGTATCAATCAATGAGAAGGCCGGGCCCAATCCACGGCCCGACTCTATACAACTAAATATGGGCCTTTGTAGGCGCCAGGGACAAAGGCATCTATCCAATTTTGGAGCGTCTAGTCTAGCTTTTTAGCCCAGCAGAGAAAGGCGTGGGCACGGCCCACTCAAATGAAAGTAAGGCCTGCTTCCGCAAAATCATAAAACCTTGGTGTCGTCCGTTTTGCCGTCCCCATGGGCTCCGTGGCCCACGACGTCGTATATTGGAGAGCCTGCTTCCGCTGCGGCCCACCAAACACACAGCAGCGGCAGAGCAATGTTCGAAATGGCCTGTATATAAACATAAGCTCCAAATCTAACCAGTTACAAAAGAACAAGGACTGCCAAGTTACGAATATAAAAAAAAAAAATTTATTTTAATCCCCGCTACTCTTCCAAGACTAAGAGTGAGTCAGGTGCTCATCCTGCTCATCCTGTATATTATTTGCGGGTATCTTAATTCGTGTAAAGTGATCAGCAGTATAGTTGTCTATATTCATAACAGTATAGTAGTCATAGTGTTATTGTTAGATATACATTTTGATCAGTTTACAGTCAAAAAACAAAAAGTACTGATAAAATATCTCAGCAAACCGACACCGACTGATTCCCCCTCCTCAATCAATCCTCATGCTACTCGTCGTCGATTCTAATGCAGATCATCTTTTTTTCATTTAATGAGTGAAAAACAAACCTCATTTACAAGAAACTAATCATGCAGAGACAAAAGCTACATGTGATCCAGTTTCGACAAGAATAGACAGTGTGCATTGTAAAGCAAAACCTAACCTCCCATAATTATATACCATACCATCATATATTAGCTACTTCAACTCAAGATGAAAGGTAAGTATAAGAAAGGTGCCAGAGAAGAAAGGTATAAGAAGAGCTTGCTCAGGGAAGAGAAAATGGCTCCTGAAAGAAGTTAAAAGAGTGATTATTCAACTTACACCTCTTCAATTAATAGAGAAAATTGGTCCCAAATTTGGAAAGTGAAGACTAATGCAGGTCAGATATGGCGTTACCTATGCATTTTCCAACTTTTAACCCTCAGTTAGAGACAGTTATCTGCACCTCAGCATCTCTAACAAGAATAAAGCTGCTCCTCGCGAATGGCTCGTCAAATATCAAATCTCCATTAATGATATGCTCTCTAGCAGGAATAAAGCTGCTCCTCGCCGAATGGCTCGTCAAATATCAAATCTCCATTAAAGAATGCAACATCACTCGGTTAATCTAGGGTAACTAGTGCCGCACATCTGTGTGGGCATGTGTGAACTTCTTAATTTACAGAGCAGGTGCAATCTCAATAAACAAAATTAACCCTTCTCAACAACTTAAAGGTAGCATGATATGCAGCGAATAAAAATAAGAAAAAAGCAGAGAGCAAGAAGACTAACAGTCTACTCTCTACCCACCCAGAATACATCCACAGAGCGAATTTAAAATCTCACTAGACTAAAGTGATTCACGAGGCTCAAAACAAGGCTGATACAACCTTCTGTTCTTTTTCACTTGGCGACGGCAATAAACAGTTGCATCAAGTTTGCTTTCCAACATGACACAAATCCAGTTACTCAAGAAACCAAGGTTAAAAGGAAATAAGTTATACAATTACTGAGCAAATTTCATGGGAAGACATGAAATCGTCTAGATAAGTCTTGACGACGCAAACTACGGATTAAATGTATATATATACATCTGATACGACAAACAGGTTTCTTTTTCTCACTTTAACTAGGACAGTATTAGACGGAGTATTTCTCCTGAATATATAAATGACTTCTCTGTCTCCTCCAAACAATGGTCCTTCTCTTCTCTAGACCAGTTCTGTAAACAAGAAGGCATACAACTCAGAATTCAAGAAGTGAAAAAAAAAAAAAAAAAAAAAAAAAAAAAAAAAAAAAAAAAAAAAAAAAAAAAAAAAAAACTAAACTTTACAGGTTGAATTTTTTTATAAAAAAAACTACACTTTATTGGAAATAAAAAGAGGACGCCTAATCACACAAGAATACTAAATGAAATGGAAAAGATCTTACAGAAGAAGCAACTCGGTTTATCTTATTTCTCACGCCCTGCAGCAATTGGGAAAGATTACCATCCCATTTGTAGAACTCCAGTTCCTTTTTGTTCAGTATCTTCTCTGCAACCTGATAAGGGCATAGAAGCAAAGCTAGTTCATATCATGACCATAGAAGTGAAATTAAAAATCAAAAGTTCCAGCTCAATCACCAAAGCGCGGGCTATTGTTACTTTCCTTATTAATCAACGACGGAAACAAAACTCATTGACAAGGCAACACCCAAAGGTGTGAGCAATAAGGGCAATAAGGCACAACCCAAAGGTGAGAAACCCCATACAAAAAATTTAGCATATTCAGCAATCAATCAACAAATCAATCTAAACCTTAAACAAATGGTGCCCAGTCCCTGCCCAAAATCAACCAATATAATAAAAGAGGCGCTTAAGGCTAACTTCATGAAACAAGCAAAATTAGCACTCCTCAGCAACAAAAATGACTTTACCTTGTCTGCTTTTCTCCTTCCAAATAATATTTTGTAAGAGTTTCAGGAAAAGAAAGTTGACCGCGGACATTGACAGTCGATGCAACATTTAGGAAAACCTCTAAATTATAATCTATTGTACAATCGTGGTGTGTGATCACAAATAACAAGTCAGCAAAGAAATCATGAAAGGATGAGCTCAATTAAAGCTAATCTGTTTTAATATCAAGTAAGGTAAAACTCGCAATTAACATAAACTGTATGTTAGATGGCTTCTAACTCAGAGCATACCTTTTTACCAATCATTCTACCTCCAGCAGTGTGAGCAAAATACACATTGTAAAAGTGGCATATAAATGCTGGAGGATCTTTCTCGGCCAGCTCCTCAAGATAACGAGCATAGGTGATGCCCGGAGTAGAGGGCTCAGGAATTGCATGACCTTCTTGCACAAACCATTCTAAATCCTTAGCCAATTGCTCTGACCTTTCCAAGCCAGTGTTCCTGAACTCTGCATCTGAAACCAACATAAGAATTAGCCAACAGCTAGATAATAATATTTGAGATAAAGTATGTTGAATGTCAATGTTAGGATCAACCAAAGCATATGTTAGGCAAGCAGAATACACGGTAAATTTACAGCATAGTAACATCATGTGTGGTAGAAGTTCAGAAGAAATAAAAAATAATAGATGATTTAAGATTTTTATTTTTCAAAAGTCAGAAAGGTGAACCGTAGTAGAAACCTCAAAGAGACGGATCAACAGAAGTCATCAATTCAGAGACTGCAGACGAATCACAAGGTACATATAAATTAGTTATCCTGTTCACTCAGAAACAAACATTTGGCAAAACTGAGAGGAAGTTATCATTGGACACAGCAGAAAATCTATTTTCATATTTTCTCCCACTTTCTCGTCTCTCCAATACATTCCTCATTAATCAATTTAATCAACAAAGTCATGAGAGTTTCAACTATACTATCTGATTCACCTAGCAGAACCCCAAAAAAAAACAAAAAAAAAGGGGGAAAAAATGCAAATCAAGTCAAACAGAAGGTTGCCCTATTGATGATCAAATAATTTTGATGGCAGCTTGCTTGATTGAAAAAACCATCATCCTTCAAATAATAACGAACAACAAGCATAGACAAAGGAAAGGACTTTCTCTCAGATTTAGAGATGAATATCCATGCTTACGACTTCAACACCACCTACTAAGCCATTAAGACCAGCTGTTTCATTAAAAGAATAAACATAAAAATGATCATTACAATAAAAACTCTGACAGGTCTGATATTATTGTAAGACCAGCGAAAGCAATGCTTGACACTCCGAGCTTATATCCTAATTCCCAATCCAGATGGATGGTTTTCTATCAAAGACATCCCAGTAATCTCGGACTCATGGAAAGTTTCAAAATCTAAAGTTAACACTTCATTGTTACTTACAACTCTTCTGATGCTCCGGTAAAAGGATTCAACTTACTGAAACTAGCAGTTTGGCGCCCTAAACTGTTGAAATTAGGAAATGAATCAGAGACATTGCATTGAAAATTAATATAGTGTAGTTTCTTTTTGCTATAACCCTTCCTCCCTAATCCTTCATGTTCGATTTAACAAAACCAGAGAAGGAAGTAATATAAAGAAGAATACAGTCAACGGTGGAACATAGATTTGTGAATGGATAGGGCGCAGAAATTGACCACTTGAACTATAATAATGAAAAATCAATGGTTATATTCCACCAATCAATAATCATCACTGGAAGAATCTCCAATGGAAATATCAAGTTTCGCAAGCAATTAGAAACCCAAATAGCCGAATCCAAAAAAGGGGGGATTTTTTTTTTTTTTTTTTTTCCTTCCCGGGATAACCTACACCAGGGGCATGGCGCCTTGTTGACGATGGTCTCAAGGGTATCGAACACGAGCTTGCTGTCGACAAGGAACTTGAGGTAACCCTCGACGGAGGGCTCCCACTTGGTCATGGGCGGCGCATCCGACTCCTTCTCCCCCTCTCTCGCCTGGTCCTTGGTGTGCAGCTTCATCGCCACCGCCCTCATCTCGTCCACAAAGCCCTTCTCCTCGCCCCCCTTGTGCTTCTTCGGCATCTCGGTCGCCGTCGCCGCCACCACCACGGCGGTCCTCAGAGGCATCCACAGAGGGCTCCTCGCACGGTGCGCCACCCACGGTTGGAGAGACGGGGTTTTGAGCGACAGCGCCTTCGAAACCCTTCGGGTGGGAGCCGCGGAGAGGGAGCGGGTTTGAGAGATGGGCGTGGTGGAGGCCATGGCTTGCTTAGGGCTTTTAATGGGTTGCGGGCGGGGTGGGGAGGCGTAAGGAGATAGGGTCTCCGACTTTTTTAATACTAAAGAGGCAGAGGAGGAGGAGGAGAAGCAATCGGGATGTTTGTTGGTGTAGCGAAAGGGACAAGGAGAGAGATGGATTGAGAGAGAGAGAGAGAGAGAGAGAGAGAGAGAGAGTGTGTGCGTGTGAAGTGTTTGTTAATGGGACTCTGAGAGAGAACGGAGGAGGAGTAGGAGCACGCGATCGGAGGAAGAAGAAAGTGCCGTGCTAAGAAAATAGGAAAAAAAAAAAAAGGAAAAAGAAAGGGTGAAAAGCGGATAGCGATCGGCCGTCCTATATCCTCCTCTGGCTTCGGTAATTGGTGGGGAATTTTATTTTTATTTTTTTTTATTTTCTCTGTCCTCTTTATTTGGGAATTGGGAGGTAATAATTAAAAGATTTCGCACAAGAAACTAAGCACCAGGAAACGTACACGTTTCACACTGGAGAAGGATGAAGGGGCAGGCAAAATGGATTTGGGGTTGGGAGCCCGCCAAGATAAGCAAGGGCCGCGCTCTATTTTAAATATATATATATATATATATATACAAAATAAGAAATTAAATAGGAATTGGGTGCAATTTCTCTGTATTGGTAACAACTAAAAGAAATACATAAAAAGAATATTATTAAAAAGGAAAAAAGAACAAGTAGAGGTAGAGACTAGAGACAAGGGACGGGGCCGATACCGTAGGACCAACTTTATTTGAAATAAAAAAAAATATTGCTTGTCACTCCACAAGAAAACGTATGATTTATGCTATCTTCATCCACAAATTTATAAATTTTTTAAATTTTTAGCAACTATATACATATAGAAAAATAGTAAGATAAGAAAAAAAAATTAGCCATTGCACAGAGTATAAAATCTACACTTTTTTTAGAGTTTACCAATAATATTGCTCTTTTAAATAGTATGCAACAAACGGATAAAAATAATTACAGGTACAAAAATATGGAGATGAATTGAGTGGGGTTTAACTTGATTAATTAATAGTTGGAAAAACTATTTTTTATATTTCAAAGTTGAGATAGAAACGCAAACCACTACTTGGAAACACTGATTTTATATTTGAAAGTTGGGAAAGAAACGAAAACTAAAAACACAAATCCACGTACTCACTGCTGCTATGAAAATGCTAACACATTACTGTTATAAATATTTGATATGCTAAATTATTCGATGTAAATACTGTTTATTTGTCTTGCAAAGTGATACAAGGCATCACATGAAATTACCAGCATATTAATAGCTCATAGAGCATAGAAAATAATTTGTGGGAATCTAAAGTACATAGGAAAATGTTATAAACACTTTTTAAAATAATACATTAGTTGTCTATAAAAGTAGCAATTTGGTATGTAGCAATACTCTTTCTAACATTTCTTTAAATTTGAAAAAAAGAAGTGCTAGTTGTACAGCTAAGAAAAAAATAAGGACATAAATATTTCAGAACAACTGTATGTAAAAAATAATATGCGTGTTTTTATAGCATGGGATTACGCTTATCAATATATATTTTTATTAAGCGCTAGGTATTCAAGGGTTTGAAGAAAATTAAAAAAGAAAAAAGAAAAAAGAAAAAAATGAAGGCACTAACTCAGTAAATAAATAAAAAAATCCTAAGATAAAAAAATAAAAATTTCCCAAAATAGAGGGGCATTCCGAGAATTGAACTCGGGACCTCTCGCACCCTAAGCGAGAATCATACCACTAGACCAAATGCCCATTGACTCAAAAGGTCATTTCACTTTAATATTGTTGTCAATTAATTGGAATTCGGTGACAAATTTAAAAAGGTAGGGAATAACCCTATGATAAAGAATACAGAACTAATTATCATTTTGTCAAGACATTTGCAATTTTGTTGAATAGAATAGTGGTTCTGTTAGTTACCGGCTGTTAATTATTATTAAAACTTATGGTTTTGCTTACTAAAATACTGAATTGAAGGAAATCCAAATTCTTGTGCTAATTAAGTTGGCGTTCTCACTTCTCATTCCATTTGATGTAAAAGTCTGTAGAACAAAATAAATATAACTGCTAGAAAAAAGAACGTGCTCGGGCATACTCTTTACATTTTCAATGTATTCATTCCTCACAAAACCAAAAACGCCCAATCTTATGGAAGCAGCAAATGTTTACAACAGAAACTGCCAACTGATGAAAGAACAACCAACAATATTTACAAAAATCAACTCCATATCTCAACAAAAGAAAAAAGGGGAAAGAAAAGCCAAGATCAAATAAAAAAATAACGATGCCAATGTCCGACGCAAATATCCTTACAACTGAGATAACTTACTGCACAATGATCAACTGCTCTTTGCCACACCACTAGCTCAACTGATCAAGCATACCAGAATGCAATCAATGATCCACAGGGCTGATGCTCATCGGGCAGTTAATTGTCTAACAAGATTATCATGACCACCATGCATCCTCAAGAGGTAAATACATTTGATCTCCGACTCCACACATACGTGAAGGGCTCAAGCAAATTAATCCACAAGAAATCCTATAACTCTCTACCAATTCCCCAGATATTACCCAATTCTATTATTGTTCTGAGATGTCGCCGAAGAGATCAAAGTAACTGGGCGAACCAAGCATAAAATTACCAGGTGGAAGAGTAGCATTAGTCTGAGCACTCCAGAAATCTCCATGATGCAACCAGCTGCTGCTGCTCTGGTGAGAAGCCATTACAGAGTCCCTTCTTAAAGCCCCACTACTAGGAGGATAGCTGAAATCATGTAGAAAGAGAGAAGTTGGAGAGACGGTTGGTTGGCCGGATGATGGGTGTTGTTGAGACTTCTGTGCGGTACCTCCTGAGCCAGAACGATTCTGTGGCCGAGCTTTGACTTGCACCGGGGATGTAAATTGGTGCCTTTTCTCTTCATTGCTGCCGCTGGTAGAGGACCTGAGATTTCCTAATGAAGGAGCAGTGGCGGTATCATTTGTGGTAGAGGAGGTAGCAGAATCTGGGCCAGTAAGGCGCTGGACAAGGGCCATGAACTCGCTGGCCTCCACATGAATCACCTTTGGTGACACCACGTAGATGATGACTGGTTGCCGCTTCTTTTGAGGCTTTTGGATCCTGTGGGAGTTGACATGGATCATCAAAGGCGGAGGGCGTGGACCTTGTAGCTCACTTCGCCGAGATCTCTCGGCAATGAATTTAGATGAGGACATGGCAAGCACGGCAAGTACAAGGTAAAGTATACTTGCAGCATAAAAAGAAAAATCTTGGCAGTACTTATACAAGAATAATGCACTTATTGAGACAAAAGTCAACTTTGTTATCAATTTGCAAAGTCAACTTTGTTTTTAATTTGCAAAGTCCACTCTGTTTAGAAAAACAAAGAAGGAAATGAGGAAGGGGCCTGCAATTTGACGTCCATCAGCTAACGGGCCAGCCGCTGATCCTATATTCTAGGCTTGTTCAAACCTTATGCAACCTAGATATGTGGTACTTTGTCATTAACTACCGGAATTTGTATTTTCATAAAACAACTAAAAACGATGATGCATACAATACAACGACACCATACAGAATAGGAATTTCCTACAACAAAAGGTGTTCCCTGATGAGTTGAAGCGCCAATTTGGATTGAGAAGGATCAAGAGAACTGGGAGATACACAACATTGCACCGACGGGCATCAGAGCATGAAGTATCTTACATTACATGTCCATTTCTCGGAGTTCAGATTATCTTAGATAATTGGTTACCTTCACGAAGGTCAGAACCTGTGCGGGGTCAGACTGAGATCATATTTAGGAATTTATGCCGGTTGACAGCCCGTAGAGCTACTCATACAGCAGGAGTCGGAATATAAAACTATTAAGAAAGAAATGTTTAAATAAATATTGTAAGCATATCAAATGGGTATAGATGCCAGCCAAGAGCCAACAAAAGCTTGTGATGTAAGATAGTGCAGTCCAAAGACGAAAGGAATAGAAGAAGACCAAGTCAGATGAATTATGGCGGTTTTCAGTTTAGTAATTTAGTAATCAGGCGTACGGAAAGGTTAGGTCAAGAGCATGCAGAAATTTCTTAGCTGTTCACCGAGAAAATTATGTTTTTCCAAACAGTTCCTTGGACGGCAATTCTTACAGTTCAATGGTAGATACACTAATTATAACACATACAACAAAATAATGAAGCATCTTCATAGGCGCCATCAATGGACTAGTAATGTTTGAACTAACAAACACAATAAGAACCCAACTAAATCAATCATAAGCATGCGGTTACTAATTTGAATTGATCCAGCTTGACACGAGGTGCTGAATGGAGATTGAGTTGAACTCAGCAACTAACCATCAATTGTTATTTACACCATTTGCTGCCTTATCAAAAGAAAGAGTGAATATCGTCATGAACAGCAAAAATAAATGAAGTTCATCAAACTACTTGGTATGGAATAGAAGTTACAGAAGGAAAATTACATCTCAGATATGCTAAAAATCCCAATTAGTAGCATATGCAAACAAGTTATAGAATGAAATATCCAAGGATAAGAAGAAGCTCTTAGATTTGAACATTTATATTCACATGTTTCACACTGTAGTGACTCTACAGCTGTTAGAAATCTGGAAACTAGCTACAGTAAGCATGCAACCCGTGAAAAAAAAAAAAGACACGAAAGTAAAGACAATTAAACAAATCAAGAGTCACTTAGCTGCTGGTTCAAGAACAGGGATCTCATTACACCGCCCAGCGCTACACCAGCCTGCTCCTCTGTAAGGGAGGTAGCGAAAACACACTAACTGTAGAACTCCCACTCCTAATCTCTTTCAGAGCCCGAAATGCAGCGATAGTACTCTTCATATACAAGCCTTCCATGTACTCAATTTTCTCTTGCTCTCTAATCCTACCTCTACCCAAAGAAGGCACATGCGTTAAAAATTTGTGCTCTCTATCACCTTCTCCATCTCTATCCTCACCACCAGATATGAATTGTTTATATATTGGGAAGAGGCGGTCTAGCATGGCCTCACAATCTTTCACAAGCTCATAAAGGAGATCGGTAGTGAAGAACGGTTGCTGCAGTACCTTTTGGATGAAGGGCAGCCGGATTAGTGCCCCTGTTCTCTTGTCGTACTTCTTCTTCAGTATCTTAACCAACCCTATTGAATGTTGAGAAGTAACATCAGGATAATTGGATTCATCCGGCATGAATAATCTTCACTAGTTGTCAATTGTTATTATCACATACATAATAACAGTTCTTAATATTTAGTAGCATTTCAAATGTACATTTATCTATTATCTTCAAAATATTACATAATTATGGCCTGCTATAATAAATTTGACTGATTCATCCCAGTTCTCTAAATTATCTTTTTTTTACATTTCATTTCTATTTTCCAATTCTTTTTTTGCAATTCTGCAAAGTATTCTTTATTGTTTTGATTCTAATTACAAAGCAACTCAAGCCGTTCAAAGCTCGCCCATTTCACAGAAAATTGGTTTTTGCATTGGTGATTTGGCAGATATGTTTCCCATAATACAACTGGAAACCAAGACATGCCTCTTAACCCACAATATCATTTGAACATATTAGTGCTTGTCGGTAAATAAATCGCCTTACAGATTTATTTTCAAATAACAGCCAACAGAAAGCAAAAAGGCAAAAGTTTGATGCCGTGATTAAATTCAACACTAGAAAAATAACCAGTGAAAGAACCTTAAATACTAAAAGACCGCAAATCGCAATCAGCAAACCAATTTGCACCAGGATCTAGCTCTGAGGAGTGAGGACGTACATGGCTCTTGTATATTAGCCTGACAACGCAATTTACACCGAATCGATTTCTAAGGTCTAAAACTAAATGATATTCCAATCCAGCTAGTAATCAAGTCGATAGAAAAGGGGTAGAAGCATGGAGTACAGATCCCGACAACGACATACATGATGAGTAAAGTGAACGCAGCTTACATAATTGCTATAAAAGCAAAAATGTTCTACATCATGATGCATATCAGATTAGAGAATAACTCATTCACGGATTTTACTCGAACCTGAGTAACTAGTTAGCACGCCTAACTATCAGGAACTTCAATGCGATCCAACAGCCACGAAGAATTTAAAGAACGGAGTGTTCCCTTACCTGTAAAGTTAGGGGCGCTGTAGTTCTCGAGGAGGACCATCTCCCCGTGGAAGTCCACGGTCTCCTTCCTCACTTTCATCAACTCATCCTCGGAATCCCTCGCCAACAGCTCTCCGAACGCGGTCCAGAAGTTCCTGCAAAAACCCGCGCATCAGCCATCGGTCGATAGTCATATGAATCAGCAGGAGGGAAAGAAGAGATCGTAGGAATTGTAAGAAGTATCCATCAGAAGTAAAGAATTCTCCCGCATCAGTGGTAGGAAAGGGGCGGGGGAGGACCTTGTGGCGAATGACGTAGTCCTCCTCCCCCTCCACGGAGAAGGCGTTGAGCTTATCGAGCTCGGCGTCAAGGAAGCTCATGAAAGGCTCGTCTCCGGGCCATCGGCCACGCTCGACCGCTTCGAGGGCCCATCTTCGATGATGAGGTCACTTGAGGCGCCTCTTGATCTCCTTGTAGCGGAGGAACCTGTCCCTCCACTCCGGCAGCGTCTCCTCCATCTGGTTGCTCAGGCTTGGGAGCTGCGATCGATCGATCGATCCATCCAACGCTTCAAACTTTACCAGCCTCTCACTCTCTCTCTCTCCCAAACAAAAAAAACAGGAAGAAGAGAAAGAGGGAGGAGGAGGAGGAGGAGGCGATAGATGATGGTGATGTGCATAGTGGAGAGGGGGAGTTGAGCGAGGATACGCGGGTGAGAATGACCCCGGAGAAGGAGCGAATGTTTTCAGTTGGAACTGCGCAATTCCGACGGGCGGGGACCGGGAGGGTGAATCAGCTGCCCCGCTTCTTTTCCATCGCACTGCGGCCGCTCGTGTTGTGACTTGTGATGATGCACGGGCCCCCACAACAAACGCGTCCCATATCGCGCTACGAGAGGCCGCCGGGCCATGATCGGGCCGGGCCTTATTTCAAGTCGAGTGTTTTTCTTTTTCTAGTATACATCTATTACGAGTCCGAGTCTAGTGCAAAATTCTTAAGACCAATTTTGGATTGGACCGGATCAATGAAAAAAATACAAAAAAAATTATGTCCCAGCATGGTGCAGATTACTAAGCTCTTGTTGGTTTATACAGGAGAAGCAAAATAATATTCAGAGATAGAATCATATAAGAGCATATTCTATTTCTGAATACTTTTAGTTCTCGTCCCATGAATTCTTTGTTCCATAGCACATTCTCTTCTCATCTAGGTAAAGAATTTTACCCCGGCCCTAAGAAAGGACCCACCTAGGCCTGAGGAAAATCGGGCCGACCCGGGCCAGACGGGCCAATTTGGACCGAGCTTGGTGCCATGAAATGCATATCTACAGACCGGAAAAGTAGGCCCGGGTCTCGGCCACTTCACGTAATACGATGTGTTTGTTGTTAGGTTTGGGGCCTCGGGCATTCGGCCCACGAACGCCTTCTGAGTTCTGAGCTGCTAGTCCCTGAACGCGAAAATTTCTCCTCCTCGTAATAAGACGACTGTCCGTTACCTCCCTCGCTCGCTTCGACGATGATCCCGCAAACCGACTCCGACGTAACGCTTGGTTCTTCTCGTTCGCAAATCTCCTCTGTATGATAGAGGTTAGCATCTCCTTTTCGCCTCCGTTCTCCCCTCCTTCGTCTCCAATGCGTTGTGCCCCCCTCTTACAACCCTAATCCTTTTCTCTCCTCTCAATTTCGAATTGGACGCGGAGGTAATTGTATTTATCTTCTAAGCATCGCATCGGCTATGGTGTCTTCCTAAATCATCCGATTTTGCTGCATCATCGTGGCGCAAGAGAGTATGCTGCGCCTAGTTTTGGGCTCGGAGCATTAGATTAGCGTCTGTTTTTGGATCTTATGTTACTAATAGTTCTGTTTCCTACCTTGCTCTTCCTTTTTTTTTTTTTTTTTTTTTCCTTTTCCTTTCTTATATTTTTTTTTCAAGTTTCTCTTGCGAGAAGTGAAGGGAATCAGCTCTTGAACCACATAGGAAATCATCCTGTGTTTTGAAGTCAAATAAAAAAAAAAAGAAAAAAAGAAACGAAAATCAGCTTTATTTTGAGAGGCTAGGGACATAGTCAAGATCAATTACAGAGGTTAATTTGATTATAAATTGAGGTAGCTGATCTCCGTGTTGTCGATGGCGCCAGCCTATCTCTGTCTGAAGATACACATCCCCTACACTGATAGTCGCAATTTGGAGTGATGGCATGACTTGCTTATGTTGAAGAAATGCGGGTTATACCTGATGCCATGGTGAAAGTATATTTGAGGATCATCCTAAACACCTTAGTCTCGTCTTCCGATCACCTTTCGATCCTGTATCTTGATCGACTCCTATGGTTCTAGTTCAAATAACCGGACTGCAATTGTGCAATTGCAATGGTTATATCTCTTATAGTGGTGGAATTATGATGGGTTCGCAGGCTTGTCATTCATCACCACCAAAGAGACCACACAAACTCTTTTGTTTGATGTGATTTCTTAACTTAGTCCGTTTATTCCACATAAGATGAGGTTGTGAGGTTCTGATTGCGGTTGGTTTCGACGTCTTAAGATGCGTGTTTAGACAGTAGAATGAACTTTGGAGGACGTAACCAATTCCTACGTAGTATTTTTGTGCCCTTCGCCTCAGGACACTTACATTTTTCATTGGTTGCACTCTGAACTTCTTTTTCGCTCATAAGAAGTGTAAAACTAGCTCTTGATTCTTGACTCTCTCTCTCTTCATACATTTATTGATTGCGGTGTCTTGAGCTCTTTTGGGATCTCATCGTAGTCATTTTTGTTCTTGTATCCAGTTAATTTCATTATGAAGGTCTCTCCTCCAACATGCTATCATTCTGATAACGGCATCTGAAGTGAGTAGTAGTCTTTTTTTAAAAAAAAACAAAAAATCATGTATCCATGTCAAAGTCCATGAAAGATGGCAAAGGGGAGTGATTTAAATGAGTAGGCAAATTGGTTGCGTATCCTTGTTAACACAACCATTTCCTCATTTATGCAGTTCACCGAATCGATTAGATTGCTCAGCGGGTGCATTCAATGGAAAGTAACAGTGATCAGTTGCCCTGTAATTCACTTGCATCTATTGACGGTGATGCTGCACCTGCAGGTAATAATGCAATATGCTGCACCTTTTGAGTTTTTTTTTGTACCATCTAGTCTTAATTGCTTTGTGATTCTATCTCATTAAGTTGATATGATACTTGGCTGTCTCACATAGGTATAGAATAACGCATTCTTGATAGATCATGCACTGGTTCGTCTCTAAACTTTGTATCTAAGTTACTCTGTTTAAACAAGTCATTTCCTGCTCTCTGCTGGTCCTGACATGTGATGCCTTATGTAATACTACCTAACTTGCACTTTTGGGTGAATTATACAAATATGCTTTCAGTTCTCATCTCTGGACTCTGTTATATTACATTAACTGCTTCCTTTGGCCGTGAAAAGAAATCATTTCAGAGCTGGCTAACTTCTGTTAGCTATTTGACAGATTCACCCGTGAAGGAAAGATGTTTTGACCAGAGAGAAGCACTTCCTGGGGAGCCACGCTGTGTTATTTGTGGACGCTATGGGGAATACATATGCGACCAAACCGATGATGACATCTGCAGTATAGAATGCAAAACTATCCTTCTTTCTAGACGTGCTGATACTAAGAAGCCAGAAATAAAATCCAAAAAGCCCGTGAACCTTCCCTTTCATGACGAGTGCTTCTATGTTAAAGATGATAGGTGCTCTAACCTGCAGGGCGTAAACACTGAACAAATTGCTTCTTTAAGAAGCAAAATCGACATTTCTGTTAAGGGACGGAACATTCCGGATCTGATTTTATCCTTCTCTTCTTGCAATCTCCCTACTAAGCTCGAACATAATCTTGAAAGTGCTGGATATGTTATTCCCACCCCAGTCCAGATGCAAGCCATTCCTGCTGCACTTAGTTGTAGAAACTTGCTTGTTTCTGCTGAAACTGGTTCCGGTAAGACTGCTGCTTTTCTAGTTCCAATAATCTCCCACTGTTTGCAAATCCGGTCGCAACATGTTACTGACCGGAAGAATCCATTGGCAATGGTTCTTGCTCCAACTAGAGAGCTGTGTGTGCAGATAGAGGAGCAAGCTAAGTTGCTTGGAAAGGGCCTACCTTTTAGAACTGCCCTTGTTGTTGGAGGAGAAGCCTTGGCTGGGCAGATATACCGAATAGAGAGCTGCATAGAATTAATTGTGGGTACCCCTGGAAGGCTAATTGATCTCCTTTCCAAACATAATGTTGAACTCGGTGGGATTTCTGTCTTGGTTCTGGATGAAGTAGACTGCATGTTGCAGAAAGGGTTCCGCGATCACGTCATGCAAATATTTTGTGCACTATCATCCCCTCAGGTATTGATGTTCTCTGCAACAATTTCTCAAGAGGTTGAAAAGATGGTTCGCTCTATGGTTAACGACTTGATATATATTCTTTGCGGGAGCACAAGCAGACCAAACAAATCAGTGAAGCAAATCGTTATTTGGGTGGATCCTAAACAGAAGAAACAAAAGCTTTTTGAGATATTGATGAGCAAGCAGCATTTTAAGCCCCCCACTGTGGTGTTTGTAGGTTCAAGACTAGGAGCTGATCTTTTGTCTCAAGCAATTACAGTTGCTACTGGATTGCGAGCTCTCTCAATTCATGGGGAGAAGATGATGAATGAGAGGAGAGAGAATTTGAGAATGTTTTTGACAGGAGAAGTCCCTATAATTGTGTCTACAGGGGTTTTGGGCCGTGGAATGGATCTTTTAAAAGTACGACAGGTGATAATCTTTGACATGCCAAATTCTATGGAAGATTACGTTCATCAAGTGGGAAGGGCTTCTCGAATGGGGGATGAGGGTACATCAATTATCTTTGTGAATGAGGAGGACAAGAAGCTGTTTAAGGAGCTTGTGCAGACTCTAAAGTCTGCAGGAGCTGCTATTCCGCGAGAGCTAGCAAATTCGAAGTACTTAATGGGTACTTTCTCTGTTAGTGGTAGAAAGAAGAGAAAGTTTGGTTGATAGGGTCTTTGCCTGGTTACAAAAAATGAGTTTTCTCCAAGGTTCTAGTCACTTGGTTATAGGAGAGCTGTTTTTTCTAGAACTCTGTGCAACAACTAAAAACTATCAGGGGGAGTAGTTTTTTTGTGGGGGGGGGAAGTACTGGTGATTTGTACAGTAGAAAGAGCAAGAAACTTTCATGTCACTGCAACAATAGTGAAATAAAACATCCATCAGACTGCAATTACTGCTCTAATGGTCACCCTAGGCTTCTTCAGATGTCAGAAGTTCCAAATCAGGAAAATGTGGTCGAAATCCTATAAACTGGAGGATATGATGTCAATCCATATCTACTTACCTGATGGATATGTGTCTGAATCGACATGCAGGTCAAAATATTTGTCTTACAACATGCATTGATCCACTAATATTTGGTATTTTTTGACTAAATTTGCCTGTACCGCATAAATGAAGATTCAATTATTGGGTCATTGGCTTTGGCTTGGAGGAATGATATATTCACCATGTGTTAGACGTCAGAGACACAATCAAAGGGGACATTGGAATCTGCAGGAACAGCTAATCAACACATTTTTGCGAGGATGGGAGCTCATCAAGGTAAGCTCCTGGGAACTAGTTTTTCCATGGTCTTTATCTTTGTGCTCTTATAGGTTAGACGACATGCTTTTTATCTGTTTTGCTATTTTTGACTACTGACTTATGCTTCTTAAGACCTGTAATATTTTTATTCATCACATTTTTCGTATAATTGTCATGTTGTTTAATATCTCAATTGACAATTAATCCAAATTTCAGCCGCTATCATGGATTGTGACATTTCATAGGTTGTTGCCAATTTCCAAAGTGCTACACGTATAACTTTTCATAGGAGTGCAATCTTGCTGCTTCCTAACGATGGTGACTTCTCTGCTGATTTATGATGAAACTTGCTGATTTAGTAAGTTAGCTCATGATTTGTCAAAGTTCTTTCTTCAGCTGGTATTAGTACATATACTACAGCAACTTCATCTCATATGCCAATTTTTCTCTCTGCACTTGGTAATGCTGAACTCCTTCAAGCTAATCTCAGTCAATTGCACTTTGGATAGATTGGATGATAAAGGAACTCTTAGGTATGATATAGTTTAGTGTTTGCTTGAACTTCCGTGTTTCTCAAAATTTTCTGATACAGGAATTTCACATAAATAGAACAAGGATTTGCAGCCAGTCTTTTTTGTTTTCTCCAAATTCACTGGCCGTCAATAAATTCTGATAAAAATATTTTTACAATTTCTTCATAAATAGCCTAGGCTATGGCTATAACTATTTCTTTTTTTTGTTGCCTGACACCTGATTACAAAGTCCCTATGTGGTTGCCACTTGTGTGACCTCCCATTTAAGTAAAGATAAATTGACCTTATCTAAACAAAATCGCATTTGAAATAGGTACCTGAACTTACAAGAAAAAATTTATTTTACTACCTAACTTTTCTGTACTTCAACTTGAGAAATATTCTGTCAAATTCTGTTAGATATTAATCATTCCAGTAAAAATAAGTTACAGAATTTCCATCAACTACCAGAATGTTCTCTTAAATTTACAGAATATTACATCAGGAAGTAAAAACAAAATATTCTTAAATCATGATGGAGATGTACTTGAATGAAATGTATTTTAAGGTTAAGTAGTAAAATTAAAACTGTAAATTTAGGTACCCATTTCTAATTGTGCAGTAGTTCAGGGATGGTCTGTATGTTCGACATATCCTTTATGATCCTAAAGGTGGTGCAAGGAAAGACGTATGTGAAAAAGATGAAGACAAACAAAAAGGTGTTACAAATAAGGTGGAAGTGATTATTAGTGTCTGATGAATTTGCTGAGGCAGTTGGACCTTTTTTATCTAGTTTTCTTTTGGTGGTCTGATCCGTCCAAAGTGGGTGTGTTTTAAACTCTCTGTACAAATTACCAGCTATAACTTAGCCCTGTAACGAAGATCCTTAATCAGAAATTACTGGATGCTATTACATTGTAAGAAATATTTGCACTTTTGCCTCCCCTTCTCTAATGCCTTGGAGTTGCGCAGTGATTTTTCTGGTCATGTACCGCATGGACTTCTAACTGTGATATAACTAGTTGATATTTCGATTAATGAGGCTAGGTTAGCAAAGCCTATATTATGAATTCTTCATCACACACCTTTTCATATTAAAACTGACCTATTCCACATTTTATATTTTTGTTATAACCAGTGTTTCTGAAAGCTCTGATGAAAGTGTATCTTTTACGGTGTAAGTAGTAACCTATTCTCAGTGGTCTATGATTGTCACTTTGTGCAGTCGTCTAACATCATTAGACACATACATGTGATCTCATGTAAATTGTTTTAGGTAGATGTAGCTCATGATACTGTCGCCATCAGAAAATGTTGTACCATACTAATGTGCTTTATAATCTTAATTAACATGACATGACCGGGTTGAACTGAATAAGACCCTTTTCAGTAAGGGGTCAACTTTAAAGAAAGTGGACCACTACAGCTATCTTAGGGAGGTATTTAATACACACTTTCACTACATAGAAGTTCCTTAATAAGCTATTTCTGATTTCTGCAGCACATGGTGTTCAGATCTAAATCCTAAAAAGATAATCTTACTCCCAATTATGTGATTAGGACAATGCGTTGTTTGATGTGGTGGAGAATATCCCTTAAGCTTATTTATTGAAACTAATTACAGATAGATGATAAAGATGGTCTAGCCTTGAGACATCTCTCTCCCGTAGGGATATGACCAAAGAACAAAGCAAGTGCCTTTCTGTAGTGTTGTAGGGAGAGTATTTACATCATGACTGTCACTTTCGTTGCCTAATTTACCAAACTTCAATGTTCTATTAGTGTCTTTATCAGATTCCATTTCCTCCCATCCCTCTTTTAGCTATATCATTAACTACTCATTTCACTCTCAACCCTCAACACCTCGGTAGAAAGACTATGCTCCAGTTTTTAGTTGGCATTTTGATGACTGACCAACTACCTGGCTGTCCCAGCTTACACTCTTGTAGAATTGGGATATGAGGGCATTCTCTCATTCATTTTGCAACCAACTCAAATCGTAAACTTAAGTTCTTCTTGGCAGCATAAACCATTGAAATTTCACTCAAAAAATAGCTTATACTAAACTTGATTTTGTACTGCTTTGATGGCTCCTTTCTAAATAATTGTCTTAGGCATGTATTGGCCTCGTACAAATATATACATAAGATAGTCCTTAATCCTAACCACTTGTTGCTCCTTTTATTGATTTACTAAAATGTCTGCTGATACTTAATTAGTTTTGCAGTACAGAAGCATCGTATCTCGTCCTTAGATGCATCATTTGTATGGACTCCTGTTAAGGACCCTAGTCATAGACTCCTAAAGCATCAAGTTCGTAAGTCGGAGAATCAAAATTTTTCGCAATATATTGGAGTTCCAACCTAACATGGTTACTTGATGATTTCCATTTGCTTCATGAGAAACACTTGAATCTCAGTTTTCTAAATAATGGTAGTTTGAATGAAGAGGGTTTTGCGTTAGATAAACTGGCAACCTGTGTAAAGCTTTCTTTAGTAAAACAGTTGATGGTCAATAGATTGCATGATCCAAACATTTTCCCTTGTTTCTTGTTGACGAAGAAATGCATGTTACCGTATTATATTACTGCTGGCCTTTCGATACCTTCGAAGTAGTTTTTCTTTTTATTTCTTTTCTCTTTTTCTTTCTTAGGTGAAGAAAATACCTTCAAAGTGTTTGAAATGTTCACTACAAGTGATTAATGCTTTTTAGCCTATTGATACAAGAAAGATTGACCTTAATTTGAAGGCAATAAAAATGATTGACGGCAATGCTGATGGCCTTCATTGCAGATGAAAGTGGTTGAGACCCTTGCAGATATTGTAGTAAAAGATCTGGTGAGCATCATCTTCTCATTCCTGCAGCAAATTATGCGGAACCGCGGATTCATTTCTGAGGTTGGTGTTAAAAATTGTCTAATCCGTAGAGTTTTGTAGTTGTTGAAGGTGACATCCTTAGCCATACCATCAAAAAAATAAAAACAAAAACAAAAATAACAATAAAAGAAAAAAGATATAAAGACATCCTTAGCTAACTTCAAACAGAACCTTGATTCCTAATGGGATAATTAAGCAAGCTTGTCAGAGTATCCTGCCTATTACATGCTTTATTCTGTTCGAATGCTTCAGCCTTGCCTAGTCCCTGTAGGGTCCATCAAGGTCGCAATATTCACGTTTGGCTTTTTTGTACTGTATGTTCTCTCTCTTTGGTTATTACCGAAATCTGCTAATAATTTCATGGTGATTGAAGGAAGGAAAGTAAAAATAAAATAAAATAAAAAAAACCTCAGCGATTTGCTTATATCTCTTTTCAGCCTTTTCAGTTTGTATATAAACAGCCAACTTCCTTGTTTTCGTTCAAAAAAGAAGTATGAATTTTTTAAAATTTGTGTAAATCTTACAAGTTTCTGACTGTCGCTCAGACTAGTGCACGTATTGAGCAGAAGTTGAATCTAATTAGGATTTCCCCTTTGTAAATTGAACATGCTTGTACCCAAGTGAATAAATAAACTCTTTTTTTTTTTTTTTTTTTGAGAGAAAGGTAGCAAGCTATCCGCTTCGTTTATTTCTTTTAGAAATAAACTTAGCTGAAAATGTGAATCAACTAGGATTCGAACTCGCGACCTCGGATACCAACCATCAAGCTTTTTACCACTTGCGCTAGGAACGGTCAGTGTGAATAAATAAACTTAACTGAAGCAAAGTTCCACATGTACACGCAGAAAGATACGTGATATAACGAAAGGTCTTGTTTCACCAGGCCAGGCTATGACGCTGATGTAGTCGCTGACACACTGTTATGTTGCTTAATTAGAATTAAGAACTCAACTATCACTGCACGAATGATTAATTACAAACCCTTTTATTTCCTTATATAGGCGCACATAATGACACGCATATACCAACGCTAATAAGCTCTCACGTGTTTGTTGTTGACACTTGAGAGCGACCACTTTATACCTATAGAATAGAAACTTTAGAGTAGGTTATCTATTTTTAAAAGCTATATATACCTCAATAGACAGCTATTACCATCAAAGAGGCATGATGCATATACAACTATCTTAATTAACTCGAATTGAGCACACCAACCCACACATTAACCTACCAAATCTCTAATACTTCAGAGGTTGTCAACCGCACTTTGCAGGTGCTCGGCACGTGAAGGGGGAGGAACAGGGCAGTTCCTGTTGAGAAGCTCCTCGATCATCTGCAGCGCGATGCTCTCCTCCTCGTCGATCACGGCGCCGCTCGTCGCGGTCGACCCTTGCGTGACGTTGGAGACCTCCGAGGCGGATGAAGCCGGCGGGGTGGTGGTGGCCTCGCAGGTAACCTGCTCGCCGACTTTGCTGAGCTGGACGGTCATGACCCAGTTGGAGTCGGCGCGGGCGCCGGCGCGCTTCTGCCACACGCCGATGTGGGACTTCTCGGTGTCGAGCCTGAGGCACGTGAGCGACGGGGATGGCGTCTTGCAGCACTTGCGGAGCTTGGCGCTGAGGATCTCAGACAGGTTGGTGGCGGAGGCGGAGGCGGCGGAGGAGTTGAGGTTTTCTCTGCAAGGCTGTGCGTCCCCGGAGGGGGTCTTGTTGACGGGGAAGTTGGTCTTGGCGTTGCGGCCGCTCATCAGCACGGCAGCCTCGTCGTAGGCGCGGGCGGCTTCCTCGGCTGTCTCGAAGGTGCCCAGCCACACCCTCCTCTTCCTGCACGAGTTAATTGTTTCATCTATCTATATGCTGCGGGGGCAGTTATTTAATTATATAATAAAAGAGCCGCGGAGAATGTACGTAGCAGCAGCAGAAAATGGTTGAGAGAGAGAGAGAGAGAGAGTAGGGATGAAGAAGAGATGGCATGGCGTACAGGAGGGGGTGCCTAATCTCGGAGACCCAGGAGCCCCAGTGGCGCTGCCTGACTCCCCTGAACTTCTTCGACTGTACCATGTTTTTCTTGTTTGCAGTTATCTGCTAGATTCTCTCTGGCAGGCGCCGGCCAATGTGGCCAGATCAAGAGTAGATAATAGAGAGAGGAGAGAGGAGAGAGGAGAGAGAAGAGAGTGAGGGAGTGGAGTTAAAGAAGGGTGTGGCGTTTGGTTTGGTCTGAGTGAATGAAAACTACCACAAAGTACGCTGCGCTGCAGGAGGGGGGAGATTCATATATGATTGTTAAATAGAGAGAGAGGGAGAGAGAGAGAGAGAGAGAGAGAGAGAGAGAGAGAGAGAGAGAGAGAGAGAGGAGTAAGGAGAGGGGGGTGCATATATGGAGAGGGGGGGGGGGGGGGGGGGGGGGGGGGGGGGGGGATGAAAGAAGAGTGGGAGTGGGAGGGGAATGTGCAGGGGCAAGGGGCAGAGGCTGCAGGGTGGGCTGTCGGTGAGGAGAAGAGATAGAGGCACAGAGAGAGGCCCCGGCATATGACATAACCACCATAGTACCATGGTAATAAACTCCCTCACCTACGCCCTTGGAGTTGGAGATGCTATTTAATACTCTTAGCTGGTTTGGCATGCACATATACGTTCATCCTCATGGTGAAAAAGGAAATATTGCTCTATATTCATTCGCTTGTGGTGGTGAAAGTTGACCAAAGTTACCAGCTCGATCCCACCCACCCACCCACGCACCTGCCACATAGCACTCGACGTTCGTCTAGCTACAGTATACCTCAATAATTTCTACTCATGTGTCGCTGCATGCATACTGTACATGTACATACGTGCTAGGCATGCAGCAGCACCTGTAGAATGTGGTGCCGAATATATAACGCCTGACGGGCACAGCATTAAAAAAAAAAAAAACAAAAAAAAACAAAAAACAAAAAAAAACAATCATGGGTTTCTGAATCATCATTTCCGAATGATGTTGTATTTCCTGTTTCAGATCGTGTTCTTTACTTCTTTTACGTTGGGGTCGTCCTAAAAAAGTTACTAGTCAGTACAGGGGGCAATGACAGCAAAAGTTTCCTCACAAGTCGCTGAGCATTTTTTGTACCTGGGTTCGTTCCGAGACAGCGGGTACTGCAGCGGGGGCGCTTTTTTATGGACCCCGAACCACTTTCCCTCGGAAAAATCAACGAGCAAAGATTAGCGGGAGTGGGGCTGATGAAGCAATGATGACGTCAAGGGGGGCGAGGAGAGCACGTGAAACCATTTACTCTGTCTATCACCTCATTGGCTGCACGGAACAACCCATTTCCTTTCCCCCCCACCCCCTAACCGTGTTGAATGGTTTTAGCTACCCTTCTCCTTCATTAAATACACTGGGCAGCACCACTGTCTTCCTTTCCCGAGATTACGCGGCGCTGCTGCCGCTAGTGCTGCCCCTCCTCCTCCATTCACACAGGCGCAAAACTAGCTTAGCCTCCACTGGGTCAGCCCCTGCATAAACAAGCCCGTTAGTTGAGCAATTTATGATGATGCACCGTTTAGTTAATGCCCTTTAACATTTTTCTTTTTTTTGTCATATCTTTTGTTAATTTACGGATATTTAGTCTGCTGCGGCTGCGGCTGCGGCCCACCGGCTTGTGCCAGCTAGCAAGATGAAGGTAATACACCTACTCTATGTATAAAAAACCATAACATTAGCATTGATAAGCGTTAAATAAAATAAATGAGAAAGATACGGGCCGAGGGTAATTAAATAAAATAAATGTTAATTAATACTATTCGTCCAAATTTATTAGGGCTGTGCGCTATTGTCAAAAGTTTTTGTCCCGTCGCGTCCTTTCCGCTAAAGATAAAAAGAAAAGCTTCTGTCCGGAGCTTTTTGTTAACTGCGCTAATCATCTTCTGTCCTGTTTCGCAGCAGGGACCGTCGTCGCGTGACCCTGCAGCCCACCCGTCCTTCCAGCTACCGCAGCTGTTGGGATCCACTGTTTGGATCGACGTATCGATGCTTCATTTCAAGCCGCCACTTATCGCCGTCCACGTGTCCTCGACAGCTTATTCATTACGCTTCATTGCCATCATTGGTGCACTAGTGACCACATTTCCCTCAAAAGTACCGTACGTCAAAAGGCCTCCTTAACCTTTGCCGTCGATCAGCAACGACTGTCCAATTTCTACCCCGTATGATCACCAACACGTCACTCACATCAGATTTACAACACAACATTTTTATCTTTTTCTTTTTATTTTTTAGGTTAATATTTATTTTATCATTTTATGGTAATTATTTATACTTTTTTATAACTATGAACACATAGGTGTTTTGTTAATAATTTTTCTTCCCGTACCGAGCGACGATAAAAGAATAAAATGAAATATTTAATGCATGCTTCAAAAATTCAGTGGGCAAACTCAAACTCTTTTATTGTAGCATAAAAACTAGGACCTGTAATTTCTCTGTAATGTTTTACGGGCAAAAAGCAAAACGTCAATCATAGGAGAACAAAGTGTTGTACCCTATTTTTTTTTTATTTGGAGTTAACTCAACAATTAAAGCAGAGTCCTCGAAAAGAAGAATAAACTTAATTAAATACTTTATGTACAAGTGCCTTCCAAATATTTAAAATTGAAATGAAAAAAACAAATTGGTAGTTAGATGTGCTCTTTTATTGAAAATGTTATGTTATTTATTTCATTGTGTATACGACCCAACTAAATCATTTCAAGAATATAGGTTTCGAGCTTCGGTGCATTTAGGACGAGAAGGGATGCACGGATGGAACAGTTGGGGAACGCGGTGCGGCCAAAGTTACTTTTTTACTTCTTCTTTTCCCCTTTGGTCCTCCACATAACAGCTGACAAGTACGGAACCGCAAAGAGTCGGGGGTTGGAAGTTGGAACCGGAACTGAACTGGAAGTGGAAGTGGAAGTGGGAGGCAGGTGAAGCTTGCCATTCAAACCTACCGATCCTCCCCCCCGCGGCCCCGCCTTCTTCTTCCTAAACTATCACACACTCCATCCATGGTTCGGAAACCCTATCATCCTCCTCCTCCTCCTCCTCCTCCTCCTCCATGCTGCTGCTCCGAGGCAAGCTCAAGCTCCTCCACAAGATGCGCTCCGTCTCCAATCCTCCTCCCCACCCGCCCGGCGCGGAACTCCAGAATCGGCGGGGTGGGGGCCTCGCCCACTCTGACGAGGCCGATCGCTTGGAGTTCCAGGTTCGCCTCTATCCTCCTCACCTTCCCCCCCATCTCTGCGCCTCCGCTTCTCCTCGCCATCCCCCCCTTTTTTTTTTACTTCTTCTTCCTCTAGTTTCATTTGGCAGTGTTTTGTTTTGTTTTTTTTCTCTACGTCGCTCGTCTGCAGCTATCTCAAAAGGTGATTAATTTAGAAGCATTGCAACACATTGCGCGGAATGGCCTTTCCCATGGAGGAGAGCTGCGCGCAACAATTTGGAAGGTCGGGGTTATTGCATTTTTCCAACTCCTGTTTCTTCCTTTTTTTTTCTTTTTTTTTAATATATATATATATATATGCTTATTTTTTTCTTCTTGCTCTTATCAAATAAGATTACATATTGTTCTTTTTTAATTTCCCTTGTTTGCTCCCATGCCCTGTAACTCTGCGAGCCTGAATACAAGACTCGATTTTTATTTGGTAATCTTACTTGTTGAGCGAATTTAGAGCTGGCCAAACTCATATTCAGGCATTCCGGTTCAGTTGCTTGCTCTGACGTCATACACTTTCATGCTTCATTTGATTGCGTTATATCCCTCACGGTGACCCGTTCTGTAGAAAGAAGTCAGTTTGTAAACACCTGGGCAGAGAGATAGATTTTGTCGCTAAGTCGACAGCCTCTTTCTCTCTGTATTTTTAACTGCATGAGGCAAACTTTATCACGCGCCCAAGCTGAAAATGTATATAGAATTTATCTGCCCCTTCCTTGGTTTCTTTTCGGGATGTTACCAAGTGTCTGTCTTACTGTATGAATAATCCGGAAAGCATGTTTTCTAGACTGAATCGTGTTAATGGTTTTCGAGGTAGAGCAGCTTTTCTTGGGTTATTTACCTGTTGAAGGAGACGCGTGGGAAAGAGAGCTGGCCGGAAATAGATCAAGATATGCTGAGCTGAAGGATGAACTTCTCGCAAATCCTGTAAGCATGCGCAAATCCGATCAATGTGCTCTTTCCCTGTTCTTTTCACTACTTATTATCGGCTTTGTAGGAATTGAATTTCGGCATTGATGAATGAATTTCTAATGCTTGGATTTCTTTCATTAAATTGCGCTTTTTGTGTAGGCAGTCAGAGTCCTCAAGGACAAAGGGTGAAGCATCGACTTCGAACAAGCAGCATGCAAAAAATGATGATGATGGTCTGCTGTCCCGACGTGAGGTTTTCAATGGGAATCATCCTTTAAGTCTTGGCAATGGTAGTGTCTGGCATCAATTTTTCAAGGTGAACTAAGAATTTACAAGCTTTTATGTGTATTTATGGCTATGATAATGCTGCTTGACTGACAGCAGAAGCTAGTCTCTCCCCTAGGATGCAGAGATTGTGGAGCAGATTGATCGTGATCTACTGAGAACCCATCCCGACATAGATTTCTTTTCAGTAGATTTTCCTTGCAGTGAAAAGCATCGGGTAGACGATTCCGAGTTCGGTGTTTTTTTCGTTCTTACTTCCGCTTTATATTAATTCGATCGAAATTCCAATTGATGGCAGGATGCCATGAGGAACATTCTTCTTCTGTTTGCGAAACTTAATCCAGCAATAGGCTATGTACAAGGGATGAATGAGGTCTTAGCTCCACTGTACTATGTATTTAGGACGCAAGCGGATGAGCAAAATGCTGTAAGATTATCTTTCCATTTGTTTTCTTCAGCCACACAATTGTGACACAGATGCTTGTCTTAATTAGTAAGTAGAGTCCTTACCTAATAGCTGTGATGTTTGTTCCACTATCTACCAAGAATTATTGTGCTCTCTGTTTCTCTCCTTCATTGAACTGTGAAAATTTATTCCTGAATTACATCGTTCTTTCTGCTTTAAAAAAAAAAAAAAAAAAATCTTTGCAGGCGTTTTTCAGTTTGCAAATTTATCTTCAAAATTTTTAACCGAGTATCATTTGTTTCTCAACTGTTCTTTTGTAGTTTTTCTTAATATCTCTGTTTTTCAGTCAAATGCAGAAGCAGATAGTTTCGGCTGCTTTGTTCGGTTGTTAAGTGGATCTGTGGATCATTTCTGCCAACAATTGGATAATAGCTCTGTGGGCATCCATTCTACCCTTTCACGTTTATCTGAACTTCTAAAAGCCAATGATGAAGAGCTCTGGCAGCATCTGGAGAACACGAAGGTTGTTAGTGAAATTTCATGTATTATTGTTTGTTGTTGATTGCATCTATGCTGTTGTAGTTTCCAAATTTAGTGAGATTGGTGATATCTTACGATGATCTCTCTTTTTCTTGGTACTTTGGTGACTTAGTAGCTTATGATCGGATTGTCGCAGTCATGTAGGCATGTGATATATTGATTGTCCTCAGTAGCTCTTGGTATGAACGATATTCTTAAGTTGGTGTTTTTGAAAGATTATTTTCTAGGTTCTAGAGTGATGACTCAAAATAGTCAGATCAGACTTGATTATTGGGCTTGTTGTCAAGTACTGTATTTCTTTTATTTGATTTTCAACAGGAGTTTTGTTTAATAATGTTCAGGAACTTGTGACTGTAGCGCGTATGTCCAGTACTGTAGTTTATCACATTCTGAAAGATAAGATTGCTTGCTCATTTTAATCGCCTATAAACATCTTCTTATGTCCTCATATGACTACGAGTGCCCCACAAGGAAACTTGAAGAGATGTCCTAATTAAGATATTCAAGCATTGAAAACAGTTCTCATTAGGTTGTGCTGGTGTACTAATCACAGTAGTAAACTTTCATTGTCTCCTTTTGATTTCTGAATTATTGTTTTAAAAAGCATTCATAGTTAGATTTCTTATCTGGTACCACCAAAGGCTGAAAGTATGTTCTAGTAGCATAGCTGAAGACGTGGTTGCTTTTTTCTTTTTCTTTTTTTTCTTCTTGTTTTGGTATTTCCAATGTCTAAATCTTCTTCCAAATTCCGATGAGGAGAATGGTCACCATCATTCAGCTTTATATAAAGTCTAACTATACACATGTAAACATCATTCTTGTGTTATATGTTTGCCGAAGGATCATATTGTACTTCTGCTAATGTTAATGGTATCTGCCTTGCTACCTTGATGCAAGCATTGTGGCCTCATAAGACAGCTGCACCGAGTGAAACAACTGTTCTATTAGATTGAACACAGTGGTGTACTGTGTAAGCTTATTATTCAATGCTGAAAATGAACTAGGTTTTCCACATGTTTGCAGTGATGTCAAATGTTCTTACTTGTTTTTTCTTTTTCTTTTTTGCTTGGTATATTCTGTTCATGCGAGCCTCCATACAGCAGTTGAGGAATGATTTTAAGTTACCAAATATACCTCCGAAAGCTGTAAATTTTACATCCTACTATTGTAAGTTTCTCATCATTTCTTGAGATTTGCAGGTGAATCCTCAGTTCTATGCATTTCGGTGGATAACCTTGCTACTGACTCAGGAATTTAAGTTCCATTCTATAATGAGTATATGGGATTGTCTTCTTAGTAATCCCTGTGGCGTGCAAGTAATTCTCATGGCTTTTCAGCTATGCTCTTTTGCATAATTTTCATCCATTTCTTTATAATATTCATGTAGAAGCAATGTTCATGTAAAAGCATTAAATGGCATATGTTTTGATCATAGACTGATTGAAGTTATTGTACAGGAGATGCTACTGAGGGTCTGTTGTGCCATGTTGTTGTGTGTGAAACATGAGCTTCTGAATGGTGACTTTGCATCAAATTTGAAACTTCTCCAACATTATCCAGAAATAGATCTGGATACTCTGCTAGATGTTGCTTGTCATCTGATTCCATGTTCACCTACTCATTTGCTCCATTGCTAAAAAGATATACTTAGAAGTTCATGTAATCGATGGCAGACAAATTATCTCAAGAGCCAAACACTACTAACTAGTAACTACGCGTCTGTAATTTATGATTACTAGCATGTTATGCGTACAGGAATGAAGATCTTAATGAAAATCGTCTGTGAATCGAGAGGAAACAGTAAATTTCACTGCAGCTGCTGAAGTACTGATGCACTGATAGTTTCATAGATAAGATCTACTGGGCTTCCCCTTGCCCCGATGATACTAAAATAGTAAGTTTCCCTCCTGAAACCTGCATGATTTTAATGAGTGAAATTTTATGTAATTTTAACATCCATTTGCTATTGTCATTGCATTGCAAAAAGTCTGCATGTATGGCTTGCTTTCTTTTTTGCGTCGGACATTTCTGATAGTCAGCAATGTTGTTGAGTTCATATTCAGCATAGTAGCTATGTACTTATTTTTGTCTCCATAAACTGCAGGGCAGGATAAGGTGCATGTTAAGGTGAGTCAGGAGTCAGGTCGATCCTCTAGGTAACTGGGCCTGCGACCAAATTTAGTTCTGGTATGAGGTCTTGGTTGCACAAGGAAGAGAAATCGGCCCTCCATTCCATGGTTTCTGTTTGTTTGTCGTAATTATATCTTGTGCCTTTGCCAGGGCTTGAAAGTATGATCCAACAGTAGTGAACTGGGTAGTAGTGAACTGGTGATGGTCCCCCTACTTTGTTACAACTGAACTGTTCTCTGTTGGGTTCGAGTGTCTATGTTCTTTCATCGTTTCTGTTGGCAAGATTTGCATGTTGGGATATAAAGCCTTGTTGGCAAGACGTCTTCCAACTATGAGATTTGATCTCCACATGAATCGTAGGTATATAAAGCGAGGAAGTCTCCTATGTAGCAGTTATATTACATTATCTATGTACGGCCGATCATAATTTTTTTAAAAAAAATATATAATAAAAATATTTTTTTAAAATTTATAATAAAATGACTAAATTTTATGAGAGTAATTTGATTGGTTGGAAATATCATATTATCTATATTTTACTATGAAAGTGCAAGTTCCAGTGCTGTATGGAGGTTTTTGTATTTACGATTTTTCCGAGAAACCAGTGTTGTAGGTTTTGGCTCACGGAAGTCCCCTCGGATGCTGCTGGACCAAGGTCGTGTTAAGAGATGTTAGGCACAAATCTAGGCCGTCCATATAGTTTCATTGTAGCCAAAAAATTTGTAGTTCTTCTCCGAGAAAAGAAAAAGGAAAATCTAGATTTGTTGCTACAATCTTATAGTTGTTCTCCGAGATAGAGGGAAAAAAAAGAAAATTTCTGGAGTTGCTGCTTCAATATTGTTTGTGTGGTGCAAATATGAACAACAGACCCTGCGGATTGTCGGCAGCTTAGGTGTCACCATTCAGCGTGTACGCGCCAACCGAGGGAGCGGCGCGTCCGTTCACGTGATGCGTGCTTCGCGGAGTGGCAAATTGCACGCTAGCACGTAGCAGTTTGAAATTAGCGAATTTGTTTACACACATAAGTACGTAGCAGTTTGAAATTAATTTATATTTTTTTTCTATTTAAAAATATCAATTAGAATATAAAATATTAAAATGCTTAATAATTTACAAAATGTGATCCATAACAAACTGACTGGCCTATAACATTTCTCCATAACAATCTTTATTGCCTAAAAAAGATTGAAAAAGAAGACATATTATTACAAACAGGTAACTGAAAAAGAAGCTACAGTATTATCTAAATTAATCAATACATTAACAGGTTTTGGAAGATTGTTTTTTCTTTTCTTTTTTTGATACGTTTTTTTTTCAGAAGAAAACAGAGTGCGTACAGGAAGGTGGACACGTGAAATACTCTCATCATACTTATCTATCACTTTGTGTGTGTGTATAATAATATATATATAATAATAATTAATAATAAAGAAGAAGATATGCCGCACACGTCCGGATCTTGCAAGACTCGCGGCACGGTGTTACTGGACGAAGCAGCCAGCATGGGAAAGGGAAAGGGAAAGGGAATGGGAATGGGAATGGGAATGGGAATGGGTCGGCCCATCTTCTCTCGTGCGTGGCAGTGTGGGACCCAGGTCCCAACCCACCTCTGATGGCCCTCTATATGGCTCTTTATTATCTTCTTCCTGTTCCTGCCGTGCTATCTGCAATGTATAGGATATTGAATTCGAATCGAGCGTGGAGCGGAATGGGTCGCTGGTGCTGGCGGTATGATGATACTCGATGATGCTTCATCGGAACAGGTCGCCTTTAAAGTGTGGGTCCCCTTCCTGATCTCTTTTTTTTTTCTTTTTTTGCCCTTTCGGCCTTCATCTGTACGGGCCCATCCAAATTCAATGGCATTGCGCTGCGTCGGCAGGAATCGATGCCACTGACTCTTTCGTACATGCGATGTTGTGGGCACTCCTCCTTCATTTGGTAGTCGGTACTCCTCCTCGATGGGGCAAAGTCGTAAAGACAGAATTGGGCAGTTCCGCTTCACATTCAAGCTTTAATTAGGGGGGTTTCTCTCACAGACCCAGTTGGACTGTGATCCAAGGGACTCTTTGGACTGACTGTGTCATATATATATATATTTTTAATACATAAGGAAGAGTATAAAAAGAGGTATACAACTGAACAATTTATTCGACTATAAATTAATTTTCTTTTATGGAGATATAACAAGTTATAATGCAATTAATCGACCTCGTAAGATTTGTCAATTGCAATCATCTTTCCGCAAGCATCCAGATAAGGTTGGGCTTGATGATTATTTGCAACATTGATCTGAAAAGCATGCGCCTCGGCAGAAAAGGACACGAAATAGGCACGTTTTACCGGGCCAAGGAAGAAATCTGTTTGTAAACCAGGTATTCGTATTACTTTTTCAAAAAATTATTGAGAGTAAGTCACACCTATTCTTTTTTTCGCACGATGCAAAAAGTTAGATGCGAAGCCAAAATACAGTGAAAAAGCTCGAATATCATGCTTTACTTAACTTGCCAATTATTGTACCAGGCAGACCCCAATCCACCAGGGCAATTCCTCAAGGCCCACAGAAAAATGTCAAATGTCAATTATCTTAGCACAGAAAACTGTCACCCAATTAAGCCAATCTTCCATTTCCACCACAAAAACCATGTGCTACGGCCTACGCACTGGTACCGACGGACGCATTAGTTGAAATGGTGGATGATTACTATTATTATTTATTTATATACTTGATCCTGAAAGGAAAATTTTGGAGTCCAATCTGTGTTCCTTGGATCGTGCGCCACGTCCTATTATTAATTTTCTATTATTATTTTTCTTATACGACAATGAGATGGATCTATATAATCAAGTTTACATTAAAAATCTTAAATGGGGTCATGCCCCCAACGACACTCCGTTCACTCCCCGTCCCCTTTCCATCTGACCGTTGGTTGATTGGGTCTGGAGAGATCTTCTTTTATTATTACTATTATTATTATTATTATTATTATTATTATTATTATTATTTTCCTTTCCCACTTGTTCTCTCTCTACCAGGAAAAAGATCAAACGACTACCCCGTCCGTGTGTATTCATCAATTCCCTCTTCCGTCTCCTCTGGGTTTTGGCTGCTTCTCTTCGCTTCTCTTCTCTTCTGATCGCTTCTCTCGGTAAGGTCTTCGATCTCGCATATTCCCCACCCCCTCCCCCCCCTTTTTCGCACAGCACACTGGAACGGGTTTGGGTGTGATCGATCTATAGGTGCATTCCGATCTCTTTTGTTTTTTTTGTTTTTTGTTTTCCCTCTTTTCTCTGCTCTCTCTCGGACTCCGAAAAGTTGCTGGTTTCTTCTACCTCCCCCCACCTCCCATTCGTAACTAAGAAGAAAGAGACTTAGTCGATTTCTGGGTGGTTCATTGATCCTACTCCGATCTCTGAGAAAAGATCTCTTTCCCCTGAAGTTTAGGATCGTTTATCGGAGTTGTATCTCCCTTTATCCAGTGTCATCATAACCTGAGAGACCTAACTTGATGTCCTCCCGAGTGAGGCTGAGGCCTGAGGGGGTCGGAATGTCGGATCCGGTCCCTTGCTTGCTTGCTTGCTTGCGTGCTTTAGTTGAAGCAAGATCGGGCGTTGACTCCACTCAGCCTCTTGTAAAACCTCTCGCGTACTCTCTAGATCTGCTGCGTCGCTGTTTCACTAGCATCGCAAGTTTCGTACACTATCACTGGGCTTAGATCTCTAGGCCTGTAGCATTCTTAACCACTATTGTTTTATGCTTTGTCCCCATTAATTCCTCGCTTAAGAAATAGTCTCTGATTTTTGGTTTCTTTTCCTGCAGTAGCTTATCAATTGTATTACCTATTGTTTTGCCCAGATTAATTGTATATTGCACAGGTGGTAAGCTATGGCGCAGATTCAGCTCCATGGGACGCTTCATGTCACCATTTTTGAGGCGGATTCGCTCTCCAATCCCCACAGGTTGACCGGCGGAGCTCCAAAAATCTTCCGCAAGGTGCTTGAATCGCAAGCTACTCTGATTCCTGCAATACAAGCTCTTTCATACATTAGATTTGCTTTCGTTTTGACTATCTGCACTTCTGAGCACTCAAAAAATTTTAATTGGCTAGTTAAACTGTTTTACAGTAGCTAATATTTTATAGAGAGAGGGAAGGGCGGAGGGAGGAGGGAGGGAGATAAGTTTTGCAATTACAGCTGGGGTTAAATACCATTCCTTTCTCGTTGTCGATATCAAATCCATTCTTTAGATTAGTTTGATTGATGATATTCATGTAATCCCTAAGCACGAAAGGCAATGTTTTATACAAGTTTGCACATAGCAATCTAGTTAATTCATATTCAAATTCAACACTACTGTGGCTCCATGCACACCTAAGGAGTGATTCTCAATTGCATTATATTCTTATGAAAATAATTCACTGCTTTGTGCCCTTTTGTAGTTTTTTTCGTCCTACTCTTTGACCTGTCTTTTTTTTTTTTTGTTTCCTTTCATTTTTTGAGCTCGGTTATGCTGCAGGTGAAAGGTAATTTGTTTTCATGTCTTGACTGCAGTTTGGCTCTGCTTAAATTTTTTTTTAAAAAAGACTTCATCTGGCTGCATTATTTTTATACAGCTAGCTTTATCTATTAAAGAAAACTTTTACTTGAACTCTTTCCGGCTTTTTCTTAATCCCAAATTTATGTTTAGCCGGCATTTTCAGACAGCAGATTCAATTTCGTACATCTGTATTTGCACGAGCACAAGAATGTATGTGCATATCTATGTACTGAAAGTTCCAATTTCTATATCCTTTAATTAGTGAGTAGCTTTTTTTCATGTGTACTGCATCTTCCCTTTCTTCTTCAGTTTTCCCTTTGTTTTTGCATCTTTAAATCCTTCCGTGCAGCTTGTTGAAGGCGTTGAGGATGCTGTGGGTCTTGGAAAAGGTGCCACCAAACTTTATGCAACCATTGACTTAGAGAAGGCCAGAGTTGGTCGAACAAGAATGATAACAAATGAGCCTGTCAACCCACGGTGGTACGAATCCTTTCATATTTACTGTGCTCACTTGGCTGCCAACATCATTTTCACGGTCAAGGTTGATAACCCTGTTGGGGCATCCCTCATTGGGAGGGCTTATTTGCCTGTTCAAGAAATTCTTAATGGTGACGAAATAGATCGATGGCTTGAAATTTGTGATGATCACAAAAATCCTCTTCATGGAGGGGCCAAGATCCATGTGAAACTTCAATACTTTGATATCACAAAAGATCGTAATTGGGCGAGGGGTATAAGGAGTAAGAAGTACCCTGGTGTTCCTTATACGTTTTTCTCACAGAGGCAGGGTTGCAAAGTTACTCTTTACCAAGACGCGCACGTCCCAGACAACTTCATTCCCAAAATACCCCTTGCTAACGGCAACTACTATGAACCTCACAGATGCTGGGAGGACGTGTTCGATGCAATCAGCAATGCCCAGCATTTGATTTACATTACTGGTTGGTCGGTGTACACTGAGATCACCTTAGTTAGGGACTCTAATCGGCCTAAACCTGGAGGGGATGTTACTCTTGGGGAGTTACTTAAGAAAAAGGCCAGTGAAGGTGTGCGAGTCCTTATGCTTGTGTGGGATGATAGGACTTCAGTGGGTCTGTTGAAGAAAGATGGACTGATGGCCACGCATGATGAAGAGACTGCGAATTACTTCCAAGGCACCGATGTGCACTGTGTTTTGTGCCCTAGAAATCCCGATGATGGAGGCAGCATTGTTCAAGATCTTGAGATTTCTACCATGTTCACTCATCATCAAAAGATTGTAGTCGTCGATCATGAGATGCCTAACAAGGGCTCCCAACAGAGGAGGATTGTGAGCTTTGTTGGGGGAATTGATCTTTGTGATGGCAGATATGATACCCAGTTCCATTCACTGTTCAGGACTTTAGACACGGTCCATCACAATGACTTCCACCAGCCAAATTTTGGTGGCGCATCGATCAAGAAAGGCGGACCAAGGGAGCCATGGCATGATATTCACTCGAGACTAGAAGGACCTGTTGCCTGGGATGTCCTTTTCAACTTTGAGCAGAGGTGGCGAAAGCAGGGTGGTAGGGATCTTCTTTTACAGCTCAGGGATCTCTCTGACATCATCATCCCTCCATCTCCGGTGATGATTCCAGAGGACAAAGAAATATGGAATGTTCAGCTCTTCCGATCCATTGACGGTGGTGCTGCTTTTGGCTTCCCTGAGACCCCAGAGGATGCTGCAAGAGCTGGGCTTGTTAGTGGAAAAGATAATATTATAGATAGAAGCATTCAGGATGCTTATATTAATGCCATTAGAAGGGCAAAAAATTTCATCTATATAGAGAACCAATACTTCCTCGGTAGTTCATTTAACTGGAAACCTGATGGCATCAAGCCTGAAGAAATTGGGGCATTGCATTTGATCCCGAAGGAGCTTTCTTTGAAGATTGTTAGTAAAATTGAAGCTGGGGAGAGGTTTACCGTCTACGTTGTAGTCCCAATGTGGCCAGAAGGTGTTCCAGAAAGCGGTTCTGTTCAAGCCATTTTGGATTGGCAGCGGAGGACGTTGGAGATGATGTATACTGACATCATACAGGCTCTTCAAGCTAAGGGCATTGTAGCGAACCCCAAGGATTATCTCACCTTCTTTTGCTTGGGGAATAGGGAGGTGAAGAAGAGTGGAGAATATGAACCGGAGGAGCATCCAGAGGCAGACACAGATTATATCAGGGCTCAGCAGGCCAGGCGGTTCATGATCTATGTTCACGCCAAAATGATGATAGGTACTGTTCTCTCTCTTTTTTTCCCCTAAAAAAAATCTCATGCACACGATACCTGTCAAAAAATTTCAAGGAATTTACTGTTGTTATGCCAACCATGTTAAGTTTACTATGTGAAATATCATGTTTACTGCATATTTTGGTTCCACAATTGTTGCTGAAACTCTTAGAAACTGAGTGAGCTGCTAAGTTTAAATTAGATGGTGAAGTGTTTTTTGGACCCTGCAACACGAGCAACCTGATAGATCCAATGCTGGCATAGCTTAGATGTGTTGTACTTTGATTTGATCCACACTGCAAACTCCAGTTTATGCCAACTTGCTTTAGAACACACAGGTCAAAATGAAAAGGCAAAGTAGAAAAATTAAGAGGCTTATCTAGCAAAAATAAAGGCAATTAGTTCCCGGCATTGAAGGATCCTTTGGAGCGTGAAGCAAGTTGAAATAAGATTAGCTGTTAAAGTGTTCCTATACCGACATGAGGTTAGGCATCATGACTCTATGGCTGCAGGATTTTTCCACTCTTCTTTGCACAGTCGAGCACCTCTTGTACCACACCACTGTCCTATTGCAATAAATTCGAAGTGCTTAATGTTATATGCCTTTGTTCTCAGTGTCAAAGAAGTTAGTAAGTCTCTTGTTTGAGATGCTTATCTTTTTCTTTTTTTAAGATTATGATAAGAACGGGGAAGTCTGTAACGTCCCAATAATCTCACATCGGGTAGAAAAGAGATTATTATTGAGTATATAAAGGATCAAAGACCATGACAATAATAATCGGGCTTAAGCATTTTGGGCCGATGGTTTGGGCCCAATGAATTATTATTACTAGCGGTCCAGATTGTTACATTTTGGTATCAAAGCCTAATACTAGTCGAAAGTGTGAGAGCTAAGTGCTATGCGAGACAAAATGTTACACCATGGGTTTGATGGAAGCCACCTCTTGAACCTGTAGAAGCCACTTCTAGAATCTCACATTGTCTAGTAATTCTGGTCTTTACGTGTGATTGGGTTTGAACCTGACGAGAATGTCAGGGTCTTAACGGAGTAATGCCCCAATAGCCCCACATAGGATGGAAAAGGATTATGATTTGGTCTAGGGACCGTAATAATAATTGGATTTAAGTATTTTGAGCCGGGCCCAACGAGTTATTAGTGCTAGCGAGTCGGGTCGTTATAAAAAGACATGATCTATTAGAAAAAATTATTAGCTGAACTCCTTTTTGTAATCACAGTGTTGCTAGAAAGAGTATAGATGAGTAGTAGTTTTCTAAAATTGCTAGAAATTTGTCTAGCTTGATTTACTGTTTGATTTACAGCTTTCGGTTGAAATTGTCGTTTGAACGATTACTTCAACTCCCTTAGCCCATCCTATCTTTTAAAATAATTGCACAGATTGTATTCTTCTTCATTTGAAATAAGTGCTGTGGGCGTTCTCCGCGTGCGTAAAGAGTCATAATACTAATTCTCTGCATTTGGTTGGTTTCAGTTGATGATGAATACATCATAGTGGGATCAGCCAACATTAACGAGAGGTCAATGAACGGAGCCAGGGACTCGGAGATTGCCATGGGCGGTTACCAACCATACTATCTGACTACCAGGCAGCAGCCAGCAAGAGGGCAGATCCATGGATTCCGGATGGCTCTATGGTACGAGCACCTCGGAATGCTCGATGATGCCTTCCAGAATCCGGAGAGCGTGGAGTGTGTTCAGAAGGTGAACAAGATTGCGGACAAGTACTGGGACCTCTACTCCAGCGACAGCCTTGACCGCGACCTCCCCGGCCATCTCCTCAGCTACCCTATTGCCGTCACCAATGAAGGAGTGGTTACTGAGCTTCCAGGGATGGAGTTCTTCCCTGACACCCGGGCCCGCGTACTTGGTGCCAAAACTGACTACCTCCCGCCCATCCTCACCACATGAGAAAGCTCCGAGTGCACTCTTTAGCACTTCTATATTAAAATTTCTTTTTGGCTTCTGTTTTTTCTTCCCTAGCAGTACCGTAAGAAGTTTAAGCAATAATTTGATGTGGGAACTTGAGGACTGTTTTGCGGTCGACTTTTTCTTCGTGTTGTCCGGTGTTTAGACGATGCTTTGTTGATTCTGGACTTTGAAGGTGATGCTGATTATGTCCTCGTGTGGAATTATTTTCTTCTTGTTTCCTTCTTGTTGCTTAGTTTTGGTGTCGTGGATTTTTCCACCTCTGCATTTGTTTCGCAGGAAGAACAGTGCTTTTGATAACTCAAATGTCCAATCTCTTCCGTTCAGCAGTGGCTGGCATTGGTTGCCGGAAAACTAGTTGAAATGCTCGAATTCAGGACCCTGTGACCAGCATACCTCTCTTTTGCGGGGTATCATTACACCACTGTGACAGTTTAAGTTATTGTCACTGACCATGCCTATTTGTCTCCAACTAGCTGCCGATGAGCTAAACATGAGCGAGCTCACCTGCCCATGATTGGTCTGAAAATAATTCCACGTAGCTCAAAAATATTTCAAGTTAGTTTAAATTAAATTTTGATAAAAATAGTATTATTTTTAATGTTTGCTGCTGCTGCTCTTAGGGATCGTTTGGTTAAATGTAATTACAAATGCAGTGTAGTTGAAAATATATGCAGTTGCAACTACATATCAATCTAAAAATATTATTTATATATATGATTTATTTATTTTTTAGCTGCATCTAGTCCAATGAGAGCGAACTAGGGCTACCTTGTATTGTGCTTGCTTATTTTTCGAGCTAAAATAGTAAATTCGTGTCTTGTCTGCTCTTTTATTTAACGAGTGAATCGAATTTGAACTAATTTCGAGTCGACCAACTCACAAATAACAAACCAGATTGACAATTCTATTTTGAAGAACATGTCTTTATTAGTTTATTTCAGTAACTGTAAATCATGGTTATAAATATATGCATGAATATAAGGGTTGCCTGACAATCGGGATATCTATATAATCATGTTTGGCACTATCAGCATTTACATTGAGATATTTCTGGTTAGGTCCTCACCCTAAAAAATATTGAAGAGCCTGGTTCATTAGAATCCATTTTTCTGCAAACAACAATGGCCTTAGTTTGACATTTGATTTGGGTGCTGAGAATATACCTGTGTTTCCGGTTCCCTGCGTTAGCATGTATGGGTTGCACCCGGAAGAAAGTTTTTTAGAAAAAAAAAGAAATAAAAAATAAAACAATAACAATAGGTGGTAAGATGAATGAAGGGTGTAGATTTCATCATTTCACGCGACACCATACTTTTCGCGGACGACATCTGTCCGTCAGAAATCCAGAAATCTTCACGCTTCCCGACCTTTTATTTTTTTCAGTTAATTACTTAATTAATTAATCGATTACTCACTCCCTGCTTTTCCTTGTATCAATGCATCATCTTCTTCTCGGTTGGGTTCCTCACCGCCGCCCCTTGACCTCTCGTCTCCGTCCAAAATGGACTCTCCGTTGCTCAGCAATTCATAAAATGCGTTGAAGGGAGAAGCCACAGAGAGAGAGAGAGAGAGAGAGAGAGAGAGGGCTGAGGTTCCAATCCTCGATCGATGTCGATGAGATCGAGATCGTCGTCCCCCACAATTCGAACTCGATGACGATCTCCTCGTCCCCGTCCTCGTCCTCGTCCTCGTCCTCGTCCTCGTCCTCGTCCTCGTCCTCGTCCCCGTCCTCGTCCTCGTCCTCGTCCCCGTCCCCGTCCTCGTCCCCGTCCCCGTCCCCGTCCCCGTCCCCGTCCCCGTCCCCGTCCCCGTCCCCGTCCCCGTCCCCGTCCTCGTCCTCGTCCTCGTCCCCGTCCTCGCCCTCTTCCGGCGTGGGGGGCTGCAACCCGGTGCGTATGGCGGGGCCGGTGACGATGGAACACGTGCTCCTTGCGCTGCGGGAGACGGAGGGGGAGCGCGAGGCTCGGATCCGGGGGCTGTTCGGGTTCTTCGACGCGGGCGGGGCGGGGCACCTCGACTACGCCCAGATCCGGGCGGGTCTGAGCGCGCTGCGCATCCCCGCCGAGTACAAGTACGCCCGGGACCTCCTCAGCGTCTGCGACGCCAACCGCGACGGCCGCGTGGACTACCACGAGTTCCGCGCCTACATGGACGACAAGGAGCTCGAGCTCTACCGCATCTTCCAGGCCATCGACGTCGAGCACAACGGCTGCATCCTCCCCGAGGAGCTCTGGGACGCCCTCCTCAACGCTGGTTATTGACCCTGCCCTTCGAGTTCCAGCATTTTCCTATCTAACCATCTTCAGTAGAAAACACTCACTCACATTGCTTTATTATTATTATCTGTGTCACGATGTGAGCTCCTTTACTGTTCGATGCAGTACTGGTTAGTTTTCTCACTATCTGAAGAGCCAGTTCTCTCTGATGCATATTGTCTAACCCGAGTTCGTATAAGCAAGCATCATCACAGGGCTACCCAACCATGACATTTCCCGTTGCAAAAAGGTGGCAACATGATATGTGTCGATCGACATTGTTAAGAACAGCTCGTGCCAAATATCTCTAGCTTGAGTCGTGGATGCCATATCATAGAAATAGGTATGCCGACAGCGGCGTTGAGTTTGCTCTTTACTACCATAACTCAATTGCCTGTTGAGTTGGTACGATCAATATAAACCATTGTGTTTGGTGCCATGAGCAAGTAGAGTGTTCCCTAAGATGCATGTAACGTTAACACTCGCTGACGTTGGTATCGTCACAGTGAGTCTCAAATGATACCTTTTTCATCCAGTTGCCATCTAAGAATTAAACCTGCATCCAAACACTTAAATACAGAAGTTGTCATTTACTAGTGCATTTATGTAACAGGGATAAACCAATTATGAGTATAAAGTCCGGACAGAAACATAAACAAAACTTTTAAGTTGTTGTTTCAGCAAATTGATGGAAAAAACAAATAATTACTTTTGAATAACACATTTACAGTTGTTGTTTTAGCAAACTGATGGAAAACAAATCTTTACTTTTGCCTTTTCCATGTATCTCTAAGGTTACCATAAGTTGGTGCATAAGGCGATTGCAAGTTTTTTTCTTTTTTCTTTCTGAAAAAGGTTATCATGGCAGGTCATCCCATCCCCCTCGACAGCTGAAAATCTCTGTCATAAACTCTATTAGGAGGTCTCTGATAGTTTTTAAAGTCTCTTTGTCTTGTTTGGAGGCGGGGATGGTTGGAGTTGATATTTTGATGCTTTTGCTGAAATGAATTTGTGATTTTGGCTTGCCCAGTGATAGTAATGGCAGTGATAGTGCAGCTTCCAGGAAATACTTTTAGCTCAAGTTCTTCCAAATGTGAATGCTATGAAATATCATATTCCTTTAGCAGTGTATCATCCTTTATCAGTATTATTGTATTCCCTCAAGTTCATCCTTTGATCACTTAAGGCATTTCTTTGCTCAATTTAATTAATTTATTTTTTCCTTCGTCTTAAAGCTTCTGATATATTGTTTAACCATTCGACTGATATATCATTTGTTCATCTAACAAGTATTGTCAGTTTTCTGTTTGCAGGGATAGAAATTGACGATGAGGAGCTCGCTCGTTTTGTGGAACATGTTGATAAGGACAACGATGGAATTATAACTTTTGAAGAGTGGAGAGATTTTCTTCTACTCTACCCTCACGAAGCAACAATTGCAAACATCTATCAGTATTGGGAAAGAGTTTGCCTTGTAGATATTGGTGAACAAGCGGTTATCCCAGAAGGTATAAGTAGGCATGTAAATGCAAGCAAGTACCTCATTGCAGGAGGAGTTGCAGGAGCAACTTCCCGTACAGCCACTGCTCCTCTTGATCGCCTTAAAGTGGTTATGCAAGTACAAACATCACGGGCTCAAATTATACCAGCAATCAAGAGCATATGGAAAGAGGGCGGTCTTTTGGGATTTTTCAGAGGAAACGGATTGAATGTGATGAAAGTTACACCTGAGAGTGCAATAAAATTTTACACTTACGAGATGCTAAAAGATTTTATTGTCAAGAATAAAGGGGAGAATAAGAGCAACATTGGTGTTCCCGGGCGCTTAATTGCTGGTGGTTTGGCCGGTGCAGTGGCACAAACAGCAATTTATCCAATTGATCTTGTAAAAACTCGACTTCAGACTTACGTGTGTGAAGGTGGCAAAGTTCCTAATCTTGGTACACTGTCTAGAGACATATGGGTGCAGGAAGGGCCTCGAGCGTTCTACAGAGGCCTCATCCCATCCCTTCTTGGAATTATCCCTTACGCTGGTATCGATCTTGCAGTATATGAGACCTTGAAAGATGTGTCTAAAACATATCTTGTAGATAGCGGTAAGATCTTAATATCTATATTAATTTTTGTGTAATTTTTTGTTGTTGTTGTTGTTGTTTTTTTTATAACTAAATGATATCTGTTTTCTCATGATTATAATTCTCTGAAATGGATGTTTGTGTAGAACCTGGTCCGCTTGTTCAACTGGGTTGTGGAACCATTTCAGGAGCTCTGGGAGCAACATGTGTGTACCCCTTGCAGGTTATTAGAACCAGGCAAGCTGATATTTAAATTGATCTGCATGTGGCTTATTTCTTGTCTTATCTTCTTAAAGAACCTTGTCCCTTTTTTCTTTTTTTTCTGTATCGAGTCTGTTTGTATGATGGTCAAATGTATAACTTTGCAGGTTGCAAGCTCAGAAAGCCAATTCAAATGCTGCTTATAAAGGAATGTCTGATGCGTTCTGGAAGACCCTTCAGCATGAGGGTTTTAGGGGATTCTATAAAGGGATACTACCGAATCTCCTAAAAGTGGTACCATCTGCAAGTATTACTTACCTTGTTTATGAGAGCATGAAAAAGAAACTCTCTCTTGATTAAAGAGCAGTCTCTGTTTGTTTGCGGTCATCTCACATGGCCGACCACAGAGTTTATGATGACAACAAGGATAAAGTTACAGATTGATTAGATGATCCTTTTTTTCAGATATTTGACAGGCTATTTTCCTCCAGGATACCGTCTAGTGCTTTTTGGAACCAATACTTTTTGGAACCAATAAGAATAGATTCATGCAGTTGTCAAGGGCCAATGCTGGAGTCCCAGGTAACATTGTACGATATAAGATGTACTATTTTTCTTTTTTAGTTCTTATTTCAACACAACTGTCGAATGCGCCCTTTATTATTATTATCATTTCTTTTTTATGCATGGATAGAAAGAAGTCTCTGTACTACAAGATTTTCTATATCAACTTAGGCATAGGGATCTACTCAACATTAATGGCATAGATCGTCAATATGTGCTTGCATTAGTACTGATTCTGATGAGCTTCATGGATCTTTTAACTGGATATTCCATCGTATCATTCATGACGCTAAACAATCATGTGGCCTTTCGTGCTGTATCAATAAGGTAACGTAACTAGGGAAATGGAAGAATCAGGCGCAAACCTCTAATATTTTTGAGTGTTGTAGGCTGTGATACCTTTGAAGTCTTCTTCGAAAGTAATAATTCCACCTCGGAGCTTGCTTTTTATAGGCTCTTTCTGCATTATGGGCATGGGATGGGCCGAACTCTATATATCAGCCCTTATATTGATTTGCCTAATGTAGAGTCTTTCATGGCTACTCTCCAGTCTTGTTTTGTTTATGTTCCTCCCCTTTCAGTTGTCTGTTTTGTGATTGGTCAACTTCAGCTTGGTTGGACGTGGTAGTTAGCGCTTGTTTCCATAAGCTTTTAAGTTATTGGAATTAAGTATTATTCTGATTATTCTTGTTTATTTGAATTATTCGGTTGATGTAATTGCTTTTATTTTTTTTCAGGCCACAATTATATAATTCTTTTCCTTGTTACCGCTAGTGGCATCCCTAGCATTGAAAGAGCAACTTTACCGACCAATGATGATTGTCTAGCACCTCTATTAATTTGAAGACCATATTTGTTACTAATGTGATATGATACATGCATAGAAGTTGTTTTGTTCTTAATTCAGCGGCCCCTCAACCCGGCACGAGCTAGCCCTCTTAATGTATGATAGCCATTCAGAAGAGGTGGTGATACTGCTATTAAACTTTGACGAGGTTAGGCATTATATTTTGAATATGGTATGCAATTTAAAATTAACCTGCCCTTCTTTCCAAGAATTTTCTTAGATGGTTCATGAATCAGATTCAACTGTGAAAGATCAGTCGTGTAAGCATTGTTAGGTTTTTTGGGGTAAACCAACGGTTAATTTGTATGCGTTGTGTTCATTCTGCCTCTGTTAAGAGGCATGTTAATGCAGATCGGCTGCCGTTTCTTCTGCGTGGACCCTCGTAGTGAATTTATTTGATAGAAGTAGGTTGTTGCGTATTTACGGCGTTGTACACCGTCATCCAATGATATACCCTTTGTTTTTCTTATAGTTTAGACTGTCTGACTTCCATACTAATTGATTTCCTCATTAATTTTGGTGTAAGACATGTTATACTTGACTTGAAGTTGAAGTATTATTTAAGTAGAGCTGTGTAAAAAAAGTACTAGTAATTTTTGATTTGTTGAAATCTATCTCTTCTAAGAGGAGCAAAAGGCTGAAGCAAATTCTCTCAACTAGATACTCTATTTTTGAGTTTTTCTTTCCTGCTAGTATTAATTAAGTTATTAAAGATAACAGTAGATTACTTCCTCCTGCCGTGAGGAAGCTGGTGGGAGATTTCTATTAAAAGCTGTTTGCTTTTTGTCGAACAGTTCTTACTCGCGCAAAACACAATCTCCGCCATACAGATCCACATCATGTTTTGTCTATACAGGTGTACACCTTTTGTTGGGACGAATGGCTTCGAACAGTCAGTTTTGAATACGGGATGTGACGTTATCATTTTTTTTTTTTTTTTATGCGTTGTGGAGTATCTAGAGAGCTCAAGATCCAGTCCAGAAACATGTAGAGCAAGTTCTTTTAAACTAGAATCACAAACAAAAGTCAAAAAACAAATTCATCTTACTCGGGCTAGTTTTCCCTTAAACTGATGAGTTGGCGTGGTGCACCAGGTCCAGCTGTAGCGGTGCAGAGCTAGAAGGGGGAATGATATTATTATGATATTATGATATGATAGATTGATAGTTGGTGCTGCTGCGAGCACCACGTGTTCCAGGCCCCGCCGTGGTGATGTGTAGATTTGTGTGGCGAGCGAAACAAGTTGAGCCGGGCGTATGCCAGGGCGACAGGTGTCCTCCCAGGTACTGCCCGTTGGCATCGTCGCTTCGACGACGAAGACGCCGTCGCCAGTATCTTCCCAACACTAGTCCTTTTATTTATTAGTATTATTAGGAGTCCCTTCTCGTCGCCTCTCTTCTCTTCACCAGAAAATCACAAAACCCCCGGCCACCACATGGACCAACGAATCTTTCCAGAACCCCACGCCGGGAAAAGGAAAAAAAGAAAAGAAAAAAAGAGTGCATTCGTTAGGTACGTCGAGAAGAAGACCCTCCCTTTGGTTTAACTTTAATCCTAATCCTAATTTAATTAGCAAACTCCCATCATCTCGGTCCCGCGCGCCCGTTATTATATCTTAATTCTACGAGGAGGATTAGTTAGAAGGTAGGCAATGTGTCGCACCGCCACCTCGTGCCTGGGTCGTCTCGGATCCCTTTAAGAAGGATATAATACAATTGCAACAGTACTGTGTTGCCATATATATACATATATATACCGACATTTTTTTCTTTTTCTATTGTAGATAAAATGAATTCTAAAATCAAAGCCGTCTCTGTGGTTGAACCCGAAGGGGAGTCACGTTGAAGTTCCGAGAATATTCTCCCAACTCCAGGGCCCCTCTCCCCATCATCCAAAGCGAAAATACTAGTCTTTTATCTTTTGCTTTATCCACAGGGCAATTAATAGTTTATCTCATCTCCCATATTGTGCGTCATTTTCAGAGATGCACCTGCCTCAAACTGTCGCTAGTTGTTAACAGTGTTTAGGGTATCGTGTTGTAAACTGAGTGGACCTAATTCGGTAATTTTATTCGGAGAGACGGAGTAAATATTGTGCTGCTGGATCACCATCAACTTATGTAAGCTGAGCGCCTGAGCCCCCCACCAACTAGGATATAAAAATAATATTATTATGTCCTTGCATGCCACTTTTGGAAGTGGGTGTGAAGGACTGGTCCGATCAGCTTGCTGATTGAATTCGGTTTGTGCGACACGTTTAAGCCCGAAGGAAGATTTAGACTCGAACCGATTGCATCTGACTTTGCCGCTCCTACGGAGATGGAATGTATATGGAAATGGAAGCGGAAGCGGAAGCGAAAGCGGAAGCGGAAGCAGTAGGCATGTCTAATTTCGTTGTGGCCGGTCTCAGCTGGAAAGACAGGCACACAGCGGAAGACAAAAATCCGGAGTGGAACGCAACGGGAAATGAAATCCAGATGCTTACGCTAACCATCAAATAAAAATAAACTCATTAAATTAATATAATTAATTAACCCCTTATTTGTCCATAAATAATCCACCGTACCTTCCACTGTATCATCATGGATGATGATGTAAACCTTGTGTTAGCAAACACTGTGTGTCGCTTACGTGCGCTCCCCCTCCCGTCCCTCTCCTAGCTAGTCTCGTCTCGTTCATTATTAATTTAATTCATAATAATAATAATATATAACATAACATGGCTCGTTTCGTCCTCTCGCACGGCCCGGACCCCGGAATTATCAGTCAATTATGACGCCATATATATAAATACATATCACGGTTTCAACTACTCTCTGCCTCTAACCGTTGATATATATAAAAACAAAACAAGGCCTCCCCCGAGTAATACAATACCAATCTGCTTCTGCTCTCTCCCCCCACGAGATTCCTTCCTCTAATTACTTGCGGCTGACGCCGGCGGATGTCTTCTCTGATGGGCTCTCCCGGGCTGGCCTTGGCAGCGACCGCCATGGCCGTGTCCGGCACCGTAATTCTCCTCGCCCTCTGCCGGCAGCACAAGCCTTTGCTCGATGCCGACTCTGCTTCGTCCGACTGCTGCGGCCTCCGCCTCCGCCCCTGCATCTCCTCTTCTGGTAAGCTACTACGGCCCCGCCACCGCCCGACGGACGGACGGATTCTTTGACTTCCTCTTCTTCTTTTATTCTAAAACTAAAACAGAGAGAAAAAAAAATTGGCAATTGTTTGCAGAGAAGCGGAGAAAGGAGAGGACGAGGAAGAAGAGCACGAAGAGGGTCCACTTTGCGGACGAAGTGGTGGTGGAACTGGATCGCAAGCGGAAAAACCGCAGCGAGGGAGCACGAGCTCGTAAGGTGGAAGAGGCGTGCGCGTGTGCCGGAATGCCTGCGAATCGGGTGGCGCTCTACAACGGAATCCTCCGCCACCGCGTGCAGCAGCGCGTCGCCTGTGCCGACTGAATTCATCGTTAATTTCATTCTCCCTCTGCTGATTTACTCTTCTAGCCTGTTCTGTTCTGTTCTGTTCTGTTCTGGTCTTTCCTGTTTTGTCTCTCTCTCTCTCTCTTCTTCTCCTAATTACTCGCGTCCTGCTGCAGCGACGCTAGCTCCTCTCCCTCTAACATTGTAAGCATTGACCTCTCCGCCGGAGGAGCTTGTAAATATAAGAAGCTGAATTCGTTCAAGCACGACCAGACTTGTGATTATATCCACCTTTATCCATGCTTGCCGCAATTCTTTTGCCGGCCGAATTAGAGATTTATTGAATCTTGAGTTAAGTTACCACATTTAATTTGACAAAATTAGACAAAAGCATAATTAAGAAGGTTCAACTGATACACAGGATAAACCAGATGCTCTTTCTTTTTTTACTGTTTTTTTTTCGCCCCTTCTTTTCCCTTTTCTTTTTTTTTTTTTTTTTTTTCATTATGAGTATTCTGCCTATGGGAATTTTGCAGCATCATTTGGTGTCTCGTGGATTGCAAATAAGGCGGATGATGGAGAGCTAATAAGCTAGTGTTTGTTAAGCTCGTATATTCATGTAAAGAGTATCAATATATTCTCTGTCGAAGTTCAGTCCAATTGGAGAAGTGCCGCATCACAACCAAAGAAGTTAATTAAAAAAATGAAAAGCAGAGGGCGATCTTGCCAATTTTTCCCTGCTGCTGCACGCTCGGCCGAATAATGTCTAACATATATGAGAAATGACACTTATATACTCAAAACAGGGACGCTAATAGTACACCAGCTAGCTTTATTATTCTCATCTGCCGCCAACAAATCTATAAGTGTGAATAATAATAGTAATAACGGCTTGCCTAAGGCTTGTTTGTGGCTTGCTTGTATGCGCTTCCAACAGTGGGAGGAAGCAAGGCGCCATGTGAACGAAGAAGAGGGCCCAAAAGTAGAGTAAAGTGGAATAGTAGGCGCCTGTAGGATAGAGAGCGGCCATGTGCAGCAGCCTCAAGACGACGGAAAGTCTAAAATATTACAGCGGTACCATCATCTAAAATACCATGCTTATATCTAATTTTATGTCCCAACTTAATTATAAAAAAAATATGTGTTTCTAGAATTCACCTATTTTATACCATTATAATTTTTTTAAAAAAAATTTATTATATTTTTATTTTTTTTAAATAATTTAAAATAAAGATGATGTGATATAAACATGGTGTTGTAAGCATCCTACAAGACGGGAGAGTCAAGCCGACCTCCGGTTTGTTTGAATTGAAACCCAATGATGATTATTGGATGACGAGATAGATGCCCACTACGCGACGAGATATGAGGCCAAGGAAGAAAGGGATGGATGCCTACGCCCTCGCTACTTTTATTTTCGCAACTTGCAATCCCCGATCGATGCAGATCACACTTGCCTAGTCCTGCGGGCGGTGGCGCCCCCACCCCACCCCTCTTCTATTCTATTCTATTCTATTACCATTAATTACTGTTACTTCTCCGCATCGGTGGCTTTGGCTTCTTGCCATGCTCCCATCACCACCACTCACCACTGTTCGGATTAAATTTTCGGATCAGTGGGCCTCACTTTGTTCATCGTCTCCCACTATTAATTAATTGATTGAGTACTTCATGTGTAGCTTTCCATTTCTCGAGTTAAATAACTAAAAATAGATACCTATCATATCTAGGGCAGTTGGATAAATAGTTTATGATTAATATTCGAGATTTTAAATTTGACTCTTAATTACTTTATATTTTCAGCTGAGTTTGTTTAAAAAATAAAAAATAAAAAAATGAATGATTCGGATGAATTACTATCTTTCTCTCCGTCAAAAATAAATAAATAATAATAATAAATAAATACAGTAAAAATAGATAAAGGAAACAATGAAGTAAATATACTAGTCTCGACCTGATCTGTTTAATCTAACTGGGGTGTCTGTCGAGTACGTAAGTCCCGCAATATATAAGAGATGCTCTTCATTTGTTGGCGATAATAAAGATTGGAAATTAGCAAAGGAATCGTGCGATGGGGAAGACGTCAGCAAAACTTCTCCGTCCCCCAGTAAGGTTTGTCAACGCCTTTTGAGTAAAAAAAACTGTTTAAGGCACGTACGTACCTTCCATACGATAGAAAATATTCTTTCCGTAGTGATCTTCGTTATATATATATACTTCATCGATCGTGGGCCCGCATCAGCAACAGTGGGTTTTAATTTGGTGGTGTCCGCAGGATCGGCATGGCATGAATGCAGGTCATAATTAATTAGACAACCTTTCTTTTCCGAAAGCGATCTCCTCCTCTTTAGTCCCCGTTAGGTTTTGTTTGTGGTGGGACGGAAGATTGACTTGCCAGACAAAAGCAGATCGGCCGGGGGCGCCGCTGCCTTTTCAAAAGAACCATGCCAGCACGTACGGTGCGGGCGTGGCGGCTCATTACTATAACAGAAAAATCATCAAGCCCACCTAGAAGTAATTTTTTGACCAATCATATATAGTCTTTGTACGTACGGCGGTGCCGTGGGATCGGGTGAGCCGTACCTTTCTCTCGGTACTCCGTCGACTAATTACGACCAAATAATGAGGTGGTCCTGCTTTCAATCCGCGAGAGAAGATGATCCGTGGTGTGCACTCAAGCAATTCACACGTGGTGTGCACATGTACAAGCCGCAGCTCACAAGCGACGGCACATCGACATCGACATCGATCGCGAAGTTATCTGGTCCGGTACCGTACGATCCACATATGACATATTCACGCATGCACGGCGCGTCCCTTAGCTTCCTGGCCGCGCGCGCACTGCAGCACTACGTACAAGTCCCTCGCTTCTACACTCCCAACTCAAATCGGGCACGTCTGCGGCCACTCTCTTCTTCGCACCATCTAATCCTTTTGTGACAAGTGGCTTGGCGGCCAACAAGGCCCGCGTCGAGCGTCGAAGAAGCAGATTCCTTCCTCATCAGGTGTCTTGGAGCTCTGTGTTTTCCGCCCTTCCACAAGTTGAGCTGAACTGATCACTTTGAGGTTTTAAAAAAATCCCAGGGTTCTGTATATGCCTCCGCAACGTAGTTGTCAAAACTCATACGATCCAAAATGCTTACATTAGTATATTTTCGTTTGCTGATATATATATATATTAGCTTTGCTATTTTCTAATTCTATAACTTTACAGCAGTGCTGCAATTTGCATAACCAAAATTTAGTGTAAATTTTACACTTTTACCGTCTAAGAACTAATTTTTTCATACTAGTCACGTCACTTCTTTTTTTCTTTTTTTTTTTTAATGCTAAAAAATTTAAAAGAGATCATCCAAACCTACAGATGAGGGAGCATAAGATTACACCTAACTTTTTGAATGTACGAATAGTATATTATATTATATTTAATAGAACTGTCTCTACTTGTGAATATACATAAGACACTTCTTAGTTTGTGCATACACCGATTATATAACAAATTCAACTACTTTAAAAACTAGCAAGGGTGATTTATAGAAGAAGAAAAACAGAACAGAAAACAACAGCGGGTGATTTGTAGACATTATTAATTAAGGGGGAAAAAAGACACACATCAGTGAGAATTTTGTGTAATTTGAAGGAGCAGAGTACTTTGAGAGCAGAAATGCTCGCATACTCTTTTAGCCTTCTCGAGACACTGAAGAATAATGGAAGAAAAAACAGTTATAAGCTCGTGTCAGCCTGTATTGGTGGGCTTGGGTCTCTATAAAGTTTGGTCGTGGTTGTTGGATCAGATTGAATCCCGACGCTGATTTAATGGAAAGGGAACGTAGGCCGGTACATTGATGGGCTTAGGCCGAACCAGTTTGTGCTTAGGGTCGGTCAGGGCTTTACTGGGGTGAATGAACAAATTTGCTGCTGAGGCTGTGTTGGGTCGGTTCGGGGTGAGACCGATATTGGGCTGGACCCTGTCGATACGCACGACTGGGAAATTCTTTATTGGACAGTTGGTCACCGTCAGTACACGGATAACGATCCCACCTGGCAATTCATTCACGAAGTTGACGACGAGGTGCGCTCGGTGCAGAGCACATCGTGGACGCCGCTGTTTCTCTCGTGGCAATCCGCAATTGGTTGCCCGTGGCCCGCTGCTACGTCTACCACCAGTCGCTACGCAAACAAAGAATCCGCACTGGAGTCTATTACGTTGGAAGTGCGTCTCTCCTCCGTCTCTCTTCCTTAACGACTTCTATTTTGCCTTTTTAAAAAAAAAAAAATTCTTCTTGGTCATTGCTAAAGTAAATACCCTATGAATAAAAGAAAGACATTATACGCGCACAAAAACACACAAAAATATATTTATCGAAAAAAGGATTTTGCCGCGATAAAGAAACCACCCACAGGTAAAACGGCAGAAACAGAAGTAACTCACCCTCGATTGATTCTCTCTCTCTCTCTCTTTCTTTTTATTTTTATTTTTATTTTTATTTTTATTTTTATTTTTTCTTGTGGGTGTTCTCTCTACTCTCTACTCTACTCTCTACTCCCTGTTGCCAATTGGCCCCGAAAATCGAGCTTCACGAAGGAGGAGGCGAGGAAAGGGTTGGTAGGTGGCCTCTCCCTCGTCCTCGTCCTCGTCCTCGTCCGCTGCAGCAATCTTCAATTTCTCCCCGTTTCTCTCTCTATTTTTCTCTCTCCTAAAAAGTTTTGGTAGGGCTTTGGGAATTAGATTCCCCAACAAGTCGAGCGGAGCGGAGGAGACTCCTACTCCTACTTGTTAGGGCACACGGCACTCATCTCGCGGACGCCCCCTCTTCTCCCCACCCCTCTTCTTCCTCCTCTTCGCTTCCTCTTCCTCTTCCTCTTCCTCCTCTAAATCTCTCTTTCTCTCTCTCTCTCTCTCTCTCTCTCTCTCTCCTCTTGATTCCCATCCCAGGGGTTCGTGCATTAACGATCCTTCCCCGAACTATCCTGTTGCGGGCTCCTCGGCGGAGGCAGCGGTGGATAAGTGGGGAGGCGGCTCGATGCTCCTCTGTAGGCCCTTTTCTGCTTGGATCCGACATCTTCTCGCATGCATGGGGTAAGTCTACGTCCCATCCGAGTCCTCCTCCACCTCCTCCTCCTCCTCCTCCTCCTCCTCCTCCTCTACGGTCTTATTGTTTAATTTAGTTTTTTGCTTCGATTGTACGCTGAGCATTTATCCTTCTCTCCTGGTTGCTTATTTACAAAGTAATAAAACCCCCTCTACCTCTGCAAGCACGGCATAAGTTCCTCCCTCCTAGAATTTAGCATCTGCCAATCGGTTGATTTCAGTAGGCTAGGGCATTTTCTATTTTCACGGATGGAGAGAAAATGGTCCCCGATCAAATCAGTTCGCTCGTTCATGGGGTTAGTTTCGATCTGTCTGAAATCTATGAAGCAAATGCTCTCAGCGAATGTCAGGGCAAGATGGAGGTCCTTTCTCAGTGTAAGATGGACTGTTTTGGCCTTTGTAATCTATTATGTGATTCATTTGATAAAGCTTGGATGACAAAGGAGTTCATAAATCACTAGAAAATTACTCGTCAATAGCACCTTATGCTCGCACTTTGCATGCTGCACCAAGTTCAAATATATGCAATTCAATCTAACTGCATAATTGCTTAAGTGTGCATGGATAGATAGATGCCTTTTAAGATATTTATTGACCAACTGATATGTTAAGGACAATGTAGTTCTGCTGTTGGTTGTCCGTGGACAACTGTAATCCTGCACAAGTGATCCGATCCGATGTTGGTCGGCCATGTTTTGATACCTGTTGGCAAGGAGTGGCCACGGCAACTCGACCTGAACTTGCCTGATCATCCTAGACTGCATTTTCTAGTGGAACTCAATGCAGCTTGTAATGAGCGTGTGTAAAGTCCTTTACTGGGCATGCATATGCCTGTAACGTAAAACTTAAAAGAACAAAAAAGAATCTTAAAATCATTGGAAATGAGATTGTAATGCAAGGCAGGAAATGGTTAGATTCCCTCTTTTACCAAAGTTCGAGGTGGAAAATTCCTTCTAATATGCCCTCTTTTTTTTTGTCTTCCCTCTTTCTGCGCGTTTATTCACCGAATCCTGCTGGTTCTTATTGTTTGCATGGTCAATCCTGGTTCGAAACAGAGCAGAGGTTGTCTTGGATGCTGTTCAAAGCCTACTCCGGTAATTGCAGTTGACGAGCCTTCAAAGGGCCTAAGAATCCAAGGTCAAACTGTAAAAAAGCCCAGTGTTTCTGAGGATTTTTGGAGTACAAGCACGTATGAGATGGAAAACAGCGCAGTTCAATCTCAAAGGAGCATCTCTTCGATCAGCATATCAGCTCAAATAGCTGATCATCATGGAGCTGGAAGCAGCAGTAACCCTTCTGAATTTGTGAATCATGGTAACAGCATTTAAGCCATCATCTTAGCTTTTTCCATGTTTATTTAGTAGTGGTTCCTTCTCCTTATCTTTCTCATGTGCTTTCTCATACTTCCTGTAAGTTTCACCGCATCTGCTTGTTCGATGAAATTGCATGTGAAGAATAAAGGAGGGTTAGTTGCATTATCTTGTGATTGGAAACAAGAAGAATAACACTATAAACTATCAAACTCTTGGTCTACTTGATATTTGTGCTCAGAGAATGTATCATGTGAACCTTTCCAAAATTGGGTTCTCATCCATAGAAAAAAGCTACACATTTCACATAGTATGGATCAAGGATTTAAATGCCCATCGGCACGGACCGTATCTACCGTGCCGTATCGTGCCAACAAGATATCGGCACGATACAGCCCCTGTGCTGATGGCACAGCTCAAAACCCTCTATTCTTCAAATTAGTAAGTAATTTTCTCAATAAAGTTCAAAATATTTGATAAAGATACATAATAAATAGTTTGCTAAAGAAAATAAATATTTCATGTCATTATGTGTTGGCACATATGTATTTTTTGTGACCGACACGCGTCGGCACAGTTCGGCACACACCGTGCCGTACCGTGCTGGCAAGTTTCCGGCACGACCCCGTGTCACTGCACTTAAATCCATGGTATGGAGCTTTGTTTTATCTGTATGGTTGCATGTAGAGAGATGTGAGCTCACTCCTTGGCTGCATATGGTCATGTGGTTCATGGCCTTGCAGCTTTCGTGTCCACGGGCAGGCTGATTAGTGCAGATAATATATTCTGCCCTCAAGACATTAGGGGTTGGCTCATGGTTATGCATGGAATGTAGGTGACAAACTTGTAAAACTGCCTGGACATTGAAACATATTTCGTTTACATATTTTTAACTTTTTCGTTAATCTTGACATTGGTAGCAGGAAATTTCTTTCCTGTTTAGTTTGTTTATGACCTCAATAAGCCTTCAGCCCTTCACTAATTCACGTTCCAAACTATATTCTTAAGAGTTTCCCAAATCAGTACTGTTTTCTCATCACATTTATTTTATTTTGTTAAGCATCCTTGTTTTTAATGTTTAAATTATTTTCCAATGCAGTTAACATGGATTAAACATATTATTGGCTGCCTTGACGGCATTATGCAGCTGCGTTTCACAATGTTGCTAGATGGATTAATGGCTAGATAAAAAATGATCCTAAATAACTTAAGCGCCTATACTTTAACTTTGAGTTGAGTTCTCAATCTTATCATGATCAGTAACTTTTTTTTTCTGACTTAGTGATAGATATTTACTTGAGTTCCCCCTAATATCTTTATCTTGTCATGAGCAGTAAATATCTATTACTTATTGGTAGATATTCAATCGAGTATCAAAAGGGTCGCACAGAAATCAAGCTATTGAATCTGTTAAGCATGCGAATCATGACAATATATGAGCACTTCTCTAGCAGTATGAGCACTTTGTGTATTTTTGACCAATCTCTTCAGTGATTTGTTCGTATCTATTTAAGTTTTAAAAAAAACCTTTTTTTTTTGTTTTTGAAATGTAAACTGAACGAAATGTTGTGGTTTCATTTCATAATCCAATTGAGATTGTTAGGAAGGTGCTGGTCAATTATAAGCAAGATGGAAGTTTGCCATAGCTGCTTTGTCTTGACCATCTGTGCTTTTAAGTATTAGGTCTTATTCTTTGGAATCAGACTAGACAGCAGTGGCTTGGAAACAAAAGGCCTGATGCCCGGTTGCAACAAGTTCGAGAACCAAAGTTAAGGTATGTTGTTCTGTATTCATGCTGGAGTACATTAATGGTCTGAGACATCTACCTGTATGAAGAAAGTGGAACTATGATTACTTTTTTTAGCAGTGATGGTCCATTTACATTTGTTGCGAAGTTCATGTATGCTTGTTTGTCTGGTTGTTGTATCTGCATAGCTGCGTTTTTAGGTTTGCACTTCATATATGAGAGAGATGTTACATCTCAAGCAATTAGAGTTGTGAATGCTTGATTGACCACTTGACCAGCTGAGTCTATCTACTAGTATGATTTTTTTTTTTTTTTTTTTTTTCCCAGGACTGGTTTTTGCTATAGATTTTTAAACTAATGCATGAGAAGCTTTAGCACCTCTTTCATTTGCTTTTCTTAACATCTTTCTGCTTAATCCAGAAACAGAATCATCAAGTAGGTACTTGTGCTTTTGGAGATTGGAAGCTCCTTTCAGTATTTTGGTTAAGCTAAAAACTGTAAAATTTTGTTTGTTCCAGAAGCCGGGACACACATTTAGCAACTATAGGAAGAAATAATCTGTTGGGCGTGTTCTGCATGCAAATGAGGTCCTCATGGGTTAATATAGTTTTCTTTAAAGATGGTCAATATTAAAACTTCGAATAATTACTCTATAGTAAGTGTTAAACGCTACCGTATTGTAATAATGAAATCCATTAGTAATAGATATGAAGTTTAAACCAAAACCAAATATTAAGTCAAAATAGATGTATACTATTAGCTGTTCAAAAAAAAAATTTGTTTGTTACTTTAGTCTATTTGGGTAGTAAAGGTGGTTTCTTTAAACTTAGCAGTTAAAGTTCTAACTTAGAAATGCAGAGGCAAAATATCTTAAGAAATAGAGAGAAGAAACAGAAAGAAGGCTACCGGACAATGCCCTTATATCTTTTATCTTTTCTAACTGATCTGACAGCTTTCCTGCTGTGTTCTTGCAATACAGGTGCTATCACGTTTTCATTATAATAATTTCCTCATTGATCTATCATTCCTCTTAAAGATGTCCCTTTTTATTTGAATGAGCTGACCCTGCCATGATGCATTATATTGGTGTTTGACATGTCTAAACATGTATGGCCTATCTTGAACTTCTGTTTGCTATTACAATAAACTATTATAATCTCTACGCATCTAATTTTAGTCGCTTAGCACTTAATTTTTGACACTTGGTCGCAGCTGGAACGCGACATATGAGAGTCTGCTGGGTACCAACAAGCCATTTCCGCTGCCCATTCCTCTATCTGTAAGTCTTCATGCACCACCTTGCTCAAATTGTATGTATCGACATGTTTTTTTATGTGTTCAGCAGTTATTGATACTTGGATTTTGTGGCGGCAGGAGATGGTAGATTTTCTTGTGGACATCTGGGAGCAGGAGGGGTTGTATGATTAGGAGAAAGAGAAAATAGATTGCTTTAAGCTAAATGAACTGCCAAGGAGGATGGGGATCTTCCAGGAGTCTTAGATATTTGATTATCCTAGAGAAGGGCAATCCTTCTGGAAGCAACTGTAATATAACTTTACACTCTCTGTGGTTTTTATATACATACTGCAGTTAGTCATAATAAATCTTCTCGTTGTTTCAGCTTGTTAAATGTGATTGTATGTGGTGTGGCTCAGATGTTTCCAGCGTGATATATATTGCTTTTGATTTGCTGTGGGCAAGCAAGTTTGTGAGTTCGCCTTCTTTTTTTTTTTTTTTTTTTTTTGCTTTTACTGCTTTACGCTGCTGGATATGGCGCCTGTTGGGTACTTTTGATTTGTTTCAAGGTTCTTATTGTGGACTTTGCCTAGTTTAGCGTCACATCAATGTAGGGGCAATTCAACCCATAAACCTTTATATGTTATGGACGTTAATATTTTCCGGAGTTGCTTGTGCTTAAAGCTGCATGTGGTATAGTGATTTTCCTGATAGCTTTTTCTAGAAGTGTTTAACGAGCTGATCTTCTGACGTGAACCGATCGTGTCACGTCCCGATTCTACAGCGGAAGCCACTACAGATCGGGCAGGTTTCACGGTTTATGGATGAGCATCAACATATTGTGTATCTCATGATATAGGTGCATGCCAAGTCATCTTAATTATTATGGAAGTTGCGCCCCTCTACACTGCATATCCTCCGGAAATTCTACGTATCCCTCTCTGAATTTTACTTGTAAAAATATAATATTTATATCCTATTTTAGAGTATGCCAGCATTAGCATTACTTCCTCCTCTAGTCGATTTAGAGATGCATGCTAGAGTGCTTTGTTTTTGGCAGTTTTTGGTAACATTTTGTCTTAACACATCTATACCTATACATTATTTTTCATAACGTTTGCCACTGGGTTTTGTAACACCAATCTATTTCCCTCCTCCATTATTCTCCCCACCTCTTTTTTGCATGACCTTTTATTTTTCATGCAAAAAAGAATATTATCATCTAATCTCTCACCCCACACTCATCGCTATCTCTCTCTCATTATGTTAACGAAGATGATGAGGACGAAAGAAAAAGAAGAAGAAGAAGAGGATGCGAATAACGTTCTCTTCTTCGAGAAGCATCGTCCCACGAAGTCGAGCCGTAACCCATGTAAGCACTAGAGGTCACGTTTGAACGGTAAGCTACAAGGTCGGTCCGCGCCGCGGTCCCCGCTCGCCGTGAACCGCTGCCACCTCGGCCGCCTCCTCGCGCGCGCTCACAACTGGGCCGAGATGAGCGACATCACGATTCGTTTAAAATTTTATTTTTTTTATTTATTCGCTGCATAGCGCTAGTTTCTACACTATTATATAATAATAATAGTAAGTTCTTTTGTCACTAGAGGGCCTAGCATGTCAACCACAATATGATGTGGGGGATGAGACGTCTGACGTGGCATCAGATGGCAGCTCTCCAGAACACTCTACTCGGTGCTGTTTCAGATTCCATTTTCGCTTTTCGCGCTCTTTAGAAGGTGCTGGGATGTTCTTCTTAATTTCTAGACTTCTCTCTTCTAGGCTTCTCCTCGATCGCTAGCTAAGACTAGAAGGGCGTCTTGTTCTCTCGTGCCTGTCTTATTTATTATTTCGTGGCTCAAACGCACATTAGTCGAGCCCCGTCCATATCTCTGAGTGTAACAGATAGATAGATAGATAGATAGATCGAGCGGCGGCCAAACGAAGGCGAGAACTAATGGGCTTAGCTCGTCTATGCCTGAGGAATGGTGCCCTACTGCGCGGGCACCTCTCGCCGGCTTACTTGAACGCGTTCGCTGCAGTGGGAGGAGGAGCAACGGTGGGCCCTCTAGATCTGCGACCACGATCATCAGCAGCAGCAGCAGGAGGAGGAGGAGGAAATGGAGGAGTCGTGCCTTGGAATTGCTCCTCCTCCTCTTCCTTCTCCTCGGGAGCTGCCACACAGGCTGATGACGCTGCTAGTAAAGTCCCAGCAGCAGCAGCAGAGAAACGGGAGGTGGCTACTTCTTCAAGGCGGGGCAGGCGGGGCCGATCGTGGAGGAGCCCCTGGGACTTGGTTCCCTTCCGCCTCAACACTGACGGTATGCCGTGCCATCCAATATATACCACATATATATATACCGCTCCTCCCGGTTAATTAACTCTTTTGTCGATTAAACATCTATATATATATATATATATATATATATATATATATATATATATATCTATATATATATATATATATCTATATGCAGGGCTCGGGAATGCGCTGATGCAGGTGTCGGAGAATCTGAACAGGGTGCTGGAGAACTGGATGCCGTCTCGCTTGCTGGGCCGCATGAAGGAAGACGAGAGCTGCTACAAGCTGCGGTTCGAGGTGCCGGGGCTGAGCAAGGAAGACATACGGATCACGGTGGAGGACGGGATGCTGGTGGTGACGGGCGAACGCAAGGAGGAAGAAGCCCTCGGTGAGGACGAAGACCAAGGCGGCTGGTACTCGCAGAGATACGGATTCTACAACTCCAGCCTTCTGCTGCCCGACGATGCCGAGGTGGCGCACATCAAAGCCGAGGTCAAGAATGGGGTCCTCTACGTTACCATTCCCAGGTCTGCGGAGAAGAAGCGGAATGTTACGGAGGTGAAAATCCAGTAGCTGCCTAGCCGTGTAGCGAGCGAGCGTGCGTGCATGTGCCTGTGCCTGTGCCTGTGCCCTGTGCCTGTGCCTGTGTGCGCGTTTAGTTAAATTGTGTTTGCTCGTTTGATATGTATGCTTCTATATATATCTCTTTACTACCGGTGCCTGCTAAATACTATATAGGAGTGATGCATCATCAATCGCATTTATCGAATCACTCACCCCGCTCTTTTGTCCTCGTAATTTGGGCTGGGTTTGTACTTGAAATACGTACTCTGTAATTCTTCGTGGAAAACTACACACGAAAAAAAGAAAAGAAAAGAAAAGAAAAGAAAAGAAAAATCTACGTCTTACTCTGATTTTCTGTTGAGGGATAAATAGAAGGGACCTCATGTGCCGATCATCATCAGACTCAGAGAGAGATGTATCAAGCTTTAGATACTCCAATATATATCTGTGGTCCTCGTCTCAGAGCATATTGTTTGGACCTGCGTAAACGGGACTCTGCTCCGCCCATCAAGTCTCTCCGTCTCTCCTTTTGCCCCTGCGAATGTATTTACTGTCTCGTCTGCTAGGTAGATTGATCATTACTTTGACGCCCTTTTGTTTTTTTTTTTTTGTGACCCTTTCTTTCCCCCAAATCCTACGTATCAAACAGTGCACCACAGCCTATATACGTTGTCGAAAAAATCATCCAGAGCATGTTCATCTTGTGCATACATGGTGGATATGCTAATGTTGTCGAGTCCGGTTCTTCTCAGGCCCAGTAAAAGATTGGGCTACCCATCCAGGCCCGGCAGCTAAGCGTTACCTCCTTGCTCACGACTATCACCCCAGCCCTCAGATGTAGAGAAATGCTTTGAACAGCCAAAATGATCTCTTTATTGGGAGAGAAGTTTCTTTGTAACATGAATGAGGCAGAGGACTCGCCAACTCACCAACTCAGTGTTATTGAAACTATATATATATGTAGGTGTTTGCCTAGATTTTGGAAAGTAATTTTCACGCAAAAAATAATTTTTAGTTAATAGAGCGTTTGATAATCTCTATTTCAAAATCTAACTCTGGTATTTAGAATTAATTTTTAAATTTTAGAGGTCCAAAATTAGAAGCAGATAAAACATGCTTTTTGAAAACTGATTCTAATTTTGGACTTAAATTTTAAATTTTAATTTTTGATTCAATTTTTCAATTCGAGTTCACATTTTTAATTTAAATATAGATATTAAATTCTAAAATTTAAAATTCAAAATATTTAAAATTTAAAATTTTAATTTCCAATTTTCAATTTTAATCTTAATTTTAAATTTTAAATTCTAAATTCTAAATTCTAAATTCTGAATTCTAAATTCTAAATTCTAAATTCTAAATTCTAAATTCTAAATTCTAAATTCTAAATTTTTATTTCAAGATTCTATTTAGATTTTAAATTAGAGAGTAAAAGATTGAGTTAAAAAGGGAGTTGATTAATTTACATGTTTGGTTCACCTGTAAAAGAGGGAGAATGTTAAAAATTTACATGTAAAAAGTCCCATGTTGAATAATTTTACAAGAATAAGAGGGTTAACATATACTAGTGAGCCCAGATCTAGTTGACTTAAGCTGTTAGGTTGAATCTTGAATGAGTTACTAGATTTGTCGCATCTTTAACTCCTGCAGGTACAGGCTGGGCCTAAAATTTCCTACCAATTTTTATATTCTTAGGCAATAATCGTGATCCAAATACTTCCTTGTTTGGATCGCGACTACCATATCTCGATACGATTCAAACCTGAATTTCGAATTTGAATCTTATTGAGTTGCAAGACTTACAGAAATTTACATCTATATTCACTAGCACTTAGAGGTAGACTAGAATAATGCAACAGAATGTCCAACCACACATACCGACAATATAAATCAATGTAATATGAACGGTTGTAACTAAATGCATTAATGTGTATATAATCAACTTGTTCTAAGATGCTCGTGAATATATCTATACTCAATACTCGACACCTCAACACTCCATGTACTCTAGACACAGACCATCAACTCAACCAATCAAGTCAATAGTCTAACGCATAATCTCCATACAAGTACCATATACAATACATCGGCATCTCCTATACAAGACACTGACTACACGATTTGAATAACCAACTTACTAACTTAACATCAATACTATAGATGGTATCTCCGGTACTATCTTCAAATGCATACATAATATCAATACGGCACATGATATCTCGGCCGGTATTATATGTAAGTCCATACTAGCCACCTTCATATGTCACGTTTGTCACTTCAAAATAACTCATCATAATATATCCGCTATGGTCCATCAAGTGTACGTTATTTATCCCAAAAGTTTTAGAATCATATTCCTAATTTATAGAATTTAGTCCTTATAGGGGAAAAAAAAATCTAAAAATATATATGAAAAAAATCACTAAAACAAAATTACCAAAATTCAAAATTCAAAATTTAAAAATAAAATTTTAATCCTTAGTACTTCTTTTGATTGCGTCGTTTAGTTTAGAAAATATGTTGTTCAAGCGTATTACTTATGCAACGCTTTAGAAAGTTTTAAAAGGACAATCTTAAATTCTTTTGGAGCTTTAATCTCTCGCCATGAATAGCCAAAAAAAATCACTAGTGAAGAAACATCTGATAATTTCTAGGCCTTCTAGTTAATTAAAAGCTGATGAAAGCAGGTTTATTTGCGAAATTTTTATATGAATGCATGTGCTATGACAAATTGAAGAGGTAAATGCAAAAGAGGAACCCTCAAAGGACAAGGCTCATGCCTGATGCCTGCCCTTGTGATTAGTCAACCCCCCAGACATCCATCTCGAGAAAGCGGAGTCACTGATAATGCTGCTGCTGCTGCTGCTGCTGCTGCTGCTGCTGCTGCTGCTGCATGATCGATGGCCTCTTTAATTCATGCATGCATGCACATTTTCGTTTTCTATTTTTTAACTGCCCGTAAATATGTATATGCATAGCTCTAATCAATGTCTATATTATGATCAATTAGATGCTTATGCATGCAATGAGATGCAAGTGGATGGCGGCAAGATGTACACAGCATATATATTGTCAGCGCGCACCACATGCATGCATATATATATATATATATGCGTCCATCTCTAGCTAGCTAATTACTAAATATGCAACTTGAGGAAGGGAGCATCATATATACGACCCACCAACCCATTAAAGCGTCCGAGAGAGAGCTCAGATGCATGCATGTGTCTCATCAGGGGGTTAAATTAAGAGAGGAGAAATACGGTACATGCATCAGTACTTGTTTGGGCATGCGGACGTGGAACGCCACATGTAGCTGTCCTCTTTTTCATTCTATATTAATTAATGCAGCTTCTGCACATCGTGCCCAAGTAAAATACTCCTCCGAAGAGAACAAAGAGGAACAATTAATATAATATTAATTAAATTGATCTAATTCATTAAAGAAAGACAATAGGCCGGGAAGCCTCTTTTGATGTTCATTGGTTTTGGCACCTTAATATATAATGTGCAATTGTCCACAGATACATATATATATATATATATATACAGCTAGCTAGCTAGGCGGCTTATCAACTTGGCAATTAAGCAGCTGAGATATATAAAAGGGGTCGGAGAGGTCTGGTCATCAAAATTAAGAAAGCGCTTAATTAACCAAGTGGCCATAATCTTTTTCCTTAATTTTACTAATTATATATCCTGCTCTTTTTGCACTAAATAACTCCCAACTTGTGGTAGTAAAGTGGGAGGCAATTTAACCCTCCTAATCCACGCGTGCGTAGCTGGATCATTGAACCTAGCTAGCGAGCTATATATATACATGTCCACTGCTGCCGGAAGGATAAAAAGAAAAGTCCCCAGTTGAGATGTTTTGGTACGCAATTACTGCTCATACACATTATGGCAGCGTGCAAATCTATGAATTCTTGATGATCGTATCCGCAATGGAATGGATTTTGTCCTTTTTCTCATCTTGCAAATCCGCTACGTGGCTCACGATTCACACGAGTTTTCACTAACTATATATGTAGGATATATAAAATGAGTAATAACATTTTTGGTCCTCAAACTGTGAGGAGCATGACATTTTGGTTTTTAAATTTTAATTTGTTATAATTTTTTATTCGAATTTTTTGAATTATTATAGTAAAATTTTATATCTCAATTTAATTAGCTAAATATTGATAAACTGTTGAAGTGTTGATGTAGAAATAATGTAAAAGTATCGTGATTGATCATACAACAATAATAAGATTACTATATCATTTTTATATCAATAATTTAGCTAACTAAATTGGATTGTGTAACTCGATTGTAATAATTCAAAAAATTTCAATATATTAAAAATTATAATAAATTAAAATTTAAAGATGAAAATATCATGCCCCTCATAGTTTGAGGACCAATAGTGTTAGTTACCCTCAGTAACTGCACTATGGGAAGGATTACGGTCTATTAGGCTGGAGAGAAGCAGTGCTAGCTGCTTCTTGAAACCTCACAGCAGAAATAAAAGCTTTAGATTGAGTATTTGCCGTTGAGCACACATACAGTTTTCGATTTCGTATCCGCATGGTAAAAGCTATATATGGACTTCTTTTACGAAATGTTCCTCTCTCTTACCGTTCTCAAAATGGAAAAATTGTCAAAAAAAACCAAATCAACCATGCATTAAATTGCTTTCCAATGGTAACAAATATATTTGTCTCATACTCTCATGTGGATAAAAGGATATATAGAGTTTAATTTGATAGCCCCAAAGCTAGCATTTGGTCGGATCATGAATAAGATGGATTTCGGATCATGTCAAATACTTGTTTTTGCGACCTGATGGCTCAAATCATTTGCAGCACTGGAACATGTAAACATGAACTCTTTTTAATTTGTGATCACCTTTTTTTTTTTTTCTTTTTCTTTTGGTGACTAAACTAAAATGCCTCGCGCTTTTACGTATCTCAATTGTGAAATGTACTCTAGGCAGCAAATCTAAATACAATCTTATGCAGTTCAACAGAGCTAAATACAATCTTCATCGATCTCCACCTACGATATCCTTCCACAGATTTTCCACATGTCAAATCCTCCTTTTACTAGCTAATGTACAGATCGACTGATATGGACTATAATATCTACGTAATGTCCTGTCTATAGTGCTGATCTTCTACAATAGATTATGTATCTTTTTCTATTAATCTCATAATTTGTCTTCGTTGATTTGTCCCTCTCCCCTTCGAGGAATGAATTAAAGGTGGTATACGCCTACCCTTGGAGTGTTTTTATTGTAGCGATCTTAATTAAGAAGCTTCAAATTTAATTAATAATTACTATGCAATTCTCTCTCGTGTGTGTATATATATATAGAGTTGAGATGGAATGCTATCGGTAGCAAACGAGCTCCGTTGCCACCCATTTATTTTCGATGATGTAGCCTCCAAATCAACGATCGGCATCATTGTGAAGGATCAAATGGCAACTAAGAGGGGGGTGAATTAGTTGACAACTAAAATCAAGTAAAATTAAATCAAGATAAAAATTGTACAACCAAGTAAAAGAAGGAAATCAAACTCAGATAACACAGATGATTTATCCTGTTTCGATTTTTCTGCCTACTCCAGTCCGATCCTTCTTCTCCTCGAGGTACCGATTTCACTATCACTTGGCCTTTTGAACAGGGCAAGACCAAAACCGCTTACAATCACACTTTACAAGACTTCTATTACAATCCTCTTAACAAAGCTCAAAAATAAAAGAACAATTATGATTTAGAAAATATTTTCGAAGTTGTGTTACAAACAACATCCAAACCCTCCTTTAAATACACTAGCCATCATTTTAAAAATGAAACAAAGGCATGATTAAAGTAATTTGATTTTAATTTGAATTTTAACTATATTTGCAAATACATTTGAATTAATTTCAAAATAAATTTGAATTCATACCACATTTGCAAACACATTTGAAATATTACTACATTTGAAAAGCGCATTTGAAATTATACTAAATTTGTAAAATTCTTTTAAACTAATACTACAAATATAAAATCTTTTGAATTCATTCCACATTTGTAAAAAGCTTTTGAATTAATATCATACTTGTAAAACTCATTTATATCATATTTCATATTATTTAAATTCATGCCATAATAATTTTATTTTAAAATTTATACCATATATCAAATCCCTTTCATACCATATTAAAAATAATTGCTAATTTGATGTTAAGCTCAAATCAAACCCAAGATGAATTGGTCAACTTGACTAAGTTGATCGGCTCAAGTCCGATAAATTGCAAAGAAGTCCTCCGAATAATTGTTGTGGCATTTTGCATCCAATTTGGTACAATTTGATCTTGTCCGAGCCAATTTGAACGATTTGATTGAATGATTACCTTTGATCAATTTCGGTTCGACTTGAGTCACTTTAAATCCAACTAAAACCTGAAATTACTAAGCAACAAATTAAATTCAAAATTTATTTGTTATCATCAAAATTTATCATTGGATAAAATTCAACACATTGAACATGATCTGTACCACTTGAAGTATTTAGAAATTAAATTTTATACATTTTCGATATTGTTCTCTTGTCCATCAAGTGGACACAAAAATAAACGTCTAAAAATAAATTTTCTTTAAAAAGTGATGATAGGAATCTTGTAATCTTGTAATCTACATAGTTTAAAAAAATTTCTAACCAAAATTTAATTAATTTGGATATCTTTACACCGTTAAACGAGAAAACATCTTATATCGATCATTAAAATTATAAATTTTAAAATTCTTTGATCATTAGGCCAATGATGTCGAAAAAATTTAAAATTTAATTTCTAAATACTTCAAATGGTATAGATTATATTTAACGATGCCGATCGTCGATATGGAGGCTCCATCATCAAAAATAAATGAGTGACAACGAAATTCGTTTGCTACTGATAACATTCCAACTCAACTTTTTATATATATATATATATATGAATGTCTCTTGCTAGACGTAGATTTACATGCAGTAAAGGGATCGACTAACATAAGCTTAGCAAGCTCAGGCAGTGAGAAGAGGCCGGGCGGGGAATATTTAAGAGGGAATTACGTGCCGCGCGCGGTCATCTTGCGGTATAGGGTGCGCGGCGCAGGCACGCAGCTGCAACGTCTGACGGAAGGATGCATGCACTGATTTGTGACGGCTCCCGCCTCCAACCTCAATTCGTTGACCCTTCTCGATCATGTACCATCTTCAAACCCAACCCACACCGGCCCCACCGCTTCTTAATAGTTCCAGATACATTGCATGCATGTGCGATATTATCATATCCACATATAGGAATATCCATCGCCCTCACGGCTCCCTTCTCTCTTCTTCTCTCTCACGTCTCTTCTCTCATCTTCTCTCTCCTTCTTTTTCTTTCTTCTTTTTTTTAGAGAAAGTATGTTATCCGCTTCGTTAATTTTTTTATAGGATTAATTGCATATATGTTTCCCGCAAATATAGTAAATTACAAATATATCATGCAAAATTTAATTTTTATAAAATATTTCTGTAAAAGTCCTAACGTCTGCAGATATGTCCCTGCCGTTAGCATTTGTTAGAAAAATTTAGTTAACCACAGTTAAAATGCTTAACTATGGTTAGTTAATGAGGTGAATTGATAATTTTACCTCTCATCCTCTTCCTCTTCTTCTTTCTTGATCGGAAACGGCGCGGGCCGATCTCCGCCGTCCGATTCGGTGGCGTCGTCGTCGTCGCCGTCGACGGCATCCTTGACGCGGACGATGACCTTGACGCCGGAGAGGTGGAGTGGTCGTTGTCGTCGTCGCCGGTGAGGGAGGAGATGCCGCGGGCGATCGCGACGGAGAAAGAGTAACTCTCTCTCTCTCTCTCTCTCTCTCTCTCTCTCTCTCTCTCTCTCTCTCTCTCTCTCTCTTTCTCTCTATACCCATCTCCGGCGCGATGGGGAGACGGATCTCCCCATCTCCGGCGGCACGGCGGCGGCGTCGGGAGCCGGTCCGAGGCGGGCGAGGGTGGGGTCGCCGGCGAGGCCTATCTGCAGGAGGAGCCGGCGCCGCTGCTCCTCAACGGGCGCGGGCACGGCGATTCACACGTCGAGGGACGCCGTCGCGACGAGGAAGCGGGGGCACCGCCGCCGCTGCCGCCTTCTTCTTCTTCTTTTTCGTGTCCTCCTTTTGGAAGGACATATTTGTGAGGGTAAAAACATAATTTTACGAATTCACTGTTAAAAATTAAATAGTTCTCTAACAGTAATAAATCAGAGGGACATATCTGTAAAGGTTAGGACTTTTGTAGGAATAAATTGCAAAAGTTGAACTTTGTAGGGATATATTTGTAATTCACTATATTTGCGGGGACCTGTATGCAATTAATTTTTTTCTATAAGTAAACTCAGTTGGAAATATGAAGCAATTAGATTTCAAACTTGAAATCTCGGGTATCAATCACTAAGCCTTTTGCCACTTGCGCGAGGGACGGTTGGTTCTTTCCCTTAATTTTCTCTTTGCAAATATGAAGTTATTGAATATCATCTTTTTAATTATTCGTAAATAATTGTGCGTCTTCCTTTAAACGTTCGGAATCATATATACGCTCTTGAATCACAGGATAGGAAAATTAAATTATATTAGGAGTTTGAAAAGCCTAAAATTTAGAGGTTTCTTTTCGGTATCATTAAAACTAATTGTTTATCTCTAAAAATTTAAACTACTATATATATATATATATATATATATATATATATATATATAGAATTAGATTAGAAAACTATTAATAGCACCAACTTATTGGTGCTATTAAATTTTCGGCCCTTGGATGAAGCGATGTGTGGGTAGGATGATAATGGTCATCTAGGGTTGAGTAGGTGGTTGGTTGAATAGTATGATCTAACGGGTGGAAATGATCGAAGGGGTAGATCTAACGGCAGAAAACTCAATAGCACAAAGCGCTTCATACTATCGATAGTATAGTAGCCAGACTCACTCTCTCTCTCTCTCTATATATATATATAGAGAGAGAGAGAGAGAGTAGGGCTACGTGCTATTAGGAGCACAGCAGTCCCTGTGCTCCTAAGTTTCTAACCACCCATCAAGTTTGATGAGTGGTTAGGATGAGAGAGAGAGAAAAGATATTGGAGAGAAATTTAAGGAGAAGAGAAATTGAGACACACAATTTCTCCTCAATTTCTCTTCTCTGATGGGTGGTTAGAAACTTAGAAGCACAGGGGCTGCTGTACTTCTAATAGCACAGTAGCCTTGCTATATATATATACACATAATTATGCTACTATACTATCGATAGTACCAAGCGCTTGGTTCTATCCAATTTTCAACTATTGGATGAAAAAATATGCGGTTAGGATGATAATGATCTCATAGGGTTGAGTGGGTGGTTGGTCGAATAGTATAATCTAACGGGTGGAAATGATCAAAGGGTAAATCTAACGACAGAAAATTCGATAGTACCAAAAGCTTGGTACTATCGATAGTATAGTAGCCGGACTCTCTCTCTCTATATATAATTGATATTTCAGCATGGCTAGGGCTACTATACTTTTATGAGTATAGACTCCTTTGTACTTATAAATTTTCAGCCGTTAGATAAAGTAATGTGCGGTTAGGATGATAGTGATCCCCGGTTAGGATGATAGTGGTCCTCTAGGATTGAGTGGGGGTTGGTTGAATAGTATGATCTAACGGGTGGAAATAGTCAAAGGGTAAATCTAACGGCGAAAAATTTATGAGTATAAAGAGATCTATACTTATAGAATATAGCAGCCGGACTCTTTCAGCATTATTATACTTGCAAATATTACTGTTACTTAAACTACACTACTTGGCTAAAATATTCAACAATTCTATGACTAATACTAGCTAGCAAAGCTTTTTTTCTTCCTTGACCCAAAATCCCTGCAAATTAAAGGATTTCTTCTGGAGAACAAAGGAATATACAATACGGTCTGGTGATTAAGCAGGCTAGTCTTACATACTGCCTGCGATCATCTGTTTTCTCGATCTCTGCCATACGCTGGGCGGAATGAACAAGATGCATGATTATAAAGAAAGTCGTGTTATCTATATATATATATATATATATATAAGGGTTAATTGCATACAGGTCTCCGCAAATATAGTGAATAGCAAAAATATTCCTGCAAAGTTTAATTTTTGCAAAATATTCCTGCAAAAGTCCTAACTCTTGCAGATATATCCCTCTGGTCAGTTGCTGTTAGATAACTGTTTATTTTTTAACAGTAAGTCTGTGAAATGACTCTTTTGCCCTCACAAATATGTTCCTGGAAAAGGAGACACAAAGAAGAAGAAGAAGAAGAAGAAGGGGGCGGCGGCGGCCGGCGGCGGTGCCCCCGCTTCCCCTTCCGCTTCGCCGCCGTCCACCCTCCCCCGGGCGGGTGGCGGAGCTTGATTTCGAGTCTCTCGGCCTCTGCGGCGACGGCGCCATCCTCGCCGTCAACTGCGTCGGTGCTCTGCGCGGCGTCCCCCCCGCGCCGCGCAGGCACGACGCGTTCCTCGCCGCGATCCGGCGCCTCGAGCCGCGGATCGCCACTGTGGTCGAGGAGGAGGCCGACCTCGCGGCGGCAGCGGCGGAGGGGGCGGACGAGGGCGGCGGGGAGGCGGCGGAGGGGGCGGACGGGGGCGAACGAGGGCGGCGGGGAGGCGGCGGAGGGGGCGGACGAGGGCGGCCGGGAGGCGGCGGAGGGGCGGCGAATCCGCCGGAGGAGTCGGCGGAGCGGCGGGAGCGGGCGGCGGATCAAGGAAGAGGAAGAGGAAGAGGAAGAGGATGGGGTTAAAAGGGTCATTTGACCTTCTTAACTAATGAGAGTTAAGAATTTAACTATGGTTAATTCAAAAATTCTAACAGAGTATAGCAGTAGGGACATTTTTGCAGATGGTAGAACTTTTGTAGGGACAATTTACAAAAGTTGAACTTTGCAGGGATATTTTTGCTATTCACTATATTTGTGGGGACCTGTATGCAATTAACCCTATTTATAATATATGAAAGACTAGAGCAGCACGTAGAAAAAAAAAATTCTTTGAATTTTTATTTTTTTATTTTAATGAACACATAAATATACTAACAAATATTAATATTAATACAGATTTATGGTTGAGTATATTAAAAAGAGTTAAGTCTCAAAAAGTATATGTAATTATATATAGACTGCAAGTAAGTGAATTCATAATTACTTATAAAATATTTGAGGATATGTAATTATATATCGGTTTCATATATATATATATATATATATATATATATATATATATATATATATATATATATATATATATATATATATATATATATATATATATATATATATATATATATATATATATATATATATATATATATATATAATTTTTAGGGTTAATTGCATACAGCTCCCTGTAAATATAGCGAATTGCAAATATATTCCTACAAAGTTCAACTTTCTTAAATTATCCCTGCAAAAATCCTAATATTTTTAAATATGTCCCTACCGTTAGGATCCGTTAGAAAAAGGCCTTTTTGCATAAAAAATTCACTAGTTTTGGGCTTTTGCAAAATTGGTCCGCAATTTTCGTTTTTGCAGATTCGATCCGGATTTTCAGCAAACTGACCAAAATACCCTTGTTACTTTTTCTCTTTCTCTCTCCTCTTTTTTTTCTCTCTCCTCTTTTTTTCTCTCTTTTTTTTTTATCGCTCTTTTTTTTTCTCTTCGAAGAAGGCGGCCGAGGCGGAGGCGGAAATGGCCCGCCTCGCCTCTGCCCCTCACGACCTCGCCCTCGCCCTCGCCCTCGCCCTCCTCGCCTTAGACCCCGCCGAGGCCGCGCCTCACCGCGACTCTTTTTTTTTTTCCCTCTCCGACCCTCCTCCACCTGCCGCCACCGCCGGCGACGAAGAAGAAGTGCTTCTTGGGGCCGAGAAGCACGCCGGCGAGGGAGGGAAAAAATATAGTTACACTCCGGCGAGGGCGGTGGGTCGTGAAAAAAAAAATTGTAAAGAAAAAAAATAAAAATAAAAAATATTATTTTCCTACTGAAAAGAACAAGAAAATAGAGAAAAATGAAGAAGATGATGAAATTACACTGTTAAAAAAAATTACACTGTTTAAAAAAATATTTACACTGTTTTAATGAATGTTGCACTATTTAAGAGAGAAATTACACTCTTTTTAGATGAAATTTACACTCTTTAGGCCAAATTGCACTATTTAGAATAATGTTGCACCATTTCTTTCTCTTCCTCTTCTTCTTTCTTCTTCCTCTACTCTCCATCTTCATCCCCTTTCTCTCTCTCTTTCCTCACACTCCAAAATAATTTTGAACCGCTGCGGTCGAAGCCGGAGGAGGAGGAGCGATCGTAGTCGCGGGGGTCGAAGAAGTAAACGGAGAGGAGGAAGCGGGAGGCGGCGGCGGCGGCGCGCGGGGGGGGGTGGGGGGGCGGGCGGGGGCGGGCGGGCGGGGTGGTGCGAGCGCAGGCGGCGCGGCGAGGGGCGCAGGGGGCGCGGGCGCGATCCCCCTGCGCCCCCTCTCCCCCCGGGACGCGCCCCCTAGGGGCGCGTGCGGTGCGCGTGCGCAGGGGGGGCGCAGGGGGCAGGGGGCGCAGGGAGCGCCCCCTGGGGGGGCGCGTGCGCAGGGGGCGCACCATGCGCCCCCTACGCCCACCAGGGGGGGGGGGGGGGGGGCCCAGGCCCCCGGGCCCGGGGCGGGCGGGCGCAGCCCGCGCCTGCGCCTCCAGGGGCCGCAGGGGACGCGTCCCAAGCGGCCCCCGCCGCGCCCCGCCGCCGACGTGCTCCCCTTCTCCCCGTTTATCTCTTCGCCCCCCCGCCGCGCCCTCGCCGCCGACGTGCTACTCCCCCCCCCCCCGCTCGCCTCTCGCTCGCCTTCGAGATTCTTGACCGCGGGAAGATGGACGAAAAATAAAAATACAACGAATGTGTAAAATAGTGCAATAAATGTGTAAAATAGTACAACAAATGTGTAAAATAGTGCAACGAAGGTCAAAATGGTGCAACTAAGGTGTAAAATAGTGCAACGCAGAGCGGCCGAGCTTAGTTGCACCATTTTACACCTTAGTTGCACTATTTTAACCTTAGTTGCACCATTTTGATCTTCGTTGCACTATTTTTCATCATTTTGCACTTTTATTGCACAATTTTACACATTCGTTGTATTTTTATTTTTCGTCCATCTTTCCGCGGTCAAGAATCTCGAAGGCGAGCGGGAGACGAGCGGGAGTAGCGCGTCGGCGGCGAGGGCGCGGCGGGGGGCGAAGAGATAAACGGGGAGAAGGGAGAAGGGAGAGGGGAGAGGGGAGCAAGGGGGCACGTCGGCGGCGAGGGGCGGCGGGGGGCAGGGGGGCGGGGGGGCCCCGGCCCGGGCCCCGGGCCCCCGCCCCCCCCCCCGGGTGGCCCGCGCCCCTGCCGGCTGCGCCCGCGCCCGGCCCCCCCGCCGGCTGCACCCCCGCGCCCACGCCCGTCGTCGTCCTCGTCGTCGTCGTCCTCCTCCTCCTTTGAGGCTTCCTCCTCGTCGTCGTGCTCCTCCTCCCCGCCTCCCTCCGGATTCCGAGTGCTTCCTCGAAATCCGCCCCGCGCCGCGCTGCCCGGAGAGGGAGGTGACCGGATCGAGTTTGGTTGGGAAGAAAGAGTGCAAAGAAATAGTGTAACGAGAAGAAATAGTGCAACGAGTTAGAAGAAGAGAAAAAAAAATGGTGTAAAGTTTTCTAAATAGTGCAACGTTGGCCTAAAGAGTGCAACTCTTTTCTCAAATAGTGCAAAGAAATTACAGAAATTACACTCTTTGAAAAAAGAGTTGCACTCTTTAGGCCAACGTTGCACTATTTAGAAAACTTTACACCATTTTTTTTCTCTTCTTCTACCTCGTTGCACTATTTCTTCTCGTTGCACTATTTCTTTGCACTCTTTCTTTCCAACCAAACTCGATCCGTCCGGGGGGCCCTCCCTCTCCGGGCCGCGCGGCGCGGGGCGGATTTCGAGGAAGCACTTGGAATCCGGAGGGAGGCGGGGAGGAGGAGCACGACGACGAGGAGGAAGCCTCAAAGGAGGAGGAGGAGGACGACGAGGACGACGACGGGCGCGGGGGCGCGGGTGCAGCCGGCGGGGGCGCCGGGCGCGGGCGCAGCCGGGGCGGCAGGGGCACGGGCCACCCGGGGGGGCCGGCGGGGGCCCGGGCCCGGGCCAGGGCGGGGGCCCGGGCCCGGGCGGGGCGGGGAGCAGGGGGCGCGCCCCCTGCTCCCCCCCCCCCCCCGCGCCCTCCTGGCGCAGTGGGCGCTCCCTGGGCCCCCTGGCGCAGGGGGCGCAGGGAGCGCCCCCTGCGCCCCGCCGCCCCTCGCCGCCGACGTGCTCCCCTTCTCACCTCTCCCTTCTCCCCGTTTATCTCTTCGCCCCGCCGCGCCCTCGCCGCCGACGCGCTCCCCCCCGCTCGTCTCCCGCTCGCCTTCGAGATTCTTGACCGCGGAAAGATGGACGAAAAATAAAAATACAACGAATGTGTAAAATTGTGCAATAAAAATGCAAAATGATGAAATATAGTGCAACGAAGATCAAAATGGTGCAACTAAGGTTAAAATAGTGCAACTAAGGTATAAAATGGTGCAACTAAGCTCGGCCGCTCTGCGTTGCACTATTTTACACCTTAGTTGCACCATTTTGACCTTCGTTGCACTATTTTACACATTTGTTGTACTATTTTACACATTTATTGCACTATTTTACACATTCGTTGTATTTTTATTTTTCGTCCATTTTTCCGCGGTCAAGAATCTCGAAGGCGAGCGAGCGAGAGGCGAGCGGCGGGGGGAGTAGCACGTCGGCGGCGAGGGGGGCGCGGCGGGGCGAAGAGATAAACGGGGGAAGGGGAGCACGTCGGCGGCGGGGGCGGGGGCCGCTTGGGACGCGTCCCCTGAGGCCCCTGGAGGAGGCGCAGGCGCGGGCTGCGCCCGCCCGCCCGCCCGGGCCCGGGCCTGGGCCCCCGCCCCGCCCCACCTGGTGGGCGTAGGGGGCGCATGGTGCGCCCCCCTGCGCACGCGCCCCCAGGGGGCGCAGAGGGCGCCCCCTGCCCCCTGCGCACGCCCCCAGGGGGGCGCAGGGGGCGCCCCCTGCGCGCGCGCCCCTGCGCACGCGCACGCGCCCCTAGGGGGCGCGTCCCGGGGGGGGGGAGAGGGGGCGCAGGGGGATCGCGCCCGCGCCCGCGCCCGCGCCCCGCCCCCGCGCCGCGCCGCCTGCGCCGCCGCGCCGCCTGCGCTCGCACCCCCCCCCCCCCCCCGCCCCGCCCCACCACCACCCCCCGCGCGCCGCCGCCGACGCCTCCCGCTTCCTCCTCTCCGTTTACTTCTTCGACCCCCGCGACTACGACCGCTCCTCCTCCTCCGGCTTCGACCGCAGCTGTTCAAAATTATTTTGGAGTGTGAGGAAAGAGAGAGAGAAAGGGGATGAAGATAGAGAGTAGAGGAAGAAGAAAGAAGAAGAGGAAGAGAAAGAAATGGTGCAACATTATTCTAAATAGTGCAATTTGGCCTAAAGAGTGTAAATTTCATCTAAAAAGAGTGTAATTTCTCTCTTAAATAGTGCAACATTCATTAAAACAGTGTAAATATTTTTTTAAACAGTGTAATTTTTTTTAACAGTGTAATTTCATCATCTTCTTCATTTTTCTCTATTTTCTTGTTCTTTTCAGTAGGAAAATAATATTTTTTTATTTTTATTTTTTTTCTTTACAATTTTTTTTTCACGACCCACCGCCCTCGCCGGAGTGTAACTATATTTTTTCCCTCCCTCGCCGGCGTGCTTCTCGGCCCCAAGAAGCACTTCTTCTTCGTCGCTGGCGGTGGCGGCGGCGGGGGGACGGCAGGTGGAGGAGGGTCGGAGAGGGAAAAAAAAAAGAGTCGCGGTGAGGCGCGGCCTCGGCGGGGTCTGAGGCGAGGAGGGCGGGGGTGCGCGGGCGAGGGCGAGGGCGAGGGCGAGGGCGAGGGCGAGGTCGTGAGGGGCAGAGGCGAGGCGGGCCATTTTCGCCTCCGCCTCGGCCGCCTTCTTCGAAGAGAAAAAAAAAGAGCGATAAAAAAAAGAGGAGAGAGAAAAAAAGAGGAGAGAGAAAAAAAAGAGGAGAGAGAAAGAGAAAAAGTAACAAGGGTATTTTGGTCAGTTTGCTGAAAATCCGGATCGAATCTGCAAAAACGAAAAATGCGGCCCAATTTTGCAAAAGCCCAAAACTAGTGGATTTTTTATGCAAAAAGGCCTTAGAAAAATTTAGTTAAATATAGGTAAAATACTTAACCTTGGTTAAACAACAAGGTAAATTGATATTTTTACCCTCTTATATTATACCTTCTTCTCTCAATCAAAATCCTATCAATGGAAACTCTTCTTCTTCTTCTTCCTCTTCCTCTCTCTCTCTCCTTTATGCTAGTTTCAAATCTGTAACTAGAATTTCTCCGTCCCCATTCATCCACGATGCATGTTGTTTTGCCCATATAGAACGCATGTTGTTTCTCCATTCAATTTTCTATATGATTTTTTCTTCTTTTGCTCAAAAGAAAAGATTTAGGAGAAAAGAAGTGAGAGAAGAGGTTGCAACAATAGTGGATTATGTTGAATTTTAAAGAGAAAAAAAAATGACCATTGAAAATTTTTGGGGGGAATATTTATGTACGATTATAGCAGTTGGGGCTTTTGGAAGGACATATTTGTGATGACAAAATTGACATTTCACTTATCTGCTGTTAAAAAATAAACAGTTCTCTAACGGTAACAAATTATACCAGAGGAACACATATAAATATCACTGGACTTTTGTAGAGATAACATAAGAAAGTTGACTTTGTAGGGATATATTTATAATTCGCTATGTTTACAGAGAGCTGTATGCAAATAACCCTAACTTTTAATATTAATTATTTTAAATTAAGTTTTAATATTAGAAATAATAATATCTAAATTACTTAATTTTTATATTATACTTTTACATTAGTGTCTGCGATGTGGTGGGATTAGTGATTAATGATAATAATAAAGGTGACGGGGTTGTGCATATATATATATATATATATATATATAGAATCGAGCTATGGTGTGTGTAAAAACATCAAGCATTTAATGCTTATAAGTTTTTCGCCGTTAGATCAACCTCTTTGACCATTTCCTGTGACGCCCCAACTTTCCAAAGGGTCACCCATTCTAGGACTACTCCCGTCCTAGCATGCTTAACTCTCTTAACCTCTTGGACCTAGCCACCTCCCAAAATGCTTAAGTCGGGTTAAGAGTTTAGCCCTATTATATCTCATATATAGGTTTACCTGGGGTCTCACAATATCCCCCCCTTTAAGCCCTGACGTTCTCGTCAGGCTCAGACTCACAAGTACCGGACGATGTGAGACTCATCTTGCTAGCCTAAACCGACCTTGTGGTGAGCCACGCTCCACCCACAACAGTCAACAACATGAGAGCCTCGCTCTTCCCGCTGTATAATCCTGACTCAGTCGAGACTCATCTCACACTTCCGGCTGGTAGTTGGCTCTGATACCAACTGTGACGCCCCAACTTCCCAGGGGGTCACCCATCCTAGGACTACTCTCATCCTAGCACGTTTAACTCTCTTAACCTCTTGGGCCTAGCCACCGCCCAAAATGCTTAAGCCAGGTTAAGAGTTTAGCCCTATTATATCTCATATATAGGATTACATGGGGTATCACATTTCCACCCGTTAAATCATACTATTTAACCAACTTCCCATTCAACCTTAGGGATCATTATCATCCTAACCGCACATTCCTTAATCTAAGCACCGAAAACCTACAAGTACCAATAACTTGATACATTTAAAAGCATAGGAGCTCATATATATATATATATATATATATATATATATATATATATATATATATATATATATATATATATATAGAATCCAGCTACTATCCTTTTAGGAGGATAGGAGCCTTCGTCCTCCTAAGTTTTCTACCGTTCGGATGAAAAGATGTGCGGCTAGGATGAGAGTGGTTACGGTTAGGTTGATAGTGGGCCCCCTAGGGTTGAGTGGGTGGTTGGTTGAATAGTATAATCTAATGGTTGAAAATGATTAAAAGTTAGATCTAACGGTCAAAAATTTAATAGGACAAAGGCTTCTATCCTCTTAAGAGGATGATAGCCGGACTCTATATATATATATATATATATAGAGAGAGAGAGAGAGAGAGTAGGACTTGTGTGCTATTAGGAGCATGGAGGCCTCCGTGCTCCTAACCCATTTTCGATGATGGAACTTCTGAATCGACGGTCGGCTCCGTTAGACTTGATCTAGCGTATTTGAAGTATCTAAAAAATATATTTTGTGATTTTTCGATATCATTTAATTACCTAGTGGTCGAAAGGCCTCAATATCAATGGTTAAAAATAAAAATCTCACAAAAAGTTATGATGTAGCACTAAAATTTTCAATTAGAGATATTGATCTTGCTGTAGATAGTTTAAAGAATTTTCTATCAAAATTTTATCTGATTTGAATATTTCTATACCTTTAAACTTGTAAACGGCACACATCAACCACTAAAAATTATTAATTTTGAATCCTTCAATCACTAAGTAAATGATATCGAAAATTCAAAAAATTTATTTTCTAAATACTTCAAATAGCTATATCAAGTCTAACGGAGCCGACCATCGATTCGGAAGTTCCATTATCGAAAATGACTTAGGAGTACGGATGCCGGTGTTTTTAATAGCACATAAGTCCTACTTATATATATATATATATATATATATATATATATATATATATATATATAGAGAGAGAGAGAGAGAGAGAGAGATAAAGAGTTGAGCTGGAATACTATTAATAGTATTTGAGCTCTTTTGCTATCGATTTTTTAGCCGTTAGATCTACACTTTAATCAATTCCACCCTATAGATCATACTATTCAACCAACCACCCACTCAACCCTAGGGGGACCACCACTAAACCCTAGGGGACCATTATCATCTTAACCCTATAATTTTTCATCAAAGGGTTAAAAACTCGATAGCAAAAGAGCCCAAATACTATTAATAGTATTCCAGCCCAATTTTATATATATATATATATATATATATATATATATATATATATATATATATATATATATATATATATATATATATATATATATATAGTCCGGCTACTATACTCTTATGAGTATAGGCCTCTTTATACTCATAAGTTTTCGGCCGTTAGATCTATCCCTTTGACCATTTTCACCCGTTAAATCATACTATTCAAGCACCTACCCACTCAACCCTAGGAGACCACTATCATCCTAACCGGGGACCACTATCATCCTAACCGCACATCCCATCATCCAACGGTCGAAAATTTATGAGTACAAAAGAGTCTATACTCATAAGAGTATAGTAGCCCTAACATATATATATATATATAGTCCAGCTATTATACTATCAATAGCACCAAACGATTGGTGCTATCAAATTTTCTATCATTAGATCTATTTTTTTGACCATATTTATCCGTTAGATCATATTATTCAACCAACTACCCACTCAACCCTAGGGACCACTATCATCCTAACCGCACATCGCTCCATCTAACAGCCGAAAATCTAATAGTACCAATAACTTGGTACTATTAATAGTATAGTATAGTAACCTAGTTATATATATATATATATATATATATATATATATATATATTTGTTGCCTTGGAGTTGGAGGACAATTTTACAAGCAACAAGGAATAAATTTATTTAAAAAGATCACGAGAGGCACGCAGTAGTATAAATCATGACACTTTGTATAAATTATATGGTAGTGTTTTCATAGCATATAGTATATAGACGATGGATGATGAGAAGCAAAGCAACTTAACGGGAAGATTGGATTGATAGCCGCTATCTGATTGGTGACATCGTAATTCGACAAAGTAGTTGTAGGTCCTCGGTCCTACCACATGCGTGCACTTGCTTGTTTTGAATACTTCAGTTCCGCGAATTTGAAATCCAATCGGTCTGTGCACAACCAGCCGCACATATGATATCCGCCACACCGCCCGCCTGGCAGCTCTTCCCAAATAATTTTTTCATTACTACTTTATATATATATATATATATATATAATTAGGTTACTATACTATTAATAGTACCAAGTGCTTGGTGCTATTAGGTTTTCGGCCGTTGGATGAAGAGATGTGCGGTTAGGATGATAGTGTTTCCCTAGGGTTGAGTGGTTGGTTGGTTGAATAGTATGATCTAATGAAAATGATCAAAGGGGTAGATCTAATGGCAGAAAATTCTATAGCATGAAACACTTGCTACTATCGATAGTATAGTAGCCGAGCTCTATATATATATATATATATATATATATATGTGTGTGTGTGATTTAGGGCATATGAAGTTCTTAGGAATAAAATTTTAGTTTTTTTCGACATAGTTTACTTAGTAAGTAAATCATATCAAAATGAACAGTAAAAATTGAATAATCTTTAAAATTTGAGCATATAATTTTTTAATTCAAGATCAAAGATGTTGACCTTGATCTAGATAGTTTAAAATATTTTTTATCAAAATTTGAATAAATTTAGATTCTTCTACACCGTTAAACTACAAGCTCACCATAGTAGCCATTGAAACGGTTTGATCGTAAAGTAAACTATATCGAAAAAATATAAAATTTTATTCCTAAAAACACCAAATACCCTAGATTAGTTTTAATGGTGTGGATCGTTGATTTGAATATTCTAAGGTTGAAAACAACACTATAGTACCGGAGCCCCGGTACTATAGATAGTATAGGAGCCTAGCTCATATATACATATATATATACATATATACATATATATACATATATGAGCTAGGCTGCTATACTATTGATAGCACGGAAGTCTCCGTACTACTAAGTTATTTTCGATGATGCGACTTCCGAATCGATGATCGGTTCCATTAGACATTATCTACGTTATTGTAAATATGTAGAAACTAAATTTCATATTTTTTCCAACATTATTTGACTAGTGATCAAAAGGTCTCAAAATTGATAATTTTAATGGCCGATGTGATGCTTTTGTGATTTAACGGTGTAATCCAAATCTGATAAAAAATTTATAGAATTTTTTTTCACTATTTAGAGTAAAATCAGTACATCTGATCTTAAATTCAACTCTTTTATAATTATTTTTTATGAGATTTTTATTTTTAATCATTTATTTTTAGACTACTCGTTTGATAAATAAATAATGTCGAAAAATTATGAAATTTAGTTTTCTAATACTTTCAATAGTGTAGATCAAGCCTAACAGAGTCGATCGTCGATTCGAAAGTCACATCATCGAAAACAACTTGGTAGCACGGAGGCCTTTGTGCCGCCACCGATAGTATAGTAGCTGGACTCTATGGCCCCGTTTGGTTCGGAAATAACGAACATTAGGATAAAAAAAATTATCCCTGGAATAGCTTACTATTCTGGGATAGTCAGGAATAAAAGTAAATTTGTGTTTGGTATGTAAAGCTGTTATTCTCAGGAATAAATGAAATTGTGTTTAGTTAATTTTTTGGAATAGTAGAGGATAGTGAAAAAAAGTGATGGTCGAATTTGATATAAAATATAATTTAATAAAAATAATTTGTTATAAAAATAATTTATTATAAAAGTTAAAATAGAGGATAGTGGAAAAAAGTGATGGTTGAATTTGATCTAATATAATTTATTATAAAGATAATATATTATAATATTTAATAAAATAATTTATTATAAATTATGATTTAATAAAAATAATTTTTTTTTTAAAAAATAATTTTATATTTGTAAATTCTACTTAAACTTAAATTCAATAAAAAAATAATTTATTATAATAATTTATTATAATATTTAAATATAAATAATATGTATTAATATAGTACAATTAATATAAATTTTATAAAAAAAAATAATTTATTATAATAAATAAGTATAATTTAATTTTAATTTAATTTATAATCGTAATAAAGTTTGGAACTAAACCTTGGAATAGCACTATTCCACCAAATAGGTGGAATAGTTTATCCCATGTTATTCCGGGATAACCGAGAATAACAAGGTTTGACCGGGATAAAATATTTCGGCCAAAAAACAACCAATTTGGCGGAATAGCAATGATAAATTTCATTATCCCCGTACCAAACGAGGCATATATATATATATATATATATATATATATATATAGTACAGCTACTATACTTTCGGAAGTATAAGAGAGTTGTTGTTTCCAACTTTTTGGTTCTTGAATCAACCCCTTTGACCATTTCTGATCTTTGAATTAATATTATTATTCTAAGGAGACCACTCAACCGTAAGGGAGACCACTATCATCCCGACCCTACAATTCTTGATCAAAGAGCCAAAAAGTCGGAAGCACCAACTCCCTTATGCTTTCGATAGCATAGTAGCTCTACACTATATATATATATATATAGGGAGAGAGAGAGAATTGAGCTCCTATACTTTTAAAAGTACAAGTCATTGATGCTTGTAGATTTTTTGTCCTTGGATTAAGGGATGTGCGATTAGGATAATAGGAGTCCCCTAGGATTGAGTAGGCGGTTTGTTGAATAGTATGATCTAATGGATGAAAATGGTCAAAGGGATAGATCTAACAATAAAACTTATAGCACCAAGTGCTTGGTGCTTTTAAAAGCACCATAGCAGAACTATATATAGAGAGAGTTCGGCTACTATGCTATCAATAACACCAAGCACTTGGTGCTACCAAGTTTTTCGCTGTTAGATCTACCCCTTTGACCATTCCACCCTTAGATCATACTATTCAACCAACTACTCACTCAACCCTAGAGGAACACTATCATCCTAACTGCACATCCCTTCATCCAAGAGCCGAAAACCTAATGGCACTAATGACTTGGTGCTATTAATAGTATAGTAACCTAGATCTCTCTCTCTCTATATATATATATATATATATATATATATATATATATATATATATATATATATATATATATATATATATATATAACTGGGCTGGGATACTATTGATAGTATCTGAACTTTTTTGCTATCGAGTTTTTAACCCTTGGATGAAAAATTATAGGGTTAGGATGATAGTGGTCCCCTAAGGTTTAGTGATGGTCCCCCTAGAGTTTAGTGGGTGGGTGGTTGAATAGTATGATATAAAGGGTGGAATTGATTAAAGTGTAGATCTAATGGCTAAAAATTTGATAGCAAAAGAGCCCAAATACTATTAATAGTATTCCAGCTCAACTCTCTCTATATATATAAATATAAGCAGGGCTACTATACTATTAGGAGTACAGCAGCCCTTGTGCTCCTAACTTTTTAACCACCCATCAATTTTGATGGGTGGTGAGGATGAGAGAGAGAAGAGAAATTAGGAAGAAATTCAAAGAGAAGAGAAATTAAGACACCCAATTTCTTCCCAATTTCTCTGCTCTCTCCCATCCTAACCATCCATCAAAATTGATGGGTGGTTAGAAAGTTAGGAGTACAAGGGCTGTTGTGCTCCTAATAGCACAGTAGCCCTACTCTATAAATATATATAAATTAGGCTTGTGTGCTTTTAGAAGTACGGTGGCCTCCGTGTTATCAAGTCGTTTTCAATGTTGGGACTTCCGAATCAATGACTGGTTCTGTTAGACTTGATCTAAAATATTTAAAATATCTAAAAAAATAAATTTCGTGAATTTTTGATGTCATTTGCCGAGTGATCGAATGGGCCCAAGATCAACAATTATAATGGCTGTGGTATGCCGTTTGCAAGTTTAACGGTATAGAAATGTTCAAATCACGTAAAAATTTTGATAATTTTTTTTATATTATATAAAATAAGATCAATATCTTTGATCTAATTTTAATGTTATATCATCACTTTTTCTGAGATTTTTGTTACAGCCGTTGACTTTGAGTCATTTCGATCATTAGATAAGTGATATCTAAAAATTATGAAATTTATTTTCTGGTTACTTCAAATATTCAAGATCAAGTCTAACGGAGCCGATCATCAATTCGGAAGTCCCACTATTGAAAACGACTTGATAGTACGGAGGCCTCCATACTTTTAAAAGCATACAAGCCAGACTCATATATATATATATATATATATATATATATATATATATACAAAGTCCGGCTACTATACTCTTATGAGTATAGGCTCATTTGTACTCATAAATTTTCGGCCATTAGATCGACCCTTTTGACCATTTCCACTCATTAGATCATACTATTCAACTAACCACCCACTCAACCCTAGGAGACCACTATCATTCTAACCGCACATCCCTTCATCCAACGACCAAAAACTTATGAGTACGAAAGGATCTATACTCATAAGAGTACAGTAGACCTAGAACGAATATATATATATAGTAGGGCTATAGTGCTATTAAGAGCACAGCAGTCCCTATACTCCTAAGTTCCTAACCACATATCAAGTTTGATGGGTGGTTAGGAAGAGAGAGAGAAGAGAAATTGAGGAGAAATTGGATGTTTCACTTTCTCCTCTCCTTAAATTTCTCTCCAATATCTCTTATCTCTCTCATCCTAACCACCCATCAAACTTGATGGGTGGTTAGAAACTTAGGAGCATAATGAATGTTGTGCTCTTAATAGCACAGTAGTCCTGCTATATATATATATATATATATAAAACAGGCTATTATACTATTAATAACACCGAGTCATTGATACTATTAGATTTTCGGCCCTTGGATGAAGCAATGTGCGGTTAGGATGATAGTGGTCCCCTAGGGTTGAGTGGGTGGTTAGTTGAATAGTATGATCTAACGGGTGGAAATGGTTAAAGGGGTAGATCTAAATGCGGAAAACTCGGTAGTACCAAACGCTTGGTGCTATTGATAGCATAGCATCCGGACTCTCTCTCTCTCTATATATGTATATATATAACTAGCTAGGCTAGAATATTATTAACAGTACAAAGTTATTGGTGCTATTAGATTTTCGACTATTTGATGTAGGTGTGCGGTTAGGATGATAGTGGTCCCTTACGGATTAGTGGTTGGTTGGTGGAATAGTATGATCTAAGGGTGAAAATGGTCAAAGGAGGTAAGATCTACCGGCCGAAAACTTGGTAACGCCAAGCGCTTGGTGCTATTGATAGCATAATAGCTGGACTCTCTCTCTATATATATGTTTTCGATGATGAGACATTTAAATTGATGATCGACTCTGTTAGATATGATCTACGCTGTTACATGTATTATATACCAAACTTTATATTTTTCCGACATTGATCAAAAGGTCCAAAATTAATAATCTCCATGGCTGATGTGATGTATGTCTGTTTAACGATACAAAACATATTACTATTGATCATCCCCTTTTCTATCCTTAGATATAGTAACTACATAATCTAAGGGTGAAAAAGTGGACAGTAACTACTATTTATATACTATTAATAGTAGCCTAATTGAGCTCTCTCCCTCTTTATATATATATATATATATATATATATATATATATATAGAGTCCGGCTATTATACTCTTATGAGTACGATCGCATTCGTACTCATAAGTCGTTTTCGATGATAGAACTCTCGAATCGACGATCCATATCGTTAAATATAATTTAGAGCATTTGAAAATTTCTAGAAATCAAATTACATAATTTTTTGACTTCATTTACCTTACGATCAAAAGATCTCAAACTTGACAATTTTTAACGGCCGGTATAGAATACTTGCTAATTTAACAGTATAAAAAAATCAAAATTTGTTGAATTTTTGATAGAAAATTTTATTCACTATCTAAATAAAGATCAATAACTCCGATCTTAAATTGAAGAATCCGATCATCTATTTTTAGGAGGTCGTTCAATTTTGACCGTTCATTTTATGTCCGCTTGATGGACTTTAATATAATTTCAAAAAATTATGAAATTTATTTTCTAAAAGTTTCAAATGCTTTAGATTATATATAACAGTATAGATCGTTAATTCGGAAGCTTCATCATCAAAATTAACTTATGAGTACGAAGAGATCTATACTCGTAAGAGTATAGTAACCTTACTATATATATAGAGAGAGAGAATCTAATCAGAGGTTGATCTATTTTGCTCTAATAATAAGAAAATGAGATCTCTAAGTATCAATTCCCTGACTTAAAAGGTAGTTGTTCAATTTATATCGTCTTCGATAACAAAGCATTCAAATCGATAATCAATATTATTATACATAATTAAAATTATTTAAGCTATTTAATGATAAAATTTTATAATTTTTGACATTTTCTATGTGGTGATCAAATTGTATTTACAAATGAATGGTATAAATCAAATAATCTTTGATATTCGGGAATAGAATCTTGTATTCAAAATGTAGATAATCGATCTCCATTCATATGCCGGATAAAATGCCTTAAGAAAGATTCAACTGGTTTGAATTATTCGATACTGTCAAATACATAAACACCTACTAGAAAATGCCGATTTTGAATCATTTTGATCATTAGGAAACTAATATTGAAAATTATAAATTTTGTCATCTTTATAATTGAACTACTATCAACCACATTCAAATGAGCAGATCTTCAATTTTGATGCTTTATTATCAAATAAAAAGTTTATTATAAAATGACTATGATATTAATAATACAATAGTCTTACTAGTGAAAAATGTATAGAAATAATATGTCATTCCAACATAGGCCTCTTACTTTATTTTTTTTTCTTATTAATTTGTATCTTTGAATTTTAAAATGTTAATGTAAATTACCTGTTGAATTTAATTAACTTAGCAATTTATTAATTTACCTATTATACTCTTAAGTCTCGTTATTATTATGACTTTTCTACAGAATGAGACTATAGGTTTTGTTAAAACTGTAAGCTGCTGCTAGTTGATTTACAAAAATATCTTAAATATATGGCGCCACTGGCATGTGGGCCCGCCGCACGCAAGCATTACACGGAACACGCCAGCAGGAACGTACGGGTCGGTCATCGTCAGTTAAAGATGCTGTTCATTAATGCAGCTGTAGAATGAAAGCTGTGGTAATTAGCGCCAAGCGGATGATTTTGATTTAAAAAAAAAAGAAAATATATAAGTCAAAAAAAGAGAAAGAAGGGGGACGGACCGGGGAACGAGATAAAAAAGAGAGAGAGCGAGAGGAGATAAAGATGGGGCAGTTTCGGTATGCGTGTTGGCTCTAGAGGAACGGAGGAGGTTAGGTGAAAGGGGGAAAAAAAAAAAAAAATGCTAGACTAGAATATAGACTGAATTAGATTAGATTATTATTATTATATTATATAGAATATAGATGAGAACAGGGAGAGGGGGAGCGCGGGGGGAATCCGCGGGGCAAGTAATGGGCGGATGCAATGCACCGGGGTGGCGTGGACTACGTGGTGGGTATTTGTACATGTACTAAGCCCGTGTCCTTTTGGACGCCGCATCACGCACCCTGCCCTTCTGGTTCCCGTTCCCATCTCCCTCTCCTTTTCCATTCTCACACGCACATCCATTCCCCCGTTCTCCCTTCCATCCATCCGTCCGTTTCTCGTTCTCGCTCCATCGCTTCCTTTCGTTTTAGGTTACAGATAAAAGAGAAAGCCCCCACCTTACAGCAAACCATCATCATCGCATATTACTCCTCCCTCCTCCACCCGTTCCCTTTCCCTTCTTCTTCTTCTTTTCTTCCTCAATCTTTTTGCCCTATTGAGAGTAGGGTTTTCGGATGATCGAGGGGGTTCTCTTCTTGTAAATGCATTCGGCTACCCGTCGATTGGAAGATCCGGTGGTGCTGCTGCCTCTCCTCATCCTCCTCCTCCTCCTCCTCCTCCTCGCTTTTGTGGCGTCGGCGGTCGGAATCGGTTCCTCCTGCTCCTCCTCCTCCGGTTTGCATCCATGCCTGCACTCGTCAATTACGGAGGTAACTCCCTCCCCACACTTCCCCCCTCTCTCCCCTCCTTCTCACCCCATCCCGATCTTCTATTTTACGCGTTTTTTTTTTATATATATTCTCCGTCTGCTCGGTTTTTGGGGCTTTCTGATTTTTGATACAGCTACCTGTATTTAATTACTTAATTAATGAGATTATGTGTCCATCTCTTACCCCTTCTTGCTCTCAGTTATTAATAGAATAGATCTGTAGTTTCAGATCAATTCCTTACGGGGCTCAATCTTTTCTTCTTCTCTGAGATTTGTTCTTAACAGTTAATAGGCATATGAGTTTTAATCTAGCTTCCTCCTCTTTTGTTACACCTGGGTCTGATCCATGCCTTTCAACTTTTGAAGGATGGACTTTTTAATTTTGTGATGTGCCCCAATATTTCTGCTATTTTGATGATTTGCCAAATTACGCGCGCCGCGCCCATGGTTGTTTTTCTAGCAGAGATTTTATGGCTATGTTGTTTCATTTCATGTTCGTGTTCAGCGATCCGTATGACGATCTTTGTGTATGACTCCCCTCTTTTCTCTGAGTGCATAATCCCACGCAGTTCTTCATCCGATCAATTTGGTTGTGTGTTTGGTTGTGTGTGTGTGTATATACCTGAAATTCTCAAAGATGTTCCTAATATGTAAATGAACTTCAAAATTTTCAACTGAATCAGCTTGTTAATTTTTTCAGGGAACGATGATATCTGCCCCGGGGGGCTTTTCTTCTCGCACCTGCCACACCTCGCAGACTCGAGCTTCTTCTTGTCGGAGGCTCCTCCTAAACTGGATCTCTATTGCCCGCCTCGCAAGAGATCTCGGGTCACTGCCCCTTTCATCCTCACTCTTGAAGGAGAGAAGGTTTGCCCCAAAGATGAGCAGCAGCAGAAGCCGTGCTCCCTTGATACCCTTCCTGATGAGTGCCTCTTCGAGATCCTCCGTCGGCTTCCTGATGGATCTAAGGAGAGGAGCATCTCTGCTTGTGTCTCCAAGCGCTGGCTTACCCTTCTGAGCAGTATCCGTGCTTCTGAGATCGCAGCGTGTCAAAAATTCCCTCATTCTCATGGAGAATATGGACCCGAGGACGATGATAATGATAATGATGATGATGATGATGATGATGTGGGCGAGAGTAACGGGCATCTCACCAGGAGTTTAATGGCCAAGGAGGCTACGGATGTTAGACTTGCTGCCATAGCCATTGGTGCGGGCAGCCAAGGCGGCCTGGGCAAGCTCCTCATCCAGGGGAGCCATCCCAATCCAACTCGTGGCGTCACAGATCTCGGACTCTCTGCAATTGCTCGAGGCTGCCCTTCCCTACGCGTCCTCTCCTTGTGGAGCATCCCTCTGATCACTGATGTTGGACTGGCCGAGATTGCAGATGGGTGCCCCATGTTGGAGAAGCTCGATCTCACCCACTGCCCTCTCATCTCAGACAAGGGTCTGATAGCCGTTGCTCAGAAGTGTCCAAAGTTGACTTCCCTAACTCTCGAGTCTTGTGCAGGCATAGCAAATGAAGGCTTGCAGGCTGTTGGGCGTTATTGTCTGAATCTGAAGTCCCTTTCTCTCAAGAACTGCCCTCTCATTGGTGACCAAGGAGTCTCGGGCCTTATTTCTTCTACCTCCACTACGCTGGCAAGGATTAAGCTCCAGGGTTTGAACATAAGTGATGTTTCTCTTGCTGTTGTCGGGTGCTACGGGAAGGCCGTGACTGATCTTACTCTGACAAGTCTCCAGAACATAGGCGAGAGGGGGTTTTGGGTTATGGCCAATGCTCTTGGCTTGCAGAAGCTCAAGTGCATAACAATCACCTCCTGCCATGGGGTGACTGACCTGGGCCTTGCATCCATTGCCAAGTGCTGTCCGAGCCTGAAGCAGCTGTCCCTCCGTAGGTGCTTCTACCTGTCAGATGCTGGCCTCAAAGCATTTGCTGAATCAGCGAGGGCGCTCGAGAACCTGCAACTCGAAGAGTGCAACAGAATCACTCTTGCTGGTGTTCTTGGTGGCCTTCTCAACTGCAGCCAAAAGATGAAGACAATTGCCTTGGTGAAATGCTTGGGGATCAAGGACATCACCACTGCTTGGCCTGGACAGCTTCCATCATGCTCATCGCTTCGATCCCTGACCATTCGTGGCTGTCCAGGCTTCACAGATGCTAGCCTGGCTATGGTTGGCATGATTTGTCCGCAGTTGGAGCATATTGAACTGAGCGGCCTTTTTGGCGTCACTGATCACGGGATCCTTCCTCTGATCGAGAGTTCTGAGAAGGGATTGGTCAAAGTTAACCTCAGTGATTGCGTGAATCTGACAGATGCAGCCATCACTGCTCTGGTGAAGGCACACGGAGGGAGTCTCCAGCTTCTTAATCTCGATGGCTGTAGGAAGGTGACTGATAAGAGCCTCCTGGCCATTGTGGACAGCTGCTGTGTTCTCGATGAGCTTGATTTGTCGAGGTGCATGATCAGCGACTATGGTGTCGCAGTGCTGGCATCAGCGAGGCAGCTTGAACTGCGTATCCTTTCTTTGGCCGGTTGCTCTCAAGTCACTCAGAAGAGTGTGCCATTCTTGGGCAATATTGGGCAGTCCCTGGTGGGGTTGAATCTTCAGTACTGCAATATAATCAGTATCCATGGGATAGGATCACTGGAGGAGAAGCTCTGGTGGTGCGACATCCTTTCCTAGATCGATAGCAGCAGTGAGGAAGGCGCTGGAGAAGTAACTCTCTAAGTAATTCATTGGGCCCATCAGATCTCTAGCGCCAGCAGTAGTAATGCAGTATTAGTCAAGGTCCGTGTCAGTTTGGTTTTTTGCTCAGTGTCATAGGCAGTGGGCTTTCGTATTTTACCAGGAAGATTTGGATGTCTTACAGGGACCTTTGGCCATTCCCCCATTTTTTTTCGGATTTCCCTTTCAGTGGGGAGAGTCCGATATAGAGTTTTTGGCTACCACAGAGGTGGGTTAGCTTTCCTCTTTCTTGGCTTTGGTCCCCGTGGGTTACAGCTATATATATCTAGTCCTGGTCGCTGCTTGTTTTTTCTTTCTGGAGGCTGGTGCTAATGTTTTTAGCTCCTTTTTACATCGTCATTCGTTGTGTGTTGACTGAGGCAGCAATACGAGCGGCTGCTTTCTGGTGTTTCAGCCAATCCTGATCTGGCTATGTTGTTTGGTCTTAAAGAAGCCGTGTCTATGTCGGTCTTATGTAGTAGTGAGTGCTTCCAGGTTGTTGTTGGGTGAGTCATAGTTTGGGAGTCTCTGTAGTAGTACCACCGTTCGAGTCTGTTGTGTTTGGTTGCTTTTGCACAGTTCTGTTTGGATGCCTGAGATTCATGGGGGTTTCAGTTAAGTGGCTGCGCATTTACTAGAAAGCGTGCCATCACAACCACCCTGTGGTTGTTTTTTCTTCTATCGTTTGCTGAGCCCCTTTTTTGCAGGTGGATGGCTGAGAACTGTAATCTTTGCAACCTTTTGATAATAAACAATCTTGTGTTGTGTTTCACTGTGGCTTCCTGATTTGCTATCTGAGCGTAATTTCCTTTTCTTGCATCCTTCTGAAAAGTAACTGATTATAATATATTTATTTATCATGGTCTACTTCTACTTCTGGATTGATTTGGTTTATGTGACTGACAGTAAGCAACGCTTTCTCTCATCTTTCTGTCAATTCATGTCAAGTTTACTATATCTGAGCGTAATTTCCCTTTTTGGTAACCTTCTGATAAGTAACTGATTATAATATTATTTATCATGGTCTACTTCTGCTTCTGGATTGATTTGGTTTATGTAACTGACAGTAAGCAACGCTCTCTCATCTTCCTGTCAATTTGCTGAGTGTTTTCATGTGAATCATGAGGGCTATTGCACTCATGAGAGATTTATTGCATTGCCCGTCACCAATCTGTGTGCTGTTGGGCTTTTTGGTATATCAGTCGCTCGCCTGAGTAGCTTGTATGCAACTGTCGATCTCTTTTTTTTGATCGTTGGAGGAGCATTTATGAAGTTGTGCTAGAGCTGCTTGCCTGCTTGTGAGGTACGAGGTCCTGTCCTCAGACAAACCAAGAGAAAGACTGAAGAGCCCAATGGATTTTGATGAGCATCTGCCCATGTACTGCCTATGTAATAAATAAAGCCTCTTACCTAGCTCGACTCCCATACAAACAAAACGTTTATCTAGCTCGACTCCCATACAAACAACACGTTACTCTTAACTCCTGCTCTTAGGATTAGAACTATAGCATCTCCCTATGGTGTACGCTAGCGATAATTGCATCCTGAGACGGCGTCAACTAGTTGGATTGGCATGAGCTCATCCATCTGGTCATACATCAACTATACTGCATGGATTTGGTGTGGGCACGTAACATTTGATGAAATCAGTCCTGCATAAAAGCTAAAAATTTATTGGGCAAGGGCATTAGCTTTTAAGTTTTCCAAAATAGCTTAACCTGTAGCAAAGAAAAACATGTTCACGTCAGGAACATATCATCTTGAGACTTGAGCAGAAACGACGCCAGAGCCTGCCTTTCTGCACAAGGCGTTCAACTATATGGACCTTCCATCAAACACTTGATCCAACTTCATCTTAAAAGGAACCTTATTTATACACTTACCGCCTTTATTTTGCAACTTATGTTTCACAACACCTTTTGGGATCAACTATCCACTCTATAAAAGACACTTACATACAAAACCAAACCTAAAAGCTGGTGGCACATAATTACACAGCATTGATGAGGGTGATTTAGATATGCCACAATTGAAGACCGCAATTACATGTTGGTACTAGTGCAGAAAATAAAGGCAACAAGAGAAGCTTGACTCCTTCCAAACTGGAAGCTCCCACCTCCGCTATGATTGGCAAACCTGCAGTTAGCAAGTAGTAGTTCTAAGCAGGGTAGGCTTTGCAGCTGCTTCTGTGGGCTTCCAGATGATATGCTCCAGCCTAACGCATAAGTTCTTGTAGAACTGCACAAACATAAAATGTTGAATCTAATTAGCAAAATTATATTCACACAAAGTGAAAGTGTCAAAAGTCATAGTGTGAGAAGTGAGAACAACACTTCACAAAACCTATATATAGAATAAACACAACTGATTATCTTCTGGGCACCTTATTATATTGGAATCACTGAATACCTTTTCATAAAATACTGGGCAGCTATAGCATGTTGTTGAACAATGAGAAAGCTCAAAAAGAATTCATATATTTAAACAGCCACGGATCAACCAAGCACCAATTGAGTAGAAATTGGTGCCAACGTTCTTTCCAGCACAAAATCAGACAACTGAAGGGCTCAATGATGAAAGTTTGAAGGCCACTTAGCAGATAGAGTAATCTCTTTCATTGGTTGCAGTATATACTCGTATAATGAAAGACATACAAGGAAAAGAAAGAAGTCAAGTACCTCAAAAGTAATTGACCAAAACAAAATAACCATTTATTTTCCGTCTAACACTTCAACTCACCATTTCAGAATTCTCATGCTATTTCTGAACTAACTGCATCATCCACAGCTGCAAACCACTATAATTTCAGCTCAATCTCAATTAAATGCGCTTGTTCAAGCTAGAGTCGCCGCTGCTCCTGATAGCTCCTACACTATTGCTACGTTTGCAGAATAGTTGCTATGCCTATTGCAACAAAAATACTAACCTACTATGGGTAAAATTTCATAGGTAGCCCTCTGGTGACATAATTTCATAGATATTCTCTAAAAGTTTCAAATAGCATAATTGCCCTTATGCTGGCATTGAAAAGAGCCATAAATTCATTGTTATTGATAAGATATATAAGAGAAGCCTTATAGCCTTCAAAGTAAGTCCACGGGAGGTCATACGCTGATAAAGCCAGTTTTCCATCAGGAATTGATTGCTAGTATACCTGGTATCATATGACCATCATTATGTATGCTTTCAGCCTTTAATATGTCAGAGTATGTTCAGAGGACATCACCAGTCGCATCTGAATCTTCTCCAAGCTTTAGTACTTCAACATATGTTGGCTGAGATGTTGCTTTTGAAGGTAAGATGAAGAGTATGAAGTTTGATACAAAGGTCTGGAAATTTGGTAGAAGTGGAGGTTGGCCAAGAATAAAACCAGATAAACAGGCAATAGTAATGTGTATTTCATATTTGAAGGCTCTGCAAGTACATATTCCATAAAATTTTGACTCTCTATTTGAAAAATTTTATACAAATTTCTTCCCTGCAGGATAACCGATTCATAAATATAGTATTAAGCTTTCTCTTCATGTGACACATTAAAAGGAAACCAAAAGGGTAGATTTGCTCCCTGCCAACTGGTCTTATAGCTATTATGTGATGCCTTTTCATTGATGTTAGTTGATAGCCAGTGGCGAAAATGATAACTGTTTCAGAGCCTTCTCGTCTTTGAGTTGTTCTCAAGACAAAACGATACTACTGTGTAGAAAATGAAGACTATTCGATGCTCACTAACTGGAGGCTTCATAAACTTTTATTTGCAACTTAAATTATATATAATGAGATTTGATCTAGCTAGATCTCAGATAGAAATAGAACTTACCCTGTGATATTCTAAAGTATCACCAGCAACCTTCCGGACATCAACCATGAAAAGAGAAGGTGCAACTTCAAAAACCTGGGAGTAATGACTTACAAGTAAAAGAAGATGCTGGCAGGAAATGAAGCTATTTCCCTATAATAGGTAAATGTTAGAGAAAATGACATAGAAACTTAGAATTACCTCCAGGACAACAGCAAATTGACCCATTTTATTTGAGGACACTCCTTCAAGCCTCATCTGCAGTTAAAAAGAGGCAAGCCAAAGGCGTAATTATAAATTATAAGGAAGATAAAAGTCAAAGAGAAGAACCAGAAAGGAACTTTATGTTTGTGAAGTGTCTAATGATACTACAATAATTATGGCAGGCACTATCTAAAACCAGATCTTATCCTCTACACGGCTTTATGCTGATAGGCCATATACTGATATACATATTGTAACGACCCGGCCCACTAGCAATAATAACTCGTTGGGCCTAACCACCGGCCAAAATGCTTAAGCCCAGTTATTATTACTAGCGTGCAAGGTCTCATTCTCATATATTCAAATCAAAATTATTTTTCCATCCGATGTGGGACTATTGAGGCGTTACACATATCGTGCTTCATAGTTTGCTTACCGTCATCAGTTTTACAATATATTGGCCAGGTGATAGACAAACCGAACAATGTATAATTAACTATTACAACTTAGTTTTAGCAGACTGTAATTCAGATAGAGAAGTAATCTTCCAATTCATAAAACTTATCATTCTTAGATACAATATTTGATTTAGGGCTAGTTTGGTGTTGAGGCTCATCTAACGCTAATAGGCAAAATAGAGTTGGGATAAAAGCATATAAGAATATGCTTTTCTGTTTCTCCAATGGGACCATAAAAAATATAGCGTAACCAACTCATTGCGATATTACATACGGAAACAAACAAGGTATTTTTCCATCATATTTTCACCGACGCACATAACGCGATCTTCTCCCAATGCCAAACGGAGCCTTATCATAATTGAGAAACTCACCTTTCAAGAAAACTAAGCAAAAAATAACGACAAGCAGATTCTGTTGAATTAAACTATCTTAAAAAGCAACTTACCTTGTAGTTTTGTGAATGGACCTTGAGACCCATAGACTCGGCAACAGCCTCAATCATCGCTATAATGGCCTTCGCTGGTTGCCGTGAGACAAAACGGGTTTGACGTTTTACATAATCCTATTGAAAGTAAATAAACCATACCATCGAAAAATAAGCACCAGGGCACATAGAGGAATAGAAAAAGGGGCAGGCGGCTGGCCTGCTAAACCCTTAGATGTAACAGTTCCAATCATTTGTTTACCATAAATTAACAAAAGCTTAAGTAGCAAATTACAACTCCTATCATGCCCATGCAAGATAATAGAGCAATGATTAATATTTGCATATGTCTAGAAAGATTGATTACAGAGACAAAGGCATCGTTAATACTTAAAGAAAGAATTCTAGGGAGGCAGACACATATAGAAACATTATTGTATTCTAACTGAATCATATAATATATAAACCAACACTAGTAAGCCATTTAAAGAAAAAAATTCCAGTGACATTAACAACTTACTGTATTCTAAATCATATCTAATAGTTCTGTAGATACTTCTCTAATGTGTGAAATAAAGACATCAGTTAACATAAAAAGGGCTTTACACTCATTAAATTCTGAAGCACCAAATTGGACCAATATGGACCCACTGAACAGCTTTCCAATGAAGTTTACGAACAATTGCATGCAATGCAATGAAAAGAATAGGGGGGCAACTCTATTGTTTGCTTCACACATCAAAACCAACATGCCATGCTGCTACTGATGATTATCTGAAGATACTACTAATTATGCAGCCATTCAGTAGACCCAAAAAAAAAAAAAATGTACCTGCTAATTTTACGTAATCAGTTTGCAGATGGCTGTAATTTAACCAATAATGTTTGTCTCATAGCTTGACCAATATCTTTATCAAACTTTCTGCTAAGTTGAAATGATTGCCCTTCAGCAAAACCAAACAGCCAACTATTTGAGGCATATGAAGAAACTCTCTCTAAGATACTTAATGAGAAACATTTGAATATTCAACTTTCAGTTTCTCAATCAAACTAAGCTGATAGAGGAGGTCTAGGATATTTCCTTTTCAATTTTGTTATATAGGTTACGGAGGAAAAGAATTTGAAAAGAATGCCATTTTCATGAGAGCCATCAACCAAGTCAACATACCTTAATTGACGATTTTTAAGATAAAGTACAATTTGGCAAATCGCAAATCATTGGTGAAAAGTATGTTGAATAAAAACGAAACTAAGATCCAAGGTCCATGGCTAGATAGTTATATTCTTCTATTTAGCCAAAGCAAAGGCCATGCTAGCATAAAACCAAGAATTCCCCCCCTCCCCTCTCATACATATGCAATGCCATAAAAAGATCAAGCTTTGTATATAAGAAGATAACTATAAAAAAAAAAAAAAAAAAAAAAAAAATTTGAGAGATAAATGAAGTTCTCCCATGATCAATCAGTTTTATAGTACCTGTCGTCTGTCAAATAATGCTGACAGGTCTAACCCTTGAGAAAGGGTAATCATCTCAAAGGCATTCATCATAAGAGGGCCAACCTCATCATCAGCTACTTGCTCACATACATATTGGTCCTAAAAAAGAAAAAGTAATATAGAATTTGAGTACGAGGACGAGCTCTCTATATGGTCTGACAGTGTGAAATACAACAGTAGAAATATCAAGAGTCCTAACAAATCAGAAAAAAGTAGGTTGCTGACCTCAATGTCATTAAAAACAGCATGTACATCATCAAGATTGACTTCCTCATCTTCGCCACTTTTAACAGCTACATAATTTCTCTTGAACCATGTGTCATTTCTTATTCCTTCAATGTCAATACGCTGCAATAAGAGCTTTAAGGCATGAAAAGACGGTTGCAATATTAAATATAGTATAAGAGGTAGAGGAGTTATATTAAACACCAATTAACTCAAACAGCATAAACCACACTCATTACAATCTTAAACGCTTGGTCTCACTTTCTGCAGCACATGCAAGAATCAGTGTTATGCAATTTGCTTTGGATAGCCATAAATCTGATAGCAATATCAATTTAATCATCTTGTTACTAGTAATTGCTTAGCAATTTTATGGAACTATTTTGACTTTGCCATTTTTCTCATGTAATCAAATGACAATCATGACATGCCACTGGATTCATGAAACCAGTAAATAGCTTCTCATAAAACTAAGCTATCCTTAGATCATTGTTTTTTTCTTTTTCTTTTTTCTTTTTTCAATTTCACCATGACAGTTACTAAAGATCTCTTCACTCGAATCCATGCTATAAGGTCTTCAAGCAGTAAAACTCCCAACATAATATGAAATCCACAAATGCTGTGCTCTAGTTAATTGCGAGGGGAAAATAGTTTTTTTTTTTTCAGAATCTATAAATGATTAAGGTCATTGAGAATTTGTTGCAACTATAGTTCGGAGGAACTTTGAATATCGAAACCGTGAATTATTAGTAATATCAAGAGTTAAGGTGCTTCATATTTTCTCCTCATTATGAAATTTTAAGGGAGGGGATAGTCCTTCATGCTTAGGACTTTTCTACATCACTATCCGGAAGTTTTGCTGTGTCACTTTGCTACGTTAAGGTCATTGCTCTTAGTGCCCTTTGGAAATTAAGTAGTGCATAAATAAAACACATGATATTTCCATGGCATGCTAAACAAGTAAAAATAAAAATGATAAATACATTTGAGATAGTCATCTAAGTTCTTACATGGACTCTATAAACAAAATCACACAACTGCCAATTTACAATTTTCCACTAAGCCACCAACACAATCCCAACATGACAAGTAGTAATTAGTAGAAGGCAATGTAAAAAACTAAGACACAACCATAAGGCATCAAGCACAAGACAAGTACAGGTCATGAAATTAGAAGTAAAGGTCAAACAGCATTAGTGAGAAGGAATTGGACAGAACCGTAAGAAGGGTGCCTATAGGTTTTCCCTTCTTAAGCCACTCAATTGATCAGAAAAATGTTAAACAAACTCTGATTCAACCTCATAGGTAATACAAGTCGTGAAAAAGTACTCATAGTTTGTTTACTTTCCTTCTTCCATTTCTCAAAAGTAGGTTAACCTCACAAGGCATAGAAAAAAGGAAAAAAAATTGTCAAACTTAAGAGGGAATATTTGAGGCCAAAATATTTATCCCTCCAAATGTTAATAGATCATCAGCAACTCAATAAATGAGTGCTCCAAATACTCACAGTGCTTGGAGTAGGATCAAGTATCCTCAGTATCAGTGACTTAGCTCCTGAAGAGAACCAGGATGGGAAGGAAAATTCTGCTGCATTAATCTGAAAATCAATTAATTATCTTAATATTACATCAAATGGAGATGTAAATTAGCACAAATCAGAAAAAATCATAGAGCTTACGAGCGTATTATGCAAAAGAACCTCAGGTAATAAAAAGGCAAAATGATAGCATTGTGTCAGCAGGACAACTTTAGTTTTATATATATTTCTAAAGATCACAGGGTACAAATGAACGTGAGCATACATGCTCCAATGATTTTAAATCGCACAAGAATGATTTAGAGCTTTTTGGCTTATCATGCTACTTTTGCATCAAGTTGAGCAAATAGGTCTGTATGGCAAGCATTATCAGAATGCTTCAGCTCACCACAACTTGGCATGAAAGCACAAGTTGCACTTTCTCAGCAACTGTGAAATTGGCACTTCGTTTTGAAGTTATTCTGTGTGCTGCCTGTGCACAATCGGGACAATATAGGCCATTACTAAATAAGATCAACCATCTCATTTCGTTGCCAAGACTACTCCCTGCTTAGAATTTACTACACGCCATATACCATTATAAGTTATTAAAGCATACAAGTAACAAGCTTCTGGCGGAGGTTCAAAAAAGCACAGTAACAACATTTTTAATGCAATTTAAATCCTCAGCAAAGTCCATCTCTAAATGTCAAAGTTTTGAAGAAAAAATATTGGGTTAATTGCACTAGTGGCCCCTGAACTTTAGCCAAAGTTTCAATTTGGCCCCTATTCTTTTAAAGTGAAATTCATGCCCCCTGAACTTCTAATAATGTGTCAAATAGGCCCATTCCATCATTTGATGCTAAGTTCATTTACCAAAAAAGTGACATATAGACACCGAGTTAGACACTGAGTCAACAATTTTTTACAAGAAATTTGGTGTCATAAGGTTTCTTTTATATGAAAAGGATAATTTGCTGTAAAATAAGCTTTATTTGTAAATTTTAACCATCCGTTTTGTTAAACAGTAAGTTGTAATCGTGTCTTCATTGCATACTTGGGTTCAAAAATCACTTACCCAGTATTCAAATCATTTCATCAGTAGATTTAATGTCAAATGACAAAATGGGCCAATTTGGTATATATATAGTGAGAAAGAGAAGTTTATGGTGCATTAAGTTCATTTTAAAAGAATAGGATGCAGAGTGAAAATTTGATAAAAGTTAGGGGGGTAGCAATGCAATTAACGCAGAAAATATTTGAAGGTACTAGGGACCTGCATGGTACTAATTCATGAAACTTTCAAAAAATTAGACTTGAAAAAAGAAGAGTCAAAATACCTTTCTATACAGTGCCGGAAGATCAGCATCATTGAATGGAAGAAATCCAGCCATTAAAACATACAGTATAACCCCACATGACCATACATCTGCTGCAGCTCCATCATAACCCTGTTTGTTGAGTACCTACAGAAGTCTCTTGTTATAAGGATTCATAATACAAGGAAAAAAGTGAACACTACTTTGCAGGGTAGTTTATCTATACAATCACACTTTCAATCAAACACAAGTTAAAGAGTGAAAGTTTAACAAGAAATGGATGAATATCCAGCCTACATGCAGATTCTGTAATAATCTGACTGTTTGTTCCCCTAAGTGGAAGCATAGCAATATGCCAATATCAAGTGACATAACAGCAAAAAGTACTTAAGAACATAATCCTATATTTCACGACAAATAAACCTTATTGAGATCATTGTAGACAATTTTCTCTTGAGTAGAATAAGGTGATTGAGTTCATCGAAGCCAAGAAGTCTTGAATACATAAGAACAGGAAGGCATGATAAAGAAGGATAATCTGAAAAGCACAGTTAGAACAAGCAGTCTTGAATACATAAGGTAAAGGTAAACAAGAAGCAGCATAATGACAAAATATCTTAACGAAGTTTAAGAGTCATGCTACATGTTGTAATGGGTCTATGAAACCATGGTGAAGATCAGAAACCAAATGTTACAATGGCCAGAGGAGGCCATGGATAATACGAGAAGTCAAAATGAGAGCAGCAAAACATGAGAGCTGAATCTTATTTAACAAAACAGATGGAAAGGATGCTTGAATAAATTGAACTAGACATTTTCGTCATAAAAAGGTAACATGCTCAGAATAATTTCCATCATAGAATGACATAGATGATAATATGCAGCAAAAAGTAAACTACCTCAGGAGCAACATAATTAGGGGTCCCACATGTTGTATGAAGAAGGCCCACTCCCTGGAACCAAAACAGTCGGCATGCAGCACCAAACCAATAACACTAGTAACATGAGCTGCTTCACAATAAAGAGAATCAGCTTACCTGCTGGGTCAATGCACTAAGGCCAAAATCAGAAACTTTTAAGTTTCCCCGTGAATCAAGAAGAAGATTTTCAGGCTACACAAGTGAGGAATTATGCAGAGTTTAAATCAGCAGTTCCTGAAGAGGATAATACAAACAGAGCATAAAATGTAACAGACCTTCAAATCTCTATGAAAGACACCCTTACTGTGGCAATAATCAATTGCATCAATAAGTTGCTGAAAGTACCGCCTAGTTTCAGTCTCATGAAGCTTTCCTTGGTGAACCTGCAGATGATTAACAGGCAATGAAGATAAGACAGGCAGAAATATACGTGTAAAAAAAACATGCAGCCATGAATTATTCTACAAATCCCAATGAGATTAAAAAACAAGTAAATTTCGTTATACAGTGTGTTGGAGAAACAAAGAAATAATGTAGATCTTCCCAAGGTTATTACATAATGAAACTTCTACCAAGAAAAATTGCAGCAGTGTTTGATGTGACAACACGTAACATGAAAACACATGTATCAATTGCCAAGCTCCTAAGTAATTAGTAGATGATCAGAGATCTTACGATTTTATCAAACAGTTCACCTCCATTAACAAGTTCCAAGATGATATATATCTTCGTCCTGCCAGCCAAAACCTAAAAAATCGATTGAACTCCAGAATTAAAAACGAAAAAAGGAATCAGGTAAAAAAATAAAACTGGCATCCTAGAATATCTTGAATTGCCTAGTGCACAAGTTGCAAGAGTTGCAAAATTAGATTGGCCACAATAAATTTTTGTATACTATTGCACACCTCATGTAGTCTTGCTATGTTAGGGTGTCTGACAATCTTCATTATAGATATTTCTCTTTTTATCTGCAAACAGAACAAGACATAAGCAGTTCATCTAGTAGAAAAAAAAGCACACACCGATTACTGAAAAGCAAACCTCATCTACAACGAACATCAAACATCAAACAAGTTGCTGATGAAGATTGCAGATGGCAACCAGGCATAGATTAGTGAAACTACAAGGCATAATATGAATGTGACTAGCAAAAGAAGCATCGACAACATCTTTTGAGTACATCGCAAAGAACTAGTGTCGTAGTATTATTAAATGATTTGCAAACAAATGGTCCAGGGACATATGATAAAGTCGTAACGTTCAGTTGTGTGGAAGATTCTGGGATAACAAGCTTATAAAGCAAAACACCTGTTAAACAAACAGCCTCGTGGCTCAATAAATACCACAATAATTACCCTTTAGAAAGACGATAGACATGAGACCGTCTTCACAGAAGTCTAATGCAGGATGAAATGATGTTCTCACGATAAGTTGGCTAACTGAAGGTAGTATGAAACGCGAAGAACATATTACGTGCACATGTCACGGTGTTTCTAATTGATGAAGAACCTAAAATTCTGAGAGCTCCGGCGGTGACTTGTTTGTGGCTCTAATCACAATTCACAAGAAAGGAGGGAAAGAAAGAGGCGAAAAGAAGGGGAGGAAGGGGCTCACCTGATGGACCATCTTGTGCTTGAGGATGGTGGACTTGGCGAGGACCTTCATGGCGACGCTCTCCCGGGTCTCCGTGTTGACGGCGAACTTGACCTTGGCGAAGGTGCCCTGCCCGATGGTCCTCCCGACATCATACTTTCCTACTCTTCTCATCCCCATCGCTCATTGGCTGGCGTCCTCTCCGATCCCAGCCTCGCTCCTTATCCCCGCCCTCCGCCACGGATCTGATCTGGATGCCTCCTACCTACCTGAAGACGAGAGCAACGAATTAAAGAAGAAGAAGAAGAAGGTAGGCAAGATGCGGGAGAGAGAGAGAGAGAGAGAGAGAGAGAGAGAGAGAGAGAGAGAGAGAGAGGGAGAGAGAGAGAGAGAGAGAGGGAGAGAGACAGAGAGGCCCAAATAAGCACAAGAAGAAGGTGGGTTAGCAATTAAGATGGAGCAAGAAGAGAGGACCCCGTCCAGGACGAGATTATTATTCCTTTTTTTCCTGTCCATTTCAAAATTTCTGAATCGGACGAAAGAAGAAGAAGAAGAAGAAGAGGAGGAGGAGAGGTAGAGGAAGAGGAGGGATGAGAGGGGAGAGAGTAGGTACCCAGTATTAGGGATGGGTGGGATAAGAGCGGAGGCGGAGGCGATAGATCGAAAACTCAGATAGCAGCAGAGACGCACCGTCGGCGAAGGAGCAAAAGGAGTAAAGGGATCAGCTAAGTTGATACACCCCCGATAATCATTTAGAAATGAATAAGATTAGAGACAATTAATGTGTATTAATAATAAAGTTCTTTCCTCCAAAAGAAAAGAGAAGACTCACATAGTCACATGTGCAGCCTGCGGAGTCTCTATAAAACTCCCGCAAAGAAAAAGAGCAATAAGGTAGATGTGTGAGTTACATTAGAAATTGATACTTGTTTGTCTATTGTTGAATATGTTCACTAAAATTATTGTCTTTTAGACAAAAATCAGATGTTTTACATTTATTCAGTTTTTTTTTGCTCACCTCGATGATATGCCGGTGGGTACTTGGAGCAGAGATGGAGGACACTTCGTATCTTACGAGAAAGAGAAATATGGAGAGTTATCATGTTCAATTATTTGTAGATTTTTTTTTTTTCTTTGTCAAGTTCAAGCATTCAATCGTTGATAGAAATTAATGCTATCCATCCAGCTAGTAACTACGTACTCTTTCAACGTGACCCCGGCGCTTATTATACAATTAGCTTTCATTATTATTGAGCATAAACTTAGCATGCTTTGCAAGGACAAAGCATGTGCATAACTTGCAAACTTGGTAGCCATCACTTGTCACTTGTAAATTAATTATATCGTGCGGCATTATATGAGGACGTAACAATTGCCCAAAAATGTGACTTCCCGTGGCTTGTTGGATATTGGCATAAATCACAGTAACATTAAGGTGAAGTAACTGATAAGCATTACGGAAGGCCAGTTTATTAACAAGCATTCAGGTTAACATACTCCGCAGGCCTTCCACGCACCAAATGTTGACAACTTGACATTACCAAACAACATCCTCAGTCTTACACTGTGCACAACGCATCCCTTTAATAAAAATCCACAACGTGCTTGTAATTTGCACTTTCGAATAAAGCAAACGAATCAAAATTCTTCAGCGTCAAACTGTACCTCGCTGATGCGTCTTTTGTATCATGGCCTTACATCTCAATCTGTAATGCGCCTAGTTTTGACCAAAACTTGAAAGCAGCAATTATCAATGATGCGAGGGCACATTGTCAGTTTCAAAGCTGTGATATGTGACATTTGCATAAAAAGTTCAGCGGAAAGAGAAACAGGTGAATTTTGGGAGAAGAAAGACATGGTAAGGAAAAACATTTGGTAAGAGAACTTGGAACAATTTGACTTACAGAGTGATTGGAAGCAGACCTAAAATTAAATTGGCAGTAGAATCTTGCATGTAAGATACCCTCAACAGCCAGGCTTCATTTTACAAGGAAAAAAAGAAGAAGAAGATCAACATATATAAGTGATACATAATGAGTCCAGCTATTCGGAAAGACAGCATACAAAATTTCAGCATAAGGTACCAAAGTCATAACACCCCTCTCTACACTTAAGGCAGCTTGGAAGAATACCACATATGAAGCTAATTCAACAACAGGTTCTTGCACCATGGGAATAAGTCCAGCTATTCGGATAGACAACATACAAAATTTCAGCATAGGATACCAAAGTCAAACTAACACCCCTCTCTACACTTAAGGCAGCTTGGAAGAATACCACATATTAAGCTAATTCAGCAACAGGTTCTTGCACTATGGGCCTCTCTTCCGTAACCTGGGGCTCATCTGGACTTGTTTTGAACTGTATTTCTTCTTCGACAGGTATTGTGTTTGATGAGGGATTCTTTAGCTGTTGCATGTGAGGTGGGCTTTTGCCCGCAGCATCAACCAAATCTGTCTTCTTAGAGGGCAATATGGGAAGCGCTCTGTGCTGATTCTTCTTGGAGTGAACAATGGAATCTTTTGTAAGGCTATTTTGGGAGTTTTTGTTATCGAGACTCTGGCGTATGGGATGGCGGTTAATACTATTTACTTCTGCATCTTGTGCTGAAGAGCCCTTACGACGTCCAAGCTTCGGTGACTTTGCTCTCGTTGGAGGAATCTGCCATGATAACATTTTCAGACGCTAGTTAGTCCATTATTTGCCTTGAAAGTAGGGATATACCAAGTTTCTTCCAATTAATAAAGTTGAGAACCGTTAGTTTTAGCAGAACAATTAAATGGTCTATAGACACTATCACTTCTGCATGGATCTGTAATAAAACTGGAACAGGTGCAAAATTGTACTGATCTAACCGTAAAGGTGAAAATTTCGTCAGTCAAATAAAGTATTCATGCTGGATCCTTACAGTTGCATACGACAATTGTCAAATAGACAGTGGTAAAAATACTGTGCTTCACCTCTATTCTTTATAAGGAAGTGCTCTCTGAGATCTCGGAAATATTACAACAGGTTTGAAATTTTACTTATCCATGGTCACCAACTATTTATACCACTGGTCACCACAAGAATTCTAAACTAGATAACCTTCTGCCCTTCCCCTCCAAATGCTTATTATTTTCCAGATACTAAAAGTAGATACTATTCATGAAAGTTGTACTATTGAAAGAGTCTAGCTTTAGTCCTCATAAGCATAAGCCTACTCCATCTTCAACATCAAAATTTAACATCAAGGGAGCATAGTAATGAAGAGAAAATGAATAATATAGCCAACAAAATCTTTTGCAGTTTAAAAGATGTGCTGACCAGTTCAGGTAAGAGGAGGATATCGCCTGAAGTTGAGATGATGAATATAGCTTCAGACTAAAATCATACTTATATAGTTTATACATATATTTTGTTGCCCAAAGTTCATGCATATATTTATGATTACGAGTTCCATAAAGCTTTAATATTAGACATTGAACTGAAAGTTGGTGGTATTTAAATGCTGTAGCCATTAGACTGAAATTTAACAACTTCAATGAAACCAATTTCTAGCCTGTTTGGCCTAGCTTCGCTGTTAAGTCGCCTAAACGCACTGCACTGCAGTAGCAAAAAGCAAAGGAGATGTCTTGTGGAATATGATATTCATGATTGCGCGCTACCGCTGAATCTTATGCATAAGTGCCAAATGGGCTACACAAGCTGGAAGCACTTCGCATGGACATAAAAACTATAACAAAAAGGCTGGTACGCCTAGAAACCAATGTGCAGTGGAGTAACCCAACAAATATGATAATCTTAGTTTCGCTGGTCTTAAGTTTCAACTGCTAAAATTGGAATATTGGAATTTTAATTCAGTTCAACTTTCAACAAAATATATCTAAACCAACAAATAGCACTCGCCTAAAGCTGAAAAGTAGTGTTTACAAGGCATGTCTGTGATGTTACCACAGAATAGTAATCTTACAGAACAAAGGGCCTCTTTTTGGTTGTTGTAATAATATAGCAACATCATCATATGAAGTTAAAAGCAACCAGGAGTTCAACCATTGGCATGTGGAACTAGGTATTTAGTTTGCTAACAATAAAAAGACAAAAATATATATATATGTTGTAGAGACTGAATGAAGCCATTTCATCATCACATTTGGAAAGCCTCTACTTCAGATAAGAAGTCATACTATGATTGCATCTACAGATTGGGATGCAATGGATACTACACATGAGCAGTAATGATTAACATAATTACCTTCTTGAACTCAACTTTGGGGGGTGCAGGCTCCTGATAAAAACTAGGCATTGGTGTTGCTTTGAAGGTCAAACTCTTTCTGAACAACTTCAGTTCAGCTTCTTTAGTCTCCTATAGGAACAATAAGTAGCACCTGAGAGTTCCCTCATATGGCGTCATACCAGAAAAGACTAGTTGACATATAATATACAGCAATAACCTTAGTTTTCTCCTGTAAGGTATTTTCTTCCAATTCTTTTGCATGAGTCTTCTCCTCAAGCTTCGAGTAAAACTAGTTGACCAAACAATCATTGAATTCACAGATTTTTATAGTTGAAGGCAGTCAAAAAACTAGTCCTCACAACAGATCGGGCTTACCTCTTTTCTTTTCTCCGCTCTCTCCTCGCACTTAAAGGTGAAGCCATAAGATGGAGAAGAGCCCATTTGTCGAGCTTTTGAAATTGCATAAGTTGGGCTTCTGGTAATAAAACCACGTAAGGAAATAACTTCTTTACTGAAAAAGAAATAAAAAAAAATAAAGTGAATTCAGCACACAAATTGCTTGATGAGTGCTTTTAGTTGCATAAGGATACGAGGTGTTGCGTGAATGCTCTTCAACTTTGATTGAAGTGTGCTGCTTTAAGGGCTTCATATTTTTCCTCTTTTCACTGCATTTGTGCAAAAGGATATAATGATACAAAAAAGGTTGTTGAATATATGAGAATACTAACACACAAGATATTAGCAAATGCAACATCAATTACTGTTATGAGACCCTACAAAAGCTCTTTCATGTGGTTAGTCATAGACTTATAGTAGGAAGAGCAGTATATCACATGGAATGTATTGACAGAACACCAAGCAACTCAAGACCATGGAGCATAGCCATACATTAGATCCTCAAGCATTGACGTATAGGCAGCAGATGCACCAATGCTAATATTTCCAGATTGCTGTTCGGACCAGAAATAAGAAGACAAGCTTATCAAATCTAATAAAATCAAATAGGAAGGGAAACCATTTGAAGTGGCGAGTAAATATCATGCAGGAAATTACACTTGGAACTGCAATGTTGCATGCAGTAGATACAGCTTACCTCCTTACCAGCTTCCATAGCATTGATAGTGTGTCTATCATTGATTGTATCCTGATTTGTCGCCTGTGCAAGTTGCTTATGGCGAGAAGATGACTTAACCGAACCGTTCAGAACCACAAGACCTTTCTCTGCCTGAGTTCTGTCTCCATTCTTTTTAGCAGAAGTTGGAATAGTAGTTTTCGAGTTTGGCAGATTTCCATTCCCAGATGAAATTTTTTTGTTCTTCCATTGAGATTTTGCAGTCTTAGAATGATCACTTTGGTCATCCTAAAAAGAGGAAGTACCAAGAGGCATAGGTGTAAAGATAAGTCAAAGTCTGAGGCAAAATTTCACAAACTTAAGAAATGTTACAACCAAAAGTTCAAAATGATGTGCGAGAGGGAACAAACTTAAATGAGATAGACCTGATAGATACAACAAACTAGTAGGAAAATGAACTACTGTGATCAAGAGAAGTAAATGGAGTTTGTGGCTGACCCATAGGTCATGTCATTATAATCATTGTAAACTATAATTAATTTAAATAGACAAAAGATCTTTGCAATAAATGTGTGTATCGAATAAACCAACCTGACAAAATGGCTCCCTTATGCTTTCTGAGTGAGAGATGGTTACAAGTTTGTCCTCTTCAGAGGAGTTGATCAGTTCAACTTCTCCCAGCTGACTTGTAGATCCTGATATGCCATCAGATTGCTCATCATGTTTGATGGACCCATGCCCTTCGCGTGGTGATACTATGGTCTCAATGTCAGAGGATGGATACGGCCCATAGGCCCCATTCTTAAGATTTCTTGTACTCGTGGTATTGGTAACAACACTGATTGCATCCATCCCCTCTATATTTTATCAGCAGTTTGTAGGAGCAGTTTTACCTTTCGTTTGTTTGGCAATGACGTGAAGGACGCTATCTTCCTTACAGGCTAAGATTCTTCATTTTGTTTATCAAAGCTCTAAGAATACTGCAAAACAATTTATAGGAGTATGTATTAATTTCTTATTCATCAAGAAATAACGGTAATGATGAGAAATAGGGCAAATAAAACGTAAATACTAATGCAACCTTTGATTCGACAACAAGATATTCCCCATTTCTCCAGCAAATACAATAAAGAGTGACAGATGAGTTGTTTCAGAATTTTCGTCCACTTGGGTTTCCCCAGAAACAAGATTCTAGCTAACCCCTGAAATAGTTATGTTCCCGACTTTATGCCTAGTGGCGATACAAACAAAGCAACTTTTGCTATCGACAAAAGAAAGTATAACCAGGTCTACTTTGCTTTCTGGATAACAAAGCTGCTCCCACAATTTTGTGGCTGCCCTATTCCATGTATTCATCATTAGGGTAAGATTTTGTCCGCAATCCCTGTGTATCATTCTAATTTTCCAATTTGATCACTATACTTTTCACTTAAACACTAGTCCCCAAACTTTTGCACATATTGCACTTCAGTTCCTGATCGTCAAAGGAAAGAATATACCTTCCATTGTAAAGTGACCTCTTGATCTTGTCTTAGGTAATCTAAAATAAGCAAGTCGTTTTATGGGTGAAAAGGTAAAATGGTCATTTTATAAGAAAATTAGATTTCCTCGGATGGCAGGGAATAAAGAGCAAAAAATGTGAAAGCACGGAGGCTAAAGTGTTTGAATGGAAAGTAAGGGACCAATCTGCAAGATCGGGACGGCGAAAGGCCTGGTTAGTTGGATAATCCAGGGGTTGAGGGGAAAAAATGAATAAAAAGACTAAAAAACTAAAAGTTATCCCCACTGAACTTCTCCCTCAACTGAACTGTGGCTCAAAAGATTCGAAGAACCATAACTACATCTGAGCATGGTCGCATGGATTGCCATTGCATTCACCCAAACTAAAAAAGCAAAGCAGAAATAATAGGAAATCGGGTTCAGAATTTCAAGCAAAAATCAAACAGAATAAGAGAATTAAGGAAGGAGATGACTGCTTGCCAGTCGTGCAGACTGCAGGCGGAAGTTTTATAAGTCGCCGAAAAAAAGAGATCGATCTTAGATTGGTAGAAAACTGAACGATCCCTGTCAAAACAGCCGGTTTGTGGTCATGTACGTCCGTCTAAATGACTATATACTTCTTGATCTGGTTAGAAAACATAGCAGCCATCAATCCGCAAAAAGAATATAATCAATTGGATTCAACAGCATCGCGCTTAGAATTTTTTTTTAAAGAACAGAGTGGAACGACAGAGTAAGAAAGAGAAAAGGAGAAGAACAAGAGAGGGAACTAACAGTGGGACGTAGAGCTCTACAGCAGAGCGCCGTCGCATTCTCAAATTTTATTGCGAGGAGTTGCATAAAGGAAAGGACGAATCCAGAGATAAATGAAGCGCGTACAGATCTGACAATTTACTGGTTCGCAACCACCGGATTCGGCAGAAGGAGAAATAGGGCTCGAAAAAAGCACAGATCACGAGATCTCACCTCGCCTGGCGGAGCTCAGACGGAATTCGACAGCGGCGGCGAGATCGCACCAGCAAGAACACCAAAGTTGTTATCCTCCGGACGAGCTCTCTCAGCGTCAAGACGGAGAGGCAAATGTTACTGCTGGCGTGGAAATTTGAGAGAGAAATGCTGCCAACCAACCAGGCGAACGCACAGAAGGCCAAAGGGCTTTGCATTCACTGCATTTCACTGTTCCTTCTATTTTATCCGTGATTTGTTTTGATTTTTCACTCTTAGGCATGTTTGGTTCGCGATTGGAATAGAAATGAAAAATGGAATTAAATTATTTTGGAATGGAAAATGAAATGACGAATCATCCCAAGACGTTTGGTTCATTAATGGAATGGGTATCGGAATAAAAATCTAAAAATTTTTAGAGGGTGTTTTGATTAAGAGAGAGGAAAGTGATGAAGGGAGAGGAGGGGAGGTGTTGGTGGAAGAGAATTTTTAGTAGTTTACTTGGGAATGGGCCAATCCGGTATTCAAGGCCGGATTGGACCATCAATAGATTTAGTTATTTCCATTCCAAAGTGGAATGAGAGTTGGAATCCGATTCCTTTAATACAAACAACAATTATTGGAATCAATGAATCACATTCCGATTCCATAGTCTAAAATAGGTGAACCAAACATGCTCTTATTGTGGACCTCCAAAATTGAACTCGATCCCTTTTTCTTTTTTTTTAAGTTCAGCTCATTGAAACCTATATTTGAAAAAAAAAAAAAAAAAAAAAAACAAACTTATCAAAATTTTATATCATATGTATAATTGAGATCCTATTATATATATATAGAACTAGGCTGGAATGCTATCAATAACACCAAGCTGTTGGTGCTATTAGATTTTCGGCCCTTGGATGAAGGAATGTACGGTTATGATGATGTGAGCCCTTTATGGTTGAGTGAGTTGTTGGTTGAATAATATAATCTAACGAGTAAAAATAGTCAAAGGGTTAAATCTAACGGCGGAAAACTCGGTAGCACCAAGTGCTTGGTGCTATCGATAGTATTCCCAGCCGGACTCTATATATATATATAGAATCCAGCTACTATCCTTTTAGGAGGATAGGAGTCTTCGTCCTCCTAAATTTTCTACCGTTCGGATGAAAAGATGTGCGGCTAGGATGAGAGTGGTTACGGTTAGGTTGATAGTGAGCCCCCTAGGGTTGAGTGGGTGGTTGGTTGAATAGTATAATCTTACGGTTGAAAATAATTAAAAGTTAGATCTAACGGTCAAAAATTTGATAGGACAAAGGCTTCTATCCTCTTAAGAGGATAGTAGCCGGACTCTATATATATATATATATATATATATAGTAGGGCTATTGTGCTATTAATAGCATAATAGCCCTTGTGCTATAAAGTTTTTAGCCACCCATCAATTTTGATGGGTGGTTGGGATTAAAGAAAGGAGAGAAATTGGTGAGAAATTCAAAGAGAAGAGAAATTGAGACATCTAATTTATCACCAATTTCTCTCCTCTCTCTAATCCCAACCACCCATAAAAATTGATGGGTGGCTAAAAACTTTATAGCACAAGGGCTATTGTGCTATTAATAGCACAATAGCCTTACTATATATATATATATATATATATAGTTGAGCTAGAATAGAATAATTCTAAAAGTATCATGGGGGTGGTGCTTGTGGGTTTATAGCCATTGGATGGAGATTTGGAGGGTTGAGATGATGGTGGTAGGTGGTGGTAGGTGGAATAGTGTTTGATCTAAAGGCTATAAGTAATCAAGAAATAGATCCAAAGGCTAGAAATGTGGAAGCACCAAGGGGTTGGTGCTTCCAAAAGTATTCTAGCTCAATTCTATATATATATATATATATATATATATATATATATATATATATATATATATATATATATATATATATATATATATATATATATATAGTTATACAACAATACTATTAGGGTACGTTTGGTTCGGATTATCCTGATAGGATTACAGGTAATCATGCCAGAATTACTACGTTTGGTTCATCCGGTATGTAATCTGCTCGGTATTGCAGCATTACAAGAGGTGCAAGATTACAGCAAAAATATTACTGAAGGGGGTGTATATCTCGGATTACTGAAGACGGATAATCTTGCATGTTATGTAAAATTACAAGTGTGTGGTTTATATCTTACACCTCAAAGTGTGTATTTCTTGCATGTTATGAATAATACTATAGATACATCCCAAAGTTGGGTGTATATCTTACATTCACTATATTCAAAGATCATTAATTTTTTACTTTCCACATCAATTTTTTTATATTTACTAAAAATTATTTGATTTATTTGTAAACTCTATAATGAATGGTGTAAGATTTATACCCTCCTTTTATAGTGTACAAGTACTTTTTTTATATTATATTATTGTCAATAAAATTATATTATTGCTTGCTCACCGAAAATCGATATATGGTTTAGATGCACATCTATCAACCTGACGGTCTCTATCTCGTATGTCAATCTGCTTTTGGTAGAGTTAAATTACATATTTTTTTAGGGTTAATTGCATACAGGTCCCCGCAAATATAGTAAATTATAAATATATTCCTACAATGTTTAATTTTTATAAAATATTCCTACAAAAGTTCTAACGTCTGCAGATATATTCCTGCCGTTAGCATATGTTAGAGAAATTTAGTTAACCACAGTTAAAATGCTTAATCATGGTTAGTTAATAAAGTGAATTGACAATTTTACCCCTCATCCTTATCATCTTCCTTGAACGGAACGGCGCGGGCCGATCTCCGCCGTCCGATTTCGGCGGCGGCGTCATCGTTGCCGTCGACGGCGTCCTTACAGCGGACGATGACCTTGACGCCGGAGAGGTGAGGTGGTCGTCGTCGTCGTCGTCGTCGCCGGCGCCGGCGAGAGAGGAGATGCCGCGGGCGATCGCGACGGAGAAGGAGCCGTGGTCGTAGAGGAAGCAGTCGATCTCGATGTTGTCGCGGAGTACTTTACGGTGGCGCTTCGCCCCTCCCTTCCCCAACCCCTTACCCTTCCCCGACATGGCCGATCTCGAGCTCTCTCTCTCTAACCCTCTCTCTCTCTCTCTATATATATATATATACCCATCTACGGCGCGATGGGGAGACGGATCTCCCCATCTCCGGCAACACGGCGGCGGCGTCGTGAGCCGGTCCAAGGCGGGCGAGGGTGGGGTCGCCGGCGAGGCACCGCCGCTGCCGCCTTCTTCTTTTTCTTTTTCGTATCCTCCTTTTGGATGGGACATATTTGTGAGGGTAAAAAAAACGTAATTTTACGAACCCATTGTTAAAAAAATAAACAGTTCTCTAACAGCAACAAACCAGAGGGACATATCTGCAAAGATTAGGACTTTTGTAGGAATATTTTATAAAAGTTGAAATTTGTAGGGATATATTTGTAATTTACTATATTTGCGGGGACCTGTATGTAATTAACCTTTTTTTTATTATTGCGAGGTGAAGTGTTGGACTCAAAAGTAAAAGCATTAATAAATGGTTGATGATTTTATTGCATAGTAATATATAACTAGTGAAGGTACCCGCACGTTGCGACGGACCGCTTCAGCAGAAGTAAATATATCTGTAACAGTTAAACATAATACTACAGATGGTGCGACTATCATTTTCTTCAGTTCATTGTAATATTGTAGATTATAAAAATTAGAGGAACAATGAAAGTAACTACAATAAAAACAACCATCAAAGTAATGCTCAATCTCTCTTATATAAATCATATATCCATTTTCTTTAGTAAAGTAAGATCCCTATTGAAGTAAATGTGATGTTTCATTGGGAAGGTGTTGGATGAGATCTATGATGCCCTTTATTAATCACTTCCTCGAACAATCTCGCCATTTTTCTTTATCTCAAGAAAACGGCGAGCAGGATAGGGGGGAAGCGACCGTGAAAGTTGCAGGGAGGGGAGAGGAAAAGGTAAGAACAACACCAATTCATGTCTCATTTTCAGTTAAGAAAAAAGAAAAGCCGGTTTAAAAAATAAAAAATAAAATTAATTTAAAAAGGAGAAAAGTCATATTGGCAAGTGAAGTCCACACTTATTAATTAAGAAAAGTAGATTTCACTCCCCCAAAATAAAATATACATGTCACGTCAGTTAAGATATTAAGCTTTTATATATAGATATAGAAGGTATAGATATGAATTGGGTTTAAAGAAATAGTTCTCTTCTAAAGGAGGATGACAAGAGGGAACATATAAAATAGTTTGAAAAGTTTGAAACAGCTAATATACAATTTGTGAAAAATATAAGAATTAAACTGATACTATATTAAGAGTTTCAAAGGCTAATGGTGAATTCACCTGCGACATATATGTAAGTGCTGGAAAAAACATGTTTTTATATATCTTAAAATAAATTATCTGAAAATAGATTTTTCTTCAAAACAAAATCTCTGGTTAGTTATTTTACTTTTGTGCCCCTTGGTATTCTTTTTCTCCCCAATAAAACAGAGTGAACATCTAGTATAGGACTGATAGCCTTGTGCCGTCTCTATTGAGCAAGCAATCCATTCCTATGACAGAATTTTTATTATTAATAATCTTAAAAAATATTATAATTATAAAAATAGTCCTCAAAAAAATTTATTTACAAAATTAGACCTATACGGTGAATGAATTATCGCTTTCTAAATGCGGTAATCATTCACCGCATTCTTCAAAGAATTTATATTATTTTTAATATTTAATACTTTTTTTTTTAAAAGTTTCGATATAGAAAATAAATGAAGTAGGGTAAAAGCGGTGAATCATTTATCGTTTTTATCGGTTTTAGAAAGCGGTAAATGATTCGCTGCTTTTAAAAACTTATTTTTATAAATAAAAATTGGTGAGGTCTATTTTTATATTTAAAAGGTTTCGTAGGCTTAGTAGCCTAAAAACTCTCCTATGACACTATACCATATGGCATCCATTTTTTTGTAATTTAAAATACTAGCTAACGAAATTTCTTGAAGAGAGAAGATCATACTTAAAATCTAACATGCCAAATGGATGCAAGTATTTAGAAAATAGTTAAGACTAGCAATATTACCACGCTTTGCAGCGAATGCAATTTACAATTACTTAATTATATTTATATTTTATAAAATTAAATAAAAATATTAAATTTTATTTCACTATTCAACACGTATTTATAGCGACATCAGATTTTAAAAAATATACTTTTTTGAGCAAAATAGTAAAATTCATAATATACTTATTATTTACATAATTTTATCCTAATAATATATTTCTGTTTTTTTTATTTTTTTTATTTTTTATTCTTCCATCTAAGTGGCAGTATGGTTGGATGCGGTCGTAATAACAGGGTAATTATAATTAAGGATTAATTGCATACATGTCCCCGCAAACATAGTGAATTATAGATATATTTCTGTAAAGTTCAACTTTCATTAGTTATTCCTGCAAACGTCCTAATATATGCAGAAATATCCCTGCTGTTAGGATTCGTTAGAGAAATTTAGTTAACCACAGTTAAAATGCCTAACCATGGTTACTTAATAATAAGGTGAATTGATAATTTTGCCCTTATTCCTCTTCCTCTTCCTCTTTCTCTTTCTCTTCCTCTTTTGCTTGTCGACGTGGCCCCATCTCGCTGGAGAGGTGGAACTCGGCCACTGGGGAGAGCGGAGCGGAGGTCGGAGCGTCGCCGCCGCCGGCGAGGGAGGAGATCGCGGCGGCGATCGCCTCCGCTGCCTCCTTATTTTTCTTCTTCGTATCCAGCTTTTGTAGGAACATATTTGTGAGGGTAAAAATATAATTTCACGAGCCTGATGTTAAAAAATAAACAGTTCTCTAACGGTAACAAACCGAAGGGACATTTCTGCATACATTAGGATTTTTACAGGGATAACTTATGAAAATTGAATTTTACAGGAATATATCTGTAATTTACTATGTTTACAGGGACCTGTATGCAATTAACTCTATAATTAACTTGTATGTAGATAGAACACCAAGCAACTCAAGACCATGGAGCATAGCCATACATTAGATCCTCAAGCATTGACGTATAGGCAGCAGATGCACCAATGCTAATATTTCCAGATTGCTGTTCGGACCAGAAATAAGAAGACAAGCTTATCAAATCTAATAAAATCAAATAGGAAGGGAAACCATTTGAAGTGGCGAGTAAATATCATGCAGGAAATTACACTTGGAACTGCAATGTTGCATGCAGTAGATACAGCTTACCTCCTTACCAGCTTCCATAGCATTGATAGTGTGTCTATCATTGATTGTATCCTGATTTGTCGCCTGTGCAAGTTGCTTATGGCGAGAAGATGACTTAACCGAACCGTTCAGAACCACAAGACCTTTCTCTGCCTGAGTTCTGTCTCCATTCTTTTTAGCAGAAGTTGGAATAGTAGTTTTCGAGTTTGGCAGATTTCCATTCCCAGATGAAATTTTTTTGTTCTTCCATTGAGATTTTGCAGTCTTAGAATGATCACTTTGGTCATCCTAAAAAGAGGAAGTACCAAGAGGCATAGGTGTAAAGATAAGTCAAAGTCTGAGGCAAAATTTCACAAACTTAAGAAATGTTACAACCAAAAGTTCAAAATGATGTGCGAGAGGGAACAAACTTAAATGAGATAGACCTGATAGATACAACAAACTAGTAGGAAAATGAACTACTGTGATCAAGAGAAGTAAATGGAGTTTGTGGCTGACCCATAGGTCATGTCATTATAATCATTGTAAACTATAATTAATTTAAATAGACAAAAGATCTTTGCAATAAATGTGTGTATCGAATAAACCAACCTGACAAAATGGCTCCCTTATGCTTTCTGAGTGAGAGATGGTTACAAGTTTGTCCTCTTCAGAGGAGTTGATCAGTTCAACTTCTCCCAGCTGACTTGTAGATCCTGATATGCCATCAGATTGCTCATCATGTTTGATGGACCCATGCCCTTCGCGTGGTGATACTATGGTCTCAATGTCAGAGGATGGATACGGCCCATAGGCCCCATTCTTAAGATTTCTTGTACTCGTGGTATTGGTAACAACACTGATTGCATCCATCCCTCTATATTTTATCAGCAGTTTGTAGGAGCAGTTTTACCTTTCGTTTGTTTGGCAATGACGTGAAGGACGCTATCTTCCTTACAGGCTAAGATTCTTCATTTTGTTTATCAAAGCTCTAAGAATACTGCAAAACAATTTATAGGAGTATGTATTAATTTCTTATTCATCAAGAAATAACGGTAATGATGAGAAATAGGGCAAATAAAACGTAAATACTAATGCAACCTTTGATTCGACAACAAGATATTCCCCATTTCTCCAGCAAATACAATAAAGAGTGACAGATGAGTTGTTTCAGAATTTTCGTCCACTTGGGTTTCCCCAGAAACAAGATTCTAGCTAACCCCTGAAATAGTTATGTTCCCGACTTTATGCCTAGTGGCGATACAAACAAAGCAACTTTTGCTATCGACAAAAGAAAGTATAACCAGGTCTACTTTGCTTTCTGGATAACAAAGCTGCTCCCACAATTTTGTGGCTGCCCTATTCCATGTATTCATCATTAGGGTAAGATTTTGTCCGCAATCCCTGTGTATCATTCTAATTTTCCAATTTGATCACTATACTTTTCACTTAAACACTAGTCCCCAAACTTTTGCACATATTGCACTTCAGTTCCTGATCGTCAAAGGAAAGAATATACCTTCCATTGTAAAGTGACCTCTTGATCTTGTCTTAGGTAATCTAAAATAAGCAAGTCGTTTTATGGGTGAAAAGGTAAAATGGTCATTTTATAAGAAAATTAGATTTCCTCGGATGGCAGGGAATAAAGAGCAAAAAATGTGAAAGCACGGAGGCTAAAGTGTTTGAATGGAAAGTAAGGGACCAATCTGCAAGATCGGGACGGCGAAAGGCCTGGTTAGTTGGATAATCCAGGGGTTGAGGGGAAAAAATGAATAAAAAGACTAAAAAACTAAAAGTTATCCCCACTGAACTTCTCCCTCAACTGAACTGTGGCTCAAAAGATTCGAAGAACCATAACTACATCTGAGCATGGTCGCATGGATTGCCATTGCATTCACCCAAACTAAAAAAGCAAAGCAGAAATAATAGGAAATCGGGTTCAGAATTTCAAGCAAAAATCAAACAGAATAAGAGAATTAAGGAAGGAGATGACTGCTTGCCAGTCGTGCAGACTGCAGGCGGAAGTTTTATAAGTCGCCGAAAAAAAAAGAGATCGATCTTAGATTGGTAGAAAACTGAACGATCCCTGTCAAAACAGCCGGTTTGTGGTCATGTACGTCCGTCTAAATGACTATATACTTCTTGATCTGGTTAGAAAACATAGCAGCCATCAATCCGCAAAAAGAATATAATCAATTGGATTCAACAGCATCGCGCTTAGAATTTTTTTTTAAAGAACAGAGTGGAACGACAGAGTAAGAAAGAGAAAAGGAGAAGAACAAGAGAGGGAACTAACAGTGGGACGTAGAGCTCTACAGCAGAGCGCCGTCGCATTCTCAAATTTTATTGCGAGGAGTTGCATAAAGGAAAGGACGAATCCAGAGATAAATGAAGCGCGTACAGATCTGACAATTTACTGGTTCGCAACCACCGGATTCGGCAGAAGGAGAAATAGGGCTCGAAAAAAGCACAGATCACGAGATCTCACCTCGCCTGGCGGAGCTCAGACGGAATTCGACAGCGGCGGCGAGATCGCACCAGCAAGAACACCAAAGTTGTTATCCTCCGGACGAGCTCTCTCAGCGTCAAGACGGAGAGGCAAATGTTACTGCTGGCGTGGAAATTTGAGAGAGAAATGCTGCCAACCAACCAGGCGAACGCACAGAAGGCCAAAGGGCTTTGCATTCACTGCATTTCACTGTTCCTTCTATTTTTATCCGTGATTTGTTTTGATTTTTCACTCTTAGGCATGTTTGGTTCGCGATTGGAATAGAAATGAAAAATGGAATTAAATTATTTTGGAATGGAAAATGAAATGACGAATCATCCCAAGACGTTTGGTTCATTAATGGAATGGGTATCGGAATAAAAATCTAAAAATTTTTAGAGGGTGTTTTGATTAAGAGAGAGGAAAGTGATGAAGGGAGAGGAGGGGAGGTGTTGGTGGAAGAGAATTTTTAGTAGTTTACTTGGGAATGGGCCAATCCGGTATTCAAGGCCGGATTGGACCATCAATAGATTTAGTTATTTCCATTCCAAAGTGGAATGAGAGTTGGAATCCGATTCCTTTAATACAAACAACAATTATTGGAATCAATGAATCACATTCCGATTCCATAGTCTAAAATAGGTGAACCAAACATGCTCTTATTGTGGACCTCCAAAATTGAACTCGATCCCTTTTTCTTTTTTTTTAAGTTCAGCTCATTGAAACCTATATTTGAAAAAAAAAAAAAAAAAACAAACTTATCAAAATTTTATATCATATGTATAATTGAGATCCTATTATATATATATAGAACTAGGCTGGAATGCTATCAATAACACCAAGCTGTTGGTGCTATTAGATTTTCGGCCCTTGGATGAAGGAATGTACGGTTATGATGATGTGAGCCCTTTATGGTTGAGTGAGTTGTTGGTTGAATAATATAATCTAACGAGTAAAAATAGTCAAAGGGTTAAATCTAACGGCGGAAAACTCGGTAGCACCAAGTGCTTGGTGCTATCGATAGTATTCCAGCCGGACTCTATATATATATATAGAATCCAGCTACTATCCTTTTAGGAGGATAGGAGTCTTCGTCCTCCTAAATTTTCTACCGTTCGGATGAAAAGATGTGCGGCTAGGATGAGAGTGGTTACGGTTAGGTTGATAGTGAGCCCCCTAGGGTTGAGTGGGTGGTTGGTTGAATAGTATAATCTTACGGTTGAAAATAATTAAAAGTTAGATCTAACGGTCAAAAATTTGATAGGACAAAGGCTTCTATCCTCTTAAGAGGATAGTAGCCGGACTCTATATATATATATATATATATATATAGTAGGGCTATTGTGCTATTAATAGCATAATAGCCCTTGTGCTATAAAGTTTTTAGCCACCCATCAATTTTGATGGGTGGTTGGGATTAAAGAAAGGAGAGAAATTGGTGAGAAATTCAAAGAGAAGAGAAATTGAGACATCTAATTTATCACCAATTTCTCTCCTCTCTCTAATCCCAACCACCCATAAAAATTGATGGGTGGCTAAAAACTTTATAGCACAAGGGCTATTGTGCTATTAATAGCACAATAGCCTTACTATATATATATATATATATATAGTTGAGCTAGAATAATTCTAAAAGTATCATGGGGGTGGTGCTTGTGGGTTTATAGCCATTGGATGGAGATTTGGAGGGTTGAGATGATGGTGGTAGGTGGTGGTAGGTGGAATAGTGTTTGATCTAAAGGCTATAAGTAATCAAGAAATAGATCCAAAGGCTAGAAATGTGGAAGCACCAAGGGGTTGGTGCTTCCAAAAGTATTCTAGCTCAATTCTATATATATATATATATATATATATATATATATATATATATATATATATATATATATATATATATATATATATATATATATATATATAGTTATACAACAATACTATTAGGGTACGTTTGGTTCGGATTATCCTGATAGGATTACAGGTAATCATGCCAGAATTACTACGTTTGGTTCATCCGGTATGTAATCTGCTCGGTATTGCAGCATTACAAGAGGTGCAAGATTACAGCAAAAATATTACTGAAGGGGGTGTATATCTCGGATTACTGAAGACGGATAATCTTGCATGTTATGTAAAATTACAAGTGTGGTTTATATCTTACACCTCAAAGTGTGTATTTCTTGCATGTTATGAATAATACTATAGATACATCCCAAAGTTGGGTGTATATCTTACATTCACTATATTCAAAGATCATTAATTTTTTACTTTCCACATCAATTTTTTTATATTTACTAAAAATTATTTGATTTATTTGTAAACTCTATAATGAATGGTGTAAGATTTATACCCTCCTTTTATAGTGTACAAGTACTTTTTTTATATTATATTATTGTCAATAAAATTATATTATTGCTTGCTCACCGAAAATCGATATATGGTTTAGATGCACATCTATCAACCTGACGGTCTCTATCTCGTATGTCAATCTGCTTTTGGTAGAGTTAAATTACATATTTTTTTAGGGTTAATTGCATACAGGTCCCCGCAAATATAGTAAATTATAAATATATTCCTACAATGTTTAATTTTTATAAAATATTCCTACAAAAGTTCTAACGTCTGCAGATATATTCCTGCCGTTAGCATATGTTAGAGAAATTTAGTTAACCACAGTTAAAATGCTTAATCATGGTTAGTTAATAAAGTGAATTGACAATTTTACCCCTCATCCTTATCATCTTCCTTGAACGGAACGGCGCGGGCCGATCTCCGCCGTCCGATTCGGCGGCGGCGTCATCGTTGCCGTCGACGGCGTCCTTACAGCGGACGATGACCTTGACGCCGGAGAGGTGGAGTGGTCGTCGTCGTCGTCGTCGTCGCCGGCGCCGGCGAGAGAGAGGAGATGCCGCGGGCGATCGCGACGGAGAAGGAGCCGTGGTCGTAGAGGAAGCAGTCGATCTCGATGTTGTCGCGGAGTACTTTACGGTGGCGCTTCGCCCCTCCCTTCCCCAACCCCTTACCCTTCCCCGACATGGCCGATCTCGAGCTCTCTCTCTCTAACCCTCTCTCTCTCTCTCTCTATATATATATATATACCCATCTACGGCGCGATGGGGAGACGGATCTCCCCATCTCCGGCAACACGGCGGCGGCGTCGTGAGCCGGTCCAAGGCGGGCGAGGGTGGGGTCGCCGGCGAGGCACCGCCGCTGCCGCCTTCTTCTTTTTCTTTTTCGTATCCTCCTTTTGGATGGGACATATTTGTGAGGGTAAAAACGTAATTTTACGAACCCATTGTTAAAAAATAAACAGTTCTCTAACAGCAACAAACCAGAGGGACATATCTGCAAAGATTAGGACTTTTGTAGGAATATTTTATAAAAGTTGAAATTTGTAGGGATATATTTGTAATTTACTATATTTGCGGGGACCTGTATGTAATTAACCTTTTTTTTATTATTGCGAGGTGAAGTGTTGGACTCAAAAGTAAAAGCATTAATAAATGGTTGATGATTTTATTGCATAGTAATATATAACTAGTGAAGGTACCCGCACGTTGCGACGGACCGCTTCAGCAGAAGTAAATATATCTGTAACAGTTAAACATAATACTACAGATGGTGCGACTATCATTTTCTTCAGTTCATTGTAATATTGTAGATTATAAAAATTAGAGGAACAATGAAAGTAACTACAATAAAAACAACCATCAAAGTAATGCTCAATCTCTCTTATATAAATCATATATCCATTTTCTTTAGTAAAGTAAGATCCCTATTGAAGTAAATGTGATGTTTCATTGGGAAGGTGTTGGATGAGATCTATGATGCCCTTTATTAATCACTTCCTCGAACAATCTCGCCATTTTTCTTTATCTCAAGAAAACGGCGAGCAGGATAGGGGAAGCGACCGTGAAAGTTGCAGGGAGGGGAGAGGAAAAGGTAAGAACAACACCAATTCATGTCTCATTTTCAGTTAAGAAAAAAGAAAAGCCGGTTTAAAAATAAAAAATAAAATTAATTTAAAAAAGGAGAAAAGTCATATTGGCAAGTGAAGTCCACACTTATTAATTAAGAAAAGTAGATTTCACTCCCCCAAAATAAAATATACATGTCACGTCAGTTAAGATATTAAGCTTTTATATATAGATATAGAAGGTATAGATATGAATTGGGTTTAAAGAAATAGTTCTCTTCTAAAGGAGGATGACAAGAGGGAACATATAAAATAGTTTGAAAAGTTTGAAACAGCTAATATACAATTTGTGAAAAATATAAGAATTAAACTGATACTATATTAAGAGTTTCAAAGGCTAATGGTGAATTCACCTGCGACATATATGTAAGTGCTGGAAAAAACATGTTTTTATATATATCTTAAAATAAATTATCTGAAAATAGATTTTTCTTCAAAACAAAATCTCTGGTTAGTTATTTTACTTTTGTGCCCCTTGGTATTCTTTTTCTCTCCCCAATAAAACAGAGTGAACATCTAGTATAGGACTGATAGCCTTGTGCCGTCTCTATTGAGCAAGCAATCCATTCCTATGACAGAATTTTTATTATTAATAATCTTAAAAAAATATTATAATTATAAAAATAGTCCTCAAAAAAATTTATTTACAAAATTAGACCTATACGGTGAATGAATTATCGCTTTCTAAATGCGGTAATCATTCACCGCATTCTTCAAAGAATTTATATTATTTTTAATATTTAATACTTTTTTTTTTAAAAGTTTCGATATAGAAAATAAATGAAGTAGGGTAAAAGCGGTGAATCATTTATCGTTTTTATCGGTTTTAGAAAGCGGTAAATGATTCGCTGCTTTTAAAAACTTATTTTTATAAATAAAAATTGGTGAGGTCTATTTTTATATTTAAAAGGTTTCGTAGGCTTAGTAGCCTAAAAACTCTCCTATGACACTATACCATATGGCATCCATTTTTTTGTAATTTAAAATACTAGCTAACGAAATTTCTTGAAGAGAGAAGATCATACTTAAAATCTAACATGCCAAATGGATGCAAGTATTTAGAAAATAGTTAAGACTAGCAATATTACCACGCTTTGCAGCGAATGCAATTTACAATTACTTAATTATATTTATATTTTATAAAATTAAATAAAAATATTAAATTTTATTTCACTATTCAACACGTATTTATAGCGACATCAGATTTTAAAAAATATACTTTTTTGAGCAAAATAGTAAAATTCATAATATACTTATTATTTACATAATTTTATCCTAATAATATATTTCTGTTTTTTTTTATTTTTTTTATTTTTTATTCTTCCATCTAAGTGGCAGTATGGTTGGATGCGGTCGTAATAACAGGGTAATTATAATTAAGGATTAATTGCATACATGTCCCCGCAAACATAGTGAATTATAGATATATTTCTGTAAAGTTCAACTTTCATTAGTTATTCCTGCAAACGTCCTAATATATGCAGAAATATCCCTGCTGTTAGGATTCGTTAGAGAAATTTAGTTAACCACAGTTAAAATGCCTAACCATGGTTACTTAATAAGGTGAATTGATAATTTTGCCCTTATTCCTCTTCCTCTTCCTCTTTCTCTTTCTCTTCCTCTTTTGCTTGTCGACGTGGCCCCATCTCGCTGGAGAGGTGGAACTCGGCCACTGGGGAGAGCGGAGCGGAGGTCGGAGCGTCGCCGCCGCCGGCGAGGGAGGAGATCGCGGCGGCGATCGCCTCCGCTGCCTCCTTATTTTTCTTCTTCGTATCCAGCTTTTGTAGGAACATATTTGTGAGGGTAAAAATATAATTTCACGAGCCTGATGTTAAAAAATAAACAGTTCTCTAACGGTAACAAACCGAAGGGACATTTCTGCATACATTAGGATTTTTACAGGGATAACTTATGAAAATTGAATTTTACAGGAATATATCTGTAATTTACTATGTTTACAGGGACCTGTATGCAATTAACTCTATAATTAACTTGTATGTAGATAGAACACCAAGCAACTCAAGACCATGGAGCATAGCCATACATTAGATCCTCAAGCATTGACGTATAGGCAGCAGATGCACCAATGCTAATATTTCCAGATTGCTGTTCGGACCAGAAATAAGAAGACAAGCTTATCAAATCTAATAAAATCAAATAGGAAGGGAAACCATTTGAAGTGGCGAGTAAATATCATGCAGGAAATTACACTTGGAACTGCAATGTTGCATGCAGTAGATACAGCTTACCTCCTTACCAGCTTCCATAGCATTGATAGTGTGTCTATCATTGATTGTATCCTGATTTGTCGCCTGTGCAAGTTGCTTATGGCGAGAAGATGACTTAACCGAACCGTTCAGAACCACAAGACCTTTCTCTGCCTGAGTTCTGTCTCCATTCTTTTTAGCAGAAGTTGGAATAGTAGTTTTCGAGTTTGGCAGATTTCCATTCCCAGATGAAATTTTTTTGTTCTTCCATTGAGATTTTGCAGTCTTAGAATGATCACTTTGGTCATCCTAAAAAGAGGAAGTACCAAGAGGCATAGGTGTAAAGATAAGTCAAAGTCTGAGGCAAAATTTCACAAACTTAAGAAATGTTACAACCAAAAGTTCAAAATGATGTGCGAGAGGGAACAAACTTAAATGAGATAGACCTGATAGATACAACAAACTAGTAGGAAAATGAACTACTGTGATCAAGAGAAGTAAATGGAGTTTGTGGCTGACCCATAGGTCATGTCATTATAATCATTGTAAACTATAATTAATTTAAATAGACAAAAGATCTTTGCAATAAATGTGTGTATCGAATAAACCAACCTGACAAAATGGCTCCCTTATGCTTTCTGAGTGAGAGATGGTTACAAGTTTGTCCTCTTCAGAGGAGTTGATCAGTCAACTCAACTTCTCCCAGCTGACTTGTAGATCCTGATATGCCATCAGATTGCTCATCATGTTTGATGGACCCATGCCCTTCGCGTGGTGATACTATGGTCTCAATGTCAGAGGATGGATACGGCCCATAGGCCCCATTCTTAAGATTTCTTGTACTCGTGGTATTGGTAACAACACTGATTGCATCCATCCCTCTATATTTTATCAGCAGTTTGTAGGAGCAGTTTTACCTTTCGTTTGTTTGGCAATGACGTGAAGGACGCTATCTTCCTTACAGGCTAAGATTCTTCATTTTGTTTATCAAAGCTCTAAGAATACTGCAAAACAATTTATAGGAGTATGTATTAATTTCTTATTCATCAAGAAATAACGGTAATGATGAGAAATAGGGCAAATAAAACGTAAATACTAATGCAACCTTTGATTCGACAACAAGATATTCCCCATTTCTCCAGCAAATACAATAAAGAGTGACAGATGAGTTGTTTCAGAATTTTCGTCCACTTGGGTTTCCCCAGAAACAAGATTCTAGCTAACCCCTGAAATAGTTATGTTCCCGACTTTATGCCTAGTGGCGATACAAACAAAGCAACTTTTGCTATCGACAAAAGAAAGTATAACCAGGTCTACTTTGCTTTCTGGATAACAAAGCTGCTCCCACAATTTTGTGGCTGCCCTATTCCATGTATTCATCATTAGGGTAAGATTTTGTCCGCAATCCCTGTGTATCATTCTAATTTTCCAATTTGATCACTATACTTTTCACTTAAACACTAGTCCCCAAACTTTTGCACATATTGCACTTCAGTTCCTGATCGTCAAAGGAAAGAATATACCTTCCATTGTAAAGTGACCTCTTGATCTTGTCTTAGGTAATCTAAAATAAGCAAGTCGTTTTATGGGTGAAAAGGTAAAATGGTCATTTTATAAGAAAATTAGATTTCCTCGGATGGCAGGGAATAAAGAGCAAAAAATGTGAAAGCACGGAGGCTAAAGTGTTTGAATGGAAAGTAAGGGACCAATCTGCAAGATCGGGACGGCGAAAGGCCTGGTTAGTTGGATAATCCAGGGGTTGAGGGGAAAAAATGAATAAAAAGACTAAAAAACTAAAAGTTATCCCCACTGAACTTCTCCCTCAACTGAACTGTGGCTCAAAAGATTCGAAGAACCATAACTACATCTGAGCATGGTCGCATGGATTGCCATTGCATTCACCCAAACTAAAAAAGCAAAGCAGAAATAATAGGAAATCGGGTTCAGAATTTCAAGCAAAAATCAAACAGAATAAGAGAATTAAGGAAGGAGATGACTGCTTGCCAGTCGTGCAGACTGCAGGCGGAAGTTTTATAAGTCGCCGAAAAAAAGAGATCGATCTTAGATTGGTAGAAAACTGAACGATCCCTGTCAAAACAGCCGGTTTGTGGTCATGTACGTCCGTCTAAATGACTATATACTTCTTGATCTGGTTAGAAAACATAGCAGCCATCAATCCGCAAAAAGAATATAATCAATTGGATTCAACAGCATCGCGCTTAGAATTTTTTTTTAAAGAACAGAGTGGAACGACAGAGTAAGAAAGAGAAAAGGAGAAGAACAAGAGAGGGAACTAACAGTGGGACGTAGAGCTCTACAGCAGAGCGCCGTCGCATTCTCAAATTTTATTGCGAGGAGTTGCATAAAGGAAAGGACGAATCCAGAGATAAATGAAGCGCGTACAGATCTGACAATTTACTGGTTCGCAACCACCGGATTCGGCAGAAGGAGAAATAGGGCTCGAAAAAAGCACAGATCACGAGATCTCACCTCGCCTGGCGGAGCTCAGACGGAATTCGACAGCGGCGGCGAGATCGCACCAGCAAGAACACCAAAGTTGTTATCCTCCGGACGAGCTCTCTCAGCGTCAAGACGGAGAGGCAAATGTTACTGCTGGCGTGGAAATTTGAGAGAGAAATGCTGCCAACCAACCAGGCGAACGCACAGAAGGCCAAAGGGCTTTGCATTCACTGCATTTCACTGTTCCTTCTATTTTATCCGTGATTTGTTTTGATTTTTCACTCTTAGGCATGTTTGGTTCGCGATTGGAATAGAAATGAAAAATGGAATTAAATTATTTTGGAATGGAAAATGAAATGACGAATCATCCCAAGACGTTTGGTTCATTAATGGAATGGGTATCGGAATAAAAATCTAAAAATTTTTAGAGGGTGTTTTGATTAAGAGAGAGGAAAGTGATGAAGGGAGAGGAGGGGAGGTGTTGGTGGAAGAGAATTTTTAGTAGTTTACTTGGGAATGGGCCAATCCGGTATTCAAGGCCGGATTGGACCATCAATAGATTTAGTTATTTCCATTCCAAAGTGGAATGAGAGTTGGAATCCGATTCCTTTAATACAAAAACAACAATTATTGGAATCAATGAATCACATTCCGATTCCATAGTCTAAAATAGGTGAACCAAACATGCTCTTATTGTGGACCTCCAAAATTGAACTCGATCCCTTTTTCTTTTTTTTTAAGTTCAGCTCATTGAAACCTATATTTGAAAAAAAAAAAAAAAAAAAAAACAAACTTATCAAAATTTTATATCATATGTATAATTGAGATCCTATTATATATATATAGAACTAGGCTGGAATGCTATCAATAACACCAAGCTGTTGGTGCTATTAGATTTTCGGCCCTTGGATGAAGGAATGTACGGTTATGATGATGTGAGCCCTTTATGGTTGAGTGAGTTGTTGGTTGAATAATATAATCTAACGAGTAAAAATAGTCAAAGGGTTAAATCTAACGGCGGAAAACTCGGTAGCACCAAGTGCTTGGTGCTATCGATAGTATTCCAGCCGGACTCTATATATATATATAGAATCCAGCTACTATCCTTTTAGGAGGATAGGAGTCTTCGTCCTCCTAAATTTTCTACCGTTCGGATGAAAAGATGTGCGGCTAGGATGAGAGTGGTTACGGTTAGGTTGATAGTGAGCCCCCTAGGGTTGAGTGGGTGGTTGGTTGAATAGTATAATCTTACGGTTGAAAATAATTAAAAGTTAGATCTAACGGTCAAAAATTTGATAGGACAAAGGCTTCTATCCTCTTAAGAGGATAGTAGCCGGACTCTATATATATATATATATATATATAGTAGGGCTATTGTGCTATTAATAGCATAATAGCCCTTGTGCTATAAAGTTTTTAGCCACCCATCAATTTTGATGGGTGGTTGGGATTAAAGAAAGGAGAGAAATTGGTGAGAAATTCAAAGAGAAGAGAAATTGAGACATCTAATTTATCACCAATTTCTCTCCTCTCTCTAATCCCAACCACCCATAAAAATTGATGGGTGGCTAAAAAACTTTATAGCACAAGGGCTATTGTGCTATTAATAGCACAATAGCCTTACTATATATATATATATATATATATAGTTGAGCTAGAATAATTCTAAAAGTATCATGGGGGTGGTGCTTGTGGGTTTATAGCCATTGGATGGAGATTTGGAGGGTTGAGATGATGGTGGTAGGTGGTGGTAGGTGGAATAGTGTTTGATCTAAAGGCTATAAGTAATCAAGAAATAGATCCAAAGGCTAGAAATGTGGAAGCACCAAGGGGTTGGTGCTTCCAAAAGTATTCTAGCTCAATTATATATATATATATATATATATATATATATATATATATATATATATATATATATATATATATATATATATATATATATATATATATATATATATATATATATATATATATATATATATATATAGTTATACAACAATACTATTAGGGTACGTTTGGTTCGGATTATCCTGATAGGATTACAGGTAATCATGCCAGAATTACTACGTTTGGTTCATCCGGTATGTAATCTGCTCGGTATTGCAGCATTACAAGAGGTGCAAGATTACAGCAAAAATATTACTGAAGGGGGTGTATATCTCGGATTACTGAAGACGGATAATCTTGCATGTTATGTAAAATTACAAGTGTGGTTTATATCTTACACCTCAAAGTGTGTATTTCTTGCATGTTATGAATAATACTATAGATACATCCCAAAGTTGGGTGTATATCTTACATTCACTATATTCAAAGATCATTAATTTTTTACTTTCCACATCAATTTTTTTATATTTACTAAAAATTATTTGATTTATTTGTAAACTCTATAATGAATGGTGTAAGATTTATACCCTCCTTTTATAGTGTACAAGTACTTTTTTTTATATTATATTATTGTCAATAAAATTATATTATTGCTTGCTCACCGAAAATCGATATATGGTTTAGATGCACATCTATCAACCTGACGGTCTCTATCTCGTATGTCAATCTGCTTTTGGTAGAGTTAAATTACATATTTTTTTAGGGTTAATTGCATACAGGTCCCCGCAAATATAGTAAATTATAAATATATTCCTACAATGTTTAATTTTTATAAAATATTCCTACAAAAGTTCTAACGTCTGCAGATATATTCCTGCCGTTAGCATATGTTAGAGAAATTTAGTTAACCACAGTTAAAATGCTTAATCATGGTTAGTTAATAAAGTGAATTGACAATTTTACCCCTCATCCTTATCATCTTCCTTGAACGGAACGGCGCGGGCCGATCTCCGCCGTCCGATTCGGCGGCGGCGTCATCGTTGCCGTCGACGGCGTCCTTACAGCGGACGATGACCTTGACGCCGGAGAGGTGGAGTGGTCGTCGTCGTCGTCGTCGCCGGCGCCGGCGAGAGAGGAGATGCCGCGGGCGATCGCGACGGAGAAGGAGCCGTGGTCGTAGAGGAAGCAGTCGATCTCGATGTTGTCGCGGAGTACTTTACGGTGGCGCTTCGCCCCTCCCTTCCCCAACCCCTTACCCTTCCCCGACATGGCCGATCTCGAGCTCTCTCTCTCTAACCCTCTCTCTCTCTCTCTATATATATATATATACCCATCTACGGCGCGATGGGGAGACGGATCTCCCCATCTCCGGCAACACGGCGGCGGCGTCGTGAGCCGGTCCAAGGCGGGCGAGGGTGGGGTCGCCGGCGAGGCACCGCCGCTGCCGCCTTCTTCTTTTTCTTTTTCGTATCCTCCTTTTGGATGGGACATATTTGTGAGGGTAAAAACGTAATTTTACGAACCCATTGTTAAAAAATAAACAGTTCTCTAACAGCAACAAACCAGAGGGACATATCTGCAAAGATTAGGACTTTTGTAGGAATATTTTATAAAAGTTGAAATTTGTAGGGGATATATTTGTAATTTACTATATTTGCGGGGACCTGTATGTAATTAACTTTTTTTTTTTATTATTGCGAGGTGAAGTGTTGGACTCAAAAGTAAAAGCATTAATAAATGGTTGATGATTTTATTGCATAGTAATATATAACTAGTGAAGGTACCCGCACGTTGCGACGGACCGCTTCAGCAGAAGTAAATATATCTGTAACAGTTAAACATAATACTACAGATGGTGCGACTATCATTTTCTTCAGTTCATTGTAATATTGTAGATTATAAAAATTAGAGGAACAATGAAAGTAACTACAATAAAAACAACCATCAAAGTAATGCTCAATCTCTCTTATATAAATCATATATCCATTTTCTTTAGTAAAGTAAGATCCCTATTGAAGTAAATGTGATGTTTCATTGGGAAGGTGTTGGATGAGATCTATGATGCCCTTTATTAATCACTTCCTCGAACAATCTCGCCATTTTTCTTTATCTCAAGAAAACGGCGAGCAGGATAGGGGAAGCGACCGTGAAAGTTGCAGGGAGGGGAGAGGAAAAGGTAAGAACAACACCAATTCATGTCTCATTTTCAGTTAAGAAAAAAGAAAAGCCGGTTTAAAAATAAAAAATAAAATTAATTTAAAAAAGGAGAAAAGTCATATTGGCAAGTGAAGTCCACACTTATTAATTAAGAAAAGTAGATTTCACTCCCCCAAAATAAAATATACATGTCACGTCAGTTAAGATATTAAGCTTTTATATATAGATATAGAAGGTATAGATATGAATTGGGTTTAAAGAAATAGTTCTCTTCTAAAGGAGGATGACAAGAGGGAACATATAAAATAGTTTGAAAAGTTTGAAACAGCTAATATACAATTTGTGAAAAATATAAGAATTAAACTGATACTATATTAAGAGTTTCAAAGGCTAATGGTGAATTCACCTGCGACATATATGTAAGTGCTGGAAAAAACATGTTTTTATATATCTTAAAATAAATTATCTGAAAATAGATTTTTCTTCAAAACAAAATCTCTGGTTAGTTATTTTACTTTTGTGCCCCTTGGTATTCTTTTTCTCCCCAATAAAACAGAGTGAACATCTAGTATAGGACTGATAGCCTTGTGCCGTCTCTATTGAGCAAGCAATCCATTCCTATGACAGAATTTTTATTATTAATAATCTTAAAAAATATTATAATTATAAAAATAGTCCTCAAAAAAATTTATTTACAAAATTAGACCTATACGGTGAATGAATTATCGCTTTCTAAATGCGGTAATCATTCACCGCATTCTTCAAAGAATTTATATTATTTTTAATATTTAATACTTTTTTTTTTTAAAAGTTTCGATATAGAAAATAAATGAAGTAGGGTAAAAGCGGTGAATCATTTATCGTTTTTATCGGTTTTAGAAAGCGGTAAATGATTCGCTGCTTTTAAAAACTTATTTTTATAAATAAAAATTGGTGAGGTCTATTTTTATATTTAAAAGGTTTCGTAGGCTTAGTAGCCTAAAAACTCTCCTATGACACTATACCATATGGCATCCATTTTTTTGTAATTTAAAATACTAGCTAACGAAATTTCTTGAAGAGAGAAGATCATACTTAAAATCTAACATGCCAAATGGATGCAAGTATTTAGAAAATAGTTAAGACTAGCAATATTACCACGCTTTGCAGCGAATGCAATTTACAATTACTTAATTATATTTATATTTTATAAAATTAAATAAAAATATTAAATTTTATTTCACTATTCAACACGTATTTATAGCGACATCAGATTTTTAAAAAATATACTTTTTTGAGCAAAATAGTAAAATTCATAATATACTTATTATTTACATAATTTTATCCTAATAATATATTTCTGTTTTTTTTTTTTTTTTTTATTTTTTATTCTTCCATCTAAGTGGCAGTATGGTTGGATGCGGTCGTAATAACAGGGTAATTATAATTAAGGATTAATTGCATACATGTCCCCGCAAACATAGTGAATTATAGATATATTTCTGTAAAGTTCAACTTTCATTAGTTATTCCTGCAAACGTCCTAATATATGCAGAAATATCCCTGCTGTTAGGATTCGTTAGAGAAATTTAGTTAACCACAGTTAAAATGCCTAACCATGGTTACTTAATAAGGTGAATTGATAATTTTGCCCTTATTCCTCTTCCTCTTCCTCTTTCTCTTTCTCTTCCTCTTTTGCTTGTCGACGTGGCCCCATCTCGCTGGAGAGGTGGAACTCGGCCACTGGGGAGAGCGGAGCGGAGGTCGGAGCGTCGCCGCCGCCGCCGGCGAGGGAGGAGATCGCGGCGGCGATCGCCTCCGCTGCCTCCTTATTTTTCTTCTTCGTATCCAGCTTTTGTAGGAACATATTTGTGAGGGTAAAAATATAATTTCACGAGCCTGATGTTAAAAAATAAACAGTTCTCTAACGGTAACAAACCGAAGGGACATTTCTGCATACATTAGGATTTTTACAGGGATAACTTATGAAAATTGAATTTTACAGGAATATATCTGTAATTTACTATGTTTACAGGGACCTGTATGCAATTAACTCTATAATTAACTTGTATGTAGATAGAAAGACAAGAAGGCGAGCGGGCAGGCGTCCCGGCGAGGCATTTGATCAGTCGGGAGATGCGACCTCCACCGTACGGTGGAATGCCCGCCAAGCCGTCCCTCTTCCCCTCCGACGACCGTCGCCCATCTCCTCTTCAGAGGCCTTCTGACGACGAAGCCCCATCCTCACTACTTGCTGGTAAGCTCCTGCTTCCTCCCTCCCTTCCTCGTTCTCTCCCACAACTACCACGGAGCTAGGTTTTCTAGCAAGGCTGACATATACAAAAATGGTCACAATCTGGCGCGCCTTTGATCTGAACGGGCAATCTCGGAAGGAAACGGAAAGCCCCCTTTTAGTGCCGTCTTCTGTTTCTCCTTTGGCGGTTCACCGTTTCTTCACTTCCTTTTGCTGTGTTCACCTTGCACACTAGTCAAAACCTGATTATTTCGTGCGGCTGCAATTTTACTCTGCAAGCAAATTGCCACTTCTTTTCGAACACTTTCTTTCCATGCAATGTTCGTTTTATCCGACTTACTGTAGACACCTCTATTATGCTTATCTCGATCAACTTTCCTTTTCTTAGTATGCTCCTTTATTCGTATACAGCACCTGTCCTTCAGCTGTGAATACACAGATCGCACCACAATTCAAAACAATCCGTTGACACCAGAAAGGGAAAGAATTTAGCTATGAATTTTCTTATGCAGTTATACTCACCAATTATCTCGGTATTTCATCATGTGCAACAGGAACAGAGCAAGAGTACCGTCATGATGTTTCTGCAGTCAACTCTGAAGTAAGCCTTCTATATTTTTCTACGCCTATCTTTTGCATATCCTGATTGTCGCCATGTCAATTTCTTTGTCTTACATTATTAAAGTCCGCATTTTGATTGTGTAATGCTTTAGCTCCTTATATTTGTAGTTTTCTAGATTCTAAACCATATCTTTGTCCTTACCATTGTTCTCATTCATCTAGAGCACTGTTCTGTTTAAGCCAATTTGATTTTTCTCAATTTCTATATCACTTTTTATTTATTTCCTGCCATGGAATATTTGCTAGATTATGCTCAACTTTTGCTTCATCAGTTCTTTGCTGCCAATTTGCAACATTGAGTTGAATATTTGTTTCTTGTAGTCAGATTACCTTGGCGGCTTTTTGCATTTGAGTATTAACAACAGAAGTTTTAAAAGAACAAAGAAGGGGATAGGAACAGACTGAAATAATATATGTGTTTCATCTTTTTACTTTTAAAGCATGGATCAGCCGTACCAAATTTCACCCTACAATTTAAATTCTTGCACAATCTATCATTATAAAATGGTCATATTATACATAGTTGTCATCTTCATGGTCACATTATGCTACATAGTTGTCATCTTCATTATCTGCTATTAAGAAATTCACAGTCCATGAAGTTCTTATGCTTGAATTGTTGCTTTGATTATTTTGTTTTACCATAATTTATTCTCTTTTACAACAATTATTATTTTGTTCACGTTATGTTAGATGCTACAAGAAATTTTAGCTCTGTTTATAGTTACTTACCTCCAAAGAAAACTCAAGACTTTTAACTTTTTTCTTTTCCTTTTCATTTTTCTTTTTGACATCTGCAATGAAGCTGCAGAATCAATTTTTGGAGTCAAAGGAACTGGGTGTCTCTTCTGAAGGAGATCCATCATCTGCTGGTTGTACAGTCAAATCACTCATGGAAAGCCATGCGAAGGATGCAGATGCTAAATATGAAGGGAGCGGGCTTGCTGAAATTGAGCGGCATTTGAAAAAGAAATGGTTTTCGAGGCAAGTTGGTCTTTTCACTTGTGATTCTTCTCTCTTCTCTGCACTCTTGTTAAGGTTCTTCTCTGAATTGCTGGAAGTTTGACTCCACAGGGATTGATTTTAAGTTCGAACTGCTTATTGACACGTAATAAAGAAAAATGATGCTTCACTTGGTTTTGTTGCTTGATATTCAGTAAAATTCAGAGCTTCAGACTATATTGCTAAAGTCATGATATGACTCTATGGGTTTACTTGCCATGACCTCATTACCCAACTGTAATTTTGTATCTGCTAGAATTTATAACTCTGCTGCTCTGTTGTCGTCCAAATGAAGTGACTGTATGCAGTTATTTGATGCCACTTAATTAGGAAAAATGTCCTACCAAATTATTGATTTACTCAGACTAAGCTTGATTGAAGAAGCCGCATGAGATTAATATTGGTTTTCTTCATTTTCCTCTGATGAGTCCTATGTATAGGATCTCACCATTGTACCGCCCAAGTATATTTAGATTTTTACTTATCCTCAAGCACTCTTCTCCTTGCACAATTTAATGTGCGGACGCAAAGAAGAGCAAAACAAAGAATAGGAAAGATGTATTTATAGGTCCTCGTCTTAACTATTGTTCCTCTCCAAAATCCGAACTAATATGATGCTCATGTTAGCTAATGGTTGTTTTATGTTGGCACAATTGCTAGCCTATTATTTCATCTTGGTGTGCTCTGTCTGTTCAGTTACAGACTATTATGTTCTTGCTAGGATGATCAGCCTAGTTTATTCTTCATATGTGGTGCTGATGTTAGGATTGTTAACAACTTTCTAATCTTTTTGTGAACTTGCAGAGATGAAACAGAGCGTCTAATCGAGCTTATACGGTCAAGGACTCCTGATCTTTTTGATGAGAGCAAACCGAGTGCAAGATTTTTTGCAAAATCTAAAGAAGGTACGCCTTTCCCAAAAGATGCTGGTGGACATGCCAATTATCCTGTCCATTTGGACCGTCAAAAAACTTGGAAGAGGTGTGTAATTGCAAACTCAAATGTAAGGATATCTTTTTTTTCCCCTCCCCCTACTGAATTCTTACATGATTGAAAATTCATTTGAGTGCTTCCTCTTAAAAACTTGTCCTTTCCCGAGTGAAACATAGCGACTATGTTGTACAGACACGGATATGAGATTGGGATACATTGATATGGGATTTATAAAAACTCTTGGATACGATATGCGGGGGCTACTTGAATAAAATATTATTTAAACATATTTAATTGTATGTTGACAGTATGTGATGATATATTGAGGATAATCAAGATACTTGAATTGTATTAAGATAATAATATACTAGCCCGTACAATTGGTCTAGCTTTGTTCATCAAAAAAGATGATCGGTCATATGAAATAATAATTTAGAGACTATCAACCACGATATAACTATCTTCCAACTTCACCAAATGATAACAATAAATGCTAGATGCACAAACTAGATAACTAGTCGTTCAATCATGTATGTCTATTTCCAAATAGCATTAGGTTCTATCATATAAAACCTTAATGTAGGTAAACTTGCTGACACTATAATAAAAATAGGAAAAGAATCATTCTTTGTGGTCCTTATTGGTTGCTACTAGGTTGTCCAAATAGATAAAAAAAGTAGAAGAAGTTAAACCCTAAAAGATTAAACCCATAGCTTAATACTGTGTGTGTGGAGAGAGAGAGAGAGAGAGAGAGAGAGAGAGAGAGAGAGAGAGAGAGAGAGAGAGAGAGAGAGAGAGAGAGAGAGAGAATTCCATTATCTACGAGCAAAAAGATAGTGAAATGACAAATTGAAGAGAGCTCGGCATGTTCCCTACTCTTTTTCAAATTGCCTCTGGGTTAGGATGTGAATTTTTTGAAAAAAAAAATCAGTTTTGATCAGGCCCAAAAAGAACCTAGTCGTATCCCCCCATCCCAAGTTGTATCCCCTTGTATCTCAGCTGTAACCTGTTTTTTTCATTTTTAAAAAATTTCAGATACTTCAATCTTGTATCAGACATGTATCCGATACGTAAATGGTATATAAATTGAAGTATCTGTGCTTCATAGCTTAGTGATATGATCTGATGTCTTGCTGATTTGTTTGCACTTTATAGGCACATGATGCTGGGTCTTCACCTGTTGAAATTGCAAAAGCTTATATGAGATCTCTAACTTCAGCATATGATCATCATTTTCAATGTCAAGAGTCTGAAGTTTTGGAAAGTCCACTTGACAGTTCTAGTTCTGCATCAAAATTATTCTCATCATCGTTGAAGTCACCAATATGCTGGCCAGGTGCAGTCGTCCCGGGAAACTATAGCTATCTTACGCCTCAAATTAATAGACGAAATATTAGGCTCCAACCTTCTACCCAGACTCCTTACTCCAGTGCAATCTTTTCGAGAACTCCTTCCAAGGTTTATTTGTTACATCTTCTCTTTGTGGTATCTCTTTTCATGTGGAGTCATGTATGTGTATCTAGTGCAATTTTTTTGAGAACTCCTCCCAAGGTTTATTTTTCATATCTGCTCTTTGCGATATCTCTTTTCTTGTGGAATCGTGGATTTGTGTGTGCGCGCGTGCAAGTGTGCTCCATGGAGTGGAGGGGTACCATTGACATCTTTTTTTCTTTAAAAAAAAAAAAAATACTCATAGCTTTCTATTTTCATGGAATTGTGTGAGGGGAGGAGTACCATTGACATCTATTTTTCATACTCAAAACATTCTGTTTTTGTGGATATGTGGGTGTGTGTGTGTATTTGTGTGGGCGAGCGGGGGGGTGCATTGCATGCGTGCGTGCGTGTGTGTTTGTGTGTGTGTCTGTGTCTGTGTGCATGTGCGCGTGTGTGTAGTGCGTGCATGCGTGCGTGCGTGCGTGTGTGCGTGCGTGCGTGTGTGCGTGCGCGCGCGCCCTGGTGGGGAGGAGTACAATTGACATCTGTTTTTCATACTCATAGCATTCTATTTTCATGGATTTGTGTGAGGGGAGGGGTACCATTGACATCTAACTTTTCATATTCATAGCATTCTATTTTTGTGGATTTGTGTGTGCGCACACGCATGCACGCACGTGTGTTGGCCCTGGAGAGGAGGGGTTCCACTGATATCTATTCTTCATACTCATAGCATCTATTTTCGTGGATTTGCGCATGCATGTTGGCCCTGGAGTGGCAGGGTACCATTGACATCTATTTTTCAAAGGCATAGCATTCTGTTTTTTATTGAGAGGACAATATTTAACTAGTAAGTTTGTGTGTGTTGGCCCTGGAGTAGAGGGGTACCATGACATCTATTTTTCATACTCATAACATTCTATTTTTCCTCGAGGATAATGTTTAACTATAAGCTTCTTTTCCTTCCTGCAGTTTAGAGGCATTGGTGATGGCCATAATGTCTCTTTGGATGGACAGAAACCATGGTCATCTCTTTCAGGTGGTAATAAGGTACTAATTGATACTTGTTTCAGAAGAAGTTTTTGATGTAAACCCCCATGGGACTGCTGTCCTAAATGGCAACGTATCAAGTAATAAGCATACTTCTCCACTACCTGTGTGAAAAGGATGATTTTGTAGTTATACTATCTCCTACCAATCTGCATGCATGATAAATCAATTGCTTTATCTTTCCCAGCTAGTTGGATATAAAGGTATATTTGTTAGGTTAGTTGGGTGTAAAATTTTACACCCATAGTAGCGCATATATGATATGTACACACTAGCCCATTTACGTGTGTAGTGAGAAAGAATGGTGGAGTTCTACTTGTGATTATTTCTTACTCTTGAGTCTTATTTAGAGGCTTTTACTTATAAAACTTTCTGTATTTTCATGTTGCCTTATTCTATATCTGTATTTTCCATTTTGGATCCAAAATCTTTTGACCCTTGGACCATTCATGAACAACATCGCCTGTGGCTGTGGTGTGGGGGAATGGCAAACGCGTATGACTTGTATCTAGTTGCTGGCTCCCATTGTGGTCCCCTGTAGTATTACTGAGATGTACATCTAGGGGCCGTTTGGTTGGGGGTTAAAGGGGGGGATAAGGGGTTATCCCCCCCTTAACCCCCAAACACTATATTTTTGGGGTGGGGTTTGTTAACCCCACCCCAAAAGGGTTATCCGATATCCCACCCCAATTCCATTTTTAAAATTATATTTAAAATTTAATTTTTAAATTTAAATTTAAATTTTTAAATTTATATTTATATTTTAAATATTAAATTTTAAATTTTAAATTTTTTAAATTTTAAATTTTAAATTTTTTAAATTTTAAATTTTTTAAATTTAAAAATTTGTAATCTTAAAATTAATATTTATAATTTTAAATTTTAAATTTTAAATTTTAAATTATTATTTTAAATTTTTTAAATTTAAATTTTGATATTTTTAAATTTAAATTTAATCTTAAATTTAAAATTTAGAATTCTAATTTCTGAATTTGAGATTTGAGATTTAAAATTTTATTTTGAATTTTTTAATTTTTAAAGTTATATATTTAAAATTTAAATTTTAAATATAAAATTTAAAAATTTAAATTCAAATATAAGGGGCAATATCATTATTTTCTATTTATAACTACCCACTATTCTTCTTATTCTATTTTATCTATCCAAACGCTATTTTTCTTATTCCCGGGAACAACTCAATTTTCATCCAAACACAAAATTAGTCTATTCCAGGCTTAACCCCAAACTTAACCCTATCCCTGGAATAACTAGTTCTTACTTAACCCCGAACCAAACGAAGCCCTAGTGTCCTGAATCTAGATACTATAGCAGGAATGCTGCAATCTACAGACCTTTTCTCTTTAGATGTTTAAATTAACCTAAGCCTCCACTTGGCATCTGAGTAGTATGAGCATCAACTCATAAGAAGCTATACCTAAGACTAACAAATTGAAGTTACATTACAAATTGCTTATTGTCAAGTTACATTCTCGTCTACAGATTTCTTCTTTGCACCCTTTTTCTTTCATTTTCTTCCTTAGCCTATAGAGAACAATACTGGGAATTGTTACTCGAAAGCTAAACCTGGCAATTCCAGAACCTGGATTTTATGATTGTCATGTGCGGACGCACATATGCCAGGCGCTGCATGGGTTAGCCTAACTTAGATTAGTAAACTTAGATTAGTTAGTTGTTTTGGAAATTAGTTAGTTGTTTTGGAAATTCCTAGAATCAAGGAGAGCCTTCTCCATTTAGGTAGGTTGTTTTGGAAATCCCTAGAATCAAGGAGAACCTTCTCCATTTAGGTTGGGCCATTGGCCATATATACTTGTAATCGCTGAACAATGAATTAAGCAAGAATTATATCTCTAATCTATCTCTCTTTCTGTTAAGCCTCCGGTCGAGGGGAATAACCTCACCGAAGAAGACGGCCGACGGCTACGAGCTACGTAGCCGCGGACCGGCCAGTCGAGGGGTTTCGACGCCCTTGACAACCTGGTATCAGAGCCACGTCGATCCTCTACCACCCGCTCCACCCATTCTTCCACATCCGCCGCCCACCAGCCTAGCCCTCCACCATCACCGCAGTCCTCCACCACTGCCGCTCCGCAGCCACCAGCCATGAGCAATCCCACCATCGCCGATGTGATGGAGATGTTGAAATCCCTCACCACGGAGATGACATCCATGAAGGCCGACATGACGGCTATGAAGGAGAAGTCGGCCTCGTCGTCGGACAGCGGCGCCGGCGGCCGCTCGGAGGGGCCGCGCGATCTTGATCGCCCCCCAAAATTCCACAAACTGGATTTTCCCCGCTACGACGGCAAGACCGATCCGATGCTCTTCATCAACAAGTGCGCATCCTATTTTCGCCAACAGCGCACCATGGCGGAGGAGCGCGTGTGGATGGCCTCGTTCAATTTGGAGGACGTCGCGCAACTCTGGTACATCCAACTCCAGGAGGACGAGGGCACGCCATCGTGGGGGCGATTCACGGAGCTCCTGACCTTGCGGTTTGGGCCTCCCCTCCGCTCGGCTCCGCTGTTCGAGCTCGCCGAGTGCCGGCGTACAGGGACCGTGGAGGAGTACTCCGATCGCTTCCAGGCCCTCCTGCCTCGCGCGGGCCGCCTTGATGAGGCTCAGCGCGTCCAGCTCTTCACCGGCGGACTCCTGCCGCCCGCTCAGCCACGCCGTCCGCATCCACAACCCGGAGACACTCGCAGCCGCCATGAGCCTGGCGCGACAAGTGGAGTTGATGGCGATCGACCGCCCGGTGCAGCCTCCCCCTCGGGCGCCCCCGCGCGGCCTCCTTTCCGCCCCCGCGCCCCGGCCAGCGCTTCCGGTGCCACAGCAGCCGCTGGCGCTCCCTGCTCCTCCGGTGGCCGCCCAGCAGGGTCGCGACGAGGGCAACCAGAGGCACCTCACCCCGGACGAGATGGCGGAACGGCGCCGTCTGGGCCTCTGTTTTAATTGCAATGAAAAATATACCCGTGGCCATAACAGATTTTGCCGGCGCATCTTCTTCCTTGAAGGCGTGGAGATCGGGGACGCCACGGACGCCGCGGGCGACGCGGAGCACGACGCCGAGGCGCCCTGTTTTTCCCTGCAGGCCGTGGCTGGGGTTCCCATGGCGGGCACCATGCAGATCGCCGTGGCACTCGGCTCCGCGTCCCTCGTCGCCCTCCTCGACTCCGGCAGCACGCACAGCTTCATCTCGGCGGAGGCGGCGCGGCGCTCCGGTCTGCCCCTCCGCAAATGCCCCCGCCTCACAGCCTTGCTCGCCAATGGCGAGCGGGTCACCTGCGCCGGCGTCATCCGCGACGCGCCCCTGCTCATCGACGGCGATTCGTTCCCGGCCGACCTCTACGTCATGCCACTGGCCGGGTACGACGTCGTCCTCGGCACCCGGTGGCTCGGCGAGTTGGGGCTCATTGTTTGGGACCCCGGCCGCCGGCGCATGTCCTTCCAGCGCCGGGGGGCGCTCCGTCTCCTGGACCGGCGTGGCCAGCCCCTCCGTGCCGGCCCTGGGCGCAACAACAGAGGTCGGTTCCCCTCCTTTCAGCTCGAGGACGAGCTGGCCTTCGAGGCGGGGAGAGATGTCATGTGCGGACGCACATATGCCAGGCGCTGCATGGGTTAGCCTAACTTAGATTAGTAAACTTAGATTAGTTAGTTGTTTTGGAAATTAGTTAGTTGTTTTGGAAATTCCTAGAATCAAGGAGAGCCTTCTCCATTTAGGTAGGTTGTTTTGGAAATCCCTAGAATCAAGGAGAACCTTCTCCATTTAGGTTGGGCCATTGGCCATATATACTTGTAATCGCTGAACAATGAATTAAGCAAGAATTATATCTCTAATCTATCTCTCTTTCTGTTAAGCCTCCGGTCGAGGGGAATAACCTCACCGAAGAAGACGGCCGACGGCTACGAGCTACGTAGCCGCGGACCGGCCAGTCGAGGGTTCGACGCCCTTGACAATGATCAGGATCAAATGTAGCGTTTTTCATCCAAGCATGCAAATAAAGCTTTGATGCAACTTAAATGTTGAACTAAGCTGTCCGGGCTTAGCTAATTATGTCAATTCTGGTGTATGATTTGGACTTATTGAGTCTTCGGTTGTATTAAGTGGGCTTGCGTCAGGCTGCTTCCATGATAAAATTCCATGATGTCTACAGTCTACACCACAATGAATCAAACTGCTGCAGCCCTAAAAGGTGTCTTACTTCAGTAATTGCTGTCATTATATCCTATTTTGACCTTTTCAATGTGCTATTATCTTCTCCTGAATTTTGCTGTATAGTCCTGTCAACATTTGGACGAGTTGAATGTAACTGCATATTTAGTTAACCTCATTTCTTAACTGTGTTGATATTTAAGTGAAAGGAAGTCTATTTTACTATTTCCTCCCTCCCTCTATTATCTTCTATTATTGCCCCCTATCTTTGGAATAATTGTTAACTTTGCATTTTATTTACCTGCATAATTATCTCGGTGATTGTTGTTTCCCGCTCAAATGAAGAGAAAATTGGAGGATAAGTGCACACCTTTTGATTCTGTCCGTCAAGTTCGTCAAAAGAACTCAGAAACAGCGGCTGCCATAGGAGCTGATTCTTTCGACATTGCTAGTTCCTCCCCTTTCAAGGGATTGCCATCTGCTTTTCAGGGTATCTTTGGAAAAGGTGCATCAGAAAGTAGCTTGTTGAAGCCTGGATTTTCTGAAGCTGAAGAGGAAGTATCCAGATGCTCTGTTGGATGTGTACATCCGCAGTCAAGTGAAATGGCTCGAAAAATACTCAAGCACCTTGAAAGACCTGGTTCTTCCCCTATGGAAAAGTCACTGCAGTTAAGGCAGGATGTAGCAAGGATGGAAGCTCCTCCTCTTACCCAAGTTTTGGATAGCCAGGACAAAGGACCTGCTTTTAGAGCTTCTGGTGAGCACAATCTAAGCAGCTTGCATGGCAAGCTCAAGGATACTGGTTGCCAGGAGAGTACAGATGCAAAGAAGGTATTGTTTCCCTTATGAATATTATGGTTTGAAGGTTTTTTTTTTTTTTTTTTTCCTTTAATCTCAGGCCTAGCACTACTCTAATCTCATCTGGCTTATTACCATGAAAGAGAAATATCAAAAGTAGATATTTATTTATTGTCAGCCTCATTATGAATCTTAAAAGTCTGATGCTGGGTTGCATAACGCTGCAATTTACATTCGCGGGCAAAAATATCCGTGTGGACATGCAGTTTTATTTTCAACCTGCTCTAACAATCCTAGATGAAAGCAATATTTGGACGGTGGGTAGGTGCCTGAAACATTTCCATGTTTTATGTCTGCCAGAGTTGCTAAGCTTTCGGTACACTTTTTGTCTTGACATTTTCCGCACAAACTTATAGGTAAAAGTTAACATTGTTTGAAATGATTGATCAAATTGTTGCTCAACCCATGTAGCACGGTGACATTCCCTAGGACAATTTTAGACTCCTCAACGACTCGTAATCCTGGATGTTACATCTTTACTGCCCCGGAAATGAAAATGACCTTAAGCATGATTCATGCATAGACTGTTTTTAAGTTAGTGTGCCTCTGAACTTTCTATATGGGGTTTACAGCTAGAGGAAGAATTGCAGTTGCAGCCTATGACTGTTATATGTTAGCACGTGCCTGATGGATGTGCTCTGACTATCACTTTCAATCGCTTTTGTTCTCAGGAGTTCTGATGCTCCGCTTTTAACATCATGTTTTAGTTAATTCTGATTTACAGATTTTGCTGATTATCATCAGCTCTTCAATGCTCATACCTGAAGAGGAATGTAGTTCTTATAGTTGATCTTCTTCCTGAAGTGGTTGTCTGCTTGTCCTATTGGTTAAAACCAAGCTTCCTTCAAAATTAGCTTAGAATTTGTGCTGAATTGCTGCATGTCAGCATCTCCATTATATTTGTGGTTAGTTCGTTATGTTCAAACCCTTTTAAGTGTCAATTGGACAAAGTGCTTCAAATTTCCGGTGGAGGCTGACAGATACACAATGGCATCAATGTTTAGATAATGCACTTTCTGACAATATTTTTTTTATTTTCCTCCTGTGTCATTTTATAGATTTGTACACCAGTGGCCAGTTTTGTCAGTAAGGAAGGGAAGGTGGAGTTAAACAACGGTGACGCTGCTTCACGGGCATTTCAGATATCCTCTAATTCTCTGCCTCTTTCTGCTCCAAAGTCAGAGGTGCCTTCCCTGATGAATACAAATAGCAAGCCCTATGGGACTGGGAGCAATAACAGCGAGAGCAGCTTCAGCTTTACATTTCCTGTTCCTTTGGCTTATTCAGATGCCCTGTTGGAGCCACCACCAACACCTACCTTGACTTCACACGCATCACTTGGTAGAATGCCTAGCAACAGCGAAGGAGATATCCCAACTTTCACTTTTGGCTCATCTGCATCTGCATCAGCATTTGGTGGTAGCCTTGTTTTCTCATTTGGCACTGCTCGCAGTGCGACAGTAACTGATACTGCCACCCCAATCTTCAAATTTGGATCTGATGAGAAGCGGTTATCTTTCAGTTTAGTTGGAAAAAATGCTATTTGCTTTTGATAGTACCGTATGTAGCTATTTCTTATCGATTGTGTACATTGTTAAATCAGGTGATTCCACTTGACGAACAGTCTTAGTATCTCTTCTTTTGCCTGCTGTATCCCCTTTGTAAGCTTGGTTGGCATGTAAATTCCAATGTTGGTGCAAACTAAACTGCATAGAAAGATGCAGTGCAGTGGATCTGTTAAGAATATTTTAATGAAAGATTTTTTGCTGATGGCTGGATTCCTGGCACGTCGAAGGAGAATGCTTAAAGTGCAGCTGTTATATCATCGGTCGTCGGGGTTCACTTGAGATATACTTTGCAAATGAAATCTTGATGAATGACAGCCTTAACACAATCTTACAAAATAATGCAGTCTGGTGCATCCTTTTGCACCTTCAAATCTTTGTCATCAAGCACAATCCCTAATAACAATACATACTGTAACCTGATTTTCAGGAGAATCTAACAACTCTATTTCTGTTAGTGGATAATTTGTCTGCAACAGATTTTTCTCCATTATTGTTTCTACTGTAAACCAGTTCTCGAAAAAATCAATTCCCTTGAAAAGCAAAATTGGATACTTTTCCAATTTTCAAAAGGTAAAACGTATGCTGCCTGAATCGTAAGCTGCCTGAATCTGTAAATAGCCTCACCCGCACAGAGGGGAGGGACTCGGCCAAATGTGTATTTACGGGACAGCTGCCCCTGTGGAAACATTAAAGATGAGAAGGATCCTCTGTTTAGCTTTGTTATTTTCACCTTTACCACTGTACTGGAGAGAATATTTTAAGAGGGATTCAAGGCTTTTTATGTTGTTGCTTGCACTTATGCATCTGCATTTGAGAAATTATATTAAAAATATGAAATTAGATGAAGGGTTGATAGAGGAGTAGGCAATAACTGGCTTTTTGAAATGGACTCCTCAAATTATTAATTTTTTTAGACGATTCCTCAAACAAAACTGTTAAATCTAATGACTTTATTTTTTTAGTAAATAAAATGATAATAATTAATGGTTAAAATAAAAGAAGGATTAAGTTTACAATTGCCGGACTCTTGTTATGCATGCATTGATGATCTTAGATGTTCTTGTTGCTCTCCGTTGTATCTGTTGTTTCCTAATCTTCTAGTATCACTCAATAGTTTGACCATGCCCGACACATCTAGTATCATACGTTGAAACTATTGATAGGAGCACGGTCCTTACGGTTGTGTCGAAAACTGTTACTTACACGTGATTGGATGGGTAAATAGTTTATAAATAGTTAAACTATTTACTTACTAAGCTAGTCCTCACTCTGCATTTAGGGTGGGGCTTAATTAGATTGTTTTACATTTATACATTTAAATGATAGTTTTCATAGACTTATTGAACGAGAACCAAAAGCTGAGTTAAAAACTAATTTTTCATGCGTTCCAAACCATTAGATGTCGCACAATTAAGCCAGTATCTTACAATACAGTTGGTAATGAGAGAGACATTAATGGTATGTACAAGACATCACTGTCAACGCATAAATTTCTGGCTTATGCTCTGCGAAATTTTCATGTACAGCAGACGCTAGTATATTTATGGAAAAAGAGTGTTTCTATGCTTTATGGCGCGTCTGCACTCTGTAATCTGGTTGGTGGTTAATAACTTGCTCTTTGTGAGGTGAAAACGACATCATTTTGGCAGCACACACAGACAAAGGCGGGCAACAGGAAATTAAGGGAGTTGTGGTGGATCCGGAAAAAACGGCCATTAAGGAAGAGAGAGGTCGGAGGGCCGGGGCAGAATAAATTCGTAATTAGTAATTACTACGGCATGTGAGGTGGTCGTTGGAGAGCAGAAGGCGGTGGCATTCAATTCCAAGCGCGGATTTCCAATCACGTCGATCGGGCGTAGGTTTCTCCCATCCGACAAGAGTGGGCTGCCACAGCTCATTTGCCGTGCGTCCTCTGTTCACGTCGCTCGAAACACTTTCCTACCGATCGAGAATCCATCCGCCTTTGCTTGCTTATTTCTGACTTTTCTGCCAATCAATTTATTTTGGATATAGCTACAAGTCGTCCATTCTTATTCTTCCCATCTCACACCAGCACGGACGCGGACGCAGATAATTAAAGCGTAGCGGTATTCCTTTTCTTTTACCATAAGCAAGCACGTTTATTGGCCCCACCACGAGCGGCAGCGGGGCCCACCCCCCACCTCGCCTAATTCAACAACAATAAATTAAAGACCCATCATTTGTTTTTTTCCTATCCCTGTCGGTGGACCAGCCCCTCCCGCTCCCCTCTTCGGGCGCTCCGCCCGTACAGACCATATAATTCTAAGCCGTGAGCCTTGGAGCGCCCACCCGCCATGCCGCAGCACAGCGCACGGAGGAAGAGGAGCAGCAGCAGGTGCAGGTGCAGGTGCAGGTGCAGGACATGGGCGACGTCAAGGCCGAGAGCGTCGTCCTCCGCAGTCGCCGTATAGAGAGGACGAGGGACGCCCATCCCTCCAAGGCGACGACGACCACGAGCGGCAGCCGAGCCAAAGCTGCTTCAATCGACGGCTCTCCCCGCTCCCTCGTTAACGGACGGAGCCATCATCATCATCATCACACTCACACTGCTCCTGATCATCCCCAGTATCCTTCTAGCACCGACCCCCAGCCGTCGTCAGCTGCTCTCGCCAGCAGGATGACGTTTCTGCCGCCATCCGAAGAAATTAAAGCCCACGGCAAATTTGAGAAAGGGGCGGCGCCCTCTTTAGCTGTTAAAGGGAGCTGCAGGTCCGTGGAGGATGTTGTGGGCATTTTAAGGCGCCATCCCATCCCCTTCGCTTTCGGGCTCTCCCTCCTCTTCTTCATGGGCGTCGAGTACACCCTCCGCATGGTCCCCTCCTCCTCCGCGCCTCTCGACTTGGGCTTCATCCTCACGCGCTCGCTCCACACCCTCCTCGCCTCCAGCCCTGCTCTCAATTCTGCCCTTGCGGCTCTCAACACTGTACGTATACTCAGTATCAATTAGCTAGCTGCCGAGTTAGCTAATTCCGTCGTCAGAAATCCTAAACAAACATATTTTTTCGTCAATGAAAGTGGGAGATTAGGCTTGAATGATGCCGACCGAGTTATTTGGGATTTCGCAGGTGTTCGTGGGCATGCAGGCGACCTACATATTATGGACCTTGCTGGTGGAGGGAAGGCCGCGTCCAACCATCGCGGCTCTTTTCATGTTTACATGCCGAGGAATACTGGGGTGCTCCACCCAACTCCCGCTGCCACAGGTAGGCCGCCTTGGATGCTTGGTCGATTGGTTAGAAAATTTTCAATGATTAATTAATTAATTAATTAATTGACTAGCCCCTCGGGCCGGTTCTTCTTGGATGATAAATTAATTGCAGGGTTTCTTGGGTTCGGGCGTAGATTTCCCGGTGGGCAATGTTTCCTTCTTTCTGTTCTTCTCGGGCCACGTGGCAGGGTCCGTGATTGCCTCGCTGGATATGAGGCGGGTGAGGCGGTATGAGATGGCGTGGGCCTTCGATGCCCTCAACTTGCTGCAGGGGATAAGGCTGCTCGCCTCCAGAGGACATTACACCATTGACTTAGCCGTCGGGGTCGGTGCCGGTTTCCTCTTTGACATTCTCGCCGGCAAGTACGAAGAAAGCAAGAAACATACCAGTAATTCGAAGCATGTGACTAGCGATTGTTTACGAAGAGAGTACACCGCCGCCAGCTGATTCGATTTCTGCTTGGAGCAACCCGTGTTTGCGTCCTGACTATCAGCATTTGTTTTGATTTTTTTTTTTTTTTTTTGGGTGGATAGAAGGGGGGGGGATGGGGGGTGTAGGGGCTTGGGGGAGAGAGAAAATTCCCTTTCTCTTCCTACAGACCCTTGCACTATAACACAGCTTCCCTCTTATTAAATATTTTTTGCTACTATTATTATTATTATTATTATTAGAGTAGACTGCATGAATGATGGATAGATAGAAAAAACGACATGAGCAGGTCTTCATTGACTATGTATGCAAACTTGAATGCCGTATGGCATTGAAATTACCCCGATAATTAGTGGGATGAAGTTCTCTTTTTGAACAATTTTGAGTTGATAAATCAACAATCCACGTGGGCTCAACTTGTAAAAGCATTTGGATCGCCCAGCGTCCACGTGCTGCCAAACAAAGCATTGATTGGACCTTCAAAATTGTGTAATTTGGAATGTGATAAATCAAAAAATTTGCACCACATATAATATAAAGAATATCATCTCCACCGGCTATTTTAATGTGTCTACTACTAAGATTTGCGCAGGACACCACTTTGACTTAATTTTTTTTTTTTTTTAGTGGACATATATTTGTAAATTGACATCCATAAATTCACTAGTGCTTTGCGTCGTATGGAATGTGAAAATTTTGCAAACCAAAGCTGCTCGTGTGACGGGTTGAGATATAGAAGGCCAAACTCTCAACGGTGCTTTGAATTGGAATCTTTCAGGTCTTAAATGATTTCGGATTTTTAAACTCTGTCAAAGCTCATAACTTGTAGTGTTAAATTTATGTTTTAGTTTTAGTATTTCCTTTCTCTTTCCTGTCAAAATTTTATTTTAATTTGTTGTGGGAACTTCCAAGTTGGAAAAAAAAAGAAAAGAAATAGGTAAAAATGCATGGAGGCCCCCTCAACATTTGGTCATTCCGGAATCGCCTTCAACTTTGAATGTTTATTTTTCTATTATTGTCATCTCCTTATATGTTGATTCTTTCTGAGTTCAAGTGATTTTGACCAAAAATATTTAAATGTATCATGAATTTAATTTGTTTTAAAAAAGAAAAAAAGAAGTCGAGGGGTATCAATGTAAAGTAAAATATTTAAATGGTCTATATCACAAATGGCCACTACTTGAGTGGGCCTTCATGCATTTTTGCCGAGGGAAAAAACGAGATCTGGGCTAAGGTGGGTGATTGGGCTGAGTTGTTGTTGGGTTATGGGCCATCACACCTCCTCTTAGATAGAAGGGTAAATACTGTGGGGCCCAGCCCAACCATGAAAGCATTTAAACCTAGCCCAGTAATAGAAAGGCGTTGGATTTGATTAAATGGGCCTGCACGTTGAGCCCATAAAAATGCCCAAGCATATAACATGATTAAATGGGCCTGCACCTGAATGAATGGAAACTTCTCAACTTCCTATGAGGGTTGGTGTGCATCATTTCTAATCACGTTCCTTTCATTCATGTTTGGATATATAAATATTTTATGAAAAGTACATAATTTTTTAATTTACTCAAGAATTTTACACATATCATATGTGAGGAATGTTAGCAAATATCTATAAATAGATATTATATTTGGCTTTTAAGTTAATTTTTGGGAGTAAAATTAATTATCCCATAGGTGAAACATCAAAAGCCAAAATTACTTATTTATAATTTTATTAGATAATTTTCATGTCAAATAAGTTATTTTTATAATTTTATTAGATAAGCTTTATGTCAAATAAGTTATTTTTATAAGGACTTAGTATGTTTAACGAGATCTCTTGTTCCAAAAATAATTTGGTGGAGAAAATATGCTATTTTATGCTAGATATTTCATCAATTCTGAGTTTTTAATCACAACAACATATTTTTATATCTATTATAGATAATATTGGGTAAATTATTTCAACACCCAAATAACAGTTTAGAGTACCTAGTATCAATTTCATACCAATAAAGTAAAAAGAAGAAAAAGAAAAAGAAAAAGAAGGGCTTAGTTGAGTGAAATAATCTCTTTAACTCAATAAAAATAAAATGAAAGAAAAGTTCTGGCAAGTGTTCTTCATATTGAGCTCTTTTTTATTACTCCAGCAAAAAACGAAAAAAATAAATTTTCTCCAAATTTAACTATTTTGGATTGCTCAAGATTAAAAAAAAATATCCCTTGCCTTAACCCAAAAAAAAGAGAAAAAATTAAAATAAAAAAAAAGATAAGGCAAATTGCGCCTCGCAAGTAAAACTGTCCATTTTGGGCTATTCACGAGAGTTACTATTTCCGACTTTACCTAAAAAGAAAAGTTCCGCAATTTTACCGAAAACGTAAGGTTAATGATCAGAGATGGGCCTGCTCCGGCCCATTAAGGCGAAATGGTCCAATAACAACCCACGAAATCTAAGATGGTAATGCTGTATAAATAAAGTAGGCCTTAATGGGCCGGCCCAGGTCCCCCTATGGATCTCTGTGCCATTTTGGATCAATTTACCGGGCTTTCCATTTTAGGTAAAGTCAAAAATAGTAACTCTCGTAAATTGCCCAAAATGGAAAGTTTCACTACTGAGGCCGGAAATATATACCGGTCATAATTTTTTTTTCTTTTTTTTATAAAAACGCATGGGAATTTCTTTTTCTTTCTTTCTTTCTCCTTTTTTTTTTTTTCCTATTCTGGAGGAATAATGAAAGAGAGATAATCGCTTAATTTTGAGGTAGCAATATCAAATGGAAAGGTTCACCACAAGTATTCTTTTTCTTTTTCTTCTTAATCAGATTATACAGAAATAAAAGAGAGTGAACTTTTAAAATTTTGATATTATAATTTTACTCTACAGTATATTTAAATTTGATCTAAATACTTTTTTGGTATAATTTAATAGCATTTCTTTGTGCCTTTTATTAAATATTTTTTGCTACTATTATTATTATTATAATTATTAGAGTAGATTGCATGAACGATGGATAGATAGAAAAAACGACATGACCAGGTCTTCATTGACTATGTATGCAAACTTGAATGCCGTATGGCATTGAAATCACCTCGATAATTAGTGGGATGAAATTCTCTTTTTGAACAATTTTGAGTTGATAAATCAACAATTAATCTACGTGAGCTCAACTTGTAAAAGCATTTGGATCGCCCAGCGTCCACGTGCTGCCAAACAAAGCATTGATTGGACCCCCCAAAATGTGTAATTTGGAATGTGATAAATCAAAAAATTTGCACCACATCTATTAACTATTATGAATTTTCAATACTTTTGCCGTGGCATTTTCTCCTTCATCCTCACCCAACTTTCTTTTAAATCGAACCGCCTCGAACCGAACCGCTTCTCTCCACTCTCTCTCTTGCCTCTTTTTTGAACCGAACCGTACTTTTCTAACATCTGAACCGAACGCTCACTGCATTTCCCAACTTCTAAACCAAACCGAACCGATCCGCTCTCTCTCCCTTTCGGTTTTCGTATGGCACAGAGCGTTTCCTCTCCCCTCTTCCTCCGCGTCTGTCCTCCTCCCCCATCCGCTTGCAACGTTTCCTCTTTCCCCTCCGCTGTGTCTCCTCTTCCCCCTTTGATGCGTCGTTCCCTTTTCCTTCTACGTTTCTATTGGTATATAAGCCATTCCCTCTTCTCTCTTTACTTCGAAGGTTTCTCTCTGTGTCGATTTCTTCGGATATGTGGAAGAAAAAGGTAATCGAATGACTTTTTTGGTAGAGGAAGCTATTTGGACAGCGATCATGATCATCTACAGATTGAGGGGTAAGTTTGGAATACCAAAAATCCTAACCCTAATTTTTCTTTTCTTTCTTTTAATCCCGAATTCTTACTATGTATGCATCTAAGATCTAATTCGTTTGCATTATTTTTGATGTGGTGGTTCTATCCATCTAGGATTTGATGTGGTGGTTCTATCCATCTAGGATTTGATGTAATCCCTCTCCCCTTTTCGCTTCTAGGTTTCTCTCTATGCCGATTTCTTCGGATTTGTGGAATCGAACGGCTTTTTTGGTAGAGAAAGCTAATTGAACAGCGATCATGTATGGATCGAGGGGGTAAGTTTGGAAATCAGAAAACCCTAACCCTAATTTTTCTTTTCTTTCTTTTAATCACGAATTCTTACTACGTATCCATTTAGGATTTAATTTATTTGCATTATTTTGGATGCGGCGGTTGTATCCATCTAGAATTTGATTTATGTGCATTATTTTGATTAATTTAGAGGTCGCTTTTTTTGTCGTTTCTTTAATAATTCTTTTTTTTCTTACATCAATACCTACTAGCCAATGCCTTACTTCGTTTTCAAAGAGTTCAACGTCGACTTAGCAAACTTGCATTGACGGTAACCTACAAATATTTTGTTTATGGCATAGAAGCTGCATATCTATTGTTTATGAGTTATACAAAGATTTTTGGTTTATGCAATTCGGGATCCAGAAAATATTAATGATCACTAATTTTATACATTATATTTTTAAAGTCACTTCATATATAATTTTTTTTTATATTTAAACAATTTATAGCAATACGATGCTTCTAAATATGTTCTGAAAAGTAAGAAGTGCTAGAATTCTGTTAGTTAAGATATCTTATATTTCTTATTATGTGGAATGGTTTGATGAAATATCATTAAAGTTATTGATTCCTATAAGTTAGTAGTTATAAAGCTTATCTAAATTAGAGAATGACTAATTATTTGTCATGTGGGAGAAGGCTAGGATCAATGTGTCAGTCATTCTCGGCATCATATGCTCCCCTCCCTCAACTCTCGGGGCCACAACCCGACTCTAATTTTTGAGGTGCATATTTTTATTGAACAATAGTTAATTGTACACACCTTAATCTTTTGATGCATAGAAATTAGCTGTTGTTGTTTAATTGGCTTTTTATTCATGGGTAGTTTATTAAGAATTGGCTCATTTACATAGCACTCCAAAATTTGCATTAAGGCACTGTTGATTCTGTTTTATGACGGCTTTTTTTTCTTACTGTTGAATAATAGTTAATTATGCATATCCTGTTTTTTTAGCGCAGACAAGTTAACTGTTATTGGTTGTTATTTAGTTGGCTTCTTAATCATGTGTGCTATAGAATTTGATTCATTATTGGTACATGTATAGATAATTAAAAGAAGACTCACGCTTATGCTTTACATAATTTTTTTTATTGCATTTTGAAAAAGCTTTATGATCATATTTTGTACTCCTTTTTCTTAATTGTTTACCTACTTTTGAAGATAATTTGAGTATTTTTTTTCCTCTCATTTTAGGATGATTAATTTATAATATTAGATTCATCTACAGTTGCATCGAGGTAGAGGTTCTGCTAAGTTCTTTCAGTAGGGCGAAGAAAGAAAGATATGTGACAGCAGGGGTTTCATCAGAGAGGTCTTCTACTCTCCAAATTCAAATGTTTCTTTGGATTTAATAGCGTGATTAGATAGATTGTATGTTATTGAAGAAAGTAGAAAAATTGTGCAATGAAAATTTATTACATGTTAGTTTTTTTATTATTATGATGATGAATGTTTTTATAGGTTAACAAATTTCTAGAAAAAAAAAGTTTGCAGAGTGGAAAACCTTTGGCGAGTTTCGTATTTAGAGTCAGTCGATTGATGAAAAGTGATATATGTAATATTAGTTAATTGCCTTGCAAATTACTGCAAGAATTTTCTTTTAGTCGGATCAACTATGATTTTTATTTGATGATTATCTTATGGAGTGCAAATTGTGGTATTTTTCGCAATAGATCTGCAGTTGCTGTTGCTGCTTAATTTGCTCTATCCTTTTTTTCTTCAAGTCTTTTTATCCGGGTTTGAACTAGTTCATCAAAGGATCACCTTTTGAACAACCTAATCCCCTATTTTGTTTTTCTAGAAACATAAAAATCTAACTTCTTCTTTCAGTTTTATCACATTTGCATGAATGAGATTTCAAAATCTGCTAAAAATAGATAGTGATATCCTCATGCACGGTCAGTTTCAAAACTTGCGTCTTTCTACCCTTTTTGATACTTATTTGATGTTTACACACAAAAAATTACTTTTTTTTTCAGGGTGCCTGAATTGATTAGCGATGATTTTAATTCAGTTATAGCTGTCAAAATCCTTTAGTATCTTTTTATTCTAAACTTTGTAGGTATCAATTTGGATGCATATGCCTTAGCTATTCGTTTTGAAAATTTGAAAAAAAAAAGAGTTTTTTTTTATTGCTCATAACTATTTCATATATGTGTTTTAGTACACATTAGATTTATTTCATTCTCTACAAAATTTTACTTCAGCAGTACCTACCCGCTGCAACGCGCGGGTCTCTACACTAGTATAATATAAAGAAAGAATATCATCTCCACCATCTATTTTAATGTGTCTACAAGACTACCAATAGGCAGAAACAATATATATACTAAATTATAAACTGTTCCTTACATAAGTGATAAAGAATTTGACAGTTGATACTTAAGATTCTAAGTTTGAAGCCCAATTATTTTATATTTCTGGCTAATTTTATTTTTAAAAAATAAACAAAATAAATAACATGCTATATTTTTCTCAAAAAGTATATACATATACATGCTAAATCAATTTTGGACCAATCATGTCAAAAGCACCAAAGTACATTGGAATATCTTGTCAAAGCTGGCTTGGTAAAAAAAAATTACCAATGTAAAGCTCCTGCAGATCCCAAGATGGCTTATGCAACCCAGTCGATCTATTGACAAGCTCCAGCAAATTCCAAGATTGCTTTATGCATGATACAGGATAACATGAAGTTACACTATTTTGAAACACTGAATAGTTTTTCTAGTTACCCGTGAGCTGGCAAACACTATTTGGAACATCTATCAATATCTTCATCTGCTTTAGCAATTCATTCCTCTTCTGAATCAGTGTCCAACGGGCAAGACCCATCATCCACGTTTGCTAGAGGATCGAAAAGTGGAGAATTCGGATCCGTGCATCCTGGCACAAGGTTCAGTTTGCAGCGGTCCCCCTATACACAAATATAAGAAACAGTGAAAAAGAGTGACAGCAAGGTCACAGCCCATTGCAGAGATCGCCTCCTCTACCCATGTTTCCTTTTGTTTCTCACATGCGGTGAGAAATGAATTAGAACACATTAACCTACCCCCTGAGAGTATAAGCTTCCAATTTCACAACTTGCGACTACTTTATTTGAATCTGGAAAGATTGCTCTCTCACAAGCACCGTCTGCACTCAATTCTTCCGCCAAACCCTACAAGCAAGGTGCATTAGAATTTTAGTAAAGAAACAATGAGCAAGCAACTGCAAACTACTTTATGGTTCATCTGCATGTATTTAAGAAGTTTAATTTTTCTATCCCCAACTTAGCCATGAAAATATGACCACAATTTTCTAGAATAACTTCTCTCATGGTGAATTTCATTCATTGCATTATCAACTGTTAACCTGCTTGTCGATTGATGAGTTTTTTTTTTTTTTTTTTTTTTTTTTTTTTTTTTTTGGCCACTAAACTATTGCTTATGACTTGGCCTATAAAGCTAGAAATGCTAAGCCGGGGCTATGAATAGTGCTTGAATCTCAATAAACTAATTTGTGTTTACCGTGTGTTTGATTAACAATCGGAATAAGAGCCACAATTCGCAACAGAAATGGAAAGAACTGGATTTGGAACTGGAATGACTGAATTTTCAGTGGGATACAAAGCTACAATTAGGATGGGCATGGGTTGGTGGGGCAAATTCTCCATATACCTTTCTTCAAACGAAGATCTAAACCCAAAAATGTGCATCAGTCAACATGTCACATCTAGCCTATATTGGCTCATGACTGCTTTCATTTGAAATATATAACATTTGCCATTCTAAGAAATGGACTATAATGATGAAGACAGAATGATTGATGTTACCAAGGTAAACAACAAAACAATAGAAAAACTAAGGATCTTATCATAGTCAGTCAAGCGGTCAAGCAGTTTTGTAATCAAAACTGCTCGGACCAACACCACTATATATCTCCGTCATCCTCTAATTGACAGTCTATTTTTTGTGTGCATCTGGTTTAACAAATAAAAAAAAAAAAATTACGCAATACGGATTGCGAGGTGAGGACATAATTGAAAAGAAAAAAAGACACGCATGCGCACGCAACCAAATGGCACACACAGAGGGGCGATAGCAGGCGGCTGGTAGAGGGTGTTGGGCGGCATCTAATGGCGAGGGAGGAGGGGTGGTAGGGCGCAGGGAGAGGGAGAGGGAGAGGGAGAGGGAAGGATAGAGAGAAAGAGAGGGAGGAAGAAGCGAGACAAGATTTTTTTTTTTTTCTTTTTTTTCCCTTTCCTTTCCTTTTGTTTTTGAGGGAAAGATAACAAGCTATTCCTTCGAGTTTGATGCATATAGCAAACAAAGTCAAACAAAGTAAGGACATCAAATAAACAAAAGAAAAACTACGGGTAAGAAAATGTATAAGATACATAAGAAGAAAGTCTGAATAGGATAATCCAAATAAAAAATGCATAAGATACAAATGAACAAAGTCAGAATAGGATAATCCAAATCAAAATCAAGGAAAGATAGAACTAAAAAAGAAAAAAGGAGGGAAAAAAAACAACAGCAAGCTGAAAAATGATAGTATAAAGTAGTTAAAATAAAAGTAATTAAGATAAAAAAGGAGAAAAAACCCAGTAGTTTGCAACCCGGCTGGATATGTAATATCATGAAATTAAGAAAATGAAGTATAACAACAATAGGAAGAGTCACTGACTGTCCCTAGCGCAAGTGGCAAAGGGTTTGGTGGTTGGTATCCGAGGTCCCAGGTTCGAAGCCTAGTTGTTTCACATTTCCAGCTAAGTTTATTTTTTAAAAAACAAAATAAACGGAGCGGGTAGCATGCTATTTTTCTCTAAAAAAAAACAATAGGAAGAGTCATGTGTAAAGTCAATAACAATCATTTATTAGACGGTAGACTATTGGACTTTGTCGTATAAATGGTTGCTTTGAAGAACATTTTGAATAAAACTTTTATATGAAAAGGTGAATTAGGTACAAATCAAAATAGAAAATAATAGAACAAAAGGAAATATTGGAAGTCTTGGACACTAAAAATGATAAGACATCAGATATAAAAAGAATTAAAATAACAACAAAGGCAAAACCAAGGAGAAAAGAAAGAAAAAGGGAAAACTAACAAAAAGAAAATTAGACTAGGACCGTAAGAGTGCAGAGAGTACATACGAAAGAGAAAAAAAGTAGTAGAAAGACCTTATTAAAAATCACAAGAGCAGTCAAGAATTGGAAAAATAAGAACTATATATTAAATAGAAGACCGCACTCAGAATATTAAACTAAGAGATTAAAATACATTAAAAGATAAAATCAAAAACAAAGAAACGAAAGAAATGCAAAAGGAAGGGATAGAAAAATAGTGACGAGAATAATAAAGAAAAATTAAAAAAATATATATACATAAACAACTATGAAAAGAACAAAGAAGAGAAAATTCCCAAATGGGTAAAAAGAAATTCAAATTTTGATTTAAGTTTCCTGGCTTGATGCTTACTTTTATTGTCCACTGCAATGCTTTTGTTAGAAAGTATCTACATATACTGATATACAGTGTCTGTAGTACAGGAAGAGTAAAGATAAAGCAGAGGAAAATTATCCTTAAACTTGAGTAGTTGTGCTCCTGCTGTATACTTTTTTCTAAGAAGACTCGGCTGCTGTCCTATTGACTCATTTGGTGATCAATTTCTACATTTTTAAAAGTCATATGCAGAGCAGATATGTCATGAAGAGACATGTAAAGTTAGTGAAAAGAAATCAGATTACACCACCGGAAGTAATTAGGCTCGGATCTCAGGGTCACCTATCTAACTTTTGACAAGGCAGGCTCGGATCTCAGTGTCCCCTATCTAACTTTTGACAAGGCAATTTCATCATCGACCTTAGATCCATGCTAGGGTTGGACCTTAAATTCATCTGATCTAGTTGAGTAATTGATGTGAATCTAAAGTCGTGATCTCTGAGAGAAAGCAGTGGTATCTGAATGTAGGGTCATAATCTCTGAGAGAAAAACTGAAAAAGATGCACAGGAAACCCAGAAAAACATGGATTCATCATTAAATCACAACAAATGATATCAAATCCTGAAATGGCCAAACAGATAATGAAACTAAGAGCTGAATTAAGGAATTTCACAATCAAGGAGCACGAAAAGATTGATCCTCTTCCCACCAGAAATCCCAACAAGAATCTTTCTCAGCCTCCAATCGAGAGAGTTTCCCGCATACATGATAAAGCAATCTAAGTAGAATAGGCCCTAGCATAGAAAATAAAACTAAGAGCTGAATTAAAGAGATTTCAATTTCGACGAACACGGGTAGATTGATTACCTCTTCCGTTCAGAAAACTTAGCTCCAGCAAGAAACTTTCTCAGCCTCCTATCGAGACAGTTTCCACAAACAGGATTGAGAAATCGAACTAAAGTACGCCCTGTGGTTTCTCGATTAGAGGAATCGGGAGATCGGAGGGAACAGAGGGGTTCGCTCTAGGGTTGGTCGATTGGAGGAATATGGCGATCGAAGGGGAGGGGAAAGGATTGCTCAAGGCTTTCTCGATTGAAGGAATCGAGCGCTCGAAGGAAGGGGAGGGTTTCTCGATTGGAAAAATCGAGCGATCCGAGGGCGAAAGGACATGGCGGATTGAGGTAACGATGGCATTTCGAACGAGAGATTTGGGGTTGCCTTCGCTTCCCGCCTAAAGGAACAAATGGACGGGCGCAAGACCCAAGCCCATCCGAATGATCTAATGCGAGGCGTGGCTGGGCCCAATGTGATTAAAAGTTCGCGAAGCCCAGACCTGAAGCGAAAAAGAAACCCAGGCCCAATTGTGCTTACATTATATGGATTCTTTTTGGTTTTGACTTTCAAAACAGCAAATCGTTGGGCCACACGTTGCTTGCGAGAATTAATGATTATCTTTATTTTAATGGTATATGTGATATACTTTTATAATTAACAAAAATTAAATTATTTTTTAATTGTCAATTGCTGATTTATGAGTTGTTATTGGCAATTTACTGTTCTATAGTTAATATGTAGAACGATTTTATAGTATGGGCCCGTTCGATATTGAGAATTATCTAACGTTAATAGATAAAATGGAGCTAGAAAAAGAAACATATAGAAATATACGTTTGTATTTTTTGGTGGGACCGTAGAGAATATATTATAATCAAAATATGCGCAATAATATGTGCAGAAACAAAGAAATTTTTTTTTCTAATCGTTCGTTACGCAGTCTTCCCATAATTCTAAATGATGCATATAAATTATGCTGTACATATTAATTGTAAATATGATAATGACGATAATAATAATTTCGTAATTTATGACAGATAGTTGAGGGAAACTTACAACCGTTGGCATTTAAGGCGGACCATTAATAAAATATTGAAATTCAGCCCACCGGTAACAATGCCTGGCTGATTAATGCACAAAATGGGCCTAGGTTCAGGAAAAATTAGGTGGAGAAGTGGGAAAATTTTTTTCGGAGGAAAATAAGTTTTATGTTTTTTAGCTTTTGGTTTGTAGGAAAAGAAAAGTGATTTTTCATTACGGTTGTTTGGTTGGAAGGAAAAAAATATTATATATATATATTTCTTATATACTATATATATTATTAATATATAATAATTATCATATTATATATAATATAATATATAATAATTATTATATTACATATATTAGTATTATAAATTATATTTATAAATAAAATATATTATACAATTATTAAGTATGTAATATATATATATAATAGTATATTTTTAATACTATAAAATAAATTACTATATATTTATAAATAAAATATTATGTTATAGTATATTTTTATTAAAAAAATAAAATAATATCCCTCAAAAATATATATATATATATATATATATATATATATATATATATATATATATATATATATATATATAAGAAAGGAGTGGGGGTGTGAGAGAGGTCCACCGTGGACCTCTCTCATGCGGTCCACGAGGTGGAGGTCACCTCGTGGACCGCGTGCTGCTCGTCTCCACCCTTTCCCAACGTCGCGTGTTTCCGCGGCGGAACTAAACGAGCGGAAAACGAAAACTTCTCATTTTCATTGAATCCGCGGCGAGAATTTTTTTTTACCGGGAACCAAACATCGGGAACTTATTTTTCAACTGAAAGACATTTTTCGGGACAGTTTTACATGGATCCAAACATGCCCTTATTGGTCTGGGTTTCGCATACAAGTGATTACATTGGGCCTAGCCCTGCCCTCCCATCAGATTTCTCCATACCCGTTTCTAGGCCCGTTTTCCATTGGAACTCGTTTCTTCACCTATTATTCCCGTCAATGACTACACCGGCCATCTTTGCAGGCCGGGCTAAATCTGATGATTGAAAGTGCTCAGTTGGACAAATGGGCGAAAAAAATCTCCAAACTAGCATCAAGATTAAACGATTTATTACTCAAAGGACTAACAGACAACGACACACAACCATATTAATCTTCGCATGCATAGTTGTTCCACCTGATTAGCATAGACCGCTTCTGAATTAAACAGTTAGTCTTCCGAAATTTTTTTTTCCACCGTTTTACGTGGAACCAAACACCCTAAACCCTAAACCCTAAACCCGAAAAAAGAAATTACAGGCCTTAACAAGGCCGTCCTAGTTGTCCATGCACGATATCGGACCAACAATATTGGGCCGATATTATATATGTTTGTTCAGCCGGGCTGAATGGGGCGGGCTTACTTCTGACTAATCCGAAAATAAAAATCCCCATAATTTAGCTGGAAAAGAAAAATTACAAGATCAAGTATCAAACCAAACTCAATTTAAAAGGCTATCTCAAAACTGATCAGGCATTCACATGTCCATGGAGGGCGTTGAAGTATTTGTCATGAGCCTGGCCATTTCTCAGCTCATAGACTGTATATAATAATAAATACATGATTGTTGTACGTTGTGCTATTGATTCTTTTTGTAGTTTTTAATACTCTGGGCTTAATCATCTAACTACGTACTAGTATGATCTGATCCATGTATAAGGCTCAGCAGCATCTTAATACAGCTTCAAATTAATTCATATTGTAAGTACAATTTTGTACTATGGCATGATTACTGATTAGAATTTTTTGTGGTATGCATCTTCATTGGTTTGATAGCAATAATAGTATTTATTTCATGATGTAGTGTTCCTTTTTTTTCCATGCGGAAGAAGAGCACATTAATTTTGATGAAGGGAGACAAGGAAAAAGTCAATGCATAACGTGTTGTAAATTGTTTCGAGCCCAAAATAAATACATACATTCAAAAAAAAAAAATTAGACATATATATTACATTTCTTGCGATGTGGTCCCAACTCTTTTGAGTTATTCTCGGAAGTGGTAACTTCGTTATCTTCAACAAGTCTTATTTCTCGTTTGAAAATGACTAGGATGGTTGAATGCAGAATGTTGAAAGCCAATAGAAATATAATATAATTAAGTTATATATGGCCGATATAGAATATTAAATAAGTACCAGCTCCGACATGAATATGTTATAATTATGTTGTATATAGCCTAACATTTTGAGCGGTAAAAGACTTGAGCTTATTCAATTTAGATGGAACGGGATGATGAACCAAGATCAAATCCGTGCCTCAGATATGACAGAAAAATTATTATGCTGAAGTCGGAGCCCATTTCGTAATTTAGCTTTTATAACTTTAGTGGGCCTTCCTGGCCATTCGGCCCTTAGAAAGGAAAACAACTCTTTTATAATAAGAGACGTTTTAATGCTGCAGATACCATATCATACAATAATGACATGGACTGGGTCCTTTATCAGCCCAGAGATTCTATCTCGTTACTAGACCCAACATCAATAATGAAGGTTGGCGAGAATAGATTGGCTGGGCTATTTTTCGGCCCAGGATCTCTCTCATTCATAAATGCACGTCGATGACTACTGGCTTACGCCATTAGATTGAAATTTTTGACAGTTTGGGCCAGCTCTAATTGACAATACTATAGAGTGATGTGACTAAGGGCTAATAAGAACACAGTGGCTTGTGCTTGGCCCTTTCTCAGACGGTGATTAGTGGGTTGGGTCATTAGTGTAGTCTGTGATGGTTTGGGCCAGTTGAATTAAGAGCAAAGTAAGCTTGATATCCGTGTCAATCAATATATCCATTCAAAATTCATAGATTTTCATGCTAAATTTAGGATGAGTATACATCGAAGATGAAAGAAAAGATGCGAGGTTGCCATAAATCATACAAATAGATTGGGCCTCAATTACATGGTTTGTTCTATTAGTCAATAGATTGCTTTTAAATTAGTAATATTGTAATATTACGTATTATCCAATTATGTCGTTAAAAACTTTTGGATATTTATCTGATATAGAAATCTCTTTTCCAAATGCATTGCCAGAGAAAGGGGTAGGAAGAAAAGAAAGAAAAAGCGAGCGACTAAACAAAAACAAAATATATTCTTACCTTGAAACTCAGTACAACAAATTTTAGCGACACTCCTTTTATAAGAAATAGCCCAAGAGCCAATTAGGCCCATAACCATTTTAGATTTTTTTTTTCCGATAAAAATTAATACATGTGATGGCCATATGCTGCAGTACATCAAAAAGACGGATGTATATCCTATGTCCTAATAGGCCCGATTTGAGAATATGATGTAACATACATCTGATTCTGATTATGAGCCCGGCTGTGTCCGACATCCTGCCAGGAAATTCTATTTTAAAAAAGCTCGTGATCTTTATTAATATGATGTCATGTACCCACCCCACCTAGCCATGGGCCCTTTTGAAATATATATTTCAATGCTGCTGATAACACATTTTAAGAAAATGACATAAATAGGGCATTTCTCAGCTGAAAGTGTAGTAGTATTGTGCTGGCAATTGGAAGAGAAATTATGTGAAACAGAACAAAGAAGAAGAATAGATTGGACGGGAATATTTAAGAAACATATTGTTTAATAGCCAAATATTTTTTATTTTCAGTAAACCCGTTAGGCTTTCTTTTATAGTATAATAATTTAAATGATGTTAGACGATCTTCTTTAGGAGTTAGAATTTAAAATTTCGAGTTTAAAGTAGGAATCTTTCATTTCTATACTAAGACAAAAATTATTTAAATTTCAATCCAACTTTTCAGATACGACTCGGTTACTTGCCGTAGTAATTTTTCAAACAGACATATATCTATTTACGGTAAAAACCTACGAAATTTATCTGAACTACAGGCTGTTTGAATTTGCCAATCTAATTTGTAAAAAGTTTTGGTTTTATTAACTAACCTTTCAACTTGTTTGATTTAAGTCCAACAACATGTCCACTTCAAAGTTTGAATACATAGTTTATGTTAACAACATATTTCATGCGATTCTCACAATTATAAGTTTATTAAAGTAAATAGTTAGTCTAAATTTTAAAGTCAAAGTGACATTGATTGAGTCAAATTGAATAAATTGAAAGATTGGATAGTAAAATTAAAAATAAATTCAAATGATCCATAACTCCCATCAGTTTCATATATTTTTATCTTTATTTATAATATAAGTTCTCTGGGCTGAGAAAGGGCCTAGCCCATTTCATTATGTTCTTGAATATGCTCTCTATCTTGTATCCAACGTGCGTTCTAATCTTGGGCCTATTGATCATTTCTCACAGAGCGGCTCAATGGAACAGCGGCCCGAGTCTACTACGAGGAGGCCCAACACGGCCGAATGACCGTAAGATTGGCTTGTTTCATTTCTTCCTTAGTATGGTGTAACAATTGACAGGATTACAGTTTTCTACACTCCCTACTACTCTACATGGAAATTTGCCTGAGAAACCCAAGTAATGTACATGGTAATCAGTACTAAATCCATAAAAATTAAAAATTGTTGCTATAATCTTATTCTTCAAAAATAAAAAATCGAAATGAAAACAGTCATAATTTAGAACTTTGAGGGATCTCAAAATCAAATTGCTTTTTTTAGCATTAACTTAATCATCAAGTTAACCCTAAATAAATAGCAAATTGCTACTATAATTTTATTCTTGTAAATTAAAATTTTGAAACGAGCCAAAGGCCCAACAGAGAAACGTAAAATTAACAAAAAATATCAATGTGATAAAATACAGAGTAAAATCATATCAAATTTGTTAATTCTCATCGACTATTTGCGGCATAGTATATTTTTATTTTTTCCATTTCGTGGCTATAAACGAGAGTTACGATTTCCGGCTTTACCTAAAATGAAAAATCCGGTAATTTTACCGAAAACAGAAAATAGGCCAACCAGCGCGGGGCCTTACCCGGCCTATTAGGAAAATATGGCCCATTAAACCCAAATATATACAAATCAAAGCCCAAATATATACCCGTATACATATATATTGTACTATACTGTGTATATTATAGTGTACTATATAGTATAGTACTATATAGTATACCTTGTATATTATAGTGTACTACATTCCCTCAACTTTGATTTCTTTTTTTTTTGTTTTATTTTTTGAGTGTTTTTTTGTTTTTTTCAGTGATTTTGGTCAAATAAATTTAAATATATCAGAATCTAATATTAAAACATGGTAAAAAACAAGTCGAGGGGTCTCAATGAAAAAAATAATAATTAAATGGTCTATTTCAAAAATGACTAATACTTGAGAGGTGCTTCACGCATATTTACATAGAAAAAAAAAGGCTGCGGGCTAAAATGGTTTGTTGGGCCGAGTTGTTGTTGGGTGATGAGCCATCACACCTGATGGAAGGGAAAGTACTCCGGAGCAGGATCTAACTAGATGGGCCCGCACTTTGAGCCCAGTAACATATGGGCTTAGAGAAGGCCTTAGTATACACTTTCCCTGAATGGGCCGTAACAGGCCCAGCTCCGATTGCCCTTCTTACACTTAGTAATGGGTCTTTCCGTTTTCGGTAAAATTTGCGGAGGCTTTCCATTTTAGGTAAAGTTCGAAATAGTAACTCTCTTTGATAGCTCGAAAATGTAAAGTTTCACTCGTGGAGCTTAATATTACTATGTTAGGCCGCAACTTGTTATCTTTTTTCTTTTTGCATTTTTTTTAAAAAAATCTTTGGTTAAGGCTTTTTTTTAGCAATAAAAAATAGATAAATTTAGAGAAAACTCACGGGACTTTTTTTTTATTTATCGTAATTAAAAAAAGACAATACGGAGAACACTCACAATTTTTTTTAAAAAAAATATTTTTTTTCTTTTCTTAGTTAAGAGGCTATAATATGAACAACACAAATTATGATTAATCCTGCAAATTTCGTGTAATTAATTTTATGCTTCCAATAAATCATTTAGTGGTCATTTCCGAGTATCTTCTCAAATTATAAATGTTACGATCATTTAATGAGTAAAAATTAAAGTCATACTTTCCAAGTATGTAAGAAAGTCTTCAGCTGGACCTTTTCAAAACATAAATGTAAAGAGCTCCCAACGAGTAATTTTTTATTTTTATACCTTCCAATGTGTAATTTTTTTTTCACAAAGACTGAGTTGTTTACTAGTAATGAATAACTTATCTCGATATTTAGATAATGCCTAAGGTCTTATAAAAACGATTTGTTTAGCATAAGAATTGACTAATATGATTGAAAGCAAAAAAAATATATATTAAAGTCTTAGTATTTATGCATGGTAGGATAGAATATTTTAATTATGAAGTAATTTATTTTATTATGAAAACTTGGTTGGAAGGATCAATATTATTCCACTATAGACATGTGCTACTTCTCTTTATTTACCGAATATATAAATAATTTTTAATAAATTAAGGAGATATAACAAATAAAATATTCAGGAGTTAAGACTTAGAATAATGACATAACAAAAAACATGATTTTTTCTTAATTTATCTATGTTTTATCACTCACCGAAAAAAGAAGCACTTTAACACGCACTAGAAAAAAAGGGAAACCGGAAAAAAAAAATTTGAGCCCGGCAAGTGAAACTTTCTATTTTGTGGCTATTAATGAGAATTGCTATTTCCGACTTTACCTAAAGTGGAAAGCCATCGCGATTTTTACCAAAAACGGAAAGAACCAGTACTCGGTGTAATAAGGCGAATCAGAGCTGGAGTTGATCCGGCCCATTAACGGAAAGTGTATGCTTGGGCCTTTGGTAAGCCTAGTTGCAACGTGCGGGCCTATTTAGTTAAATCCGGCTCGGGCCAACAACCCATTTTAGCCCAAACCTTTTTCAATTCGGTAAATATGCATGAAGCTCCCATCAAGTATTGGAACTTTTTGAAATAGACCATTTAATTATTTTTCTTTTTATTGAGACCCTCGACTTCTTTTTCCTTTTTTAATATTAGATTCTGACACATTTAAATTTATTTGACCAGAACAAGCACCCTCAGAAAAAAAAAAAAAGAAGCTAAAACTATCTCAGTCAAAAACCACAAAAAAAAAAAGAAATCAAAGTTGAGCGTACACTATAATATACAAAGTATACTATACAGTACAGAGTACACTATAATAAACATAGTATAGTGGGCGTAATAACAGCCCACGCATGAAGTGAGATGGGCTTCGATTAGTATATATATGGGTTTAACGGGCTGGATTTTATTAATGGGCTGGTTGGCCTATTTTCTGTTTTCGGTAAAATTGTGAGACTTTCAGTTTTAGGTAAAGTAACTCTCGTTAATAGCTCCAAAATGAAAAGTTTCACTTACGGGCCGTATTTTACCCTCTTTTCTTTTTCGCTGATTTCTCGATTGGAGGAATCAGGCGATCGGAGGGAGAAGGGGGGCTCGCTCTAGGGTTTTGTCGAATGGAGGAAGCGCGAAGGAACCGAGCGATCGGAGGGGATATAAGGGGACACGGTGGGAACAGAGAAAATCAAAAGGATGCCGTTGGGTCGTCGCTTTGTTGGGCCAAGGCCCAAGCACTTATGCATAACTATATGTGTGGGCGGGATCAGGCCTCATTTGACAAAAGACCGGTGAACATGCACGAAAACCAGCTCAACTAAATATACTTCTCAACTACAATTTGTTGAGTAATGATGTATATACACTAAAAAGTAAAAAATATCTACAAATTTTACATCCTTCCCATCCAATTTTTTGTATCCTAAAAGCCCAAAAGGTTGTATAAAATTTTGGATGGAGAGGACATAAAATTTACATTGTATTATTGAGCGTACAAATAACATTTAAATTTATTTGGTTTACATTGTTTATCATGAGACCTATTTAGTCATATTGTTGAATTTGCTATCTAATGAAGTTTTATATCAGAAGTTTAATAAAGTGTTGGAGGTTTTTACGTAGTTTCTCATTTGGCACATATTGTACGAAAATGGCACGTAATGGACCTTTTCTCAGCCAATATGATAAAGTACATTGCAATCAAGGTTATGGGCCGTTTGGCTAAACCCAGGTTGGTTTTCTTACTTTTGTAGCCTCTGTACAGGCCCGAGCTTGGGACACTATAGGATTTGACTTTGAGCGTCATTATAGTCCCAAGCCCGGAAGGCGACGGCCTGAGATGACAATTTTGCTATTATACAACAGAAAATCGATTAAAACTAACTTAGTTTTCACAAAATCAATTTTGAATTTAATAAAAGCAAGAAAATTAAAAAATTAAAGTTGAAGAATATTAATATTAATAATTAATAACAAAACAATAAAGTTGAATTGTCTACTTTAAAATGAGGTCTTTTATCTTTCTATAGATCTTACCGCCGAGTCTATAAAATCTTACCACATATATAAGTTTAAGATTTAGGGTTTATTGAAAACTAAAAAAAATATTTTTCTATTGAAGTAAACTTCCATAGAAAAGGCACGATGACGCTGTAAAAATTAGTTGTGAATATTTGAAAGGCGATAACTCATTATTTGGCATAATGAGTTAGATTAGAATATTATTCTATGACGTAAATAGAAAAGTTTATTTATGTGTCAATTCCAGCGATAAAGTATCTGAAACGATGATAGTAGCTAAAGGCTTTACTAATACATATGGTGACACCATTAAACATAATATATAGTATTTAATTTGTTTAGGTAATCAAATTTTATTATTTTTTTAATATTATTCGTGTAATATTCTTTGGTTAAAAAATTACCAATTTCTAGTATCTAATAGATGGGCCTAAACACAGTACATCAGAATCTAGCCCATTAACTGACTATTTAGCTTGCAGCAACGCAGTCCCCGTAAAGAATTACAAGGGGCCGAAGTGGACATGAATAGTGTAACACTCGTACAATGTGTTGAGGTAGCCTACAGCAAAGATTGAAATATACGGGTAAGCTAGGTCCGAAATAGTCTTACAAAGGCCTGCAGTGGAAACATAGCGCGAGAGCAAAATGCCACCTAAATTGTAAACTGAGATTGGCCTAAACTAGGTGGCAGTCACTAGTGGCAAGGCCTTTCTAGGCGGCTTTGGGCTCACAATCAACTCCATCCTGTAATAGGAGTGTCGGACCTACTTGTCTAATGGGTCTTCTCCGAACTGGCCCTTCAGCACCTCGACGTGTACATTGTCGTGGCAGGTGTAGCCCATAGAGGCATAGACTGATCGCTACATGGATCTAGGCCGCAGTGTTAAGATGTCCGGCTCAATACCACCGTTGAAGCTATTAAGGCCGTTTCCAACTAATTAGTCGTGGGCCCAACGTTGAGGCCAGAAGTTTTGCAATTCACACTAACGTAGGCGAAAGTCCAAACCTATCTTCTTGCGGCTGGGATCAGGTCGAATCGGATGAAAATAATGGTAAAGCCTTATGGAGATGGCCCCTCAACTTTTGCTACTTTTGAAATGGGCTCGTCAACTATAATTTTTTTTTTGATTTATAATTTTGTCTGTAAATTGAGTTTTTTATAATTACTTAAGTAAATTTTTTATTGAATTTAATAACTCTAATAGATATTGCTACTAAATATTTTTTATCTTATCTCCTAATTAAAAATTTAAAATATTAAATTTGATGAAATCAATGGTAAATTTAATAGCCGCTCCCTAAATCCTTAACTCTAAACCCTAAACCCTTTAATTTTTTATAAAACTCAGAAGATTCAAATATAGAATGGGCACTAATATATCGACGACCAATGGGCTACTGAAATCAAGTTCGCCCAAGCCTGGAAAAGCATAGCCTTGGAGCATTATGGGCTATGTATGAAGGTTAGAGGCAGGCCCTAACTAAGGGCACCAATCCAGCCCTTTAATCCGTGCCTCAATATACGCCCAAGCCTAGGAGGCTACAGACTGTCGGCTTCCACCAGTACTCATAGGCTGTGTATCCGGCCTGGCCCGGAAATTGTGGCCTTACAATACTGGCATGGGTCGTGAATGATGATCCAGGCCATTGAAATGGCATGAGCTGGGCTTTCTTTCATTCCGAAGATTCTGTCTGACTAACCCCACACAAAGTTCCTCGGCGTCTAATTAACATTAAGGCCCAACATTGAAAGGTAAGTTGAAATTGCAATTGGTATGGGCTGGTACTTTTCTCAGCCCATTGAAATTCATGTCCGTGATTAATGGATTTAGCCATTGAAATTCTGACCGGCTAGGCCCTTTCTGTGGAGAGTCCGTCAACTAATTAGATTTTTCAAAAATAAACGGTTAGAATTTTTTATTTCTTAAACAAATACGTAAGTTCCCCTATTTTTTAGTATGGTAGTTCTCTTATACTCCCATTTTCACTCTAGAGATTGTTACATACGATAAGCAACAAGCTTATTATTATTTTTTTGAATTTTTTTAATTATCCTTATTTCCTTTATTCTCGTAGGAAATTTATTCTCATTAAAAAAATCTAATGTCTTGTGTTTTTTTTTGGGGGGTGTGGGGGTGTTGGGTTTGGGGTTTTTGGGGTTGGTGGGGGGGGGGTTTTTGGGGGGGGTGTGTTTGTTTTTGTTGGGGGGGGGGGTGGGGGGGGTGTTGGGGGGGGTGGGTGTGTGTTTTTTTTTTGGGGGGGGGGTTGTTTTTTTTTTGGGGGGGGGTGTTTGGGGGGGGGGGGGTTTTGGGGTTTTTTTTGGTTGGGGGTTTTTTGGGTTGGGGGGGGGTTGGGGGGGGGTTTTTTTTGGGGTTTTTTGGGGTTGTTTTTTTTTTTTTTGGGGGTTTTTTTTTTTGGGGGGGGGGGTGGGGGTGGGTTGGGGGGGGGGGGGGGGGGGGGGGGTTGGGGGGTTTTTTGTGATGGGGTGGGTGATTACCGACTCCACGGACTTAACCTCTCCCTTCTCTTCAGCGGATCACGCGCACCAACGAGTTGTCCACGCCCCACGTCCGAATCCACGAACGCCACGTCCCGAATCCACGAGACGCCCAACTTCTAATCCACGAAGCCTTCTACACGCCGAATCCACGACGCTCACTCGAATCCACGAGCGCCAACGATTCGAATCCACGAACCGTCTTGATCACGCCGAATCCACGACGCCACTCCGTCCGGAGGGGTGGAATAACGTTGATGATGGTTTATTGCTTAGAATATCATGAGAAATATGTGGGAATAATCTCTAAGCAATCCTCAAATTGATTCTAAAAGAATATTAGAAATTAGGGCACCATGAATCAATTTGACAGAAGCTTGATGTAGAAGATGAGGAAAACGGTCACCTACAAGCTTCTAGGGTTTCTAAAAGATAATCTATGCTTCACCACATTTTAGAGACTCCCCCACATCTTATTTATAGGTTAGAAGCAATCCGAAATTGATTAGAATTAAAAAACAGTTTTTAGAAAGGTTTGGAAGCAAACCGATTTCGATTAGGATTGCAAAACTGATTTTAGAAAGGTTTGGAACCAAATTAGGATTGCAAAGATATTTTAAGGAATATACCATCTTATTTACATGTTTGTGAGACATTAGAATCAAAGTAGGATTGAAAAATAACTTTCCAAAACTTCGCAACGGGTCGGGGTCCGGACCGCGGGTATGGGGTCCGGACCTTGACACTCTCCAGGCTTTTCATTGTCCGAACCTCAGCCATCAGGGTCCGGACCCGGTCTGCGAAACAGCCTGGGGTCCGGACCTCTGCCCTCAGGGTCCGGACCTCCGCCCTCAGGGTCCGGACCTCATCCTCAGGGTCCGGACCCTCCCTGCGTGACAGCCAGGGAGGCGTACGGGTTCCGGACCTCATCCTCAGGGTCCGGACGGACCTCGGAAGTTGGAAAACTCATTTTTTTTATATTTTAAATCAATTTTAATCCATTCTAAAGTCTTCCAAACACTTGTAAATGTTTATAAATCATCATCAAGATTATTTAAACTTACCAAGCATCGTGAATTCATACGTGGAGTCTTCGAGTCTTTGTTCTTCGTCTTTTCTTCTCTGAACCTTCAAGACTCCGACTCACTTCACGAAATATGCCAATATAAAATCCGTAACAATCTCCCCCTTTGGCAATTTCGTGACAAAACTAAAAAATACATAAAACACTCACGATGCTCATCTCTCCAAAAAAATGAAATTCATTGCCATAACCAAAACAATGAACTTCTCGCGTGAAAGATCCAAAATTACAATTTTGTAACTCCTAAAAACAAACTCTATAACTTAGACAAACATGGAGTCTTGAAGTCTTGAAAGATCTGCAAAAATTTACATTCTCCACGAACAAAGTTAGTAGAAAAAATATATCTAAATCTCTCCCCCTTTGTTCATGCAATCTCTTCCCCTATGTTTATGCGTCTAAGTCATCATTACCTCTCTCCCCCTTTTTGTCAAAAATTGCCAAAAGAAAACACCCAAAAATAGAGAGAGTTGAAAGAAAATAAAACACAAGTTCAAAATATTTTTCATTTTTGAAACCACTTGTGATAAAAACGTCAAACATTGTTAGTGCATGAGGAGTATAAATTCACATTGACTTCTTTCAATCCCTATTAATTTCATAAGAATTAAGAACTTTACTACACAATCATCATAATGTAGATAAAATATTATCCGATTTCTTAATTCATATAAACTTCAAAAACAAGTCATCAAAAATAATCTAAAGGCTCAAAAGCTATCAAGATGTAAACGGATTATGAAGATGACTTAAGGGATTCATCAAAGAGACAGAAATTTGTTGCATAAACATTCAAATTTGAGATAAACTTTAATTACAAGGGGTGGCTCTTTGAGCATCTTACTTGTATGTGGACCACCTTATAACTCCGAAAAATAAAATTTTGAGATATTTTCCTTTTGCATCCTTTTGCACTTATATATATTTTTCGGATATGCAATTCAATTCTCATGTGGTAGCTGCACACACTAACCGGACGACCGGGGTGGTAGCTCTTTCCTCCATGTGGTGGTAGTTTTCACACTCCTTTAAGGATGTAACTCTTTCCACATCTTTCAAAGCATATGAGCATTTTATAATAATAACTCCCCTTCGCTTATGCAATCTCTTAGTTGAAAGAATATGTGACAAATTTTAGTCTATAAGAGAATGACTATCCATCAAATTCAACACACACAACCGAGATAGGTTAAGTTCCTAGAGATTACACATGATTGCCTAAATTTGATGAATATAAGTATTAAGAATTCTCATAATAAATTATCTTCAAATATAATGAAAATAAAGTAAAACCGATAATTAATATGAGATTAATTAGGAGTGAATGAAAGTGAACCTATTGATATTCAATGCACTATTTAATGTTCTAATCATTCAAAGAATAAAAAAAAATCGTAACAATGAAAGCACCAAGATGTATAATGCAATAAACAAGAGATATGCAATAGAAACCGATCAAAGCACTACACTAAGTCAAAACAAATTAAGACTTTAGAGAAGGAAAGATATCACCTTTTCGAACCCAAACTTGTCGGATTGTTGGTTGTCTTGGTTTGTTGATGTTGGGCACGGTTTGTTTTGACTTTTGATCAACCGTGGGTCTCACCATCGCGTTCCGCTTTGGAGTATTTGAGTGTTGTGGCTTTGACTTCCGGTTGACCTCGGGTACTCGACCTTTTTGATATTGCTTTTGAAACCATGAGGGATGTCGAGTAATGGAAGATGCCGATAGATGCTTAGAAGATGCTACTTGAGTTTTCTTTTTATGGCATGTCTTCTTGATATGTCCTTTCTTTCCGCATCTATGACATACTTTCTCTTTTACACTTGTTGAGAGTTTGGGTGCTGAATTTTTAACCTTCTCAACATGTTTTTGCTCATATCCAAGTCCAAGTTTATCCGTTTGACCCAAACCGAGCATACTATCAAGCTTTTTCGATCCGGAGGAGAATTTTAGTATGTCGGACTTGAGTTGATGGACTTGTTTGGTCAAGACTTGATTAGAGACATGAATTTCCTTATATTGTAGTTCGAGAAAGCCAACCTTTTCTTGATGCGATTTGATCGTTATCTCCGATTGGTTGAGCTTCTCTTGAAGGATTTTGTTGTTCTTCAATATGTTTTCCCTTTCCTCCGCAAGAGCTTTATTTGAAGTACTCAATGTCTTTTTGTCATCCTCAAGCAAAAAAAGTCGCTTCCTCAACTTCTTGTTGTGCTTAGCCATCTTCTTCGATTCAAAAAGTAGTTGATTGTAGGAATCGGCTAAACTTTCATCATCCGACTCTCCTTCACTTGTGCCGTCGTCGCTTGACGTTTCATGCAAAGAAGAAGAAAGCATATCATTAGAAATAATAGATGATAAACAAAAAGTAAGAGGGAGAAGGAGAAACATGTGAAGAAAAGGCAATTGCATCATTGGTTTCCTCTTTACTAGAACTCAATTCATTAGAAGTTGAATCATCCCAAGTTCTAGCTTGTAAAGCCTTCTTTTTATAAGACTTTTTAGTGGGACAATCCGTGGAGATGTGACCGTAGCCGCGACACTTGTAACATCGGATTTCCCCTTCAATCTCATCCTTATCTTTAGGGAACTTTGCAAGCTTCTTCTCTTTAGAAGATTTAGAATGTGAAGATCCGTTAGAAGAAGGCTTGGATGTAGATCGATTTGACTTATTCTTCCGGAAATTCCGACGAAATTTCTTCGTGAGACGCTCCAATTGATGTTCAAAATCGGCGAGCGAAATTTCTTCATCGGAATCCGAGTTGTCGTCTTCCTCCTTCGTAGATTTGAGTGCAATACCTGTACTCTTAGAAGAAGACTTGGAAGAAGATTCATTAGTAGGAAAAGTCATTTCATATGTTTGTAAAGCGCCTACTAATTCTTCTACTTTCATCTCGTCCGGATGTTTTATAGTCTCAATGGCCGCAACCTTCGGACGAAATCTTTCGGGAAGAGTTCTCAAAATTTTTCTTACAACTTTAGATTCCGAGATTTTCTCTCCCAAATTTGCGCATGTATTGACTATGTCTTGAAGACGAGTATAGTACTCGGTAAAGGTCTCATGATCGTCCATGGAAATTGAATCAAATTTACTTGTAAGCATTTGAAGTTTTTGGACCTTTACCAAGCTAGTTCCCTCATGCGTAATTTGAAGAGTATCCCAAATCTCCTTAGCCGTTTCACAAGCCGAGACGCGTGAAAACTCGGTTTGAGATAAAGAATTAAATAAGGCATTAATTCCCCTACCGTTGTAAGAAGATAAATCAATCTCTTCCCTACTCCATTTATTTCGAAGTTTAGGGACGCTAACATTATCGACGATTTGAGTGGGATGAGTCCATCCAAATTCTATGGATTGCCACACTCGTTCATCAATGGCTATTAGAAAAGCTCTCATGCGAACTTTCCAATAAGCATAGCTCGTGCCATCAAAGAACGGAGGTCGATTAATGTTACCACCTTCACCCATTATGAAAGATAAAGTTTAGATCCCGCTCTGATACCAATTGTAAGATAGGGGGTGCCCTAGGATCTATCTAGAGTATATCAATCACCTAGAGGGGGGTGAATAGGTGTATAAACAAAAATCACAAATCTCAATGCGATAAAGTAATGCGGAAAATAAAATCAGCACACCGAGATTTACGTGGGAAACTCCACCTTGGAGAAAAACCCACGGGACTAACATGCGAAAAAACAATCCACTAAGAGTAAAGAATTACAAGGTGATTACCGACTCCACGGACTTAACCTCTCCCTTCTCTTCAGCGGATCACGCGCACCAACGAGTTGTCCACGCCCCACGTCCGAATCCACGAACGCCACGTCCCGAATCCACGAGACGCCCAACTTCGAATCCACGAAGCCTTCTACATGCCGAATCCACGACGCTCACTCGAATCCACGAGCGCCAACGATTCGAATCCACGAACCGTCTTGATCACGCCGAATCCACGACGCCACTCCGTCCGGAGCAAAATGAATAACGTTGATGATGGTTTATTGCTTAGAATATCATGAGAAATATGTGGGAATAATCTCTAAGCAATCCTCAAATTGATTCTAAAAGAATATTAGAAATTAGGGCACCATGAATCAATTTGAGAGAAGCTTGATGTAGAAGATGAGGAAAACGGTCACCTACAAGCTTCTAGGGTTTCTAAAAGATAATCTATGCTTCACCACATTTTAGAGACTCCCCCACATCTTATTTATAGGTTAGAAGCAATCCGAAATTGATTAGAATTAAAAAACAGTTTTTAGAAAGGTTTGGAAGCAAACCGATTTCGACTAGGATTGCAAAACTGATTTTAGAAAGGTTTGGAACCAAATTAGGATTGCAAAGATATTTTAAGGAATATACCATCTTATTTACATGTTTGGGAGACATTAGAATCAAAGTAGGATTGAAAAATAACTTTCCAAAACTTCGCAACGGGTCGGGGTCCGGACCGCGGGTATGGGGTCCGGACCTTGACACTCTCCAGGCGTTTCATTGTCCGGACCTCAGCCATCAGGGTCCGGACCCGGTCTGCGAAACAGCCCGGGGTCCGGACCTCAGCCCTCAGGGTCCGGACCTCCGCCCTCAGGGTCCGGACCTCATCCTCAAGGTCCGGACCCTCCCTGCGTGACAGCCAGGGAGGCGTACGGGTTCCGGACCTCATCCTCAGGGTCCGGACCTCGGAAGTTGGAAAACTTATTTTTTATATTTTAAATCAATTTTAATCCATTCTAAAGTCTTCCAAACACTTGTAAATGTTTATAAATCATCATCAAGATTATTTAAACTTACCAAGCATCGTGAATTCATACGTGGAGTCTTCGAGTCTTTGTTCTTCGTCTTTTCTTCTCTGAACCTTCAAGACTCCGACTCACTTCACGAAATATGCCAATATAAAATCCGTAACAAACACCAATCTCCAAAAAAAGAAAAAGTCTAATCTATACTCTCACATACTCTCGAAAGAAGAAGAAAAAAATTCACTATAACTATTCCCCCTCTACCAAAGAAAAGAAAAATAGGTAATACATCTCTCCTCATTAATGATCTCCATTAATGCTTCCCATTAATGCAAGACAAAACTCTCTCTCCTCTTCATTTAAAAAAAAAATTCATTCTTTTTCTCTCTCCCCCATTGTTGCATACTGTTGCAAAAAAGGAGTTAGTAGCATCCATGGCTTATCATCTCTACGCCAAGGCATCCTACTCCGATATCGTTGCGACACCTCCAACTCCGACGTAGCCACGGACAACAAAACATGCTGCTGCGACATTTTACTCTGATGTCTTCGCAACATCACCTCCAACTCTGACGCAACCACGGCACAAAGCCATGTCGTCGCGGCTTCCTGCCTCGTTGTCACTGCAACACCTCCAACTTTGATGCAGCCCTGACTTACATGCTCTTGCAGCCCTCGCCTACGAAGATCTTGTTGGATTTTTGTTTGGGCTTTAGTGTGATTTAAAACTTATTTGTCTCTTGAGGAGCCCAATCCGTAATGAGCCTTACTTGGGAGCCCACACTTTGGTTTTCACATATGAGGTTTAGTCCCACATTGGAAACCAATGATTTGTTGTTGCCATTTATATACTTCTTCTTTCTCATGTTGGTTGCTTGGGAGAAAGTGAGAGTTATGCTCTCGACTAAACACACGCACGCGGCGCGCGTGGTCCTTGCACCCGATTTGTTTTATCTCTTTCTTTTTATTTTTTATTTTATTTTAGGAAGCCTTAACCCAATTATCACGGGCACTTAAGGCTTACCTTACGGAGCAGGAAATTGTGCCGTTGGAGCACGATCTTTCCCGAGATCTTTTTAAGGGGAGGTTTTGGCCCTTACGGATACAGTGTGATTTGAGTCAGAACCACCCCTCTTCTCCTCTTCCTATCTGTATTACCCGAAACCCTTCTTCTCCCCGTCGTTCTGTTTTCGAGTTTTGCTGGATCTTTGAAAGCTTGCCGGGTTCATCTTGCGCCACCTTGAAAGCATGCTGACGGGGTGGAACGTGGACGTTGTATCGCTGGAAGTGATTGTCGGGAAGCCTCGCACGTAGAGGGGCAATCTCGCTTCTAGGACAGTGCTCTGCACGCCTCGATCCACATGCTTTTTCTAATCCTTTCCATTTACTATTTTTATCATTTAATTTCTATTCGGATTTTTACAAAACTGTAACTGCAACTTTTCAAATTCACTAAAAAGATCAAATTTGCTAAAAGATTCGAAAGATTTTTCAACAATCTAGAAGCGGGATTAGTTTAATCTTTCTCTTTCTTTTAGTACAATTAGAGTATTATTTTGCTAGTGCTGTAGTTTAATTATATATTGTGATTGATATTCCTATCATCTTATATATATATATATATATATATATAGGCTGGGGCTACTATACTCTTATGAGTATAGAGCCCTTTGTACTCATAAGTTTTCGGACGTTCGGATGAAAAGATGTGTGGCTAGGATGAGAGTGGTTACGGTTAGGTTGATAATGGGCCCCCTAGGGTTGAGTGGGTGGTTGGTTGAATAGTATAATCAAACGGGTGAAAATGATGAAAGGGTAGATCTAACGGCCAACAACTTACGAGTATAAGGGGCTCTATACTCATAAGAGTATAGTAGCCGGACTCTATATATATATATATATATATACTGTTCTAATTCTCGTAAATTGATATTGCGTAATTCTGAACATATATATATTTTGTTGTTCTTATCTGATAATCCGTATCATAATTATTTTTCAGTTCCTGAATATAACTTAGAATATTTTACTATCATCTTCCTGAACTTTAGAATAATATTGTGACATTGCGGTAGGATTGTTTGTAAACAGATTTTTGGATATGGAGGATTCGGCGAAACCTTTCATGTTTGATGGCCGTAATTTTAGAAGGTGGCAGAACCAAATGAGGTTCTGGCTCACCACGCTTGGGCTGGTTTCTGCTATTTCAGATTCTACCGAGAATAGCAATGGATCTGCACCTGAAGGTGCAATTCAAACTGCGGTCAATAGACCGTTTACTCGCAGTCAAGTCCAAGCTGGATCCACTCCCCCTCTGCTGAAACTGCTACTGCTTCTGCACCTATATATGTACCTCCTGTTGACCCTAATATGATTAATTATCACTATTTGAACCGAATTCTTAGCACCCTATCAGATAAACTTTATGACATCTACTGTAGTATGAAAACTGCTAGGGAGCTTTGGACATCTTTAGAAAACAGGTACGGTCAGGTTGATCCCACCCAAAAGAGATACCAGGCTTCAGATTTGATTAAGTTTAAACTGGTAGATAATAAGTTTATGTCTGACCAGCTTCATGATTTTGAGCACATAGTTGAACAACTTAGATCTAGTGGTGTAGATCTTGATGAGAGTTTCTTAGTTGCTGCCCTTATAGATAAGTTGCCACCCTCTTGGTCGAACCATGTAAACGATCTTAACCACAATCAGAGAAAGTTATCCCTGAATTTTGTCCTAAGATCCATTAGGATAGAAGAGTCGAACCGAGCTAGGGATAAGAAGCCTAATGAGCCTACTATCCAAGCCAACCTAGTAGAGCATCCTAAAAATAAGGGTAGAAATTTTCAGCCTTATAGGACCTTTAAGAAGAAGCCTTTCCATCATAGAAAGTTTAAACCAAACTTTAAGAAACCTAAACCTGAGGAAAGTGAAGGCAACTCTGGTTGCTTTGTGTGCGGGAAGACGAACCACTTTGCGAAGGATTGCTACTTTCGCAAGACTCGGCCTTCCGCGCCAAAGAAGAAGAAGGGTGTCACGCCCCGCCGTTCCTTATCACCAACTAGGTGAGAGGATAACCCGCACGAGCGCATGCACCAGATCCGCCGAACGGACAGGATCTTTCCTATCCGCCCAAGGCGTCACAACACATGCAGTCACAAGACGTTCCAAACAGGAAGCGAGTACAAAGTTGCGCAAGGAAAGCATCGGTGAAAGAAGATTCTACTTCTATTACATCACATAATCTCACTTACATGCCAACTTTTTTTTCTTTTCTTTACAAATATTCCATACAATAAGTTCCAAAATATAGAATTTATATTTAACATGCTTTACATAACCCCTATACTGTATTGTCCAAAAGTTGGGGTACATCTATATATGAGACCAAAAGGGAAGGCCGCTATCTATTTACGCCAAACCCTTGCCTCGCTCCACCGCCTCACTCGCGGAAGGACCTGAAAATGGTGGGGTGAGAACTATAAACATAGTTCCCAGTGGGTAAGGCCACCCAAGAGAGAAGCTCGACCCACCAGGTCCAAAAAAATAACTCAAGCATCGGTTAGTAAATACAAATAACCATGCATAATAAGTCTACAAACTTGTAAATAAACATGAACAGATGCAACCTATTAAATGACATCTATCATTTTTCCTAGGTCCACCCCATAGTATGTAATTCATTTACATTTGTAATTTTTCATAGGCATTGGTGTCGGAATCGCCGCCCCACCAACCCAGTTTATCTTTTGTGCAGACTTCCCGCCCTGCTATGGCGTTGGGGTTGGCACCGCCACACCACCAACCCATCTTTGATTACTTTGGCTGTCACGACCCGCCGGGCCTTTAACACCAACTAGGCGGGTGCGTTTTTGGTGTTCGTGGCACCCCGAGCTTGGTGTGCTCGGCTGTCCTTGTCACCATTGTTTAGTGTGCTTGGGCGGGACAGCGGAGGACTTGGTTTGGTTGTTGGGTACCCCTTGTAGGGGTTGTTGTGTTTTCGGGATCGTTCCCGTTTTCGGTTTTTTGGTTTTTTTTTGGGGGTTTTTTTTTCGGGGGTGATCCGATCCGTCGGGATTTCTGGGTTTGTGAAGCGGCTATGTGTTTTTTTAGTCGTCGAACTGGGGGACCTTGGGGGGACCCTGTGGAAGTCTTTCGTAGGGGTCCTGTCGTGAGGTTCCCGAGAGCCGTCGTGGTTGAGGCTCCTATCGTTTCGTTTCTTTCATAAAAAGCAGGTGGGGTACCTTCGATTCCGGAGTCGGTTCAGTGTGGACTCACGGTGGGATTATGTGGTTTTTTCTCTTTCTTAATCCCTTTCCTCCTTTGCATTTTCCGTTATTAGTTTTTTTTTTCACTTGGTGGACTCCTGTTGACTTTTTCTACTTATGTTGTGCTTGCCTTTGTAGAGTAGTTGTTTGTTATGCATGGTTATTGAGAACGACCTCGTTGGTCGGTGGTGATCGCCCGTTGTTCCTAGCGATCCTTCGTTATTTCGGTTTTATCAGTTGCTTCAAACGGCTCGTTGTCGTTTTTTCTGTGGATTGAGCATTCCGCATCGAGTTTGTCACACAGCTCTTCTAGCACCTCACGTATCCAGCGGTCTGATCCACCGTTCGCTTTGGGTCGTCTTTTTCGTAAAAGGGTCGCGTGTATCCGGAACCCGTGAGCCTCGACGCATGTGCGTCTGGAAGGTTTTGTGCCGATAGGGTTTGAGCAGGTAGTGACAGTGCCAGGGATCTGTCCCGGTGGCCTATGGATTGGGTTTACATTTGTGGTTATCACTGTTGATGCATATGTTATCTTACTTGCAGTAGCATAGTTGTTCAGTTGTATGTCAGCCTCATACTTATTTGTGCTACTGTTTTACCTATTCTATTTATTTTGTTGACCCTCCCTCTCGTGCCCGGTGTGTACACCTCGCCTTCGTGGCGCTTGCGGTACCCACTGGGAGGGGAGACATGTTTAACATGTTTCTCACCCCCCGCCATCGTTGTTGTTTTTCAGGTGAGCAGGGTGGGTTGGGAGTTCGGGACGCAGCGAGGCACGTGCGCCTAGATCAATCTCTATCTCTTTACATTGGTTATCGCCTTGTGAGGTTCCTCCCTTCAGATTGGTTATCTCCTTTATCTCTTTATCAGTTAGTTGTGGATGTGGTTCAGTTACACTTTGGTTAATTGTCTTGCATGTTTGGATTTCGTAGATGCTTTGGCTTATATATGTTCATGGATTATTGTGAGCTTCATTTACCCTCATTTACTTTTCGTGGATTTTCTACCCCTCGTGGTAGCGGTTTTAAAAAACTGTGGTTTCCGTGTGGGAAACGATTTTCAAATGAATTTTCAATCGATCGGCTTTTGGGATTTCAAAAGAGAGTTTCTCGTGTGAAGAAGAACGGTTTTTAAATGATCCTTAAATGATTGAGATTAGGGTTTCAAATAAAGCTTCTGGGTGAGAAGCACTTTTCTAGAGTGATTGGTGTACTGTGCATTGCATCATCATTCGTCTAAGGACTTTGCTTTAGATTCATACATGTTTAAGAACTATTAGCTGTATGAAGCAAGGTCTGTGTTGTTGTTGTTTGTGTGGGATGAATGATATTTGTGATCCTGTATGTATTGTGTGTACGCCGTGCAAATACAGGAGAGGTTCTGTCCGTGTGGACAGTGGGCCCTGTATTTGTGGCGGGTCTGTACGTGGCACGGGCTAGGCTTTCAAAAAAAAAAAAATGGCACGTATTTTCGCTTCTAAAACTGGCCCGGACGTGACAAATATATCGTAACCGACTCGTCGCGATATGCGGAACGCAATATTACGTACAGAAACAAATATGATATTTTTTTTCCAACGTACTTTCTCACCACACGTAACGCAATCTCCCCGCAATCCAAACGATGCCTTATTTGCCCTTAAGTTAGGGGCAAAAGAGCTATTTTGACTTTTTTAACTCTGGTAGAAATTTAACTCGAGTTTTAACCCCGAGATGACAAACCTTAACGGATATTAATAACGTAGTTTTTTTTTTAATAATAGAGAAATATAACGAGGGGTATATTTGAAACAAAAAAAAGTAGGAGTATATAAAATATTTCAGAAGTTTTGAGGGGTTTATATTAGATATTATTCCTATTTTCAAAGTCACCTCAACTATTTTATTTTTTTTCTAAATTCTATATTAAAAAAATAAATTTATACTTTTATATAAAATTGTTAAAAAATACTAGTAAACAGTGGCAGAGTATATATTCAACTTATTTTGACACGAAAAAAATAACAAAATATATAAAATTAAAAAAAATATTAAAGTTGGATTAAATTATTATTTTGAAATCTAAAATTCTATACTGTGAAGATTCGGATTTTCCCTTCAAAGTCTCAAATCCCGAACCAACCCTCGAATTTATGTTTTTATACATGAAAGTCCGGATCTCCCTTCTGAGTTTGGATCCCAAACTTTGGGTTCTGAAGAATTCTTTCATCTTCCTTTTTTTGAGGGTCCCAAATCCTAGCATACTCCAACAAGAGAAATCCAAAGACCTTCAACGCCCATCCGAACCACTGGCCCAAAATATTTAAGCACAATTATTATTACTATGATCCATAAATATTTTATATACCCAACCATATCCCGTTCCAATCTGATATGAGACTATTATGGTGTCATAGCCGCTTTCTATTTTAGGCACTGACATCCTCGTCACCCGAATCACACACAACCCAATATCACCGGGCAATGTGAGGGCCACCTTACACTTTCAGCTGGTGTACCGGGTCTGATACTAACACGCTTAACCCTTTTAACTCTTAAGTCTAACCACCGTCTAAAGTACTACAGTCGGGTGCATCTAATGCCAAATAATAAAGATTGCACATACATATGTTTCCTTACAGTGGTATCAGAACTACCCTCATGCAGCCACAAAAATTATTTTTGTCATTTATTTGGGTTTCCAGTTATGTGATTTAATCTTAATGTGATAGCGTGTAGTGTGCCGAAAAAATAATAAATAGAATTTTTCCAGAATGATCGCAGTTCGTAAATCAATCGACTTGTTGGGAAAGTGTCGGGGCGAGTCGGATTTGATTTAGACGCGGAATTGACGTCACAATTAAACCCGAAACTCCCTTAACTTTCAGCTAATGCAGTTTTACTGTAATGTGCCTAAGGCACATTGCACTAAAGTCCAACTACCCTAACTCAGGTTGTTGGACTTTAGTAGATGGCTGAGATTTGGTGCTTCTTCTCCTTCCCCCTCCCTCTTCTTTTCCTTTCCCTTATTCTCTTATCCCTCTCCATCTATTCTTCCCTCTCTCTGCTGCCTCTTTCCCTGCGCGGGACTTCAGCAAGCAGCAGTAGTAGTGAAGGGGCTGCAGCAGGCTTGTTGGATTGGTGGACTACAACAAGCCTCCATTTTCTTCTCCTTCCTCCTCTCATTTTCTGCGAGCTGGAGCTAGCAACATCAACTGCACCTCACCAGAAACTCCTTCAACTTCCTCTCCATTCCTGTTGATTGGGCATTTAGTAGCAGCTGCTGCAGTGTAGGGCTGTAACATCAAGTGCAGCAGCAGCTCAGCTGAAACTTTGTTGGGGTTTTGGAGGAAATTCGAAATTTGGGTTGCTTGAGATTGTTTTTGCATGTACTCTTGGTGAAGAAGAGAGCTTGAGGAGTGTGTAATTTCAGCTAGATTGGGGGGTAAGTTGCTTCAATTAGTTGATTTTAGTATATGAGCTAAATTTGATTAATTCATAGGGTTGATGAATCTCTTTGGATTTTCTTCTTTTGGCTGAGATCTTGATAGGTTGGATAGGAACCTATCTTCACCTTTTACTAGTTAGAAGCTTACTTGGGCCGAGTGGGAGGTTAGTAGAAGGTGATTTTTAGTTTTAATTGAGTTTGCAACCGAGTTGGCTTTATGCTGAAATTTGGTTCTTAATCCACGTTCAACCTCTTATGGGCTGAAAATTATTAGTTTATTTTGGATATTTACGGTGTTTTTGACTGAGGAGCACCCTTGCAACTTCTCCTCTCATCCCTCTCTCTGTGTTCCTTGCTGGTTTGGTCCCTGCACATCCAGCAAACATCAACAGCAGCAGTAAGGCTGATTCCGGCAGCATTGAAGCAGCAGCTGATTCTAATTGCAGCAGCAATGTTGGGTGTATTGCAGCTATAGCCAGGGCATGAGCACAAATAGCAATCAAGGTATCTTCCTCTTCTCTTCACCTTCTCTGGAATAGAGCAACAGCAGCAGCATCAAGTGCTGCCAGCTACTTCACTGCAGCAGTGAAGCTGGCGGCAGGGTGGTTAATTGGCAGGGGAGAATCCATATTGTGCAATTGGTAAAGTTTTGAAACTCCAAATTCGAAATTGAAGGTTCATGACTTGAATTGGGGATGTTGGGGTTTTGTTCATACATTCCTTGAGTTAGAATTGTAGGTTAGTAGCTCTAATTTTGATATTGATAAAAAATGATGCAATGCTGATTTTCTGGACTGAGCTGAACCAGTTTTGGATTTTGATAATATTCGTTTGAATTTATTCTAGGATCTAAGCATTGAAAGGATTGGGAGTGATTTTGACTTCATCCTCTAGTGGTTAGAGTGTTGTTTGGACAAATTTGGAGGTAAAATGGATGAGAATTTCAGTTTTCATTGAGGTCGAAAATTGAAAAATAGTTTTTACGTCGAAGCTAAATTTGTTGACCTTTATTTCTTAATTATGATGGAATTTCGTGGTGAATTATAGATTTTTTTTGTAGTATAAAAGTCAAAGATCACTTATGGATTGCCCTCTAATCTCATATTACCCTAGATTTCCTTGTGGAGCAAGGAACTAGCAGCACCAAGGTGCAGTCCAGCTGCAACTACAGCAGCGCTTCTCGCTGTGACCACTGAACTTGAGAGTGAAATTGCTGGATTTTGATACTTTACGCTAATAAATTGGAACATACTCTTAGTCTACCTCATTGTATGGAATAGAGGGAGCAAGTTATTTAGCCGATTTGCGAGGATTTGAGCTTCAATTGAGGTAATTTTGGTCGTAATACTGATTTTCGATCTTGAAGCTTCATTTTTGGGAATTGTGACTCCAACTTTCTTGTGAGTAACTTTTAAGGGATTCTAACTAATCCACGCCTAAATAGTAGCTGATTCAAAGTTGCTCCAGGCTGAATTATAAGGTACTTTGGCTCCGAATTAAGTAAATTTGATTCTGAAGTCGAATTCTTATGTAATATTGACTTTCGGTAGAAATTTCATTCGGCCGTTGATTTCGCTAAATCTGGCATGGATTTTTGGATTTCGTCTTCATTTCTCTTTTATTGGAGCTGGGGGAAGGTGCATGTGGAGTCTCAGTCAACCTGTGGTTGGATTAGCGAATAAGGTGGGTTAATGTCCACCGAAATCTTTGGAATTCCTCTTAAGTATCATATAATTTCAGCATGTATAGTTAAGTGTTGATCATCATGTTTAGTGGCTCAAAATTATAGATTTGCATGTTTATATATGAAATCTGATTTTGGAGCATGATGTACTTATTTTAGAAGTTTATAAAATACTGAATTGGGAATTGACTTAAGAGAAAAACCTACACATTGAACTTTTCGATAATGCTATCAGATTTAGCTTCAGGAGCTGTTTTTATCTTGTATTGCCGTTGTTAGTACATTGTGGATACTCGGATTAGTGTAGGTGTTGAGATTAAGCTCGTGCTGAGATGCCAAGTCATCTTTTACAGCAGAGTTTAGACTGTTTCGTGTCGTTGGGTGAGGTCCGGATTGACGGTGGACCAAGATCCTTACTTTTTGCATCAGATTGTGCCGAGGGCACGTGAGTTTTAGTTTTCGGATTCGTTTGACCATTTGCATCGATTATAGCCTGTGGGAGCCTGATTGAGCTCGACAGAGACACGCTTCTATACTCAGTAGGGTCGCGCCCTCGAGTGCCACTACGGAGTCTGGCTTTCTTGCGTTGATGTTGCAGCTGCCCTTGTGGGCTTTCTACTTAGGCCGGCCACTCCCGTGGGTGGTGCGCGGAGTAGCTTAGGCACAGGCTGGATTGGCCGGTTGGCGGGTCCCTTTGGATTGAGTCAGTTGTGACTGTTTCTTAGCTAGTGATGCATATATACACAGAGCATGACAGGAGTAGTGGTAGTATAGTGGCATATATTTCTTCCAGCTTACCATATTATTCTTCTACCTGCACCAGCTATATTGTTAGTCTCGTAGACTTAGTGGGTAGGCCGTTGGAGTCGGTGACGGTACCCACTGAGGACTACTTTGTTTTACAGTAGTTCTCACACCCATTGTTGTCATCTTTTTTTTCTTGCAGAGCCCGTCGACTACCGCTGCTGCTTCTGATCGAGATAAGGGAGTCATGAGCTAGATCCCTATCTATCTGGTCGACATGCTAGAGGAGTACCCTTTTTGGAGATAGTTTACTTTTGTTAGTCATGTACATACAGTTGTATTTTATTTCATCTGTTTAGAATTGGAAGGTGGTGATGCTATTTTGGTTTATGTACACACCTTATATTACATGTATGTACAGATGACTAGTTATTCTGTTTTAATAGCTCTGTTACTCTCTAGTAGTGGTTCTTATGCACGTTGCAGGTACCTCTATCGCTTCGCATACACAGGGCAACCTGTGTATGCGGCGGATCTGTTGGCGAGCCGGGTAGTGTTGGAACCCGGGGCGTGACATAGCATATGCAAAAAAATTACTTTTTCAAAAAAATTATTTTATGCATATGATGTACGAAAGTAGTTAGTAATGATTATAAGTTGGAACTGTGTAACTACATAATTGATGTGCAACAATCTTATGGCGGTTAATTAATTAAGTTACTTTGCAATTAATAGAAGGGTTTTAATTGTATATAATTTAAGCAATTAACATAGACAAATTATGTGCAAAGGCTAAATCAAATTACATATGTTGGGGCATTAGATATACCATATGATCGATTTTCATCATGTGGTTTGGGCTGATTTAATCATCACCATTTAATATTATTTTATATTAGATACAAAATATAATTGAATTAAATGCAATTTGACAGTAAGGTCTGATGAGGCTGAAACAATGACCGAAACTCCCTCTTACAATTGTGAACAAAAATAAAAACGTTAGAATATTAACTCGATTAATGATAGCTCATGATCAATCAAATAATAAAGATTGGCCAAATAGGTGAATAAGAAGAATAAATATGAGGTTAAAAATATTAATAAGATAGCTCACCCCTTACCATTTTTTTAGGTGACACGGGCGGTGAGGGTCGGAATGGTGCATGAGGACGATACTAGATAGCTGCGTTCGGGATTGGTCATCAATGACCTTTATATTTCAGTATTTAGTTCAGCTTTCTGTATCTATTGGGTTAGTTTAGTTCATTACCTACTAATGTTTAAATAATAATGGATGGATGTGGATTATTATTATTATGTGATTATTTTCCTATTAGGTGTTCAGTGATATTTTCATCCATTACTTGTCTTTGATTATCCGTTGTTCTTATAAGATGTAGTGTTGTTTGTGTTATGTGGTTGTATGTGTGGTTGACTTTGTATGAAGGTGCTACGTCGTGCACGTATAGGGAAGACTCTATCCGTTTGTATAGGAGATCCCGTATCCATGTGGCGGGTCTGGACGCGTGCGCTGGGGTCCTTAAAGGTGTTTTAAAAAAAAAAAAATTACACGTTTTTTTCGCTGGTTTTCCAAAAAAGGATTTTTAAAAAGAATCCTGGGCGTGATAAAGATCATATTGTATGACACACAAAATTATTATTCTAATCTAATTAGAACAAGGGTTCGTACCTTTGTTAATTATCGAAATTATTTGACAGTTAATATTGGATCTGAACTTCTGATCCTTTGAGCCGCACAAATATCCTCCTCTATGTGTATCCACACAAGGCTGCTTCGGAATCTGTACTTCACACAATCACAATGTAATCTCGAAACTCCTTTTGTGATCTCTTGTGTTAATGTGGAGAAGAATTCATCCTCAAAATTATGCTAGCAATTTCGAGAAGATTAACTGCAATATAGAGACTAATTATTATAAGAGGGCCTCTTTTTTATATTTAAAAGAGAGCCCTATATGATTGGGAGAACTTTTTCTCTCGCATTTCACTTCACGTCATGTATTATTGAGGGAGATTAGTCCTCCCCATTTATAGGCTTAAGAGCCATAAATGAGGGGAGAGTAAACTCCTCATTTAGTGGGTGGGAGGGATAGGAGAGAGAAGGGAAGAAAATAGTCTTAAATAAATGGCCAGTGAGGAGGAAAAAAAGAAAGGAAAACTTTCTTCTCCACTTAATATGTCAATTAATAAGGAGAAGATTTTTCTTTCTTTAATAAATATATGACGTTTTCTTTTGTAAGTTATGGAGATCCCAAGAATCTATCTAGATATTACCAATATCTAGAGGGGGGTGAATAGATATGACGGCCAAAACACAATCTCGATGCTATCAAAATAAATGCGAAAAATTAAAGCAACACACCGAGATTTACGTGAAAAAATTCCAACTTGGAGAAAAACTCACGGGACCAACACGCGAAAAATAATCCACTAAGAATAAAAGATTATAAGATGATTACCGACTCCACGGACTTAACCTCTTTTTTATATCCTACGAATCTCGCACACGCCGCTGGGTACGTTCGAATCCACGAACACCACGTCCCGAATCCACGAAACTCTCAACTTCGAATCCACGAAGTCTTTATCACGACGAATCCACGACGCCCACTCGAATCCACGAGCGCACTCCGTCCGGAGCAAGAACAATGGGTTGGTGATGATTTATTGCTTAGAATATAATTGAAGATCTGTGCGAATAATCTCTAAACAATTCTCAAATTGATTCTAGAAGAACATTAAGAATTAGGGCACCAAGAACCAATTTGAGAGAAGCTTATTTTAGAATATGAGAAGAACGACTACCTACAAGCTTTTAGAATTTCTAAAAGATAAAATATGCTTAACCATATTTTAGAGACACCCCCACATCTTATTTATAGATTTGGAAGCAATTAGAATCAGATTAGAATTGAAAAACTGATTTTAAAAAATCTGCGTCGGGTTCAGGGTCCGGACCTTAAATGCAGGGTCCGGACCTTGAAGTTTTCCAGAACTTCAAAGCCCTGACCTTCCTGCAAGGTCCTGACCTTGACTGCACACCAGCCTAGAAGACTTACGGGTTCCGGACCTTCCAAAGGGTCCGAAACCTGAAACTTGCAAACTTATATTTTTTGTATTTTTAATTATTTTTTACCTATTCTAATGTCTTCCAAACACTTGTAAACGTTCATAAATCACCACTAACTTTATAGAAACTTACCGAACATTGTGAATTCGAATATGGAGTCTTCAAGCCTTCAAACTTTATCTTTTATTTTTCGAATCTTCAAAACTCCGACTCACTTCACGAAATATGCCAACAAAAAAATCGTAACATCTTTCTCTCTCTCTCTCCCTCTCCTCTTAGTTAATAAGGAAACTAAAGGAGGAGAGGTTTATAGGTTTACTCCCTCGTTTGTTGTAACTTTTGCAAATAAGTTCTTATACTAAATCAAATTTACTATTCGATTTCTCCATATAACTATATCTTTTGCAATTAGACTTTTTGCCAACCACCTTAGCAAATAAATTCTCACTTTGCTATTTTAGTAAAATGTCACGCCCCGGGCTAGTTTTAGATGCGGAAATACGTGCCAATTTTTTTTTTTTTGAAAGCCTAGCCCGCGCCACGTACAGACCCGCCACAAATACAGGGTCCACTGTACACACGGACAGAACCTCCCCTGTATTTGCACGGCGTCCACAACATACAACAGGATCACAACCACCATTCATTCATCACAACAACACAACAACTCAAGAGATTCATACAGCTAACAGTCCTTAAACCTGTATGAATCTAAACAAGTCCTAAGGCGATGGATGATGCGATGCACAAACAACAGATCATTCTAGAAAATTGCTCCTTACCCAGAAGCTTTATTTTGAAATCCTAATCTCAAACATTGAAGAATCATTTGAAAACTGTTCTCCACACGAGAACTCTCTTTTGAAATCTCAAAAGTCGAACGATCAGAAATCCATTTGAAAATCGTTTCCCCCACACGGAAACCTTTATTTGAAAGCGCTACCACGAGGGGTAGAAAACCAAGACGTGCGATAAAAGCCACAATGATAGAATAAAAGCATCGACATCCTCACATGGAAACTACACCAAAATCACAAGATCTAAGCATGCAAGACAATCACATATGAACACTAAATAAGTCCACAACACATAAGCATGCTAGATAATATCCAAAAGGTAACTGAACCACAATCACATCTAACCAAATCTGGGGGGGAGTAGCCTCACAAGTCGGAACCTCTAGAGCTACTATCTAGGCGTGCCTCGCAGCGTCCCGACACTCACCACCCTGCTCACCTGAAAACAACAACGAGGGCGGGGGGTGAGAACATGTAAACATGTCTCCCCTCCCAGTGGGTACCGCAAGCCGACGAAGGCGAGGTGTACACACCGGCACGAGGGTCAACAAAAGATAGATAAGGTATACAGTAGCATAAGTAAGTATGAGGCTGACATACAACTGAAACAACTATGCTACTGTAAGCAACTAGTATATGCATCAAAGGAGATAACCACAAAGTAAACCCAATCCATAACCACAGGGACGTATCCCTGGCACTGTCACAACCTGCTCATCTCTCGGCACCTCAACCTTCTGCACGCAACGCAAAAAGGCTCACGGGTCGGAACCAAACTCAACGACCCTTTTCCGGAAAAGAACACCCCCAGGCGGTGGATCAGACCGCTGGTGTACGTGATGTGCTAGAAGAGCTGTGACGATCGATGCGAATGCTCAATCCACAGAACGGCAACGAGCCGTAAGCAACTGATAAACCACAACGAGGATCGCTCGGAACAACAGGCGATCACCACCGACCAACTAGGTCGTCTCAATAATCATGCAAACCACAACTACTCTACTATCCAAGAACACATAAGTAGAGTCAACAGGAGTCAAGTGAACTAATAACTGAAATGCAAGAGAAGGGATAGAAAGGTATCACCGTAGTCCACTGAACCGACTCCGGATTGAAGTACCCACCTGTCGAAAGATCAAGTCTAACACCGACGGCTCTCGGGAACCACGACAGGACCTACGAAAGATTCACAGGGTCAAGGTCCACCAAGTCGACGCTAAACACAAAGCTCTAACATCCCGAAACCGACGGATCGCCCGGAAACCCACCGGGACGATCCCGTACCACACTAAGCTCTACAGGGGTACCAAACAGCCAACCAAGTCCCTCGCTGTCCCCGAACACACAAAACCAAGTGACGGGACAGCGAGCACAAGCTCGGGGTGCCACGACCACAAACGCACCCGAAAAGGCTTCCCGGGTTCCCGAAAAATGCCGAATTGGCACCGGAACCCCCCGTCACTCATCCGCTGTCCTCGGAACTTCGGGACAGCGATGAGGAACAGCCAACAAGGCTAAACGACGAAGCCAAGTCACCTGCGAGAACAGCGAGTGAGTCGCACAACTAGAAACGCACGTTTCGCCGATTATTTCATCGAAAAACGCATCGAAAACGAATCTGAAACTCCGCGAAGGGCGAGAGGGTTGGACAACTAGTCCACAGGGCCCCGAGGACCATACCCTTGCTGCCCACAGCGTCGCAACGCTGCCACAAACGCCAAAGTCCACAAACAAGCGACAAATATAAACATACAAGCGCTGAACAAAGCCGTTCGAGCAATCCGTACATCCGCACGACCTTCCGCAAGCACCAGCGGATAGGTAACGACGTCACGGAGGCCGTGCTCACAGCCCCACTGCGACAGAACCAGTCGCAAGCCGAAAAAACCCATAAAAATAGCAAGGACATACCATGCAAAAGCTCGACATCGGCCAAACAGCGAAACGGCACATCCAAAACCAATTCTAAGGTGAGCATGGTGATCAGCGCGTCGCCGCGATCATCGTGCTCCCCTTCCCGGACTTCGGGAGGCATCGGGAAGCTCAAACACCCCAAAACGGCCAAAACAACGCAAAAAGGGACCCCGGCCGGAGCAACTAGCTCCGGCCGGCTGCCGGCCGGCATGCACGGCCAGCGGCGGCCAGGAAAGGATGCGGGGGAGGTGAGGAAGAGGGTGCTCACCTCAGCCGGCGGCGGGAAGCGGCGGCGGCGGCGGCGCGGGGAAGAGACCCACTCTCGGGTTGGCTACCTGAGGCTAGGGCACGGCGGCGCCGGCAACGAACGGCGACGGCGGCCGGCGACGACGCGAGCACCGGCAAGAGGGGTCGTCGCCGGCCGTCGGTCTGCCGGAGACCGCGACGAAAAAGACCAACGGCGGCGGCGGCGGAGAGAGTGCGGCCGCGGCTGCCCTAGCTGCACCAGCCGAGCTTTGCGGCGGCTGCGGCGGCGCTTCGGCGGCACGGCGACGGCCAGGAAGGGAAGGACCGGCGGCGGCGGTCCCGAGGGTGTCGGCGCGCACCCTCCGAGGCGGCGGCGGCGCGACCTCTAGCTTCTCCTGCCTGCAGCTTGCATGCAGGAGCCGCAGGTGGCGCGGCGGCGCACCGGCGGCACGGGGGCGGCCAGGGAAGGAGACGACGGCTGCGTCGGTCCACCTGATGCCGGCTGGAGGTCGCTGCGGCGGCGGGAGGCGGCGGCGGCTCGGATCTCGAGCTCGTTGCCCGCACACCCAGCAGCACCCAGCTGCGGTGCGGCGACGCTCCGGCGGCACGACGATGGCCGAGGAAGAAGGGGGGGCGGCGCCGGAGGACCTGAGGGTGACGGCGCTCACCCTCCAAGGCTACGGGAGGCGGCGGCGGCTTGGGCTCATAAGGCTCGGCCCGCACTGCCCTAGCAGGAGCTGCAGCGGCTCGGCGGCCCACGACGGCGGCTCCCGGCGGCGGCGCACTACTCCGGCAGTCATGCCACCTCAGGGGAAGCCCATGCATGGGTTTCCCCTGGGTCCACACCGCAAGGAAGAAGAAGAAGAAGAAGAAGAAGAAGAAGAAGAAGAAGAAGAAGAAGGAGAAGAAGAAAAGGGGAGAGTGAGCTTGGCCGGGGTTGCTCCGGCCAGGGGATGGCCGGCGGCGGCCGGCCGAGCTCGGGGAGGAAGCAGGGAGGCTGGGGGAGCTGGGGCTCACCTCAGGGTGGGCTGAGGGGGAGAGAGGAAGAGAGGAGAGCTCTCTCTCTGTCACACACACACACAAACTCACTAATACACATTGCACAAATGCAATTACACCCCTCAAACCTCACAAATTGCTCCTCAGTCCCTCACAGCAGGGACAAAATGCCCAGACACCCCTCTACAAGCAACCTCACGCGAAACGGTGCGAGAACAGGGTCCAAATCGCGAAACTGCAAAATGTACCAATCGACCTCTCGGCGAAGAAGATGGAAGAACTTCCAATCCGTCCGTCGCATGTCGACGCGGGTCGCGCCATCGCGTTCAGCACTGCCGGGACATCGAATCTACCATTTTGGATCATTAGATTCGGACTCCGGATCGGCCATTAAGCCGTTCACTCTCCGCAATAAAACTCAAAATAACTAAATACATATAAATACCACTTATATACATATATATATATATATATATATATATATATATATATATATATATATATATATATATATATAAATACCCGTATATATATACGTATACAGATCGAAAACACCGTATCAGGGGAGAGAAACACAGATTCCAAATTTCCAAAATTCGAAATCTCACATAAAATGGTCTCTATTATTTCTTCAAGTACTAAATCAAACGCAGCCTCTGTTGCGTGTGACCACATAGATTCAATTCCACCTAGTAGTGATGTCACACCCCGGGTTATAGCAGAAACTCGGGTCACATCAACAGATTTGCCGTATGCATCAGGATATAACTTATGCACATGACACGTCAATAAAAGCTGTTCAAAGAAGTTTACTGAAATCTAACAATAGCATGTATCAGAGAAGAATAATAATTATGTACTATAGCAATATTGTAGTCATACAATCATCACCACACCAATCCTCAAAATGGTACAACATCACTGGCCCCTCCAGACCTCAAAACACTGTACAGGCTGCTGCCATATACATTGATAAGTGGTCCAGCTACACATACAAGAAGAGTAGGACATGCTAGCTATCTGCGATCCTCTTATATCGATCTGTCGCTGGTGCTGAAGGCTCTGAAATAAAAAATAATAATAAAGAGGGTGTGAGAATTATAATCAATAATCCCCAGTGGGTATGGTCGACAGAGCCAACGGTCTACACCACTAAGTTCATAAGAGACAGAAATATTAAATAACTGAGCAGTATGAAAGAACAGGTAATAATATGAATAATTGCTGAAATTACTACTGTTATCATGCCTCTATAATATAATTAAAAATTGTAAATCATGTATCTCATGCATCAACTAGACACTGAATAAAATAATGCACTAATACCCAATCATAATGACCGATTCAACAGTCAGGTCCAACCTGCGCCATCTCGTTTAGCCACCACCACCCCCAGGGTTGAGGCTCGCTAATGTAGGCAAATATCCATCTGTCTATTTGGCCTATACCAGAATAATACCTCATAACCTAACCTCCAGAGTGGCAATGTCACGGCCCGGGGCCCGTTTTGTAAAGCCTTTTTGAAAAAAAGGCCAATTTGAAAACGAGTCAGCAGAAAGTACCTAATTTTTTTTCGAAGGATAACCTTGCTCATAGGAGGGAATAGACCCGCCACAAATGTAGGGACTTCTTTGTCCACGCGAACAGAGTCTCTCCTGTATTTGTACGGCGTACTACCTGTTACAATTACCACAACATACAACATCACTCACACTAATCTAGCAAACACAATGCAGATGCTCATGTATTCAATCAGCTACTATCCTTAAAGATGATGCATGCTTTAAGCATTCCTTAGGGGAAGGATGATGTGAAATACACAATACACCAAACAACTCTATCATTTAAAAGTGTTTTCCATCCGAAAACTTTATTTTAAAAATCTAAGGTAGTGATAAATTTGAAAAATTATTTTGAAATTTGTTTCCCACACAAGAACTCATTCTTTTGAAATTCGACTACCATGAGAGGTAGAAAACCCTTTTCATCATAAATCCACAGCTATAAGAATCACAACTACGACAGATAGTAAACATAAATCCACCGTTCATTTATTCTCAAAATAAACATTCAATTAAACCAAACAATTATCTAACTGAACTACGACATTGTCTACTTTATTAACAAATAAACATAAAGGGTAAGATTAGAATAACCAGAGTCAAATGACGAATGCACGGGACCTCTAAAGCTCACTAGCTAACCGCACCTCACGCACCGTCCCGATCCTCACCACCTAGGTCACCTGAAAAGGAGGGGGGGTGTGAAACCAACCTGAGATTTTCCAGTGGGTACCGCAAGCCGATGAGGATAAGTGTACTCACTGGTAAACAGAAGATAGTATGGCCAAAAGGAGATATATATACACAAGTACAATAGCAATTGATAATCAACAAGAATGAATAGTAAAAAGCATCTTTCGCTACTGTAAATAATAACAAATGCATCAACTGTACATGAAGTGCAAATACCCAATCACTCTGCTATATCGGTCCAGAGACCTCAGACGATGTCACAAACTGCTCATCCATGGCATATAACTCTAGCTAAGCATCTTGCATAGGGCTCAAGGGTCGGATATACGACCACTCTTTCGAAAAAGAATACCGTTGTAGTAGGCAAACCACTGGTATACGTGACATGCTTCATGAGCCGTGAAGATCGATGCAATATGCTCAATAGCCAACAGAACAACAAACAGCCGAGATCAAAACCAACAATAATCACCTGACCAAAACAGGATACCCATGTCTCACATATACCACCGACACCGACCAATCAGGTCTAACAGATAAAGGTCATGCAAGGACACCAATAAAACACACTTCACTACTAATCATGATAGCACCTGATAGCATATGTATAAAAGCAAGAGTAGAGTAAATAAAGTGTAAGAACTAGTGGTATAGTGCCCAACAAGTAATGTGTGAAATCAAGGAAGGAGGAGAAAAGGGGGGGAATGTCATCGAGCTTGCATAATAATACTGACTTCGGATCGAAGCACCTATCTGTATCCGACGAAACCTAATACTCGAGGTGCACCAGATCGTCAATCGGGCCTACGAAGGGTTCACAGAGTCAAGATCTAATCCTAGACAACTCAAAATCACAATCACACATCCCAATCACTATCGAAAAATTGAATCCTTTTTTTGATTCCCAAAAGCACCAGAACTTTTCGAAAATCTATCGGAACACTTTCAAAAACCTAGAAGTGCCCCAGAAGATACTGATTCTCACCGTGAAGCACCTGCTGACTCGAAATGCACTGATTTAAGTGCTCGGGTGACAAACACATAATTTAATGCCATTAAATGTATTTAGTGACAATAATGCCGTATCAGATTCCCAGAAATGTCAATTCGGCTTCGGAACCCTCCACTGCTCACAAACCACTGTCTCCAAACATCTGAGACAGCTAGAGCAACCAGCCAACATGGCTTGGCAACAAACACAAGGCATCCACATTGATAACACATGAAAACTCGAATTGAAATTATGGTTGGTCGGCGATTTTGCCGGAAAATGCACCAAAATACTAAATCAACTTCGCTAGGGCCAAAGGATCTCAGACAACTAGTCCAGAGATCACAAACCGTGATCTCATGCTACCGGAGGCAGCCTATAAGGCCCCATTGCATAAAAAGTCCCTATCTCTATTTCTAATTGCAATATTATATATAGAAAATTAGGGTTTTCAACTTGTTACCAAATTCTGTGAGATTTGAAACCCGATCAATAGTGCAGGTCGATAGGTCTCGATGTGCCCGAAGTCCGTGCTCGCTATCCGGAGCGCGAACGAAGGCGGAGGAACACGTCGGGGCTACTTGAACTTTGGTTTCCAAGGTCACTAGGAGTGACAATGCCAAAACCACCAACCAGGGCTCTCCGACAGAAACAAAGGTGAGCATGAGTGTCCACAACACCTCAGGATGATCGTGCTCACCTTCTGGAGGGTCGTCGGCTACTCAGATGGTCGAAACAGAGAAGCCCCAGCCGAAGAAGCCTTAGATCGAGCTAGGTTTGGCAACGGGAGTTCGGCTCGGGTCCCAGCAGCCTAGGGGCATGCGTGCCAGACGAGAAAGGGGAGTAACCGATGAGGGGGTGACAGTCGGTGTCGGTGGCCAGTGGCAGGAGGCGGCGGCGGCAGCGATCCAAGCCGCAACCAACTCGAGGGAGTTTTGGGTTAGGATTAGGATTTCTGGTGATGGGACTGTCGGGAAACATCGAGGCGGTGTTGGGAGATCCTCAGGGCCCCACCAGTGCCAGTAGTGACGATGGTAGGGCCGGGAACGGCGGTGGCGGCGGCCGCAAAGAAGCCATAGCCCGACCTTGTCTTAATCTGGATCGGCTGAGGTCTACAACCTCGAGGGTGCATAATGGCGCTTGGGCTAGCGGGAGAAAGGTTGCTAGCGGCGTGATCCAAGTGCGGCGCGGCAATGGAGAAGGCAGCTCGGGTCACCTTGCAATGAGAGAGGGAGAGAGACAGAGAAAGAGAGAGAGATGGAGAAAAGGATCTTGGGAGGCTAACAGTCAGTTTTTCGACAACCAGAGAGGTGGCTGACGATCAGGGAGATGGTAGTAGCAGATAAAGAAGGGTCCTATGGCGGCTAGGGCTAGCAAAAAATGAGCGAGCCGGCTCGTGTTCGACTTGTGTTTTCGGCTCGATATTCGGCTCGCTCGAGCTCGACTCGAAATTAAATGAGCCAACCTTGAGTAGAAAATAAAGCTCGAAATTTATTTCAAGCCGAGCTTGAGTATTATTGGGCTTGCTCGAATTAGGCTCGAAAAGCTCGAAATATATATATATATATATATATAGAACTAGGCTACTATACTATTAATAGCACCAAGTCATTGGTGCTATTAGGTTTTTTGGCCATTGGATTAAGGGATATGCGGTTAGGATGATGTGGGCCCCCTAGGGTTGAGTGGGTGGTTGGTTGAATAGTATGATCTAACGGGTGGAATAGTCAAAGGAGTAGAGTAGATCTAACCACATCAGCAGAAAACTTGGCTTTCCGGCTAGTACCAAGTGCTTGGTGCTATTGATAGTATAGTAGCCGGACTCTATAGAACTCTCTCTCTCTCTCTCTCTCTCTCTCTATATATATATATATATATATATATATATATATATATATATAGTCCGGCTACTATACTATTGATAGTATCAAGTGTTCGGTGCTATCGAGTTTTTTGCTGTTAGATCTATCTCTTTGACCATTTTCATCCGTTAGATCATATTATTCAACCAATCACCCACTCAACCCTAAGGGACCACTATCATCCTAACCGCACATCCTTTCGTCCAAAGGGCCGAAAAATCTAATAGCACCAAGCGCTTGGTACTGTTAATAGTATAGTAGCCTAATTCTAAATACATATTTAATAGTATGATTTAACGGGTGGAAATGGTTTAAAGGGGTAGATCTAACGGTCGAAAACTTATGAGTACAAAGGGGTCTATACTCATAAGAATATAGTAGCCGGACTCTTATATATATATATATATATATATAATTATATATAATTTATATATAATATATATATTTTAATTATATATAATAATATATTTTAATTATATATAGTATTATATATTATGTATTTTAATTATATGTATATATTAGGTTATTGGGCCACACAAAATCAAACCAGCAAAATCCTACTCTAATTACTCTCTCTCTTTTTTTCACTTGCTCGTAGAGTCGCTTCTCCTAAATTATTTTTTTAAATTTTATAATATCGTATTTCATGCAATTCATTTTGTTTGTTTAACTATTAGATATATTTTTTTGTATCAAATTTAGATAATATTTTTTATAAAATTAAACTATAGATTGCATGATGTTAAGAATTTCAAGCGGCTCGTTTAGGGCTCGAGCTCGGTCGACTCGAAGTTAGGCTCGCTCGAGCGGCTCGAATTAATTTTCAAGCCGAGCTTGAGCCTAAATTTAGGCTCGAAATTAATTTCAAGCCAAGCTTGAGCTGAGGTAAGCTCGCTCAAGCTCGGCTCGTTTCCACCCCTAATGGCGGCTTGGGGGCTCTTAGAGTTAGAGATGAGGAGGTGACTAGGGTTCCCAAAACCCTAAGTCCAATGTTATAGGTTTTGCAACTTTGCATATACCTTCCTGAATTCTCCATATTTCATACTCCAAATATCACTAGCGCGCGTATTATACACGAAGTACCCCCACTGACAATTGCACGCTAAATAATACATAACATATAGGGTGTTTTCCAGAAAAACAACATTAGTGATTTGACCTCTTCTCGAACTTCACGCTTTTCCATGCAATCGGCTCGCTGAATCCAAAAATAGACTAAGCCATGACTTTCGGCACTGTCGGATCGTTAGGATAAGGCTTTTTTCTCTTTTGTTTGAAATAATCGCAGATATGCGGCAAAATTCTCACTCTTTCTCTCTCCAATATTTGAACATAATTTTTAATAATTCAAATTCAAATTTGAATTCAAATAATTTTCAATTCTCAAAATCTCGGACTATTACAGGCACTCGCGGGGCGCTACCCCAACCGAGATCAGTTTTAGTAGCATATCTTTGTCAAGCTCAATATAATATCCAGCCTGTAATCAAATGTGATGATCAAATACTATCCACCACTGTTTACTGGCCTGGCCCCTGAGGGCTATATCACATAATACTAAACAGTGGAAAATATGCATATCTCAACATATACTACAGGTAGGGGGTCAAAATACAACTATCATCTCAACTATGTCAACAAATAATCTCATAGACTAAATAATGAAATGTAGACATGGGAGTTAGTCCGCCAATTTTAGCGTAAAATAATGCAATAATAGACCATGGGAGTTAGTGTAGTGTCCCCTAGAGGTTAGCTGTCGGAATGACTACAGTATCACGATTGGTCGACACATCTAAAGAGTGTTGGGACAAGTCGGAGTTGTTTTGGCACGAAATGGACGCAAAAACGGACTCGGCGTACTAAAATAAGTCCCAACACTAAAATTCTGGCAGCTTTTATATATAATTCTTTTAGGGCGCCTAAAAAAAAGTATGTTTAGGGTGCCTAGATTTAGAGTGCTGTTTTGTATATGTTGCTGAAATCATTTCGAATCCAGTTTAGTGCCCCCGATTTAGTGAGCCCGATTCTTTCTCCCTCATGAATATCGTATTGTTGTGACATGTGGCATGTGGTAGGTGTGAGTCCCCGGTACAAGTTAGGCGCATCCGGACCGCCGTGCGGGTGAGCTTGTTTGCTGGATGCAGTACAAGCTGTTTAGGGCGTCTTCCGAATTCTAGGTTTAGGGGCGACCCCCGAATATTGCATTTTATAGTACTGAAGCAAGTTACCCCTTCTATTTTTCCCTGTGTGCTTATTTTACCCCCTCCACAACTTCTTTAAAAGCAATTCCCCCCCCGATCCCCCTGAGAGTTCTTTGTTTCACTTCCTCATTCTATAGCAACTCCTTTTTCCTTAGCCCAACTCTCCTTCAGACCTCCTTAAAATCCTTCCATTACATCCTATGGGCCCTCCGCAGCACCTGTGATGTAAAAATATGCGGACACCCCTCCCCACACTTGATTTCCCCCCCGCCCCCCCCACCCCCAAACCAAATACCCACCCCCCAATGGCCCTTCGCGAAAAGATCCAAAATCCGATATTTCGACCCCAACCCAGCACCGGCATGATCTCGCGGTGTATGTCTCGCGATCCACGACGGTCGGATCCACCCCCGGATTGCACCAATCGCTGATCAGCCACAGCCGGAACATACCCCCACGAACTCAAACGATTTTGGTTCGCCAGACGACCCCAACCCATCCCCTACGCTACCAACCCAACACAACAAACAAACACATATAAGAAATGGTACAATAACCAAAAGTCGCAGCCAGTGTGAAATCATCCGATAAGCGAAGCAGCATACCACAACCTTCCAACAACGAACATTCCTCTCGCAGGAAGAAGAAAAATAAAGATCCCCCAACACATCAAGTCTCAAGCACAGCAAAACGGTGAGCTATGAATGACATACTTCTAAAAAGCATAAACCATTATTGTATATAAAAATATTTCCATTGATAAAACTCATATCCTCTTATTTTTCGTGAAAAATGTGCGTCAAACATATAAAACTGTGTTAGCACCATTGTTTCCAGGAAGATAGTCGAGATAGGGACGTAGAAAACGAGCTACTTGGAGCGCCAGAATCGGAGTTCGATTCGTGTCCAAAGCCCTTCTCTTTTCTCGGGCCCATTTCGGAAACGCGCATGTTACCCCTAATTCATTTAAGTGATTTTCCTTAACATCTGCGTATCAAAAACTTTATTTTAAATCATTTTTCACTGAAATCTGAACAGCAGTTAAAAATCCAACATACACACGACTAAACACTGAAAAGGAAGTCAAACAATCATCAATAAAAAAAATCTCAGTCCTCACATGTTGCCTATGGATTCGGCGAGATGATTGAGAGGAGATTTTTGAGAGAGGTGCTCTCATTACTCACCCCTATTATACGGCTTTCATCCTGGTGGAACCAGGCCAAGATTTATAAGGATTTGAAGGCACACTTCTGATGGAACGGAATGAAGAGGTGACATTGAAAGATATTGGCCTCAGTGTCGTAGAGTCTTGTCGCAATATGTGAAGACTGAGCACTCGAGAACCCCTGCTAGCAAGCTTCTTACGAGCCTTCCATTGCCAGAGTGCGAGTAGTGGGATCAGATCAACCATCGACTTCGTCGTGGCTATATTACCGAGTGACGCATGGTGGATTTGTATGCCCAATTATGAGCATGCCAATTTGGGTGATTGTGGACAGACTGGTCCCAAGTCTTGCTCTCACTTCTTATCAGTGCAGACTTCTTTGGTCAGTGACGGAGATCGACTTGCTGTCAGCTCTACTTGGATGAGGTGGTGCAGTGTTTACATGGAGTCGTACTACCTCGATACATGTATCATAATAGAGACCGAGGTTTGTCTCGCATTTTTGGAGGAGCCTTTACAGACAACTTTGAGAACTGCTGTGCAGCTTCACTTTAATATAGCGTTGTTTCACCCTCAGAAAAGATTGGTCAGTCACAGTGGACCATACAGACTCTGGAGGGACCTGTTGAGAGCTTATGGTCCTGGAATTTTTAGGGGGGGGGGAGAAGGGGGGCGTGTCATGGGCCACGTGGGGGGGAGGGGTTAGTTCGGGGGGGGCGGGGCACGGGGGGGGTGCGGGCGGGGGGGGGGGGGGTGGTGCGGAGTCGGGGGGGGGGGGGGGGGGGGAGGGGCGGGGGGGGGGGGGGGGGGTGGGGTGGGGGTGGGTGAGGGGTTGTGGTTGGGGGGGGTGGGGGGGGAGGGGGGGGGGGGGGGGGTGGGTCGGGACATCTAAGCACCTAGGCGGGCCGACGCCAGCCCACCGGGAGGTTAGACGAGATTGGGGGGCCTAGTTCTGGGATGGGGGCCATCGTAAGGGGACGGAGGCTTGGTAGGTTTCAGGGGGGGGGAGCTTTATGTCCTTCCCATTTAAGAGTCTCGCCGTGCCAGGGGGGATACCAGATTGTTGTAGAGTTTGCGTGGCAAAGCTCAGCTCTCCATGATTCAGTATAGCCTTTTTCGAGCGAT